>OY740786.1:89206284-90563784 GCA_963514005.1 Raja brachyura
GGACTCCACCGCCCTCTGAGGCAGAGAATTCCATAGACACGACTCTGTGTGAAAAAGTATTTCCTCATCTCCATTCTAAATGGCTTACCCCTTATTCTTAAACTGTGGCCTCTGGTTCTGGACTCTCCCAACATCGGGAACATGTTTCCGGCCTCTAGCTTGTCCAAACCCTTAATAATCTTATATGTTTCAATACGATCCCCTCTCATCCTCCTAAATTCCAGAGTATACAAGCCCAGCTGCTCCATTCTATCAACATATGACAGTCCCGCCATCCCGGGTATTAACCTTGTAAACCTATGCTGCACTACCTCAATAGCAAGGATGTCCTTCCTCAAATTTGGAGACCAAAACTGCACAAATACTCCAGGTGTGGTCCCACTAAGGAACTGTACAGCTGTAGAAAGACCTCTTTGCTCCTATACTCAACTCCTCTTGTTATGAAGGCCAACATGCCATTCGCTTTCTTCACTGCCTGCTGTGCCTGCATGCTTACTTTCAGTGACTGATGAAGAAGGACCCCAAGATCCCGTTGCACTTCCCCTTTTCCCAACTTGACACCATTTAGATAATAATCTGCCTTCCTGTTTTTGCCACCAAAGTGGATAACCTCACATTTATCCACATTATACTGCATATGCCCACTCACCCAACCTGTCCAAGTCACCCTGCATCCTCAAAGCATCCTCCTCGCAGTTCACACTGCCACACAGCTTTGTGACATCTGCAAATTTGCTAATGTTACTTTTAATCCCTTCATCTAAATCATTAATCTATATTACTAAAAGTCTGATCTTGACCACTTCCTGTTGTTCTGTATATTGATTTTAGAAAAAATGCTGCCACTTACGGTTGTGATTTTTGGCCATCTTACTCAGAGTCCCCCTCCGCTGCGCAGGACAAGAGGAGTTTTCCCATCTATGAAAAATAAAGGAGTTATTAGTGTTTAAAAAATGTTGAGAAGGCCACGCCCCTTCCTGAGGGACCATAAAACCCGGAAGTGTTGAGTGCCTCAGTCAGTCTCAGCAAGATTGGGGAGCGAGAGGGCCACATCTCTCAGTCTGAGCTGTGAATAACACTGAACACATGTCTTCTAAACTGTGAGTGGTTTTACTGACCAGTCAGTACCCTTAATGTGGTTTGAAAATATAGTTTGTAAATGCTAAAGCTGTGTTGCTAAAGCTGTGCTGCCTTTGGTTTGGAAATGCTAAAGCTGTGGTGCCTTTGGTTTGGAAATGCTAAAGCTGTGTTGCCTTTGGTTTGGCAATGCTAAAGCTGTGTTGCCTTTGGTTTGGAAATGCTAAGGCTGTGTTGCCTTTGGTTTGGAAATGCTAAAGCTGTGTTGCCTTTGCTTTGGAAATGCTAAAGCTGTGTTGCCTAATTAAAGTTGCCCTTGCCTAATTAAAGTTGCCTTGCCTAATTAAAGTTGCCTTGCCTAATTAAAGTTGCCTTGCCTTCTATATAATTAAAAGTCTAATCTTGACCACATCCTGTTTGCGCTTTATATTGATTTTAGAAAGAAACGCTATCATGTACGGCTGTGCTCCTCCGCTCATCAGGTGCCGAGGATATTTCCCATTGATGAAAAATAAAAGAGTTATTAGTGTCTAAAAAATGTTGAGATTCTCTCTCCTGTCAATCACGCCATGAGGGCCATGCCCCTTCTGGTGGGAGGGGGAGGGACTATAAACCCAGAAGTGTGGGGCGTGGCTAAGTCTCTGCGAGATGGAAGAGGGAGAGGTCACGACTCACTGTCTTTAGTGGCCTTGCACCCTGCTTGAAATGGTATGAAACTGCACTTGAATTTGGTGGCCTTGCACCCTGCTTGAAGTGGAATTTCAAGGAATAGTCCTGAGTCAACTGCCAGCCGCGAGTGATTGGGCTGCCAGCACAACAGGCTTGAGTGAATGAGCCACCAGCTCAAGAATCCATTCGGCCCACAATGTCCAAACTAGCCCTCTAGAAACCAGTCCCTTCAGTCCACAACACCCATACTAGCGCTCCAGAAAGCCCTCCCTCCCCCACTGGCCACCAATATTGGAATTGGTGAAGAGGTGGAACATTGTGTTGGGGGACCAGTCCTCCCATGTGATGCTGGGACCCAACGGGTCCCACTTAGTCTAGTATTTATTGTAAATAGCTGCGGTCCCAGCACCGAGCCTTGCGGTACCCCACTAGTCATTGCCTGCCATTCTGAAAGGGACCCGTTAATCCCTACTCTTTGTTTCCTATCTGCCAACCAATTTTCTATCCAAGTCAGCACTCTACCCCCAATAACATGTGCTCTAATTGTGCCCACTAATCTCCCATGTGGGACCTTATCAAATGCTTTCTGAAAGTGCAGGTGCGCTACATCCACTGGCTCTCCCTTGTCCATTTTCCCAGTTGCATCCTCAAAACATTCCAGAAGATTAGTCAAGCATGATTTCCCCTTTGAAAATCCATGCTGACTCGGACCGATCCTGTTACTGCTATCCAAATGTGCCGCTATTTCATCTTCTATAATTGACTCCTCATCTTCCCCACCACCGATGTCAGGCTAACTAACCATATAACCATATAACAATTACAGTACGGAAACAGGCCTTCTCGGCCCTTCCAGTCCGTGCCGACCATTTATTTTCCCCTAGTCCCATCTACCTGCACTCAGACCATACCCCTCCATTCCCTTCCCGTCCATATACCTATCCACTTTACTTTTAAATGTTAAAATCGATCCTGCCTCCACCACTTCTGCTGGAAGATCATTCTACACAGCCACCACTCTTTGAGTAAAGAAGTTCCCCCTCAAGTTACCCCTAAACTTCTGTCCCTTAATTCTCATGTCATGCCCTCTTGTTTGAATCTTCCCTACCCTCAATGGGAAAAGCTTATCCACGTCAACTCTGTCTATCCCTTTCATCATTTTAAAGACCTCAATCAAGTCCTCCCTTAACCTTCTGCGCTCCAAAGAATAAAGACCTAACTTGTTCATCCTTTCTCTGTAACTTAGTTGCTGGAACCCAGGCAACATTCTAGTAAATCTCCTCTGTACTCTCTCTATTTTGTTGACATCCTTCCTATAATTAGGCGACCAAAATTGTACACCATACTCCAGAATTTGTCTCACCAATGCCTTGTACAATTTTAACATTACTTCCCTTCTCCTATATTCAATGCTCTGATTTATAAAGGCCAGCACACCAAAAGCTTTCTTTACCACCCTATCTACATGCGATTCCACCTTCAGGGAACTATGCACAGTTATTCCTAGATCCCTCTGTTCCACAGCATTCCTCAATTCCCTACCATTTACCATGTACGTCCTATTTTGATTTGTGCTGCCAAGATGTAGCACCCCATATCTGGTCTATAATTATAACTATTATTATATCTATTATAATTATATCTATTATAACTGGTCTATAATTCCCTGTTTTCTCACTCCCGCCTTTCTTAAAGTGGGATAACATTAACTACCCTCCAACCCACAGGAACTGATCCTGAATCTACAGAACACTGGACCAATAATGTTGAATGTTGACCTTATAGCCCAGCTAACATGTATTGCTCACTATTTTGAACTCCAATTACCCGCTGAGTTACTCCAGCTTTTTGTGTCTAACAAGAATTCAAATCCTTGACAGATTGATAATTTTATTTCAGATTTTTAATCTTAAAAATAATAAACAGGTGTCAGTAACACTGTATAAAAATCTATTGCATCATTATTATATCCCAGTTCATTAAAAATCCTTTACAGAATGAAGACATTATAATGACTCGAGTTCCACAGTATGGTTAAATGGAGAAATATAGTTTTGAAATTTTCAATTGGCTCAGTTTGAGTCGGGGAGAATTTTCCAGATTCCCATTACCTTTTGTAACACAAGTATCCTCTGAAGTACCTGTGTAAATCATGGCATTGCATCAAATAGCAAGCAGCAATTGAGGAATATTGGCCATCACCACGGCAACTAGAAATGGCAATTATAATGCTGCCCTTGCCAGTGACACCCACATCTGGACTCTTAAAAACAGTCTTTGAAAACTATTCACTTTAAACTTTAATTTCTAATGTTTAATTAAATTAATAATATAAATGTCAGTATTGAAACAATTAAACAATTTTATAACCTTCCTTGTTTTTCTTTCTGAAGAAGGGTCTCGACCTGAAACATCACCCATTCCTTCTCTCCAGAGCTGCTGCCTGTCTCGCTGAGTTATTCCAGCTTTTTGTGTCTATCGTTTGTTTTTCCTCAGATTTGTTTTAATTCCTGGTCTGTGGCATTATACTGTAGTTGTTACCTAGTCTTGATTGCACCACACTGTTAACTAACTTTGTGTACGAGACCCCAGTACAACAAAATGTGTGGAATTATTAGATTTATTTCTTCTTAGGATTTATGCCAAAATATTGCTATTGAATTGTACTTGTTTGACTTCGGTGCACAATTCATTATTTTACAGATATTCTTTTTTTGATTACTTTATTTTATTAGAAGTAATCTATTTACAATAATGTAAACAGCTTTACAAACCTCAGCTTAATTACATATTATTTTTTAAATAACCCATTGACAGTTATCATCTTCTATTTTTTTTGGAAATAAAGAAAAGAATAGAATAGTTTTAAATCCATAAGAAAGTGATTAAATAATAATTTGATTATATAGAAAAGAAGAAGAAAATAGAGCAAGGAAAAAAGATTATAGATTAACAAAAAGTGAAAAAATATTATATATATATATGTCAATGAAAATCAACAAAATATATTGTATCTAAAACTATTACAAATAATAATATCAATGAAGACATGCCTATTAATCCTAGTATAAGAATCAATTATTCTCATCAAATCCCGCTGGGTACCCGTCAAGCTGTGACGTCAAGAACAGCTACTTCTCTAGATACTGTATATATGGAGACCATATTTGTTCGAAAGTATTATATTTGTCCAATAGGACAAATCTGATTATTTCTAATTGTAACGTCTCCAACATCTCTGCTGCCCACATTTTAATTGTGGGGGATAATGTTCCCTTCCAAAATTTCAATATGATTTTTTTCCCTATTATCAAACAGTAATCAAAGAAATTTCTTTGATTTCCTGTAAGTACCGAATTTGAATCCAAAATCCCAAGTATTATTAACTTTGGGTCTGGATCCAATCTAATTTTTAGAACCTCAGAAATAACCTTAAAAATTTCTGTCCAGTAGTAATTCAGTTTGGAACATGTAGCAAAACTGTGTGTTAAATTTGCTTCTAAGTTCTTACATTTATCACAAATTGAAGAGAGATTGTGAAAGATACTATTTAATTTAGTTTTTGAATAGTGTAATCTGTATAATACTTTAAATTGTATCAATGTATGTCTGGCATTTAACGAACACCGATGTATTTGCTGTAAACTTTCTTCCCAATTTTCTTTTGTTATGGATAAACCAATTTCCTTTTCCCATGCTTGCCGATATGTTTCAGTTGTTGGATTCTCCTTATCCAAGATTATGTTCTATATATAGGCTATTAATTTTTCTGTATTTGGGTGTAAATTAAACAAATCATCTAATAATCCTGGTACTTTATTTTTATAATCTAATGTGTTTGATTTTATATAATCTCTAATTTGTAAGTACCTAAACAAGTGATGCGGAGACAATCCGTAGATATCTTGTAACTCTTGGAATAAAATAAATTTTCCTTTTCTATAAAGGTGCTCTATCCTTTTAATTCCTAAATCATCCCAATGTCTAAACCCTCCATCCAATATAGAGGGCTTAAATAATGGGTTATTCATTATTGGTAGTCTAAGTGAAAGATTATCTAGCTGTAAAGTCTTAACTATTTGTTTCCAAATACGTCTATTATTATAAATTATAGGGTTGTCACTATAAATTTTTTTTTGTACTTCCTTTGGGGCAAAGAGAACTGAGCCTACATTATAGGGTAAACAATCTTCCTTTTCCATCTTTAACCACATTGGTTCATAATCCATATTTACCCACCAAAAATTCATATTCTTAATCTGGACTGCCCAAAAATAATATAAAAAATTTGGAAGTGCTAATCCTCCATTTATCTTAGATTTACATACATGTTTTTTACTTATTCTATGATTTTTGTAATCCCAAATAAAACTATAAATAATATTATCTATTTTTTTAAAAAAGGTCTTTGGGAGAAAAAAAGGAATAGCCTGGAACAAATATAATAATTGTGGTAAAAACACCATCTTTATAGCATTTATTCTACCAATCATGGATATAGGAAGTGTTTTCCAGTACAAAATATTTTTTTTAAGTTTATCTAATAATAGAGGGTAATTAGATTTAATTAGTGAATTATAAGATTTAGTTACATTAATTCCTAAATATTTAAATTTGTCTTTAACTATTTTTAATGGATATTGTTGTAATATATTTAAGTTAATTCCTGTTATAGGCATAATTTCACTTTTATTCCAGTTAATCCTAAATCCTGAAAATGTGCCAAAGATAGTTATAACATTAAATAACTTAGGTATACTAATTTCCAGTTTTGTAATATAAATCAAAACATCATCTGCATATAAAGATATTTTGTTAGTTGTTGTGTCAGTATTATAGCCATAGATTTCAGGTTCTGATCTGATTCTTTCCGCCAAAGGCTCTATCATCAAAGCAAATAGTAAAGGTGATAACGGACAACCCTGTCTACAACCCCTAAAGAGCTTAAATTTAGCTGATAATATTTGATTAGTTAAGATTCTTGCCGTTGGATTCAAATATAAAATTCTTATCCATTTACAGAATCTATCCCCCAATTGAAACTTTTCCATTATATTAAATAAATATAACCATTCCACCTGATCGAATGCCTTTTCTGCATCTAGCGATACAACTGCTAATTCCCTGTCCCGTACTCTTTTTGTATATATAATATTAAACAAGCGTCTGAGATTATGAGATGAGTAGCGTTTTGGGATAAGACCTGTTTGATCTTGATGTATTAATTTAGAAATCACCAAACTTAATCTCCGAGATAAAACTTTCGTTAGTATTTTTTGGTCTGTATTTAGAAGTGCGATCGCTCTATATGATCCTGGATCTTCCAAATCCTTATCTGCCTTAGGAATAAGTGTAATTGTAGATTCGTTTAAAGATTCTGGTAATTTACCTTGTTCATATGCATATCTATATACTGTATATAATCTTGGGGAAATCAGATCTAGAAATTTTTTATAAAATTCTGCACTTAGGCCATCGGGGCCCGCTGCTTTTCCATTCTTTAACGAACTAATTGATTCTTCAATATCTTTTACTGTTATTTCGGCGTTTAACAAATGTCTACCTTCCTGATCTAAACTATTAATTTGACACTTTTGTAGAAATGTTTCCATATCCACTGTTTGTCCTGTTAATTTAGATGAATAAAGATTTTGATAATATTGTAGAAATCTGTCATTAATATCTTTTGGTATCGTCAATATATTTCCTTCCACCGATCTAATTCTATGTATCAATTTTTCATCTTCTAATTTTCTAAGTTGTCTTGCTAATAGTTTTTGTGGTTTGTCTCCAAACTCGAAATGCACTTGTTTGGTTTGTTGAAATAGTTTAATGACTTGGTTAGAATATATTTTATTTAGTCTATATTTTGCTATTGCAATTTTGTTACTTAGCTCTTTAGAAGGGCGTTTTATATTTTCACTATCTAGTTGTTTTATCTCGTGTTCTAACTTTTGTTCCATCTTTCTATTTTCTTTATTAAGATAAGCCTGTGCAGATATTATTGCACCACGCATAAATGCTTTAAATGTGTCCCAGAGTAACGATGGTGAAGTCTCCGGTTTGTCATTAGTTTCAAAAAATAGTTTAATCTGTTCCATCACATGTTTACAACAGTCCTTATCCTTTAATATCTGGGGATTAAATCTCCAAGTAGTCATTTTATCAAGTATATCTTTTAGTTTTATCTTAAATGTAAGAGGCGCATGATCTGAAATAATAATATTGTGATATTTTGCGTCATACGTAAAAGGTAGTAATTTTGAATCTATTAAAAAATAATCTATCCTAGAATAAGTTCCGTGTACGGGCGAAAAAAACGAGTATTCTCGTCCGGATGGATTATCTAATCTCCAAATATCCTTAACATTCGATGTATTAATAAAAGAATTTATAAGTTTACTTGAATTAGAGGTAGCTTTCCTTTTTGTAGAAGACCTGTCTAGGTAGCTATCTAAGGTGCAATTAAAATCACCCCCAATAACTAAATTATATTGAGTGGAAATAGGAATATTATTAAATATTTTCTTAAAAAATAGTGGGTTATCAAAATTAGGGGCATATATATTCACCAAAATTACTTTCTGTGAATATAATTCCCCTGTAATTATTACATATCTACCCTCTTTGTCCTCTATTATAGAATTTTGTTTAAAAGGTATACCTTTACGGATAATTATTGCAACTCCTCTAGATTTGTGTATAAATGAAGAGTGATATACCTTGGAAATCCATTTTGCTGTTAATCTATATTGAGCATCTCTTTTGAGATGAGTCTCTTGGAGGGAAATCACGTCTGATTTCAATCTATTCAACTGTGCTAGTACCTTTCCCCTTTTAATTGGTTCATTAATTCCCTTAACATTCCAACTACAGAAGGTAATTCCACCCCCCCCCCAGTCTTCATATTCATATCTTGCATTTTACTATTAGGGTGGGTTTTTTTGGAGTAGCCTTCTCGACCCCTCCAGCCCAGCGGTATACCCAAACGCCAATCCGATGAGAATTTCTATCTTCAGTAATCCATATACATATCTTCTTAGAGCGATTATACAATATCGTTCATAACTACATTCATATAATATATAACGCAAAATCAAATATTTAATATATAAGAAAAAGTACAAAGTGTAATTAAAAAAAGAGAAAGGGGTGTTAACAGGGTGCCCAGAAAAAAAAGAAACTACACTGGTATAGTGTGTAGTGTGCATTAGTGAGAGCCACACTAGCGTGGCTATTAATCTACTGACTTCCGTTTTTTTTAAAGAAAAGAGATGTTAAGTGTTCCAGCTCCTGTCTAAAATACTATGTATATTGGGGTGGGGTACTAACTTTAAGTACTTAGTAAATATTTCTATTATTCATATTACTAATTACTAGTTATTAATTTCTAATATAATTAATATTATAGTAGGTAATACTATATTAGGGGGACAATTAAAAATTTACTACTTAATATCAAGCTATAACAACATGTCCATTATTGCCCCTCTTTCTTAATGAATAATTCATAACCGCAGGTCGGTAATAAAAGTTCATTCTTCTTCTTCTTCAGCGCTTACTTCTTCTTCTGCTTCCTCTTCTGCCTTCTTCTGTATGCCTCGGGCGAATTCCAGTGCTTTGGTATGCTTAACAAAACGGAATTCCTTGTTGTCGTAGGTCACTCTCAATGTTGCTGGGTACATCAGACCATATCTGAGATCCTTTACATCATTTATATTCCGAAGAATACCTCTTGTTTCTGAGAATAAAGATCTTCTCTTAGCCACTTCAGCCGGGTAATCTCTGAAGATACTGATTTTAACTCCTTCATATTTCAGATTCCTCTTTCTTATTATTATCTTCATCATTTCTTCAAACTCGTGATCATAAGCCACCTTTACAATCATTTGTCTTGGTGGTGCACCACTCCCAGGGGCCCGTCTTAAAGCCCTGTGGGCACGGCCCACCAGTGGTTCTTGGTCCAGATCCAGAATGTCCTTTAGGAGTTTTGCAGCAAATTTTCGCGGGTCCTGATTTCCTTCCCGACCCTCAGGCAATCCTACTATTCGCAGATTCTTACGTCTTTGTCGACCTTCCAAATCAATACATTTCTCATTTATTTTGTGAAGTAGCTCTGAGAGGCGTTTATTCTCGGCAAGTAACTTCTCAGTTTCCTTGGCACTTTTTACAGCAAAATCAGCCAAATCTTTAATTGCATCATTTTGTTGGTCGAGTGTGATGACAATAGGATCTATCTTATCATTCAGCATTTGTTCCAGCCCAGCAACCTTGTCGTTTACCTCAGAGATTCGGTTTTGAAATTCAGCATCCACCTTTCTTTTCCATTCGTTCATTATATTCTTTACCATCTCGGTAACTTCTTTTGTTAATTCCACTTTAGTTCTCTCATGAGACACCAGAATCTCCGCTTTAAGAGTTTTTATTTCATCCATATATTCTTTCTTCATGTCTTTAAATTCATCTTTATATTCCTTCTTCAGGTCTTTTATTTCTTTCACCAGTTTCTTCATCTCACCCATCAAAGAATTTTTAAATTCTTCCATTTCCACTTTCCTCTGTGAGATTTCTTCTTGGGAGGAAGTCAGACTCGAGCCCGAGGCTTTAGTGGGGCCAGCCTCTCTTCTAAGGCCCGTTTTCTTCGGGGGAGGGGAGGAGGGTTGCATTTTAAATTTCTTACCGAAGTCGCGCGCCTGGTGACGTCACGCAGCCTTCAATCGCACCGGAGCCGTTTTAAATCGATCTCCTGTGGTAAGTAGCGTTAGCACCCTCCTTTAACCCCGTTTTTTTAACCGATTTTTACGGAGCTGATCTGGCGCTGTTCTCCCCTAGAACATGGCGCCACCGGAAGTGATTTTACAGATATTCTAATTGTTTCACAACTAAATTGTAGGTCTGTTAGGCCGCTCGGGACCACGAATGCTTACATTCAATTTTTTGTGGGTTTTGAGCTGGAAAGTGCAGGCACTGCAGACTCTTCCACAGATTGGGTTGGATTCGGCTAATGAGATGAGATGAGATATTAAAATGTTTGGCTCATTCTTAAATGAATCGATCATCTGGGGTATGTTCAGTTTTAGTTTTTTAGTTTTAGAGACACAGCGAGGAAACAGGCCCTTTGGCCCAACGAGTCTGCACTGAACAACGATCCCCGCACATTAACACTATCTGCACACACCTGTACGTCTTTGGAGTGTGGGAGGAAACCATGTGGTCATGGGGAGAACGTACAAACTCCGTACAGAAAGGGCTCATAATCGAGATTGAACCCACGTCTCTGGCACTGCAAGTGCTGCAAGACAATAGCTTTACCGCTGCACCACAGTGCTGCGCCCACTATACCGTTTTACATGTGTGTAGAAAATAACTATTGCAGATGCTGGTTTACACAAAAGAGACACAGAATGCTGGAACATATGAGTGGTTCAAACAACATCTCTGGATCACATGGATAGGTGATGTTTCGGGTCGGGACCCTTCTACAGACCGATCAGATACCCCAGCACTTTGTGTCCTTTTGCCTTGTTGTGTTCTCCTTGCCTGCACATAATCAGGCAGAAAGTAGGTTCGAAAATACCTGTTTCTCTAGATGCTGATCAGCATCGAAAATAATGGAAACCCGGTCCCAGGTGAACTTGCATACGACCGTTTGGAAGGGCTCCATGTGCCATCTTGGTAATGGAATTTATTTTCCATTGGTACATCTCATGACTGCTGTCAGCATGCAGGGCTGATATATTATAAAAAAATTTTTTTTCACATTTCACTAATCGATCCCCCACCCGTGCCACTCATGTGGCCCCCCGGCATGGGATACCTTCCCTTATTTTGAGGGGCGTCTACACCATACAGTGCCCCCCATGTCCAGCAGCAGAAGGACCTTAGACTGTGGCCCTCCCCCACCAAGCCTTGGCGTTGGCTGCACCGAGCTTCAGTGCGTCCCTCAGCACGTACTCCTGCAGTCTGCAGTGGGCCAGTCGGCAACATTCCCCGACGGACATCTCGCTCTGCTGGGTGGTGAACAACGCTCGGGCAGACCAGAGAGCGTCTTTCACCGAGTTGATAACCCTCCAGCAGCACTTGATGTCAGTCTCTGAATGTGTCCCTGGGAACAGTCCGTAAATCACAGAGTCCTCTGTGACGGAGCTGTTTGGAATAAAGCGTACCAGGGACCCTTGCATTTTCCCCCAGACTCTTTGGGCAAATCCACACTCTGCAAAGAGGTGGGCAACCGTCTCCACTCCATAGCAGCCGTCCCGAGGGCAGCGTGCGCTGGTAGTGAGGTTCCGATGGTGCAGGAAGGATCTGACTGGGAGGGCTCCCCTCACCGCCAGCCAAGCCAGGTCTTGGTGCTTGTTGGTGAGTTCTGGCGATGAGGCATTTTGCCAGACAAGCTGGGCAGTCTGCTCAGGGAACCACGCCACCGGGTCCATCGAGTCCTTTCCCTGCAGTGCCTGCAGGACATTCTGTGCTGACCACTGCCCAATGGACATGTGGTCAAAGGTGTTGGTCCGGAAGAACCTTATATAATAATCATAGGCTCAAAGCTATTTCTTATCAATGCGTTCTATCCAATGCTCTCTCTTAGCCTTTTACTCCTACGCTGACATCTAAGCACACAGAGGGACTTTTCTCACCACTGGTATTGCTATCTACACGAGTTACGACAAGGTATTCAGAACCATCTAACTCAACTGAGTGTAAATTATAGATGTTTATGTATATTGCCTCAAGACAAAGAAGGAGGCTCTTTCAGCCGTTCATTCTATGCCAGCTACAAAGCAATCTGATTTCCTGCAATCTACTCACCCAAAATATGCATTAAACTATCCTTGGATTCTACAACTTGTCAACACATTACAAACACGAGGAACCCTCATTGAAACTTACCGCATAATAAAAAGCCTGGATAAAGTGGATGAGAAGCAAATGTTTCCACCAGTGGGGAGTCCAGGACCAGAGGGCACTGGATGGAAGGATGGAAGTTTAGAAAGATCAGGAGGAATTTCTTTAGCCAGAGCGTGGTGAATCTGTGGAATTCATTGCCGCAGATGGATGTGGAAGCCAAGTCGTTAGGTATTTTTAAGGCGGAGTTTGACAGGTTTTTGACTAGTAAGGGTGGAAAAGGGTACTGGGAGAAGATAGGAGAATCAGTTTGAGAGGGAAACATAGATTGGCCAGGATTGAATGGCGGAGTAAACTCAATGGGCTGAATGGCCTAATTCTGCTCGTGTGACTTATGAACTTATTGTGGCAATGACCTTGCCGATCTGTAAAAGTCTGACAATTCTGACGGGCTGTAGAAGAAATCCCATGCGGGCACATGGATAAAGTGCAAGCTTCACACAGGCATCAGGATTAAACCCAGGCCACTGGTGTGCCACTATGTTGAAGGTCATTTCTCAGCTATCTAAAGAATTGGCCAGGCTGTTGATGATAAATGTGTGCTGATTAGATGCTTGTATGCATCCAGTTAATTCCTTATTTGGGTGGCCTGCTAACCTTCCTCTTAGAATCAAAGATGACCCAATAACAAAGAGAGAGTGGGATAAGCTGCCAGAACTGGAATGAGGAGGAGGAGGAGGAAGAAGGGGAAATAATCTCAGTTGGAAGCCAAATGCACAACAGATCTTAAGGGAGCAATTCTCCTCTCTTAAAGTCAGTGAAGAATAATGAATATTTTATTGTTCCTTCGCTAAGAGCTGTATATGTGACTGCAGAAATGCTCACAGCTCCTAACTTTTATGACTCCGGCTCCTTCTAGACTGTTGCTGCTGCTCCAGGTCAACGTCTTATTGTCTTCAGCACACTGATGCATCAGTGGGGAGGGCACCAAGTCTCACAGTACACAAGCAGGCAGATTCTCCTCACTTCTAGTTGACGGAGACAAGCAGGCGGAGGAGTACATGAGCAGTATTGATCAGCTGAAGCCACGGTTCTGCTGTCTGGCTTTTTTGTAGCAGTGGAAGATAGACACAAAAAGGTGGAGTAACTCAGCGGGACAGACATTTCAGGTCGAGACCCTTGGTTCAATGGTTCTTTTATTATCACGTGTACCAGGGTAGAGTGAAATTCTTTTTTTGCATATAGATTAGTAAAATTATTCTCATATATAAGTATCACTCCCGATTATGTACACAATGCATAGAAACAGCCCGCTGCATCCATATCAGGCACGTGCCGTGAGTAATTACTCAGGGTAGGCAGTCAGTCGGCTTTATAAAAAAAAAAAGAAACCGCGCATGCGCAAATTGTTCTCTTCGTAAAAGTTAAAAATAAAAATAAAAACAGTAACAATTCAATTTGTCCAAGGCTTCCTAGTCTCCTTTGTTTTGAATTATGAATGGGTGGGGGGGGGGGGAGGGGGTGAAGGGTGATGGCAGGTGAAGAGATGGTGGGAAAAATGGGAGCACAGGGAAATGTTGATTCAGTTGTCATCTAATTGAATGACAACACTTGTTCAAAGGACCAATTGGTAGTAGAATTTCTTTCACAGCGTGTGGAGAGTCTGTGTCGGGGTAAAGGAGAGCAGGAGTGTTGAGAAGGAGGGGGTTGGGGATAATGCCAGTAACTCGCTCACTCACCGCTACCGCAGCTCTCCGGGCGCGAAGTCACCACACTGTATCCAGGGAAAGAAGCAGCTCGGGGAGCTGTGAGCAGCCGCCGGGACCCGACAGCAGAACTGGCCGCCACTTCAGCGCCTTCTGGCAGTGCTCTCTGTCTGAACACCTCTCACCTGCTGCTCGCTCATGTCAGCCGCTTCCTGCAAATCCTTAAATTCCCACAGTCGAGTAACCTCAATCACACTGTCGGAATTTAATGATTTGTGGCAAAGCAGCTGACATGAGTGAGGCCAGTGAGTGGCAGGAGAGAGGTTTTTCGACGGAGAGCTGCCAGAGGTGAGCGGGGGCCGGCAGATGGTGCTGAGATGGCGGCCGGTTCAGCTGTCCGGCCCGGCGTCCACCCAAGCTACTTCTCCCCCCTCCCCCACCCCGGCCACAATACGGTGGCTCCTTGCAAGGAGCATCACAAGTCGGTTACTGGTGTGATCCAGATCCCCTCCTTCAGAACGCTCCTACCCTTCCCGCAGCTTTACCCCAGGCCAGACTCCCCAAACGCTGTGAAAGGAGCTCTCCCCCCACCCCCACAACTACGGTATTTAAAAACATCACCAAGAAATGTACTTACCGCATCATTGGTACACGACCTTCATTCTTCTCACCCTGTTTCCTAAGATATACTTAAAATGATGCCAATCCATATTTGAAAATCCCGCCAAGAAACTAGCGCTGCGCATGCGCAGTAGGCAGCTGCGCATGCGTAGTGTTGCAAAGGCAGAATTTCAGCTGCCTTCAGCCCCGTTTGAAATTGACGGCTTCAGGCAGCGCTGACGGCATGTGGGCTGCACAGACCTTCAAGGGTTACAAGTGCTGCGGATGAAAGGCACGGAGAATTATGCCTACCTAAGAGATCGATCTCTTAGATAGGCATAAATATCCCATGCCTTTACTATTTATATTTAGTAATTACCATGTTATAATTTTAGTCAGGGTAGGCAGTGGGCTACCTTGCCTACCCTGACACCCCCCCCCCCCCCTCCCCCGGTTGTCCAGCGTCCATTGCTGTTGCTGACTCCTTCCGCCTTCCGGACCATGGACCGTCGGGAGTTAATCTGCCACGCGCGGCTCATCAGGAGTTCCTTGGGGAGCCTGCAGTGCTGGGCTGGGCGGGGAATGAGATTTGCAGGTGTATTTTTAAGATGATTGTCGGGGAATAGACTGGAGGTTCATCAGGGAGTTGAGGAAAAACATCTTCACTCAAAGGATGCTGGTGATCTTGAATTCACCAGGACAAGGCCAAAACTGCCAGCAATATTTAAAAGGTCTTGGGCTGAGCACTAAACATGCAAAATCTCCAGGAGGCAAGACCAGAGAAATGGTATTAGCCTTGATAGTTCTACATCAGTCAGCCTGAACAAGATTTACAGTATGTTCCACTCCCACGCCATACATGTTTATCATTCTGTCCAATTCTTTCATCCTTCTTTCAGTCTTGTCTCGCCCATAAGGTGTGGATACAAGGAAGAAGCAGTTAAGGAAGTGCAACAGCAAGAGGAGGAACAGGAAAAGGAAGTCAGGTCCTAATACAAAGACCATGGATTCTAAATGATCGGGCAGTTCATGAATGATTCCACTTATGTTGAACATACCACCCAGTGACCATCAGTTGCATGCTCTTTCATTGCCTCCTTTTATCAACAGCAGAAAATAATCATTGGTCAGGCACATTCAATTTCATTTTATAAATGTAATCGCAATATAATATATTCAAAAATGACCAATAAAGGTGATTTTTTTTTTTTTTTTTAATTTAAATTTAAATTAACTTTTATTTAAATGTATTTAAAGTACTTACCTTGTCCAAAATACTTACCTTTCACCTGCCTCTCCCACCCATTGTACGTCCTTTCCTGTTGTCACTGTGCCGCTGATGTTGATTGGGAAGATTACATTTGGTCTTTCAGATGAGCTCAGGCACATTTGAGGGGAGAAGGCCTGGCTCCAGCCTGTGTATTTGGGCTGGGCTGCAACAATGTGGGACGGCTGTTTGATAGGCAACAGGAAGGGCAGTGGCAGTGGCAGAACCACAGTGCTGGCGGCTTCATACCAAGAGGACAGCACGGAGTCATCTGTGCTTCTCTGGGACAAATGATCAGCCATGATCATGGGATGATCAGCCATGATCACATTGAATGGCGGTGCAGGCTCGAAGAGCAGAATGGCCTACTCCGGCACCTATTTTTCTATGTTTCTAAAGCTTCAGCAATTCTGCAGATCCTCCGGAGTAGGGATTAGTAGCAATGTTACAACATTTTGAGATTTTAAAAATCATCTGAAATTTATCCCATCAGATAAAGCATAAAAAGAAGTTTAATTTGACACCTAATTCACATTCATATCTTCAGTATTAAAAAAGATATGGCCATTTTCATACTCGGATATTAGCATCTTGTTCCCTATTGCTTTTCCATTGACTTAACACAAAAGCTGTGATCGAGGACAGTCAAAAGCCGATAACTTTCTTAAAAAGAAAGAGAACTGAATGAAATTTTCAGTTATTATAGATTGAAGCATTCTGAAACAAATATAAAACTTCTTACTTGGATGACCTGAAATCAAAGCACATAATTAGTTAATTACCTAATTGTAGTTAATTACAAAATTGACCGTTGTGATGGAAATAGTAATAAACACCCAGACTGCCTTGAAAATTCAAAAATGTGATATTCTCAAGATCAGAACTTTAATATTATTGTATTATATGCTGTAAATCCATAACAGATAGGTAAATAAATTACAATTTCTAGAAATAGACCAGTCTTTTTGGAGAAGATCAGTTGCTAGCTGGTACATTGGCATATCATAATCAGTAGCATCATCATACTCCTCAGATTGTAACCAATAAGCAACTCTGTACACCTTGTTTTTTCTCAACGTTTCAATGTTGGCATTGTAAACTACAAGTTTTTGCTCTTCAAACCACACATGACATGCCTTTCGGCCCACTACTTTCCCATTAAGAATGTAATGTAGATTCAATTTCTTAAGAAAAGGATATTTTTTTAAATAGCCTAAGTATCCAAATCACAAACAAACCCCATTCACACAAGAATTCACAATATAACATGATTTTTAAATCTCACTGTCATGAATTCATATCCCAGATGGAAGGAATTTAATGTTTAATTCCCATAAATTAATCTAGAAAAATCCACCCAAAATATAATTAAATTATTGTTTTTTGCACAATACATGTGACTCAAACTGACGTGAATATTTAGTTTAAAAATAATGATCATGAAGAGAGTGAATAAGACAAAATATAGACACTTTAGATGGCTTATCTCCAAAAAAAAATGGACATTTTAATAATCTTGCTTCTTGAACGCGATCGATTCGAACGTTGCATTTGGGGTGCATTTGAACCCCATATCGGCAGGAAAAACACTGCTGGTTCGTATGGGGCCCAAATCACATTTTCGCTTATAGAGGATTGATTAAAGTAATCCCAAGAAGCAAGTTTACATGTAAAATAAACGACTTACATCGTGTTTTGTCCCGTACTTGAGATCGGTCATGTTGTAGGCGTTGACGACGTTAGAAGTCGCTTTTTATTTAAATATAATTATGAAATTGTCTCGCGATTCATAGCAAAAAGATTTGAGTATAGGTGCCAGGAGGTTCTACCGCAGTTGTACAGGGCCTTGGTGAGACCACACATGGAGTATTGCATACAGTTTTGGTCTCCTAATCGGAGGAAAGACGTTTGTGCCATAGAGGGAGTACATAGAAGGTTCACCAGACTGATTCCTGGGATGTCAGGACTTTCATATGAAGAAAGACTGGATAGACTCGGCTTGTACTCACTAGAATTTAGAAGTTTGAGGGGGGATCTTATAGAAACTTACAAAATTCTTAAGGGGTTGGACAAGCTAGATGCAGGAAGATTGTTCCTGATGTTGGGGAAGTCCAGAACAAGGGGTCACAGTTTAAGGATAAGGGAGAAGTCTTTTAGGACCGAAATTTTTTTTCACATAGAGTGGTGAATCTGTGGAATTCTCTGCCACAGAAAGTAGTTGAGGCCAGCTCATTGGCTATGTTTAAGAGGGAGTTAGATGTGGCCCTTGTGGCTAAAGGGATCAGGGGGTATGGAAAGAAGGCAGGTACGGGATACTGGGTTGGATGATCAGCCATGATCATATTGAATGGCGGTGCAGGCTCGAAGAGCCAAATGGCCTACTCCTGCACCTATTTTCTATGTTTCTATGATTCAATATGGTGTGCTGTCCAAACTTTATTTTTCGATTTCTCTGCATCAGCTAGCAGCCCGAGGAAATCTGCCTTGGACAGGCGGTAGAAAACTGGATTGTAATCCTGCCCCCCCCCCCCCCACCCACCCCAAAGGCGCCAAAGTCGCGCACACGGCCAGTGGCAGATCTACAGCGCCGCTGAAGGTAAGTTTTGTAACATCGCTAGGATTAGTGGCTTGAAGCTGGTATCCAGAGCACCCTGAATATCAGCTGCAGCACTCAATTTATGGTAAGACATCACTCCTGGACAAGCTCAATGCTTTCTATGCTTGGTTTGAAAGGGGGAAAACCACAGTCCCCATTGACATTTTGATCTGAGTCTACGTGACTGACATCAGAAGATGCTTCAAGAGGTTGAAACCTTAGAAAGCACCCAACCCCACTGGTGTACCTTGCCTAGTTCTTAAAACCTGTGCACGCCAACTGGCTGGATTTTCACAGCCATGTTGTACCTCCAACGACTACAGTCTGAAGTCCCCGTATGCTTTGAAAGGACATCCATAATACCTGTGCTCAAGAAGATCAAGGTGACATGTCTCAATGACTACCGACTGGTGGCAATTATGTCCATTATGATGAAGAGATTAGCATCAACACTTCTGATTGTCAACACAGGAGCACCTCAAGGCAGTGTGCTCAGTCCCCTGTTCCCTATTCATGCTATACCGATGACTGGATGGCATGATATAACTCTATCGCCATCTTTAAATTCACTGTCCATCCCATTGTTGTCCAAACATTAGGTAATGAAAAGTTAGAGTACAGGAGGTAGATTGATAATCTGATTGAATGGTGCCAGAACAACAATCTTGCTCATAATGTTAGTAAGCCCAAGAAGCAGATTGTTGACTAGATCTGGAAAACTATGAATCCATCTTCATTTACTATATCTTCCAAAGATTCATTGAAAATGCAGATGTAAACAACCCAGAATAGGGGTTTATGCTCTGATCACTTTAGTTAAACTATTTCTTTTCTCTATTTTCAATACATATATTTCATATGACATAGAGGGCCGTTTAACCAGAGTCCTTTCCAATTCACAGAATAATCCCATGTCCGCACCAAATTTCCCCCATAATTCATCATCGTTCAAAACATTAGCGACACAGTGGTGCTGGTTTCCAACTGGAACGGTAATGGACGCACCACACATTTCTGTTCCCCAGTTCCTGCGGACTTCCGCCGCTGGAAGTATAGGATATTGGAATGTGTGCTTTATCATCATTCCTTACAATGCTATGTACGAGGGTTCTGAAGTGTGGATGGCCGTTGGCTCGCTAGAAGCTCATCCAGCCTTTGACAGGTCTTGTTTTTGGCTCTGCTGGGGGTCCACAGCCCCCTCCTCACCTGGCAAACCAGGTGGGGGAGACTAATTTAGTTGCTGACTATCCGACCATGGAGCAGATAGCACGGGATTACATGGTGCGACCTTCCCCCACTCTTCTTACATTCTCATCCGTTTATTCCATGATTATCATGATCTCATTACTCATTTCATTATCCAGTGCCATCTCTCTACCAGGTAAATACAAGAAGAAAATAATGATTGAATATTTTTGCTATCTCTCAATTATTCCCCATGTTACTCCCCTGTCCAATCCTTAGTGCTCCTATTTCCATTAGCCTTGTTTGACTTTTTAAATAACACTTTCTTTCTGAACCTCCCAACTGCTATTGATTGGTGCCATGAATATCATCCTTTTGTGGGACGCAGGCACATAGTCTGCATACTGCTTTGGGCATATGCTGATGAAAAAGGTGAGTAGAATTAATTATAATTGTAAGGCGCTTTTGTGAACTAACCGCAATATTTTGTTGGCTTGCAAACAATACTATGAATAGATGAAGATTAATGGCCGACCATGAACTCTCTGTGGAGTTTTGCTTCACCTTTCCCCTTGCCTACACTAGTACTTCTGGGAAAATTAAGAGGGAAAATTAATCTGCCTGATTGAGTTGCATCTGTGTTTGATTAATTGAATGAACGATGTAGCATTAAAACAGACCCTTTGGCCCACCGAGTTCATGCCGACCATTAATCGCCCATTCATACTAGTTCTATGTTATCCCACTTTCTCATACACTAGGGACAATTTACAGAAGCCAATTAATCTACAAACCCGCACATCTTTGCAATATGAGAGGAAACCGGAACATTCGGAGGAAACCCACGCAGTCGTACGGTGATTGTGCAAACTCCACACAGACAGCACCCAAGGTCAGGATTGAACCCAGGACTCTGGCATGGGAGCTAGCACCTCTATCGGCTGAGGGACTGTGCCATCCCACTGTGTTATTCTCAATAACCATGTTTCTGTACCATAGATTTCAAATTCTTATTGATTTCTTCAAATAATTTTAGGAGGGCCTGGGGGATTACTGTTCTGATTTATTAATCTCGACATCTAAAGCCATTTTGCCATAATGTAGTCTTGAGGTCAAAATGAATTTTCAAATAAAATCACTTGCAGTCATGTTGAATTATTTGAACTCTTGAGAATGCAAATCACTTGGCAGAAGCTTTTATGACTGGATTGCTGGGTGACACTTATACCATTAGTCATCTTGCAGCAGTCATTTTGGCCCTGCTCTATTAACTTCTCACATTTTATCCACTTAAACTGGAGAGGTTTTCCACAAGCCAGGAATCTGTGGAATTTTCCATTAAACTGTGATGTTTGGTGAACTGTGTGGGTTGGGAGGACCTGTTGCACCTCCCATGCAGCAGGTGGCACTGCACAAGACAAAGGTAGTTGTTTTGTATGTAGTTTATACTGTCCGTAGTGTGTGTGTAGCCATTTTGACTTGCTGCCAGCATTGAGCAAAGGGTTAAAGACTTCTGTTGTAAATTAAAGACTCTCAAGTTTTGTGCACTTAGAAAACGAACACGAAAGTGGTGTCAGAAGTGGGATACTTCGGATTGCGTCCAATGACCCAGATAAGAGCCTACTTTTTGATTTAAAAAAAAACTAACATGTCTCGGCAATTCGATCGTTTCGATCCAAAGTATGGCAATTACGACTGACCAGAGGAAAAAAGCTGTCTTGTGTTCATCAATGTCTCCAGAAACTTTTGCACTGCTTCAAAATTTACTTACAGAAGAAGTAACTGAAGCCTCATATGCTGAAATCACAATGCCTTTGCAGCTGCATTTCGAAGAAAGTCGAAATTTCCGCGCAGCTCACCTTGATTTCTGCCGGACGGTGCAACAGGAAGGGCAATCGATCACCGAATTTCTTGCCGAACTTCGCACCAAGGCAAAGGCATGTGATTTTAAAACTCAATGTTGCGAAAAGTGCCAAGACAATGCGTTGCAAGATAGACGGGTCATGGGCTGCAGGCATGCATTCACCCAGCAGGCGATTCTCAAGGAATCAAAAGCCTCATTGAAGAATGTGCTGCAGTGTGCTAAAATGGTTGAGCTGCTGAGTAAAGAACTGCACAAAATGGCCGGCGAAACAGCGTCGAAGCTCCCTCAGAAGGTGATGACAGTTCGTCAGACTCGTCCGCAACGCCAGAAACCAGTTGATCGACCCAGAGCAAACCCGGAGAAGGTGGGGCAGTTTCAGAAGAGCTGTTCCCCTGTGGGGGGAGGATCGAAACTACCGGTGCGGCTCGACTGCTCATCATCACCGTGAGTGCTCGTATATCAAGACCGTTTGTTATGCCTGTTACCGAAAAGGTAATCTTCAGGCAGTGTGTCAATCCGTAGGAAAGCTGAGAAAGAGCAAGAAAGTGCAAAACACAGTCGACTAAATCGCGGAGACCATTCCTATTGAAGTGCTCGGTATGTCTTCGATCACCGACAAGCTGAGGATTTTGCTGTGGGCCTCGAACGTCGACCTACAGTTCCAGGTGGACAATGGTGCAGCTGTGTCGCTAGTGGGTCAGGACATCTGGGAGAGGATCGGATCGCTGAAACTGACCAACATCCGCCTTTCGGATGTGGACGACAGCCCATCCCACAAAAGGCAAATGCACTGTCACCGTTTCCTGTAATGCTATGACACAGATGTTGCCGCTGATTGTCGTTGGTAAAGAAGGTACATCCCTGTGCGCCATCGACTGGATCCATGCTATCAAGCTTGACATGAACGCCTTGATCTATGATGGATCAACTATGGCATTGTTATCAACCACGGATTGCAACATGGTCAGCAAGTGCATGAACAACCTGCGAAAACAGGACGTATAATGGCACTGGTCAAAAGAGTGTGACCATGCATTCACCAGGTTGTAAGAGATGCTCACCCTGAAGATGCGTTTGGTCCACTATAACCCATCAAAGCCGATCTCGCTGGCCGCCGATGCATCGCCGTCTGATCTTAGAGCAGCAATCTCACAAACGGCACCGAACGGCAAGGAAGAACCAATTCTGTTCGCATCCAAAATGCTGATGACCGCCGAGAAAAACTAGTCAAATGGAGAAAGCACAGCATACAGATAAAGCAAATACTGATATTTCTTCAAAAGAGAACACTGAGGAAAACTCTGTTGATTCTGAGCCTTCAGCAAGGGTTGTAAAACACAGAAAAAGCTGGGGAAAAAAGAATGAAGAGAGGTCCAGCCAAATGGAGACGTTCAAACTGGAAAGGGGGAATGTGATGTTTGGTGGACTGTGTGGGGGGGTGGGAGGGCCCATTGCTCCTCCTGAGCAGCAGGTGGCGCTGCACAGGGCAAAGGGGGTTGTTTTGTATATAGTTTATTTTGGCTGTAGACAGGGTGTGTGCAGCCATTTCAACTTGTCTTGCTACCAGCATTGAGTAAAGCATTATGTTTACAACTTCTGTTGTAAATTAAAGACTCTCAAGTTTTGTACAGATTTAGAAAATGAACACGAAATAAACTGCAAACAAGCAGAGGCGGGTCATCCTCATTGGAGGTGACTGGAGGAGGAGGTTAGTGTTGGCCATTGTATCGAGATCCTGCTGGCAAACTTGAATGAATAAGTTGTTGTAACATACAAATGAAAAGCAAAGTGCTCTCTCTTTGATTGCTGCTTCAGGCATAGGGGTACATGGCAAGATCTGCCCCTCACTGGCATTCTCACAGTTTTACAGTATTTTCTGGCAAAGGCAAGAATGGTGCTTCCTCCATGCACTCATTGCAAGAGTAATAATCTGATGCAGCATCATGTTATTGTCGGGTAGACAACACTCTCCATAAGAAAATGGGCAGCTAGTTGTATTTTTCCTTGCAACCCTATGTTAAACACCTGTAACCTGTAATGCCAGTTTGATAAGGACAGTAATGCACTTGTAGCAGTGACTAGAGCAGACCCCAGTCAGATCTCTAAATGAAAATGCTGAGCACCTGCCCTAAATATGAGCCAACTGAAGAAAGGAATGTTCTTAGAGCTACTGGGTTTATTTCTTCATAGGATAAAAGATCAGTTAATGAAGACACATGGTCAATGCAAGGGATGTGACAAGAGGTTCCTGAGGCCCCTGAGAAACAGGTTAATCATCCATTCATTGGGATAGGGGAGTCATTCAACTTCTTTAGGAGATGACGGGTCAATATGGAGACATTCAACATATACTTGACCAAATTGATGTTGCTGCCTGTAAAATGAAATTTTGTTTGGCTGGGTGACTCTTTGATCCATGACAAGATTGTTTGAGGAATTGTTTGAGACACAAGAGTGAGGAAGTGGCTATGAAAAGAAAGAGTCTTAGACTGAATGAAGATTTATCAAAGTACATGACATGAGGTAACATTGCAAGAAATGCCTGCAGTTGTTATGAGAATATAACTAGAGGAATGGCCTGCACAGTCTTACCCTGGAGGTCCATGTTTGAGGTGCACTCCTCGTTTCTCAGTGGCTGTTTTTCAGAGATGAAAGAGTGGTGGCAACAAAATATGGATGGAGATAAATATAAGCAAGCATACACTCATCATATTTGGGGAAGAACAACTGTTAGTGGAGACATAACGTCACAATTTAAAAACAGAAAATGCTGGAAATAACGTATTGAAGAGAGAAACAAATTTTAATGTTCAGGTTGACTTTAAATAATCATTAACTCTATACTTCTGAGTGTTCCCAGCATTTTCTGTTTGTATTTCAGATTCTGGGTATCTGTAGTTGTTTGTTGTTCAATCACTTGTGTATGTCTATACTGGGCAAGAATGAATGCAGAAGTGAAGGACATCAAAGACAACAGAACAATGGAAGCAAGGCGAAAGACTGAGCCTATGCCAGATAAATAAAATGCCAAATAAGCCTGGGACAAATGTAAACATAGTCTGAAGAAGGGTCTTGACCTGAAACGTCGCCCATTCCTTTCCTCCAGAGATGCAGCCTGGCCCGCTGCGTTACTCCAGCTTTTTGTGTCTTATATTCAATCTACACATTGACCTCCACAAGGTTGAGGCCTGACATTCAGTGACAGCTAATTATATTTCAACTTCTCAGTAATATATTACGTTGACACAATCATATATCCAGCAATCATTCACAAACTGGCGGCTTAATTTGCCAGATATTATATTCCAGTTGAGGTTTTGGCCAATATTGGCCCACCATTTGCTTCAGGTGAGTTTGAAAAGTGTGTGCTATTCGTACATCACATCGTCCACACTCCTGCAGAATGATAGAGAATGTGATAAAAGTTCTGAAGAAGGATTCTGGAGTCCCTATAGCTATCACACCTAACATAGATACATTTCCTAATGCCAGGGTTCACTTCAAACCCAGCTCAGAGAATGACAAACCACCAAACCAGAGTAGCACTGGCAACAGCACAAGGTTGCAGAAGCCTACAATTCTTTTTTTTTTTTTTGTTAATAATATTTTTATTAGATGTAGTAATTTCCAAGTAGTAAAACAAATTTAGAAATACCAACGTAATTCAGTAAATGTACAACTATCATATTCACTATTATTATCTTCTGTTTTTTAGAAATAAAGAAAGAATAAAAAAAAAGGAATAGACTTTAAATCGAAAAAAAAAAGAAAGAAAATGATTGTGTTTGAATAATAAAAAAAGATAAAAAGTCAAAGAAAAAAAAAAAGAAAAAGAAAACAAACACTACTTAGTATATATCTATTCAGTATATATATATAATTCCCCTTTATGAACAATATATGGTATAATATGAATATTTAAGATAGAAACAACAAAATGTATTGTAATTATAACGTCGTATTGCGGAGACGTGTACACAAAACCCAATTAGAAAATCCATATTTTTTTCGTCAAATCCTGTCTAGTACCCATTGAGTAGTAATGCCAAGAACAGCTAGCCCTTCAAATATTGTATATATGGAGACCATATTTGTTCAAAGATTTCACATTTGTCCATTAGGACAAATCTGATTCTTTCCAAATACAAAGTCTCCAACATCTCTGCTGTCCACATTTTAATTATGGGGGTTAATGTTCCCTTCCAAAATTTCAATATTATTTTTCTCCCTATTATCAAACAGTAATCTAAGAAAATTCTTTGATTTACTGTTAATACGCATTGTGAATCCGGAATTCCTAATATTATTAACTTTGGTTCTGGATCCAGTTTAACTCTAAGAACTTCAGATATAACTCTAAAGATTTCTGTCCAATAATAACTAAGTTTTGAACACGTTACAAAACTATGTATTAAATTAGCCTCTAAATTCTGACATTTATCACAAATAGGAGAGACATTAGGAAAAATTCTATTTAATTTGGTTTTTGAATAATGTAACCTATATAAAACTTTAAATTGTATCAATGTATGCCTCGCGTTTAATGAACAGCGATGTATGCGTTGTAAACTTTCTTCCCAAGATTCTTTTGTTATAGATAAACCAATTTCATTTTCCCATGCTTGACGGTATATTTCTGTTGTTGGATTCTCCCTATCCAAAATAAGATTATATATATAAGCTATAAATTTTTCTGAATTTGGATGTTTATTAAATACTTCATCTAATAATCCTGGTTCTTTAATTTTATAATCTTGTGTGTTAGACTTAATATAATCTCTAATTTGTAGATACCTAAACAAATTATGTGGTGGTAACCCATAAATTTCTTGTAACTCATGAAATAAAAGAAATTTTCCCTTTCTATACAGATGTTCAATCCTATAAATTCCTAAATCCTCCCATTGTCTAAACCCCCTATCTAATATAGAGGGTTTAAATAAAGGGTTATTCATAATTGGTAGTTTAAGTGACAAATTATCCAAACATAAAGTCTTGACTATTTGTTTCCAAATACGTCTATTGCTATGAATTATAGGGTTGTTCCTATAAATTTTATTTTGTATTTCTCTTGGCGCAAAAAGAATTGAACTTACATTAAAAGGTAAACAATCTTCCTTTTCCATCTTTAACCACGTTGGTTCGTAATCCAAATTTACCCACCAAAAATTCATATTCTTAATCTGGACTGCCCAAAAATAGTACAAAAAATTTGGAAGTGCTAATCCTCCATTTATTTTTGATTTACATAAATGTTTTTTACTTATTCTATGATTTTTATAATCCCAAATAAAACTATTGACAATGTTATCTATTTTTTTAAAAAAACTCTTTGGGAGATAGAAAGGAATAGCTTGAAACAAGTATAGCAGTTGTGGTAAAAAGATCATTTTTATAGCATTTATTCTACCAATCATAGATATAGGAAGTGTTTTCCAGTATAAAATATTTTTTCTAAGTTTATCTAATAATAGGGGATAATTAGATTTAATTAATGAGTTATAGGATTTAGATACATTAATACCTAAATATTTAAATTTATCCGTAACTATTTTTAGTGGATATTGTTGCAATATATTTGATCTTATTCCGGTTATAGGCATAATCTCACTTTTATTCCAGTTAATTCTATATCCAGAAAATCTGCCAAATTTAGTTATAACATTAAATAGCTTGGGTATACTGATCTCTGGTTTTGTAATATAAATTAATACATCATCTGCATATAAAGATATTTTATTAGTTGTAGTATCAGTATTATATCCATATATTTCTGGTTCAGATCTAATCCTTTCAGCTAAAGGCTCTATCACCATAGCGAATAACAAAGGCGACAGCGGACATCCTTGTCTACAACCCCTATGAAGCTTAAATTTAGCTGACAATATTTGGTTAGTTAATATTCTTGCAGTGGGATTCGAATATAGAATTCTTATCCATTTACAAAATCTATCCCCCAATTGGAATTTCTCCATTATTCTAAATAAATATGGCCATTCAACCTGATCGAATGCTTTTTCTGCATCTAAGGACATAACAGCTAAATCCCTATCCCCAACTCTTTTTGAATATATGATATTAAATAATCGTCTCAAATTATAAGATGAGTAACGCTTTGGGATAAAACCTGTTTGATCATGGTGTATTATTTTAGTAATCACCAAATTAATCTTCGTGATAAAACTTTAGCTAAAATTTTTTGATCTGTATTTAAAAGAGCAATTGCTCTATATGATCCTGGGTCTTCCAAGTCCTTGTCAACCTTAGGAATTAGTGTAATTGTAGATTCATTTAGGGATTCCGGCAATTTTCCTTGTTCATATGTATATTTATACACTGCATGTAATCTTGGGGAGATCAGATCTTGAAATTTCTTATAAAATTCTGTACTCAGGCCATCCGGGCCCGCTGCTTTTCCATTATTTAATGATCCGATTGACTCCTCAATATCTTTTATTGATATATCCGCATTTAACAAGTCTCTACCTCCCTGATCTAAGCTGTTAATATTACATTTTTGTAGAAATGTATCCATTTCATCCATTTGTCCTGTTATTTTTGATGAATAAAGACTTTGATAATATTGTAAAAATATATCATTGATATCTTTTGGTAAGGTCGATATATTGCCATTCTCAGATCTAATTCTATGTATCATTTTTTCGTCCTCTCGCTTTCTAAGTTGTCGAGCCAACAATTTTTGCGGTTTATCTCCAAATTCAAAGTGCACTTGTTTAGTTTGTTGATAAAGTTTAATTACTTGATTGGAATATATTTTATTTAGTTTATATTTTAATATTGCAATTTTATTACTTAACAATTTAGAGGGCTGTTTTGTATTCTCCATATCTAATTGTTTTTTCTCTTTTTCCAAGTTTTGTTCCGTCTTTCTATTTTCTTTATTAAAGTATGCTTGTGCCGATATTATAGCTCCGCGCATAAATGCTTTAAATGTATCCCAAAGTAATGATGGTGAAACTTCAGGTTTGTCATTAGTTTCAAAGAATAATTTAATCTGTTTTACCAGATAATCATAACAAGCCTTATCCTTTAATATTTCGGGATTAAACCTCCAATTATTAGATTTTATAATTATATCTTTTAATTTTATCTTAAAAGTTAATGGAGCGTGATCTGAAATAATAATATTATGATATTTTGAATCATATGTAAATGGAAGTAATTTTGAATCTATTAAAAAATAGTCTATCCTCGAGTAAGTTCCAAATACAGGTGAGAAAAATGAATATTCTCGTCCTATTGGATTATCTATTCTCCAGATGTCCTTAACGTTTGCTGTACTAATAAAGGAATTTATAAGTATGCTTGACTTAGAAATAGATTTACTTTTTGTTGACGATCTATCTAAATAATTATCCAAAGTACAATTAAAATCTCCTCCAATTATTAAGTTATGTTCTACAGCTATAGGGATATTATTAAATATTTTCTTAAAAAATAATGGGTTATCAAAGTTAGGGGCATATATATTCATTAGAGTTACTTTTTTAGAATATAATTCCCCTGTAATTATTACATACCGACCTTCTGTATCCTCTATTATAGAACTTAATTTAAAAGATATACCTTTACGAATGATTATTGCAACCCCTCTAGATTTATGTATAAATGAGGAGTGATACACTTTCGAAATCCATTTAGCTGTTAGTCTGTGTCGAGCATCTTTTTTAAGGTGGGTCTCTTGAAGAAAAGAGACGTCAGACTTCAATCTGTTTAATTGAGCTAACACCTTACCTCTTTTAATTGGCTCATTAACTCCCTTAACATTCCAACTACAGAAGGTGATTCCATTACCCCCAATCTTCCCATTAGTATCTTGCATTTTACTATTAAGGTGGTTTATATTGGAATAACCGTCCCGGCCCGTACAACTCAACATTGTAACCAGACCTTGGGTTGACGAAAATTAGTGTACGTCTTTCTATTTCATATACACGTCTCTTTGAACTGACTATATAATACCAATCGTAAATATTTTCATATACTGTATAATATAAAATCAAATATCTAATATACCTAAAATAATAAAAAGTGTGAGTGAAAGTGAGTTGAAAAGTGTTAGTAAAGTGCTCAGAAAAAAAAATAACTACACCTATATAGAGTGTAGTGTGTGTTAGTGCAAGCCACACTAACGTGGCTACTAATCTACTGACTTCCGTAAAAAAAAAGATGTTAATAATTCCAGCTCCAATCTTAAATGCTATATATTTTGGGGTAGGGTACTAAATTTGTATACTTAGTAATAATTCACATTGTTAGTGACTATTATAATTACTATTCTAATTAGTAATACTATGTTAGGGGGGGGGTAGATAATACTATGTTAGGTGAATAATTGCCATTTTATATGGATAGATAACACAGTAATCTATCCATCTCTCTTTAAACCAAAATTTAAGTCCATGTCCAATATTCATCCTCCTTCTCCATAATGATTCATAACCGCGGATGGGTCATAAAAGTTCAGCCATCATCTTCTTGGTCTTGATCCACTTGTTCTTCTTCCTCTTCTGTTTCATTCTGTATTTTTCGGGCGAATTCCAGTGCTACAGTATGCTTAACGAAACGGAACTCTTTGTTGTTGTAGGTTACTCTTAATGTTGCTGGGTACATCAAGCCATATCTCAGATCCTTCGTATCCTTCAGATTCCTCAGAACACCTCTTGTTTCTGTGAATAAGGATCTTCTCTTGGCCACTTCCGCCGGATAATCTCTGAAGATACTGATATTATCTCCTTCATACTTAAAATTTTTCTTGCGTATTATTATCTTCAGTAGTTTTGCAGCAAATTTTCGAGGGTCTTGATTTCCCTCGCGACCCTCGCTCAAACCAACTATACGCAAATTCTTACGCCGTTGACGTCCCTCCAGATCGATACATTTCTCATTTATTTTGCGTAATAATTCTGATAGACGTTTGTTCTCGGAGTGGAGTTTCTCTCTCTCCTTGGTGTTTAATACAGCCATCTCCGTTAGCTCTTTAATTGTCTCTTTTTGTTGGTCGAGCGTAATTATAATAGGATCAATCTTATCATCCAGCATTCTTTCCATACCAGCAGCTGCGTCTTTTATCTCCACCATTTGTTTTTGTAACTCAGCATCAGCCTTTTCTTTCCACTCGTTCATCATAATTTTTACCGTTTCTATAACTTCATTTTTTAAATCTTCTTTAATTCTTTCATGAAACACTAGAATATCAGCCCTTAAATTTTTAATATCCTCTTTATAATCCTTCTTATTATCTTTAAGTAATTTCTTCATCTCACCTAGGATATTAACTTTGAGGTCCTCCAGTTCAGCTTTCCTCTGTGAAATCTCTTCTTGGGAAGCAGCCAGACTCGAGCCCAGGGCACCAGTCGGGCCTATTTCCCTTTTTCCAGGTTTTTTTCCGGGGGGGGAACGAGACATCATTTTCTTGAAAAAGTCGCGCGCCTGATGACGTCACGGACCTTTTAAACGCTACCGGAGCCGTTCCCAGTCGTTCTCCCGCGGTGAGTACGGTTGACTGACCCCTAGACCCCCGTTTTTTATACAATTTTTAGTGGAGCTGTAATGGCGCGACTCCACTCACACCATGGCGCCAACCGGAAGTCTGAAGAAGCCTACAATTCTGACGGGAATAATAAGATTAAGAAATAAACAGCTGGAAATGAAACTGCAATGGGACAGATCATGAGATGTTGCTCTCGAAAAGAAGGCAATCTGGTAAAAATCGCACCATGATGCCAAAAACAGAACTGGGACAAAGCTACATTCATCAGACAATTGGATCCCGCGAGGCAAAGTCTGAGGAATGTATTACATAACATCAAAATAAATATCAACTGAGAAAGACTACAGAAGACTGAGCACTTGAATCATAAAGGCAGTGAAGGCTATGTGCCAAGTGCTGAAAAACAGGTAGAGAGAGGCAAACATTGAATTAACATTGCATGTACTGTAGCCTCTGCTGCAGGGAGGTAAATGGACACGTGACATTTCAGGTTAGGACCCTTCTGATGGAGAATGGGAGAAAACTTGAAAAGAGAGGTAGGGGTATGGCAAAGCCTGCCAAGTGATAGGTGGATACCGAGTGAGGGAAGAGGTGAGTGGACATAATGATAAAGGCTGGATCTGTGTTACCTTGACTTCCCCACATTACTCTGCGACAGATACTAAACGGAGGAAGTCCTTCTCCACCTCATGTACTTAAAAAAAAACTCCCCTCTCAGGCAGACAGAGTTGAAGCTATTAAAGACTATTAGCAGAACTGTTCAATTAATTGCTTAATAGCCTTCTATCATCTTGAAAAAGCCAATAATAACCATTTCATCCAAATCATTAGTGAGAATTATAAATGGGATAAAATCTAATGGCTTCCCTGAGGTGTAGTATTGTAGACAGCCAGCCTGTGGGGGAGGAATGAGTCTGCATAAACATGAGATAGCTGAGGTCACTGTGACTGTCTTTATTGTGGATGTCTGTGTGCAGAATTATTCATTCCAGATCAATGAGTAGGTTTTCACTTAGAGTGAGAGAAAGAAAATGGCAAATTTCTTACCATTAGGGTTAGGGTTAGGGTTAGGGTTAGCCAAGAAAATTTATTTATCACATTGAAATGTATTGGTCAGCTACAAATGAAAGTGCAGTAATTCATTGACGCAGTATCCATTGAATGATGTTATGGCACACAAAGAAATAAACTTTGCCAAACAAGGAGATGAGGCAACTAAATTAAGTTGACAAGGAGATGAGGCAAATAAATTAAGTTGAGGTGGAGATCAGTCATGATCTGTTTGAATGATGCCTTTGAAGGAAAAATGACACTCCTATTCCTGTGATAAAAGTACTGCATATTTAATTGAACATCTTTTTCATCCGATTATTTCATTTTAGCACTTTGAATTAAGATTCCATTCTATGTCCCTTCTCTGGGCAACTTTCAAGGGTAATAAATAAGTTGTGCCAATACCGAATATATTTTAAATTCCCCCCCCCCCCCCCCCCCTGCACCTTTTGTATTGCTTCCTTTGACCTGAAGTCAAATCCCCCAAGTTACAAAAGCAACTGCAAATAAACAAACCTTTTGCTCTTCACAAGTTCACAAGTTATAGGAGTAGAATTAGGCCATTCGGCCAATCGAGTCTACTCCGCCATTCAATCATGGCTGATATCTGCCTCCTAATCCCATGGGTATGCAGCAAAGAATTTCACTGTGCCTAGTCACATGTGACAATAAAGTATTCCATTCCATTGCCCTGCCTTCTCCCCATAATCCTTGACACCCGTTCTAATCAATAATTTGTCTATCTGTGCCTTAGAAATATCCACTGATGGCCTCCACAGCCCTCTGTGGCAATGAGATCCACTGCTCATAGCTCTATATCCGGGTGGATTTTGGGGGGTTTGGAAGAGATAGCAGCCTGTTACACACAATCTGCCAGCCTCATTTTTCAAATCAGTGATGAGGAAAATTCTAAGAGCCATAGAATGGGAAATTTATCCATTCCTCCCATGTTCCATTCTGGATTGAGTCATAATTACCCCTAAACCATCTCAGCACTACCCAATTCTGTGATCTTACACAGGATACAATAATAATTTGCCTGATGGATGATCTATCTTTAGTTTTTAATTTCTCTTTTTGATTATACTTGTTTACCACTTTAATTATTAGCCTGCACTCCTTTGAATTGTTCTTACTTATTCTGAGTTGCATAATCTTTTCATCTGCACATGTTTGTGTTAAAATTACTTTTTATTGCACTGTTCTGTTGCAATTGACGCTTTACCAGGAGTAGGGAAATGATAGAATATCATATAATCCTATTTTCTGCAGAAAATCTTCAGGCTTTTAAAGATGATTTTACTATTGGTGAATCATTGTTGGGTCACATTCCATCATTGTTTTCAGCCTTGGTGATAGACACTCAATGGACTAAACCCCTCTGCTTCCTCAGTATAAGAAGCTATTAAAAACTAAATAGGATCATTGACCACCTCTTAGAGCATTGGCATGACTGAAAAAATGTCTGGAAAAGACATGATCAACTGGTGAAACTTAACACTTCAGGTCATGTCTTTCATCAGACATGAAGCATTAAGCAGTTCTTTCCCCACAGTTACCGCTTCACAAATCTGCTGAGTATTTCAGTATTTGCTTCACATCCGGACGATTACTGTGGAGTTCAGGGCATCCCATTACAAAAATAATATAAAATCAATGTTAAAGAGAAATATCGTTTTGCAATAATATTAGCAGGGATTAACAGTTCGGCTGATGAAGAGAGTTAAGAAGTGAGCATGTTTTGTTTTGTTGAAGCTGATAAGAATGCAGTTGGAAAGGGTTCCCAAATCAATATTATAAATTGAGTAGGAAGCAACTGCAGATGCTGGTTTACACCAAAGGTAAACACAAAAAGCTGGAGTAATTCAGCAGGACAGGCAGCATTTCAGGAGAGAAGGAATTTGTGTCTCTCTCTCCCCTGACGTTCAATCTGAAGAAGTGTCTCAACCCGAAATGTTACCCTTTCCTTCTATCAAAAGTTGCTGCCTGTCCTACTGAGCTACTCCAGCTTTTTGTGCCTATTATAAATTGAGCAGTGGGAATTGTTCAACTAATTGGCAGATAGTGTTTTGGGTTATTAATTTAAAATTGACACAACAGAAGTAGTTTTAACAAATATGTAATAGAGGGAAGTTAGGATGCCAAACTTTTTATCATCTATGGTTTTCAGGAGTATCAGGAGAGAGCAAGAGCACAAAGTGAGACTAGATGCTCAAATGGAAACAAACAGGAACCGAGCCTGCGTGGAGTAAATGAGCCGTGCTTCACCATTCTATACCCTGAGAATGTCAATAATACCAGAAGATGAATAAACTTAAATCTGCAGCTACAACGGAACCTCCATGTGTAAAAATTCCTATAGAAGAACCTTTTGTATTTTTCTTTCAAGCTACATATTCTTTAACAAATGGGAGCAAAGAAAATCTGTCATTTTCAGTCAAGTGGGAAAATTGCTAGAGGCCTATTAACTTTGTACTTATGTCATCTAGTTCTGCAATCATAACTGAAATTAAATAACCCCTACTTACAACTGTATAATTGGTCCCCTTCGGCCTACTAAAGGCCTTTGTCATGATCCAGCCACAATCCCTTTGATTAATTAAAACATTAAGTTCCATGAACCCCTCCCCATAACTTACTGTCATTAGTCTGAGAATCTGCCTTCACACTTTATATTTAATCTTTCTATGAATCTACGGCACTGTTCAGATGACATTTTAAAGTAAGTGTCCTTTCAATAAGTGACAAAGCATGAAGAAATCTACTTTGGTTTGCTACTGAATGTTGCATGGCAGAGAACAATTGGTAAGGTGTGTAACTAATAGGCCAATGGTATTGGGTAATTTTAGAGTCTAATAAAAATAACTTTTCCCTCATAGATTGAAAATAAACAAATTAAGATACATATTTATATATATTACAATCCTTTTACAATTTGTTGCAGATCATTTTATTTTTGTCAGTCTCCTTTTAATCCTCCCTTATAGGGTTTGTGCCACTGTTAATAAAACAGGAATAGTAGAAAAACAACCATACATGTCTGTGGAGCCCGATGCTGCCTGTCTCGCTGAGATACTCCAGCATTTTGTGTCTATCAGTGGAGACACATTGGTTTTCTTCCCCACTCTTATCATCTCTATTTTTGGTCAACATCAACACTTAACCATGCCAAATAAACCACGATTAATGATCTGCGATCGGTGAAAAGCTCTGCATGCTATTCAGTCAAATCATTCTATACACGAGTACAATCAAGCCAAGTAACAGGTAAGAGAAAAATACCCAGCTTTTCAAATTTGGGCCATGGACATGGCGAACCAAAGCTTAATGGACCTGTCCCACTTTTAGGCGACTCTTTAGGTGGCTGCCAGGGACAAGTTTTAATGGTATTCACCTACGACACCTGGCGACAACCTACGACAACCTATGACAACATCTACATCAACCTACGCCAACCTACGGCAGCATAAATTAGCTCCACTGTCGCCGAAAATGTTTCGACATGTTGAAAATTTTGCAGCAGTCGCCCGTAGAACCCAAAGAATCGCCTACGTGGGACATGCCCATTACTGTTCATTTTTGATCTACTCTTGATAGTTTTTCTTCATGCCATTAGAAGTAGATTTTATATCGAACTCAAGATTTGTGCGAGGACTTCTGTCAATAAGAAAAAAATCTTTATCTCTAATACAACGAACCAACTGTTCAGATTGAAGGTTCTGACCAATGACCCTCCCACACTTAGACCACATTTGGTCTCCATCATTCAATTTCAGCATTCATGTGAACTATTGGCTTCAAAGCTCACCAATTTGAATTTATTGAGGCAATGAGGTATCCAGATAATGGGATCAAGAACAAGCTTCCAACCTCAAAGTGTTCCATCATTCATTTAGATGATGGCTGATTTTGTCCTTGCAATTGGTATTGGTTTATTATTGTCTCATGTACCAAGATACAGTGAAAAACTGTGCATGCTATCCAGTCAAACCATTTTATACACAATTACAATTTTGCCATTATTTAAGTGCAACTAAAGTAAACAACATGCTGGAGTAACTCAGCTGATCAGGCAGCATCTCTGGAGAATATGGATGGGTGATGTTTCGGGTCAAGACCCTTCTTCAGACCTGAAACATCACCTATCCATGTTCTGCAGGGATGCTGCCTGACCTGCTGAGTTACTCCGGCACTTTTCATCCATTTTGTGCATTAACCAGCATCTTCAGTTCTTTGTTTCTACTCAAGTACAACAGGTTAATGTGGAGAATAATACCATAGTGCAGAATATGGTGTCATAGCATTATAGTGTTATAGTTAGTGAAAGTAAAGATAAAATAAAAGTGCAAGGGCTAGTAAGGTAGGTTGGGAGATTGAGCTGCCCCATTAGCTCATGAGGGATCCGTTCAGAAGTCTGATAACAGTGGGGATGAATCTGTTCCTGAATCTGATGGTACATGATTGACATATAATAAACAGCAGGGGATCTTGAACCTATCGCCATGGCAAATAACTCCTCTCAGGCCTCCAATCTGAAAACCATCCCCACATGACCACCCTCTGACTCCCACCACCAAGCCATTTTGTATCAAATTGGCTAGCTCATCCTGGATGTTTCTGGACCAGCCTACACGTGGCCCCTTATGAAAGGCCTAAACTCCATGTAGACAATATCTCCTTGCCCTAATCAATTCTGTTGGTGACCTCTTCCAAAAAAACCCATAATTTCCACACACAAAGCCATGTTGACTATTCCCTAATTAATGATACAAGTACATCAGTCAAGGGCCCAATCATTTATTGCTTTGCTTTCCATAACATCCCAGGATACACTCGGTCAGGCCCCAGGGGTTCATCCATCTTAATAAACCTCCAGCACCTCCTCTTTCAGAATGTTTTGAGACATTGCTGTTCTCTTCCCTCTACTCACCAGCTTTCATGATCTTCTCAACAGTAAACATAGACAATAAATATTCATTTAAGACCCCATTCAGCTCCTCTGCCTCCACACATTTATCCACATTATCCACGTTGATTCGGTCAAATTTGTCCACAGATTTAATTATGAGCAGTAATGATGCAAAATAATTTGTGTAGGTACCATTTTAATTTAATTTCCATGAACTTCTGAAGAAGAGTCCTGACCTGAAACATCTCCTGTCCATTTTCTCCAGAGGTGCTGCCTGACCTGCTGAGTTACTCCAACACTTTGTGCCTATCCTTGGATCCACTCTCAAATTGAATTAAGGAAGCAAGTAACAGCCATCTCTTCCTCTGCTTCAATTTTCTTCAGCTGCATTACTAAATTATGACTTTCCCCACATATTATGGGATGATTCGTAAAAGTGTAAATATATTGGACTTCAAATCCTCTTAAGTAACAATAATGGCTGATCCCAGAAAAAAAGCTGAACAATAGATATTAAAAAATAATTCACGTTTTTAATATCTATTCAACAAAATTTGATACTTCAATAAGATTGCTACATAAAATCAGTTACTAAATCTACATAAAATCTGCTACTAAATCTACATAAAATCAGTTACTAAATCTAATTGCATCCTGTTTCAAATACAAACATAGAACCCTAATTTTGTTCAGTCAATTCCTATATTTAATATGTTTTTGAGAGCTTGAGTGGGTTCATTTTATCTCCATTCAGGTTCTGAATGTCGAGTCTATAGTTGTATTTTTAAAGGCTGGCATGATGTTAACATTATAAATACTGCACAAGGGCTTCAATGTTCAGTTATCTTTTCATTGCAAGATAAAATAATGTTACATCGCATTGCATAAACATTTGTAATGAATATTACTGAATAAATTAACTGTTTCTGATTCCATTATTTTCTGATTCTAGTAGGCAGGCAGGTGAGAGGAGATGTCAAATAATTTGCACTATAGAACAGGTGCAAAGTAAATGTTGTATTTGTTACATCAGCATGAATTCCATTTCCTGAAAGGTGCACAACAAAATACATTTGTGGCAGATTGTTCTTTTGCAAGAATAACTATAATGTACAAACTTAAAATTCTAAACTCTGCAGTAATTCTCAATGTGTGGCACACTAGGGAAATTAAAGTCTATCAATGCAGGTCCTCAGCCACCCAGATCAGTTATGTCAGGTCAAACTTGGAAATGCGCTTGGCACATTGGTACAGGTCAATACCAAGCTGTCTGATGCACTAGCCTCGGTATGCAAGGGAAGTATTTTAGTTTTGTCACATTGAAGTTGATTTGAAACAACTGAGATGTAAATGTCCTTGAGGAAATTTAACAATGTATTTAGTCTACTTCTTAAAATATCGTTTTTAAAGAATTGAACATGAGATGGCATGTTGTTAATGTTTTCGGTGATAGGTGGTTGCTAGTTGAGTCAGCTACAGTCAGTGTGGATCATTGGTTTGAATCCATACAAGAAAAATGAAACAGTTGTTCCTCCTTTTGCTTAGAAATGCTGTTTTCAATAGCACTTTATGTGGTTGGAAGATGATGTCAAATCCAGTCTAGAAAATACTCTAGGAGATACAATGACTAGTTATATTAATCCCATATTAGGCAGTAATTACTATGGGATTCTAGAACACATCAAATTTACCACTGAGCTAAATTGATGGCTGGAAAAAAAACCCTCTTGGGGGGTTTTAGCAGTAAACCTATACAATCTCAGAGGAAAACAGTAACATCAGCTGGTCTGTACATAGAACTCACAACTGTTTTTGATGTCACCCATGGTGCAGCTGCAAACATGTCCAAACCTTTGAGTCTGACAGAGCAGCATCAAATGTTTCCTGTCCTGAAGTTCTGACAAGAAATAGTTGTCAGAAGGTTATTATATTGACATTTTAAAGGCAAACCTCAAAGGGTTGGAGTAACTCAGTAGATCACGCAGCATCTGTGGAGGGAATGGGTTTTGGGTCAATACCCTTTTTCAGACTGAGGTGCAGAAAGCTGGAAAAGAGAGATGGGAGTGGGATAAAGCCCGGCAGGTGATATTCATTCCCTCCACAAATGTTGCCTGGCCCTTTGAGTTACTCCAGTACATTGTGTTTGCCTCAAGATTCCAACATCTACAGTTCCTTGTGTCTCTATGAAAATGTATTGGGCTCTGGTGAGACTGGTAAGTTGTGGACAGGTCAGCCTTCAATCTTCCTCAGGAAGGATATACGTGGGAGAGAGGAGAGCAGGGAAGATCATCAGATTGATTGCTGGAGTAAGGGGATTGCCCCATGAGGAGAGACTAGGCTGATACAATTCTGAAACATATAAAATTCTCACAATGCTTTCCAAAGAAGATGCAGGGATGATGTTTTGTCTGTCTGAGGTGTCTAGAACCAGAGGTAACAAAATTGAAATTTATAACCGAGTTGAGAATAAGTTTTTTCTGCAATCTTTGGAATTTTTGGAATTCACTAAACAGGCATGCCATGGAGATTTAGTTGCTGCCTTTGTTCAAGATAGATATATTTTTTAATATTTCTAATTTATTTTAATATAGCATGATTTAATTAATTAATTTGTGAGTTGTGATTTCACCACCTCAGCAGTGACTCCTCCATTTCCTGCAATTCTTCTCTCACCTTCCCTCACTCCAGACAGACCATGGATAGAGTTCCTTGCTCCTTACCTTTCATCACCACCAGCCCCAGTGTGCAAAACATAATTCTCTGACATTACCTCCACCTTCAACACAATCCCACCACCAGTCACATCTTCCCATCCCCACTCCTTTCCACTTTCTCAGAGATCTCCCTCTCCACAGCTCCTAGGTTTGCTCAATCCTTCTCACCCAACCTTTCCCCACCCCAGGCACTTACCCCTGCAACCAGAGGAGATGCAACAAATGTTCCTACACCTGCTACCTCATCTTCATTCAGGAACTCCAATAGATCTTCCAAGCGAGACAGGGGTTTAATTCAACTTCCTCGGTCACGTCTATTGGCTTTGGATCTCTTGATAGCCTTCTCTACATTGGCATGACCAACCACAAACTAGGCAAACGTTTTGCTGAACACTTGTAATCTCTCCACCAGGGACTGATGGGACTCCTGGACTTTCCACCCGTCACTTTACTTTTATGTAATGTTTCATGTATCTTGTTGTCATTTTATGATTGTTGGCAGACTAATTTCCCTCCTGGGATAAATAAAGTTCTGTCATATCGTATCGTATCGTATAATTCTACATTTCACCCTGCACCTTCCTGTATAAAGTACTATTGATACTGAGTGATAAAACTTCATAATAACTACTTTAATAAGAATACATACAGGAACCATATACATATGTACTGTAGGCTCGAAGTCATGGATTAAACTGAAAGCATGGCTGCTCGCGTTCCACAAGATGGCATGGTGGAAACCTGACATGGATTATGGATCTGGTCAGCAATAGCAAAACCAGATATGGATCAAATCAGCAGTAGAGATTGATCTACATCCTCCTTAGGCTTTTGCTCATAAGCTCAATACAAGCATGCGACGACATAATATATGAGGACATAAAGTTAACTATAATCTACAGCGAAGCAGCAGAGGATGCAATATGAGTAATGTCAGTTATAGTTAGTTAGAGTCCAGGATCTGCCTCTAGACAAAGTCTTTCTATCTTATTGCAGGCCTGCAGACCCGTCCAGCACGTGTTCGGTACAGCCACTCAGCAGCACTCTTTACAGGTGATGCCGCCATAGGTACAACCTTAGCAGGCGATGGCTCAATCAGCACAGGTTTCACTGGGGACTTCTAAACAGGTCTTACAAGAGATTTTACCATCAGCAGCGGCCCCACTGGTGGTTATTTCACAGGTGTAGAGACAAAGTTCTGATCTCAGAACCGCTCACGGTCTGCTGTCAAATGTCCAACATTCTAGAAGCGTAGGCAACAGGCTTGCCTTTCTGCAGGCATACAGCACCGAGGGCATGATGGGATGCATCGCAGGTCAAAGTGACAGGCTGATTGACATTGAAATAAACCAGGGTAGGGGGCACGACATCTGTTGGTTGAGTGTGTCAAAAGCACGTTGCTATTGTTTGTGCCACATCCAGGCAGTGCCTTTGAGAGTAAGCTGCCATAGGGGAGCTGAAAGCTCGCTGAAGTTGGGAGTGAACTTCCTGAGGTAATTAACCATGCCCAGAAATTTCTGCAGGCTGGCAACATCTGTTGGCGCTGACATCTTGCTGATAGCTGCAGTCTTGGAAGGGTCTGCCTTGAGGCCGTCACTTGTGAAAGCATGCCCCACATAGCTTACTTGGTTAACACAAAACCGACACTTGTGGGGATTAAGTTTCAAGTTCACTCCCCTGGCACACTCGAGCACTTTCTTTAAATTAGCGTCATGTTGTTCCATGTCTTTGCCGGTAACAATAATGTCATCTACGCTAATTGTACAAGGGAATCTATCAAAGAGTTGCACCATAGAATGCTGAAACACCTCACTGGCCGAACTGGTACCAAACGGCATCCTCAATAATCTGTAGCGGCTGAAAGCAGTGCTGAAGGTGGTAAGCATAGATGACGTGTGATCCAGGGGGATTTACCAGAAAGAGCTCTTGGCGTCCAATGCAGAGAATACTGCTGCCTTACCCATGTGGGCAGCTACTTGCTCCGCGGTATGCATGGGGTGATGGAGCATGAACTTCTCACCAGATCAGGGACAGAACAGCCAGCTACAACTTGCATGCAGAATAAGGAAAACCTGGTATGTTAATCTTGTAGTTTGTACAACTACTTCAATAGACAACCAATTGGTAACTGGAAAAGAGGTCATTGGAAAAGTCGGAAAGTTGCCATTAGAATCAGGAAGAAGGTATAGGAGTCTGAAAACTGGAACATCAGGTTCAGGGGCTGCTTTTTCCCTGCAGCCATCGGGCTATTAAACACGGCAACCTCCAACTTGAAGCATAGTTTCGAATCCCACTTCTGACACCATGTAGAAAGTACTATTGACACTGAGTCATAAAACTTCATAATAAGTACTTTAATAAGAATACATACAGGAACCACATACATAGGTACTGTAGGCTCGAAGTCGTAGATTGAACTGAAAGCATGGCAGCTCGCATTCCACAAGATGGCATGGTGGAAACCCGACATGAATTACGGATCGGGTCAGCAATAGCAAAACCAGACATGGATGAAATCAGCAATAGTGATGGATCCACACTTCCTCCCCTTATTAGTTTTTGCATATGCACCTTTTTGTCTCCACTTCCCCTGCAGACTTGATTATTATGTTCACACATTTGCCAATCTACCCCCCTCCCCTGAATGTACTTGTCATTTGACACTTCTTGCCCCATCCTCACCTCTCTTTACCAGCTTTCTCTCTTTCTACCTCATCTGTCTGAAGAAAACTCTGGACCTAGATCATCAACTGCCCATTTCCTTCCACGGATGCTGCCTGACCTGTTCAGTTCTTCCAGCACTTTGTTTTTGATCAAGATTCCAGCATCTGTGGTATCTTGTGTCTGTCGTTTGTTAACCATTCCCATGGACTCCAAGCAGAAAAGGCTACCTTGGTTCTAGTTTCCTTTCTCCTCCCCCTTAGCTTTTATCTCTCCTCTTCATCCTCCTTTTTTAAACACATTTGCCCCATTCTGCCTGGCATTTGCTCCTTTACCCAGTATTGTTCTACTGAGTCTAAAAATGGATGACATTGGAACAAATGCTGCTCTGACGGCATATTTCACGCATCTGCAGTTCACAAAAGAGGAGACAGTTCTCTTCTATTACTCAAGGCAACAAACACAGAAAGCAATGCCTCGGTATTGTGTGTGTCTGATAAATTTTGCACTAGATATGACTCCTAATTAAAGCAAACTGCCTGAGCTGCTTCAAGTAGAAAGACAATTCTCACAATAAGAGAAGAGAGCTATTAACATAGAAAATTCACAACTTACTACAATCTTTGCACTGTTCTACTGTTTTGCATTTGTAATAGTATTTATTGTTATATCCATCATTCCCATGTATGCTGTTTGCTTTATTAGCTTCATGCGTATTAAGGATTTCATGGCACCCCAGTGTATCTGACAATAAACTCACCCTGAAACATTGAAACCTTAAAAATATGAATCTGAAATTTGAAAACCAGTGAACAAAGTCAATGGTGAAAATAAGCTGCAGGGAAAATCACTTGCCAAAAATGAATGACCACTAGCATCAGATTGATGAATTGAACTCCAAATAGTAATATTATAGTAGTGGATCTTATCCTCAGAGCAGAAAAGGAAAGGAAAATTGTATATGGTATATGGAAAACTCAATATTTTCACTGCCATGGGGGTCAGATGAGGCCACAATTCCTCTGAATCCAGAGGCATTCTGTAGCATAATAAACCAAGTGGCCAGATGCACCTATTTATTTGGGCTAGCCTTTTAATCTGAATGGAGTCATAACCTTCACTGAAAAGGTAAGTGATTATTTCTTTTTAATGATACGTTGATTCAATTAATATTGAATATGTTATATAATTGATTAATTAATTTGATATAAGTCATTGATTATTATGTCTTATTATCTGTGTGTTATTATCCTGCTCAGTGTTTAGATTTCAGAGTTTTATGTTATTGGCAGGTGTGGACACGACTGTGTATTTAAATCCATTGGCATGTAAATAAGCTCTTTTGAAGCTCCCCCTTAGTCTAGTTCAGTTAATAAAACACTGATTCAAGCACTGGAAGAACTAAACTTTATTTTTGGATAGCACAACAAATTATCCTATACGATACCTAAACCACTGCAGGTTGGATCCTTGTATCTGTCTGGCCAAGCCATTCAGCCTCTTGCAAGCAGAAACACTCCAAAAGGTCACACCGTCCCAAGCGCTCTTCCACAAGATCCTCAAAGGACCTCATGGAGGCTACCTTTTATAGGTCCCTGAACCTTGAGGGGCCGAACTTCCGAAGGGTGGTCTATTTACAATCCAGTCAAACATATTAATTACAACTATACATTATTGACAGTTACACAGACCAATAACAGATTCCCCTTACATTGAGGGACATCAGGGATAGTATAAAAACAAAAGATGAGGCATACAAATTTGCCAGAAAAAGCAGCCTACCGGAGGACTGGGAGAAATTCAGAATCCAGCAGAGGAGGACAAAGGGCTTAATTAGGAAAGGGAAAATAGATTATGAAAGGAAACTGGCAGGGAACATAAAAACTGACTGCAAAAGTTTTTATAGATATGTAAAGAGAAAGAGACTAGTTAAAACAAATGTTGGTCCCTTGCAGTCAGAAACAGGTGAATTGATCATGGGGAACAAGGACATGGCAGACCAATTGAATAACTACTTTGGTTCTGTCTTCACTAAGGAAGACATAAATAATCTGCCGGAAATAGCAGTGGAACGGGGGTCAAATAAGATGGAGGAACTGAGTGAAATCCAGGTTAGCCGGGAGGTGGTGTTGGGTAAATTGAACGGATTGAAGGCCGATAAATCCCCAGGGCCAGATAGTCTGCATCCCAGAGTACTCAAGGAGGTAGCCACAGAAATAGTGGATGCATTAGTGATAATTTTTCAAAATTCCTTAGATTCTGGAGTAGTTCCTGAGGATTGGAGGGTAGCTAATGTAACCCCACTTTTTAAAAAAGGAGGGAGAGAGAAAGCGGGGAATTACAGACCAGTTAGTCTAACATCGGTAGTGGGGAAACTGCTAGAGTCAGTTATTAAAGATGGGATAGCAGCGCATTTGGAAAGTGGTGAAATCATTGGACAAAGTCAGCATGGATTTACGAAAGGTAAATCATGTCTGACAAATCTGATAGAATTTTTCGAGGATGTAACTAGTAGAGTGGATAAGGGAGAACCAGTGGATGTGTTATATCTAGACTTTCAGAAGGCTTTCGACAAGGTCCCGCATAAGAGATTAGCATACAAACTTAAAGCACACGGTATTGGGGGTTCAGTATTGATGTGGATAGAGAACTGGCTAGCAGACAGGAGGCAAAGGGTAGGAGTAAACGGGTCCTTTTCAGAATGGCAGGCAGTGACTAGTGGGGTGCCGCAAGGCTCAGTGCTGGGACCCCAGCTATTTACAATATATATTAATGATTTGGACGAGGGAATTCAATGCAACATCTCCAAATTTGCAGATGATACCAAGCTGGGGGGTATAGTTAGGTGTGAGGAGGATGCTTGGAGGCTGCAGGGTGATTTGGATAGGCTGAGTGAATGGGCAGATGCATGGCAGATGCAGTACAATGTGGATAAATGTGAGGTTATCCACTTTGGTGGCAAAAACATGAGGGTAGACTATTATCTGAATGGTGGCAGATTAGGTAAGGGGGAGATGCAACGAGACCTGGGTGTCATGGTACACCAGTCATTGAAAGTAGGCATGCAGGTGCAGCAGGCAGTGAAGAAAGCAAATGGTATGTTAGCATTCATAGCGAAAGGATTTGAGTATAGGAGCAGGGAGGTTCTACTGCAGTTGTACAGGGTTTTGGTGAGGCCACACCTGGAGTACTGCGTACAGTTTTGGTCTCCAAATCTGAGGAAAGACATCCTTGCCATAGAGGGGGTACAGAGAAGATTCACCAGACTGATTCCTGGGATGTCAGGACTTTCATATGAGGAAAGATTGGATAGACTCGGTTTGTACTCGATGGAATTTAGAAGATTGAGGGGGGATCTTATAGAAACCTACAAAATTCTTAAGGGGTTGGACAAGCTAGATGCTGGAAGATTGTTCCCGATGTTGGGGGAGTCCAGAACAAGGGGTCACAGTCTAAGGATAAGGGGGAATTCCTTTAGGACCGAAATGAGGAAAACATTCTTTACACAGAGAGTGGTGAGTCTCTGGAATTCTCTGCCACAGAAGGTAGTTGAGGCCAGTTTATTGGCTATATTTAAGAGGGCGTTAGATGTGGCACTTGTGGCTAAAGGGATCAGGGGGTATGGAGAGAAGGCAGGTACGGGATACTGAGTTGGATGATCAGCCATGATCACATTGAATGGCGGTGCAGGCTCGAAGGGCCGAATGGCCTACTCCTGCACCTATTTTCTATGTTGCAGGAGAAGCTTCCAGAAGAAGCTAACAGAACCTGAATACTGCAACATTTACCCTGAAATCCAAACAAACCTGCCAAGGACTTAACACTTTAACCAATCAACAAACGGCAGGGTAACTGTCTAGCAACATTATTTACAATATGTACGCTTAGTTTGCATTGATCCAATTGACTTCATGCATTTTACATTTCCTTGGATGTCCTCTGCGGAAATCCCATCCATCTGTCAACTGAATATGCAACACTGATCTGAGCCCCAGACTTACTGGCACCATTCAGAAGCTTGTCTTATTTCTGCAGAGCTCATCAGACTTGACCAAAATGGCCTAACAATACATGAATCCTTACTAAATTTAGGTGCTATTGCTGCTCTGTTTTAGCCAGGATTAAAATTCCTCCCTTTTATCATATATGATAACCATCATTTATGATAACCAAAGATACATTGGTGACTGGTACATTATCAAACAAACTAACAACAAGATGATGATGTTTCTTCTCAGAATCTCATCAAGCTTCCCGAGTTTTCATGGGCATAGCTTTATGATTCCCGTCTGATGAGTCTTCACCTCCCGAGTTTTCATGGGCGTAAATCCTCTCTACCTGTGTTGTCAATCCCTCTGTACTTGATCCATAGTTGAACCTATAATTCCTAAGAGAACTTGGGATGAAATAAGTTACACTCCATTTGCTTTCCCATGCATTCCTGTCATCCACTATTAACCAAAAGCCCTCTTTCTGTATACTATTACTATTCTGTGATATAATCTTTCCTGTACTGTGATCAACACTAACATGTAGTCAGTTATCTCCGCAGTCACATGGTGGTTTCCAATGTACTTCTAATGAAGGTTTCTCATATAAATTTCAGCTGGGTTCAGTCCAGATTTCCCTACAGGTTTGACACTCATTCAAACAACCATGGGGGATGCTTCAATTCAGCCAAATTTAGTCTCAGCCTTTAATTTACTATTTTGAGTTTTAGGGTCCATCTCACCCTTTTCCACAGCTTGTAGTCGATAACACAATTCAATCCAATTGCTATAGAATTCCCAGCTGTTTAATTTCATCAATTAATTTCCATATGTTGTGGACCATTATTTTAAATCAAGTCAATTAAGAATGCCAAATCTAGGGACAATTTTATTTACACCTTGATAATAGCAGCCGCTTTATTATCAAGGGTTGGATAAATTGTGATCCACCGGTCAAATACATCGACTCTGACAACAAGTACCCACCCCCCTGGTACTTTCTACTTCAATGCAACTTTTTATTCTCCAGTAACTCTTCTCTAGGCGCGTAGCCTTTACTTTTTGAAGGGAAGTCCTTGCACTTCCTCATTCCCCATTCTTTTTACGCGATCTCTCATCTTCTCTGAAATGTCATTCATGTTCTACAATACCGGACCTCCGTCAAGTTCTGTTCTTTCCTCCATGACTGTTACCAATCCTTCCCATCTCTGGCTGTCTGGGGGTGAGAAAATAAAAATACCAGGTTAATCCTCAAAGTTCAAATACTCCTAAGCCATATACCATAACCCATTTCCAAATCTCAAATTTCAAAGTCCTTCCAATACTTCACCACACAATTTTAGAGATCTAATTCAGAATTTTGTCAATTTATTCCTAACGGCTAAATTTAGACGCAAAGTGGGTATCTCCGAACCACAGAGGAGTATTCATTCCCAGGTGTTCTTCTTTAATTCTTTTAAGTTGAAGCTTGCCTCAATGGTCTCTAGAGGCTGTTTATATTTCTGTAAATTCTTTAGACTTTGTTCTTCCTTTTCACTGGTGTCAATTATTATGTTATGTTGGTACGGTTGGGCACTTGGGTATATATGTAGGCCTTCTTTTAAATTTTCAGGAATAGGAATATCGAGGAGCAGCCTTCTTTGTCTGTTAAAGAAGGAACTGCAGATGCTGGAGAATCGAGGGTTACACAAAAAGCTGGAGAAACTCAGCGGGTGCAGCAGCATCTAAGGAGCGAAGGAGATAGGCGACGTTTCGGGTCGAGGGTCTCGACCCGAAACGTCGCCTATCTCCTTCGCTCCTTAGATGCTGCTGCACCCGCTGAGTTTCTCCAGCTTTTTGTGTAACCCAGCCCTCTTTGTCTGTTTGCCTTTCCCAGATGGTGGACGTTAAAGGGACAGGACAGTATCACTTCTTCTTTTCTGTTTGTTTCTGTCTCTGGGGAGCTACCTGGACGGAAATGATGATTGCACATCTTACCTGAGCTGTGTCATCTGCCCATTCTTGAGGGTCCTCTTGCTCTTTTATCTTACTCCCCAGACATTGGCGTTCTGTAGGTAATACTGTCCTGAACAACTTGAAAAAAAGTTATTAAACAAGTTCACAATTGCTCCTATTCCTCACTCCTGCACCTCCTGCACAGATTATTTTCTTTCTTTCCCTCGTGCCAATCTAAGTTCCTTTGAATTTGTTCTTTGTCTTTTGACACCAGCTACTTTCTTTCGTCTCTTTCTTGGTTTCTTTACGTCTCTTTCTTGGTTTCTTTATTAATTTTTGCTCTTTTCTATCAATGGGCTGTCCTTGATCCCGATTTGACACAATTAAGGTAGTTCCCTAGAATTGCCACCTTCTCTCTTTTTCTTTAACTTCCTTCCAGGTATTTGCAAGGGTTTCTCTCGTTCTATTTCTGAATAGTAGTTATTATTCCAACCTCTTCCAGAAGATCGACAAAGGCCTTTCATAGGTTCCCGAACCTTGAGGGGCCGAACTACAGAAGGGTGGTCTATTTACAATCTAATCAAACATATTAATGACAACAATACATTATTGACAGTTAAAAAGACCAATAACTGAAACCCCATTACATTGTTGGCTGAGAAGCTTCCAAAAGAAGCTCACAGAACTTGAATAATGCAACATTTACCCTGAAATCGAAAGAAACCTGCCAGGGGCTTGACACTTTAACCAATTAACAAACAGCAGGGTAACGGTCTAGCAACATTATTTACAATATGTACACTTAGTTTGCATTGATCCAATTGACTTCATGCATTTTACATTTTCTTGGATGTCCTCTGCAGAAATCCCATCCATCTGTCAATTGAATATGCGACACTGATCTGGGGCCCAGACTTACTGGCACCATTCAGAAGCTTGTCTTATTTCTGCAGAGTACATCAGACATGACCAAAATGGCCTAACAATACATGAGTCCTTACTAAATTTTGGTGCTATGGCTACTCTGTTTTAGGAAGGATTAACAGGCGGGCTGAAATATGTTCAACCCAGCTCATGTCTCATGTCTCAGCGTCTCTAACCTTTGTCAGTCACGTAGTTTCCAATGCCCTTTAGCCTTGCAGCTCTCACAAATACGTCTCCATAGCCCGTAAATGCCTTTGATGATTAGAGACATCAGAAACAATTGGAATAATTAAATAATTAAAAATGTCTAAATTTAAAAACAACAAATTATTTGAAAAGCATTCAATTTATCCAAATTAATAATATTGAATTAATTAATTAATCAATCAAGAATATTCAATATTAATGAAATCTAAGTATATTTTTAAAAATCAAACCATTTCACTTCAGTTATCATTTCATTGAGGGTTGTGACTCCATTCAAATCAAGAGGGTTTATGTGATGTGCCAGCAATGGCAGGTGCATGAACAGAGAGACCAGGTGTTGTATATACACACGTATCTGCAGGCAAAGAAACAGTTGGGTAGGCCATTTAAAGAGAAAATCACATCACCACATGACCTGATATGAGGTGTGCCTGCCCCTCAATTCCATTAGTTAGACTGCCTCTGGACTCACTGATAATATAACATCATCTCACCTCTAGCATGCTCTACCCTTCTACACTTCCTAAATGCACCAGCGTGTGTTTTCAAGCCTGGACTTTCTCAAACGGTGCAGTAGTACTGATGGTAATTCCTGGGAAACACTTTGAGGCCACTCATTCATTACTCCACTGTTTTCCAGCAAAGTTTGCAATGCACATTTGTTTCCCCTTTAGCATTTGAGCTTTAATTTTGATAATAACATTTAAAAACTGGCACCTTATCCAAGGGTACTACAAGCCTAGTTATGTCAAATATAGGTCTAACCATAAGGCTGGACAAAGAAACAAAATGAACGACCTTTCATTAGGACTAGGAAATGTTAGCGGTAAAACAAATTTCGAAAGGCAGGATAAAAGGTACGGTGCAAAGAATACAAAATGAAGCTCTTGTGATAGAGTGGATGGAAGATAAGATTAATTGAGACAATAAGATTAATTGTGAAAAGTACTGATAGTGTAAGGGTAGCGAATGGTCAACTGTAGGAATTAATGAATAGTAGGAGGTTTGGATAAGCAAAGATAACCAGCAGAAAAATAACAGAAATCACTAATTATTTGAAATTGTTAAACATGCTGATGAGTCTGAATATTTATTATGTTTCAATTTGGAGGATGAGATATTGTTCTTAAAACATTTCCAACATATTTATTTTACCTCAGATTTCCAGCATTTAAAAAATCTTGCTTATGTGACAACTACATTACTTATGGTTACTTACAAACACCCTTAAATCAAGAAATAGCAATTAACTGAAACATGATTTACCTATAAAACACTATTTTGTTTTTCATTTGTGTTTCTTAGTCAAATTAATTATTGAAGGAGGCTTGGAAGATTGTGGCCCGAGCTTCAACAATTCCGCCCTCAGCTCTTTCATCAAATGATGATCCATCCGATTTGATATAGATTGCTTTTTTTACTTTAAGTGCTGTAAATCTTTTGAATGCCGTCTCTTTGCATATTTACCTTTCACCCCCTTTCTGTGCCATTTAAATTTCTCATTCTCATGTTTAAATGCCTTTTGCCCCGCCCCATCTCCCTCATCTATTCCATTCCTCATTACCTTCTTAAAATCTACCTCAGGGACTTAGATTTTGGTTACCCCTCCTTTTTATTTAAATCATTATCCGTTTAGGATAACAAGGCTATAGGAATAAAAACAGGAATAGATTTGCTCCATTATTCATCAAGGTCGTTGATTATCCTATGTATACAAGCCCTGGCCCGCTTAGGATCCCATATGCATCCAAAATATATTGACCTTATCCTTGAATGCAATTGCTGGCTCAACATCCACAGCTGACTGAGGCAGAGGATGCTGATGAACTACACAAAAAGTAAATTCTCATCATCTCAGTCCTAAAAAGCGTTTATTGAGATAATATCCCCTAGTTCCAGACTATCAGCTGAAGAGCTGAAGTCTCACAGCATCTATTCAACATCTCAAAGAATCTTGCATCTTCCAAATTCTTCTGAACTCCAGTAAATATTTACCAATCTTTTCCAACTCATCACACAGGACAATCCAACCCCTTGTCTCAGGAATCAGTCTTGTAAATCTGTGCCACTGCAAGTCCACATCCAAGTGCATCTTTCCATAGGTCTGAAGACCAAAACTGTACATAATCCCCCCAAACATCTCTCAAAATCTTACACAATCTCAGCTGGATTTCCTTACATTTTTATGCTAACTCTCACAATTTGAAGCCAACACATAATTTTCTTTTCTGATTTTATGCTGTATCTGAATGTTTACTTCCTACATCACATGAACCAGAACACCAATAACCTTACATAAACCCACATTTACCCTTATAACTTTAAAATAATCTATTTTTCTATTCTTCCTACTGACAGCACACCTTCATATCGTCTGCATTATACTTCATGTTGTAACTTGATGCCGACTTGCCTAGGACGTGCAGCCCCTCTGTTCTCCTCACAACTTATCTATCTGTTCTCCTCACTACCTATCTTTGTGAAGTTTTAATGACATCCCATTCAAGAGCATTGGAGCTATGTTTCGATTAAGATATTGTCTAAATGCAAGTAGCTCCTCCAGATGTGGCTACTCCCTATCTTGGACGAATGAAAAGAAAATGGCAAATGTATTGGCTTGCACAACCTACTAAGCCATTTAGAGGGCATTTAGACATTGTAGTTAGTTACAAGTTGTTCTAAGTAGTGTAAAGAACCAGATTACTTTTCTGAAAAATCATTATTAATTGATTATTCAGCGGCACTCATTCTCATTGTAATCAGTGTGTAAACACAATGACCGATTTACAGAATCTCTCTACACAAATTTTCAATGCAAAAGAGAGTCACAATTTCTGAGCAGCTCTTCCAGAGTCAAAACCATTCCATTAGCTCAATGTTCAAATTTGGAACTCTTTCCGAAAAAGCTGAATATTACAATGAATCTTTCCAGATGCTTAAACCAGTCGGACTCAGATGACATCTTGACCTTCCCCATCGTCCGATAGATTTTGCTTTGTTTCACGTCAACAAAATGTCACATTACAACCCTTTTCCAGAGAATGTTCTCATGAAGCGAGTGCACTTTCAGAATCCATGTTGATTTAATTCCAGGACAATAAAATGTAGAGTGCATTAGTTTATCTAAATGACTTTATAACACAATCTTGTTAATTGCAATTTCTGCTCTTGTAAAATTGTTCCATAGTACAAACTTGAGATTATAGTTAATCTTGTGATCGTTTCCCAGGGTCTTGATCTTCCCTAATGGAAGGCAGCATGCCTGTGAGTGGAAGTGAAGTAACTTCTCACAGACATAAAAACTGTCCCATTTATATTATGTAACAGGTTTGACAGCTTTGCCAGCATTTATACTGTTTTGCTTTTTAAAAAGAATCATCTTTGCATCCAGTGCAGTCTGGCTGTTTCCATTAGAACTGATGCTTTTGTGGGAAACATTGGGCTGTATATAAATTATCCTACTAAAGATGCAGAAAAAAATACATTAGTCAGGGATATTTAATTGCTAAGCAATTTTAATCGTTCCTTTGAGCTACGATAAACAGATTCGTTATAAATTTAGAAGCAAATTAGCTGCATTCAAAATAAGTGATCAGTGCTTTAAAAGTGAGCATTGTTTAGATTCTGAACAATTTCTGTTCCATCTTAAATCAGCTATTCCTGTACATTGTCAGTCAGTACAGACACAGTGCTTTTGTTTATAAATCTCGATAAACATGTTTAAAACAAAATCAAAGAACATTTCACACATTTGCAAGTGAAAGGAACTTTAGAGATATGTTGTCATTTCTGCAGGAGCAACACAGCCACTTTGCACGGACAACAATGGGAAAATAATTTATACAGAAGCAAAAAAAAGGCAGTTGAATGCTGAAGGTGCATACATTTATTCTATAAATATGAAATGGTGTATTGTCCCATCAATACAATGTGCTATTGCCTTATGGCACAAGGTTATGACAGAGAAATTGTGAGACTCACCCTGGACTCACCCTGTAGTTATTTTGCGATTCGGAATCAGTTGCAGGTGGAGCGAGGAAAGGCGAGAAGGGGGAAGGTTATTGAGTAAATCTTCAGATGTGGAAGGGTTATGGGAAAGCAGGAGAAAGGTAGAAACTACAAACGAAACAAGCCAAAGCAAGTTTTGTGTTGTCTGAATTTATTCCGATAAACCTCAGAGCATAAGTTAGGTAAGCAGAGGTAAGTTGTCATTTAAATAAGTGTCCAGACTTTGGTGTGGAAAGATATATAAGCCTTTACAAACTGCAAAGAGTACACCATGGAAGTGCTGTATTCTCCGTCATATATTTATTCTATTCTCGAATTCTTTCTTGAGGGCCATTATGGTCTTGTCTCCACTACATCTGCAGGCAATCTATTCCACACTCTACATAAAATAGTTTTCCTCAATACATTCTAAAGTATTTTCCTCCCATACTTTCCTCAAGATCCACCTAGTCCTGATGACCAACCTACTTAAAGCTCAACTTTTCCTATTTTTGCCCATGAGAGCTCACTTTTCCATGTAACATCTTTTGTTTTTTGTATGCCAATGGAACCCTTTTAGATTTTCAATTATGTTGTTAGCTTACTACTTCTCATGTGTTGTCCAGGTTTTATAATCATTATTAATTATATTAATTTCCACTTTCCTTTGATTCCATTGTCCTCAATCTGATGCGTGCCAGTGTTTCACTGGTCTTCACTAGACACTGGCAGCTTTTATTTGCTTTATTTTCCTCTGCATCTCTCTTGTCATCCAGGGAGCTCTAGATTTGTTTGTTCTATACAAGGCTCAGGAAGTAGAGATATTAATCTCCCTTCAATTAATTATTTTTAAATTGAATTTTGTCTTCTCCTTTTATACAGGTAACCTTACCCGAATGACATTATGATCATCCTCCCCAACCAAAATGGTACAGGTGACCCACATTATTCTTCAGGAGCAACTAAGCCAACTATGACTCTTTTTTCAATGTACCAAAAATATAACTAGAAAAATATTCTGGACCCATTTTAGAAGACGTTCACACTCTCTGCCCTTAACAGTAGAACTATTCCTGTTTATATTATTATTATTATTATTTTTTTAAATTTTATTTATTTTTAAATTTATTTTTAAATTAAATTTTATTAGAACCATGTACATGTCATAGTCCGAACCACTACAAACTTTGTTAAGCGGTTACATATTAAATATCCAGGATTCCAGGGCCTCCGCTACCAATGTAGCTGGGGTCTTCATTTATCGGTTACATATTAACATTGACTCTAATTATTATTATTATATTTTTAATAGATAGAAAAAATAAAGAAAAAGAAAAGAAAATTAGAAAAATAGAATAAACTATCCATAATACAATTTAGGAGATAGATCCGCAGGTAAGAAAACATAACTATTCATCTAGTCCTGGGTTCAAGCTTCCGTCAGGTATCAGCGCCGGCCCATTCTACCCCTTCAAATAATCTATGAACGGAGACCATATTCTAGTATATAATTCTGGTTTGTCAATTAAGACAAATCTAATTTTTTCCAGATTTAAGGTCTCCGACATCTCCATAATCCACATTTTAATTGTAGGGGATGCAAGGTTTTTCCAAAATTTTAATATTAATTTTTCCCCAGTTATTATACTATAATCAAGGAAATTTCTTTGGTTTATTGTAAGTTTTAGGTATTGTTCAGATATGCCCAGTATTATTAATTTAGGATCGGGCTCCAGTTGAGTATTAACCACTACGGAAATAATTTTTAAAATATCCACCCAAAATGTTTTAATTTTTATGCAACTTACAAAGGTATGGGTTAAATTAGCCTCAGAATATTGACATTTATCGCAGATAGGAGAAATATTAGGAAAAATTCTATTTAATTTTGTTTTAGAATAATGCAATCTATGTAATATTTTAAATTGTATTAAAGAATGTCTCGCGTTTAACGAACATTGATGTATATGTTGTAGACTTTCATCCCAAATATCTTTCGTTATGGGTTGAACTAATTCATTTTCCCATGCTTGTCTATGTATTTCCGTCGACGGATTCTCACTATCTAAAAGAATATTATAAATGTAAGATATTAATTTGACTGTGTTGGGGAGTTTATTCAAACATTCATCTAGAATCTCTGGCTCTCTAGTTCTGTATTCTTGTGTATGTGATTTCACATAATCTTTCAGTTGTAAATATCTAAAAAAATTGTTTGAATGTAATCCATAATTCTGTTGTACCTCCTGAAACGAAAGGATCTCACCTTTTCTATAAAGATGTCCCATCTTCTTAATTCCATAATTTTTCCATTGTGCAAAACCTTTATCCAATACTGAAGGCTTAAATGAAGGGTTATTTGCAATAGGGAGCGAGTGATAAATTATCCAATTTTAATGTCTTTTTTATTTGTTTCCAAATTCGAGTACCACTATGTATTATTGGATTTTCACTATAGATTTTTTAATTCAATTTTGTAGGAGTTAACAGAATCGGGCCAAGTTCAAATGGCAGACAATCCTCCTTTTACATCTTTAACCAGTCTGGTTGTTGATCCATATCTTCCAACCAGAAATGTAAGTTTTTGACATTGACTGCCCAGAAATAAAATAAGAAATTTGGTAAGGCTAATCTTCCATTCATCTTGGGTTTACATAAGTATTTTTTACTTATTCTGTGATTCTTATAATCCCAAATAAGACTTGTTACAATAGAGTCGATTAAAAAAAAAAAAAATTTTAGGGAGATATATTGGAATTGATTGAAAGAGGTATAGAAGTTGAGGAAGGAAAATCATTTTAATAGCATTAATTTTACCGAGCATTGAAATGGGAAGTGTTTTCCAATATTGAATATTCTTATGCAATTTATTAAGTAAAGGTACGAAATTTGATTTAAATAAAGAAATATATTTCTTGGTCACATAAATTCCTAAGTATTTAAATTTTTCATTCACTATTTTAAAAGGTGATTGTTGCAATATATGTAAATTAGGTTCCATTATTGGCATAATCACACTCTTATTCCAATTGATTCTGTATCCCGAGAATAAACCAAATTGAGTTATAAGATTTAACAGGTTAGGGATGCTAATTTCTGGATTTGTAATATATAGTAATACATCATCTGCATATAGAGAAATTGTATTAACTGTATTTTTAGTGTTATACCCATATATTTCTGGATGTGCTCGAACTCTTTCTGCTAGCGGTTCAATAGCAAGGGCGAATAGTAACGGAGATAGCGGGCATCCTTGTCTACAACCTTTAGATAGATCATTTTTTTTGATAACATTTGATTTGTCATTATTCTGGCTGTTGGGTTGGTATATAGAAGCTTAACCCAAGTACAAAACTTCTCACCTCATTGAAATTTTCTATCACCAAAAATAAATAGAGCCATTTAACTTGATCGAATGCTTTCTCAGCATCTAGCGAAATGACTGTTAAATCTACATTAGCTATTCGATTTAAGTACATAATGTTAAATAATCGTCTCAGATTATAATATGAATAACGTTTTGGAATAAAGCCAGTTTGATCAGGGTGTATTAATTTATGAATCACTAAGATTAATCTATGTGCTAAAATTTTGGTTAATATTTTCTGATCGGTGTTTAAGAGAGCAATTGCTCTATATGAACCTGGGTCTTCAAAGTCCTTATCCATTTTTGGTATAAGTATTATTGTTCATTCATTTAAAGTTTCTGGAAGTTTCTGTATATAATGTCTGGAGGCGTGGCGAGATCAAATCATGAAATTTTTAATAAAATTCACTATTTAAATCATCTGGGCCAGTGGCCTTTCCATTTTTTAAAGAACTAATAGATTCTTCAACATCTTTTACTGATATTGCGGCCCCTAATAATTCCCTCTCTTTCAAGTCTAAACCAGTAAGGTTAAAATTCTGTAAGAATAATTCCATTCCTGCAGAACCCACTGCTGTTTTGGTCGAGTAAAGTGTTTGATAGTAGTGAGAGAATCTATCATTAATATCCTTGGGTAGTGTTAATATTTTTCCCGTATCTGATTTAATTTTATATATTGTTTTTTCCCCTTCTTGTTTCCGGAGTTGGCGTGCAGCAAATTCTTGTGGTTTATCACCTAATTCAAAGTGTAACTGTTTAGTCTTTTGATAAAATTTTATGATTTGGTCTGAGTATATTTGGTTTAACTTATATTTGAGTACAGCAATTTTATTATGTATTATTATTGAAGGCACGATTGCATTTTCCATATCTAATTGCCTTGTTTCCATTTCCAATACCAGTTGTTTGGCGCAGTTCTCTTTATTACGAAAGGCTTGTGCGGAGATTAACGCTCCTTGTATAAATGCTTTAAATGTTTCCCAAAGAAGGGAGGCAGAAATTTCAGCGCAGTGATTTGTCTCAAAAAACATATTTATCTGTTTGATAAGATATTCGGAACATGCTTTATCAATTAAAATTTGAGGATTAACATAGAAACATAGAAACATAGAAATTAGGTGCAGGAGTAGGCCATTCGGCCATTCGAGCCTGCACCGCCATTCAATATGATCATGGCTGAATTGTCTCCATTGTGTCTGCTTATCAGTCATTCCACTAAGTTTGATCATAAATGTTAAAGGAGCATGGTCCGAAATTATAATATTATGATATTTTGAATTATAAGTAAATGGGATAAGTTTAGAATCTACTAAAAAGTAGTCTATCCTTGAATAGGTTTTATGTATGGTGGATGGTTGTTTGTCGGGTTGTTAATGGTTATTAATGGTGGATGGCTGTTTGTCGGGTTGGAGGCAGGTGACTAGTGGGGTGCCTCAGGGATCTGTGTTGGGTCCTTTGTTGTTTGTCATGTACATCAATGATCTGGATGAAGGGGTGGTAAATTGCATTAGTAAGTATGCAGATGATACCAAGATAGGGGGTGTTGTGGATAATGAAGAGGATTTCCAAAATGGGCTGAAAGATGGCAGATGGAGTTTAATGCTGATAAATGTGAGGTGCTACACCTTGGCAGGACAAATCAAAATAGGACGTACATGGTAAACGGTAGGGAATTGAAGAATACAGTTGAACAGAGGGATCTGGGAATAACCGTGCATAGTTCCTTGAAGGTGGAATCTCATATAGATAGGGTGGTAAAGAAAGCTTTTGGTATGCTAGCCTTTATAAATCAGAGCATTGAGTATAGAAGCTGGGATGTAATGTTAAAATTGTACAAGGCGTTGGTGGGACCAAATCTGGAGTATGGTGTACAATTTTGGTCGCCCAATTATAGGAAGGATGTCAACAAAATAGAGAGGGTACAGAGGAGATTTACTAGAATGTTGCCTGGGTTTCAACAGCTAAGTTACAGAGATAGGTTGAATAAGTTAGGTCTTTATTCTCTGGAGCACAGAAGGTTAAGGGGGGACTTGATAGAGGTCTTTAAAATGATGAGAGGGATAGACAGAGTTAATGTGGACAAGCTTTTCCCTTTGAGAATAGGGAAGATTCAAACAAGAGGACATGACTTTAGAATTAAGGGACAGAGGTTTAGGGGTAACATGAGGGGGGACTTCTTTACTCAGAGAGTGGTAGCGGTGTGGAATGAGCTTCCAGTGGAAGTGGTGGCGGCAGGTTCGTTGGTATCATTTAAAAATAAATTGGATAGGCATATGGATGAGAAGGGTATGGAGGGTTATGGTATGAGTGCAGGCAGGTGGGACTAAGGGAAAAAAGTTGTTCGGCACGGACTTGAAGGGCCGAGATGGCCTGTTTCCGTGCTGTAATTGTTATATGGTTATATGGTTATGTACTGATGAGTAAAATGATTATTCCCTTCCAGATGGGTTTTCAATTCTCCAAACATCCTTGATATTGGTAGTATTGATGTATGAGTTTAATAATTCGCTTGTCTTGGATTTTGCTTTTCTTTGTCTTGATGATCTATCAAGATAGGAATCTAGTGTACAATTTAAATCTCCACCGATTATCAAATTATATTGTGTGAGCTCCAGGGTAGTATCAAGTATATTCGTAAAAAACATAGGATTATCAAAATTTGGTCCATAGACATTGAGAAAAATCACTTTTTAAAAATATAATTCACCCACTAGTATAATATATCTACCATTGGTGTCCACAATAGTTGATATGTGTTTAAAAGGTATACCTTTACGAATTAAAATTGCGACACCTCTGGCCTTATGAGAAAATGACGTGATATGTTTCAGCGATCCATTTTGCTTTCAATCTATGTTGTGTGTCATTTTTAAGGTGTATCTCTTGAAGAAATGTTATATCTGTTTTGAGTGATTTTAAGTGTGCTAATACCTTACCTCTCTTGATTGACTCATTAATTTCCTTAACATTCCAACTACAAAAAGTAATTCCTTGACCCCCGTTTTTTCTATTAACGTCTTGCATCTTGTGGTTAGGTTGGTCTATAAAAGAGCAGATTGCTCAGCACCATAAAGCCGACATTCCACCCGAACACAGGACAGATGAGTTGTAAAACTAATTCAATTAAATCTTCTTCACGGACACATCTCCACAAATAATATTTGTAAATTAATTCAAGTTTAAAATAGTAATTAAGTAAAAAATTCAAAAAGTAAAAAAATAAAAAATTAATAAAGTAGCAATGTTACAAAATTTTGAGATTTTAAAAATCAAGTCTGCAATGTATCCCATCAGATAAAGCATAAAAAGAAGTTTAATTTGACACCTAATTCACTTTCATATCTTCAGTATTAAAAAAGTTATGACCATTTTCATACTCGGAAATTAGCATCTTGTTCCCCATTGCCTTTCAATTGACTTAACTCAAAAGCTGTGATCTAGAACAGTTAAAAGCCCATATCTTTCTTAAAAATTAAGAGAACTCAATGAAATGTTCAGTTATTATAGATTGAAGCATTCTGAAACAAATATGAAACAATCTTACTTGGATGACCTGAAATTAAAGCATATAATTAGTTAGTTATCTAATTGTAGCTAATTACAAAATTCAATGAGTAGATCTGAACATCTATCCATTTCTTAAGAAAAGATAAACTTTTTTTAAATTGCCTATGTGTCCAAATAACATTCACACAATAATCCACAATATAACATAATTTTTAAATCTAATTTTCATGAATTTATAGGCCAAATGGAAGGAATTTAGTGTTTAATGCCTGTAAATTAATGGCCATTTAAATCAACTAGCGAGTGGGTTTTAGTGGAATGCGGTGGATTGGAACGTTGGGGTTTGCTGTGAAGTCGGGAGGAAAAATACTGTTGGTTCATACATTTTTTTGGACCCCTTTTCGCAACATGAAAATATGATTAAAGCCTCCATAAAAACCAACTTTTAATATAAAAATGAACTGTGTACCTTTTTTTCTCCCCTACGCAAAATCCTCCCCGTTGTCGGCTCTCACGGCTTTTGAAGGTGATTTTTAAATTCCTCAATAAATAATCTAGCGTAATTTAAAAATACCTTTATGAATGAAATGTCGGAGCGATTTTTCTTCCGCAACAAAATCGCCCAACATGGATCGATTAGCCCAGTCTGAAGAAAAACAGCACTTTAAGCCCGCCCCCCTCTGAGTGGCGCCAAAGTCACACACACGGGGAGCGGCAGAACTGCAGCGCTGCTCAAGGTAAGTTTTGTAACATACCTAAATAAAGTGTAAGGAAAAAAAAGAAACTACATCTAAATTTAGTGTAGTTAGTGCTAGCCACACTAACGTGGCTGACCATCTAAGGACTTCCGTAGATAAAAAAAATATATTCCTAGCTCCACGCTTTAAAAAAAAATTGAATATAAGTAATTTACGGGATTAAATTAAAACTGTTTTGGTCCAGAGTGTTAGTAATCATATAGTGAGAGACTATTATTCTCTTGTCTAAATTGTTTGTTTTGGGGTTCTGTGTGGGGGAGGGGGGCAGGGTAAGGGGGAAACTGTTTCTTAGTCGCTTCCTGGCGGGGATGGGACTATTTCTCTGAGTCACGTCCTCGCCCCCCCCTCCCCCCCCTCCTGGCGGCCTACCAGTGGACCAGAGTGGCCTTTCCTACCGGAGACTGGACCAGAGCTACTACAGTGGCAGCATGGCGCAGGATTCACTGCGGAGCGGGCAATACCTACCCAGATCGCTGTTTGGAGCTCCGGAGCGTTGGGCCTGCAGAATCAACATCATGGAGCTGTGGTTCGAGGAGCTCCCAACGCAGGCGGTGCTGACCGACATGGCGGAGTCCTGGGGCCCTTTGCTGAGGGCCGCCAGTGTTGAGTCTCTGCCCGGCGCGGCCTGGGGACGTCGGGAGCTGCAGACTCCGGTGGGAAGCGGCCGTTTGGAAGTCCAAGCCGCTGAGGTTGGCTTCCAGTCCCGACGTCGGAGAGCCAACATCTTGGCGAGCGGGCCTGAGCGGCGGGCTGCCCGTAGCGGCGACTGCGGATGGCTCCGGAGGCCCCGACCATGGGTGAACATCGAGGGAGAGACTGACTTTGATGCCTTCCGTCACAGTGGGAAACTTTTGATTCTGCTGTGTGGCGATGTTTTATGTTTAAATCTATTGTGTGTTGTGTTCTTTATTTTAGTGTATGGTGATCACATTTCACTGTGCCATCTGGCACATGTGACAAACAAATATATCTTGTATCTTGATCTTGACTATATCAGTGTCAACAGAGTCCAAGAATTATTACAATCTAAAACTTCTGTGGGGAGTAAATAGTAATTCTATTAGCACTATAAAAGACAAACTGCTGGAGAAAATCTATGGGTTAGGCAGCATCTCGGAAGGCAAAGGGATTGTTGGCAAATCAGCTGAAGATCCTGAATTAGGACTGAGAGTGCAGATGGGCAATAGCCAATTTGCGCATTTTGGAATTATGTGCAGCTTTTCAGGAATGTAACCCCGCATAAAACACGAGGTGCCTACAGAATATTATCAGTTTCAATTGGAGAACATGCAAAGCAAAGCTTTTCACTGCACCACGGTACACATGTCAGGGTGGCACAATGGCGCAGCGGCAGAGTTGCTGCCTTACAGCGCCAGAGACCCGGGTTCTGTCCCAACTACGGGTGCTGACTGTACAGAGTTTGTACATTCTCCACGTGACCAAGTGGGTTTTCTCCGGGAGCTCCGGTTTCCTCCCACACTCCAAAGGCATATGGGTTTGTAGGCTAATTGGCTTTGGTAAGATTTGCAAATTGTCCCTATTGTGTAGGATAGTGCTAGCATATAGGGATCACTGGTTGGCACGGACTTGGTGGGCCAAAGGGTCTGTTTCCTCACTGTATCTCTGAACAAGACTAAACGAAACATGAGAATAATAAATCTAAACCTCAACATGCTCACCTGCCTGCACAATGCAGGACTCATTTAGTGCAACATCTAAAAGCAGTGCCATGACATTGCTTTAAACAACATTTCAGATTACATTCAGGAATTAACCTGAAACCTTAAATATAACCTCCTGAACCAATTCAGCTTTTGAGTGTCTGCAATTACGCAGTCATCTGCTGGCTTTCTAAATGATTCCAATCCACGGAGTGTTGACATATTCCGAGAAAAATGTGGTGGCATTGTGCAAACAAAGCACCTTGGAGATAATGCAGAAGTGACAGCATCTTGTTTTTTATGTATCCCCTCTAAAGTAATAACATTTCCAAAGATATTTCTCAAGCACAGAAAGGATATCTATTAGAAACACTCAAGAGAAGAAATGAAGGAGAATGGCTGATGGCTTTGTCAGAACTTCAAAAGGTTAGGCGGAAAGTGAGAAGCAAAGCTGAGGAAATGTGTGGCAGGGCTGAATGCTTTAGGAAGGGAATGTTTGGGGACAGTTTCCAACATGGCACATATCACTGGTGCTGTAGCTGAGACTGCCAGGAATGATGAAGCAGGGAAGATGAGGAGGACATATTAGGCTGGATTCAGAAAAATAGATCAATAAACTAGAATATTAGTTTAGTTTAGTTAAGTTTAGTTTAGACATACAACATTGAAACAGGCCCTTCAGCCCTCTGAGTCCATGCCGACCATTGATACCTCGTTCACACTAATTTTAAATTATTCCACTGTTGCATCAATTCCATACAGACTACAGACAATTTACAGAGGCCAATTAACCTACAAACTTTAGACTTAAGACTTTAGAGAAGCAGCATGGAAACAGGCCCTTCAGCCCACCGAGTCCACGCCTTCCAGTGGTCACTCCACTATCCGACATACTAGGGACAATTTACAATTTTTACCAATGCCAATTAAACTACAAACCTGTATGTCTTTGGAGGGCAGGAAGAAATCGGAGCTGCTGGAGAAAACCAGGCACTCAAAGTGAGAGTGTACAAACTCTGTGCAGACAGCACCTGTAGTCAGAATCAAACCGGGGTTTCTGGCGCTGTAAGGCAGCAACTCTACCGCCATACCTCTGTGCTGCCCCAAACCTGCACGTCTTTGGGATACGGGAGAAAACCAAAGCACCCATAGGAAGCCCACTAGTCTTGAAAGATTCCAAAGGTTGAGAAGATTCTTGTAGATGAGGGTGAAGGTTTCAATGTCAATGCATTTGGCTTTGAGCGAGCTGGGTTATGCATGATGAGACCTTATATGCACCATGTAAATCAGCAAGAATAGCTCCTGCTGATAATCTCTCATCATAAACAACCTTGATTGACACCAAGTGGCAGGCATTGCCAATGTAGCCTGTGCCCCCTCTTCCCCATTGTGGATCCATCTCATTCCCTCTTGGCTAATTGTTAACAATAAGGAATTTCAAATAATGCCCCTCCCTGTCCCCACTCCCACCCCAGTGCACATCCACAATTTCCACCCACCCAGTCCCTCTGCTACTTTACACTCCTCCGTATCCTCATCTCCCATCCCCGAGTCCCATATTTGCTATTTATTCCCCCTATTTTCCTTTTCCTTTTCCCCTTCCCCTTCCCCTTCCCCTTCCCCTTCCCCCCAGGTCCCTCCCTCTGGCTTTACATTTCACTCCTATTTCTTCTTTATCTGGCACCCTTTTGTCTGCCTTTCACCTCTCACCTGTGTCAATCCATCTGCCTGCCAATTAAAACCCCCCTCAACTATATTGAGCTATCACTTGCCAGTCTTTGCCTGCCCCCACCTCTCCTTTCCAGCTTTTCTCCTCCCTACTCCACTCAGTCTGAAAAAGGGTCCAAACCCAAAATGTTGTCTGTCTGTTCCTTCCACAAATGCTGCCTAACCAATGAGCCAATCCACCACTTTATTTTTGCCATTACACTCACATTTCTGCCCACTGGTATCTGTCCATTCAATATACTCTACTATCAAATTGGGTTGTTCACATGGCTAGACACATATTACATAAGAACACTTCATTTATATTTGAAGGAAATAATCAGGTGAGTTGATTTTAGTCTGGGTTTCTGCCATATGCACAGATTTTTCATTCTGCAGCCAACATTCAATTTGCTTCATTTTAATTGGAAGGAAGTCATACCTTCTGGATTAGGTCAGTAAAAGATCAAAAGTACCTTAATCATTCTCGGTGTTGTGTTGAGTCATATGTTATTGAAACATATAAAATTCTTAAAGGATTGGACAGGTTAGATGCAGGAAACATGTTCCCGATGTTGGGGGAGTTCAGAACCAGAGGCCACAGTTTAAGAATAAGGGTAGGCCATTTAGAACTGAGACGAGGGAAAACCTTTTTAGATTTAGAGCAACAAAAATGTTTACAAAAACCAATCAGTGAAATATTCCAGAAATCTGCCCACTGTTGTATTGGGAGTAAATTAATGATGACCTTATTATTTAAGTTAGTTGCAAAATCGGGAACCAATGATATTATCTAAGGTAAAGAACAGAAAAATAGCAACAATAGTGAGAATGTGAAATAAAAGTTGGAAGTGCTGGAAACATTCAAAAAGTTAGAAACACTCATGGAGAGGCAAACAGAGTTTATATTTCAAGATGACCATTTATTAGACTGGAAAATAAAATAGAGCTTTAATGGTTAGTGACAAATTACCTACAGTATAATTCCATGTCATTATTTTTTCCCCACCCACATGAAACATGGATGACAGAGTGAAGGGCTGGAGAAAGGGAAGTGTGAGGAAGATGGAGAGGATACTTCCTATTGTGGGAGTATCTAATAGAGACACTGTTCAAACATAAGAAGATATGAATTTAAGATTTTGGATGAGGTACACACAGGTCCAACAAATGAGATACAAAAATAAGTTATTTAGAATTAGTATTTAATGACTTAAAACAATGACATGGATGTTTAAGATGATTTGAACTTTTATCAGGCTTATTGTCCTGAAAGTATGATTTCCTCTACAATGGAAAAATAAAGCACTTTAGGTGCAGAATAGAAAATTTGGCAGAAAGCCAGGCTAAAATTTATTCACCTGATTATCATCCTCAAACAGCATATGAAGTATTCCTGCTTGAGCTGTGCCTGCCCATGCAGATAATGCAATGTTACGATGAAGGTTCAGGGCAACAGGAAGGTAGGAACACTATAATCTGCCAGTACCTCTCCAGGTCAAACACTGTTTTGATTTGGAGAAGTATCACTGGTTCTTCATCCTATATGGGCCCAAGTACTGGAATTCCCTTCCAAACATCATTTGTGTTTGTTGAAGATGGCCTCAAAAAGGGCAAATAAATATGGGTATTGCATTCTAGCATTGCCAGTAATGCCAAGATCTGGCAAAACTACTAAAAAAGTTTCTGGTCTGCTTCATTGTAGTTTTCTCAATACAATTAGCCATCATCACTCACATGGCTAAATTTATTTTGAAGACAGTGCCTTTAATTGCACAGTAGTATTTGACCGCTATATTGATGAACAATTGGAACCCTGGCTTTGCTGTAAAGTAATGATATTATTTTAGCAAATAATTTAAATGCATTTGGAATAAAATACAAACATATCAAACAAAACATGCTCATTATTTGGATTTTGTTTTAATGGGTGCTTATTATTGCTGCATGCCTTTTATGCTTCAATAATTAAAACTGCCACACTAAATTGTGCTCTGCATACAGCAAAGTCCTGCCAAACAATTATTCAAATAACAAATGGATATGATTACAGAAGCTACATTGGTCTTTGGATTATGATTCACACATGCTGTTTACAATTTTAAAAAAAAGTCCATACACCGCACATCTTGAGGAAATGCGATTCCTCCCACTAGATAAATCAGACCAATTCTTAATGAGTTGGTCTTAATTTGTCGATATTTTGAAGCATATGGTGCAACAAAATCGTAGAAGCTAACTGTTTCAGGATTTGGGTGAGGGATGGTCAAGAATACAGATAACGATCTCCATAATCTCTTACTTTTTACTCCTTTTCTTTCTTTTTCCTTTTTCTTTCTCACCTTTCGTCTTTCACACTTTTTTCTTTCTCACACACTATATATCACATGTTTCTCTATCTTTTATTATCTATTCTCTCTTTCTTTTTCATTATAAAAATAAAAACAATAAGAAGCTGTACAGATAATGTGATATGTCAATATATATTAGGCACCTTGGTGCCATATTCCTGTACTTCTAATACAATTAAAAAAAAAAAAAAAGTCCCTGTTTGTCATGGTAGTAAGACAATGAGATGAAACCACAAAATACTGAAGATAGTCAGCAAGTCAGACAGGGCATGTGGATAGAGTTAGGCCGGTTAATCTTTCAGACTGAAGACCTTGCCTCAGAACCTTATAGATATATTAACGTGAATGTTTTCACTGGCGCGCAAAGCAGAGAAGATGCAGCTAACAAATGGTAGGAGAAATTGTGAGGAACATCTACATCGGTGAGACCAAGCGGAGGCTGGGCGATCGTTTCGCCGAACACCTCCGCTCGGTCCGCAATAACCAACCCGACCTCCCGGTGGCTCAGCACTTCAACTCCCCCTCCCACTCCGTATCCGACCTCTCGGTCCTGGGCCTCCTCCACGGCCAGAGTGATCAACACCGCAAGTTGGAGGAACAGCACCTCATATTCCGCTTGGGGAGTCTGCATCCTCTGGGCTTAAACATTGAATTTTCTCAATTCTGTTAACCCAGACTGCCTCCCCCCCACCTCTCCCTCAGCCCTCTCGCCCTGACATTCCTTCTCCATCTCCCCCCCCCCCCCCCAGTCGCACTAGCTTCTCATTTTCACACCACAAACAGCTTACAATGGCCTGCTTCCTTTATCACCAATACCTTTTTGCATATCTTTCACTCATTGTTCCTTATCTCTCCACATCACTGTTTATATCTCTCGTTTCCCTGATCCCTGACCAGTCTGAAGAAGGGTCTCGACCCGAAACGTCGCCTATCTCCTTTGCTCCTTAGATGCTGCTGCACCCGCTGAGTTTCTCCAGCTTTTTGTGTAACCCTTGTGAGGAACAAATGTTGATAATAAAATTTAAAAAAACCATTAGAAATAACCTGATGAAAGGTTGGTCCAAAATTAGACTATTTGTCCAATTTTAGAACCTATTTGACAAGTCGAATGTACAATACTGATTAAGCAATGCACATTTGATGCTGTGCAGCGTATACACTACTATATATTTTTCTGTGCTAAATGAAACTTTCATTGAAATTTGACCTAGCCAGTCTTATTGCAAATGGTACTTGTGCAGATAAATTGCATGTACAGTTAATATCATTCAAGACCCACACCAGCCTGACCAACTCCCATCTGGCTGCTACCATTGGAAAGAAGGTACAGGAAGGAGCCTGAGGACCATTACTTTAAGGATCAGGGTCAGCTTCATCTTATCACCCATCAGCTCTTGAACCACCTTGCACAACTCTAACCACAACCCTATCTCAGCACACAAGCTCTATGGACTTTGAATAAGGTTACACACTGTACTTTGGTTTGCACTGTGATGGTCTGGTTATCTAATATAACTGATAATCTATTATATTATTGCTCATTGTATGTTTATTTGGATGTATCCAAGCACATTGTGGTGAGCAGGGAAGAAATTGCAGGAGTCCTGGTGGAGAAATATGGGCCATTATTAGACTGAGTTGAGGCGCTGAAAGACTGGAAGGTTGCTGATGCTGTGCTTCTATATAAAAATGGTTGCAAAGAAAAACCATGGAACTATAAATCAGTAAGCTTAACATCTGTGGTAGGAAAGTTACTGGAGATGATACTAATGGAACTAAAGGGGCTGTCCCACTCAGGTGACCTAACTGGCGAGTTTAGAAGAGTTCAGGAGAGTTTGAAAAATGTCATGTTGAAGACCTCCTTCGACTATGTAGACGACCTCCTTCGACTATGTTGAAGACTAGCTTGGACTAGTCACGACTACCTTTGACTAACTTCGACTACCCTCGATTACCTACGACTAACATGCCGACCTACTACGACCTACTACGACTAAACCTACGAGTAAAAAAAGTATCGATTATTTCCATGGAGACCTTTTTTACTCACGGGCATTTTTCAGCATGTTGAAAAATACGCCAAAGCCTAGCTGAGGCCTAGAGTACATGGGGACTACTCCCGAGCATGAAGGAGCATTACAAAGACCTCCAACTACCCCGTGTCGACCATGCTGTGAGTATGAGTCGTGGGCAAACTCGCCAGAATTCGCGGAATACATAGAAGCATTGAAAATAGGTGCAGGAATAGGCCATTCGGCCCTTTGAGCTTGCACCGCCATTCAATATGATCCTGGCTGATCATCCAACTCAGTATCCTGTACCTGCCTTCTCTCCATACCCCCTGATCCCTTTAGCCACAAGGGCCACATCTAACTCCCTCTTAAATGAACTGGCCTCAATTACCTTCTGTGGCAGAGAATTCCACAGATTCACCACTCTCTGTGTAAAAAATGTTTTTCTCATCTCGGTCCTACAAGACTTCCCCCTTATCCTTAAACTGTGACCCATTGTTCTGGACTTCCCTAACATCGGGAACAATCTTCCTGCATCTAGCCTGTCCAACCCCTTAAGAATTTAGTAAGTTTCTATAAGATCCCCCCTCAATCTTCTAAATTCTAGCGAGTACATGCCGAGTCTATCCAGTCTTTCTTCATATGAAAGTCCTGCCATCCCTGGAATCAGTCTGGTGAACCTTCTCTGTTCTCCCTATATGGCAAGAATGTCATTCCTCAGATTCCTCAAAATGGTACGCAATACTGCAGGTGTGGTCTCACCAAGACCCTGCACAACTGCAGTAGAACCTCCCTGCTCCTATACTCAAATCCTTTTGCTATGAATGTTAATATACCATTTGCTTTCTTCACTGCCTGCTGCACCTGCATGCCTACTTTCAATGACTGGTGTACCATGGCACCCAGGTCTCGTTGCATCTCCCCTTTTCCTAATCAGCCATCATTCAAATAATAGTCTACTTTCCTGTTTTTGCCACCAAAGTGGATAACCTCACATTTATCCACATTATACAGCATCTGTCATGAATTTGCCCACTCACCCAACCTATCCAAGTCACCTTGCAGCCTCCTAGCATCCTCCTCACAGCTAACACTGCCCCCCAGCTTCGTGTCATCCGCAAACTTGGAGATGTTGCATTCAATTCCCTCGTCCAAATCATTAATATATATTGTAAATAGCTGGGGTCCCAGCACCGAGCCTTGCGGTACCCCACTAGTCACTGCCTGCCATCCTGAAAAGGACCCATTTACTCCTACTCTTTGCTTCCTGTCTGCCAGCCAGTTCTCTATCCACATCAATACTGGACTCCCAATACCATGTGCTTTAAGTTTGCATACTAATCCCTTATGTGGGACCTTGTCGAAAGCCTTCTGAAAGTCCAGATATAACACATCCACTGGTTTTCCCTTATCCACTCTACTAGTTCCATCCTCGAAAAATTCTATAAGATTCGTCAGACATGATTTACCTTTCATAAATCCCAGTCCTCTGCTAGGCTGCTTTTTCTGGCTAATTTGTATGTTTCATCTTTTGTTTTGATACTATCCCTGATTTCCCTTGTTATCCACGGATGTACTACCTTCCCTGATTTATTCTTTTGCCAAACTGGGATGAATAATTTTTGTAGTTCATCCATGCAGTCTTTAAATGCCTTCCATTGCCTATCCACCGTCAACCCTTTAAGAATCAATTGCCAGTCTATCTTGGCCAATTCACGTCTCATACCCTCAAAGTTACCTTTCTTTAAGAATAGGCCGCCCAAGTGGGACAGCCCCTCAAAGACCAGTAGTGGAAAGTCTAGAGGGAGATGGACATTCATTGGGAGAGCTCGCTAACTGGATACACAATTGACTTCATGATAGGAAGCAGAGAATAGCGGTGGAAGGTTGTTTATCAGACTTAAGGCCTGTGACTATTGGCGTGCCTCAAGGTTCGGTGCTGGACCTAATGCTGCTTGTCGTCTATATCAACAATTTGGATGAGGATGTAAAATACATGATTAGTAAGTTTCAGATGGACATTAAAATAGATGGTACTATAGGCAATGAAAATTATTATCAAGAGTTACAGCATGATCTTGATCAAAAGGGGCAAGTAGGCCGAGGAATGACTAGTGAAATTTTATTGAAGTTGAGGTGTTCGGTGAAGAGTTGGGCCCTGCGGAGTATTGTAGGGCGGAGTGATCTAGGAGTACAAGTACAGTATATAGCTCTCTAAATGCATAATTGCAGGTAAATAGGGAGGTGAAGAAGGGTTTTGGCATGGTGGCCTTCATTACTCAGAGAATTGAGTAAAGACGTTGCGATGCTGTTACAGTTGCACATGACGTGATGAGGCCGTATTTGGAGTATTGTATTCAGTTTCAGTCACCCTGCTATGAAAGGTGCCTTTAAGATGGAAAGAGTGCAAGGAGGGCTGAGGAGCGATGTTATGGATATGTATAAAATCATGACGGGTATAGAGAAGATGAATGCACATTCTTGTTTTACAGGGACGGGAATCAAGAACGGGAGTGCATAGCTTCAAGGTGCCAGGGGAAAGATTTAATAGAAACCTGAGCGGCAACTTTCTCACACAGAGGGTGGTAGATTTATGGAATGAGCTGCCAGTGGAAGTAGTTGAGGTAGGTACGATAACAACATTCAAAATACATTTGGACAGGCTAGGTTTAAAGGTTTACGGGCCAAACAAGGGTAAATAGCCCATAAACTTGGATTTCCTGTCCCATCGTATAATTTCTAATAACTACTTTATTTGTTTTGACTGCTAATATCCTGCTGTCTTTAATTGTTGAACTATTAACATATTTGCAATGAATCCATTAAGATTTTTGAAATGTGTTCCATTTTGAGTTGGCTGAAATGTTATTGTGGCTGACCTTTCACCTGCCAGGAAGTTTATATTCTCTCATGGTGAACAGCATGACGCACTCATTTACGTGTCAGTCATGTGTCCCATAAGTTATCGTGCCATGAAAAATAGGTTCAAAATGAGTGCTGCTTAAGTCCAAGAACAGGGGAATATCATGAAATGGTGCTGTAAAGCAAGATAGTCAGAAGGTTGACTATTTGGCTACATTTTGCTACATTTTGCTACAGGCAGAGGGGGTCATGCCTGTAACAAAAAGTACAGACTCCACACTTTAGTAACAGGTCTTCTAAGAGGACTCGGTGCAACATAGCCAAACTTTGCTTTTGTTTTTGAGCTTTTAGGCATTCTAAATAATAAAGAAGAGTATTAAACAAATTAAGTGACAAAGACAGAAAAATCCTTGAGAAAGAAACCATTTGTAAGATTCAATTAAAATCTGTTTTATTGTATATTTTTCAGGTCAGGACCATTCTTGATGGAATGGAGTAGGGGAGGGAGATTGGGAAAAGAGAGGTAGCGGCGGGGAAAGCCTGACAAGTGATAGGTGACTTAATTTATTTGTTCTATATCTCTCTATATCACCATCCATATCTCTTGTTTCCCTTCCCCCGACTCTCAGTCTGAAGAAGGGTCTCGACCTGAAATGTCACTCATTCCTTCTCTCCAGAGATGCTGCCTGGCCCGTTGAGTTACTCCAGCATTTTGTATCTATGTTAAGTGATAGGTGGATACAGGCAAGGGGGCAGATGAGTGGAGCCAGTGACAAAGCTGGAGATTAAAAGGGGACACTTCTGCAGTTGTATAGGGCTCTGGTAAGACCACATCTGGAGTATTGTGTACAGTTTTGGTCTCCTAATTTGAGGAAGGACATCCTTGTGATGGGGGCAGTGCAGCGTAGATTCACGAGATTGATCCCTGGGATGACGGGACTGCCATATGAGGAAAGATTGAAAAGACTAGGCTTGTATTCACTGGAGCTTGGAAAGATGAGGGGGGATCTTATAGAAACATATAAAATTATAAAAGGCTGCAGGAAAAATATTCCCAATGTTGGGCAAGTCCAGAATCAGGGGCCACAGTCGGAGAATAAATGGGAGGCCATTTAAAATTGAGGTGAGAAAAACTTTTTCACCCAGAGAGTTGTGAATTTGTGGAATTCCTTGCCACAGAAGGCAATAGAAGCCAATTCACTTGATGGATTTAAGAGAGAGTTAGGTAGAGCTCTAGGGGCTAGTGGAATTAAGGGATATGGGGAGAAGGCAGGCACTGGTTATTGATTGGGGATGATCAGCCATGATCGCAATGAATGGTGGTGCTGGCTCGAAGGGCCAAATGGCCTCCTCCTGCACCTATTTTCTAAGTTTCTATGTTTCTAAGCATGTCAGACAAAGAGGGAAGAGTAAAGCAGATGGAGGGATACAGGTAGTAGATACAGGTAGCTATTTAATTGTGAATTTCCTACATTTAAACCAAGGATAGAGATATCAAATACTAGAGGACATAGGTTTAAGGTGAGATGGTGCCAGGTTTAAAGGAGATGGGAGTGCTTGGAATGCACTGTCAAGGGTGGTGGTGGAAGAAGACACAATAGTGGGATTTAAGAGACTTTTGAATAACCATGCAGGGAATGCAGGGCTATCGATTGTGCGGTCAGATTATGGTTGGTCGTCATCATTTGGCACAGAAATTGTGGGCTGAAGAGCCTGTTTCTGTGCTGTACTGTTCTATGTGTAAGAAAGAACTGCAGATGCTGGTTTAAATCGAAGGTTGACACAAAATGTTGGAGTAACTCAGCAGGACAGGCAGCATCTCTGGAGAGAAGGAATGGGTCACGTTTCGGGACGAGATCCTCCTTCAACCTTTACTGTTCTATGTTCTATGTTCTACTCATTTTTTCTGAAAAGCCATTTGGAAAGAAATACAATGGTATAGGTGAAAATTAAAAAAATCAAATCAAGGAAATTGCAGATGCTGTATATTTGAAATATAACCAGAAACTGCTTTTAAAACTCAGCAGTTTAGACAGCAGCTGGGAAAAAAGAAAATTTCCAGTCCCTTTTAAAACTGGAAAATAGAGAGATGACTTTAATCTGACTTTTTATGGAACTTTTATTTCTTAACTGGGCATAGGAGTCGGACAAGGGAACCACGAAAGTACGGGGCCTCCATTCCACAGCATGGAAATAATCGCTTAAAAAACAAAAAAAACTTAGATTTTAGTTACGAGGATGTTGCCAGGACTAGAGGGTGTGCGCTATAGGGAGAGGTTGAGTAGGCTGGGTCTCTATTCCATGGAGCGCAGGAGTATGAGGAGTGATCTTATGGAGGTGTACAAAATCATGAGAGGAATAGATCAGGTAGATGCACAGAGTCTTTTGCCCAGAGTAGGGGAATCGAGGACCAGAGGACATAGGTTCAAGGTGAAGGGGAAAAGATTTAAGTGTAATCTGAGGGGTAATTTCTTCACACAAAGGGTGGTGGGTGTATGGAACAGGCTGCCAGAGGTAGTTGAGGCTTGGACTATCCCATTCTTTAAGAAATAATTAGACAGGTACATGGATAGGACAGGTTTGGAGGGATATGGACCAAGCGCAGGCAAGTGGGACTAGTGTAGCTGGGACATTGTTGGCTGGTGCGGGTGAGTTGGGCCGAAGGGCCTGTTTCCACACTGTACCACTCTATGACTCTATGACTATGACTCTAGATCTCTTTTGTAAATTACATTTTGCTTGTAATACTCAACGTGATTCATTGTTTAAGTAGCAATAGGTTTAACAAAACTCTTTGCAACCAATATCCCTCATTTGTGAATTCATCCAAGGAAAGCGTGAAACGTACCATTGTAGTGGTTTCAAATCAGGAACATGACAGTGGCACACCAGGTAATGCAGCTGCCTCACAAGATTGTGGTTCAATTACAGACTTGGGTGATGTTTGTGTGGAATTTGCACATGCCCACTTTTCCATCATGGGCTTCCCACGAATGCTCCATTTTTCACCCTCATTCCAAAGACATTGGTCTCTCATTTTCAGATCTTACCCTTCCATCTATGTGTCTCCCTCTGCTTCGATTCTTAGTCTGAAGAATGGTCTCGACCCGAAACGTCACCCATTCCTTCTATCCAGAGATGCTGCCTGACCCGCTGAGTTACTCCAACATTCATTGTCTATTTGTGGCGTAAACCAGCATCTGCAGTTCCTCCTGCACATTGATGTGGGTTAATTGGTGACTGTAAATAGGGTCTGGTGTAACTAACTGGCTGGAGAATAGGTGGGAGGGGGGCTGATAGGCATGTCAGAGCCATAGATTTACATAACGATGTTTCACAGTTTGGATTGAAAATTAACTGAAAACATTACATCCTCATACAGAGTCTGAGCCAAGTTCATTGTGTTCTTTTAGATATAAAAGTCTAAAGACTTCATGAAAAGGTCGATGACCTTTGTGGCCAGCTCCAAGAAGAGACTTCATTTTAGATGAGGCTATGTTAAATTTAACGAAGTGTTTCATCAAGACAATTGTTTTCTTCCTGAAAATCTGGTTAGTTCATTGGCATTGACAAAATGCCATTCTGTCACAATATACGGGTTCACATCAAGGTAAAACCCATGACGACAAAATATCTTATTGTGTTTCCTCCTTGAAATTAAACATAATTAATTACTCTTACCTTGACAGATATTGAACAATGTCCAACACTAAGATTGAACCTATGGTATTATATCCAGATAAGGCAATTGTACCTAGAGCAGTGGTTCTTAACCTGGGGGGCCGTGACCCCTCTATGGGGTCATTTGGGGCTTTGCCGGGGTCATGAGGGGGACACAAATAACATATCAATTTGTTGAGCCCATGTTTAGGAACCTAACAAAGGTACATACCATATACAGTATTTTGTTTGCGTATGCGCGTACTGGTGCCAAAAAGGTTAAGAGCCACTGACCTAGAGTCATAGGGTCTTAGAGTGATCCAGTGTGGAAACACTCCTTGGTTCATGCATCCCAAACCACCCAAACCACCCCCTCCCCAGGTACTTTCCACTGCAACCACAGGAGATGTAACACCTGTCTCTATATCCCCTCCCTCATCCATCCAGGGACCCCAGCAGTACCTGCAGGTGAGACAGGGGTTCAGCTACCTCTTCCAGCTTTCTCCTACTGCTCCAAAATCAGTCTGAAGAAGGGTCCTGACCCGAAACGAGGCCTATCCATGTTCTCCAGAGATGCTACCTGACCCGCTAAGTTATTCCAGCATTTTTTTTTTTACTTTAACATTTCCACTGTGAGAAAAATGTTCTGACTGTTGACCCTATCCATGCCTATCATATCTTAATATACTTGTATCTGTTACCTCAAAATCATCCAGCGCTCCAGAGAAATCAATCCAAGACTATCCAACATCTCCTTGTAGCTAATACTCCCTAATCCAGAAACAATTCTGGTAAACCTTTTCCGCACATCTCCGAAGCATCCACATCCTTCCTTTAACAGGGCAACTAGACTGCCAGCAACATTACAAATGCAGTCTAACCCAAATTCTGCAGCATGGAGCTGCAGCATGACTTCCTGATTCTTATATTCAATGCCCCTATAAATGACAAGAATCATCATGTTCAACCGGTAAGGCCCCAAAAAGGCCAAACAGAGGATGTACTTCCTGCAGCAGCTGCGGAAACACAATCTGCCACAGGCAATGATGGTCCAATTCTATACTGCCATCATACACTATCCTCACCTTCTCCATCATGGTCTGGTTTGGCTCAGCCACCAAGCACGACATCCGGAGGCTGCAGCGAATCGTCCGATCAACTGAGAAGGTTGTTGGCTGCAACCTTCCCCTCATTGACGAACTGTACACTGCAAGGGCCAGGAAGCGAGCGGGTAAGATCACCCTGGCCACAAATTCTTTGAAGCACTTCCCTCTGGGAGGTGACTCCGGAATGTCAAAGCCACCACAGCCAGACATAAAAACAGCATTTTTCCACGGGTAGTAGCTCTACTCAATAACCAAAGGTCTGTAGCCTCATTTTGCTCTTGTATTTTATTTCATTCACATGGTTAAACTGTAATGTTTTATTAGAAACATAGAAATTAGGTGCAGGAGTAGGCCATTCGGCCCTTCGAGCCTGCACCGCCATTCAATATGATCATGGCTGATCATCCAACTCAGTATCCCGTACCTGCCTTCTCTCCATACCCTCTGATCCCCTTAGCCACAAGGGCCACATCTAACTCCCTCTTAAATATAGCCAATGAACTGGCCTCAACTACCCTCTGTGGCAGAGAGTTCCAGAGACCCACCACTCTCTGTGTGAAAAAAGTCCTTCTCATCTCGGTCCTAAAGGATTTCCCCCTTATCCTTAAGCTGTGACCCCTTGTCCTGGACCTCCCCAACATCGGGAACAATCTTCCTGCATCTAGCCTGTCCAAGCCCTTAAGAATCTTGTAAGTTTCTATAAGATCCCCTCTCAATCTCCTAAATTCTAGAGAGTATAAACCGAATTATTAATTAATTATTATTAATGTTTAATGTTTAATGTTTTATGTGTCATTCTTAATTGTTATTGTATGTCATGTTGTTACTTGCGAGTGGAGCACCAAGACAAATTCCTTGTATGTGAACATACTTGGCCAACGCACTAGGAAATATCGGCTCTATTCCATAGTGCAGCTGCAAAGGACAACTATTCTATCATATAAGGATACCACAGAAATATCCTTTTGAGGAAATATAAGTTTAGGTAATCGGAACTCCTGTGGGGGTAAATTCTAATTAAGCACAATCCCAAATATGTATCATCTTTTTTTTTCCCCTTCAAATTTGTGCACAGGCAGAATGCAGCCTCTGATCGAATCCATTCTCAGATTCTTATATGCTCTGTAGCTGTGCTTTGCAGCCTCTGGCAGTAGAGAAACTACTGACGTTTTCTTGTGAACCTCTGACAAGCTGATACCCTGTTGAAAAACTGACTGCCATCTCAATAAGCTAACCATTGCATGTCTGGGCTGTGAATGGAACGGATGTCATATCAGATACAGTAGCTAGTTTAGTCTGCCTTGATCTGCCTTTATGTGGACAGTGATAAACTTTGAACCACAAATAATGTTATCTAATGCACTCCATCAAACCTTCAGTTAGGATGTTTGATGGAATGCTTTAGACAACATTATTTGTGCGAGGAATTACGTAGCTGAGCCTAATAGGGTTGTTTTCCCACATTATATAATGATGTTCAAAATGCAGCATGTCATGCCAAGCAAACTTGGTCTCAATCAACTTGTAACATTTTATTCAAAATAACAATGAATAATTCATAACTATTTGCTAGAAGAGTATCCACTTTTTTACTATTTATTTACTATGCTGCTGGAGCAGAGCATGGCTGTCATTATTGATGTAGATGGGAGTGACACAAGACATACAAGTGCTGGCAATCTGTGCTTCCTGTCAGCTGCAGTCTGTAGTCCAATGTAGTCTGGACTGTAGTCCACTTCTGTGCCTAGCCATTTGCACTGGCCCAACAGTGCCCTGCGTAAACATTAGAAACAGCACCTAGTCCTCCATCCAAATACTTTACATCCTTCTTGAATTAATATTGCATTTAATAAATTCAGGTAAACACCCATTTGCTACTTCACAGATATGGCTGGCCCTTTCTGTTTCTATTTGCTCTGTTTCAAACTTTTTCCATCTTATTTTGTTGCTATTGCTGGTCTTTGATGTATTTGCTTCCCTGGCAACTTTGATGTACACTATATCGCAGCCATTTCTTGTGTTTTATCCATCCCTCTCTATGCAATTTTAAACACATTTATATTCTCAATTTTCCAGTTCTTATGAAAGGTCCATGACCTGAATCATTGACCTTGATGTTGTTTGATCAGCAGAGGCTTTCCAGCATTCTGTTTTTATTTCCATTTCCAGAACTGTAAGATTTTCTTGCTCGCACCGACAATTTCCAACTGACACATTTTCCAATCCACTCACACGATTTGGCAATTGAGCTAAACAAGAGCATTGCATGCTTCCCTCTCCCAAATGCTAACATCTGTGCTTTGTCAGACTTAGATAGTTGTCCAAACTGTAAGAGGCACCAAGGGCAGGCTTAACAATGTGAAGAGACTCTCAATGTATTGGTAACATTTTTCAAATAATTCAAGTAGGAATGATTGATTGTGCTATGATAAAGAGAAAGAATATGGCAGAGATTGCAAGATTGGCAGATTCCATTCAGCTGAATAAGCAAGTTCGGTATTTCAACAGCACATGCCCAGGTCATAGATCACTCGAGATAAATATTCTCGGCAGCTGAGCTGCTGCGTGTATATAGACCTGTGTTTAATCCGTAGTGAGGATCGGACCCAGGTCTCCAGGGCTGTAAGCGGTGTTGAATTGCTACTGGAGTTAGTGATACAATTTCTCCCTTCTCCACTGCCCTGTTTCCGTGCTGTGCCCCTAAACCAAATTAATCTAACTAGGTAAAGGTAAGTCATCGGAGGACGCAGGGAGGGTGGACACGGGAACAGGTGGGGTTAAAGGGAGGAAGGAAAGTAGATAGTCTGGGACCAAATTTGGGGACCAAAAAGAACTAGGGGGCTTAGGTGAGAGGGGAAAGATTTAATAAGAACCTGAGGTTCAACTTTTTTTCACACAGTGGGTGTTGGGGAAGTTACTAAGGCAGGTATAATAACAACATTTTGAAAGACATTTGGACATGTGCATGGATAGGAACTTTCTCTCTCTCTCTCCATCCTCTCGCTCTCTCAACCTCTCTCTCTCGCCACCTCTCTCTGACTCTCTCTCTCTCCATCCCCCCCTTTTTTCTTTTCAAAAACTTTATTCGACACAAACATAAGATACAACACATCAAAACATAATCAAAATAACACTATATCAAAAAAATCATTGTAGTACAACAGTACATTCATTGTTTACAATACTCTTAACCCCACGCGGTGACCAGCGTTGACCTCAGCCGGACCTTGTGTATGGGTCCCATTCTCACTCGGGCTGAAAGTGTTGCGTAGAACCATGTTTCTATTGCTGGTCTCACAAATGTCTGCAAACTGACAATATCAGGAAATATGGAGACTGACTCTCCTATATGTCTATGCCTTTATAGATAAAATGAAGCATGTTGATGAGATTCTGACTTCTTGGATGGTGATGGTGATATAATGGCAGCAGAGCATAGTGATGGCTGGAGAACATTCTCAAGGGGGAGGGTGAGCAATCAGAAATTATTGTGCACATTGGTATCAATGGCACAGATAGAAAAAGGAATGAAGTTGTGTGGAGTGAAGTCCTTGGGGATAGTAATCTTTGGATTACCATGTGCTAGCAAGGGCAGGAATAGGACAAAACAAAGAATATGTCTGAAGAAGTGTCTCGACCAGAAACATCATGCATTCCTTCTCTCCAGAGATGCTGCCTGTCCCGCTGAGTTACTCCATCATTTTGTGTCTATCTTTGGTGTAAATCAGCATCTGCAGTTCCTTCCTACACAGAAGAATATGTGGTTGAGGAGCTGAGGTTGAGGGCACATGGTTTCAGAGATCACTGGGATCTCTTCTAGAGTGGAGGTGACCTGTACATGAGGGATAAGTTACAACTGGGCGGCACAGTGGTAGAGCTGCAGCCTTACAGCACCAGAGACCCAGGTTCGATCCCAACTACGGGTTCTGCCTGTACAGATTTTGTATGTTTTCCTTTGGTCTTGTAGGTTTTCTCTGGGTACTCCGGTTTCCTCCCACGCTCCACAGCCATATAGATTTGTACGTTAATTGGCTTCAGTAAAATTGTAAATGGTCCCACATGTATAGGATAGTGCTAGTGTACGGGGATCACTGGTCGGCACTGACTTGGTGGGCTGAAGGACCTGTTTCCGTGCTGTATTTCTAAACTAAACTGAATTGGAGAGTGACCAATATCTTGGGAGGGTGAATTGCTAGTGCAGCTTGCGAGGGTTCAGATTAGATTAGCACTGAGAAGAGTCCAAGAGCAGATATGAGGCAGATGAGAAGATGAGAGAAGTATTGTGGTCAGAGAGAATAAGATTATCATTAATTACAGGCAGGTGCATGACAAAAAGAGAGGAAAGACTGATGGTTTAAACTATTTATTTCAATGCTAGAGGCTTAACAGGCAAGGCAGTCAAACTCAGACCATGGATGGGCTCAGGGCACTGGGATATTATAGCCATAACAGAAACAAGGCTGAGAGAGGGGCAGGACTGGCAGTTCAATGTTCCAAGCTACAGATTCTACAGGTGTGATAGAGATGCAGGTAGGAGAGGAGGGGAGGTTGCCTCTTGAAGTAGGAAGGACATAACAACAGTGCTCAGAGAATATAATCTTGCTGGATCATCCATTGAGGACGTCTGGGTAGAACTTAGAACTTAGAAACTGGAAGGGAATTGTCACTTTGATGGGACTATATTATCACCCCCCCCTCACTCCAACAGAACAGATTGTACAGTAAGGGGATTGCATATTGCTGCAAACATAATAGGGTAGTATGAGTGAGAGATTTTAACTTCACTAATATTGATTGGGTCTCCCATGGTATAAAGGACTTGGACAGGATGACGTTTGTTAATTGTGTCCGAGAAAGCTTCCTTAATCAGTATCCAGAGGGTGCTACTAAAGAGGACATGGCATTGGGCCTCCTCTTGGAAAACATGGTGGGCAAGAGACTCGCGTGTCAGTGAGAGTGTACTTTGGAACCAGTGATCATAATTTTATTGCTTTTAGAGTAGTTATGGGGAAGGAACTGTGATCTTGACTTGTGAACTAGTCCACAAGTCAAGATCCTAAATTGAGGCCAATTTTTAATGGCATTTGGTTGAAACTTAGAGGTTGAATGGGAGAATCTGTTTGTAGGTAAAGGGATGGCTGGCAAGTGACAGGATTTCAAAAGTGAGTTAGCAAGAGTACATGTGAAGCATGTTCTTGTTAGGATGAAGTTAGTGCTGGTGAGTTACTCCAGCACTTTGTGATCCATGCAAGATTACAGCATCTGCAGTTACTTGTGTCTACACAAGTTGAAGTGTTCTTCCACCTATTAAATAGTTGATGACAAGGCATTTGAAGGTTCAACAAAGTTCAGTTTAGCAGTACAGTTAATATTTGCATCTTCTGTTTTCATGTCCATCTTCCACGTTTCAAATATTTCAAATCGTTGTCATTGTCTGTCCTGAAAAGAAGGCAAGCTTCCGGCGACAATCAGTGGGAGCCACCACTTGCTGCAGAACAAGTGATGGTGGGAGCAGAATTAGCTCAGGATAATTCCAGTTTCCAGCCCCGCGGCGTCGAACCTTCTGCTATGGGGCCAATATTTGCATTAAATGAGGATGTTATCTCATAATATACTCATTATGCATTCCACGTGTATGTGTTAGCACACAGAAATGATACAAATATAACTTCTATCACATCACTACCCTTATTCCCCATCCATCATTGCCAAAGACCAAATTTACAGCGCAGAATTCTTCTCAGCACGTTCATCTTCACATTTTGATTTTTTTGTTTTTTTATACGGTCAGATTTTCAAATTATATTACAATCTCCTAGAGCTGGGAAAAGTCATGAAAATGTAAAGTTTGGGAGAAAGGTGTGGGAGGTGGGTGGATGATGGAACAAATGGGAATTTTTGTGCTGGGGTGGAGGCAAGGGGAGACTGAATGTATACAATTGGTGCTGGTTGGGAGCTGGTTGTAAAGATATATCTAGAGTTGTTAGTAGGTGTATCTGGGGCCACTAGGGGCGCTGCATGATGACAGCCTCTGCCTACAGTCTGTCTGCCTTTTCATATTTTTTTAAATTTTTAGTCTGTTTAGAAGTATGTTGTGGAGGTTTCTTTAGTATTTCAATGTAGGGGAGGCGGGTAGGGTAAGGGGGAAACGGTTTCCCAGTCACTTCCTGGCGAGGATGCGACTATTCTCCGAGTTGCATCCTCAACCCCCTCTTCGCGGCCTACCAACTGGAATGGCGCGGTCATTCCTGACGGGGACCGGCCGAAGCTTCGGTGGCGGGGCAGCACTGGATTCACCGTGGAGCGGGCGATGCCCTACCCGGAGTGTTCAGCCTGCTGCTTCAACATCGTGGAGCTGTGGTTTGCAGAGCTTCCAGCGCGTGCGGCGCTGACTTGAACATCGCGAGAGTCCTGGGATCCCTTTGCCGAGGACCGCCAACGTGAATCTCAGCCCAGCATGACCTGTGGACTTCGGGAGCCGCGTACTCAGGTAGGATGTGTCCGATTCGGATGTCCAAGCCGCTGAAGATGTTCTCCCGTTCTGACGTCGGAGTTCCATCATACCGGCGAGAGGGCCTGAACATCGGGCCACCCATAGCGACGACTGCGGGGGGCTCGGGAGGCCCCGACCACGGGTGAGCATCAAAGAACATCAAAGAGGAGGATGACTGAACTTTGGGCCTTCCCTCACAGTGGGAAACTTTGATACCGCTGTTTGGGGGATGTCTATGTTAAAGACTATCATGTTCTGTTCTTCTCTTTTTACTCGTATGGCTGTATGGTGACCACACATTTCACTGCACCAATTGCTGCATGTGACAATAAATGTCTCTTGTCTTGTCTTGTGGAAAGGAATGAAATCTGAAATACCATGAGAGGAGGGAGAAAAAGAAACCGAGTGCTGGAAATGTGAGATACTAATCTGGAATGACCGATCCTAAAAACATTGTTAGATTATAAACTAAATCTAGAAGGCTGGAATTTTTGTTCAGAGTGGCGGCGCTGCTTGTCAGCTGCGGCTCACCTGCAGTCCGTCTGTCTTTTATTTTATTTTTGTCCTCGTCCCTGTTTTTGGTGTTTATTTTTGGTTTGTTGGGTTGTGTATGTGTGTGGGGGGGGGGAGGGTGGGAGAAACGGGGTTTTAGTCTCTCCCTTCGGGGGGATGCGACTTTTCCTGTCGTGTCCCCCGACACCGTCTCCGTCAGTGCTGAGGCCTTGGTGACGGCCTTCCAGCTTCCAGCGGCGGCGGCACGGCCTTCAGAGCTTCAGCGGCAACCTGGCTTCCGGCGGCGACCTGGTTTTCGGGAGCTGCGGTGCTCCAGCGGCGGCCTGGGTTTCGGAGCTGCGGTGCTCCAGCGGCGGCCTGGCTCCCTCTGAGCTGCGGTGCTCCAGCGGCGGCCTGGGTTTCGGGAGCTGCGGTGCTCCAGCGGCGGCCTGGGTTTCGGGAGCTGCGGTGTTCCAGCGGCGGCGCTCCAGCGGCGGCCTGGCTCCCTCTGAGCTGCGGTGCTCCAGCGGCGGCCTGGGTTTCGGGAGCTGCGGTGCTCCAGCGGTGGCCTGGCTTTCGGGAGCTGCGGTGCTCCAGCGGTGGCCTGGCTTTCGGGAGCTGCGGTGCTCCAGCGGTGGCCTGGGTTTCGGGAGCTGCGGTGCTCCAGCGACGTTCCGGCGGCGGGCCCTGTGGCGGTGTTCCGGCGTTCCAGCGTCATCGGCCTGGATCCCTTCAGCGCAGAGGGAGAATAAGGAGGGGAGAAAAGACAGAGACCCTAAGACTTTTGCCTTCCACCACAGTGAGGAGGTGTTTGGTGAACTCACTGTGGTGGATGTTAATTTTGTGTTTATTGTATGGTATTGTCATTTTTATATATGTATGACTGCAGGCACAAAATTTTGTTCAGACCGAAAGGTCTGAATGACAATAAAGGCATTCAATTCAATTCAATTCAATTCAATTGAAATGATTTGAACAGTGTTGAGGGAGAGGAGGGGATGTGGAGTTGGGGAATACATAAAGGTATTAATGGGATTGAGATAGTGAAGTAAAGTGACAGTTCAGAGCCACTGGAAGTTCAGAGTCACTCTGGCAAGCTACTCTGAAATGTTCTACATTTGGATTGCCCAGATATGTGATGACAAATCAAAGGCATATTGGACTCAAAATGTAGGCATGTCCACAATAACCTGTATTGCACATTTCTCCTGAACTTAGACACAAAAATGCTGGAGTAACTCAGCAGAACAGGCAGCATCTCTGGAGAGAAGGAATGGGTGACTTTTCGGGAAGGAATGGGTGATGTTTCGGATCGAGACCCTTCTTCATAAGGGTCTGAAGAAGGGTCTCGACCCGAAACATCATCCATTCCTTCTCTCCAGAGATGCTGCCTGTCCAGTTGAGTTACTCCAGCAGTTTGCGTGGACCTTCGATTTAAACCAACATCTGCAGTTCATTCCTACACATTCTCCCCTGAACTTTACAGGGCAGACAGCATCTGCGTAGGCAAAGGTGCAGTGTCTAGATCAAAAATATCCTTGCCTTCACAGATGCTGGCTGCCCTGCTGAGTTCCTCCTGCAGTTTGTTTTTTTGCTTCAGATTCCAGCATCCAGCATCTGCAGTCTTTTATGCACCAGAAACAAAAAGGAGACAGGAGAATGAGTTATTTCCTGAGTGAATATCATGTTCGGCTGATAAGTTGTTCAGCAATAGTCAGGAGTACAGCCGTTCATATTGGAGGAAGGTGAAGAATGTGCCTAGATGGTAATTGATATACAGATTTGTCCAGCTGAAAAATTTCAGATTGTTGTAGTTATATTAGTTCGCAGATACATCAAATAAATTATCTCAAAAGAATAAAGTGGATGGTTGTAAGCAGCTTTAAACAGGGCAATGGGCCAATGGGCTTGACTCTCTTTTCAAGCATTAGATTTCAAGACTAAATTTGTGCAGCAACCTGGAATTTTCATGTGGGTTGTCTTACTATCCATTTACCTAATAACTATTCCCTTGTCGAAGGAAAAAATATTGAATTGATTGCAATTAGAAATTATTTTCTTTAATTCATGGAGTCAGCAATATCTTGAGAAGGCTGAGAATTATAAAGTAATTCCCAATAAACTGATCAATAACTGCTATTAATTTCAAACTGGAAAAGATTGAAACACATTATAGAGATATCTAGAGAAACAGAGAACTACAGATGCTGGTTTACAATAAAAGACTAAAAGACACAAAGTATTGGAGTAACTCCGACCGAAGAGCGTCCCGACCATGTTCTCCAGAGATGCTGCCTTACCCGGGAGTCAATTGAGCACTTAATGTGGCTTAGATTAGAGATACAGTGTGGAAACAGGCCCTTCAGCCCATCGAGTCTATGCCGATCAGCAATCACCTGCACACTAGTTCTATCCTATACACCAGGGACAATTTTTCTAGAAGCCAATTAACCTACAATCTCGCACGTCTTTGGAATGTGTGAGGAAACTGGAGCATCCGGAGAAAAGCCACATAGTTACATGGAGAACATATAATTCCATACAGACAGCACCGATAGCCAGGATCGAACCTGGGTCTGTGGCGATGTAAGGCAGCATCTCTACCGCTCCACCACTGTACTGCCTTTGTGTCTTTTTTTTTATAGAGAGACCTGGGTATTTTTGTGCATGAATCGCAAAAAGGCTAGCAAGCATGTGCCGTAAGTGGGTGGGAAGTAACAAGCATTCTTTGGATTACTGTGCAAGAAAAATACTTATATTTATAAATTGGCAGCAACTTTGAATCAAACTGAATGCAAGTGTTTTCTCAGCACTATAATTTGAAAGTTGTCATACATATGCCATGTCAACTGACATGAGGAAAGACCACTAGAGGCTCATGATGGTTACAAAAATGTAAACCAAATAAAAATGAAGAATCAGGAGCTTTATAATTAATTCAAAGACAAGTAGATAAGGTGAACCATGACTTCCCAAGTCTGAAATACACTTTTTCATCTGTTTTTCAATCCTGGTATGTAGGGATGTTACCAAACTTACCTTCAGCGGCGCAGCAGTTCTGTCACTGGCCATGCGTGCGACTTTGGCGTCTTTGGGGGGGGGGGGGGGGGGGATTAAAATGCCGGTTTCTCCTGCCCGTCCGAGATATATTTTCTCGGGCTACTACCTGTAGCTGAATAATCATTCCGACTGCCGTTCTGTGAATTTTTTTTTTAAACCGCGGGACAATTTAAGCGCTGGAGTAAAATAAAAAAACTACTTCTAACGCCGTCAACGCCGACAATGGGACGGATCTCCTATACAGGACAAAACATAAGGTAAGTCGTTAATTTTACATATAAACTTGCTTCTTAGGGTTACTTTAATCAAAATTTCATCAGCGAAAATGTGATTATGTAAATATATGAACCAGTAGTGTTTTTCCTGCCGATATGGGGTTTAAATTCACCGCGAAACCGCAATGTTCCAATCGATCGCGTTCCACAAAATCTCACTCGCAAGATGATTAAAATGGCCATTAATTTACGGGAATCAAACACTAAATTCCTTCCATTTGGCCTATAAATTCATGACAATGAGATTTAAAAATCATGTTATATTGTGGATTATTGTGTGAATGTTATTTGGACACTTAGGCTATTAAAAAATGTTAACCTTTTCTTAAGAAATGGATAGATGTTTAGATCTAGTAATTGAATTTTGTAATTAGCTACAATTAGGTAACTAACTATATGCTTTAATTTCAGGTCATCCAAGTAAGATTTTCATATTTGTTTCAGAATGCTTCAATCTATAATAACTGAAAATTTCATTCAGTTCTCTTACTTTTTAAGAAAGTTATGCGCTTTTGACTGTCCTCAATCACAGCTTTGAGTTAAGTCGATGGAAAAGCAATGGGGAACAAGATGCTAATTTCAGGGTATGAAAATGGCCATAACCTTTTTAATACTGAAGATATGAAAGTGAATTAGGTGTCAAATTAAACTTCTTTTTATGCTTTATCTGGTGGGATAAATTGCAGAATCGATTTTTAAAATCTCAAAATTTTGTAATATTGCTATGGTATGTGTGACTTTTTTGAATTTGTAAACATTTTATATTTCCTTATCCATTTCTAAAAGAGGAAAATAATCCTAACATTTATGATAAAGCCTGTTTCTGGTTTCTATGTCTAAAATCTGATGTTTTACTAAGTTAAAGGATGGAATTCAGCCAACGCAAATTTAACGGCGACTGGGTATATTGGGTCCAACCTTGAAATATCCGTGTACTCCATTTCACAGGGACCTGTCAGAGTGAGCCTTTGGCAAAGGCAATCAAAATAATTGAAGAAAGGATAGTCAACGCATAGGAAGAACATGTATACAGAAAAAGAGGGTGATGTAGCAATATTAATCAGTGCAGTGGGAAGAAAATGTCCTGCCTGCATAGATCAAGATGCGGTATTGTAATTATTTTAGGTAAGGGTTGATTGATGATTTTGTAGTAAATTAGCTTTTGGGGAAGAACAACTATAATATGGCAGAACTTTACACTGAGTTTGGAATTGATGTGGTTCAATACAAAACTAGGGTCTTTGAAACTAAGCAATGAAAAGTATGAAGGTGGAGGGGGAGAGCTGGTAGTGCTTGATCAGAAGAACACATTGAAAGGTTTGCTTGCGAATGAGCATTTGAAGAAATAATACATAAGATGCCAAAGATATATATTCTGTTAAGGCACATAAATCTAACAGGAAAAATGATTTAACCATGGTTGACAAGAGAAATTAAAGCTAATATTAAATCAAAGGAAGAGGCTAATAAAGTGCAGGAGATTTAGGAGCATTTTAGAACTCAGCAGGAAGGACAACTAAATTGAAAAATAAAGAAAAAGTAGAATATAAGAGAGGGTAATCTGGCAGGAAACATAAAAATGCACTTAACAACTTTTATGGGCATGTAGAAAGGAAAGGACCAGCAAGCTACATACAACTAGCATCCTACATACAGGGACAGTAGAGTTTATAATGGAAAACTATAAAATGACCGGGGAATTAAACAATCATGTTGTACCTGTCTAGTTTAGTTTAGTTAAGTTAATTGTCACATGTACCGTGGTACAGTGAAAAGCTTTTGTTGTCATAGTCATAGAGTGACACTGTATGGAAACAGGCCCTTCGGCCCAACTCGCCCACACCAGCCAACAATGTCCCAGGTAGCCTAGTCCCACTTGCCTGCACTTGGTCCATAACCCTCCAAACCTGTCCTATCCGTGTAGCTGTCCAACTGTTTCTTAAAAGATGTGTGATAACCAGTCTGCAGGAAGACAATACATGATTACAATCGAGCCATTTACAGTGTACGGATACATTACACGGGAAAAATGTTTAGTGAAAGTAGGAATTGTTGCCACAGGAATAGAGATTTAAGAGTGTTGAACGATTGTAATATGAGTTTGAAGATCTGCTTCTGTGGCTATCACGCAAATGGGTTGGGCACCATCTTGCATCTTTTTTGTTGTTTTTTCTGTCGTCACAGAAGTCCTGCAAATATATTGACTGATACTGATATTGATTATATTAGAGAACCAAAGGTTTAGCAATCATGAGAAATGGAAGGAAAAAAGTATGTCAAAAGATGGTCCAGGAAGAGTTAGGGAGCTGGAAGGTTGATAATCCTAAAAACCTGATGGCCTACATTCCAAACCACCGACGTATTTATCCAAGTCATTTATATATATTGTAAAAGGTCCCAATCTCTGCGGCACACCATTTGTTACAGATTTCCAATCAGAAAAATACACATCCACTCTGCTTCCTAACACCAAGCCAAGTTTGAATCCAGTTTTCCAATCAACCTTGAATCGCTTGTGCAGTACTGGACCACCTTACCATATGGGATCTTGTCAAAAGCCTTACTATAGACCATGACAAGAGGTATGGTTTGTCAACTGACATAGCCATGAGATGTTCTTGAATGCATCAGTAAAATGTAAGGGTTTGCACAAAATGCTGGAGAAACTCAACGGGTGCAGCAACATCTATGGAGCGAAGGAGATAGGCAATGTTTTGGGCCGAAACTCTTCCTCAGACTGATGGGGGGTGGGGTGAGGCGGGGGAAGAAAGGAAAAAGGAGGAGGAGCCCGAGGGCAGAGGGAGATGTAGGAAAGGGAGGAAACAGCAAGGGTTAACAGAATTGTGAGAATTCGATGTTCATGCCAAGATGATGCAGACTCCCCAAGCGGAATATGAGGTGCTGTTCCTCCTCCATCGAATTCTCACAATTCTGTTAACCCTTGCTGTCTCCTCCCCTTCCTACCTCTCCCTCAGCCCTTGGGCTCCTCCTCCTCCTTTTTCCTTTCTTCCCCCCGCCTCCCCCCACCGCCCATCAGCCTGAGGAAGGGTTTCGGCCCGAACCGTTACCTATTTCCTTCACTCCATAGATGCTGCTCGCTGAGTTTCTCCAGCATTTTGTGTACCCTCGATTTTCCAGCATCTGCAGTTCCTTCTTTAACACAACAGCCAAATGTAAGGCACTGGGACTACTTTAATTGGGGTTAATCAAACTCACACCAGGCACCTTCAGCTATTTTGCAATGGTTTAACATTTTTTTTATTGTCGCGTGTACAGCGATATAGTGAAAGTGCCTGTTATGCACGCTATCCACCAAATCACACCAGACATTGGTGCAACAGATCCTCTTCTGAAACAGCATGCAATGTTGTCATGCTCTGGTGCCATTCTGTAACTACCAAATCTTTGAAACATGCAATTTAGGCGTGAGGAGACATAGAATACGTATATCTCTCATTTTAAGGCCCAGTGTCCTGATGACACTGAATCGATGAAGAAAGGAAGGCTTGGTCCAGTGTGATGCCCTTGGCTCCATCCACCGTTGCTCTGTGCAGCTGCTGCAGGCCACACATGAATTGACTCAACCGTGGCTAGCTCCACCACAACCATGACTTGAGACCACCCTGAACATATGTTGGTCACCTCCAGCAACTGCCCCTCTGCTTCCATGCACTGCGATGAACATGCGCTGAATTCCAAGCTGACCACAGAATACTAGAGTGCCTTCTGAGGGCCGGAGGTAAGCTCGCCAACTGCTCACAGCCTCTGCTTCACCTTGCACCACCGCCATCATGGAGTCATTGAGCAGTTGTTGCCGAGTTCGAGGAGCTTTCCAGACTAGGCTTATTTTTTTCACTTAGCACATGGTCATAGACATATCTGCTCTGCCTTGGAATAATTGGGATATTTGTGTACCCAGAGAGACAGCAGTCACAAAACTAATTTTGGATGTCTGGAGCTCTCTGTCCTCAAACATTTTACATCATCCATGTGAATTACTTTGTCCTGGCAAAGGTGATTGTGTATTCGGAGGGATCATGTCAGCTCTCATTGTAAATATGTAATTCAGTGGAACCATTTGTCAGACTCAAAGTATTGAAGTAAACAGTGGTCATAGTAGCTATCGAAATTGCATGGAATTACCTGCTATTATTTTTTTGTTCTTAAGAGCACAAAAACTCAATGTTCTTTGAATTTGGAGGGTCTCCACTGAAATGATCTCCAAGACAGTGCCTGCTTGTCGGGATGAATAAAAACCTTTTGCATTTCTCAGCTTCAGTCTACAGTGGCCTGGTCATGGTCACAGCAGCCCTTTCTTACTCCTAAATTCTACTAATATAGACTTATTGACTGATCCCTCCAGGATATCTTTCCAGGGAACTACTGTAGTATGCCCCTGATGAATGGTGTGAGTCGTGTTTCACTTTTGAAACTGCTCTGTCATGCCTGACACGTCTGCACCCCAGAACACTGAGCTGCCAGTCTTGCCTTTCCTTCAAAACACATTTCAGTGATCATGTCAATCTCACAATACCTTGCACTGACCTGGGTATCAATGGGCATCCTTTCAACCAACTAGCCCACCGCCACGCATCCCCAGTTTTCAATTGCATTATTTTTCTTTAGATGATTACATGGATGCAATCTCGATTTGGCAAACAAGCAAAGATGATGCAATTTTTCTAAATCAGATATATTTGAACATAATACGACACTTCTTGATAACACTTATGATCACTTTTCCCCTTTGGCATAAACACAACCTATTGTTAAGAGCAAGACCTGCTGCAATGGTGGTGAAAGTGTTAATATTATAGTGACTACAGCAGCTCACATGAGACAATTGCCTACTGTCAATAATTTAATATTTGTACAATAATCGTATAAATGGTGTATACTACATGTATATGCAATATACTACTGCACTAACAGTATAGTAATGTGTTAATATTCTTCAATGATGTACTGACAATGCCTCAATGTGCTAATGGTTCTCAGAAGTGATGATTGACAATGAGGAAATGTACTAATGCTTCCTTTCCAACATCCACTGACAATAAAGTAATTTTATAATACTTTTCTCTCCAAAGATTGTACTTGCTTTGATGACATGCGAAGAAAACTAAAAGGCCTGCTGATTCACTGGAAATTGTATAACAACTAAATATATTTGGGGTGTGATATTTTTTGCTTTTGCCACATTTTCTGCAAGATTGTTAGCACTGTTTAGAGCTCATTTTAAATTGGTCATACAATATTAATCCAGAATTGTATTCTGTAATATCACCATGACATTTACTCTTCTTCAGCCCTTGAATATATACATACATAACTCAAGTGTTGAGTTATGTATGTATATATTTTTTCCGTCAGTTCTCACTGTTCCCAATGGACCTTGGATTTGAATGTTGGCTTTCAGTAACTAATATTTCCATCAGTTTGAAAGCTTTAAAAAAAATTCTCAATAGACTAATGTTTTAAGCCATTTGTGCTGAATTTACTGGGAATTGAATCAAGTCTGCATTAAAACAATCAAAATTGGAAGCACACACAAAATCATCACAGGACACAGCTACCAATTTGCAGCACAGGTTAGAGGAGGCTGACTATTTCCTGAGTGTAGAGAAGCCAAGGCCAAGCTGATGGGGTTGAACCTGAGACCATCACGGGATTTTGTTGTTGTCTTTATAAGTCAAAGCAGGCAATACAATAAATGTGCCTGTGTTACCTTTTAATGTAAGCCACTGAAAAATAAACCTAAACGTTACATATACTTTTGTGAAAATTGAATAGTAATTGTTGACTGTTTCTTAACTTGATTAAATATGTTCATGAACCTACAATTTTATTGTCTTCCTTACTTTGTATTGTTTAAAGTCTGTGTTATAACAACTGAACAGAAGGAAAGTATTAGTTACCTGACCTGCTGAGGGTTTTCATCATGTTCTCATTTTTGTACAATTCACGCTGTAAGCTACCCACAAAAGCACCCATCAACAGCACTAAACTGCAGCTAGACCTTTGGTGCATAATTCAATCACACATGTAGAAGGCATTTTATTAATCAATGAAAAGACATGAAGTTGTGCTGAAAGGGGTCAGCTGAAGCACAAAGATAAAATATGGGTGCAGCAATCAAGAGGGAAAGTTGCTTTCCAAATTAACTAAATCTGGCAAAAAATATAAGAAGGAAAAGCAGCATATGCAAGAATTATGGTCATAATGAAAATAACTAAGGTACCTAATAAATATTTCATATCTGTCCTTGGTCAAGGAACCGAGTTGGAGCACCAGGAGCCAATTAGATCAACAAGTACAGTCACTTTGTGGGGAAGGATATGGGCTCTTGTCCTGGATGAACTAACATTTTGGAGGATGGGGTTTCTGTTTTGCCCAAACTCCTCGACCTTTCCGAGCAAGTGACAAACCAAGTTTATTTCCAAAAGGCTTAACTAGAAACATTACTGCTCAAGGCCATTTGTTTAAGAATTCACAGTAAACCCAAGTACTAGTGCAGAAGGTGGTTAAAAGATGGCCTACTGATGAGAGGAGTTGTGTCAGGGTTATGTAATTGATTACCTCAGAGTTTAATTTACTTCAGTAGCCTGGATTCAAAAACCCAATGCAACACATTGGTCAAGTTTGAAGATGATACCAAAGTTGGAGAAACTGAAATTAGTACAGATGGTTTAAAAATTGCGAAATGGTTGGATCTCAATACGCAAAATGGCAGAACAATGAAAGATTAGATGATACACAAAGACAAATATATGACATGCACATTCTGTGAAGCTGAAAGAGACATTGAAGACTTAGAAGCTATGCTAAGTAAATTAACAAATACAAGAAATATAAAAATATAAGTAAAGGGAACAGGGGCAGGCCATGTGGATGCTCACAGATGCTTCATCATTCAAAAAGATCATGGATAATACTGAACCTCATCCTCTTTCCACCCAATGTCCATATCCTCTGATGTCCTCAACACACAAGATTTATTGATCTTTGTATTAAACATACTCTACACCATCTGAGGTAGAGAATCTGATCTTGACCAAAGCTCTACTTTACTGCCTGTTCCCTTGCTCCGCATATCTCCTTTAGATTTTGCCCCTCTCAGCTAAAAGCCTTGCACTCCCGTATTTGACATTCCCACCTTGGGAAACTGGTTCTGACTGTCTACACCACCTATATAGGTCATAATGTTACAAGCTATCAGATGTCCTCTCAGCCCTGATGCTAAGTAGAAAACAATCCAAGTTTGTCCAACCCTTCCATGTAGTTCATCCCCTCTAATCCAGGTAGATTCTGGTAAATCCCTTCAAAGTCACTGCAAAGGCTTCACATCCTTCTTGTAATGAGGTGACCAGAACCACCCTCAGTACTCCAATGTTGCCTCACCATTGATGTCCTATAAAGATGAAACATTTATATTCAATGCCCTAAACGATGAAGGCAAGCGTACCATACACCCTCTTTGCCACACATGTACCAAGTACATGACAATAAAGCATCAATTAAAGTATCAATCAATGACACTACTTACTATATTAATAAAGTTTGGATGGCACACCATATTGAAGCACAGAAACATAGAAAGTAGGTGCAGGAGTAGGCCATTTGGCCCTTCGAGCCAGCACCGCCATTCAATATGATCATGGCTGATCATCCAAAATCAGTACCCCCGTTAAGGCTTTATCCCCCCATATCCCTTGATTCTCTTAGCCCTAAGAGCTAAATCTAACTCTGTCTTGAAAACATCCAGTGAATTGGCCTCCACTGCCTTCTGTTGCAGAGAATTCCACAGATCCACAACTCTGTTTGTCAAAGTTTGATCAGGAAAAATAAAGCCTATGGCAGGTGCAAGCAACAGGAATTTTGGAAGTATCTTGACGAACATGGACTGTGTAAGAAAGAACATAATAAAGAAAATAGGAGGGGAAAAAGGAGCCATTAAATATCCATGGCAAACAAGATCAAGGATAATCTCAAGACCTTCTGTGTATGTCAGAAGCGAAAGATTTGCCAGGGACAAGGGGTAACCAATATGTGGAACAAGGCAGTGTGGGAGAGGTCCTAAATTAATACTTATCTGTATTCACCAACGAGAAAGATGTTGAAGATATTTAGCTCAGGGAAAAGCACATAAATAGAATGTAACAGCTCAATAGTAAGTGGGAGAAGGTATTGGATAACATAGGCTGCAAAAGGGTTGCTAAATCCCTAGGACCAGATGGATTGTCTGTCCCAGGTTGTTAAACCTTATGAACGAAGAAGGTAACTGGGGCTCTGACAATTAATCTGCATCACTAGCCACAGGCGAGGTGCTAGAGGACTAGCGAATAGCAAATGTTGTCCCTTTCTTTTTGAAGGGCTACCAGCCTGTGGGCACTAAACTGTCGGGAAAAAACTTAAAGGACTTCATAAGTTCATAAGTTATAGGAGCAGAATTAGGCCATTTGGCCCATGAAGTCTACTCCGATATTCAATCATGGCTGATCTACCTCAACTCCATTCTCCTGCCGTCTCCCCAAAACTCCTGACAACCTTACTAATCAAACAATATTTCAATCTACGCCTCAAGAAAACTCACTGACTTGACCTCTACAGCCATCTGTGGCAATGAATTCCACAGATTCAACACCCGCTGACAAGAGAAATTCCTCCTCATCCTTCTAAAGGTACGTCCTTTTATTCTGAGGCTATGGGCTCTGGTCCTAGACTCTCCCACTAGTGGGAACATTCTTTCCACATCCACTCTATCCAGGCCTTTCACTGTCCGGTACAGTCCTGGTGCCATCAAGAACTCATCATATGTTAACCCACTCATTCTCATAAACTTCCTCTGGACCACCTTCAACACCAGCACATCCTTTCTCAGATATGGGGCTTAACAATACTCCAAATGTGGTCTGATCAGTGCCTTATAAAGCCTCAGCATTACATCCCTGCTTTTATATTCTAGCCCTCTCGAAATAAATGCTAACATTGTATTTGCCTTCCTTATTACCGATTCAACTTGCAAATTAACCTTTTGGGAATCCTGCACCAGCACTCACATGTCCCTTTGCACCTCCGATTTCAGAACCATCTCTCATTTAGAAAATAGCCTACACCTTTATTCCTACTATTAAAATGCATGACTGCACACTTTGCTACACCGTATTCCATCTGTCACTTCTTTGTCCACTCTCCCAATCTGTCCAAGTCCAACTGCAGAGTTCCTGCTTTCTCTACCTACCTGCCCCACCACTTATCTTTGTATCATCCACATACCAGGCCACAAAATCTTCAATTCTTACATCCAAATCATTGATATACAACATGAAATGTAGCTAGTCACTAGCAGCCAACCAGAAATCTTTATTGCCACTCTTTGCCTTCTGCCATTCAACCAATCTTCAATCCATGCTAGTATCTTCCATCTAACACCATGGGCTCTCATCTTGGTTAGAAGCCGCATATGTGACTCCTTATCACAAGCCTTTGAAAATCCATGTAAACAATATCCACTCTCGTCTTTGTCTATCTTGCTATTTACTTCTTCAAAGAGTTCCAACAGATTCATCAAGCAAGATCTCCCCTTAACAAAAACATGCTGACTTTGGCCTATTTTATCATGTGCTTCTAGGTACTCTGAAAGGTCGGGGGGAGTTCCCCCCGGCACGGGTACCATGTAATCCCGTGCTACCTGTTCCATGGTCGGATAGTCGGTGACTAAACCCTCTCCCCCACCTGGTTTGCCAGGTGAGGAGGGGGCTGTGGACCCCCAGCTGGACCAAAAACAAGACCTGTCAAAGGGCGGATGAGCTCCTAGCGAGCCAATGGCCATCCACACTTCAGTAGAAGTTGCGATCACTGTCGTACATAACATTGAAAGGCACCGTGCCCATTGATGTTTTCACCGATGATGATGATTTATAATGAACTCTAAAATCTTATTGACCACTAAAGTCAGGTCAACCGGCCTATAGTTTCCTCTTTTTTGATTTGCTCCCTTCTTGAACAGCGGAGTGACATTTGGAGTAATGACTCCAGTGATTCTTGAAAAATCACCACTCATTTAACCATAACCTCTTCCACCTCCTTTAGAATCCTGGTGTGTTGTCCATCAGGACCAAGTGACTTATCTCCCTTCAAACCTTTCAGCTTCCCAAGCACCATCCCCTTAGTAATAGCCACCCCACTAACTTCTGCCCCTGACTTTCCTTAATTTCAGGCATGTTATTGGTGTCTTCTATCATGAAACTGATGCAACAAATGTATTCAATCCATCTGTCATTTCTTAATTTCCATTTATCATTTCTCCAGCATTATTTTCCAGTGGCCCAATGCCCACTCTCGCCTCTTTCTTACTCTTTATATATCTGAAGAAACTTTTGCTATTCTCTTTTATATTATTGGCTAGCTTACCTTTATATTTCATCTTTTCTCCCTGTATTGCCTTTTTAGTTACCATTTGTTGGTTTTTAAAAGCTTCCACTAATCCTGGCAAAATTGTATGCCTTTTCATTTAGTTTTACGATTCAATGTCATCTTTTGCTAAATGTCAATCCTTACCAGCACAGCTACCCCACCCCCTCCGCCCATCTGTCTGCCTATTCGATAGATAGATACAAAATCCTGGAGTAACTCAACGGGTCAGGCAGCATCACTGGAGAAAAGGAATAGATGTCGTTTCGGATCAAAACCTTTCTTTGGACTATATTTGTTAGGATGTGTAACCTTGGATATTCAGCTCCCAGCTCTGATCCTTGTTCATCCACACCTCCGTGATGTCCACAACACTGTACCTTCCAGTTTCTAACTGTGCTATAGGCTCATCCACATTGTTGCGTATATTGTGTGCATTCAGTATAGCATTTTTAGATCAATATTAACCATCCCTCTTCTCACATTGTTCCTGATTTTCCCTGACCGTAGACTCTTATCCCGTCTTAAACTTTCTATCCTATTACTTCTGGAGGCTTCAGTAACCTCTCCTGCACTCTCTTTCCCTTTGACTTCATCCATACATTTCCATTTTGTTGACTCCACAACCCCACATAGGTCCATCCAGATGCGAGCAAAGCTCCTTCAATTTGCAGTCAAAGTGCGGGAAGTAGCTGAGAGACCAGCAGATGCTGGTTTAAACCAAAAATAAACACAAAATGCTCGAGTAACTCAGTGGGACAGGCAGCATTTCTGGAGAGAAGGAGTGGTGACATTTCGGGTCGAGACCCTTCTTCAGACGATACTTGCTTCCCTTCATACAGATGGATCATGCACTCTAATTAAGATTTCATCTTCAGCTCCAGGTAAAGCTGTGCTAAACCCATGGAATTTTCATTCTCTGATCAGTTTTTTAATCTCTTCCAACTGCAGAGAGCTCTTAGGTAAAGCCTTTCCTTTGTTCGAAGCAGAATGAAATTCGAGGGAGGGAATATCTTAAAAGTGAACGATATCCAATCATTTGTGAATGTCCTTCGGGCAAGGCTTAACCTAATTTTCCTCATTATTTATTTATTTTATTATTATTTCTGTATTCATTCTTATCAAGTATAAATGTTGCTATTTCTTTACGTTGTGAGTGGAAAGGAGTAAATAAAACTCCTCTCAAAGTTTGGCACAAGGCTTGGTAATTTTTTATAAGGAAAACTATGTTGTAATCTGTGTCATGTTACAGGGTATAGACTTGAGATAGACCAAACCTTGAGAAATTGCAAGCATACTGGCAAAAGTTGATTTTAAGAGCGTGAGCTCCCCCCAGGATTTGCTGCTTCTCGGGATTTGCTGTTTGTGAGCATTCTGTTCCTTTGGGAGCACTGGGTTATCAAATAACATCAATATTTCTTTCCTGTTTTGTACCAATTAGCATTGCATTTAGCCACCTAAAGCTAAAGTTTGAAATGCTCCCTTGCCTCCAAGGAAGAAAAGCCTCTGCCAATTTAATAACAGGATACTGGCTCTAAATTAGTAAACACATAATTTGTACCCCATACAATTCTTCTCAGGCTTTCCCATGGGTTTGTTGGTTCTGAGGTGGCTGATCAGGCCAAATTGGGAAACACATACCTTCTGCAGATGAGGCAGAAGATACCTGGTGGAGCATAGTCTCTGAGGTCATGCACCCCTCCCATCATTTTGTTGTGGTTCCAATGAATGGACTTGGTGTTCACAACTTCATTCCCGCTACTTCGTCTCCATTCTTTGTGCATCCATGGGTTACGGATTGCCATGTGGCGGTTGGCATGTTGTATTTCTTCAACAAGCCTTTGAGCACTTTCTTGAATTTTTTCCTCTTCCTCTGCCAAAGGAGTAGAGTGTCTGTTTTGGGTAAAAAAAAAACCCAAAGTGTTGGAGGAGGTTATACAGCAAATGGACATTTCCCTCCATGGTTGCTAAGTGGCCTGCTGAATTACTCCAGCACTTCGCTTTTTGCTCAAGATTCCAGCACCTGCAATCTCGTGTGTCCCCACCTGTCAGTTTTGGGAGTCTGGTGTCGAAAGCAATGAAAATGATATTGTCTACTTCACTTAGCTGACTGAGTATAGTCAAGGGTTCACTGCTGGGAATGTTGGTATGGGAGAGGACATTGGTGTTAGTTTCTTTTCTCTACCAGTAAATTTGGAGGATTTTCTGGAGGTATCTTTCCAGCGCTTTGAGCTCCTGTGGGTGTGGAGGAGAGGGAAAGCATGAGTTTGTACCAGGTTTAAAAACATAGAAACATAGAAATTAGGTGCAGGAGTAGGCCATTCGACCCTTCGAGCCTGCACCGCCATTCAATATGATCATGGCTGATCATCAAATCAGTATCCCGTACCTGCCTTCTCTCCATACCCTCTGATCCCCTTAGCCACAAGGGCCACATCTAACTCCCTCTTAAATATAGCCAATGAACTGGCCTCAACTACCCTCTGTGGCAGAGAGTTCCAGAGACCCACCATCTCTGTGTGAAAAAAGTCCTTCTCATCTCGGTCCTAAAGGATTTCCCCCTTATCCTTAAACTGTGACCCCTTGTCCTGGACCTCCCCAACATCGGGAACAATCTTCCTGCATCTAGCCTGTCCAACCCCTTAAGAATTTTGTAAGTTTCTATAAGCTCCCCTCTCAATCTCCTAAATGCTAGAGAGTATAAACCGAGTCTATCCAATCTTTCTTCATAAGACAGTCCTGACATCCCAGGAATCAGTCTGGTGAACCTTCTCTGCACTCCCTCTATGGCAATAGAGATTCTTATTTTCGAAAACCTTTTTCCTCAATTGCACTAGGCTCTGCTTTCTATTGAAGGTGGTGGCAAAGGTAATCACAAATGCTTGTGGTCAAGTGATAGTTCTTAAAGTATGGGGAATGGTCCATATTTTCAAGGGGCTGGTGATGAACCTTTATTGGTGGATGGCTGCTTGGTGCAGTGGAGCAGGGAGATGCAAGGCCCATCGATCTTGACTTCATCTCTTGGTCCAGTAGGTCCACAACATTGCTACTGCTAACATCGAGCAGTGTTGAATGAGGTTGCCCCTCTCTTTTCTCACCATAATGTTTTGGCACTCTCCTTACAATTTCCAGAAGATGTGGAGTTCCTTTAAAGAATTAATGGCAAACTGTTCAACCTACAGAAACCAAGGCCACCCAAAACGCAGTGGCTGAACTGCAGTATTCGGATGGCTCACGCTTTGTGCCACAAAGCACCTGAGCTCTAACCCCTATCTGACTGGTTCAGTGAAAGTTATGAGAAGATGGGTCTTGTGTTCAATCCTACATACGTGGTGTAAGGAAGCCACCAATGGACCCTGAGGTCTGAAAAGGAAAATAAAAGCACAGAGCAATCTTCCTCTGATTGTTGAGCTGCCATGCTCGCTAGTCATCTATTGTGGGAACATAGGCTTTCTTGCTGTGGGAACCCAGGTTCAGCCTGCCACTGGAGATCATTCTGTCAGTGATGGAAAAGCTTCAATGCTACCTGATCATAAATGGCAACGGAGCCCAGCAATTTCCCTTACAGCTATAGAGGCTCTGCCTTCAGCTGTTTAAATTCAATGCTTTGCGTTCCTCTTTAAAATCCACAAAATTTAAAAATACTCCACCACTACCACTATCAAAAAAACTTTAAAAAAACGTCTGAAGAAGGTCCTGTCCTGAAACCTCTCCAATCCATGTTCCCCAGAGATGCTGCCTGACCCACTGAGTTACTCAATAACTTTGTTTTATTTAAAGTAGTGTTCTATTGTTTTTAGGATTCATCTCTAAAACTATTTTTTTAAACAATTGAGTTAAATTAAAAATGGCAATTAGCTTGCACTTACCATTTTCTCCTTCGTCCTAGGGAAATTAAACAGACTGGTGAACTTAGGCTATGTTAAGTTGGAATGGGCTCAGCAGACAAATGTTGCAGACTAAGTGCTGGTAAATCTGAGGAAGTCATTGCTTCACCACAGGATCCCATCAGGAGGTCATCAGTGCAATAAAGTAATCATTAGCAAGCATTTAGTTGAGTGGAAAGAAGGGTTTCAGCCCGAAACATTGCCTATCTCCTTCGCTCCATAGATGCTGCTGCACCCGCTGAGTTTCTCCAGCATTTTGTTACCCTAGTTGAGTGGAAAGCTGGATTTAAAACTGTGCTCAGGGATCACCGGCCTCCTTAAAATGAGCAAGTGCAGTCAAATACAAGCTTTGTAAAATTCAGAGGGTACCAAAGAGCTTAACATACAAAACTAGACACAAAATGCTGGAGTAACTCAGCGAGACAGGCAACATCTCTGGAAAGAAGGAATGGGTGACGTTTCAGATCGAGACCCATCCCTTCTCTCCAGAGATGCTGCCTGTCCGGCTGAGTTACTCCAGTATTTTATGTCTATCGTCGGTTTAAACCAGCATCTGCAGTTCCTTCCTACACTTAACACGCAAGACTGTTGTGTCCACTGTGTGAAGGAGATACAGTAGATGAGCAAGTCTGCCAGCAAATTGTAGAAGCATTTAACAAAATACTGCAGTGATATTTGAAGATGCATTTGGGGAAGATTGTTGAGACCGTTCCCTGGGCTTATATTGTGGCGCCATCTGGTGGTTGGGCCACTGGTTAATCGAACCCTCGTTAATTATGTGGTAAGAGGCACGTGACTGAGGGGCGGGGATTAGGAAGGAAGTTGTGGTGAAAGGAAGTCGAGGGTGTGCCCTTCTGCAGCGACATGCAGTTACTCTATGTTCAGCAACACTGCTATTGTTTTGGAATTATTTTGTTTAATAAAGCTTTTCCTTGAGTTCACAACATGTGACTCGCTTTATTGGTGACCGACGTTTTCCAAACTGTGGTTTTGGATTGCACGATTGACGCAGCTAACAGTTCGCCGTTTCAGCCCATCGCATGTGCCTGTGGGGTGTTCGAATGCGGATCCTGTGGTTATGAGATCAGGCCATTGCATTCGTCCGCCTGTTCGTTTTTGTTCCTCCAGTTCTGGGGGGGAGGGGGAGGGGGTCATGTGGCGCCATCTGGTGGTCAGGCCACTGGTTAATCAAATCCTCATTCATTATGTGGTAAAAAGCACGTGACTGAGGGGGTTAGGAAGGAAGTTGTGGTGAAAGGAAGTCGATGGTGTGCCCTGCTGCAGCGACACGTGGTTACTTTGGGCTCAGCAACACTGCTATTGTTATGGAATTCTTTTTGTTTAATAAAGCTTTTTCTGAGTTCACAACATGTGACTTGCTTTATTGCACTTTAATATCATTACTTTTTCTAACATATGGGAAGATGAATGATTACTGATCTTTGTCCAGGTGAACTTTTTTATTCAATCCTTGTCTAATTCAATGAGGAAGAAAGCAGCATTTGATTTGATACTGGGAAATGAAGTAGAAACTGTTGAAACTGTTAAATAGATTATCCCAACAGTCACAACAACATTACTTGGTTTACAAAAATAATGGAAAGAGATTAGCAAACTGAATAAAAGGTAAAAATGTTCACAAGGGCAAGACTCATTTTAGTGATTTAAGAAGAGGTCAGATGCATGTAGATTAACGATGCTGGGTATTCTGTGCATAGACCATGGCTGCTTAAGTACAAATTAGCAGTAGCATGCAGGAGCGCGAATAACACCCAAAACACTGTTGCTTGGATGACAAAGAGAGAAAAAAAAAGAAACCTTTTAACTGTCGGGGCAAGATTCAGCTAAGGGCCAATGAGAAAAAGCTAATAGGGAATCATAGAGAAATATTAGCACAGAACCAAATCAGAATAAATGCATCTGTAAATTATAAATGGTACTGGTATATTATATCAGAATTATATTATATCCAAGGAATTTCATCTCATATGAATTCTCTTAACCAGAACACATCATTAAGTAGGTATGTTACAAAACTTACCTTTACCGGCGCTGCACTTCTGCCACTCCCCGTGTGCGCGACTTTCGCGCCTTGCAGAGGGGGGCGGGCTTAAAGTGCCGTTTTTCCACAGGCCTGGATAATCGATGAATGTCGGGCGATTTGGTTGCTGAAGAAAAATCGCTCCGACATTTAATGAATGAAGGTATTTTTAAATTACTCTAGATTATTTATTAACTAGAGTAATTTAAAAATCACCTTCAAAAGCCGTGACCGCAGACAACCGGAAACATTTTCCGTAGGGGAGAAAAAAAGGTAAATACTTTATTTTTATATTAAAAGTTGGTTTTTCGGGAGGCATTAATAATATTTTTAGGTTGCAAAATGGGGTCCCCAAAAAATGTATGAACCCCCAGTATTTTTCCCCCCGACTTCACCGCTAACCGCAACGTTCCAATCCACCGCATTCTACTAAAACCCACTCGCTAGTTGATTTAAATGGCCATTAATTTACAGGCATTAAACACTACATTCCTTCCATTTGGCCCAGAAATTCATGAAAATGAAATTTAAAAATTATGTTATATTGTGGATTATTGTGTGAATGTTATTTGGATACTTAGGCAATTTTAAAAAAGTTTATCTTTTCTTAAGAAATTGATAGATGTTTAGATCTACTCATTGAATTTTGTAATTAGCTACAATTAGATAACTAACTAATTATATGCTTTAATTTCAGGTAATCCAAGTAAGATTGTTTAATATTTGTTTCAGAATGCTTCAATCTATAATAACTGAAAATTTCATTGAGTTCTCTTAATTTTTAAGAATGTTATGGACTTTTAACTTTTCCAGATCACAGCTTTTGAGTTAAGTCAATTGAAAGGCAATGGGAAGCAAGATGCTCATTTCCGAGTATGAAAATGGCCATAACTTTCTTAATACTGAAGATATGAAAGTAAATTAGGTGTCAAATTAAACTTCTTTTTATGCTTTATCTGATGGGATAAATTGCAGACTTGATTTTTAAAATCTCAAAATTTTGTAACATTGCTACATTAAGTTAATTTTGACATTTTCCGTAAATGGACCATGGACACCATGATTTTCTAAAATCACCATGTTATTAATTTCAGAATCATATATAATTGTGTACATTGTAGGAGCTTTTTAACCTGATTTGGCAGTGGAGCATTTGAAATACTGTAGATGTTTTATCGGGTGCATGTGCATTAGAGTACAGTAGCCATGTATATTGCTAAGCAATGCTGTTGCAAGTATGATAGTGGATGCACAGTGTTGCTGCTGTTGGAGCTCACAATTATCCACTCACTAAAGATATTTTGTCAATGTTTGGAATGGGTAAGTTTACCTCAAAATGGAGGGCAAGAAATGTTTCCAAAAATGTGGCCTTAAAATTCTTAACTGAGATATGTTCCCACAAAGCATTATTATTAAAAACAAAGAAATGTGTAGAGAAAATGTATTCAATTAAAAATGTTCACTGCAAATTTAATTTAACTCTGGTGTTTACTTCAATTTAAACTAATTGAAGCTTCCCATGGCATATTGTTGATCGTAAATAAACAATATTGCCTTTAATAGGAACAGGAACATTCAAGGATTCTTCTCACAAAAGTCAAATTGCAAACAATGACTTGCATTTGTATTGTCATTGCCATGTAGGTAATTATCCAAGGTGCTTCACAGAGGCAGAATAAAGAAAATTAATGATTGAAGCAGGGAAGGAGCAACAGGAGTCACGATTAAAAACTTGATGCACTGAACCGGTAAGTGATGTCTATTTTATAATAGAGCGTGTCGGCTGAGAGATGCGGATCAAGGGATGGAATTCCAGAGAATGGAACCTCAACAATGGTTGCTTATAGGGCGGGTGTGTGCATACAATAAAGACTGGAGTCACAGGAAATTAGAACACAGGCAAGAATTATGTGACTAGGAATTGACCTTCAAACTTTAATAGTGTGTTAAATGGATGCTGCATCGAACATAAATATCCACCAATATTTCCCACAAAATATCAAAACATTGACCAGAGTATCTTCAAAGACCCAGTTATACAGTAAAAAAGACACCTGTGCTGTTAATTTTGTTAACCTGTGCACACTTTGCACACAACAAGCCCGGCCCTTAAAGGAATAGTCCCCAGGAAATACTGACAGATGCAATGCACGTAATGATGCCTGAAGGCTTGACAGTGAGATTGACACAATGTGCTGGACTAACTCAGCGGGTCAGGCAGCATCCCTGGAGAAAAAAAGGATGGATGACATTTCGGGTCATGACAATCTCTGAAGAAAAAGCATTGGTGCTATTTCGGGGAGGGAACCCTCCCTTTTTCTCCAGAGATGCTGCCTGACCCGTTGAGTTACTCTAGTTTTTGCGTTTCTCTTTGGTTTAAAACCAGTACCTGCAGTTCTTTGTTTGTACATCGTGACAAAGAGATTGTTGGCTGTTTGGAAATGTGTTTAATTTTAAGGCCATAAGGGATTGAAATAGAATTAGGCTATTCAGCCAATCAAGGCAACTCCACCATTCAATAATGGCTGATCCATCTCTCCCTCCTAACCCCATTCTCCTGCCTTCTCCTGATGCTGTAAACAATAACATATTGTTTTTATAACTGCTGTAGTTTTATAAAAACCATAATATACATTTTTTAATTGATAGTTTGTTTAAGTATTTGTAAATATTTCAAAATTGTTGAATGTTCTTGAATAGTTTACCTAGCTACCAAAGACCTAATTCAGGAATTTCCAGAGTATGGCTTCCCCTGAACCATGTGGTGAGATGATCACAGAGAGAAGATCACGCCAAAGACGTACAGGTTTGGAGGTTAATTGGCTTGGTATTAGTGTAAAATTGTCCCTAGTGTGTGTAGGGTAGTGTTAATGTATGGGAATTGCTGGTCGGTATGGACTCAGTGGGCCGAAGGGCCTGTTTCCCAGCTCTATCTTTTCAACCAAACTGAACTAAACTAAGATCCTGCAATGCCATAGGGACACACTGCAGAGAATGGAGGTGGTTTGGTTTCCTCCACCAATTTCTCATCGTGAGCTGTGATGATACTGAGTGAACATTTAAATTGGAGATGCATGGCAGGCATTGGGGATTACCATTGATTGCACATTCTGGACCATTCAAATAGTAACTTTCTATACTACCACTATCATTGAATCATGTGGAACTTTTTCCAATACATAACTGAAAAAGTCCACAATATCTAATAGGATTATTTTTGAGAATATCTCACAATGATTCTGGTCGGATTGGTTTGGCATTTTCTGCTGGATTCCAGTTTCATTGAACAGAAAATGTCAGAGCAACTTCAATTGCTTTCAAGGGAAGTTCTTCACCTTTTCTCTCGACAAAATAGATCTGCAGATGATGAGTATTTTTTCATTGCTTCGAGCATTGTATTGCTTCTAACTAAATGTACAGACTTACTAAATTGGCAACGAAGAATTGTAATCTATTTCCTTTCTTAACACTGTAACCCAGTGATGAGATTTAGATTCAAATGTGAAAGTAAGCAATTAAACATGCTGCAGCTGACAGGTGCAGTGTGTTCAGTTTGTTAAAATTGAAAAAGGCTATTAATATTTCTTCAAAATGTTCCCTGCTTGAAGGTCAATGTTGCATCATGTACCCACTGACCTTTCTACACCAGACAGATGGAATTAAAGTCTTATTTCTCTGATAAAGATTAAGGGTTCCAACTGGAATCAGTTTGGGTGGTCTTAACCACAATATCTCTTCCCAGTTTTGCAATGATTGTCATGCAATTCAGAAATCTAATTGAGCAGATTACAAAAAAAAAGTTTTTTTCAATGGGGGGTGGGTGGTGCGAGGGTTGTTTGCATCAAATTGTCAGGAGGATATGATCTACCTCGATGTATTATTTAGCCTTGGTCTTTACCATAAATGGCCATACTAGATATCATCACTGTAAAGCAACTCTGCTTCTTGTCACCCTTGCATTATGTTATTCCGCAGAAAGTTTCAACTCAATACATTTCATCAAAGTAAGAGTTCACTGCTCAGATGGACAGATGATCTTAGCAATGTTGGCCAGAATTCTAACTGTGACATTCATCAGGTATAATATGAATAAAACTTCTCTGCAAATACAAAGTGATGACCAGTTATCTATTAGGTATTAATTGTCCCCACAAACTAATGGAACCAAAGTTCTGACATTGTTAACAGTAATATTTTTCTTTGAATGAATTTATGCTAAAAAAAACCTGCAATTGGTCTCATTTTGTAAATGTACCTTTGATAATATTGCCTTCAAAGATGTGCATTATTCATTCTATTGTAACAGCAGAGGAAGCCTGAGAGAAATTCTGAAAGTTACATCAAGATTTCTGGTTGACATGAAAAAGGTCTCTTGGAGTAGAGTGATAACAGTTGGGACCCAATAATGACATTAGAAGGTAGTGCAAGTCTAGGGAAGAAAACAGTCTGCTTTGGGAAATCGTTTGGTCAGAGCCATGAGGCTGAGTAAAGCGGGCTGAGGAAAGCCTTACTGACCACCTACGGAACACAAATAAATACTGGATATTTTTAAGATTGAACAGATTTTAGATTTGTATGTCAGGGTGTTCTGGGGAGAAGGAAGGAGAATGGGGTTGAAAGGGAAAGACTGGTCAGCCATGATTGCATGGCAGAGTAGACTTGATGGGCTGATGGCCTAATTCTGCTCCTATTACTTATGAACGTGAACAGTTCCAGGTTGGGACCAAGACTTAGACATAGATCTCTTACAAAATTAATCTCGTGGGTGAAACTGTCAACACACAGTTCTCAGTTGAGAAAAAAAGACATCAGCACACTAAAGACATTGTGATCCATTTGCTAGCAAGACCACACACGTAAATTGGGTGATCAGAATATCATTTCTGTATAAGGGACCTCCTTGTGGCCTCACAAGATTAGGCTAACCCAATGGAAGAAGTCCAAGGAGAGCCTGATGGAAGAAGTGTCAGTTCTATCTGGGTCATGCCTCCCATGGATTTTTGGTTAGTTTTGTTTTTAGAACATAAGAAATGGGAGAAGGTGTAGCAATCATTAGCAATAAGGAGAGGTTAAACAAACTTGGATTGTTCTCAGTGGAATGTCTGGAGACGAGAGGAAAGAAGTAATAAATGATGAGAGGCTTAGGCACGGTAGACAGTCAGAACCTTTATCCCAGGGTGGAAGTGCTTAACACTAGAGGGAATAGTTTAAAGGAGATGTGCGGGGCAGGCGTTTTTCCTTTTTGAGTCCTTTTCCCGGGGTGGAAATGGTAAATACTGAACGGCATAGTTTGAAGAAAAGAAGGGGGTAGATTATAGGGGATGTGCAAAGCAAGCTTTTAATACAGGGTGGGGGAGGCGTCTGAAGCACACAGACAGATGTATTGAAGAGAAAGTTGGATATAGCTCTTAGGGCTAACGGAATCAAGGGAAGTGGGGAGAAAGCAAGACCAGTGTATTGATTCTGGATGATCAGCCATGATCATATTGAATTGCAGTGCTGGCTCAAAGGGCCAAATGGCCTAATCCTGCACTTATTTTCTATGTTTCTATGACAGATGAGATGCTGATAGCAAGTGGGATGGAAACATTCAGGAGGCACTAAGGCAGGGACATAACCAGACAAGGATTAGACAATAGACAATAGACAATAGGTGCAGGAGTAGGCCATTCGGCCCTTCCGAGTCATTCACTGTGATCATATAAACCATGTAAAGATAGATGAGTTTACTTTAATTTGTGAACCAAAGGGCATGTTCCTGCGCACTGCAGTTCATTGATGTAAAAAGCTTATGGCTGATGTAAAATCATATTATCTTAACGTCCTTTTAAAATTTTCCACCAGATAAATTAATGATGTTGGGAACAAAAATAACCACGCAAAGAATGAGACAAGAATGGCTTTGGTAACAAGCGTGACTTAAAGGGGACACAAAAACACAAATGATGATGGAATCCTGGGTAAAGCACAAAGTGCTGGAGGAACTCAACTAGTCGGGCAGCAGCTGTAGAGGGAATTGACAGGTGACATTTTGGGTTAGGACCCTTCTTCGGTAATTGGAGTAGGGAGGGAGAGAAAGCTGGAAAAGAGAGATAAGGGATAAACCACACCCAGGCACATCGAAGGGGATAGACACAAAAAGCTGAAGTAACTCAGCAGGTCAGACAGCATCTCGGGAGAGAAGGAATATAGAATCTAAGGACAAGGAATCTAAATAGGAATATAGCCATTTAGAACGGAGGCGAGGAAACACTTTTTCTCACAGAGAGTTGTGAGTGTGTGGAATTCTCTGCCTCAGAGGGCGGTGGAGGCAGGTTCTCTGGATGCTTTCAAGAGCGAGCTGGATAGGGCTCTTAAAGATAGCAGTCAGGGGATATGGGGAAAAGGCAGGAACGGGGTACTGATTGGGGATGATCAGCCATGATCACATTGAATGGCGGTGTTGGCTCGAAGGGCCGAATGGCCTACTCCTGCACCTATTGTCTATTGTCTATTATCTATACCTTGTATACCTTGTACATTGTGGTTATCACTCCCGAAGAGGCCACTAGGGACTATACTGGAAGTTGACGAGAGTGAGTCTGGTGTAGCGGGGGCAGTGCAGTTTGTGGGCCTGGATGGTGGTCTTGAAGTTTGCGTAGGTGGGCATGTCAACAGAGGATTGTGGGAGGGCATTCCAGAGGGAAATTGTTTCAGAGAATGGATGTAGGGAGTAGATGTGTGTTGTTGAACTACAAATTGCTTGTTGTGGCTTCTTCTGGATCTTCTTGTTTTCTCTTTGACGTATGTCAGCGTCTAGGTCGATGATGTTGTGAAGGGTAGTCAGTCTGAGCATCTGGCATCTGGTTTCAAGTGAGTCCCAGTTTGAGTCAGTGAGTGTTTTGGTTACACTGGATTGTCGTCTGAAGTCGCTGCACACAAACTGGGCTGCTCTTCGATGAACATTTTGAAGAATATCTTTATTTTTCTTGGTACCGGGATTCCAAGCAGCGGAGGCATACTCCAAGTGCGGTTGGACTATGGTTCAGTACAATTTTGTTTTGACAGTTTTACAACAATGGTGGAAGTTTCTCTGGACAAAGTTGAGACATTGGTTCAAGACCCAAACTTCAACTATTCCTTTTCTCCAGAGATGCTGTCTGTCCTGCTGTGTTACTCCAGCATGTTGTGTCTATCTTCCGTGTAAACCGGCATCTGCAGTTCCTTGCTACACATTGAAGGGGATGTTAAGCATCCCTTCCACTTGCCCGTTTCTCGACCGTGTCAGGTTTTTCGTCATTCCTTGTTCCTCCACCGCTCCTCTTCTTACACTTGAATTTCATACTAGCCAATGTTTGTAGAAGTCATTCCTTCATTATGGCCAGTTTGTGCAGCGTACAGCCTATTACTAGAAACTTCAATATGCCTTGATAGATGCACTGCAGACTGATTTAGCTTGGTACAGGCAATGACAGCATTTTTTAATTAGATGTCGTCCCATCTGGCATTATGTGTGTGTGAGGAGTCCAAGTCAAGCCACCCTATGAATTGAAAGTGGACACCAAATGTTGGAGTAACTCAATAGGTCAGGCAGCAACTCTGGAGAAAAGGAATAGGTGATGTTCCAGGTCGAGACCCTTCCCACAGAGAGGGAGAAGTGGGAGAGTGTGTTGCAGAACATGTGAGGCCATGAAAATGGCCAGGTTTGTGTGGAAAGCTATGGATTTGAGTCAATGCTCTTCCACAAAGTGTAGAAACCAACAATCTCTGTGAACCTTTGGAATTGCTCCATTTGCTGGTAATTGGAAAAAGAGAATGAGATAAAACTCTTTTAGAGTACTTGTAATTTCATCACACTAATCCCAGCTTTTATACAGGAAACAAACTGCAAATGCGGGTTTACATTGAAGATCAAATGCTGGAGTAACTCAATGGGACAGGCAGCATCTCCAGATAGAAGGGATCCAGAAATGCTGTCTGTCCAACCTTATGTACTGCTTTTATACTGCAAGTTTGTTTTAACTCCATTGTCAGCTATCATCCTCTTATCAGTTGGAGGCAATGAAGCCCTAGTTCTCCATTTTGCAGTTGTTGGTGTAGCTGCAGCAGCTGTCAGGTTTAAGCCCCCCTCTCTGGAGTAAGGACCTTTCAGCACTGAGGTTAACATGACATGGCAGCTCCTTAGCTACCACCAGTAGTTGTGTTCTCCTACCCCATCTTATTCCACCTTTCCTATTCCAGGTTGCCTGTTCATTTTCCCAGCAATGTTTAATTTTTATCGGAGGTAATAACAGGCTGGGAATAATGTATTTCATCTCCAGCTTTCATAGCATCAGAGATTTATTTCAGGACCAGCCAAATTACTTGTTAGGTGATAAACATTTAGGCAAGTGCTTAAATCTCCACTGCAGTAAAGAAAATGAACAGGCCAGTAACCTGTAAATTGGCAAGATCCCTTTAAAAAACACAGGTGGGAGTCATGCTGTTTAAAACACATTGATCTGAGTAGGTTTGAGGCATTAGAGAGGATGAAGGGTAAATTTTACCAAGGACAGTACAGGCCTCCAAATCAATATTGTGCACTGATGTCACAATACGAATCAGGCCCACAGGTGCCAAAATCACACACCTTTGACCAGATCTCTTTCTAGTCGCTGCAGGATGCACCCCTGGAGAACCAGGACCGCATTGTGGTCAAATGAGGCGAGCGACAACATTTGTTGGTCGCTCTGGCAAGAGACGACCGCTGGAGGCCCTGCAGCAGCCTGGGGCTCAACTGGATTGGACGCCACTCCAGGTGACCGTGCACGTGGACCAGACTCGACCTGCAGTGGCACGGAATGGTGGACAATGCCTATAACCTCGCTTGGCCAGGCCAACCCTGCAACTCTGCCAGGGCAAGAGACCTTTATGGCCAGCTGCACTTAAAGCAACTTGGACTTCAAAAATCATGCACAAACTTGGCGCTTGTCTATGGTATCTTTGGAATACTGTATTTCTATACACTTTGTACTTCTGATTAAGTTCCTCCCATGATTATGCATATGTATAGTAATAATTTAGTGAACTGTATGCAGAAAAGTAATTTCACTGGAACGCAGTATATATAATAATAGAGAACCATTGAACATCTATTTTGAAGTTAGCATGCACATCTTGATGCCATTTTCAAAGGGTAGGAGGCTGCAAAAACGTTGTTTTCATTTTCTGGGCATCTACCCCGTTAGATTCTTTATCTATATAATTAAAAGTCTAAACTTGACCACTTCCAGTTTGCATTGTATATTGATTTTAGAAGAAACGCTACCACTTACGGTTGTGATTTTTGGCTATCTTACTCAGAGTCCCCCTCCGTTCATTAGGCGCACAGGATTTTTACAATGAACGAAAAATAAAATACTTATTAATGTTTAAAAAATGTTGAGATTCTCTCTCCTGTCAATCATGCCATGAAGGCCACGCCCCTGCCCGTGGGAGGGGGAGGGACTATAAAACCCTGAAGTGTGGATGTGGGTCAGTCGCTGCAAGATGTGGGAAGGAGAGGCCATGACTCTCAGTCTGAGCTGTGAATAACACTGAACCCATGTCTACTAAACTGTGAGTGTGGTTTTATGTGGTTTATTTGGAACTGTGTTTAGAAGGAATAAATGTTTTTATGTGCCTTTAAACTGTGCCTTTAAACTGTGCCTTTAAACTGTGCCTTTAAACTGTGCCTTTAAACTGTTCCTTTAAGCTGTGTGGCTATCGGAAATGTGTGGCTAATTGAAAATGTGTGGCTAATTGAAAAGTGGTGTAACTCACTGAACTGCAAGTCCAAGAATCCATTCAGTCCACAATGTTCATACTAGCCCTCTGGAAACCAGTCCCTTCAGCCCACAACACCCATACTAGCACTCCAGAGATCCATGCAATAATAAGACTTTCCTCCTTCATTGCTGTGATATGTAAAAACATTTGAAAATGTCTAAAATTGATTGTCCACCCTCTCCCCCTTCTGTCTCACAGTCTCTCACCTGTTTCGGCAGAATGTCTGACAGTTTCGGAGCTGCCAGGCCCAAGTGACTGAACTGCCTGGCCTGAGCGACTGAGCTGCCAGGCCTGAGTGACTGACCTGCCAGGCCTGAGTGACTGAGCTGCCAGCCCAAGAATCCATTCAACCCACAATGTGCATACTAGCCCTCTGGAAACCAGTCCCTTTGGCCCACGACACCCATACTAGTGCTACAGAAAGTCCCCCCCCCCCCCCCCCCCCCCACAACCATACTGGCCAGCAATATTGGAATTGGTGGAGAGGTGGAATATTGCGTTGGGGGACCAGTCCTCTCGTGTGATGCTTAGTCTAGTTCATTTTAAATGCTTCCACTAGTTCAATCCTTAATTTATATTTGAGATAATGCATGCTTGGTATTTACAGTAAATTCTCAATTTATCTTTCCAGCCAGGTATTATTTCAGGAAACCAGTGCTTCATCCGCCATGGGGGCTGCAAACCTTACCTGACACAAAATCCCCAGAGCTTTACGGAGTATAACAAAGCTCTGCACAGTTATAATAAACAGCATTTTCCAGCACTTTCTCGAGTTACTCCAGCACTTTTGTAAACCGCCATCTGCAGTTCCTTGTTTTTCTGCAATAAACATCCTTTTTGAATTCTATATCTCCTGAGATGTATAGAACATAGAACAGTAAAGCACAGGACAATGTCTGATCAGTCTGAAGAAGGGTCTCGACCCGAAACATCACATATTCCTTCGCTCCATAGATGCTGCCTCACCTGCTGAGTTTCTCAGCATTTTTGTCTTCCTTTGATTTTTCCAGCATCTGCAGTTCTTTCTTAAACATTTTGTCCACCTCAGGATAAATTAATCTCATCTGACCACACACAATCCACATCTCCTCATTCCCAGCATACCCATGCATTTATCTAAAAGCTGCTTAAACGCCACTATCGTATCTGCCGCCATTGTCACACTTGATGGCGCACTCCAGACATCACCTTCTGTATAAAAAACTGTGCCCCAGTATCCATTAATTCTGGTTTCATCTCTATTTCACCATCTAGATGTTCCTTATTTGACGGAGCCTGAATTATCTTGGCACTAGTTTCTGGGACTGCTGTCCTTCAAACTCAAACTTGTATTGGTACATTATTTCATATTTTTTAAAAGCTCCTAAAACTAATTTGTGCTTGAAGAAATTATCTATATTCTTCTGGCACTCTGCAATTTTTTTTCCCCACTGTGAAGCACATCAGAGGCATTTACTGCTTGAAATGCAATACTTAAAACAAAGGTGGTGTTACAGTATGACATGAAATGAGTCATAGAAACATAGACACATCTATGTTAAGAGTCCTTAAAGAAAATAATGTGTTTTAATCTGTTACTTCAATAATCATTATTTCTACATGAAATGCTGTCCCTACTTCACCTTATGAAGAGATTTACGCCTCACTGACTCCTCATCTTTTATTCAACTTATTCAACATATCATTACCTTTAGCAAATCTAATTTAATTCAGTCTGCACATGCAGTTCCAGCTGGAGGCAATGGAGGTACAAGAGACTGCAGACGCTGGAATCAGGAGCAAAAGAATCAATGGATAGCAATTAACGACAGGCTCCCTGATCAGTTTCCATCCCCCAGTCTGAGAATAGTGCAGTGATTTGTTTGTTATAATATTGAAATATGCATGGCTGTGCCAATGATGGATAATTTAACTGAGCCATTTTGGAAGCTTGGTTAATATATGTGTTATTTGCAATATGAACTTCAAACATGAGAGCCAACAAAACTGATCAATACTGACTACAATAATGCCCTGCACAACTGTAACAGAACATCCCAGCTTTTATACTCAATTCCCTAACAGATGAAGGCCAGCACACCAAAACCCTTCTTCACCTCCCTATCAACTTGCAATATCCCCTTTCAGGGAACCAAGAAATTATACTCTGAGATCCCTCTGTTCTATAGTATTACTCAAGGCCCTACTGTTCATTGTGAAGGTCCTACCCTGGTTTGCCTTCCCAAATACACCTCACACTTATCCAAATTGTACTTCGGAGTCACGTGAGTGACTACGTGAAGAAGCCCCGCCTGGCGCATGATTGGCATTACGTCGACGCTGTCGGTAGGGAAAGAGCTGCAGAGCGCAGCTCCACCAGCGGTAAGGAACAGGCCCGCAGGTAAGTGGATTAAATTGCTTTCAGGGCATTTTTCAAACTCCGTGACGCTGGCGTGCAAAGCCAGGAGGAGTTTGAAAGTAAAATGCAGAAAACTCCGAAAAAATCGGTGCGGGTTAAACGTGCGTCCTGGGTAGAAGCACAGCGATCGGGACGGCAGATTAGTGCGGAGCAGGTTCCGATTCCCGTGGCCGTTGAATTACCCGTTAGTGAGCCTTTAGTCGCTCCACAACCAGAAGCCATGGAAGAATCTCCAGTGGGGAGAAAAGGAAAGAAAGTCTGAGAGGCCCGTGGTTTCAAATGATTATAATAATGAAAGTCCTCCAGACAGGAAAGCCATGTGGCTGAAAATGGATTAAATGGAGAAATGCTCCAGATTATTATCAACCAAGGGTCTAAAGAACACAGAATAGTCCCAGGCAGGCCCTGAGCGGTTTCCATATGAAGAATATGGTACCTTATCAATGTGGGAATATGAACCTCCAGAGCCTCGGATTGGGCTGGAGGTAGTCTCCTTGAGCAAGTCTCAGGAGTACCAGGGCAGCAGGAGACTGACCCTGAAAGTGGTGATTTTGGTCATGAGTACCCACCACAGCACAAGAATATAAATCCAGGTGTACTTGATGTGGCACAAAGTGCTATACCTGAAGGAAGCGGTGAGGCCATGGAAGGTAATCTTGACGGCCAACTTTAATTGGTTTCTCACCAGCTTCAGGAGGCTGTTATGGTTGAAACAGCAGAATTATATGAAACACCTGTGAATTGTGCTTCACTAAGGGTGCCAACGGTGAATGCGACTATTTGGGCACCCATGTCTTCAATAATGCAGGAAATACGATTCCAAACAATTCATGCTTATTGCGGGTAGCATCACTGCTTTTGGGGAGGATGTACAATGACCAAAATTCAAAACGATATGTTGGCATTGTTTTGTAACTCATACTTTGAGTCAATTGTATGAGAATAATCGCCATTCGGCCCATACTGCACCCTAGATTTGCAGGTCTGTGCAGATCAAGCAATATTCAAACTCCTGGGTATTTATTCAAAGAAAACTTGCCTAAACAAATCAAAGAAATTGATGAAGAGGCAAAGACTATCAGCCTTATGAAACCTTTCATATTTGGTCAAAGAAGGTCTGGTTCAATGAGAAGGGGATTTGATTATGAAGCAGAGGCAGGAGTATGGTGAGGAGGTATTATTACCCATCACAGCTTAATGTAAACCCATATGTTGGGAAAAGGAGACCATCACGTGCATTTGGAGGTACAAAAACTTCATTCTATCACAGAGGAATCTTTTGGTGAACCTCCGATTGGTGGTCGATTACAATTGTTTTATGCTGAATGGTGCTGCATAACATCTGATCGGTTTATATTAGATACTGTGTCAGGATCTACAATAGAATTTGTAGAAGAAATTGATCCACCTGTACAGAATAAACCTAATTGTATTTTGGTGTTTTCTGCACCTGAAATATCTCAGATAAAAAAAGAGGTAAAACATTTTATTTGAAAAAGGAGTCATTGAAAATACGGTTAATAATCCACAACAATTTGTGTCAAATATTTCCCCCAGGCAAAGAAAGATGGGGGTGGTAGAGTCATTCTGGACCTCACACACTTTAATACATTTGTCCAGTATAAGCATTTCAAAATGGATACCTTCAACATTGCAAGGCAGTTGTTATCGACAGGTTGTTACATGGCTACTATAGAATTGAAAGATGCGTATTATTCAGTACCAATTCATCATCATTTTCGCAGGTATTTGAAGTTTAATTGGATGGGTCAGCTGTGGCAATATAAGGCATTACCTAATGGGAAGCTCAGCTTCTAGGCTGTTCACAAAATTGTTGAAACCAGTACTTGCACTGCTAAGGGCACAAAAACACATTGTCATGGCTTATCTTGATGACATTTTGATTGTCAATGCTAATCAGGAATCAGCTGAAAAATCAGTTTCAGCAACTATAAGCCTGTTGAAAGGCTAGGTTCTGATCCATCCAACAAAATTTAAGCTACAGCCTTCCCAAACAATTGACTATTTGGGGTTTGTGATTAATTCAGTTACTATGTCAGTAACTTTACCAATAGAGAAAGTTGTCAATATTACAAATGTGTGTCGTTGCCTTGTTGACAAACCTTATCCCTCCATCTATTGGTAATTAGTAGCAGCATTTCCTGCAGTCGAGTTGGTCCACCGCATTATCAAAACCTTCAAACGGCAAAAACACAAGCACTAAAAGAACGCGCAGGTCATTTTGATAGGCCCATGCAATTACCAACGGAAGCTTTATCCGAATTACAGTGGTGGATTGAGAATGTTCCACAAGCTGCTAAAAACATATTTGTTCAGCAACCAGCAGTGGTTTTGTAAACTGATGTAAGTGCTCTCGGATGGGGGGGCTAGGGAATATGTTCTTTTATGCTTTTCCCCCATTCTGTCTGATTAGGCTATGTCACGGGCATTTTGGTGGTCCCAACTGGCCTACACAGTCATGGTTCTCATTGATGCTTAGAATGATAACTGAACCATTTATGACGATTCCTAGCTGCAGTAATTTGTTGGTATAACCAGTAACAAAATAAATTAATCCATTGCATGATTATATGAATTTGTTAATCTGCAGGTTCTGACTAGACCATTACAAGGGCTTAGACTGTCGGATAGGACCATGGATGTTATAACTGCAGCTTGGAGAAATAGCACTAAAAAACAATATATGTCTTATATAAAGGAATTGGAAGTCTTTTGTAGACAGTCAAAGATATCTCATCATACTGCAAACATATCAGATGTATTGGAGTTCCTTGCTGGATTGCATTTTGATCAGCACTTAAGCTATAGTGCCATTAATAGTGCTCGTAGTGCTTTATCGTCCTATTTAGGACAAATTGCTGACCATGACTATCGGGTCTCATCCATTAATATCCCGATTTATGAAAGGAATTTTAATAAAAATCCTCCCAAACGCAGATATACAGAAATTTGGGATAGTTCTTACTTAGGCAATGGGCTCCAATTACGTCATTGTCTTTTCAGAAGTTAACATTTAAAGTAGTAATGCTCATGGTATTAGTATTCAGCACAAAGAGTGCAAACATTGCAAATGTTACGTTTAGGTTGTATGCATTTGGCTACAGATAACATTGTCTTTTATGTTTATGATTTAATCAAACAAAGCAGATCAGGAAGAGCTGGAACCAAGGTAAATTTTAAAGCATACCCTGTCGACTAAACATTGTGTGTGGTAAGCATTTGACTCAATATATTGAAGTAACCAAGAGTCGCCGTGGTGGTGAGACAGCGCTACTTATTACACACAAAAAACCACATAAAAAAGTATCAGTACAAACCATTTCTAGATGGTTAAAACAGGTTTTGGATTTAGCAGGAGTAGACACTGATGTGTTTAAATCTCACTCCACCAGGCAGCTACATCCGCGGCGAAGGTACAGGACGTGCCACTCGACCAAATTTTAGAGCGCCCAGGATGGTGTAAGAAGAAACTTTTTCAAAGTTTTAGGATAAATCTGTTCTCACGGTGCCAGGGTTTGGACACGCAGTGTTGGGTTCTCTTTGATTGTTTGCTTTGATTTATATTATCGATTTATATTATTAATTTATATCTTTGGTTGTAAATCTTCCCCTAGGATAGAGGGGTTATTATTTTGTTCTTTTATCATTAAAAGACTTATTACATAAACTGAAGCAATGTTTTAAAATATATATTATTTACTCACTACTGTGTTGACTGAAGCAGTGTGTCGTATGGAATGAATCTATGGCATAAAAAACACAGAGCTTCAAAATCTTCACGTAGTCACTCACGTGACTCTGAAGTAAAATAGTAAGATTAAACGAGAACTTACCTGTTCGAAGTTTGATCTTTATTTTATGAGGAGTTACAATGAGGGATTACGTGCCCTCCGCTCCCAGCCCTCATAATTTAAATGATCATCTGGTAGTTCTAATCTTTTTGAGCCTTACTATCTTACTCTGGCTATTGGTTCTGTGTTTTTCACGCCGCTGCTTTGAAGTATGCCGATCATGCGCCAGGTGGGGCTTCTTCACGTAATCCCTCATCGTAACTTCTCATAAAATAAAGATCAAACTTCGAACAGATAAGTTCTCGTTCAATCTTACTATTAAACTCCATTTGACATTCCTTCGCAACTTACCCAGCTGATCAAGATCCAACTGTAATTCTTGATAACCATTTTCATTAACTACGATACAACCTATGTCTTGAACATTCTCACCCAAATTGTTGATAGTGATGACAAATAGCAAAGGAGCCAGCACTGATTCCCGAGGCATACTACAAGTTACAGGTCTCCTGTCTGAAAAACAACCTTCCACCTTCATCCTCTGCTTTCTATCATGAAGCCAATTCTGCATCCAGTTAGCTAGTGCTCCCTGGATCCCATGCGATCTAACCTTCCAGAGCAGCTTAGCGTGCGGAACCTTATCAAATGCCTTCTCAATAAAATCCATGAGACAAAATTTACTGCACACAAAACCATGCTGACTATCCCTAATCAACCCAAGCCTTTCCAAAAGCATGTGTATCTTATCCTTCAGAACCCTCTCCAGATCATTCCTACCACAGATGTTAGGTTTATTGGTCTATAATTCCTACATTTTTCTTTGCAGTCATTTGTTAAGTGGAGGCACAATATTAACACACTTCCAAAGAAGATGATTTATATATCTCAGCCTGGACTCTTGCAATTTCTTCACGGGCTCTCTTGCGTGTCCTTGGACATTTCTGACCAGGCTTGGGAGCTTTATCTACCTTCATCCACCTCAGAGCACTCAGCACCTCCTCATCTGTAAAACGGACTATCCTTGTGACATTGCCACTTAATCTTTCCTAATCTTCATATCTTTCTCCAAAATAAAAGCAGAGCAAAAATATTCATTGAGAATCAAACGTTAATTGAGAAATGTTCATTGTGAACATTGCCTATCTCCTGTGGATCCATGCATTGATGGTTTCTGAGCGGCTATATACTTTACCTCTCTGGTTACCTATTTTTCCTCAATGCATTTGTAAAGTATCTTTGGATTTTCCTTGATCTTAGCTGTCTGAGCTATCTTTTTCCCCATTTTGTCCACTGATTTCCTTCTTAACTATACTCCTCAATTCCCTATTCCCTTCCAGTGGTACAGTTGATCCCAGCTGCCTATACCTTACCTATACTTTCTTCTTTATCCTGACCAGTGGCCCACCTTCTTTCATGTTCCAGACTTCCTTACTCTTACCTGCCTTAATCTTCACTCTAAGAAAAATATGCTTAACTTGAATTCTCGCTATCATACATTTAAAAGCATCCCACTTTCCAGATGTGTAGGGTGGCACAGTGTTGCTGTGGCAGAGCTACTGCCTCACAGTGCTAGGGACCCGGGTTTGATCCTGACTACGGATGCTGTCTGTGTGGAGTTTGCACATTCTCCCTCTGACCTTGTGGATTTCCTCCTGGTGCTCTGGTTTCCTCCCACCTGCCAAAGATGTGTAAGTTTGTAGGTCATTTGGCTTCTGCAAATTGGCCCTAGTGTGTAGAATAGAACCAGTGTACAGGTGATTATTAGTCAGCGTGGACATGGTGGGCTAAGGGGCCTGTTTCCATGCGGTGTCTCTAAACTAAACTAATGTCTCTTTGCTTACAACCTACACAAAACCATTTCTGCAAGTTCCTGTCTAATACCAGGTTGATCTTGACCCAATAATGTCCTTAACACAATTTAGAACTTTAATGCCCCTGTCCCACTTAGGAAACCTGAACGGAAACCTCTGGAGACCTTGCACCCCATCCAAGGTTTCCGTGAGGTTCCCGGAGGTTCTGGTCACTCTCCATGAGTCACCCGAGGTTTTGGTCACTTGCCTGGAAAATCTCGACCGAAGCGTGAGCTGCATCTACTGATCAAAGATCCTATAGGATCTTTGCTATCGACCGCACACATCGCAAAGGTGGGGGCCAGGGACAGCGGAGGAGCGCTGACTGCCCGATGAAGAGGAAGGTAAACGGCTGCCACTGAGCACGGTAAGTCCTTTAGAGAGCGCGGGAGGGAGGGAGAGAAGGGGAAAGAAGGGGAGAGAAGGACAGAGAAAGGGAGAGAGAAGAGGAGAGAGAAGGGGGAAGAAGGGGAGAAAAGGGGAGAGAAGGGGGGAGAATGGTGGGGAGAAGGAGTGGAGACAATTTTAAGAAGTTTAATAAAGTTAGCGGGCATTTTACTTTCCGGCGGATCTTCTAGGTCCGACAGGATCTTTGCTGAAAACTCCAATGAACCAATCAAAATGGCCGGTCAGCGAAGGAGATTGCCTTTGACTGCCTGTAAGTAAATAGCAACCCCACTCCACTGGCTTAGACCAAACGGCAACCTATTTTTAGTCGAGGCCAGTTTTGGTTTTTTTGAAATAATCGCAGGAACATAGAAGAAGCCTCGACTATGCGGAAACCACTTTCCACCATTAGGGAGAGTGACCAGAACATCCGGGAACCTCACGGAAACCTTGGCCCTAGTGAAAGGTCTCCAGAGGTTTCCGTTCAGGTTTCCTAAGTGTGACAGGGGCTTGACTGTGAACCAGCCCTGTCCACATCTACAATTATATTAAAGCTGATAGGATTGTGATTGCCGGTCCCAAAAGGCTCACCCACTGACCATTCAGCCACTTGCCCTGCCTAGGTTCTTAAAGGTAGGTGAAGATGTTGCTCTCTCCCTTGTTGAGCTCACTACAAATTGCCTGAGAAAACTTTCCTGAACACTCACCAGATTCCACCACAGCAAAAGTATTGACTCTATGACAACCCCAGTTTATCTTGGGAAAGTTAAAATCCCCTACTTCTTGTGGTCGTGTCGCTACACTTTCCTAAGCCACTGCATTATGCAGGCTCTGGCACATGGGTTGTAGACGTTGAGATCTTCTGGTTTGCAGGGCTCTGGGAGGAAGGGGCAGGTAAGTAAGTGCTCCATAGTTTGGGTTGCCTCCCCACAGTCACATTTGTTTGGTCCATCATTGTTGTACCCCCACTTCTGCATGAGGGCTTTGCAGCGTCCGACCCGTGTTCTGAGGCGATTGAGGCAGAGCCAGACTGGCCATGTCTCTTTTGTTCCCAATGGAAGGGACTCCTCAGGGTATAGTGTCAGTGTGTGGGGTTTTGATTGTAGGTGTGTCACCCAAGCATCTATCCTACAGGTGTGGGGGTTATCATTCAGGGGTTGAACTGCATGTACGAAGCTGTTTCTGGATTTTTACCTCTTTGGAGCCTCTTTGGGACAGTGGGTGACGCGGGTCAGGCCTATCGCTTGGTACGTTCCACTTTTGAGGAGACTGCTCTTCTGATTGGACAGGGTGCACTACCCACAGCAGGTACAGGTCGTCAACTCGTGTGGGTTTGAGGCAACCAGACATGGTTCTGCATGCTGCGTTTATCACCGGATCCAACTTCTTGGCTTGTGAATAGTGTCCACAGACTGGGCAGGCATATTCGGCTGCTGAATATCATAGTGCAATGGCAGTACTCTGGATGGTTCCTGGATCTGATCCCCATTTGGAGTTGGCCAGCTTTCTCAGGATGTTGTTTCTGAGTCCTATCTTTGCTTTCGTATTGATAACATGGTCTTTGTAGTTTAGGGTGCGGTGCAGAGTAACTACTAGGTATATGGGTTTGGCTGAGTAGGCTAGACTCTTCCCCTACTAGTGAACAGTTAACTAGTGGTTCGCATCACGGTTCGTGAGGGGGAAGGCACCAATCTGTGCTTTGTCTGGGTTTACCCATAAATGATTTAGGGCACAGTAGTTGGTAAGGGCGTTTATCGCTTCAGTGAGGGACTTCTCGAATTCTGAGAAGGACCGACACTGAGATGCGATACAGAGGCCATCGGCATACAGGAAGGTCCTGGTGCTTGGGTGGATGGGTTGGTCATTGGTGTAATTGTTGAAAAGCAGAGGGGCAAGAACAATGCCTTGAGGAAGCCCATTCTTTTGTCTGTGCCATCTGCTGCGATCACCCCTGAGGTCTGCAAAGAAGTGTCTATTCTCCAGCATGTTTTGGATCAGAACTGTCAGATTTGCATCCTTTGTGATCTTGGATAGTTTTTGCACAAGTATTCGATGGTTGACTGTATCATAAGCTTCTGACATCCCCACAATGACAACCCTATTAGCCTTGCAGCAGTCTGTATCTCTCAGCATATGTGTTCCTCTGGTTCTCGTTGACTATTCGGGGGCCTATAGTGAAATCTTAATGTTGTACCTTTCATTCTTTATCTGCTCTGTGGAAGGCTTGATTATATTCATGTAGTGTTTTCTTTGACTGGATAGCGTGCAAACAAAACCCACTTACTGTACTTCGTTACAGGTGAAAACAATAAACTAAACTAAACATAAGCTAAGTAGATCATGGCCTTTTTATTTCTCAGCTCCATTCATATAGGCTCACTGGACGATCCTTCAGCAATGTATTTTCAGACTACTGAACTGATGTTCTCCTTAATCAACAAAGCAACTCTTCTCTTTAAATCCTGCCTCTATCTCACATGTAGCACCAGTTTGGTCACCTAATTATAGGAAGGATGTCAACAAAATGGAGAGAGTACAGAGGAGATTTACTAGAATGTTGCCTGGGTTCCAGCAACTAAGTTACAGAGAAAGGTTGAACAAGTTAGGTCTTTATTCTTTGGAGCGCAGAAGGTTAAGGGGGGACTTGATTGAGGTCTTTAAAATGATGAAAGGGATAGACAGAGTTGACGTGGATAAGCTTTTCCCATTGAGGGTAGGGAAGATTCAAACAAGAGGGCATGACTTGAGAATTAAGGAACAGAAGTTTAGGAGTAACATGAGGGGGAACTTCTTTACTCAGAGAGTGGTGGCTGTGTGGAATGATCTTCCAGCAGAAGTGGTGGAGGCAGGATCGATTTTAACATTTAAAAGTAAAGTGGATAGGTATATGGACGGGAAGGGAATGGAGGGGTATGGTCTGAGTGCAGGTAGATGGGACTAGGGGAAAATAAATGGTCGGCACGGACTGGAAGGGCCGAGAAGGCCTGTTTCCGTGCTGTAATTGTTATATGGTTATATGGTTACCAGTACCTGGGAGCATTAAGTTGCCAGTCCGACGCTCCCTAAGCCAGGTTTCTGCATTGACAATAGTGTTCCAGTTGCATGTATCTATCCATGCTCTGAATTCACCCACCTGAACTGTCAGCCTCTTGCTTTGAAATCAATGCAATTTAATCCAACCATCTTTTTTGTTCCCTTCCATGTTCTTGCTCATCCATCTACTGAAATCGCTGGCGTTAACGTCTGTAGGTCCTATAGAATTTGTGTATCCTTTTAATGAAAACTAGATGGATGTTGTCATGACCAGGCCTGTTCCTCAATTATAGCTTTATGTTAGAAAGTCTGCCTGATTGGCTCACAGTCTCCCTTTGAGACTAATCTAATGGATTAATGTCCTACTAATAGGCTTGACAGCACATAATCAAGACTGATTGCACAGTTAAAAGGATGTAAAATGTAGTTTGAGATTGCATTTTCTGAAGGCAAATTAAACTGAAACCTCATTCAGGCCAAAAGCAATAGAACAGGTGGTTCTGTCTTGATAGATGCCACCTGATATGCTTTCTATCTCCAATAGTTTCTCTTTTATTTCAGGTTTTAAGTATCCACAGCATTTTGTTTTTATGTACTGTTGGCAGGTGAATACATTTCATCCAATAGTTTGCTCTTTGAGTAATATGCCTATTATATTTTACTGAAAATGTTCATGACCATATTCTTTTGAATTAATTCATTAGCTGAGAAGCAGTGAAGACATGTGAAATATAAGTTCTTTGATTTCTTTGGACTTGAATTGGGACAGCACTGCATATCACATCAAAAAGGGTAGAAGAAGCAAGGCACTAATTTTGAACAGGAATTTCTTATGAACTGAGGAACATCTCATATCATTATTCTTCTGAATATAATTAGCAATTAAATCGTAACAAAATCGTTGACTATTTTTTCTGTAAGTTAACAGTGTATGTATACTTTGTGCATGATATTTCTCAGTTCCTATCTTCCTGCACTGATGTTGTTCAGTGTTTAAGTGAATAGAACTTTTCAGTGAGGAGTCAGTCATATAAATTCCAGAAAATTATTAACTTGTCTGCTTCACTTTTATACCCACTGAGTTATAGTGCAGTGAGCAGCGAACACAGCTGAGAACTCATTTTACTTGAACTGATGAAAGAATTTAGTGCCTTGCTAAAAGAAGTAATTGTCAAAATCGTTTTCAGACACACCTGTATTGATTTGCACCTAAATCGACCTTTGGCTCTACAGTAAAGAACGAGGGTTGGTTCAAAGTTGTCTAATGAGAGATGAGCCGCTCTTGAAGCACTTGAATCAACTGTCTGAGTTACCTTTACATTGAAAGTAGTTTTGCTATTATTGGAAAGAATATTTTCCAAATTCACTTTACATAAAAGATAAAAATATTTAAAAATGAGCATTGAATCCCAGAATAAGCATTCGTCCACATTGTGCAAAAAACAACTGCTCCCCACCACTCACAATATTTTTGTCTTTCCCTTTGAACTCTGGTAAAATTGTGAAGTAAAAGTGACAACACAACTGGTAGACACAAAATGACCCACTGGAGTAACACAGCAGTACGGGCAGCATCTCTGGAGAGAAGGAATGGGTGATGTTCGGGTCAAGACCCTTCTTCAGACGGGTGTGGACGGTACAGAGATAAAATATAGTTGGAGAGAGTAAGACTGGTAAAAGAACTGGGAAGGGGAGGGGATGGAGAGAGAGAGGAAGCAAGGGCTACTTGAAGTTAGAGAAGTCAATGTTCATACCGCTGGGGTGTAAGCTGCCCAAGCGAAATATGAGGTGCTGCTCCTCCAATTTGTGACAATGGAGGAGGCCCAGGACAGAAATGTCAGATTGGGAATGGGAGGTCGAGTTAAAGTGTTGTAATGCTGCAACTGACAGAATAAACACACTCACAAAATACACTATTATGTCTTGACCTGTTTTCATTTTAGAGCCAGGCAAGCACTAAACAAAGACTTTAATCTTTAAAACCTGTCAATTTTACATTAGCGAGCAGCCGTACTGTTGCTCCATACAAAACAGCTACAAACTGACAGGAATGTACAAAAATCAACAATTAAAACAATTCAAAGTTGCCAGAAAGTATCAGCTCAGAAGCACAAGATACTGTTGATGAAGATAAAAGCTTCCATTAAATAGAATATTGCTGCATGCAGATTGCTGCAAATTGTTGATTGGTTTGGAGGTGACCACTACTTGCAACATATGTCTCATAAAAAAGCAATGACCATTTGCTGAATTTCTAAATGAGCCACAACAACATGAATTTGAGTTACAGCACGCGATAAAATAGCACTAATGAAGTCAAATGTGTGCCTGGGTGGAAAATGCAAATGTAGATTTGGCAACAATTCAATATTATTTATCATTCATATTAACCATGCTTAGTAAATGTGTACACTTGATTACATTGACACTGCAATCCGTTATTCCTCTTCAGTGGTTGAAATGCCATTTGTCATATCACTAATAGTGCATTCACCAAGATTGAGGTAAACAATGCTGGGAAATGCAATATTTTCTTTGTAGCACCCAGTACATCACAGAATAAGGTGGCATTAAACAGATTTTATACCGAGTTTTAATTAGGACATTTGGAATATGTTCAGATTGCAGTTTCAACCTATCTTTTCTCCACCGGAGTCAGCTCTTTATCCTGAAGGGTTTACTGAAAGTAATTTAGTAGATTCATTATCTTTGTTACTTCTCTTTAGATGGTTAAATTTAAAGGGGTGGGGGATTAATTTAAAATGTTAAATAAAATGTTAAATAAAACGCACTTCACTAAACGAAGCAACATTGTGCATTATGTTTAAAAGTATCCAATTTGTAACAATTTTAAATGCATGAAAACTAAGCTTGTTCAATAATGGTTACCATCGCCTTCCAAAGGGAGAAAATAGGAGGGAGGTCCTTGCCTTGGTCACCAACACTAAACAGGTGGACCACATAACCAGTTGCATTTACCTGAACCACCTTGAACAACCCTAATCTCAACCCTACTTCAGCACTGAACCTCTATGGACTTTGCACAACTATGGTTGCTTTTGGTACTTCAGTTTTGCACTGTCATGGTCTAGTTTACTTTGAATAACTAGTAATGAATTGTGCATTTGGTACTGTTGGCCTGTGCCAGAAAAGTTGCAGCAAGTAAGAATTTCATTGTTTAGATTCATATCATTCATATGACTCTCTTAACGACACATACTCCGTTTTACAGAACTGAACGGGTGGGAGGTGAATACAACTGGCAGCTTACATTCCCATGCATGCTCAGTGCTGGCAATCAAAACTAATTTTCTCTCCCATATTGCAAATATTTTTTTTTTGCAGGTTGGGTGAATTTTCACAATCCCAGAATAAAACACACAAATGGTGAAACGTAGAATTCAGGACTACTTTTAATTGCAATTGAACTCTTGATTAAACCACTGACATGAGGTTTAACAACCACCTTACTCTAGGAATGACTTTGTTTGATTATTTTTCCTCTTAATTCCCCAATATGTTTATACTTCCTTAACAATATTCTGTGTGCAGTGGTAGCCTAATATGTATTCCCAGTTATCACTAAATCATGCAAAAATTGGTTTATGGATACTGTTGTCTTAAGAGTTCATATTACTGACCCCATATAATTTTGTGTAACCAAGATAGTAAGATTTGCTAAGTTATAAATATTGATTATCTACAGCAGCTTTGGACCAGATAAAGTGGTCTGCACTTATAGGCATTTTAAATATTTAAACACAAAAAGGAATGATTAGACTTTAGGTTACCCCCATCCACTTGTAAAATGTTTTGGCACAATCAGGATGGAAAACTCTTGTTATAAAAATAATAACCACTGTGAAGTTTATGCTCTTGAATTGATCAATATTCAATTTTCATTTTTCATATATATTTTTAGCTGAAAATTTCAGAAAACTGAGATCCATTTCAAATTGGAGTTTATGATTTCTGCTGAATACAAATTACTCTGAGATCTAGGTGAAGATTACTTTCGTGGTGGGAGGAGAAAGATGTTTCAAAAAGAACTGAATTTTTGCTACCTCTAAATTCCAAAATAAATATTTGATGTGACAACTGTTTTCTGCATATTAGCTTCTAATATTTCAATTGGTTGGAAGTACTTTTCTGCACAATAAAGTTCAATTAATATTGGCTAATGCACTAAAACATCTAGGTATTTTAACCATTAAATCTGTGTAATCCCATAGTAGGTTAAATTGATATAGTTTTGTGTTTATTTTACATGGAATATACATAAATATATCCGTGGTTTTTTGTTTTTATACATATTTTTATTTTGCTCCATTTGTCAGTATTGATTTTGGAGGCTTATGATTGTTTGGGCGCAGTTAAACACATTTCTTCTTATGAAATGATCGAGATGATTTGGGATAAATTGATGAAACCATTGAATGAAAAATAATAATTTTTCTTCCAGACTGCCTGTAGGAATTTGAATCAAGAATTGGTGAGTTTGTTGCTTCAATTCAAATTTGTTTACTATCTGCTTTCAGTCATTGTAAACTTCCTTAAAAGCTGGTCTCTAAATGAAACAAGGGATTACATTTAAATAAAACATAATGAAAAGGATTTAATAAATGAAAAAGGTTTCCTGTAACTGATAACAATATGTGTTTGCATGAAGACTGGATATTCATTAGTGAAGACATTGTCAATGTTTAGTTAATGAAAGCAGAGTTGCCATGATTCAGAAATGCTTTTTAAAATGTTTTTTTAGAGAAGTGATGTAAACTCAGTAATATCATCAACAGTTTCTTAGTTCATTTGTCATACATCCCTAATGATATTTTCCAATCATTTTCCATCGTTAGAAGCATTAAGACGCTGCTGAACTATTTGTCTTCATGTAACAAGGTGGGAGATCGTACCCAGTATTATTATTATTGTTCCATTAACCTTGTTATTGAGATATTCACAGGAGTGGTAATTTTGGTCAGATGCATGCAATACCAGACTTGGTAATTTGGAGAGTGCAAGTGTAAATGGGATTTGTCAGATGCATCCAATGTTTTTGCTAATCGTCATGGAAAATGATTGCAGGGCAGAGAAGTCAGTAGTAATCAGTGGATGATATTATTTCCTTTTGGCCTTGCAATTGAGGCAAGAACAAGTCTACAGATCGCACATATTCTTACATTTCCTGCCACATTCACTGTATTTATAATAGCATATAAACGTAAAGCTGCATGAATCCCATAATTTCCTTCATTCAATTTATTAATTTTGTTCAAAATTAAATGCTTCCATTGCCATTCAGTCAAGCCTGCCCAGCAACAGTTAACAAAACATGGCACAGGAATACCAGCAGACACAGAAAAGAATGCCATGGTGTGATCTTCCACATTTCAACTGCTTTAGTTCAAAGATAAATACTTTTTTAATTTGACACCCAATCTTTTGTTTACAATGTTTTAAATAGTTCACTAAATAAACAAATGAAAAGTCAAAATCATCCATTATTCATTTGCTGCACAGTCAAATTTAAATAGGAGACACAGCAGATGCTGGAACCTTGAGCAAAACGCAAGGTGCTGGGGGAACTCATCAGGTCAGGCGGCATCTAAGCAGGTAATGGACAGGCAACGTTTTGGGTTGGGACATCTGAAGAAGGGTCCCGACCTGAAAAGTCAGTCTGAAAAAGGGTCTCAACCCGAAACATCACCTGTCCATTCCCTCCCCAGATGCTGCCTGTTCCGATGAGTTCCTTCAACACTTTGCATCCTGTAAAATTTGTTAGGTTCACAGGTTTATCTTTCAAGGTGCTCATTAAACACAATAGTTTGAGCACTAATTCACAGGGGATGCCAATCTACGACTACTACTGACATACATCTTTATTGGGAAACAAATCTCATACATATATGTTATTGCACTATTTGAATTGAATTAATGATTTGTAAAGTTATCAACATTTAGGGAGATATGACGGAATTAAAATTTGCTATGTGATATATGAGTACTTAACATTCATCTCAAATCCATCAGTATGCTTGTTTAGCAGAGGCATTATCATAAATTAATCACGAGCTACACAAGGACTTGATATGCTAAGATTCAAATGATAAATTTTAGGCCTTAAATATTTAATATTAAATTATGCTTGTTCAACATTACGTGTTAAGTTATTCTCCACGAACCATTAGTTATAAAGGTTAATCAATAAGGAAAACCTAAGGTATTTCCATTCTTTTAGAACATTCCTTAAGTCTGTTGACCAGGATACACCTCGTATCATTCCACATCATTAGCTGCAGGAAGAATCTCAACACAAAATTTGACAGTGAGATTATTCCATTTAATTCTTATTAACTGGAACGCGTTTGAAAATCCGTCCCTTGTGGCATGCTACAGCAAGAATTACAACTCTTAAATGTTTATTACATAGTTAGTTATTGTACTATGTAACATAGTTTTTACATACTTATTATAGAGATTTTTGTAGTGCATCAATAAATTAAAATATCAGAAAGTGGAGTAAAATCAAAACAATGTTAAGACTTATTGGATGAAACTGTGAACATCACAAACTCTGAACATTTGAAACATAATTTCAAAGACTAAAGCTGGACACCTAAGTGGACACTAATATGTGGCTTGTGGATAACTTTAGCTGAATAACATTTATAACTATACCAAAGGGTGAATAGTCTCCCTTTGTGTTTGTTAACACCATATGTCACGGGTATTTTGCTTGGGTGAAAGAGGAATGCTCTGTCAACTTGCATATCTCTGACTTTTGAAGTTATGGTTATGTTTTTACCTAGGAAGCAATAATATATTGATGAAAAGCCAAATGTTAAATCAGATTGAGTTATTTCAACGGAAACTCTGATTCAATAAGCCAAAGTGAAAGACAAAAGCAGTATCTGCTCCCAATATATCATGAGATCAACAGCAGGCCTGATTTAATGGGGGATCCAGGTGATAAAATGATATGGTTATATAGAAAACCGTCACTTATTTGAAACAATTTGGTATGAATACATTTTAAGCAGTTTTGCTTGCATATTGAAAATATTAAAATTCCTTAGTCAAGTATGACTATATCAAGAAATTTTAAACGTTCACATCTGCATCGATGAAAACATGCGAGATACACAATATCCCAAATAAAAGAAAGATATTCATGATGATGAAGTTTGGTTCAGTTCTGTAAGAGTGTTCTGGTTTTGAACATCACTGAGTAAAAGTACCAGCATCAAGGGAACAGGGCCTAGAAATTGTGAACAACATCAGTGTTTCTTAAAGAGAGATTGTAACCTGAAATCCCACACCTTTCCTCAGGAAACAAAGAGCTTTAATATTTAAAATGCAGAGATTCACATCTTCTGATGTGCAATTTTTTGAAGAAGCTGTAGAAATGTTACCATATCATGCAGATCTTCAGAGTGCAGAATATAGGTGTTAATAACAAGCAGAACTATATGTATCATGTGTTTTACATTCCCAATTTCCTTTGATTATCATCATTCTTTATTCCCTACTGGCATTGTGTTCATGCTAGAGTATAGTTCTTCATACACAGGTACATGTGGATATTCCTGAGTTATGAAAGCCACTGCTGGGGTGTTACAGAGTTGGGAGAGATGAGAATAAGTAGTCTATAATTCATTACAATCTAATCTTGTCTTCACCCACTGTAGCAAATACAATCCAGAACTAACCATTCTGCCTGGTCTCTTTTCACTGTGTATGTGAGGAAAAGCCACTATAGATTTCCTGCTATCTATCCAACTAAAATGAAGAAATGCAGCAGAGAACCTTATGGGGAACAGTGGTTCCTGTTCTTCAGGATTATGGCACTGAATCAGTGTTGTTCTGTAGATAAGAAGAACATGTACAGCAAGCTGTACTACATTTTTATTCTTTAAACTGCATTTTTTGATTAAAGATGGAACTTAAAAGGATTTTAGCCAGAAGGAAATATGTTTGTGATTTCAAAAAGAGCTCCTTGATATTTCCTGGCAACTTTAATATAAAAGAGAACCACAGCCTTATTAAATGTGATCTTATAACCTTGGATCTTATTATTGGTTATAAGGAAGTATGCCTGACAACATGATCTCCAGGCTAGTTATTAAGTTATGAGTATCTCACTTGGACACTGAGGTGAACAAAGCAGACTGGAGATATGTTTGAACGTGTAATTTGTTACTTTCAGGAACAAATAGCCTCGGAAAGAAGGGGAATAGTTATTCTCAAATGAAGCTTACGTTGTACACAGCTAAATATTATCCATGTTCGTCTTGGAGCCCACCGACAAGCAGCAGTGTATTTTTTAATCTGTTGGAAATACAACAGGTGATTCTCATAAGTGCTTGAGGGATCTACATGATACAGAAAGCAGACGTCTGGAGAAATAAGGGGCAAAGTTGAAGAAAGCTGTGCGACTTAACAGACTTCTGAAACTGTGCCTTTTCTTCTTCAATTGCTCTTAAGTTTGTGGTAGCTGATAATTAGCTTCAAAGATCAAAGCAACAACAGATTGCTTTTTTATTCTCAATTTAGATCTTGCGAAAGAATCAAGCAGGAGAGAAGATTTAATGTTTTTAATATATTGACTGATTGACTATTGTTTTCCTCACTGAGCAATCTACATTAAATGAAATCGATGTCATGTTTAAAGCAAACACTTCAATGGGCAGGTTCTACTATCTGCTTTAAAAGAACACTGATCCCCAGACATCACATCTACATCAAACTGAAATTAAACTCTTAATTGAGCAGGTCCCTGTAGATAGTGGACACTGCATTTGATGCTTATAGTTACTCGATATAGTGGCACCCTGCTTCCTGAAGATGCAAGATAGGTTTGGCTTATTACTGGAATAAAGAAAAATTGAATTACATCCCAAACGAGCAAATAATACTTGGCATAGTCGAGTCCTTGGTGGACATAATCACAGATTCATTTATATAATAATTGCTCGCTCACAATTATTTAGTCCTTCAATTCCTGATCTGTGCAATCACAATAGAAGTTTAAATATCATTTCAAGCAGAGTCTAAAAGGGCTCATTACATGGCATGCGGTAAACTTGCTTCCCTGATCCTGAAACTACAATGGAAATCTAAACTTGTAAGTATACTGATCTCCTGACTTACAGGATACAATGCTTGGGTTAAGTATGTGGGCAGGTGAGGATGTCAACAGCATTGTAAGCACATCATCCAGGTTCTTGAATTGTTTGAATGCATATGCTGATTTTTCACCTCCCAGCCTAAATTAGATATTCCCATGGTTATTCTCTGAGGAAGGAGAACACAGTGCCACCACATTAAGTTATAGAGGCTCCATTAATACATTTGCAACTGGAATTTACAAACCTGGCTGTTAATATCAATTAATTCACCAGTTCCAATTATGCACAATTTAGACTTTGGCTGGAGGCATAGTGAAACCTCCATTCACTTGTTTTTTTCTTAACAACATTGTGAATTGCCATATTATGAATTATTAGTTGAATGGAAACAAGATGAGACTACTGAACGGTTCTTACAGGCAAAGTAGCTTTTAAAACCCAAGGAACCCAGAGCAACCTAAAAGGTCCCAAACTGCATGCACATTGAATATCTTTCTACAAACAACCTGGTGACACATTTATCTGTGCAATGTTTACTTTCTTCAGCACTGAAGCAGCACCCAATACAGTTAATGGGCGAGGCAGAAGATGAAAAGAAAGAAAACATAACAGCCAAGGAATTCTGATTGGAAATAGTAAAGGAAGACCACTTGAAAAGCGACTTAAAAGGACTGGCACTATTTATGGCACATGAAATAAGATGAAGAAATTTTGGGGGTTATGCAGCTTTTCAAACTGAAGATCATAGCATTTCCATTTAATTTTAAAGCAGATGCAGAAACTACATAACTCGAATGTTACAAAATACCAGAAAGTACCAAAAGATACAAAATCTTTTTGATCTGAAAATTACACATTAAACAACGGGACTAAATTCACATTTCATTGCTTATAAAACATATAGTGCAGCTATGACAATGAGCTTCCACCATCACTGATGCCAAACAGCATTGCTAAATCTTTTGTCATAAATTTTGCAAACAATTTTCATTTGCGGTACTGTCATGGTCACAAAAATAGAATGAAGCTTGAATAATGCAAAAAAAAATCCTGCCCGTGATCGAGGCAGTCAGACATGGCAAAGAGAGAAAGTTCCTCATTTCTTGTGGAAGAGCAGTGGCTTCACCAGCCCAGCCAGGATCTTGGGTAACTGTGTGGTAATAATCTCTGACATCATCTCTGGAAACTCCACACTCAGCGCCTGGGACTGAACAAATGTATTCAAGCAGAACTGATGCAGCTTCTTGACAAGCTATTGAAAAAAGACAGCAAAGTTCATAAGTGATAGGAGCAGAATAAGGCCATTCAGCCCGTCCATTCAATCACGGCTGATCTATCTCTCCCTCCTAACCCGATTCTCCTGCCATCTCCCCATAGCCACTGACACGCATACTAATGGAGAATCCATCTATCTCTGCCTTACAAATATCAATTGACGGCCTCCACAGCCTTCTGTGGCAATGAATTCCACCGAATCACCATCTGCTTTCCTTTACCTGTTTAACATTCAACATTTTCTGAATGGATTTCTTCATTCACCAAATCTTATCAGCTGAGATTGAAGCCAGAGATTACCATTGGTGATAACCATGTAAAATTTCACACCTATTCATGGGGACACGAGAGACAGTCGATGCTGAAATCTTCAGCAAAACACAATGTGCTGGAGGAATGCAATGGGTTAGGCAGCTTCTGGGAAGTGACAGGTGGCGTTTTGGCTCAGTCCCCTTCATCAGGCTCAGTCCCCTTCACTTCTGCGTTTTGGCTCAGTCCCCTTCACTTCTGATGGAGTGAAGGGAGAAAGCTTGAAAAGAGAGGTAGAGGGTACGACAAAGCCTGGCAAATGGTAGGTGGATAAAGATGAGGAGGATTTGAAGAAGGTCTTGACCCGAAACGTCACCTATTCCTTTACTCTAGAGATGCTGACCTGCTGAGTTCCTCCAGCCCTTTGTGTCTATCTTAGGATTTGATTGGCAACTGGGTGGAGTAAGTGACAAAGGCTAGAGGTGAAAAGAAAACAAAATAGTGTCAAATAAAGAGAGCAAAGGAGTGAAATGTAAAGCCATCGGTGGATATAGTTAAGGGGGTTGGTTTGAAACTCTACTCCTCATAACACCCACCCACAATTTTTAAATTAATTAATTTATTTTTTCATTTGTTTTTATTCGAGGAAAAAAACCCAGTACATCTGAGGTATTGCATTAAATTTCCCTCCATTTTGTTTTTTATATATAATAACAAAATAACCCTTACCTGTTCTCCCTAAACACCCCTTTGGCAGCTAACGTGTTCACAATACAAACATATCACAAATACAAATGCACATTTTAACAATAATAAAGTAACAAAAGAGAATAAAGGCGGGTCCCCACCATAATTTTAGCCTTTAAATGTAAACACTGATCTTTTATTTTCATTGTAACAAAAAGGACCATCAGTAAGCCATCAGAAAGTGCTAAATATTTGCCCATTGATATCACAGTCATCAATGGCAACGCATTTCTTGAAATAAGGAAGAAAGGAAAATGTGGTCACTGATGAGGGACCAAGCCTGGGCTTCCGGGCTATGTTTGAGAAAGAGGACAACATGTGCTATGTAACCACACAGATTTAAACATGGCACAACAGACACAACATTTAATAATCAAAAAACTTAGCAGATTCTTTTCCCTTTCAAATTTCACTCTATAAGGATTGTAAGAAATTATAGTTAATATTCAAATCAAAAATAATTTAACTAAAATCATTACACATTGTATGAAAGGGAAAAACAGCTACTTAGAATAGTTAGGTCATGTTGCATATAGACCGTGGGTTGAGGTGCCTTTTCGTTGCATGTTGTGACCCGCCTGCCATATCTACCTGTACTTATAACATATTGTGTAAAAATATTTTAGAAATTATATCTGTAACTCGTCAAGAACAAAACCTACCCATATTTTTTTAAATTTTTAAAAAAACCTCCAACATTTTGACAATTTTCCGAGTAGTAATTGTCCAAATCAAAGCACGTTTGACATTGAGTCGGATGCCAATTGACCAAACACACACTTTGTTTCAGGTTAGCTAGGCAGGGAGCACACTGGGATCATGGGGGAGAGTATTTCGTCTGATGCTAGTGTGACGGAAGATTCTGAGGAAGGTTCTTCGGTCTGCTGTGCAATACATTTTGTCGAAACCCATAGCAAGGTCATTGCATTTAGTGAGAAAAGCTTTAAGAAATCTCAAGACTGTGCAGCTAAGTGGATAGAAGTGGAAGAAAGTCTGGAAAGCAAAGTCGCTGCTAAGGCGCTGCAACACAAACACGACAGCCAAGGCGTGGGACCAGTGACACTTGCGGACGAAGGCCGTGCAGCTGCAGGCGATGATGATGATGGCCATTCTCATAGACATTGTAAAGCAACTGGAACTGTAAGGTATGATCTAACGTCAGAACTTATGAAAATTAACCCAATCTTGACAACTAGTATCATTTTGATGCATCTTATAATATGAGATATGAGATCTTTGATCTGAAGTTGAGGACACACTTTTTCATTCCTGAACAAATTAAATTAAAAGTTGTCACTAATGTAGCTATCATTTTTATCAATTCACCAGGCTCAACCCGTAAAAGAACTTTCAAAACGCCTCCGCCCCACTCTTCAGAGCCCCATACGCATTCATACACAAAGGTGTTTTGTGTGGACATGCACTGGAGGCACTGTGCCACATAAAGAACACTAATCTGATCATTTGCTGACTTGCCATCCATCCCATCAACCTGGACATCTGTACATGTATATTGCTCCAGTGATATGTTGATTTTGTCTTACATAATGTCAAAAATGAAAAGAGGTAAAAAAACTCCCATTACACATTTTACCTTCTATTATTAGAAGGCAGCAGTGTATCCTGGGTTATCATGCCGAGTGCTATCGTCACTTCTGCAACATTATAATAAATCGAGCTAGAGCAAGGTTTCGAAGGAAGAAAGGTAATGCTAACCACTTGCTGATAATATTGGTTTTCAACTGATTTATAAAATGCAAAATAAATCTGATGAAAATCAGAAATTGACTGAAACAGTCTGAATTGTTCTGTTATGAATTTCTAGTGTATATTTTCACATATTCTAACAAAGAAAAGGTTTTATAAACTTAGTTAGGCCAATGGCACATTTCTGTCATTGTATGCTTTGAAGTCAGTGATGTATAGAATGATGGTATTAATTTTATCTTTGTAAAGTTATGATGCTGTGAACTGTGAAATAAAAATGATAAATAAAAAGGTAGAGCTCATCAAGCATTAAGTATGTTTACATACATTTCACTATGTAAAATAAAATGTTTCACTAGAATTTATAGTTACAGAAATTATTGTTCATGTAAATAAACATTTTAACAAATATGCTATATGCACTTAAATGTAGTTTTGGTTAATGCTCAAAGTTTGTTACTAATAGCCCTGAAATATAGGATAGGCCACATTCTGTAATTTTGTACAATGAAAATATATTTGAGGATGTTAAATTGTTTTTCTTTTCTTTCCTTTTCTGTTTTCGTTTGCCCCTTCTAATTTTGTTCATTCAACAGACGCTGAAAAGCCGAAAGCAGGTGAATCCCCTCAAGAAGCAGTTTCCGATGGCGAACCACATGAGCCGTCCCCAAAGAGACTGCTTCGGTCCATGATAAGTGATGGTCAACAAACAGCTACTGTCGAGCACCCTGACTGCAGGCATGTCCTACCAGTGCATTGCATAATTTGTAAAGACTCAAATTACATCAAAGAACAAGCCACGGGTAAACGAAAAATAGAGAAATTAGTACGATGTGAAACAAAACATGGTGGGCAGTTACTAACTGCTGCCACCATGAAGCAGGATGAAGCATTGCTATTGCACAGAGATAGAGATCTTGTAGCTAGTGAAGCAAGATACCATAAATCATGCCACCTTAGATACACAAAAGTTGTCACTAAGTTTGCAAAAATTAGTGAACAAGATAATCAGCAGCAGGTGCATGAAAAGTCCTACTCTAGTTTCTGCAAGAGAGTCATCGAGGAGAGAATCATCCATGGCAAAGAGATCTTTTAAGACTTGCAAAACTTAACCAACTTCTCAACAAGGAGGTTCGAGAAGTTGCTTGGATGCATCATCTGACAAGACAGGCTGCTTGAAGGCAAGGTTGAAGAGATCCCATCCTGTTTTACAAGGCCATCTATGCAAGTAGGAAGTGATATTGTATTTGTTGAATCACTTGCTGTTGAAGAGCAGGTTGAAGGTGTTGTACAAGATAATTCAAGTGAGGACAGTCAGAGCAGCGAAATTGTTAGTGAAAATCAACAAGGAGGATCATCGTCCCATCATCTCAGAGCATGTTTCATGCAGCCAAGATTGTGCAGAACAGCATTGTCAACTCACCAAACCCTATCCAATGTCCCCCAAGATCTGAAGACGCAACATTATATAAAGCTGAAGAGATTGTCCCAGCTGAACTGTACAACTTTTTGGCATGGACCTGTCGGCCAAAAGAATCTGGGAAAGTTGATGTGCCTGACGAGCTGCATCACTGTCTACTGTCAGTTGCCCAGGTTGTCATGTACCTGAAAGCCAAAGGAAGGATACTCCTCCCAAAACATTGACTGGGGTGATCTTCCTCCAACCCCAAGCACCTTGCTGGAACTAACCTACTGTTCATACAAGAAAACTAGTTGCGAGAATTCAACAACAGGGAAAGGAAGATGCTCATGTCAACAGCATGGTGTGTCATGTACTGAATTATGTAAGTGTGTTGACTGCAGAAACTCTCTGACTACAAACGAGTTGGAATCTGATGAAGAAGATTCAGATGAAGAGTAGATGGTTCCTTGACATATTAACTTGGTCATGAATATTATTTTCTTTGACACCACTGAGTTTTTACATCTGTATGGATAGAAGATCTATTAATTAGCTTAATTAATTAGTGTGCAACTTTTTGCACTGACTAGTTATGAATTCCTTCTCAATGATTTTTTTATCTAAATCTGCACCAAATTTCAAGTAGCTACAAGAGATGGGTCACAAATGTTAAAATCTAGACCCATTTTGGATGTATGGCCCACGGTCTAATACTGTGATGTTTGGTGGGCTGTGTGGAGTGGGAGGACCTGTTGCTCCTCCTGTGCAGCAGGTGGCAACTGCACAGGACAAAAGGAGATGTTGTGTATATAGTTTATCCTGTCTGTAGACAGTCTGTGTGTGCAGTCAGATTCTGTGTGTGCAGATATTTTGAGTTGTCTTGCTGCCAGCATTGAGCAATATAATAAAGACTTCTGTTGTACCTTGAAGACTCTCAAGTTTCATGCAGACCTAGAAAACGAACACGAAAAATACAGAGTTTATGTGAAATCTGTTGATTGCAGTGTTTTTGGGAGAGAACCTTGTTGACCTCAGTGTCACAAAATGAGATCTGGAGAAATTGTTTCAGCTTTTCACACCACTGCCATCCCAGAACCTTCATATGAGGGTGTGAGCACGGCCAGGAGTGATGGTAGGATAGGGCTATTATAATATTGCGTGACCTGCTAGGCTTACACAAGAACAGCGATAAACATGCCAGTGGTTGAATGTTGCCTCTTGAAACTGTGGCCCAGTGAGCACTTAAGAGCTTCAATTTAACGGGTGAAGAGAAATGGGAAGAAAATAAATAGAGGTCAGCTATTTACAGATCGATGGTGAATTTGGTTTTTGGTGTAACATTGTCACCAATCACTGCCTCTGGGAATATAACTGGATTATTAGTTAGAAAATAAATTTAGCGAATTTAATAAAAATCAATGAAACGTGATGGAATAATAATAATAACAATAATAATAATACTAATAATAATAATCATCATCATCATCATCAATGACAACCATTAGTGGAAGGGAAAGCATACCGATATATATAATTAAGGTAACCACACCTACTTCATGCATCGAGTCCATGAGCTTTGTGAGCTGGTAAAGACGTTGAGAGCTGTTCTGCACACTTTTCTCCTGCAAGTTAATGGCTCTGCTCAACTCCCTAATGTAGTCTCTTCGCATCTCTTCAAAGTAGGACTGGCTCTTGAGTCCTTCCAAGGGAACTGTAAAACAAAACCCAGTTCCTATATAAAGCTTTCTAAAAGCTATTACACATGCTGGATAAAACCTGGAGGCGCTGCCTCCAATGGTGCACTCTTATAGCTTTAAAACCTTTTCTTTAAGCACAAATTTATAGACATCTTGAAGAGATACTAAAATGTTTTGTGTTGGTGTTTTAGGACAAAGTTTCCAAGTCTCCCAGGAACCATTAAGTCTATGAAATATTTTCTTAAATCATTTGATTCTGACTAGACCTTACTGGGAAGGTTCCGAGAGATATACTTAGTACTTAAAGGAAAATTGCTTGAATAAAATACCAATGGTTGTTACGTGACCACTAATGATCTTTCCACGGGGATTCTTGTTCACCAGCGGCACTGAAAATTTAACATATCTGAGCAGAAGAAGGGTCTCGACCCGAAACATCAGCCATTCCCTCTCTCCAGAGATGCAGCATTTTACATCCATCTTAAGCATCCTTCCTCATCTATTGATTGGAGATCTGGAGTGGCTCGGTGCCGAACTTGCCTGGGGGTATTTGTAATAAGCATGAGTACCCGAATCGAAATGGAAGTTTCAGAATAAAGTTTATGGTGATTTTAGAGAGAGCTTTGCTTACAGGATGCACCACTGAAAATACATTCAATAATGAGGAAAAGTGATTATGTTCTCTATGGTCACTGCTGAATCATGAATGTGGTATTTTCGGCATTACTGGGCTCCGGTGTACTGCTACAAATGAAGTTACAAGAAGAGATACCAATTAACTTACAGAACAAACATTGTTCTATTGGTTCGGACATGATTATTATGAGCACTGCATATCTTTATTATAACATAATAACAGTATATGATGATAGAGTATTATCAATATTATATGCTGCTATGCTGTATTGTACAACTAAAATAGCAGATTTTGAGTAGGTGCGAGTATGACATGATATTAGAACCCACTCACTCTGCTCAACGAATCAGATTCCACCCAATTTTGCTCCTCCACGTTAATTAAACCTGGCCTACTATACCACACCTTAGACGGGTAAGGCATTCATGGGTTCATCAAGATTCATTCATGGAGTCTGGAGGTTAGGTTTAGGCTTATTATAGTCACATGTACCGAGGTTTTTTATTGCATGCTAATTAGATTATACAGTGCCCTCCATAATGTTTGAGACAGACACCCATCATTTATTTATTTGGCTCTGTACACCACAATTTGAGATATGTACGAGAAAAAAATCACATGTGGTCAAAGTGCACATTGTCAGATTTTATTAAATCGTACATTTTTGGTTTCACCATATAGAAATTGCAGCTGTGTTTATACATAGTCCCCCATATCAGGGCATCATAATGTTTGGGACACATGGCTTCACAGGCGTTTATAATTGCTCAGGTGTGTTTAAATGCCCCCTTAATGCAGGTATAAGAGAGCTCTCAGCACCTAGTCTTTTCTCCAGTCTTTCCATCATCTTTGGAAACTTTTATTGCTGTTTATCCACATGAGGACCAAAGTTGTGCCAATGAAAGACAAAGAAGCCATTATGAGACTGAGAAACAAGAATAAAACTGTTAGAGATATCGGCCAAACATTAAGCTTACCAAAATCAACATGATTAAAAAGAAAGAGAGCACTGGCGAGCTTACTAATCGCAAAGGGACTGGCAGGCCAAGGAAAACCCCCACAGCTGATGACAGAAGAATTCTCTCTATAATAAAGAAAAATCCCAAAACACCTGTCCAATAGACCATAAGCACTCTTCAGGAGTCAGGTGTGGATTTGTCAATGACCACTGTCCGCAGAAGACTTCATGGAGCAGCAGGTCACCAGACGCCTGTGGCATGGGCTACGGACTGTAACCAACTACCGGAGCACCGCACCCTCATCCGCAAGTGCCGGCACCTCCCTAGCTGATGACCTGAACTCCTTTTACGCTCATTTCGAGATGGGCAACACCATCCCAGGTCTGCTGACTATCGACAATACCGCCAGCGGGACGGCAAACGAAGCTGAAGGGAGGAATGTGCACACATTCTCGCTGTCCGAGCACGATATGAGGAGGGCTCTGACACGGGTGAACACGAGGAAAGCTGCAGGCCCCGATGGCATCTCGGGGCGTGTACTTAAGTCCTGTGCTACTCAGCTAGCTCCGGTGTTCACTACAATATTCAACCTCTCCCTGGACAAGTAGTCCCTGCCTGCTTCAAAACATCCATCATTGTACCTGCACCAAAGAATGCCTCCCCAGCCTGTCTGAATGACTACCGTCCGGTGGCCCTCACCTTGGTAGTCATGAAATGCTTTGAGAGGCTGGTGAAGAAACACATCTGCGCTTTCTTCCCTCGCAACATCGACCCATTACAATTTGCATACTGTTCAAACAGATCCACGGACGATGTGGTCTCCCAGGTTCTGCACACCGCTCTCTCTCATCTTGACAGCCAGAAGAGGGGCTACGTGAGGATGCTATTCATAGACTTTATTTCAGCCTTGAACATGATAGTCCCCACCAGACTTGTCGAGAAGCTGCTGGAATTAGGGCTCAACACCCTAATGTGCCTGGGCCCTGGACTTCCTCACCGCCAGGCCCCAGGTAGTCAAGATGGGAGGGAATACATCAAAGTCCCTCACCCTGAGCACAGGATCCCCCCAGGGTTGCGTCCTCAGCCCCCTATTGTACTCCCTGTACACACATGACTGTGTGGCTAGGTTCAGCTCCAACTCGATTATCAAGTTTGCTGATGCCACCGTGGTGGTGGGCCTGATCTCTGATAACGATGAGAAGGCCTACCGGGAGGAGGTGGCTGATCTGGCACTCAGGTGTCAGGACAACATCCTCCTCTTGAACATCAAAAAAACTAAAGGGCCTGTCCCACCAGCGGACCCAAGTGACTCCATGCGGTGAGCGCGATCTAACGTGGTCGCTTGAGCCGTACGGCCGGTTCCACTTCGATCGCCGGAGCCGTATGGAGTTGTGCGGAGCTGGTCTCCGAAAAAGTGACCGTGTTCAAAAATTCCGCGCGGCAACGGCCTGTCGGCCCGCAGCCGCCTCGATGCCGTATGCACCTCTCGACATCGTGCCTCCATGACCCTCTCTGTGTGCCTCCGTGTCCCTCTCTGTGTGCCTGTGTGTCCCTCTCTGTGTGCCTCCGTGTCCCTCTCTGTGTGCCTCCATGACCCTCTCTGTGTGGCTCCGTGTCCCTCTCTGTGTGCCTGTGTGTCCCTCTCTGTGTGCCTCCGTGACCCTCTCTGTCCTTGCGAACTTCCCGTTGTCTTCGCTCCAACTTCACGTCACTCGCCCGAACTCCGCGCGGCCCCTGCTTCCGGATTGGACGCGCTCGCTGCATGCAGGCGCATGCTGGTGGGACCGGCCCTGTACAGGGATCACGCGACCCCCGCTTCCGGTTTGGTCACTCTTGCCGCATGCAGGTCGCATGCTCGTGGGACAGGCCCTTAAGGAGCTGATCATGGACTTTAGGAGGGCACATCATCCGAGGACGTACACACCATTAAGGATAAATGGGGATACTGTGGATAGGGTGAGCTGTTTTAAATACCTGGGAGTCCACATCTCTGAGGATAAGACATGGACATCACACGCTGCAGCAAGGCAAGGCAAGGCTGAGTAAGGCAAGGCAGCGCCTTTACCACCTCAGGCAATTGAGGAAATTCAGAGTGTCTCCGAGGATCCTCCAGTGCTTCTACTCAGCGGCTGTGGAAAGCATCTTGTCCGGAAACATTACAATCTGGTTTGGGAATTGCTCTGCCCAGGACAAGAAGGCTCTGCAGAGGGTGGTGCGTTCGGCCGAATGCACTATGGGAACTTCACTCGACCCTCTTCAGGAACTATACATCAGGAGGTGCAACTCCAGAGCCAATAAGATAATGGGAGACCCCTTCCACCCCTGCAACGGACTGTTCCAGCTGCTACGGTCAGGCAAACGCCTCCGCTGCCATGCTGTGAGAACGGAGAGGATGAGAAGGAGTTTCTTCCCAGAGGCCATTCGGACTGTAAACTCCTATCTCACCAGGGACTAACTTTACTACAGCTACTGTACCACAATACCGCCCACAATATTTAATATGTAAAAGAACATGTGATTCTGTTCCATTCTGTTTGTAGTTTGTTGTTTGTTTGTTTGTTTTTTTGCACAAAGTCCGCGAGCATTGCCACTTTTCATTTCACTGCACATCCCGTATGTGTATGTGACAAATAAACTTGACTTGACTTGACTTGAACAGAAATACAGAGGCTACACTGCAAGATGCAAACTGGTTAGCAGCAAAAATAGGATGGCCAGGTTACAGTTTGCCAAGAAGTACTTAAAAGAGCAACCACAGTTCTGGAAAAAGGTCTTGTGGACAAATGAGATGAAGGTTAACTTATATCAGAGTGATGGCAAGAGCAAAGTATGAAGGAGAGAAAGAACTGCCCAAGATCCAAAGCATACCACCTCATCTGTGAAACACGGTGGTGGGGCTGTTATGGCCTGGGCATGTATGGCTGCTGAAGGTACTAGCTCACTTATCTTCATTGATGGCACAGCTGCTGATGGTAGTAGCATAATGAATTCTGAAGGTTATGGACACATCCTATCTGCTCAACTTCAAACAAATGCCTCAAAACTCATTGGCCGGAGGTTCATTCTACAGCAAGACAATGATCCCAAACATACTCCTAAAGCAACAAAGGAGTTTTACAAAGCTAAAAAATGGTAAATTCTTGAGTGGCCAAGTCAATCACCCAATCTGAACCCAATTGAGCATGCCTTTTATATGCGGAAGGGAAAATGGAAGGGGACTAGCCCCCAAAACAAGGACAAGCGAAAGATGGCTGAAATACAGGTCTGGCAGAGCATCACCAGAGTAGACATCCAGCAACTGGTGATGTCCATGAATCATTGGTTTCAAGCAGTCATTGCAGATATGCAACTATATACTAAACATGACTACTTTCATTTACATGACATTGCTGTGTCCCAAACATTATGGTGCTCTGAAATGGAGGGGACTATGTATAAACACTGCTGTAATTTCTACATGGTGAAACCAAAATGTATAAAAATGGCCTTTATTAAAATCTGACAATGTGCATTTTAACCACATGTGATTTTCTCTATTACAAATCTCAAATTGTGGAGTATAGAGGCAAATAAATAAATGATGAGCCTTTGGCCCAAACATAATGTTGGGCATTATGAATACAATGAAACCACACTCAAATATAGTTGATAGAGCAAAGGGAAATACACAGTATGCCAAATATAACAACTAGAAATGGTGTTAGATTTGCTTGTAGAAAAGAGATTTAAGAGTAGGTTGAATGTATCGGATGGTGGCAGATCTTCCTTATGGACCAGAACGCAAAGACTCACTACTCTCTTTTCCAGGCAAGTTGACTGTCCAAATTGTGTATAAAATCATGAGAGGAATAAATCGGGTAGATGCACACAATCTCCTGCCCAGGTTCAAGGTGAAGGGGAAAAGATTTAATAGGAATTGGGGGCACTTTCACACAAAGGGTGGTGGGTGTATGGAACAAGCTGCCAGAAGAGGTAGTTGAGAGACATTTGAGAGACAGTTAGACAGGTACATGGATAGGACAGGTTTGGGGGGATATGGACCAAATGCAGGCAGCTGGGACTAGTGTGGATGGGACATGTTGGCCGGTGTGGGCAAGTTGGGACAGACCCTATGACTCTATGACTCTCAATTACTCTATGAGAAAACAACCCAAGTTTGTGCATCCCCTCCTTACATAATTGTGGTTTTCCAATGAGTTATTTTGCTGAATTTAAATTGAAAAACTGTGTACGAGGTTTGAACTCTTGCCTCTGGATCATTAGACAAGGTGTCTGGATCACTCATCTATCTTGTGCCAGCAATGAGAACAGCCAGTGTGGGAGGCGCAGTGTGGGAGATTATGAAGGCAAAGATGCTAATGAGGTCGGGGATAGGAGAGTGTTGTATTACGAGGGACACACTGTATGACTATGACTCTAAATATGTAGCTAACATTAGTCATATTGATTTCTGGAGCAATCTTGTGTTCATCTCAGATTCAGGGGGAAGGGAGGGCTTTTCTTTTCCAGAATGATCAGGACTCTTTTTGATATTCCCCATCAATAGTTAATAAAGAAATGGGTTTATTTGATATCTTCTGGCTCCTCTTCCCATTATTTTCATCCCTTTATTGTGTGAAAACCCATTATTGTGATGTTCATTCATTCATTCTCTTCACCTCACAAGTGATAAAAAATACTATATCTGCCGAATCTGCCACATCCCAGCACTGGTTTACTCTGTTATTCATCACAAATAGATCAGCTAAAAGGTAACTAAAATTTTTAAGTAAACTCCTTGCTGAGCTTCGAGTTCCTCTGTTGCACTCTACTAGAATTTTAATTTCAACAAACCAATGCTAATATTGAAGAATCAAACACACGTTGTAACGTTCACCCGACTCTTGCAGTTCATGAGAAGCCAATAAATGGTAACCTTCCATCCAAACTTCATCTGTGAGATCACCACCACAAAAGCTTCATATCCAACACATTCTTGTGCTACTTTAACAACCCAGATTTTTAAAGCTTTCTGACAGCTTAACTGCAGGAGATTTCTCACCAAAATCCTTTCCAATTCATTCTTTTCATCAGCAACTTAAAAAGTGAGTCTGGTAAAACAACAAACATCTACCCAGTGTATGAATATTGATTTCTCTAACTTCAGGTAACCCCTGCACTCCCTCTCTCTCTATCCCTCCCCCACCCAAGTCACACCAGGTTCCCATTATCTATCAAATAGCAAACAATGGACTGTTTCCTTTATGATCATTACTTTTTTGTATATATTTCACTCATTTGCTCTGTATCTCTCTACATGACTGTCAATATCTCTAATTTCCATTTCCCCAGACTAGTCTGAAGAAGGGTCTCGACCTGAAACGTCACCCATTCCTTCTCCCCAGAGTTGCTGCCTGTCCCGCTGAGTTACTCCAGCATTTTGTGTCTATCTTCAGTTTAAATCAGCATTTGCAGTTCCTTCCGATACAAATGTCTTTCTGGTCTGAATGCTGCACGGAAAGCTGTAGATTCAACCCATCTTTGACAAACGCTGAGTGGAGCAGTCAATATTTCCTCCGCTCAGTCTAGTCATTAAAAAAAATCAGGCCTAGAATGTATTAAGATGCAATGACCAAGCTTCCAATATTTCCCAGCTCCTCTTTGCTACTGGATTCCTCACTGTGTCTAAAGGGTCTGTCCCACCAGCATGCAACTCTATGCGATGAACGCGATCAAACTAGAAGCGGGGGCCGCGCGGAGGTCGGGTGATCCCTGTACAGGGCCGTTCCCACCAGCATGCGCCTGCATGCGGCAAGCGCAACCAAACCGGCAGTAGGGGCCACGCGGAGGTCGGGTGAGTGGCGCAACGCGGCGCAAAGTGAGGTGAACTTGGAGCGAAGTCTTAAGGTAAGTTCGCCAGGACAGAGAGGGGCACACAAAGAGGGGAACAGAGGCACACACACACAGAGGGCCATGGAGCCACACACATAGAGGGTCACGGGGGCACTTACAAATAGGTTCACGGAGGCACGATGTCGGGGCAGTGTGTAAATGTCGAGGCGACTGCGAGCCAACAAGCCGTTGCCGCGCGGAATTTTTGGACATAGTCGGTTTTTCGGAGCCCCGCGCGGTGTCGGGACGAACTCGGGACGAACTCCGCACAATTCCGCACGGCTCCGGCGATCGAAGTGGGACCGGCCCCGCGACGCCGGACGGCTCAAGCGACCACGTTAGGTTGCGCTAATCGCATAAAGTTGCATGCTGGTGGGACAGGCCCTTAACTGTGAGGCAGGATCCAGGTGGAATTCTCCAGCATTTGGGCAGCACAAAATCTATGAGCCCATTCACTTCAAAGGAAATCTCACAGCTGTGTCGAAGAAATGAAGGAATAGAATACATTATATTTTTCTATTTACATTTGCAGCAATGTGGAGGTCTTATTTTAAAGTAATTTATATGATTTTTAAATTTGTTTAATGACATTAATGGTTTTTAAATGTTTCCAAATGCCAAGGGCAAATCAGCGTTTTGAATCTCCAATAAATACGACCAATTCGTAATCTACTGAAAGTTACCCATCTGACAGTCTTCCTGCTGCTGACTAGCACAGGGGCAAATGAAAAAATAAAAGCCAACATTCAATAAATGTTGTGAAGCAAATTCACAAAACAAGACATCTATATTACTAAAAGTCTGATCTTGACCACTTCCTGGTTTTCTGTATATTGATTTTAGAAAAAATGCTGCCACTTACGGCTGTGAATTTTGGCCATCTTACTCAGAGCCCCCCTCCACTGCACAGGACAAGAGTATTTTTCCCATAAATTAAAAATAAAAGAGTTATTAATGTTTAAAAAAATGTTGAGATACTCTCTCCTGAAGGCCACGCCCCTTCCGGAGGGACTATAACACCCGTGTTGAGTGCCTCAGTCAGTCTCTGCAAGATGGGGGAAGTGAGAGGGTCACGTCTCTCAGTCTGAGCTGTGAATAACACTGAATACATGTCTACTAAACTGTGAGTGTGGTTTTACTGACCTTGAGTGCCCTTAATGTGGTTTGAAAATGAAAATGCGGATGGTTTGAAATAAAGCACAGCAAATGGTTGGTGGTGGTTGATTTGAAATAAAGCACAGCAAATGGCGGGTGGTGGTTGGTTTGAAATAAAGCACAGCAAATGGTGGGTGGTGGTTGGTTTCAAATAAAGCACAGCAAATGGTGGGTGGTGGTTAGTTTGAAATAAAGCACAGCAAATTGTGGGTGGTGGTTGGTCTGAAATAAATCACAGCAAATGGTGGGTGGTGGTTGGTTTGAAATAAATCACAGTAAATGGTAAAAAGTCTAAACTTGACAACTTCCTGTTTGCACTGTATATTGATTTTAGATAAAACACTGCCACTTACGGCTGTGATTTTTGGCCATCTTACTCTGTCCCCCTCCGCTCATCAGCAGCAGAGGATTCTTCCCATGAGTGAAAAATAAAAGTGTTATTAGTGTTTAAAAAATGTTGAGAATCTCTCTCCTGTCAATCACGCCATGAAGGCCATGCCCCTTCTAGAGGGGGGAGGGATTATAAAACCCAGAAGTGTGGGTGTGGCTCAGTATCTGCAAGATGGGGGAGGGAGAGGTCATGACTCTGTCTGAGCTGTGAATCAACTGAACACACTGAATGTCTACTGAACTGTGAGTGTGGTGTTTATGTGGTCTTTCGTGGCATTTTGTGTGGTTTTATGGTGGTTTTATGGTGGTTTCACCCTGCTTGAAATGGTATGAAACTGCATTTGAATGTGGTGGCCTTGCACCCTGCATGAAATGGTATGAAACTGCATTTGAATTTGGTAAGCTTGTACCCTGCTGGAAATGGTATGAAACTGCTTTTGAATTTGGTGGCCTTGCACCCTGCTTGAAATGGTATGAAACTGCACTGGAATATGGTGGCCTTGCACCCTGCTTGAAGTGGTATGAAACTGCACTTGAATCTGGTGGCATTGCACCCTGCTTGAAGTGGTATGAAACTGCACTTGAATTTGGTGGCCTTGCACCCTGCTTGAAGTGGCATGAAACTGCACTTGAGTTTGGTGGCCTTGCACCCTGCTTGAAGTGGTTGGAAACTGCACTTGAATTTGATGGCCTTGCACCCTGCTTGAAGTGGTCGGAAACTGCACTTGAATTCGGTGGCCTTGGACCCTGCTTGAAGTGGTAGGAAACTGCACTTGAATTTGGTGGCTTTGCACCCTGCTTGAAGTGGTAGGAAACTGGACCTGAATTTGGCGGCCTTCCACCCTGCTTAAATTGGTAGGAAACTGCACTTGAATTTTGTGGCCTTGCACCCTGCTTGAAATAGAATTTCAAGGAATAGCCGTGAGTCAACTGCCAGTCCACCAGCCATGAGTGAGCTGCCAGCACATCAGGCTTGAGTGACTGAGCTGCCACCCCAATAATCGATTTGACCCATAATGTCCATACTAGCCCTCTGGAAACCAGTCCCTTCAGCCCACAACACCCATACTAGCGCTCCAGAAAGCCCCTGCATTTAGCAAGTGGTATAGTTGGTAAAATGCGGCAGATGAAAAAGTACTCACTGCCCTTGACAAAGTTGAATGTCTTCATTATGGTTTGACTCTGGGCTTTAGTTGCCACATCCAAGCTATTATTGCCTTCAGAAAGCTTGCTTTGTGAACTGCGTGTATCCTTGTGATACAGCGCATCTCTCTGTCTCTCCATCTCCCGACCAAGGTCACAAGCCAAAGTTGGAAACTCCTCTATTCTCTTCTGTGCTGAGCCATTCTTCAATGTTTCCTAAGCCAGTTCAAGATCCAGTGAGCATACCAATCCAGATGTAAATAAACTCAATGACTTGCCTTGATCTAGTTCAGCCACAATACATCTTCCCTATAAAAGAAGCTGGTGGACTTTAAGCAGTGTTTGTGAGCTGTTTATAATGCTAACCCTGCATGGGTTAGGTTCAGGGTTGAGGTCTCCAGCCTCAATATGCAATATATTGATGCTGCTTCCATGCAATGGTCATGGGAAGATTGGTCCTTGCATTGGAAGGAAAAGGCATGGGTTAATCACCCAGTGTGACCCTCTGCTCTCTTCACCCGAATGCCTGCCTCTCATGGGCTATTTAACTACCATCACACTGCACAATTACTGTAATGGTGTGGAAACAGCTCACCTGTGAAAACTTTGGGGAGTGAGCTGCAGGTTGCACAGAACATATACATTATGCTAGAAATATTCAACTTTCAGAATTTGTCAAAACAATTGACTATTAATGAGACTGAAAATGATAATCATTTAATTTGCACAGTGCAATGGTACTTTGCTAAAATTTCCACTTATCCACTTCATATCAGGGTGTTAAAGGCTAAAAACCAAGTATGAAAAATGATAACTTTGTATGTGGACTAATTAATAAATTGTCACTTGGCAAGCTACTATGTCCAAGGGTTATGAACAGAAACTCACAAACGGTCTAAATCTTGGGTTAGCAACTATTATTTAAGGCGAACTGGAAACAATGCTGTTTTTGTTTTTATTTTGAAAGCTGATTTCTTTAGACACTGGCCAGAATTATGAGGTGGGGCGATGGGTTCAGAGAAATCGGGAGTGGGCAGAGTGATTTTTATGGTTGGGGAGGGATTGGGTTCACAACTTTTTCAGTTCATTCTTGCTCCTTCTGGCATGTTTAGAGTATAGAATGTATAAAACTACAGTACAAGAATTGATACATTGGTCAACAATGTCTATGCTAGATGTAATGCCAAAATACTCCAAACTTATCAGCCTGCAAATATTCATTCAATGGATGCTCACCACTGGCAGCCTTTGTGTGCCTGCTTAGCAACTTCCAGCAGCTGTCCCCACCTTCACACTCCCCAATCCTCAGCTACGTAGTTCCATCTGCCTTTCTCTTTTTCTATCATTCCCCCTACCCCCTTTTCTCTCCTCTGTCTGCCTCCATCCATCCACAACCTGGCTCTATCACCAGGTGGCGCCAGTCTGTCTATCCCTTCCTTCTTTGTGTTTTAATAGTATGTGTGAAATGTATGTTTTTAGTGTTCTTTAGCTTGTTTTATGTGGGGGGTGGGGGTGGGAGGTGTTGGGGGAAACTTCGTAAAATCTCTTACCTTGACAGAGATGCAAATTTGTTTACGTATACTTTCTCCGTCTGTACGGTGGCCTAACATCGAGGAGTTGACGGCCTTTGCTGGAGACCAATTTTCGGAGCTTCACCACGGTCGCCTGCGGACTTATTATGGGGCCCGCGATCCCATTGCCAGGGATCGACCTCGGAGCTTCAACCATGGCTGCTTACGGACTGTAACATCACAGAGCCCGTGGTCTCTGGTTAGAGACCGACTTTGGGAAAGGCAAGCCGCAGGAGCTTCGAACGCCCCAAAGCGGGACCTTTGATCTCCCCATATAACCATATAACAATTAAAGCACGGAAGCAGGCCCTCTCAGCCCTTCCAGTCCGTGCCGAACATTTATTTTCCCCTAGTCCCATCTACCTGCACTCAGACCATACCCCTCCATTCCCTTCCCTTCCATATACCTATTCACTTTACTTTTAAATGTTAAAATCGATCCTGCCTCCACCACTTCTGCTGGAAGCTCATTCCACACAGCCACCACTCTGAGTAAAGAAGTTCCCCCTCATGTTACCCCTAAACTTCTGTCCCTTAATTCTCATGTCATGCCCTCTTGTTTGAATCTGCCCTACCCTCAATGGGAAAAGCTTATCCATGTCAACTCTGTCTATCTCTTTCATCATTTTAAAGACCTCAATCAAGTCCCCCCTTAACCTTCTGCGCTCCAAAGAATAAAGACCTAACTTGTTCAACCTTTCTCTGTAACTTAGTTGCTGGAATCCAGGCAACATTCTAGTAAATCTCCTCTGTACTCTCTCTATTTTGTTGACATCCTTCCTATAATTAGGCGACCAAAATTGTACACCATACTTCAGAATTGGTCGCACCAATGCCTTGTACAATTTTAACATTACTTCCCTACTCCTATATTCAATGCTCTGACTTATAAAGGCCAGCACACCAAAAGCTTTCTTTACCACCCTATCTACATGCGATTCCACCTTCAGGGAACTATGCACATTTATTCCTAGATCCCTCTGTTCCACAGCATTCCTCAATTCCCTACCATTTACCATGTACGTTCTATTGTGATTTGTCCTGCCAAGATGTAGCACCTCACACTTATCAGCATTAAACTCCATCTGCCATCTTTCAGCCCACTCTTCCAAATGGCCCAAATCTCTCTGTAGACTTTGAAAATCTACTTCATTATCCACAACACCACCTATCCTAATATAATCTGCATACTTACTTATCCAATTTTCCACCCCATCATCCAGACCATTAATGTACATGACAAACAACAGTGGACCCAACACAGATCCCTGAGGCACCCCACTGGTCACCGGCTTCCAACCTGACAAACAGCCATCCACCATTACTCTCTGGTATTTCCCATTCAGCCACTGTTGAATCCGTCTTGCTACTCCGCCATTAACACCCAAAGATTGAACCTTCTTAACCAACCTTCCATGGGGAACCTTGTCAAAGGCCTTACTGAAATCCATATAGACAACATCCACTGCTTTACCCTCATCAATTTCCCTAGTAGCCTCTTCAAAAAATTCAAGAAGGTTTGTCAAACATGACCTTGCAGGCACAAATCCATGTTGACTGTTCCTGATCAGACCCTGTTTATCCAGATGCTTATATATATTATCTCTAAGTATCCTTTCCATTAATTTGCCCACCACTGACGTCAAACTAACAGGTCTATAATTGCTAGCTTTATTCTTTGAACCCTTTTTAAACAATGGAACAACATGCGCAGTACGCCAATCCTCTGGCACTATTCCCGTTTCTAATGACATTTGAAATATTTCTGTCATAGCCCCTGCTATTTCTACACTAACTTCCCTCAATATCGTAGGGAATATCCTGTCAGGACCTGGAGACTTATCCACTTTTATATTTTTCAAAAGTGTCAGTACTTCCTCCTCTTTGAATCTCATAGTTTCCATAGCTACTCTACTTTTTTCCCTCACCTCACAGAGCTCAATATCCTTCTCCTTGGTGAATACCGTAGAAAAGACATTGTTCAATATCTCCCCCATCTCTTTTGGCTCTGCAGATAGCTGTCCATTCTGGCTCTCTAATAGTCCAATTTTATCCCTCGTTATCCTTTTGCTATTAATATAGCTGTAGAAACCCTTTGGATTTACTTTCACCTTTCTTGCCAAAGCAACCTCATATCTTCTTTTAGCTTTTCTAATTTATTTTGTAAGATTCTTTTTACACTCTTTATACTCCTCTAGCACCTCATTTACTCCATGCCTCCTATAATTATTGTAGATATCTCTCTTTTTTCAAACCAAGTGTCCAATTTCCCTTGAAAACCATGGCTCTTTCCAATTTTTACTATTTCCTTTTAACCGAACAGGGACATAAAGATTCTGTACTCTTATAATTTCCCCTTTAAATGTCCTCCATTTCTCTTCTACATCCTTCCCATAAAACAAAATGTCCCAATTCACTCCTTTTAAATCCTTACGCTTTCCCACAAAGTTAGCCTTTCTCCAATCAAAAATCTCAACCCTAGGTCCAGTTCTGACTCTCTCCATAATTATATTGAAACTAATGGTATTGTGATCACTGGTCCCGAAGTGCTCACCAACGCATACCTCCATCACCTGACCTGCCTCATTTCTTAATAGGAGGTCCAGCACTGCCCCTTCTCTGGTCGATACCTCTATGTATTGCTGCAAAAAATTATCCTGCACACATTTTACAAACTCCAAACCATCCAGCCCATTTACAGAATGTGTTTCCCAGTCTATTTTTGGAAAATTGAAATCTCCCACAATCACTACCTTGTGCTTACTACTAATATCTGCTATCTCCTTACATATTTGCTCGTCCAATTCTCGCTCCCCATTTGGCGGTCTATAATACACCCTAAAAGTGTTGCTACACCGTTCCCGCTTCTCAGTTCCACCCAAATAGCCTCCCTAGACGAGCCCTCTAATCTATCCTGCCAAAGCGCTGCTGTAATATCTTCTCTGACAAGCAATGCAACACCTCCCCCTCTGGTCCCTCCATTCCTATCACATCTGAAGCACCAAAATCCTGGATTTCGACGCAGGATCTTCAAATGCCGGCTGCAGGAGCTTTGATCGCCCCGAAAGATGGTTCGACTGCCCCGCCCGCAGGAGGATAAAGAGGAAGAAGATTGGACCTTTTTGCCTTCCATCACAGTGAGGAATGTGGGGAATCCGCTGTGGTGGATGTTTATGTTAACTTTTAGGTAGTTGTGTGTCTTGTAACTTTTTTTTCTGATGGCTGTATGGTAATTCGCATATCACTGTACCACTAATATTATACATGTGGCAATAAAAGGCCTTTAAAACCTTTGAAACATTTGAACTCTCACCCTCCCCATTCTCTTCCTGGCTCCACATGCCCATCACCCTTCACCACTCCACGGTTCACAAATCATCTCTCTAGCTGGATCACCATTCCTCGCTGTTTTTTTGTACTCATGTTCTCCCCTCTCCACTCTTAGTCCTGAAGCTGTGGTTTGATCTATAATGAACGCCATTCCTTTCAATAGACAATGGGTGCAGGAGTAGGCCATTCAGCCCTTCGAGCCAGCAATTTCCATACACAGATGCCGCTCAACTGCGTATTTCCTCCAGAAAATTGTGCGTCAATGTCTTGCTAACTACCACTTCCATCCTCAGATTTGTCATGATGAGGCTCCTTATCCTTTGGTAGAAGCTCCAGTTCCCACCCTCAGCAACTAATGCCCAATGTTGGGGTGGCACTGTAGGGGCAGCGGTCGAGCTGCTGCCTTACAGAGCCGAAGACTCTGGTTCGATCCTGACTATGGTGCAGTCTGTATGGAGTTTTTATGTTGTCCCCGTGACCTGCGTGGGTTACATGCCAGTGTACAGGGCGTGGACTCAGTGGGCCGAAGGGCCTGTTTCCACGTTGTATCTCCAAAGTAAACTAAACAAAAATGTTCAACATTACTCTCACAACAACTCATCAACCCACGAGCCATCACTGAGCAGGGCAGGGACAATAAGTGCAAAGGAACATCACAACACAGAGTATCCATCCAAGTTGTGCACTATCCTGACCTGAAAACACATTGCTTTTCCATCATCATTACTGTCGAAATCCTGGAACTCTTTACCTAACAATACTTTGGAAATACCTTCCCCATAAGGAGCACGATTCAAGAGGTTTGCCCAGTGTTACAATCTCAAGGGTTGTTAGGTTGAGGTAGTTATTGCTATCCTTGCCCATTTCCTCTTCATAAATAATAAAGGCAACTTCCATGTTACGAGTAACCATTTAATTTGTATCCAAGCACTATTTTCTATTTACAGCAATTTGCAGAAGTAATTACATCAACATTCCACGTCAGCATCTTTAGCAAATTGCAATGGATCTGTATCTCCTGATTATTCGATCTTGACACAAATAGTCTTGCCTGATATAGTCTTATTGAACGCCACAATTTTGAGCAACTCTGTGTTAAATCACCCCTTAAACATCTCTCCTCTAATTGCAAGCAATATTTTGAGCAAGTTGGAAACATCAATGATTTGTGGGTGCAGTGGATGATGGTGGTTTGAAATGCCACAAATTATCATCCCTGACACAAAACTAAGTTTGACAGCAAACATTGACTCTTTGGTTGGAAAGGTCTGTGAAAAGCAACGCAGTTTGACCAACTTACCTTTTTAAATAGCCAGTTAAATAAGTCCTGTGACTATGTCATGTAAAAATAGCATTATCCTATAAGGTTGCGGCTATTAACCTTTAATAAGGCACACATCTAGAAGGTCTAGTGTCTTCCAGGACGCAGAGAAGGAACTGCATGATTCTGCAGATATTCTACCAATTGGTGGTGGCCAGTGCCATCTTCTTCCCTGTCATGTGCTGGGGCAACAGGGCAAAGGTCACGGTTGCCAACAGGATTAACAAACTCATCAGGAAGGCTGGCTTTGTCCGGGGGGTGGAGTTGGATTAATGGGAGGTGGTCTTGGAGTGGAGGATGCTTCTCAAACAATGGAGCATCTTGGACAATACAACTCACCCCCTCCATGACACACTAGTCAACCTAAGGAGCACCTTTAGCAACAGATTGGTTCCACCAAGATGCTGGACAGAACGCCACAGGAGATCCTTCTTCCCTGTGGCTATCAAACTGTACAACCCCTCCCCCTCTGTCGTGGGGTAGACTGACTCCCCTACCCCCCTCCCCAAATCTTTGCACATCCCCAATCCTTTCCACTCGCCACTTTAATTTCATGTTTCTTGTGCTTTATGACTGTTGGCAGATCAATTTCCCACCAGGGATAAATAAAGTTCTATTGTATCGTATTGCATCGTATTTATGGTCCTGATATATTTACATGATCAAACAAGAACATCAAACATCGACATGATATAATTACATGATTCAAAATAAAATGGCATTGCTGATGCTCCATGTCTGAATTCCCTCATGACGCTTCCAATATAGGAGTGAGAACACAATTTTCATACTGTAAGTAATAAATGAGCCACAGAAATTGTTCTGACAACCCAGCAAGATATACTGTACTCCTGAACTGTCTACAAACAGAGGCTAAGATAACGGGCCAGCCTGGGCTAGTATCCAAACTCAGACCTACAGCAGTTGTACAAAATGAGGTTTGAACTGTCTACAGCAAAGTTGTTTAAAATAATATAATCACCATTTTCCAAATATTCTCAGGAGACGGATTTTGGATGAGTTACATGCAAAACATTTGGCTTTAGTTTACATGAAAGCCAATGTTAGCAATGCAGAGCAATAGTGCCCAAGACACCATTACATGAAAGCCAATGCTAGCAATGCAAAGCAATAGTGCCTAAGACACCATTACAGTTAGGGGAATGGCCGATTCCACAGTTCTAAACATTTCATGTTGATGTGACAAGAACAGAAAATGAAGTGGATTGAAATCAAATGGAGGTGTCCTGATAGAACCATGAGACACATTGAATAGTAGAACAGTTATTGGCCTGTCCCACTTAACTAACACCTCGATCGAGGGTTCTGAGTTGTCACTTTCCAATTGCACATTCCAGATGTGTCTAATCTGGCATTCTTGACACTAAAAATATACGTGGTTGAAAACAAATTTTGGATCCCTGCCTTAATACAAAAATCCACTCCACCCTGTTACACTGTGCCAGGTGAGAACAAAATATGGTCATCTCTTGTTGAATAGATTAAGACTGCTATTATGAGATCATCAATGACTATCATAATGTAACTGCATAATGGAAGAGAATTAGGAAGTACTGAACAAAACATGAAAGGATTTATGAGAACTGAAATGATAAACCATCTTTAAATGACGAAACGCCTTTTTTCCCCAGTAAAAGGAGAGCTGATAAAATTATGAATGAATTCCACAAGATGGTGTTGGTGATGGTGCCCCCTCTGTGAAGACAGCGTTCATCTTCCAGTTCGCCCCTCCTCTGTTTGGTTCTTTAAACCATTCATCTCCTATGCAATTTGACTCACCAACATAACAATGGTAAAGAACCTCAGTTGCTGAGGTATGATGGTGGTGAGCGGTGCTCAGGTCTGTGACTGTTGGATTTGTTTAGGAGAGTCCTGGTGACTAGATCCCAACCTTTACATAATGAAGTGGAAGTTGCTTGTGCCTGGTTTCTGTTAATGTGGGGAAGCTCTTGTTTGTCTATAATTACACCGACGGTGACTTTGACCTACATAACGACTGTGACTTTATACTACTTACAGTGCTCTGAAATACCTAATAGGCAGAGCAATTTTCATCCTTCCAAGGAATACCTGCTTCTCTTCTGCAGCAATCAATAGCTTATGTATCGTACAATTGTGGTTGGGAACAATTATGGCTGCTTTTAAGTCCACATCTCTTCAAGGATCGTATCACATAACTTATTGCTGTCTGTGTGGCAACGTGTTTTGCATATGGAACATGAGTTTGTCTGCACTGTGGAAAATGCTCTCTGATGCCGTATCCTTTACTTTTATTTCAATGAAATTCAATGATACTTCATTGTCACGTGTACCTATGTACAGTGAAATTCTTTGTTTTTGCATACGATCTGGTAAAATCATACAACAGACCTCACCATGGCAGTACACAAAGGGTCGCCATGTTTCTGATGCCAACAAAGTTACACAAATTCATCAGTCTCCTCTTCTCACTGTTGCAGAACATGGGGGCAACTCGTCAGTCTGAAGAAGGGTTTCGGCCCGAAACGTTGCCTATCTCCTTCGCTCCATAGATGCTGCTGCACCGGCTAAGTTTCTCCAGCATTATGTGTACCCTTGAGGTTCCTTTTCATTCTTGGCAAACCCCGTGCCAGGTCCTCCTTTGTTATTGACGGGCCCTCCTGCTGGGTAACTTCATTCTCGCAAGACCCCTGCTGGGTCCCCCTTTGTTCTCACCCTCCGGCTGTCCCTTCATTCCCAGCAGCCTCTACCCCCCTGATGGATCCCCCTTCGCTCTTGTTGCCTCCTCTGCTGGTTCATTACGTTCCACGGCACTTCTCGGGAGCCTTTTACTCTATTTTTTTTATTTAACTGTCACACCGCTGTAAATTTGAATTACTGATTATTTTCCAGTATAAACGAATGAACGGATGAAAGATAGAGACACCGTTTCCGAATCAGAGGATTGAACTTTGGGCAAGATCCCTCACAACTGTGATGACACTTGGGTATGCACCATCTACTGAAAGAGTATGCGATGGAACAAATAAACAGCACGTTGCTGGATTTCTGGGCAAATAGCTCATCTAAAGAGGAGAGACTGCAGAAGGAAGAGTTCACAGTTGTGAACTAATATGGCAATGGCAGATACACCAGAGCAGACAAAAGTAAAGATGTTGTATCCCATTAGATACTAGGATTGTAACTGTACCATAAAGTCCTTAAGTGCGATGATGTAGAATGCATTGCAAACTTGTGGCTGCCTGTCTATAAATAACTGGTTCTTTATATGCAACTAGGAGCAGGGAGAATCTATTGATAATTACTTAATGGATAAAAGATTGTTAGCAGATAATTTCAATTTCATAGAATTAAAGCACTCACACATCAGAGATTGTTTATGGAATCCAGGAATCCAGCCTGAGGGAACAGCCTATGTGTTAACTTGATTAAGTCAGAGGGTGGAGAATCTGTGGAATTCTTTGCCACAGGCGGCTGTGGATGAGGAGTTAATGGGTATTTTTAAGGCAGAGATAGATAGATTCTTGATCAGTGCAGGTGTCAGGGGTTATGTGGAGAACCAGGAGAATGGCGTTGGGAGGGAGAGATAGGTTCACCATGAAGAAGGGTCTCGACCCAAAACGTCGCCTATTCCTTCGCTCCATAGATGCCGCCTCACCCATTGAGATTCTCCAGCATTTCTGTCTATCTTCGATTTTTCCAGCATCTGCAGTGCTTTCTTAAACGGTTCACCAATGAATGGCGGGGCAGAATTGATGGGCTGAATGGCCTAATTCTGCTCCTATCATTTATGACCTTATGATAAGTGCACAGATTCTTCCCCAGTGCAGCCAGACTCCTGAATTTATAAGCTTTGTCACACACACTTCCCGGAGGAGCTGCCACATATTCTTATCCTCGACTCTAACTCATTCAATTATTCCTTTATTGTATCTTAATATATTTGCACTACTTTCATTGTCATTACAAACTTTTGCACAGTTCTGCTATTTTGAACTTGTTGTATTTATCATTACTGTAAGCATATTGTTTACTCCACGAGCTTCAATGTGAACAAGGGATTTCATTGCTCCCTGGTGTATATGACAATTAAAAAATGTTCATCTGATTCTAGATACTTTGCACAACCAGCAAGTAAATAGACACTTGTCTTCCACAAGTCATGTAAAACTGAGACTGGAAGCAGGATAATTAAATACTTATGACTCTATGGGCTTCTCACTTGTGGCCTTTGTTTTTATAAATAGCTTTTGTTTCCCTAATTCGGAGATTCCCTCAGCTGTCAAGGCACTAAGAAAAATATGAAAAAAATTCACTGAAGCTTTTCTTGGTTAAGGCCATAAGATCATAGGAATAGGAGTAGAATTAGGCTATTCGGCCCATCAAGTCTACTCCGCCATTCAATCATAGCTAATCTATCTCTCCCTTCTAACCCGATTCTCCTGCCTTCTCCCCATGTACTAATCACGAATCAATTTCTGCCTTAAAAATATCCGTTGACTTGGCTACCGCAGCCCTCTACGCCAAATAATTCCACATATTCATCACCCTCTGACTAAAGATTAGGTATTCTGGAGATAATTTAAGTTTCTCTAGTCTTTATTTGCTCAGAAACATCTGTGACTTTATGGTCTTGGAATGTACCAATCGTGAGAACGATGGATTTATTTTTAGGAAAATAACATTCTCCACTTATCAAATATTAATTTTTTTTAACCAGACTGCATTGTACACATGATAATTCTTGGCTCAAAAGACCGCACAATGTAACTTGCAAAGTTCATCAACAAGAAATTGCAAATGGAAATGAAATTACTGCAGATGGTATGGAAAGAAATTGTTGACATTTAATGACAATGTCCTTTCTGATGGAACATTAACACTGTTTCTGTTGCTGCAGATGCTGGATTAAAGAGGCAAGCAGCACATCAATTTGGATTTGTACCACACTGCCTTTTGATCAAAGAATCACAGACATTGTATGTGGGTAGTTTTACAGGCTAAGTCACACAGGGTGCCATATTGGTGAGGTATTTGGATACTTATGTCTAATGGTCACAATTAATTCTGCAGAATAGATAGATTGTAATGATGATTTTACAACTTTCTGGTGCTTCCTACAGCTCAACACTTAAAGATCTACAGAAAGAAGGTTTACCTGGCACTGGTGCTTTGTTCTGAGTTCAAGGCTTCTGAACAAACCAGTACTGTCCAGAGGGTCAGGCAGCATCTCTGGAGAGAAGGAATGGGAAGCGTCACCCATTCCTTCTCTCCAGAGATGCTTCCTGTCCCGCTGAGTTACTCTAGCATTTTGTGTCTATCTTCGATTTAAACCAGCATCTGCAGCTCCTTCCTACACAGTTCCACACAGACATGGCTCTGGTAGTATGCATTTCCCTAGGAATAGAACAATGACTGGGAGAATGAACAGAGGTACACAGAAATGTTCAAGTGAGCCGTGAACCTCACTGAGGAACATTGTATTAGAAACCTTACCTTGGGTACCTTCACTGACATCTCCCACCCGCCATAGTCCTTTATAGCAAAGGCTGTTTTCATGTCTTCTGCTGAGGAGTGCAACTACTTGACAACATGGGAAGTGCTGGGTGCACATTGCATCTATTTTGTTTGGAAGGTAAATTGGCAGCACAATCTGTATGCTGGTTATGAACATATTGAGTCATGGAATAATAAAACACAGAAACAGGACCTATGCAACAGCCATCAAGTTCCACTTTATTCCTATTTTCTTCTCCCCACATTCCCATCAACTCCCCTTGATTCTACTACCATAGAAAGCATCCCAGTGGGATGCATCACAACTTGGTTCGGCAACAACTCTGCCCAAGACCACGAGAAACTGTATAACCCTGTCTATCACACAAACTACCCTCCTAACCATTGACTCCAACGACACTTATGTAGACACATCTACACCTTGGGAAAGCAGTCAACATAATTAATGACCATTTACATCCTGGTCATTTCCTCTTCCCCCCTCCCTCCTCTCAGGCAGTAGATACAAAAGCTTGAAAGGACGTATCGCTGATTCAGGAACAGCTCCTTTCAGTTCACAGTTCAAGAACAGCGCCCAACCTGCCTCATTGCCGCCCTTGCACATCTTTTTGCTGCATTTTCCCTGTTGCTGCAATGCAGTAATTCAATAATGCCATATTCTGCTTTCTGGGATTTTCCTCTTTGCACTCACCTGTTGTACTTGCGTACGGTTTGATTGTACTCTTTGATTGTGTGATTTGACTGGATCGCATGCAAACAAAGCTTTTCACTGTACCTCAGTACACGTGGCAATATCAATACCAATACTCACCTACACACCAGGGGCTGCTCAACCTATCAATCCTCTTGTCTTTGGGATATAGGAGGAAACTGAGCACCCACAAGAAACCCAAGTGGTCAGAGACACAACATGCAAACTCCAGAAAGGCAGTGGTGAGGTTCTGAATTGAACCTGGGTTGCTGGAACTGCACCACTGTCATCCCCTTTTTATTTCCATTTTTATGGAATTCTTTCCTAAAGCTGAAACATCTTTACAAGTGAAACATGATGGCAAAGATGCCTTTCAGATTCAGTTTTGTGAAAAGATAGATTTAACATTGTTTTGAAACAATTCTGGGGAAGAAATATAATGTTGGTAATTAGAAAGGCACACAAGAGCAGCAGCCTCCTCCCTACAGTTCTTACCTGTGCGTATCTGGTTCTCATTGAGTCACACAGGATGGAAATAGGCCCTCGGTTTCATGCTGCCCATCAATCACCCATTTATACCATATTATTCCCATGTTTTTATTCTCCCACATTGTCATTGAATTTCTCCACCAGTTTTACCACTCACCTGCACATAAGAGGCAATTTGCAGTGGCTAGTTAATTGACCAACCCATATATTTTTGATTTAATGATCATAATAATCAAAATCTTAATCATACTTTATTAGCCAAGTATGTTTTGCAACATACTGTGGTATGAAACCAGTGCATCGAGAGGACAGTCATGAAGGACATAGCGAGAAATGCAAACTTCACACAGTCAACACCCAAAGTCAGGATTGAACCTGGGTCTCTGGGTCTGTGAGACCTCCATTCTGTTAGCTACACCACAGTGCTGCCCTTAACTCTGTTGATTTAGCAGAAATGAAGATGCAGAGGTGAATACAATTGGTTCTAATTAGCCAATACTTTTGGTTACTGTGAATGACCAAATGACAAATTTGAATGACACAATATATAAAAAGTATAAACATATAGGAATGAGACACACTGTTGTCACATGCAGATATTCATGCACACCAAGGTGGAGGTAATGTTAAGTTCAGCGGTAAGTGATTTTAGTGGAGTCTTACTTTGCCATGTTCCTCAATGAGTAACTTTATAAATCCCATCACTGGTTGACTTTACCACTTCTATTTTACCATGTACACCATCTATTATCTCTTTATGGCCAAACTGTAGGTTTAAGGTGAAGGGGAAAAGATTTAATCTGAGGGGTAACTTTTTCACACAAAGGATGGTGGGTGTATGGAATGAGCTGCCAGAGGAGGTAGTTGAGGCTGTTATCACAATGTTTAAGAAACATTTAGACAGGTACATGGATAGGAGGAATTTGGAGGAATATGGCACAAACACAGGCAGGTGAGACAAGTGTGGCTGGGACATGTTGGCCGGTGTGGGCAGGTTGGGCCGAAGGGCCTTTCCACACTGTATCACTCTATAGCCCAATGACTATTTCAGGTATCCTGCTCCTCCCCAGAGACTTTATTGGCTACTGCTGCGACAAACCAATTTAAAATTCACATTACTACCTTTACATTTTCAGTGTTTTCTTTTATTTTAAATACTTATTTGCACCTTTCACCCATCTACGACAAATCTATCCCTCAGGAGTCATTCCTATCCTAATTCTTCCATGTCAAGCCTTTTCCATCGCTGCTTTCCAAACAAAAACCTCTCAATTGTCTTTTTCAAATCTCAATCTTCCTTGTAATTCTTTCCACTTAAGTCTCCTTTCCTTCAAATGTCTGTTCTCATTTATTCAACTCAAATGTTTTGGTAATAAATAATACCATTTAATATGTTACAATTGTTCTTCAGAGATTTTTATTCCAAATTAAATCAATTGAATTAAATACTTCCAAGTGTAAAAAAAAATTAAACTTTATTATTGGATTGCCTCAGAGATCTATCATAAAAGTTTCACAAAGTTGTCAGAGAAGCACTTAGCTAATGTAAATAAAAAGGCAGTCATTTGGCAACCTCTTTTTATTCAACACTCCAGATGAGAAGGATCTGCAACTCTGGAGCTAGAGACCCTAAATGGTATTTTGAGACGAGTGTTACATTTCGTTTCGATTAGAGATACAGTGCGGAAACAGGCCCTTTGGTCCACCGGATCTGCGCCGACCAACAATCCCCCACACTAACACTTCCACACACTAGGAACAATTTTTACATTTACCAAGCCAATTAACCTACAAACCTGTACGTCTTTGGTGTGTGGGAAGAAACTGAAGATCTCGGAGAAAACCCTCGCAGGTCACGGGGAGAACCTAAAAAATTCCGTACAAACAACACCCGTAATCAGGATTAGACCCAGGTCTCCGGTGCTGCATTTGCTATGAGGCAGCAGCTCTACCGCTGCGCCACCATGAGCGCCCTAGCCTCCTTTATCTCACAGGAAGCAGTTTCGATTTTAAAAATAGATTTATTATATTCAGCTCTTAACAAATTTACACCTGAAAAGGAAATTAATGAATTAAGAGTTAATGTGCACAGTTTCACTTCAGTGATAGACTACTTACTTTAGGCAATGGTTGGGCAGTGATGTCGTGCTGATTATTACTTAATCCTACAGTTGTTCCAAGCTGAGTGGTCATGTTATAAATTTTACGCCAGACATGGCTGCTTTCCATGTAGCTTGGACAAGACAAAGTATCTGATTTCTTCAATAAGGATTCTTTTCAAAAAATGTCCTTAAATAGGCAATGGTCGCAGCAGACAGCAGAAATCTTCACTATGCCAAGAGTTCAATCAACCCTACCCAGTAGCACAGTCAAAGAAGAAGTAATTTGCGTTTGGTGAGGATTTTTATCTTGAGATTTTGACAATGGCCAGACTAATAATGCAACCAAAGTGATTCAAAATGCTGAGAAATCACAGAAAAATAGGCAATAAAATGACAAATCTCTGAAGCCAAGTTGATAGACAAACAGTGGAAAGAACAGTAAAGCAGAATTCTTCTGCTTTACTGGTTGTAGTAGAGCTACTGCCTTTCAGCGCCAGAGACCCTGGTTCGATCCTGACTACGGGTGCTTATCAGCAAAGAATTTGTACGTTCTCTCCATGACCTGCGTGGGTTTTCTCCGAGATCTTCGATTTCCTCCCACGCTCCAAAGACGTACAGGTTTGTAGGTTAATTAGCTTGGTAAAATTGCAAATTGTCCCTCGTGTGTGTGGGATAGAGTTAATATGAGGGAATCGCTGGTCGGCCCAGACTCGGTGGGCCAAAGGTCCTGTTTCCGCGCTGTATTTCTCAACTAAACTAAACTTTAAAAGATTTAGCTGGAAAATAATTCACAACTTGTAGGATGTAGTTCCAGAAAATTGATGAGAATAGATATTCATCATGTAATATTCACACAGGATGCTTAACTCTGCAGTGTATTTTCACTTACTTGTATTAAGCAGTATCAAGGTTTTCATGCATAAAAATTCCTCTTGAGTTACTTGAAGATGAATAAATTCTTGTGAGATTTGGCGCATTGCTATACACAGATCATACATCGCCGACTTTTGCATTCGTTGCCTAAAAGAGAAAATCACCCAAATAATCTTCACATAAAATATGCACAAAACTCCCAAACGTTAACCTCCCCCAACATTCATTCCAATGGAAAACTACTTCCAACCACTTGCTTATCCTTCCAGTCAGTGGGATCTGGACCTTTTTAATTAGGTCTCTTAAATTCCCATGAAATTTAGGGATGCAATGTGCTCTTTTTGTCCAGCTGGCAGTCATGCATATGTGGAACAAGCCATGTGTACAGCTACTCTCATGACATGCCAATCATTCCCATCCCCATATTTCCTGTGCGGATTAGTCAGTGTGCAGGGCTGCCAGGTTGCTGAGTGGGATATGAAGCAAGTCGCCAGCTTGTTGCATTCATTTGACTATGTTAAGGCTGAGTTTGGACTTCTTTGGGATTGAAAAATGAGACAGTGTGTAGAGTTGGGTAGATGTGTATTCCTTTTAAGGTATTTAACTGTGCTCCTTTTAAACTCACCCAGACTAATCCAATATCATCAATGTTTCAAGAATGTCAAATTAATGGACTTTTATTGTCTGTATTGATTGAGATTATGGCCAACAATGATCACAGATCTTTAAAGACTTCATCTGTTCCCATCCATCTGCAAAACCATTCAAACATTTATTTGGATGCCATTGGTCTATGAAGCCAGGATTTGTACCTTTGAAGACCAGCTGCACAGTGGTGGAATGGAATTCCTTTCCACTTGTAACTTTGGTAGAAATATTTAACCATGTTTGTCCAACAGCAACCTTGAGAAAAGGTATAGAATATAGAAGCCACAATACTCATTCACATTGCCGACTACTCTCTGGGAAGGAGATGAAAGAGTAATCTATGCTAGAATGGGATGTCTGCTCAACCCTTTGATTTTCCCAGCCATGATCCAAGGTCAGGTGAGTTTTTAGTTGTGAAGAAACAAGGGACTGGAATCTGGTGCAAAAAAAAACAAAACACACATTGCTGGAGGATTTGTGGAGACAGGGGGACATTTCTGGTGGAGACGCTACATCAGAAATGAGGGTGTAAATGGGAGATGCATGTCTACATGAAACTGCCCTTTGTTTAGATCCTCCTGTGAATGGTTCAGCAGGAGTTTTTGGGTGCCCTTTTCTGCACACTCTTGGCTCTGCATCAGAATTAGATTTTCACGCAAGAACCAGGACAAGACCTCATCAAGAAACCAATCTGTACTGAAACACATCAGTCCTTGATTAAATAATAGATGAGTTCAGGTCAATTCAGGTCAAATGTTAAGTATGTTCCATTGTAATGCATTGTAATGCATTAGGGGTAGGCTATTTAGAACAGAGATGAGGAAAAACTTCTTCACCCAGAGAATTGTGAATGTGGAATGCTCTGCCTCAGAAGGCAGTGGAGGCCAATTCTCTGGATGCTTTCTAGAGAGAGTTAGATAGAGCTTTTAATGATAGCGGAGTCAGGGGGTATGGCAAGAAGGCAGGAACGGGGAACTGGTTGTGGATGATCAGCCATGATCACATTGAATGGCTGTGCTGGCTCGAAGGGCTGAATGGCCTACTCCTGCACCTATTGTCTATTGTCTATTGAAACATTGGATTAGAAGCTAAATGTTATTCCAAGGAAGTCTACAGGTGATTTAATGAGGCAGTGACCCCAATGCTGGAACAATTCCACGCATCAAGAATGGAATTAGCAGTTGCTCGGGTAGGTATCAATTGATTAGAGAAGGATAACACTGGTTTATTAAAGCAAATCACATCTAAACAACTTAAGAAGGCTTTAGAGCAAGCAACACAGATATTAGATGAGAGAAACGTCATTGAAATGCGACCAATAGACTTTCAAAAGCCATTTGCTAAAACGTTAAAAGTGTACAACCAATAGTGAGGTGTCCCAGGAGAGGAGGTAGGCAGGATTACTCAAATGAAGATCCCACTTCTATCCCCACTTTTAGTGGCAGTTTTATGCTTGATGTTTGTGGCCAGGTCAAGACTGAAACACTAAGGATCAGTTATAATGTAAATAATTATTCAGCATAATTATTTGGGACTTGCTCCAAGTTTGCTTGTCCCCAACATGTGTGTTCATTTAATAGGATAATGACTTGTGCAAACAAAACGTTTCTGTGGCTACTTGTTTGAAGTGTTAACTATACCTCATGGAGACAGAGAGGTTATACTGTATTATTTTAATAATTCCAAAATTACCGTTAATATTTGTCGTGAGGCAATAATACTATTATTTTAGTCTAGGAAAAAAGATGATTCATCATGTTCTTGGCACCATGAAAAATGTCATAGAGAATGAAATAGAACTCAGAAGGATCGTACTGAAGTACTTCATATGTATATTTCTCTAAATCTCTGAGAATGAATCCCTCAGCAGAAGGCAGATGACAAACTTTTCTCATCTACAGCAAATTAACCAAAGCAAATTATCCTTTTAGCTTTATTGATATTTGCATTTAAGTTCAAAGATGCCCTCAGCTATTATGCTTAGGATTGTATGAGAATTTATTTGCTATATTTCATTGTCAAAAGTTAACTGATGCATAATTCACCGTGATCAGCATGTTCCTTTCATTCATAATAAACATCATTTCTAACTAATTCCTTTGCTCTACTTCTGTAAATATAAATGGTCTCAAGCTAGAATTTAATCAATCTGAAGCTAATTCCTAACTCCGATACCAATGAAGCTTTGAAAGGCTGGTCCTCTCCCACATCAAATCCAGCATCCCTGCATCATTGGACTCTCATCAATTTGCATACAGGGCAAATAGATCCACAGAGGATGCCATCTCTGTGGCTCTTCACACTGTCCTGACCTACCTGGAAAGACAGGGCACCTACGTGAGGATGCTCTTCATTGACTATAGCTCTGCCTTGAATACGGTCATCCCCACCAAGCTCACCACCAAACTCCACCAGCTAGGCCTCAGCTCACTGATATGCGATTGGATCCTGAATTTTCTGACAGAGCGACCGCAGGCAGTGAGACTGGGGCCGCCACTATCACCCTAAGCACCGGCACACCACAGGGCTGTGTACTAAGTCCCATGCTCTACTCCCTCTTCACTCACGACTGTGTTCCTGCATTCGACACCAACACCATTATCAAGTTTGCAGATGACACAACGGTGATCGGGCTGATCACCAACGGTGACAAAACAAACTACAGAGCGGAGGTGCAGAACCTGGCGGACTGGTGCTCACGGAACAACTTGTCGCTAAACTCCTCCAAGACGAAGGAGCTGATTATCAACTTCAGGAGGTCACAGAATGGGGAATACACCCCAATCTCCATCTACGGGGACAGTGTGGAGAGAGTGTCCAGCTTTAAGTTTGGGCACTCACATCTCAGAGGACCTCACATGGTCCACCAACACCGCTGCGCTGGTCAAAAAGGCACAGCAACGACTGTTCTTCCTAAGAACATTGAAACGGACTGGTCTGCCCCAACAGCTGCTGACGACCTACTAGAGCATACTGATGTATGGCATCTCTGTGTGGTATCTCAGCTGCACGGAGGCGGAGAGGAGAGCTCTTCAGCGGGTCATCCACAGAGCGCAAAAGATCATTGGGACACCGCTACCAGCCTTGGAGGGCATCTACCACACACGGTGCCTTTGGAAGGCCGTCAGCATCCATAAAGACTCCTCTCACCCTTGTAATGGACTGTTCAAACTACTCCCTTCCGGCAGACGTTACAAGGCCTTCTACGCCCGCACCTCCAGACTCAGGAACAGCTCCATTCCCAGAGCTATAGCGGCTCTGAACCGGCCCTGCTGAGTGCCCCCCACCCCCATGGACTTCTCCCTTGGATGGTCACGTCGCACAGACACATCTGCTCTTTAGTCTGTTTTGGTTTTGACTGTTTTACTGGTCTAATGTTCTTTTCACAAACCTTGTTCTCGGGCTATCTAAACCTAAATTTTATTAATTGTTTAAATTATGACATCGGATGCAGTTGCAAACCAAATCTCATTGCACTTATGTGTAATGACAATAAAATATATTATTATTATTATTATTATTATGGATATTCATCACCGGCATGCTTCTTTTGCTCTCCGTAAGAGATTTGTATCAATGAGTGATACATTCAAAACAAGTTGATCAACAGCAATTCGTAACATTTCCATTTGAAATTCGCTCAAAAGGTTTGAGTATCAATAGAAAGGTCATCCTTTATTGCCTGTGAAACACTAATGGTGAGTCCCCATTTTGAACTAGTGCAGTTCATGCTACAAATGTATTCCTACATTGTTGCTGGATAAGGACTTCCAAGATTTTGTAGGGATGGTAAAGAAGTGATAACTTTTTCAGAAATAATTTGAGGTTGCCTCCTGATATACAAAACATAGTTGCATTGTTTTATCCTGCTAGGATCCTTACTTTATACAATCTTCCTTCGAGGTTCTGTAAGTTCTGCACGCATCCTTAAGCCACTTTTCTACTTTCTTGTAGCCGTCCTTTGCTGTGGACTCCATGAATAACATTGTTTCACACACACCCCATAGAATGCCATGACCACTTGGTTAACAATTAAATGGGAAATGGATGTTGTAGGACCCGCTGAATATTCAGACTCGATTCCATGCATATATATTGGATTTTCTTCCCCTTTCCTATAAGTTGCCTCTTTTTTTCCAATTAGATTTTGGAAAGGCCTACACTTTTGCCCAAAATTACATTCAATGTTTCTAAGATAGTTTGGCATTTCCATTCATTCAACTTTTCCAAGCAATCTAAAGTGAATGTTTTATTCATAGTTCTAAAGTGATAGTACTGTTTGTGCATGCTTCACAGTGAACAGAGACCAATTTCAATAAGAGATAAGTTTGGGTTTCTAAAATATATACAATATACCGGCACAATGTGGCCATTCAGCCCCAATTGATTGGATTGGGCTAGATCTGGCACCCTGTCCAACTGGGCCATGCGGGGTTGCGGTTAGTCAGCCCCGAATTATGTTTTCCACAATGTGATAAAATGATGCCCGCACCCAAGAGATGGAATGGGTGCCAAGCTGTGCAGAGATCTTAGGCAGTGAATCCTGAGTTCCATATCAGCCATTACCTCCCACAAAGCTTTGAAACAGTTTTTTTTAATCTTTCTGATATCAAAGGCATTTTGCATTGAGATTCAAATATATTTTAAAAAATAAATACTACTCAATAATTAAAACATGCTAAAAACACCTTAAAAACAGTATAAACTAAGGTAAAAGATTTCAACCACTTACCTGAGTCAGTCAAATGAATGGGGGTCACCCTTCTGAAGAAAACTCACCCTGGTCTAATGTTGTGGATCAGATGCAAAGTGGATTCAGTTCCTGTGTACAGCATACTGAATGGGATTTTACATGCACCTACATTTGATCTCTTGGTGAGCAATCTGCCAATGGTTCCTTAGCAGTGGGCTTGATTTAGTTTACAGCAACAAGACTCTTGGACTTCAATGCATAGCATAGCATGCATTGATTGATTGTAAGCTGCAAGTTTCACAATGTCTATTGTAATGTATTTGTAAATATTCGTGACCAGATGAGAGGATGCATTTACTCACTCATTAAAAATCAGATCTGGAGCAAAGTACAGCATCTTTCCTTTGACGTGTTTATATGATCGCCATCCCATTGCGAATACCATCAGGCCCATCCACGAGTACTGAATGAGGGTCATTTGATCATCTATGTGCAAATTCCGAAATCCTGTAAATATATAGGGCAATGTTACAAAGAAACGTTCTTGTTGTTAACACGATTGGCATGATATATACCATAGTGTGCACAGTCCATATATTATCATCATACTTTACCACTTCTCTGAGTGTAATATGTTAAAACTGACAGTTTACTCACCTGCAAGTTAAAGTAACTGAATGTATCTAATTAAAGGTCCTATTGATCTGTGTCTATATTCCCAAAGGCTGGAATTATGGTTCTTATTCCATTATGAGATCACTTTCAACTGTATTCCACCTTATTTTCACCAGAGTCATCAATGACAATTGTTTAAAATTGTCTAAAATAGCCTGGTTACAAATGAGTGAATTTTACGCTTTTCTCCATCCAAGGGGTTTGTAAGCAGAAAGATGCATTGATTTGTGTCCTTTTCCAACTGATTTTGAGTAGTTCAATGGTAGGAAAGCTATCACATCCTGAATTGTTCACAGGGATGAGCAGAGTATATATTGTATATCTTCCAAACTATTGACATGTGTGTTCACTTACAGCAATACATAAGGCACATTCCCTATTATCTGTGCCAGGGCACTACTGGATAATAAACATTTCACGAGTCTCTTTTGCAGAGGGTCGGCGTGGTGAACATGAAATTTGAAAGTTTTGAAGGGAGTGCTGTCAATCTTGGCTCCATTTTGGCCAGCAAAGTAATTGACTCAGCAAATTGTAGAAAACAGCTGATGGTGCCATTTCACTTCCGTCTTATGCTTCTAGTTTAGGGTTAGAATTCTTGAACATATGTAAATCACACTAAGCCTTAGATATTAGTGATAACCTTTAGAATAGTGTTTGTCATGCTCAGCAAATAACATGCCCATAATTGCAATATAGACTACACTTGCGCTCCATGTTATTGGGGAAAGGGTTTGCATTTCTAGAAAATGATCCAAACTGTGATTTTCCATATCTCGAAGCTGGGTCATCTCTGCATCCACCAAAAAATATGAGTTGAAATATATGTTGTTTATTTATTTACTACTTTTTCACATAGATTGTGTAAGAGGAAATTTTAATCCATCTCTCAAATTTTTGAGTCAAATGATTTGTGAATTATTTAAGTGTGAATTTCCATAACAGGAATGAGCATAACCCTGGAGTCACCTGCACCTAGGAAGCATCTTACTTTTAACTGGAAGTGTTTGACCATTTCTAGTTTAAGAAATGCAACTTCTGTGATGATGTTCTCTTTGCTATTAGACAGAAGGTCAAGGAGCAATGAATCTACCAGGCAGGATCACAGTAAGATGCTTCTTAAATGGATTGCTTATTGGACTAGAACTATGATGATATAAAAAAGAATTTTATTGCATCTTGCAAAAATGCCCAGCTCCTTACTCCTTACTCTTTCCCCTTGCCCACCCTGGAAAAATTGTACCTTTTAAGTTTCAGGCTTTCAAGTATTGGATACCTGATAACATTGCTTTTATAATAAAAAAATAAAGCAAATATAATAAAAAATAAACACGGATTTGTCAACAAAATTAAGGTGATTTTTTTTAGTCCAAATAGATAAAAATAATTATAATTTGTGAATAAGATTATTGATTAACGACTTGTTGCTGCAACAATTGCAGTGAACTAGGATGATGTTAGTATGTTTTTTAGATAGAATCCTTGTGGAAATAACATTGATCCATGCAGGATGTCAGACACAGTGCAAAGCACACTTATGTTGTTGATTTCAGAAGATATTTGTTAAAATTGTGGAAGAAAGTGACATTTAGTAATTGGAAATGAGGCATGGTAGCAAGTCAGAGAACACAATCCTTAATAATGTGAGAGACTAACTGGAAATTAGCACTAATGTGACTTCAGACTAGATATATTGCAAGGGGTGTGCAGCAACATATAACCATGAGATGACACTGACTTGCTAGGTTGTGTCCTTACAACACATTGGTATCTCAATGGCAACAGGGCTTGAAATTATCGTGGCATGAATTGATTTTTACATTTTTGAAGAATTACGCATATTTTTCATTCATATGGCATGAAAATTAACCAATCAATATTGCTTTTTCAAAGATTTGTGCAATGGAAAAGAAAGATTCCTTGCAGTCCCCTCCCTCACACGTGGAGGCTACTGCCAAATGACCGAGCTCTTAGTCGGAATTGAACCCAGCATCTGAAACACATTAGCTTTCCATCAATGACATTTAAAAAATATTCTCTTTGAAGTGAGGTATTTGGTTTCTTAAGGGAGCCACAAAATTCCACTGAAAAGCAGTTGAGAGATAGAAAAATGCAGATTAGTAACAGCAAAGATTTAGCATCATTGTTGCCCTTAGTTGCCTCAGCAGTTGGATTTTAAAAGCCAGCCAAACTTAATAAAAACTATCCAGATGATTTGGTTATGCACATACTGAAAGGAAACCACAGTGCTGTGATTAAGACCTTGACCCAGAGTTAATCTCCAAATGTATACTGAGCATTATTGCTACAGAGTAGGTGCTTGCATTGAACATACAGCATCTGCTTCAGAACTCAAACAGGTGCAAAATATGGGTAGGAAGAAGATCTCCTGTGATCACTCTCATTTCTCCCTTTGAAATATTAAGATCCATAATGAAGGAATGACCTCATTGACCCAGAACAATGACCCAACCTTTACTGGATTCCCATATCTCATGGTTTACTATTGTTCTACAGTCATTTTCATCGTGCCTTTGCTTGGGGAAATATATTGCACTATTTAGTACACTGCCATTTTTTATAAACTTTTCCAGACATTTGAAGAATCAACCGAATATAAAGAAATGGCCAATGGATCTCCTATCTTAACCGTTTGCTTTCCTATTGTTCTGAGGGCAGATACAGACAAAACAAAACATTTATGTCTCGTTATACTTCACATATCATTGAAAGGCAGTCGCTTTGCGCACAGAGAAAAAGAGTCGGGCAAACAGCGTTGAGAGAAAGGAGCAGTCAATTTGCAGGTAGACAAAAATGTTGGAGAAACTCAGCGAGTGAGGCAGCATCTATGGAGCGAAGGGAAAAAAAAATCAATTGCATGTGTTATTGCTAATTGTGGGAGGAATGTTGGCAATCAATCCTCAGTTCATCGAACAGTACCACTGCAATTCAACATGCAGATAGGCTCTGTGTTTTAATATCTTATCCAGAGAATGGTAATTCCAACAATTTGATGTTGCCTTTTCTCTGCTCTGCACTGAAGCATTAATCTTCCATTCAGAATAATATAATTTGAGGCACAAAGCAGCAGGTGTTGTGGAAGAGCATATCTTCAATGGCGATAAATGGACAGCTACAAAATGGGCACCAGCAACAAATATACACATATCGTCCTAAGAATGTGCACCGTGAAACATAGCTAATAGATTTTTAAGTCATCCCCATTTAATAAAGTATAGACAGGCTCCAACTCTGACCATGTGCCTGCGAAGATCTGTCATTGTGGGGCCAACATGTTGAAAGGAGATAGAGATGGATGCTATACAAGGAGCCAAGGACCAGGGAAAGAGAAATGGGGATTGGATAGGACATAAATTGTGAATATAATGGCTTTCTGATTCAGATGGGACTAGCTTTGTCTTCGATCACATAGGCAGTAATCTGGTACTATGCATCTATGGTAACAGAAATGGCAGCTGATATGTGATTTTCTTCGTCAGGCTTTCAACTTTAAATTAAAATTTACCCCCAATGGATGTAGAGATCATTGAGGAACAGGATTAAAGATGTCACCACAGAAAATCTGAATATCAGGAGGACTAGTAATTTACTAGTCACAGTGGTTGCAGCGGTAGAGTTTCTGCCTTACAACGAATGCAGCGCCAGAGACCCGGGTTCGATCCTGACTACGGGTGCTGTCTGTACGGAGATTGTATGTTCTCCCCGTGACCTGCGTGGGTTTTCTCCGAGATCTTTGGTTTCCTCCCACACTCCAAAGATGTACAGGTTTGTAAGGTAATTGGCTTGGCGAATAAAAAAATTGGCCCTAGTGGGTGAAGGATAGTGGTAATGTGTGGTCGGCGTGGACCCGGTTGGCTGAAGGGCCTATTTAGGCACTGCATCCCAAAACTAAACTAAACTAAACTCAACTGAGGTCATAGCTCAGGTCAATGTCATCAGAATCTCTATTTTCCAGATTAATACAACCCTGACATAGCCATGCATTCAAAGAGGATAAATGAGTTCATAAACACTAGGCTCAGCAGTCACGAAAATTCAGAAGGAAATGCATTCTGCATGAACATATATCAGCAGCATTATAAACAGCTTGAGTCATGTTCAGCAGTTCCACAGTTTGGGGCAGACACGTGTTAGTTGAGCATTTTGCTCTGGTACGATAAGTTCCTGTTGTTTCTCCTCACAATCCTGTCCTCATTCCTAACTGTTTGCTGGCTGGGTTGGAGTTTGTCGAAAATAACTAGGAAAAATTCCATTCAGTTTTTAGGTAAATTCCAATGGGCATCCCTCACTGATGTCAATGCAGTCTTTGACATTACTGAGATGTTACTCTGATGAAGATAATTTGACTTCAATTGTATCTTTAATGTTACCTGGAACAGGTGAAAGCAGCATCGTTTTTATTACCTGTAACAGGTCAAAGCAGCATCGTCTTATTTGTTTTTTCGTATGTAACGCAAAGCAGCTCATCTGTTTAACTAGTTTTGATTGATTTTGGTTTCTTGCCCCTTCATTAGGACAATACCAGGAAAGCTTGTGAGAATTGAAAGTTTAAAATCAGCTTAATAGCAGTCAGAAGGTTGGGATATTTCAGCTACACTTGAGCAGTTCAGACTCCAAGTGCGGTAGGTTTCTCTAACTGTTCTTCATTTCCTTTAACAATAATTGAAATGAACTTCAACACTTTTGCCTCCATTCCAATACAACATTGTTGATATTCACTCTATTGATCTTGAAACAAATTATACCCACAACAAGATATTTTATGTTATCTTTGCCTAAATCTTTTAAGGTCTTCCTAAGTCGTTGGATTGCTTTTGGTTGAGGATCTTGACATATCCTTGTGTCGCCAAAGTATTTTGGAGATAGAAGCACGAATGTTGGTGCACAGATGACTCCAACATGCAGGGAGAAGAAAAAGATGTGATGATTTTTTTTTGCGCAGTTCTGCTTGGTGGAGTTGTGAAATGTTTAAAAGTCACTGATTTGCACAAAGACGATTTTGCAAATTTACTGTCGCAAGAAATAACAATCAAAATAAAAACCTTCAGGGCCCAGTTAACCTCATGGTCAAATTGCTGATGTATGCGCTCAGCAGATGGAGCTGAAGATATAGCAGCAGAAATTCAAAATATTTTTCCAATAGCATTGGCATCCATTTCCTCTTATTACACTTTGCAAAGAACTTGGTGGAGATTTTTTTTGCATTAATGATATCAGACAACTGCTTGCTGCTGTCGCACTGCGTTTCTCCATCCATGTTGGGAGAGGCTTTTATTGTAGCCAGTACAATCATGGCAAAATACAAAACTACCGGGAAACAATCGTGCAATGTAACAAAGCTTTCAAAGAAAGCATGCAAAAAAAATCTGAAAAATCATGTTGTTATTGCTGACGAAGACAGCCCCAATAAACTGAGGACTGGGGAAATCGAGGATCAAGTAAGTGTGGTGTTTAATAGAATTGTCACATTGTGCCACCGTCAATACTATCAGAAAGTTATGGAATTCTAGAAATATTTTCCTTATTCCCATCTTTTCCTGTCTCTCACTGACATGATCATTTGCTGACATAGCTCTCCATTAGAGTCTGTCAACTTCTAACACGTTGGTCAAATATCCATTCATCATGGGTGAGCAAAGACATTTAATGCTCTCGATGTCAGTTGCTCTACATTGGTGAGACCAAGCGTAGGCTTGACGATTGCATCGCCGAACACCTCCGCTCAGTTTGCAATAACCAACCTGATCTCCCGATGACTCAGCACTTCAACTTCCCTTCCCATTCCGAATCCGACCTTTCTGTCCTGGGCCTCCTCCATGACCAGAGTGAGGATCACTGTAAATTGGAGGAGCAGCACCTCATATTTCGCTTGGGCAGTTTGCACCCCAGTGGTGTGAACATTGACTTCTCTAATTTCAGGTAGTCCTTACTTTCTCCTCCCCTTCTCAGCTCTCCCTCAGCCCTCTGGCTCCACCTCTTCCTTTCTTCCTCTCACCCCCACCCTCACATCAGTCTGAAGAAGGGTCTCGACCCGAAACGTTGCCTATTTTCTTCGCTCCATAGATGCTGCCTCACCCGCTGAGTTTCTCCAGCATTTTTGTCTGCATTTAATATTGACAGGTCTTTTTTTTTTGCAACCTCAATTGACCTCACTCAACTCCAGATTTATTCATTCTTTAGAATAAGAGTTAATTCCTGATAATACTTCTCTAATTTTAAAGTTATGCTTGTTGGTTCTGAACTCACCACAGGATCAGTTTTACTCTATTTTCAAATGTGTCGACCTCTTTATTCACCACAAATATCTACCCCCATCCATTCACTTGTGTGAGACAATTTGCTTTGGTCAGAAAACGTGGCCACATATAACTTTGGCCATGTTGGCAGCCTTCCAGTATTACCATCCTGTCAGTGCAGTGCCCTCCATAATGTTTGAGCCAAAGACCCATAATTTATTTATTTGCCTCTGTACTCAACAATTTGAGATTTGTAATAGAAAAAATCACATGTGGTTAAAGTGCACATTGTCAGATTTTTATAATGGCCAATTTTACACATTTGGGTCTCACCATGTAGAAACTACAGCAGTGTTCCTCTCATAGTCCCCTCATTTCAGGGCACCATAATGTTTGGGACACAGCAATATCATGTAAATGAAAATAGCCATGTTTAGTATTTTGTTGCGTATCCTTTGCATGCAATGACTGCTTGAAGTCATTGGACATCATGGACATCACCAGTTGCTGGGTGTCTTCTCTGGTGATGCTCTGCCAGGCCTGTATTCCAGCCATCTTTAGCTAATGCTTGTTTTGGGGGCTAGTCCCCTTCAGTTTTATTTTCATCATACAAAAGGGTTCAGATCGGGTGATTGACTTGGCCACTCAAGAATTTATCATTTTGTGATCATTGTCTTGCTGTAGAATGAACCGCTGGCCAATCAGTTTTGAGGCATCTGTTTGAACTTGAGCAGATAGGATGTGTCTATACACTTCAGAATTCATTATGCTACTACCATCAGCAGTTGTATCATCAATATAGATAAGTGAGCCAGTACCTTCAGCAGCCATACATGCCCCACCACCTTGTTTCACAGATCAGGTGGTATGCTTTGGGTCTTGGGCAGTTCCTTCTCTCTTCCATACTTTGCTCTTGCCATCACTGTGATATGTTAATCTTCTTGGCAAACTGTAACCTGGCCATCCTATTTTTGCAGCAAACCAGTGGTTTGCATCTTGCAGTGTAGCTTCTGTATTTCTGTTCATGAAGTCTTCAGCGGACAGTGGTCATTGACAAGTCCACACCTGAAGAGTGTTTCTGAACTGTCGGACAGGTGTTTGGGGATTTTTCTTTATTATAGAGGGAATTCTTCTGTCATCAGCTGTGGAGATCTTCATTGGCCTGCCAGTCTCTATGCGATTATTAAGCTCACCAGTGCTCTCTTCTTAATGATGTTCCAAACAGTTGATTTTGGTAAGCCTAATGTTTGGCTGATGTCTCTAACAGTTTTGTTCTTGTTTCTCGTTAAATCTTCTTTTTTTCTTTTGTTTCTTGTTAAATGGCTAATTTAACTTTCATTGGCACAACTTTGGTCCTCATGTTGATAAACAGCAATAAAAGTTTCCAAAGTTGATGGAACGACTGGAGGAAAGACTAGGTGCTGAGAGCTCACTTATACTTGCATTAAGGAGACAATTAATCACACCTGAGCAATTACAAATGCCTGTGAAGCCATGTGTCCCAAACATTATGGTGCCCTGCAATGAGGGTGGACTATGTGTAAACACAGCTGTAATTTCTACATGGTGAAACCAAAATGTATAAAAATGGCTTTTAATAAAATCTGACAATGTGCACTTTAACCACGTGATATTTTCTATGACATATCTCAAATTGTGGAGTACAGAGGCAAATAAATGATGGGTCTTTGTCCCAAACATTATGGAGTACACTGTAACTACCAAATGAAGGCTTAGGCCATGTTGGCAGCCTTCCATTATTATCATTCTGTCAGTGCGTTGTAAGGACTAAATTGCCAACTAACTTTATTGGTGCAACCACCAGGCACAGCAATAGAATATCTGAATGCTGGTGAAGTCATTTGCAAAGTCAAACATTGTAATAATTGTGCTGAGGGATTATGGTAAGGTGTGAAATAGCTAATTTAGCAGATTTTTTTTTCTGGCTCCAAAATAAACAATTTACAAATACAACTATTCCACCAGAAAAAAAAAGTTAATGTAGCAATGCCGAGTATGCTCTATTTGAATGAATCCTAAAATATCAAACGTGTACCCACATCATAAGTCTCTGAACTGCATGTATTAGAATAAAGAGCACTTTTCTAAGAACAGCCCAGGAACAATGTTTTGGGGACGTATGACAAAAAAACACTCTTGAAACATGATGCCCAGCTAAACTAATCTCATCTGTTTTTCATCTTTATATTAAAATGATCTAATGCATGTCAGTTGGAGTATCAAGGGCAGTTAAGTGCAGACCTTTTACTGGGCGATGGGGAGCAATTATTTCTTCCCTGCAATTTCTAAATGTGTAGATTTTCCCAACTAAGCTGATTCACCTTCCCTTTGCATTCGGTATTCACAATGTGAAGAATTGTAAGAGAGAAATTGTGTGGAGAAATGCTCTATATTTGAGAATCTAAATGCACATTGGATGATCACTTTGCGGAGCATCTATATTCACACTGCAAGGGTGACTCTGAGCTTTCAGTTGCCTGCCTCTCTAATTCCCCGTTCCACTTCGACTCCAACCTATCCGACAGGCCTTTTATGCTGTTTCGATGAGGTCCAATGTAATCCAAAGGAACAAAACATCATCTTCCATCTGGGCATATTGTAGACTTCTAAACTCAATATTGAATACTCCCATTCACTCCTTCTTTCCATCTGCATCGGAAAAGGGTATTTCTGCCAGTCAATCACCTGTGATCTTGGCCCAGATTTTCCTCTCTCCCAGTATGTCTCACAGACCTGCAATGCAACATATAACACAGACAAATGTATGTTGTGCTTCTAACCATGACATTAATCCATTTGGTCTCACCAATCAGACATATTCTCTTTGTTCTAATACCGATTCCCAATCTCTCCACCACTGAAAATGAAGTTACTGAAAACTAACTTATTTTTCCTTTTTCCCCACTTCTGAAAAATAAAAACAATAACTCATGTTCTTTCCCACAGGTGTTCCAACATAGAACAATGTAGAACAAGAACGGGCCCTTTGGCTCGTAATGTTTGTGCCCTGCACATCCACGTTAAAAACTGCTTGATCTGATGAATGCTTCCAGTTTTCTGTATTGTTTCAGATTACCCGCATATGCAGGGTTTTCCTGTTTTTCCATTTTAACTTTCTGCCGTGGGCCTCTGGATCTTTGGTGCCAGATATGACTTGCGGGTAGTGGGCATCCTGATCAGCCACTGATTAAAATGGATCCTGCAAACATTCTCAGATCTCCTGGTACTCCTGATGTATTCACGAGAGAGTTAAATATAGCTCTTAAGCTAATGGAATCAAGGGATATGGGGCGAAAGCAGGAACAGGGTACTGTTCCTGGATGATCAGCCATGATCATATTACATGGCGGCGCTGGTTCGAAGGGCCGAATGGCCTATTCCTGCACGTATTTTCTATGTTTCTATGTACATATGGAAATGGCTAGAGGACTGAGTCAGGCAGCCCTTCAGCTGTCTAAGATGGGCACCAATAGAACTGTAATGGCTGGTGGGATTTTGGAGGCAATCTTAACTCAGTTGCTGTACTATAGCAATGCTCAAAGATATATACTACCAATATTACCAAGCTGTGATTTATTTTTGCTTTGTCAGCATAATTAGCCAGATCTCATAAATCGTTGGCAAAGAATCTAGGTAGTCTTAAAAAGAGGGCTCTTAAAAATAGCGGAGTCAGGGGATATGGGGAGAAGGCAGGAACGGGGTACTGATTTGAGATGATCAGCTATGATAACATTGAATGGCGGTGCTGGCTCGAAGGGCCAAATGGCCTAGTCCTGCACCTATTGTCTATTGTCTATTGTCTATTGACAGAACAGAGGCACAGATAGTAGAGCCTCTGCCTCACAGCTCTGGTGACCCCAGGATCAATACTGACCCCTGGCGCTTTCTGGATGGAACTAGATCTTCCGCCTGTGACTATATGAGGTTCCTCTGTGCGTATTGGTTTCCGCCCACATTCTAAGGATGTGCAGATTTGCAGGCTAATTGGCCATGTAAATTCCCCTAGTGAGTAGTTAAGAGGTGTAAACTAGCAGGAGAATGAGCTGCCAGAGGTAATAGTTGAGGAAGGTTCTATAATAGTGTTTAAAAGACACTTGGATAGGTACATGTATAGGAAAGGTTTAACCATATAACATATAACCATATAACAATTACAGCACGGAAACAGGCCATCTCGGCCCTTCAAGTCCGTGCCGAACAACTTTTTTCCCTTAGTCCCACCTGCCTGCACTCATACCATAACCTTCCATACCCTTCTCATCCATATGCCTATCCAATTTATTTTTAGAGGGATATGGACAGAACATGGGCAAATTGAACTAGCTTAGATGGGGCATCTTGGTCAGCATGGACAAGTTGGGCTGAAGATCCTGGTTCCTGCATAATCCACTTATTCTCCTGCACCTCCCATTGACCCGTGTGTTGCCAAACAGCAGGTGGTCTTGAAGACATCTCTTCCCTTAAGTGGTGTCTGGGCATTGTCATCCTTGGGGTAGCTGGTTTGCTGGCTGGGGCCCAGTGCACCACAGGGCCTTTCCAATGGAAATTGGCAGGCTCCAACCTGTGTATTGCACTTCATGGCAACTGAAGGTTCATCATTGCTTCTAACATTCAAAGCACAAACTAAATCTCAAAAAATATATAAATTAAAGATTCAAACAAAAATACTGGGAATCTGAGTCAAGTTAATTTTAATCTACTCCATAAAGTAAAAATGAGGGAAATGTCCTTGAATTTATTTTTTTGCCTGCAGCTGGTTCTTCTGATTGAATTTGGTTTCTTGCCATTTCCCAGCCTAAGTGTTGAGAGATTTACAGAGGTTTGTGCACACCTCTTGACCACTTGCCCTGATCGGCCTGGGGACAACAATCAGCTGCGATGATGTTCAGGACCTCTGCCTTCATGTGTAAGTCACAAACCTCTGCCTAGTCAGCAGTCCCATTGACATTGTGTGGCATTAATTAGATGGGCAGAATGGCCAATTACATGTTTTCAGGGAGCACGAGAATCGTTGCAAAATCTACAGGCACCCAGCCTATATATCACTATGCAGCGTTGCTTCGGTGACTACACCTTTGTGATAGAAATGAACAATTGTGGAATCATAGCAAATTATTATGGAATTAATTTAAATTCTGGACCTGCTGCTCTCATGAACTAAAAAAGACTTAGTCAGAATAAGTAATGAAGATATCTGCATATCAGTACATGTTTAAATTACAATAACCATGAATTAACTTAGGAAGCATCGTTTTAAGCAAACTCAGGAACATAATTTTGAATATCTTTTCTGCATCAATCCACTATCAATGGCATTTTCATTGGTGTTATTACCCCCTTGAGTATTTGATATTCATATCATAATTTTTCTTTTGAACCCTTTGATAAAATCATATGTCTTGCTGTGAAAACTTCCAATGTTCTTGATAACATCTGGCACTGTATACTTTAAAGAAATATATTATCAGCTCCCTCCTAACCATAGTTTTTTTATGTAATCATTCTTAAATGTTTCAAGGCACAAGATGCCATCTGGTAAATTAGGTACCTCTAACCTCCATCACAAAGTTTCAAAACTTATTTTTTGTTTTTCTTCTGCTTGATGTCAGGAATCCCCTCAACATTCACGCCTGTTTGTTCTTAGCTCAAACATAACAAGTTAATGGGCAGCGTGGTGATGCAACTTGTCGAGCTGCTGCCTCACAGTTCCAGAGCAGGTTCCATCCTAACCTCGGGTACTGTCTATGAGTGGAGTTTGCAAGTTTTCCCTGTGGCTGCATGGGTTTTTCTCCAGGTGCCCCGGTTTCCTCCCACATCCCAAAGATTTGCAGGATTGCAGGTTCTTCGTCTCCTGCAACTTAGCCCACAGCGTGACTAAACAGGCAATCTCTTTGGGGCTAGATTGCCAGTGGAAGCCTCAAGTATCACTGTCATGGCTATTGTGTGAGGTAGTGCAGGCCATGAATGGTGCACAAAAGCCCTGCCTACTGACTGCCCTGATGGCATTTTGGACAGGCTGTCATGGAAAAGGTCTTCTGAATTTCTTCAAGTATCTCCGAAGATCCGGGAGATCTGGAAACTGTGAAAAAAAAAGCATCAGTATTAAATCTCACGAGGGTATATAAGCCCTCACTGAGGTTTATACATCATGAGTGCCATAATGAAACTGTCCTCTGGACCATCCAGTCTCCTGTCAGTGAAAACATTCCACTTCATAGAGCTGAACAAGTTTGTGCTTGCTGGGAATACGAGAAGGCCACAAGAAGGAAGATGGTGAAAGGAGGCGGGCCCTGTTTTCCAAGTTGTACTCACCTTCTCTGTCAGTTTCCTCACCTCTGCCTGTGTCTTGATGGTCGAGTCTTCTCCCACACTAGTGTCATGTGAAAGAGGCTGCAGTGGGGCTATCATGGGCTCAGAACCACAGAGGATGTCAGTCAAGTGCAGGTAAGAGGTCCGAGCTTGGAGCAGTGCAGCCCTCTCTAACTCAAAAGTGTTATCTTGGGTAATCTTGGGTTATCTTGGGTAAGACTTGAAAAATGAGGAAGATTCAGGATTTGTACATGTACAGAAATAATGTGCATATATGCACATTAGCATCTAGCACAATATTTGAGAATTATATGTCAATTGTCTAGATTCAAGACTTACTGGGTGGCAACATTCCTGTTTAGTAACTTTTGTTAAACATGTTGTGATGCTGAGCAGTGGCGAAGGCAATGAATATGTGACAGTGTGTAGGTCCAACTTGTGGTTCCTGGAAGTAGGGTTGAAAAAGGTTTGATCTCTTGGTCTCAGATAAGTGGATTCATGGAGTCCAGGAGCCCTGGTATCATTGAGAACATCCCAGCATCAACATGACCTGCTGCTCTGCCACTGCCTGCATTTCATGTTCCTCCTCATCCAAAGAGGCCCTGTCTCATCAGGCTTGCATTTCTAACTCTCACTGCCATGCACGTCGGTGTAGCATGAAGCAATACATCATCATACTGAAGACCCTGGATGGTCAATATTAAAGTGGCACCAAAATTCATCAAGGCAGCACAAACACCTCCTCTGCATGCCAATGGCTTGCTCCATGAAATTCCTCCTTATTTCCCACTTGGATTCAGTGGTACTGTTCTTGAGTCTTGTTGGCTCAATTCCTCAGGTTTGCTCTGATCATAGAACATAGAACAGTACAGCACAGGAACAAGCCCATGGAATAGAGTCTTAGCCTGCTCAACCACTCCCTATGGCTCAGGCCCCCTCTGCACCATTTCCAGCTTGGCAACATATTTTCCTTAACATGGTGCCTGATCAGGATATATCTGATCTGTTCTCATCATTAAACCTTCTGAGCCCCGGTATCATTCTGGAAATTTATCTGTACAACCACCATCCTTCTCAAAGTGTGGTGTCCAACTGAGCCTAATATTCCAGATGGAGTCTGGAGTGAGGTTATCTAATTTGGTGGCAAGAACAAGAAGGCAGATTATTATCTGAATGGTAGACACAAAATGCTGGAGTAACTCAGTGGGACAGGCAGCATCTCTGGACAGAAGGAATGTGCGAAGTTTTGGGTCAAGAACCTTCTTCAGACAGAATAGTGTCATATTAGGAAAAAGGGAGGTGCAACGAGACCTGGGTGTCCTCGTACATCAGAAACTGAAAGCAAGCATGCAGGTAAAGCAGGCAGTAAAGAAAGCAAATGACATGTTGGCCTTAATCGCGAGAGGATTTGAGTATAGGAGCAATGAGGTCCTACTGCAGTTGTACAGGGCCCTGGTGAGACCACATTTGGAGGATTGTGTGCAGATTTGGTCTCCTAATTTGAGGAATGACATTCTTGCTACTGAGGAAGAGCAGCATAGGTTCACCATGTTATTTCCTGGGATGGCGGGATTGACATATGATGAAATAATGGGTCGACTAGGCTTGTATTCACTGGAATGTAGAAGGATGAGAGGGAATCTTGTAGAAACATATAAGATTCTTAAAGAATTGGACAGGCTAAATGCAGGAAAAATGTTCCTGATGATCGGAGAGTCCAGAACCAGGGGGGTCACAGTTTAAGAATAAGGGTAGGCCATTTAGGACTGGAATGAGGAGAAAGATTTTCACCCAGAGAGTTGTGAATCTGTGGGATTCTCTGCCACAGAAGGCAATGTAGGCCAATTTACTGGATATTTTCAAGAGAGAGTTAGAATTAGCTCTTAGGAAAACTGAATCAAGGGATGGGGATAAAGCAGGAACGGGGTACTGATTTTGGATGATCAGCCATGATCATATTGAATGGCGTTGCTGGCTCGAAGGGCCAAATGGCCTACTCCTGCACCTATTTTCTACGTTTCTATCTCATACATGCCTACCCAACCTGAATATTCCACATGAACTCGATTCCACATGTACAGTATTATGACATAAATTCCATGACTACCTAAAAAATTATATCTCATCATTTCTAATTAACTCTGTTGTGCTGGAACCTAGAAATCTGCACAAGTATTTTTGTTGTGGCATTAATTTTTCCCCTCACCTGGTCCTCATACCCCTGCAAACAGCTTCCTAAAGCCTCCCACTGCTCCAAGGTGGTTTAGGTGATCGGTTCCTGGCAAAAGGGATTACTAAAGCCAAATTACTTCTCTCTGGACATACAGACGAACATGGATTTATTTTTGCTTATAGCAAAGAAGGCCAGATGGAGGTTTGATAGAGATGTTTAAGATCACAAAGGGTTTAGGTAGAGGGAATAAAATAGCTTATTTGTATAGTTCTTGAGGATTGAGATTAGGAATCCATTTTTAATTACAATCATCGAGTCATACAGTCTTACAGTGTGGAAACGGGCCTTTGGCCCAACTTGCCCACACCTGCCAACATGTCACAGTGACACTAGTTCCACCTACCTGCATTTGGCCCATATCCCTCTGAACCTGACCTGTCCATGAACCTGGAATAGCAGCTTTCAAAAGGGACCTGAATAATGTATTGAGTGGGAATAGGAGGAAATAACAGGAGAGCTTGACTAATTTAATTGTCCTTTGAAAGAGAACAGACTTGATGGTTTCAATGGTCTCTCTCACTTCTCTCCACATATTCCATGATATCCTGGTTCATGATGCTGCCATCTTATCTATTATCCTTTGCAGATCCTCCCCTTTTAAAGAATTAATAATATCTCCGATTGTGCTATATCTGGAAATTCTTACTGCAATCTTGGCAGCCAATATCCAATCTAATATATAATCTAATATCTAATATCCATTTATAACCAGTAACAGACATGGTCCCAGTCCTAAATTCCTTGGAACACTACCCACTTCCAATGATTCTAATATACTCATACTTTCCTTTTTTTTAGTATATGTTAATTTACCTTGTTATTCGATGCTAATTTCTTACTTTTATTTTACTAATCTCCAAAAATATCCTCAGTCCACAAACACCATGAGGTCAGCCCAGGGGCCTGCCTTACTATGCGTCTTCTCAAGCAAATCACACTGTATCTGAATCCCATGGCTAATGAAACAAAATGTTAAACCTTTCATGATAATTAGAATAAACCTAGGAATGTTTATTGCACAATTAAAAAAATACCGAACTGTTGAGCTGGTTATTAGAAACATAAAGGATTAGTATGGTATTGTACATTAGGAATCATTAGCTAGCAATGGCAAAAATAAAATAAACTAGGTCTCATGAAGCTTCAGTTTGAAGAAGGGTCTCGACCCAAAACGTCACCCATTCCTTTTCTCCAGAGATACTGCCTGTCCCGCTGTGTTACTCCAGCATTTTGTGTCTATCTTCGGTTTAAACCAGCATCTGTAGTTCCTTCCTACACACTTCTCATGTCTTGCTGCATGGAGATGCTACATTTGCATAACACTTGTGAATAGAATTGAACAAGGTGCAATCATCAGCACCTATCTTCGGTTTAAACCAGCATCTGCAGTTCATTCCTACTTTGAAGCATATTCCTTCTTGTTAGTCTGAGGCCTGTAGATGATGTTTACTGCATCTGAACCTCAAAAGCTAGTCATTTGAAATGAATGTCAGCAACTGTCAGCAGGTACTTTTTCTATCCTCACTCATCTTTCCAAATCTTCTTTACATGAGAAGCAACAATCCTTTGTGTTTCTTCAAATGTGCTGTATTGCTCAAAATGTGGTCTCCTCTACATGTGGGAGATCAAACGCAGATGTCAGAAGATCTTCCATGAGGGTGAATCCTTGCAATGTGTCCGGCCCTGACGGTGTACCTGGTCATGTTCCTAAAACTTGCATGGTTCAACTGGCCGGAGGTTTTGCAGACATCTTCAAGCTCTCGTTACTAAGATCCGAGGTTCCCATCTGCTTAAAATGTATATTAGTGATATTGGTGTCCAATATGAGTAAGGTGATATGTGTCAAGAATTACTGATTGGTGGCACTGATGTCTATGGCGCTGACGTGCTTTGAGAGATTGGTTATGATGCATATTCACTCCCGCCTTAGCAAGGACCTGCCCCCACTGCAATTCACCTCCCTCCACAAAAGATCAACAGGGGATGCAAACTTTCTGACTCCACCCTGCAGTAGACCATTTGGACAATAAGAACAGGTACATCAGACTGTCGTTCATCAGCTATAGCTCAATGTTCAATGCCATTATACCCTCCAAACGTATCATCAAACTCAGAGAACTGGGTCTCTGATCATCATTACGTGATGGGATCCTAGACGTTCTCAATGGCAGACCACAATCAGTACAAATTGGCAATGATACTTCCTCCCCTAATAACCATGAACACAGGAGCACTTCAAGGCATGATCTCTGCCTCTGGGCGGCAGTATTCCTCTTCACACATTCCTGCCTCATTACCTTTCCTCCTCTGTCTACTCTCATCCTCCATATAGGTCCTTGACTCTATCTGCTTCTCATGCTTTTTATCTCCTGGCCTCTTCATACCTACCCATATCTATCTACCTTTGTCCTTTCGAACACGATGTACCTGTCTGGCTCTTTACTGCTCCAACTTTCTATCGCTTTGCCTCTTGCTGCTCCACGATCGGCCTCCACACGCCCTTAACCCTTATACATTTGCACCTTTACATAGCTCAGCCCCAAAACAATCCCTCTTCATTCTATATACATCTTCACTTCCATGTACCTCTCTGCTTTCATATTTCTCCACTTCTACATGCCTCTCTACATCTATATACATATCTACATCTAAACCTCTCCAGCTCTATATTCCTCTTTGACTCTATAGTTTCCTACAGGCACCACTCTGTCACCGTATCTTTAGACTTGAGACTTAGAGATACAGGGTGGAAACAGGCTTTTTGGCCCAATGAGTCCGCGCCGACCAGCGATCAAACGCTGGCGGGTGGGACTATTGTAGCTGGGACATGTTGCCCTGTGTGGGCAAGTTGAGCCGAAGGCCTTGTTTCCACACTGTATCGCTCTATGACTACGACTCTCAAATTTTAGTTACTGTTATGAATTCTAATAAATTCTTTGTATTTTCTTTTCATTTCTTCTCTCTCACACACACAATCTTACTTTTCCTCTTTATAATTGAGATTGAATTAACTATCCTTTCTGTCTGCAATTCTTGATTTGATTGGTAAAGTAGCAACCCCACTTGCCTGTTGTTTGCACAGGTTCCGGTGAAAAATACCATAAGGCTGTGGAAAAATGCAACTGCAGTAAGCAGCTTCTGCGGAACAAATCCAGCCAGTGTGTTTTGTTTTAAAGCAAACAAAAAATAAATTGTTTTGAAGAGCTTGGAACACATTTGTTAGGAGTCTAAAATATAGTGACCAGAGGGTCAAAATGACCCAGGATTTTTAAAAAAAGCACGATTTTATACAGCAGTCACCAATTATACAAAACCTTTGAGTTCATGAGAACATTGTTGATCTAAAGTAGATTGCCAACAAGAAATCAAGACTCAAAATGTGTGTGCGTCAGAGATTGAACAACAATATGTAGCCCTCCCCTTCTGATCTACATACCTCTCCACCCCTGCATACCATCATACCATCTGTCAATGTGATTCTTCATTAGGATCATATCTGTCCAGGAAATACAAATTATTTAACTACTTCCCCATATTATTTCTTTCTATATAAGACTTAAGTTTCAGTTGACAAAGTAAATCACTTTGTAGCTGCAAATAAGACACTAAACTTGAACTGTTATATTCTGGTACAGAATATGGCAGCTTGAAACTGTTAAATATCCAATAAGATCTTCAGTGAATTTTGAATTGGAGATTATTAAGATTATTCTGGTGGTAATCCAAGATGACACCAGTCAATCTCCAAATAAAATGTTATTGTTTGCTTTTTAATTTTTTTCCCTGGTGGATTTTTACTGCCTTTTATTTCATTGACTCATACTTCACTATGTGAACTTGAAGAAGCAAAACGACTTTCTTCCAGGCTTGCACTGATTTTGTTCTCCACTCCAGAGCAGTCAGCAGCACCATTATAGCGTACTCACTCTCATTTTCCTCTCTCTTTTGTTGACTATCTCTGGGCATCATCAAAAGATTAACCTTGATGATAATGGAATCAAAGCAGGACCACTCCATCTCCAATTCCATCTCGCTGTGAATAGGTGACTTGACAAACCGTATCATGGGATAAAGAATAAATTGTTTTTCAAAATCCAATCTTGGAGATGAAATTTCATCAAGTTTGAAAACTTCACCATAATTGGGACCAAAGTTATCTGGGATGACTAACTGGCATCATAGCAAATTAATTACTTGAGCCATTGGTGAGTTCATTCATTTTCTAGCTGGTGTGGAATACCAAAACTGCACTTGCCTACAAGTACAGAGCTCAAATTGGGGACAGGGGAAACTTCTTAAAATGAACCACATATTCGTTTTACTTAGCTCTGGCCATGCTTTACCTCATATCAGAGTATTTCATGGTGAGAGTAGGCTTCACAATAGGTTCCACCGTCCAACAGGTTATAACCATCACTGTAATGATTGTAACATCCTCAAAAAGGGGAACGGAAACAGTGTAGTGTGCATTATGTTCTCTAATGATTGGAATTTTTTCACTTAAACACATACTGTTACCTGGTACAGATTTGGCCCATTTAACAACAGCTACAAGCTGCCTTTCGCAAAGCCTATTCAGGCTGGTTAGCAGATAGTTAGACGAGTCCGGCTGACTGTTATCATAGCCTGCATAAACAACTTCGGGTTCAATTATCTGTAAAATGGAAACGAGTGTCGGCGTGAACTGGACTCCTCCAGCGGAATGTAATGTGATCTTTGGCATTGCGACTGGACTGACACTTGAAAGTGTCATTTCGGACTGCAGAGATGGGTTGTTGCCGATGTTCTTTAATTTACTGAATTTCCTTAGCTTTCGGGCTGAAAAACAAAAGATAATTTCCTGTTCAATGACTGGACCTTTAACACAGTATTCATCACTGTTCATTTTACAGGCTTATTCTGCACAAACCAACGCCTACATTCGTTGGTGTTTTATTTTGTTTTGATCTCACTTTTCTCGACTGCCTCGGTTTCCAGATTCAGTCTCCTTTGAACAGACAAATGAATAGTCTGCTGTCTCTTAAACATAATGGTAAATCATATTTTCTGCGAAGCTATATAAAGAGAAATGAAAAGTGATGCTGCCAGACATCAGCACTTTGACTCCGACGAGGCAAAAAATTCATTTGAGACGATATGGTTGAGATCAAAAGCATTATTATTTCAAGGAGGAAGCTTCATATAACTTTACTTAAGGAGAAAGAAAACATTGGGGAATCTCGCTTTCAATTTAAAATATGTTTCCTAACTAGGCAATTGTTAAAACAAAAGGAAATTTAAATATCTCTTACCTCTTAGGAGAAGTCCTTATTTTCATTTCAATTTTTCAGACCCTGATTCTGGGTCTCCCTTCTCTGCAGGGAGCCATTCTGATGAAGTCAGCTATGGGAGTGGCAGTGACTGCCTTCATAGAGAACACTGTACATCAGCATCCAGACCAGCCTTGATGCCATTTGGGAAGAATATGAGCTGACCAAAGACACAGGCAGCTGGATAAACACGTGCACCCAGATGCAAGTGGCTGTTTCAAGCTCAAATATCTTTTGAAAATTGCCTCTAAACTTTCCATTGCTTGGAATTCTTTCTGAGGTTAATTTTGATTTTTTTTTTAAATAGCGAAGAGGAATGTATTTGCTGATGAATGCAGGAATTAGGAAGGAGAAAAAAATCAGCATGGTGCTGTCAGGGAGGAAAACTCTCTGATGCCTGGCAAATCTTCATTGTGTGTAACATGTAGTTTGTGTAAACAGCGGTTATTTTGCGACCTCTGTAAAGCCATTCACTTACGATACACTCTGAATCTCTAAAGGTAGATTTTACAAATTCACATTTCCGGCGCAAAATATCCACGCGCCAAAAACTTGATTTGGTAAATTCCACCCTGGAAAATTGCGCAGTAATATTTTCATTCCATTTTCGGTTTGAAAAAGCAAATATTTAATACCAATATCGTCTTAACTTCTGCATTCATGGCAATTTTCACAGTTGCTTACAATGCGCACTAGCCACTTGGGCTCCTTGCTAGTGCACTGACATATTAGAACAAAAAAACATGGTTATCACTTTGCGCAGTTTCTTGATATTAAAGAGAGAGAAAAAAAATAAACCTATTTTTAATTAACTCACATTTGCCATGAAAGAAAACCATGGACTTCAGCAATTCTTGTTTAGAATTATTTATTAATCCAGGGACATTATGTAGGAGGAGGCCTGTTTTTATCTGAAACATCAAAAAGTTGGCAAAATGCCTGTTTTGCTATTATCACACCGAAATTGGAGTCAAGCACACAACATTCCTAAATGCAGAAAGTGAACAGTGCGATGTCGGAAGTGGCAAAGACAAATATCAGCCAATCGCGATAGATCTGTATGAAAGACATTTGCGCGTTTGAAGCAGTTAGAGCCACTTGACCCTCGTAGCTTTTGAAAAGCCGCACAGCACGCAATGCAGGTTAAAACTAGTTAAATGCTAGTAGCGCAAAGCCAGTTTTAATGATGAGGGTCTGCGTTTGCCTGTAGACACCATCATGAAGTGAAGCAACCACATTTTTTTCATGGGGGGAGCCAAGCCCTCCAACTTGTAAAGTAGGCACAAAGCATGGCAGTTTTTCAGCATTGTCTTCACGACTCAGAGGACGACCTGGCAGAAGGTCTGGAAGAAGGTGGACAAAGTTAAGGCATGAATATTGTTGTCAAGAAGGAGCACAAGACATATCTGCACAAGAAGGAAAGTTGTAGTCGTACAAAGTATATGCAAAATGCTTCACGGACACAGATGTTAGCAAGAATATAGCAAGTAAGGTATTTCGGAAGGAATTAGCAGAGTCATGCAAATCACATTAGTTCATGCTGGGAAAGTGACGGTACTGAAGGAAGGACATTCCCTGGGCTATTTCATTAGTTCTCAATCCCCAGTGCTCCTATGTTTAAAGAAAAGCTGACACAGGCTGATAAAGCAACCATGTTGAAATCCAGACCGGTTGGGCTTTGATTTGCAGTGGAGCTAATGGGAAGGTCATGGAAGGGATTGATGGTGGGCATGGTAAACACACTCCATCCATCATTGAGAGACTGGTATTTTTTCTTGTCACTACTTGCCGGCAGAATTACTGAAAACAAGTTTGACTTTTTTATATGTTGATCATGATCATATTGTCATTTTGTGTCAGATGTGAACTCCAACAATACCCTGGAGGACGTTCTTTAGGTTATAAAAGATCAAGTAATCCAATTTGGTATGTTTATCCTAGACCTCAACCCCCTTCCCCCTTCCCCCACCTTCCAATCCTTCAATCCCAACCACAGGTCAGATATTTCAGGTAAGACAGTAGCAGGAGTAATAAAATTGGCCTTGTTCACCAATCTGTGTTGTAAAAGGGAAGGGTCAGAATTTCCACCCTTGGTTGCTTTCCAGCAAGTGTCTTTTGGAAATCATGTGTATGTGTAATAGACAAAAGCAGCATTTAGTCCATTTGATGCCAGTTTCTCTTGGATATTCTACTTTACTGACTATCAAGGTTCACAAGTAAGATCCATAAATCTACCCCTGGCCAGGCTGAACAGTTCAAAAAAAGATTAAAAACTATCTTCTTCAGGCAATAAAAAAGATTCCACAAAAACCTATGTATTTTGACACCTCCAAGAAGTTAGGTGGTAAGGTTGGGTTTATTTGTTCCCAATGAAATGACAATGTTATTTGTTTAGTGGTAACATGGGACCCTGAAAAATGGATTTCTGAAAGCACACAGCCTTGCTCTTTTACAGATAACAACTTTAGGTAGAAATAAAGCTACATGTAGGCCAAAGGCCACAATGCACATAATCTAGATCAGAATGCTGGAAACAAACACGATCATTTAGTTATATCCTACTGAATGGTTCAGTTCTAACACATTTACTCCATTAAGTACTCCCAGATACTCATGTATCTTAGATTAAAATGGGGTGTAAGAAAATAGATGTACTTAGATGTGGTAGCATGATTGAGCACTTTCTAAAGAACACAGAGAAGTCAAGGAAACTGGGTTCACTCAATAAAATACTGGCGGAAAACTAAAAATTCTTCACGATATAATACCTTCGAATACATTGAAGCAACTGGCCAATTGAGAGCAAAGGTATATTCTAAGCTTCAGTAAAATGAGTACAAGGTGCAACTAATGGCTCAATGAGTAAATGCACCACATGGTTCCGGGTTCAATACCTGATCTGTGCTGAGTTGGCATGGGCAGTGATACAGACATAACGGTAGATTGACTTTACAGAGGTAACAAGTTTGCATCAAATGTCTGGCACAGGCCATGGTACAATTATTTGCATAAGGGGAAAAGTGAAAGACATAACACTAATGCTATTTGGATCTGCATTGCCTAGGTCTGCCATCATGCAATAGAAGGTAAGCTGTGATATCAAGACCTTGGAGAGAATTAGACTAATGTACATCAAAGGCATGATACAGCAATTGCAATAGTAACAGATTTTGTGCCAGTTACCAAAATGGTGGGTCAAAATTCATTGGTGAGGAGCGACACTTAGTAAAGATCACTGCATGGAACACCAAGGACTGCCTCATTTGTGGGCCTGCAACAGCAACGTTCAACAGTGACCAACGCCCAAGGGTCAGGAGGGTGTAAGAGGCATAAGAAACATTTGTGGTGTGAGGTGGCTAGTGAGAGGTGATCAGAAGTCGGGAATCAAGTTGAAGTCTCGTTTGGCAGTCTGGTCTTGGACCTTGGGTAAAGTTCAGGTCTTTAATGGGATGGCAGGTGCAATCAATGAATACAGGCATAATCAGGGGAGGTAGGAATCAAACTATTTGGTTGTGGGATTAATAGGTTTGGGGAGGGGGTTCAGTTCTGTGGGAAGGAGAGGAAGTTGGTAAAGGCAGTTGACTTGTTCAGAGGTGGTTGCTTTGTGAATGACCAACAGAATGACCAACACCTAAACTCCCCAGCATTAAATTGTCTAAAACATGGCACCTAGAAACTGCATCACTCAGAGCACAATAGAAATGAAATTATGTAATTGACACTATTGAAATTTGCAACCAAATGTGTCCAGTCAAATTTCAGGAGTGATACAATTTGGCTGACTTTGATGTGTAATATTCACAAAAAAACATTACCGCATGCAATAATTTGTAGCCGATTTTCTGTAAATACTGAAAGCAATAACAACCAAATTGCTTTAATCAAAGCTTCAGCTATCTTAGTGGCTTTAGAAACCACATAAACTATTCAGCTGTGATAGAACGATATTTCAATAAATGTTATGATTACTAAGCGGCAACGAATTACAATAAAGTAGTAAGGTGCACGAAAAACTGATAATAATGCGATTGGATCAGTGAAGGTTAAGCCCCTTTAATCCTGACATCCGCAACATTTGACATTAGAAGAAAAAAAAACTCTAGAAAATGTTAAGTCGAACAGAAATAATCAATGTTGCCATTGTATCTGTGCTGGAATTAAGTCTACATCACAATATTTGCTAAAAGCCAACACTTCCCTCTTTCCCATATTAATCTGACTGAGACTTAGTGGGGAAATTAGTCCCGACGCACCTATGAAATGAAAACAAAATGGATTTGCAAGACCATGAAACCTAAGAAAGACACAAACACACAATGGCATCAAATTGGTGTGGGGCCAAGAAGGACTCGCATATCTACTACTTTGAATTTATCTCCAGGTTTAACCAGCTTCTACAAGTCTTGATTACAATCCTCCATTAGTCACTAGGAAAAATAATTATTTTGAATTTTACTATCCCAAATAACGAAAAGTTGCACGACTTTGGTCATGAATGCAAAGGTAGTTTTAGTAGTTCTTGTTTTATGATTCATGTCAGCATAGGAACACAAGAAAATTACAAGCATGAGGACACCTACATCTACCAAACATCTACCAACCGCTTCATCAAATAAATCACTCTGACGTACAGTGGTCACTTATGTACGTGATGATGCGATTACAAAACTATAACAATATTGACCTGGATTTTAGTAAGAAATGGCAATGGTTGATGTGGAATTAAGGCTTTCCTTTTACAACTAGCAGGAACTGTGGTGCCCATAATGGTGCATTGTTGACTACTCGCCAACAATGAATTCATTATGATATCCAGCAGTTGGGCGTCTTCTTACTTCAGTTTCCCAACACCTATGCTGGAAGACATACCGGGTTTGAGGTGGCCAACAGACCTGCTGCCTCATTGTTCCAGAGACCCAGGATCTGTCATGATTTTGTGCATGAGAGATCATGTCTGACAAATTTGAAAGAGTCTTTTGAAGAAGTAATCAAGGAGGTTGATGAGGGCTTGACTATAGACAAAGTATAGAAACAAAAAACTGCAGATGCTGGTTTATTAAAAAAAGACACAAAGTGTTGGAGTAATTGATTGGGTCAGGCAGCATCCCTGGAGAACATGGATAGGTTTTGGGTTGGGATGAGTCTGAATAAGGATCTCAACACAAAACATTATCTATCCATGTTCTCCAGGTATACTGCCCGACCCGGTGAGTTACTCCAGCACTGTATGTCTTTTTTTTTATAGACAAAGTCTATATGAACTTCAGCAAGGCCTTTGTGGTAGGCTGCTCTGGAAGGTTGAATCTTATGAGATGCAGGGATTGCAGGACTGGATACAGAATTGGCACCATAATAGAAAGCGGAGCATGATAGTGGAAGATTGTTTTTTCAGATTGGAGGCCTGTGACCAATGGTGTGTCTCAGGGATTGATGCTGGGTCTATTGGTATTTATCATCTTTATCAATGACTTGAATGGGAATATACAAGGCATGACAAGTAAAATTGTAGGCGGCACTAAATTAGGTGGTATCAAAGATAGTGAGTTGGATATCAGGTAATTGCAATGGAATCTAGAAGGCACAGGTTTAAGGAGCAAGAGGAAAGAGTTAACTGAGGGGCAACCTTTTCAAACTAAGGGTGGTGGGTATATGGAACAACCTGCCAGAAAAAGAAGTCGAGGCAGGTTCAATAACAGCATTTGGAAAAAAAACCTTTGGACAGGTACATGAATAGGATGGGTTTAGAGGGATATGGGCCAAACATGGGGAAATGGGACTCAATTAGATGGAATATCTTGATTGGCATAGATGAGTTGGGCAGAAGGGCCTGTTTCTGTGCTGTATGGCTATGACCATATCCAACTGCAGCCAACACAATACCAAAGACATGAATGAAAAGGTAGAAGGAATTATACTAATAAAATGCTGAATAATGAAAGGCGAACTGATTGACATTTTAATAGATTGTTTATTTCTAATTTTCTGTAAATTAAAAGGCATAGCAATCTGAAGTTGTGCAAAGCATTGGCTCATTGTTTGGTAAAATGGGACCAGGAGGATGTGGAACTCTCATGGCCATATCACGATGAAGCACAGCTGGAAAAGTATTGGACCAAAGAATGATACAAAATGCTGGAATAATTCAGCGGGCCAAGCAGCCTCTCTGGAGAGAAGGAATGGGAGAAGTTTCGGGTCGAGTCCCTTCTTCAGACCCATTCCTTCTCTCCAGAGATGTTGCCTGTCCCGCTGTGTTACTCCAGCATTTGTGTCTATCTTCAGTTTAAACTTACATCTGTAGTTCCGTCATTCACAAATTATTTGGCCAGCTCTCCGAGCAAGTTCAGGACTTCTATGTTTACATCTGAATTTCAAAGCTTGCTGGCACATACATAGACAAATGTCAATAGTTCAGAGTGGAATGACCTGGAAAGTTCAGCAAAATTTGTTATGATTAATATTTTTGATATTAGGTAATATGCCTTGCAGCTCTAACTGTTGCTATGTCGATGAACTCATCACAGTGAAGTATTACGTAATTGCATAAAGTGCTCCCATATTCACCATGACCATATGGAAGTCAAGAAAGCTACCTTGCAATGCTACACAAGCTCAGCATTTGAAGGGAAACGGCAGAGACACATAGCAAGAAATAGATATGCTAGCAGAGGAACAGCAATGATGAGATGTCCAATACTGTAATCAAGGAGCTAGCTTTCAGAGTTAACGATCTGAGAGTTAATGTCTCGGCAGCACCATCCCTCTCCAGAAGCTGCAAACTCTTTTGGCAAAACCAGCAGGGAATGTAGTGTAAGCGGTAGAAAATAAAATTAATGTAGATCCCCCCCCCGCCATTATCTGATGTGTCAGGAATAGATAGGAGAACATATGCCTTTGGCTCTGTTTCTTGCGCACTCACCATGGGGGGGGGGGGGGGGGGGGGGGCAGGGAGTATGTAATGGGTAGACCACTGAAAGAGAACATTGGGAATTGTCTACTTTCATTTTCCTTGCATATGGAATAGCTATTGTATGGAAATAATGCCATCAATTGAGAATATAAAGTGGGAGATATTTAGGAGCCATATGGTCCAGGTATATCATTCCTTTATGTCTATCTGGTGAAAGGCTTGTCTTGTTTCAGATATTTTTTTCAATAACTGATATACTGAGCAGATTTTTTTTTTTTTCCAATATTTTGAAGTAAATATTAATACAGATTAGTCATTATGAATTGCAGTAAAAATTATGGATGGCGTTCGAATCTAAAAATGTCTCAGAGTGCATTGTACTCGATGCTAATGATGCCTTCCAACTTCATAAATTGTTGCATGGTTATAATTAGTTGAAAATATGCATGGCATATTTATGGCTATGTATTAGTCAAATACACAGGAGTTATTAAACTCTTCTTCAAAAATTGTCCCACTGTGCAAGCATTGAGTAAATACAAAAATGAGGGAAATGACAGTCTGGCTTATTTTAATTTTCAGATTTGTGTTTAATAGTTAAGTAGCCTGTACCTTAATCATTGTGTGCTTATTTCTTATGGATTAAAACAATGTAGAAAATAAAAAGAAAAGATGATTATTCAGGGAAAAGTATAGCAATAAAATGTATCACACCAGAGTATCAGCTTATATTTTTACATATAGCTGAGTTCTAGTCATGTGGATTCAATGTTCATTTTGAAAATGATGCTAGGAGCAAACCTTCATTCAGTACATGGGTTGTGTTTGAGGGGTAGGCTAAAATACTAAAAATTCTAAATATGTGCACTTGGAGTTTTAAGAGACTTGAGATGCTGGGTGATAATTAATCCTGATGTTAGAGGTATGTATTTACCTCCGGCAGAACACCAACCATCTTAACATATTGACCAGGTTTCATGGCTTTGCGAAATCTAACAAGTCAAAGTAGGTAAAAAAGTTGAATTATTAAGGGTTTTTTTTAAATCCCAGGAGAAATTGTTAATCCCTGCTCAGAAATCTCTATGAGCTGTTACTTCCATAATCACCCTTTACCAACAATCTTTGATTTCCAACCAAATCACCAGCAACTTTTCCTCAGCCAATCTACCCCCAAACCCTGCATCCCACAACTGTGTGGCCTACGTATTCCGAAGATAAACACAAAATGCTGGAATAACACAGTAAGCCAGGCAGCATCTCTGGAGAGAAGGAATGGGTGACATTTCGGGTCGAGACCCTTCCTCCAGAGATGCAGTCTGTCCTGCTGAGTTATTCCAGCATTTTGTGTCTATCTTCGGTGTAAACCAGCAACTGCAGTTCCTTCTTAACACATTTGGCCTAAGTGTATTGTGGATTCGCCAATAGAAAATTTGGTGGCTGGCTCTCAGGTGGGAAAACAGGAAAAGGGGCTCTAAGGGCTGCTTCCCTGTCATTTTGGTGCAGGCATTGGCCAAAATATAACTGCTAATGCTGGAAATCCAAAATAAGAGCAGACATTTTGGGGAGTTGCTGGAAGTTGCAATAGAGAAATCTGTGAGGTCCTTGCTATTGAAGATAAAGGCAGAGGAAACAGGGAGGATGGTTCGCAGGTGAAACTAAATTCAAGGGTCCTTTTTTGCATTCCAGGGTAATCCACAACCTTGGCAATGAGAGCCAGATCTGATTGCACTTTACAAGGACTGGGCGGAAGGTTAATCTGCTGCATCCATTCAAGTCTGCACCCGCTGGGCTTGGTGTGGAGATGCGGGTTGCAGTAGTGAGTGACTATACTAAAGGGATAAGCTGCATTCACAGGCACTGTTGTGTCAGAGGTGGTAGAAAGGATACTTCAGAGTCTCTTTGGGACATTTTAAAGTCATACGAGGCACCAATGTGTGTCATTTCTTTTCAAAATTTATCACAATCGGAATAAACTGAACTAAATAAAACTAATGCCTTATTCTGAACATTTGTAATATATACGTTCTTTTTATTTCTGGAACTTTGGTCAGTAACAATCTTGTCATTGAGTTGTGATTGGGCAGATATTCTTGGCCTCACCCTTTACTGAAGCTGGAGAGGAACAGTGCACCAGTTATATGGGTCAGGGATGTGTAAATGCCTTGCTTGTAGTAGCCTAGCAACAACTAGAATTGGCAGGAAATAAGGTACAGGCATTCTTGGGTTGAATTGGATGTCTGGTATTTTAATTTCAGCTGCCAATATGAATATCCAGACACACGAACATAGGGCATTAGAAGCAGGAGCAAGTCAGTCAACCCTTTGAATTTGCTCATAGAGTCAAAGCGTGATACAGTGTTGAAACAGGCCCTTCGGCCCAACTTGCCCACACCGGCCATCATGTTCCAGCTACACCAGTCCCACCTGCCCACGTTTGGTCCATATCTCTCCAAACCTATCTTATTCATGTACCTGTCTATCAGCTATTTAAATGTTGGGATAGTCCCTGCTTCAACTACCACCTCTGGCAACTTGTTCCATACACCCACCAGCCTTTGTGTGACAAAGTTACCCCTCAGATTCCTCTTAAATCTTTTCCTCTGGTGCACTATTTAATAAGATCTATACGATCTTGCTCACTATTTAATAAGATTGTGGCTAATTTGGTTATTATCTAAACTCTGCATTCCTATAGTATCCTCTCATCCCTTTGTTTAGCAAGAATTTACCTGTCTTTGTCTTTAAATTATTTAAATACACTGTTTCACCACCTTTTGAGGAAATGTACCAAGGATGCAGTTGAACTAAGATAAATTTCACCTCCTTTGTGTCTCAAATGGGTGAGCCCTTATTGTTAGACAGTTTACTTTTTTTAGTTTCTCCCACTAGAGGTGACATTATCTCCACATTCACCTTGTCAGAGCTTCTCAATCAATCTAACATCAAATCAAGCAGATAAAAGTCCAACCTTCTCGACATTCTCCTATCCCCGACCATGTTACCATTTTTGCCTTCATAATCTTCCACACTGCACCTCACTTCTTCGAGACCCTTCCTCCAGAGAGGCTGCCTGTCCCTCTGAGTTACTCCAGCCATTCCTTCAATCTAGAGATGCTGTCTGTCCCGTTGAGTTACTCCAGCATTTTGTGTCTATCTCTGCTGGACCTTATTGTCCAATAATGTGGTGTAAGTAGCTAAACTACAAAGACTGCAGAGCTTGGTTGCCACCATCATAAGTTAAATTTGAGATTAAAAAATAAACACTGACTTGCCAGTGATGCCACATCTGATAGGAAAATAAAGAAAAAACATCACTCTGCCTGCCAGATACCCCGCTTCCCCTCCCCCATCAAAAAACATTTGGAAATTCCCACCATAAATTCCAGGTTGAGAGTCTTTTAAAAGTCTTAGGACAAAGATCTCATTAAGCTGGTTCCAAGACCCATATTACTAAACTTTGGATTGGGGAAACGGTGTATTTCCCAGGTTAACAACCAGGAACTTGGACCCTGTTAGGTCCTAGTATACAGTTGCTTTAAAGACTTGCCCTGGAGTAGTAAAAGGAAACTTCACTTCATTGCTTTGGGTTAATCAAACCATATTCAATGCCAAGGTGTTTTTTTGTGGATGCAGCACTTTGTCTCTTTTCCCATATGAACTTCCAGGTGTGTGCACCAAACAATTGAGCGAAATGGGAGCTGATCTGTTCTCAGGCTCCAAAGCGGATGCCAGGACGTGGAGAGGCAGGGCTTGGCTCTTTATCCAGTTTATTTCTTATCCTGCGGGTAAGCACCTGGCCTCGCCAGTGCTTTCCCAGAACAATATGCTTATAATTAGAGCCTGAATAGCTTGCAAGGCAGCAGGTGCCAGTCCATGACCACTATGGCGAGGGCTTTCATTAGCACTAATGTATTCTTGTCATAGTATCAATGCAGCAAAAGCAATGGTTTAAACCATAGAGTGATTTTTACTTATATGGAAGAAACCTTCAACTGTTTTGAAAAGAGTGCTATTATTCAATGTTACCAATGGCAGTCTTTATCATGACAGAATCTGGAAAAGAGTGTCTGTTATGGGAGTGTGTTGTTGGGTCTATATGATTGAGGCTAATTAGGGTCTTTTGCTTATCCTTGAAGGATCTTGCAGAGCACTGGATGGTCTACAACAAGCATCTGAAGGTGCTGGTCTTTTTTCAAAGCTTGAAGCTACTGGCCATAGGTAGTCCAGGTATCAGACTATATAGAAGGGCAGAGATCACTGCTCCATGGTAGACTGTGTGTTTGTGGCAGGCCCAATGTTCTGTTTCTATGTTTCTATGTCTTCAAAACATATTTAGCGCATTGAACATGGAACAGCACAGCACAGGAACAGGCCCTTCGGCCCACAATATCAATATCGAACATGATGCCAAGATAAATTAATCTCATCTGCCTGCACATGGTCAAAATCCCTCCATTCTCTGCACATCCAGTCACTGCCTATGTAAAAGCACCTTAAACACCATTTCTAAATTCAACTAAAGCATGTGCCGCTATATTGGAGGCAGTGGTGAATTTCATCATCAATGTCCGTCTTCACTGAAAGTGTCTCTAAGATACTAGAAGTGGTACACCTGAGAAACATTTTCACGGGGCTAGCTATGAACCATGGTTTTGGGAATCTTGAGGCCATGCATTGAAAGCACACAAAAGCCCTACGTAAGCTGTGGAAGGAGTCAACCATCTCACAAATTAACCACCTCCGACCCATTAGCCAATGCCTTATCCTTTTACATAACAGTCTGTACTTCCCACATTTGCCCCATTAGTTTAGTTTTAAATTAGTTTAGTTTAGTTTAGAGATACAGCGCGGAAGAAGGCCTGTTGGCCCACCCAGTCCACACCGACCAGCGACCCCCACACATTAACACAAGCCTACACACACTAGGGACAATTTGCACTTAGACCAAGTATACAAACCCAAGCCAATTAACCTACAAAACCTGTACGCCTTTGGAGTGTGGGAGAAAACCGAAGATCTTGGAGAAAATCCATGTGGTCGCAGGGAGAACGTACAAACTCTGTTGTCGGGATCGAACCTGGGTCTCCAGTACTGCAAGTGCTGTAAGGCAGCAACTCGATCCCTGCAATACTGTGCCGCCATCTCAGAATCCACAAATCCAGAGAGAAAGCAAATCCTCCTCTATCCTAAGGGGCTAACTATCAAGAAATGGATTACCATTGGGCATTAGTCTATTGTTTGTCACTGGGTGTGGTGATTACAAAGTTGAAAGTTATTTATTTTCTGTTTAGCTTCTGAATCATGATTGATGGAAAAAGAACCTCAGAACCGATAAAGTATTCTGAGTAAAATTAGGAACCTGTGTGATATAATGTATTGAGATCCACTTTATCAGCTGGGACAGGCTTGTTTGTTAATAGAGAATCAAAACACAAAGTGCTAGAGTAACTGAAGAAAGGCTACTGACCCAAAACAATGTCAGTCCATTCTCTCCACAGATGCTGTCTGACACAATGAGTTCCTTCAGCAATTGATGCTTTGCTCAAGATTCCAGCATCTGCAATTTCTTGTGTCTCCACAATAACAGGTGACATAGTCTTTCCTTGGCAGGTAATCGTTATAGTCATTCAAAGGCTCTACTAATTTCCTTGTGGCAACGTTATCAATTTTAAAGCACATATGGTGAGTGGAGAGGAAATAGGGTTTCAATGGAAATATTGCCTGTTTCTGATTACCATGGAAAACAACATGGTGCCCAGGTTAGAACTCCACTCTACCTATGTGCACCAGAAAAATAACATGAAAACTAACTGCCTGGAAAATTTTAATATCTGGTCTTAAGTGCTTCTGAGAAATTTGTTTTAAAGGAGTTAGTGGTTAACTAAGTAGCAAGTACCACCGACTCAGGAACAGCTTCTTAGTTTTCTGACTACTGAACAGTCCTCCCATACGCTTGGGTGCAGTTTTGATATTCCAACCTAATTCAACGCGGATATTGGACTTTTTCCCTGGAACAGTAATGTCACAGTGTTGTAAACAATATGCTACACTCTAGTATTTTTCTCTTGACATTACCTGTTGTGTATGGCTTAATTGCACTCAGGTATAGTATGAACTGATTTAATTGGATATCATGCAAACAAAAGCTTTTCATTATACCTCAGTGCACATGGCAATAACAAGCTAGATCTAACTGAAAGATGTGGGGCCAGGACCAAAGATGGTCAAGACCAGGAAAATATTGTAGATTTCCTTCCCTACAAGCTTTATCATTACTATAATTCTGACTTTACATTTGTAGAGGTTTTTTTAAAGGGAATTTATATTCACAAACGGCCATGGTAGGATTCAATATCGCCTTCACAATACATACCTATCATAGGCAAATTGAGCAGAGTACAGTACACACTGGCAATTAGTATGACAAATATTTTTAGGTGCTGTGGTTTCTAGTCCCAAGGTGAATCCATTGCAAAATATGACAATGACATATTCATCCAATAGACAATTACACACTTCCCAGTTGCTACCAGCTTAACAATCTTTAATATCTAAAAGTAGATTAATAATGCAGACACACAGAGAATGCCACATTTCTTCTCACTAAGGCAGGGAAGATAAGGGAGAAATTCAACAGAGGTACTCAAAATGGTATGTTAGCTTTCATAGCAAAAGGATTTGAGTATAGGAGCAGGGAGGTTCTACTTCAGTTGTATAGGGTCTTGGTGAGACCACACCTGGAGTATTGCGTACAGTTCTGGTCTCCAAATCTGAGGAAGGACATTATTGCCATAGAGGGAGTGCAGAGAAGGTTCACCAGACTGATTCCTGGGATGACAGGACTGTCTTATGAACAAAGACTGCATAGACTAGGTTTACACTCTCTAGAATTTAGGAGATTGAGAGGGGATCTTATAGAAACTTACAAAATTCTTAAGGGGTTGGACAGGCTAGATGCAGGAAGATTGTTCCCGATATTGGGGAGGTCCAGGACAAGGGGTCACAGCTTAAGGATAAGGGGGAAATCCTTTAGGACCGAGATGAGAAGGACTTTTTTCACACAGAGAGTGGTGGGTCTCTGGAACTCTCTGCCACAGAGGGTAGTTGAGGCCAGTTCATTGGCTATATTTAAGAGTGAGTTAGATGTGGCCCTTGTGGCTAAGGGGATCAGAGGGTATGGAGAGAAGGCAGGTACGGGATACTGAGTTGGATGATCAGCCATGATCATATTGAATGGCGGTGCAGGCTCGAAGGGCCGAATGGCCTACTCCTGCACCTAATTTCTATGTTTCTAAAATCTTTAATGGAAAGAGTAAACAGTGCCTGGGCAGAAGGGGTGGTAAGCAGAGAACATATATTTAGGATCATCACCAGAGATGACTCAAGGAAATATTATTTTACTGGGTAAATTGAAATGGTCTGAAATTCATTGCCCGAAAATTGATCGAAGCAGAATAAGTCAAAACAGTTGAAAATAAATCTCAGGTCTTGATAAATTGCTAAGGAGATTGTTTTTATTAGGCTGCGGGGCAACTGCAGGAGAGTTGGGACAATTGGGCACTTTGTCAAAGAGTTGATGCCAAATGGCTTCTTTGTGTGCTGTAATATTCAGTGATTCCCAGTAAACAAACAATCCATCGCTCATTACACAAAGGGTGACGAAAAAAATAATAAATAAGGAGAAAGTATATTCACAGAGTAATCTAGAAAACAATTAAACAAAACAGCAAAACCTTAAGGAGGAAGAGTGTCACTAAATAAATGTTAGTGAATGAGACTGGGGAGTTAATAATGGGAAATAAGGAAATGGCAGTGATTGCATTGTACATGCTGTGGAGGGCATGCAGAAAAGGTTGACTGGAACGACTTGGTAGGAAGGAACTGCAGATGCAGACAGACACAAAATGCTGGAGTAACTCAGCAGGACAGGCAGCATCTCTGGAGAGAAGGAATGGATGACATTTAGTCTGAAGAAGGGTCTTGACCTGAAATGTCACCCATTTCTTCTCTCCAGAGATGCTGCCTGTCACGCTGAGTTACTCCATTTTGTGACTATCATTGGATGGATTCCTGAGCTGAGGAATCCAGGATTGACACAAAGAGAGTTTGAGCAAATTGAGGCTCTACATTTATCAATGATCGTTTGGAAACATCTGAGACTGAGTGTCTTTAATAGGGCGAATGCTGAGAAGATGTTTCACCTAGTGGCATTTTGTAGATCTGGAGTGCATAGTTTCTAATAAAGGTTTGGCCATTTACAATGCAGATGAGGAGAAATATCTTCTTTCAGAAGTTCGTTGCTCTTTGTAACTCGCTATCTGTGATGTTTGGTGGACTGTGTGGGGTGGGACGACCCGTTGCTCCTCCCGTGAGCAGGTGGCGCTGCACAGGACAAAGGATGCCAGCATTAAGTGAAACATTAAAGGCTTCTGTTGTAAACTAAAGCCTCTCAAGTTTTGTGCAGACCTGGAAAACGAGCACGAAAGTGGTGTCAGGAGTGGGTTTCTTCGGATTGCCTCCAAAGACTCAGATAAGAGCCTATTTTTGGATTTAAAAAAACTAACATGTCTCGGCAATTCGATCGTTTCGATTCCGAGCGAGAAAGATGGTCGTCGTATTTAATGCGTGCTGTGTTTTATTTTGAAAGTATGGTAATTACGACTGACCAGAGGAAGAAGGCTGTCTTGTGTTCATCAATGTGTCCAGAAACTTTTACTCTGCTTCAAAATTTACTTACGGAAGAAGTAACTGAAGCCTCATATGCTGAAATCACAACGGCTTTTCAGCTGCATTTCGAAGAAATTTCCTCGCAGCTCGCTTTGATTTCTGCTGGACGGTGCAACAGGAAGGGCAATCGATTACCGAATCTCTTGCCGAACTTCCCACCAAGGCAAAGGCATGTGTTTTTTCACTCAATGCTGGCAGCAAGACAAGTCAAAATGGCTGCCCGCAGGATAAACTATATACAAGACATCTCCCTTTGTCCTGTGCAGCGCCACCTGCTGCACGGGAGGAGCAACGGGTCCACCCACCCCACACAGTTCACCAAACATCACAATATCCCAAGGGGATGTGGAGATGGAGTCATTCAATGTATTGGAGGTGAAGATTGACAAATGTTTAAAATACAACAGAGGCAAGGAGATGGGGAAAGAGGTATTGCATCTAAGAATGGATCAGCAATAATACTGAATGGAGGTACATGCACAAGGGGCTAGTTGCCCTATTCCTGCTACTGTTTTGTATATTTCTCTGATGTCCTTATGTTTCAATTTCCAAGTGGTTTCTGTATGAATTGAATAGGAACTATTTAGAACACTGCTCTCCACTTGAATGAAAATCCTCCTGATGAAACTGCGCACAACCAATTAGCCCACTACACATGGATTTGATGTCTTCACGTATTGTTTATTCCTGGTCAGCAGCTCCTCTCTATTCTACCCGCCCTTGGAACATATGACGTTCTAAAAGACAAACAGGATCATCAATCTGAAATGTTAACACTGTTTCTTTTTTTTTACGTACACAGCCTGATCTATCGAGTATTTCCAGCCTTTTCTGTATTCATTTTAGATTTCCAGCAACAGTTTTCTTTTTATTTTCATACAAAATCTTGTGCCATAGTCTCAAAAATAAGGTTAGTTTGCTAAACAACTGCATTGCTATATATATTTGTTAAAGAAGGAACTGCAGATGCTGGAGAATCGAGGGTTACACAAAAAGCTGGAGAAACTCAGCGGGTGCAGCAGCATCTAAGGAGCGAAGGAGATAGGCAACGTTTCGGGTCGAGACCCTACTTCAGACTGGTCAGGGATCAGGGAAATGAGAGATATAGACAGTGATGTGGAGAGATAAAGAACAATGAATGAAAGATATGCAAAAAAGTATCGATGATAAAGGAAACAGGCCATTGTAAGCTGTTTGTAGTGTGAAGATGAGAAGCTAGTGCGACTTGGGTGGGGGGGGGAGATAGAGAGAGAAGGAATGCCAGGGCCCGAGGGATGAGGGAGAGGTGGGAAGGGGAGGAGGCAGCCTGGGTTAACAGAATTGAGAAGATTCAATGTTTAAGCCCAGAGGATACAGACTCCCCAAGCGGAATATGAGGTGCTGCTCCTCCAACTTGCGGTGTTGCTCACTCTGGCCGTGGAGGAGGCCCAGGACCGAGAGGTCGGATACGGAATGGGAGGGGGAGTTGAAGTGCTGAGTCACCGGGAGGTCGGGTTGGTTATTGCAGACCGAGCGGAGGTGTTCGGCGAAACGATCGCCCAGCCTCCGCTTGGTCTCACTTTTTGCATATCTTTCATTCATTGTTCTTTATCTCTCCACATCACTGTCTATATCTCTCATTTCCCTGATCCCTGACCAGTCTGAAGAAGGGTCTGGACCCGAAACGTCGCCTATCTCCTTCACTCCTTGGATGCTGCTGCACCCGCTGAGTTTCTCCAGCTTTTTGTGTAACCCTGCTATATATATTTGTTTGCTATTTTGGCAACACCATACAATGGTGATGCCAAAAAAAGACTGTTGGAGGAACTCAGCAGGTCAGGCAGCATCAGTGGAGAGAAAGACTGGACGATATTTCAGGTCCAGATTCTGCTGTTGTCCTGAATGCAGGGTTTCCAGCAAATTATATCCAATGTTCACAATCTCTCACACCGTGGCTACTGGTCTAGCTCTTACATTCATATTTCACAGCTTGCATTCATAGATATATCTTCCACTGTGAGGGAATCACCCTGCATGATACTGTAGATGGTGCACTGTCATACATCACAGCTAATTATAGTAGCAAGACAAGGTCTAACCTTCACTGAAGAGACTTGTTTACTGACACTGTAACATCTATTTTTGTGCCAGTGGGGAGCCTGAAAGCATCAAAGATGATGGACCGCTAAACCTAATCCTCCTATTGACATCTTCATCTGACTGAAGAAAGGTCGTGACCTGAAACGTCACCCATTCCTTTTCTCCAGAGATGCTGCCCGTCCCACTGAGTTACTCCAGCATTTTGTGTCTATCGCCTATTGACATCTCATCTCATGCACAGTCAATTTCTTTTCATTCACAACCAACAGTTCACATATGCGTGCAGTCCTCTCTTCTCTTGCTCTCCCTCACCTCTCCTCAAGACATCTTTACCTTCCCACCTCTCAAAAGCTGCAACTTCCAAACAAATAGCCAACTCAGATCAATTTAGAGGGTGGGATAGGTTGGAGAGACACACAGGCTCTGAGGGGCTTGCAGCCAAGCAAGGGGTTAGGGGTGACATAAGTCCCTTTGGTGTGAGAGGTTGCATACAGGTTCTTAGAGGAGAATAGGACTAGGTTTCAGTAGAAGGCTGTTGGGGGACAAATACTTTGTCCACATGGAAGTACGCTGGGAATTCTACATTTAATATCAGACCGCGATGGATTCTGGCACCGACCTGAAGTAGGCACTTAATCCTGGAGTTCAACCTTCCAAACATAGGAATAACAGCTTACGCCTCTCCAACACCTGCCAACCAATCACAATGCTTTGTCTCATAACCTATGCAGCAACAACTACTGCAGCTCAACCATACATACCTCCGTGCATTGATGCTCTCCCTGGAGTCCAGAGATCTGACTCTAATAGATGCCTAGTATTGCTGAGAACTGTCTCAGGAAATGGCACTGGGTCTATGGAACACAAATTGTTAGCCTGCTCAGGATGGTGGCTTGTGGGACTAGCACTCTTACGCCATCAGTGAAATGGCAGGTAGCCCGTCTAGGTCAATTGCATTTGTAGCAAGATGTTATAATTTAGTTTAGTTTAGTTTATTATTGCCACACGTACTGAGGTACATTGAAAAGCTACATGCTATCCTGTCAAATAAAGGACTATACGTGTTTACAATCAAGCCGTCCCCACTCTGCAGATACAGGATAAAGGTTATACGTTTAGTGCAAGATAAAGTCGAATAAAATCTGATTAAATTAGCTTGAAATTCTCCAAGAAGGTGGATGGGAAGTCAGGACACACTCTATCTAGTGAGAGGGCAGTTCAGTTGTCTGATAACAGCTGGGAAGAAATTGTCCCTGAATCTGGAAGAATGCGTTTTCAAACGTCTATACCTCTTGCCCGTTGGGAGAAGGGAAAAGAGGGAGTGACTGGGATGAGACTGGTCCTTGATTGTGCTGGTGGCTTTGCTGAGTCAGCATGAAGTGCTGGTTTGTGCGATGATATGGGTCACGTCTATGGCGCATATAATATGAAGCCTGGTTTTGCAGACCTGAAGTTGACTGAGAATGTCCACCAACATAATCACTAGGCAATAAGATCATTAGTGGAATGCCACTGGCAAGCTTCACCACTGGAAGAGCACCACATAACTGCTCTCAAAGGTAAACACAAATTGAAGGAAGCCATATCTTTTGTATTGGTTCTGGAATTATTCAATTTATAAATGTAGATTGGAATCATTATTTTGTGTAAGCAGACATAATGCTCTTACGGGACACACTCGGTAAAATATAGGACTGTCATAGAGGGGAAATTTCCTTTTTCTGGAATGGTACTTGGACAAGTTCTTCACAGACAGATAAGGGACTCTGAATGCTTCTCCTCATTTTCCCTTCCTCTGCTGAATTGCAGCACCGCAGTGGTGCACAATACACTAAAATCAGTGGGAATACCATGCCCACTATTAGAAACCATTAATTTAATCTCAGACCGCTCCCTCCGCACCTCCCTTGTCAGACTCTCCCTCTGCAATTCCCTTGTCTCGCCACCTCTAACGTGATCCCTCCGCTCGCCACATCTTCCCATCTCCCCCCCTGTCTGCCTTCCGCAAAGACTGCTCCCTCTGCAACTCCCTTGTCAATTCTTCCCTTCCCTTCCGCTCCACCCCTTCCCCGGGCACTTTCCCTTGCAACCGCAAGAGATGCTACAATTGTCACTTTACCTCCCCCCCTCCACTCCATTCAAGGACCCAAGCAGTCATTCCAGGTCCGACAGAGGTTCACCTGCACCTCCTCCAACCTCATCTTTTGCATCCGCTGCTCTAGATTGTTTCGCCGAACACCTCCTCTCGGTCCGTAATAACAAACCCGACCTCCCAGTGGCTCAGCACTTCAACCCCCCCTCCCATTCCGTATCCGACCTCTCTGTCCTGGGCCTCCTCCAAGGCCAGAGTGAGCAATACCGCAAATTGGAGGAACAGCACCTCATATTCCGCTTGGGGAGTCTGCATCCTCTTGGCATGAACATAGAATTCTCTCAATTCTGTTAACCCTTTTTGTCTCTTCCCCTTCCTACCTCTCCCTCAGCCCTCGGGCTCCTCCTCCTTTTTCCTTTCTTCCCCCCCCGCCTCTCCCCATCTCCCATCAGTCTGAAGAAGGGTTTCGGCCCTAAACGTTGCCTATCTCCTTCGCTCCATAGATGCTGCTGCACCTGCTGAGTTTCTCCAACATTTTGTGTACCATTAATTTTACTATGTTTAAGAAGGAACTGCAGATGCTGGAAAATCGAAGGTAGACAAAAATGCTGGAGAAATTCAGCGGATGAGGCAGCATCTATGGAGCAAAGGAAATAGGCGACGTTTCTTCAGTCTGAAGAAAGGTCTCGACCCAAAACATCGCCTATTTCCTTCGCTCCATAGATGCTGCCTCACCCGCTGAGTTTCTCCAGCATTTTTGTCTACCTACCATTCATTTTACTATTGTGAGTCAAGTGTAGATGATGGTGTTGGATAATGGACATTGAATTGCATGATCCACTGGCTAACTCACATACCAACTGGATGCTGAGAGAGCAGAACTCCATCTCAGCCAGAGCTGTTATGTGGCAATCACATGTGATGCTTGTGGCAACCTACACGTGGAAGTCTGTAATCCTTGCAAATTGTAACAAAGCAGACCTGGAGGAAAAGCTAATCAACAAAATTAAAAAATACCACTGGCAGCACATACCAGGCACCCACTACTCTCTGGGTAAAAACACCTGTCCCTCATAGTACCTTCAAACTTTGACTCTCGCACCTTAAAGCCATGCCTGCTAGGCTTTGCCGCTTCCATCCTGGGACAAAGATTCTGACTGCCTACCCTACGCACACCTCTCTTAAATATTCCTATTGGATCTCCTCTCAGCCACCTAAGCTCCAGAGAAAACAATCCAAATTTGCCCAATCTCCCCATATAGCTGAAACCTCTCTAATCCAGGCAACATTCTAGTAAACCTCTTCTGCACCCTCTCCACATCCTGGCTATAATGGGATGAACAGAACTGCACACAATACTCCAAATTAACTGGAATACAGCATTCCTCTTGCTTACGACAACTGTTTGATTGTAAATTGTTGTTAAGAGGTATTATCTGGTGTACTTTGTTAATTCAGGTCAACATGGTGTCTGTGCATATCGGGCGAAAATTCGGTGTGCTCTCTGAAATATGACATCCAGCACAACTTGGGGCAGAAGTGTGTAGATACACTGTGGAAGCCATGATTTGCATCCAGACAGCAACAACAGTAAATCAGTGACACTAACCTGATTTTTTTGCTGAAGAAACTTCCTTGTTTACAAAAAAAATGGGAAAAATTGTAAATAATAACTTCCATCTATTTTAATGTTAGAACTTATGACAAGTTAAATCTATTATAAATTACTGTTCAATGAAATAATGATTTGCAACATTTTATAGCTTTCAAATAACTCACAGCTTGAAGATTGAATCAAAATAATTAGTTGCTGGGAAAAAAACACCTCCAAAGCACTTTTGCAAATTATGTAAGAAAAAACTATTTAAAAAAATGTAAGACATTTTAGAGGTAAATAACAGTGGATGAAAATGAAAGTAATTCCTCAAATGCATTAAAAAAAATAGCTTGCATAAATCTAGGTGCCTTCAGAACTACAGGAGTCTAAAATATTTTACCATCAATAATATTTTTTTACTTGCATCCTTTAGAGATTGTATGCATTTGTACATTGCAACAGCCCTCCAAAATAGCAATGACATATTTTCAACCAATATTTTTACTGGTTATAGATAGACACAAAACTCAGCAGGTCCGGCAGTATCTCTGGAGCACTTTCTATCTATCTTTAGTGTAAACCAGTATCTGCAGTTCCTTCCTACACATTTTTACTGGTTATGTTGGTTTAAAGATTTAAATATTGGATGCATGAAGGGAACCTGTTATTCTTTTTAAAATAGAAAAAATCAACATTATCCAGGAAGGTTGCCGAAGCCTCAGTTAATGACTACTTTGAAGACAGCATCTCTGCCATTATAATACTGAATGCATTATAAGTCTGAAGAAGGGTCTCGACTCAAAATGTTACCTATTTCTTTTCTCCAGAGAAGCTGTCTGACCCACTGAGTTTCCAGCTTTTTATGTCCATCTCCGGTTTAGACCATCATCTGCAGTTCCTTCCCACACAGTATAATACTCTCCCAGCATTATATTGACAGAACAGTCCAATGATGTGTTCATATCCTTAGAGTAAGGATTTGGGGTGGAAGATTGCAACCTTCACGTGGTCCTCCCTGTTTCGACTAATGCAATCAACTCGACATGCACAAACGTAAGATCAAATAGAACAAGTTGTCCTACACCTTTAGGTTGTGCATGCCACACGAAAGAAGAAGAAGAGTAAGGATTTGAACCCTGACCTCCAATTGAGAGACGAGGACTACACCATTGATTGAAGGCTGACTAAAATGTTGAAATGCACTTTCTTTTTATTGTGCATGACAATATTATTTTTTTCTTTCCAACAGACTAATGTACTTATGATATTGTAGACTAAATTTCCACAGGGAAACTTCACTGGAAAGACTAAAACCACTGTCTTCAGTTCCCACCACAAACCCTGTTCCTCAACCGTTGGCTCCATTTGTTTTTTCTGCAATCTAAGACATACTGTTCATGCCGTCTTGGACCTCGATATGAACATGAGCCATCCTCATTATTCTATCCCTACCTACAAGAATACTTTGCCTTCCTACATGGGGATGGGTTATGGGGAGACGGCAGGAGATTAAGGTTAGAAGGGAGAGATAGATCAGCCATGATTGAATGGCGGAGTAGACTTGATGGGCTGAATAGCCTAATGCTACTCCTGTACCTTATGACCTTACATCTCCACCATCATCTGCAGACTTCCTCTGACATTAAACTTGGATTCCAGTCTTTTTCTTTTATTTTTCCGGTTGCTCCATCTCGACAAAATTCTCAGAAAACTTTTTTTTTAAAGACAATGACAGGTTTGTTAATTTAGAGGCCTATTAACCTACAGACCCGCAGGTATTCGAGATGTGGTAGGGAACTCAAATCCTGCACAGTCACAGGGAGAATGTGCAAACCCCACACAGACTGCAACCGAGAACAAGATCGAGCCCGGGTCTCTGACACCGTGAGGCCGCAGCTCCACCGCACTCTGCCACTCTTTATGCTGTTGATGTCCAGCTTAACCTCACTGCCCGTTCTCTCAACCTCACTGTACCTCTGTGCCATCAAGTGCTTCAGACAATTACACATGAGCAATTGGACTGTTCAAGGCGTCTGGTACAAACAGTTCTTCCTCCTTTGCACCTACCCCTCTCACTCTCTAAAGGGCCTGTCCCACCAGCATGCAACTCTATGCAATGAACGCGATCAAACTAGAAGCGGGGGCCGCGCGGAGGTCGGGTGATCCCCAGTACAGGGCCGTTCCCACCAGCATGCGCCTGCATGTGGCAAGCGCAACCAAACCGGCAGTAGGGGCCGCGCGGAGGTCGGGTGAGTGGCGCAACGCGGCGCAAAGTGAGGTGAACTTGGAGCGAAGTCTAAAGTAAGTTCGCCAGGACAGAGAGGGGCACACAGAGAGGGGCACCGAGGCACACACACACAGAGGGCCACGGAGCCACACACATAGAGGGTCACGGAGGCACCTACAGATAGGTTCACGGAGGCACGATGTCAGGGCGGTGTGTAAACGTCGAGGCGACTGCGAGCCGACAAGCCATTTCCGCGCGGAATTTTTGGACATAGTCAGTTTTTCGGAGCCCCGCGCGGTGTCGGGACGAACTCGGGACGAACTCCGCACAATTCCGCACGGCTCTGGGGATCGAAGTGGGACCGGCCCCACGACGCAGGACGGCTCAAGCGACCACGTTAGGTCGCGCTAATCGCATAGAGTTGCATGCTGGTGGGACAGGCCCTTAAGGATGCTTGATGCGTCCATGTTCACAAACATGCTCAGTCAAATACACAGTGAGATGAATTTCCAAGCCTAAATATTGTACCACAAAGATAGGCTACTCCCATATGAGGAAGATTGCAAATTATTGCTACTGTTTCATGCCTTCTACCGCTGAAATCCTGATGAAGAGTTAATTATTCCAGTTCTCTGCTGCTCAGCATCCAATCCTCTTTAAACTTGAACATGCAAAATTCAGCTGCCTGCACCATAACCAACCCTACATTGTAGTCAACCAGTATCTATGTGTTTACTCAGCTCTATTGGCTTACGATCTAAAAACACAATATTTTAAAATTTTCATCCTCATGTGCAAAAATATTTGTTTCGTCACAGGTTTCCTTATGGCTATGACATAGAAACATAGAAAATAGGTGCAGGAGTAGGCCATTCGGCCCTTCGAGCCTGCACCGCCATACAATATGATCATGGCTGATCATCCAACTCAGTATCCTGTACCTACCTTCTCTCCATACCCCCTGATCCCATTAGCCACAAGGGCCACATCTAACTCCCTCTGAAATATAGCCATCGGACTGGCCTCAACTACCTTCTGTGGAAGAGAATTCCACAGATTCACTACTCCCTGTGTGAAAAATGATTTTCTCATCTCGGTCCTCAAAGACTTCCCCCTTATCCTTAAACAGTGACCCCTTGTCCTGGACTTCCCCAACATTGGGAACAATCTTCCTGCATCTAGCCTGTCCAACCCCTTAAGAATTTTGTGAGTCTCTATGAGATCCCCCCTCAATCTTCTAAATTCCAGCGAGTACAAGCCGAGTCTATCCAGTCTTTCTTCATATGGAAGTCCTGCCATCCCAGGAATCAGTCTGGTGAACCTTCTCTGTACTCCCTCTATGGCAAGAATGTCTTTCCTCAGAGGACCTCCTCCAACACTAGAGAGCCTAAGAACTGCAGCTCCCCCATTTATAGAGTCACAACTTCCTTCATCCCACCAGAGGTGGTCGGCCTTCAATGGTGTTTAAGAGCTTGAATTATCCCCACAAAACTCCATAGCTCTCTTCTCCTCCAAACCTACTTCATGTGACTAAGCTCTTAGTCATCCATCCTTTTATCTTAATGCCTTCTTTGTTCAGTGTTGATTTTTGCTTGATTTTGTGGGAAGCACTTTGGGATAATACCGTGCATTAAAAAGGCTCATTCTATGCAATATGTTGTTGATCTTTCATTAAAGTTCAAGTGAGAGGAAAAATGAATCTCTTGAAAACATGTTTAAGTCATAACATTATTGAGTGGAAAAGTTAATTTGAGCTGGAGAGGAGTTTTATTACTTGAGTAATGCAGTTTGAAAAATAAGATTCAGAATGATAAATATTGGAATAACAAGCTTTAACAAGCAATAATTTGTTCTGTTGACCACATGACATTTCTAGATTTCATTTTTAATTTCTAGTTGGCGTTGTCATTACCATGGGAATTGACATTAAATAAATCTATTTTCTAAATTCTAATTAGATATAATTTCAAAATCATTTCAATACTTGTGAGCAAACAATTTTTTAATAAGTCGCTCTGTTTTCTTTAATCAGTCATCATGGAGATCGAGATTCTTTAAGTTTATTTTTCTCACTGCTCTGTGAATAAAACGTCACTTTAACTAGAATGAAATACACTAATGATAATCTCCAGGTCCTTGTATATTACTCATGAAATTCGACCATCACTTCCCTAAGTATTTCACCCTTGCACATTTGATATAATTACTGCAGAGTCATCACAGGACATTTACGAAACTCCTTTCGGGGGAATATGGAAAACAAAATACTGCAGACGCAAGAAATCTGAAATAAAAACATCTGAGAATATTCAGCAGGTTAGACAACATCTGTGGAAAGAGAAACAGAGTTAATGTCTCAAGTCAGAACGACTTGAAGTCTTGTCTCTAACTCTCTTTGCATAGTTGCAGCCTGACCTACATCCAGAATTTTCTGGCTTTATTCCTTTTGAAGTAATGTGGGAGAATTGAGCCAAACTTCCCCCAGGCTGAGATTATCACGAGAACCAGGCTTTAAAACTGTAGTGCTGAATGGAGACTCCAAACAAAGTGTCCATGATGATTTTTGAAGCTTTGAGCCTATATCTCAAAACATGCAACCAAATCCCAACTCCCACCCATCATTCTTCCCTTGTCCAGCAATCATCAGCTCTTGGTGTTCTGAATCGCATTCACCATGACCACCCATAACTCTTTTGAGGCCAGGTCCTGCCAAACCAATCCAATACCCCACTGATCCCTATCAATCAGGGACAAGACCTTTTGATTATCCATGAGCACAACATCTTTCTGTTAACCATTCTTTCCCCAAATCACTGACTACCAAGAAGACCCTTCTCAGAGTCCCAACCAGGATTTGTAATACATTCAACAAACTCTTCCCACTCCATTTCACATTTACTTCCCAGCCTCTTACCTTGCTTACCAACATGATTCCAGTTCACAACCCTTAGTCTATGACCACTGGCTAATTCTCTCTGTCCCTCTTCATTCCCATTTCACCCACTCTCACCCAAATCCTCTATGTTGTTATTGGTCATGAGGACAACTTCTTAAAAAAAAAGTTCAACCATTTATTTTCATTTGAGCCAAACGCCTCGGGAGTGTGATATCTCCGAAATTTGCAAGGATGGATCCATGACTGAAATAATCTTAAGACAAAGCAGCAATGACCATCAAACACACTCATTTGGGTGCACTTGAATGGGTGCCTTGGTAAAAGTATCTTAATAAATATGCACTTCCATGTTAAAAGAGTTCATTTCTCATAGGGGGCTTCAATTCAGACGTAAGTCGAAAGTTTAACAATGCCATGCTGTCTCTTTCAATTCATTCAATACATGAGAAGTAGGCAGCCATGTCACAAAGCACAATCAACTCCTACGTCCTTGTTTACAGCCAACTTAATTTATTTTTCTTGGCAAAATAATTTCATTTTTCAGTCACAGCAGGAATCAGCAAAATGTAATTTAGTACAGTGAGCTGGTACACGGTGCCCCAGCTGCAGCGGGGTTGAAAGCGGGGTCGTTAAGCTCCTTTGCATCTCAGACTCATGAAACAAAACACATTTCACGTATACCTGACATCAATATAAAATGTCAGCAGCATTGCTTGCCTATCCTGCCCGATCTAACAATGAAATGACCTGTTGCCAGTGTCAAAATTGCGACACACACGGAAGAAACAAAGGTCTCAGTATTTACCGCCGCTGCTCTAATGTTAATCCCACTCGTCATTCAATTCCTGGGACACAGCCTAGTAACGTAATACACAAGATATAGACGTGAGGAGCCCAGTTGTATGATGCAGAGATGCTGTTCAAATCCTAACACATAAAACTTTTAAGTTCAGTTAATTAAATAGATTCTAGAGATAAAGCCCTGGCACCAGGAATATTGGAGGATTTTTTATAAAAACGTATTCCCATCTACCTGGGCTATCTCAATAGCAATTTCAGTTTGAGTAAAACACATGGAGAAATAATTACCCATTTGAAGGGAAGCAGAGCTCCATGCATGAACAAGCGAATGAACGCAGAAATGCTCAGCAGACTTTGACTTCATGAAGTTTCTTATTGTATTAAAAAATTGCGATTAGTGTAAACACAAGGAACTGCAGATGCTGGTTTATAAAACAGCACAAAGTGCTGGAGTAACTCAGCAGTTCAGGCAGCATATCTTGAGAACATGGAGAGGTAACATAGAAACATAGAAAATAGGTGCAGGAGGAGGCCATTTGCCCCTTCGAGACAGCACCGCCATTCATTGTGATCATGCCTGATCATCCACAATCAGTAACCTGTGCCTATCTTCTCCCCATATACCTTGATTCCGCTAGCCCCAGCCTGGAGCACTAAATCTAAATCTATTTTAAATTCATCCAGTGAATTGGCCTCTACTCCCTTCTGTGGCAGAGAATTCCACGAATTCATAACTCCCTGGGTGAAAAAGTTTTTTCTCATCTCAGTTTTAAATGGCCTCCTCTTTATTCTTAGACTGTGACCCCTGGTTCTGGACTCCCCCCCAATATTGGGAACCGTTTTCCGTCGGACAAAGGATCTCGACGTTTCGGGTGGGGTTACTTTGTCAGCTTAAGTGTAATAGGGGGAAGAAAGCAGGAAGAGAGGTGGGGATGGGACAAAGCATAGCAAAGGATGGGTGGATTCAGGTGAGGAGGGTTTGTGATTAGCAGATGGTTGGACAACAACCAGCGATGAAAAGACAAAAGGTGGTGTGATGTGGAGAACAGAAGTGTTAACTAAGAAGCCAGGAAGGGATATGGGTGGAATGGGAAGTGGGAAGTGAGAAATGGGCATGCATTCAGGTGCAGCATAGGGACGAAAGGGGGGGGGGGGGGGGAAGGGAGTGGGGATGGGATGTTGGTAATTAAATGTTTACGCCATTGGGTTGTAAGCTATCCAAGCGGAACATGAAGTGCTTTTCAACCAGTTCACATGTGGCCTCATTCTGTCGATGGAGAAGGCCCAGGACAGAAGGGTCAGCATGGGAATGACAAGACAAGTTAAAGTGGATGCAAGTGGGAGATCCAACAGCCCTTGGAGAACTGTGCAAGCGATTGGCGAAATGGTCACTTAGTCCACACTTTGTCTCGCCAATATAAAGTAGGCCACATTGGGAACACTGAATGGAGTAGATGAAGTTGGAGGAGGTGCATGTGAACCTTTGATTCACCTGGAAGGGCACATGCAAACTGGAGAAACAGCACCTCATATTCTGCTTCAGTAGCTTACAATCCAACAGTATGAACATTGAATTCTCTAATTTTAGAGAACTAACATACCCACATCTCCCCATCCCCAACTTCTCCCCACACTCTTCCTGTGCCCTACATGGATGGACACCCATTTCTCCCTTTCCACTTCTCCCACACCCTTCCATCTATATTCCTTTCTCTCGTTTCACATTTGATGGCCCCTCTATTGTTATCTCACACTTTTTGTCTTTTCACCTCTGGCCTTTGTCCAACCCATCTGCCAAAATAAACCATTCCCATCTGTATCCACCTATCACTTGCCAGGCTTTGTTGCACATCCACCCCTCTTCCAGCTTTCTCTCCCCCCCCCACCCCCCAATACAATCAGCCTGAAGAAGGATCCTGACTTGAAATGTCACCTATCCATTTTCACCAGAGGTGCTGCCTGACCCGCTGTATCTTAAATTTGTGCACTTAGTATTTGTCCATATTTCCCTTTTGTTCTGTATTGGTTCTTTACTACTTCTGGCTTTTGATATTGTATGTAAATACTATCCTCATGGATCTACTCTCCCCTAGTGTTGCTTTTACTTGCTCTGGCCACCATGTCATTTTAGACGTAGTATTCTGGTTGATCCTTAACTGATCTTTAAAATGGCCTACCATGCCATTCAGTTCAAGGTCAGTTTTTTTAGTTTAGAGGTACAGCATGGAAGCAGGCCTTTTGGCCCACCGACTCCGCACAAACCATTGATCTCCCATTCACACTAGTTCTATGTTTTCCCACCTTCTCATCCACTCCCTACACACTTTGGGACAATTTACAGAGGCCAATTAACCTACAAATCCGTACATCTTTGGGATGTGGGAGGAAACCAGAGCATCCAGAGGAAACCCACGCAGCCATTGGAAGAATGTGCAAACTCCACAAGACAGCACCCAAGATTAGGATTGAACCTGGCTCTCTCGCACTGTGAGGCAGTAGCTCTACCAGCTGCACCTCTGTGTCTCCCATGTTGAGGATTTATACAATATTCTTGTCAGTAATACTGCAAAACAGTTTTCTCCTGTTTCAGATTACATTAAAAAAAAATGCATACTGTATGAAATACCAAGAGTGAATCAATTCATTAAACAGATTATTGAAACATGTGACTTTTCAGTTTCAATGTCCACCAAAAGTGTTGATTTTATGAACAGGCCACCCAATAGGACAGAAAATGAGAATATTCGCAGTAAATCTCCAACCTGTCATTCTGACAGGGAAGGAACACCATAAGCTTCATTGCCGCATTAAATCTTACCTTTAATTTCTAAAAAGAATATTAAGAGATGATTTCCCGTTTCCAATTCTGAGTGCACCTTTTTGGCAGATTAAATTATTCCAACCAATTCACTGAAATGGTTGAAAAATCGTTTGCAGTGCTTACTAAAACCTTAAATATGTGTCAGTGAAATTCTTACTGACAATTGAAATCGGAACATTTTCTGTTTAGTTTAGTTTAGTTTACTCTTGAAATACAGTGCTGAAACAATCTCTTCAGACCACCGAGTCCGCACCGACCAGCGATCCTTCGTACACTAGCACTATCCTACACACTAGGGACAACTTACAATTTTACCAAGCCAATTAACCTACCATGAGTACATCTTCACTCCTATCCAATTTTGAAAGCAGCCATCTCTCAGGTGCTTGGGAATGAATTAATGATGAGGTGATTTGGATGTGCTGCAACTGACAATTCCCATTTGTCTTTGTGATCATACCTGATAAAAGTCATGGATAATGGTGATGATTCAAATGAAGTGACTGCATCCAAACTATAATGATGCAAATGAAAATATTTTTTATCAAAATTGTAAGCTGCACTCTTACAATTAAGCCATTGCATTTAACTGTTCACTCTTGATAAATCACATTTATGTTCTTCCTGGACAAGATTGAAAGAAGCTCCACCAAATTTGACATTGACATGAACTACTGTCAGCAAAATCCACATGGAAGAAACCAAGATATGAAAAAAGAAAAGTAGATTCAAAAGCACAGTGGCGCGGCGATAGAATAGCTGCCTAACAGTGTCAGAGACCTGGATTCAATGGTGACTAGAGGTGCTGCCTGCACAGAGTTTGTACTTCTCCCTGTGCCTGCATAGGCTTTCTCCGGGTGCTCCAGTTTTCTGCCACATTCCAAAGACGTACAGGTTTTTGGATGAATTGGCTTCGGTATAATTGTAAATTGGCCGTAGTGTGCAGGATAGTGCTAGTATCTGAGGTGATGCCTCGTCGACGTGGACTGCGTGGGGAGAATAGCCTGTTTCGGTGCTGTATCTCTAAAATCTAAATTAAAAGTCCATTATTTTAATTTTTAATATAATTAGAGACCTTCATGAAGTCATAAGCCAAAGGTGTTTTTGCATTTAGTTAGAGACACAAGGAACTGCAGATGCTGGAATATTGAGCAAAACACAAAGTACTGGAATAACAACCTGAAGTAGGGTTCCAACCTGAAATGTCACCCGTCTGTTCCATCCACAGATGCGGACTGACCCGCCGAGTTCCTCCAACACTTTGTATTTTGCTCTTCATTTAGTTTCTTGGTTAGGTATGGAATTTTCCTTCTGTCTCAATGGGAAATAAAATTCTCCATGTGCAATGTTCTGAAAATTCTGCCAACATTGCTCAATAGCTGGGAATGCTTTACATCATTACCCATGCTGCTTCCATTGTTTATTCACATTGTTAAGTCAAAGAATGCGAAGAACCCAACCTGTGTTGACAGAATCCTGTGAGGAAACATTTTCCATTGCCATTTACTTTTCAATCATTAAAATCAAAATGTTGACAGAAAAGGCCACCAGAAGTTGGTTTTTAACTTTAAAACCTCAGCTTTTCTGGCTAGGCTTTGTACCGGTTACTTTCATGCTGCAGTCAATGCTCATTCTTACTGGTGCGAAACAACCTTTTGATTGAGTGTTCATTGATGCATATTTGCCAGCTTAATTTTTTTTTGGAGTTGATTCAGTGCCAAGAGGACACGACATTGGCAAAATTGACCCGGCCTGCCTTTGGTGCTGGTGATCCTGTTACTGACCAAGGGAAATTCGAGCACAATAATGGACTATTTATCCCTTTGAGCTTCTCCCAACACTCATAAGGTCATAAGGTCATAAGGTAATAAGGAATAGGAGTAGAATTAGGCTATTCAACCCATCAAGTCTACTCCGCCATTCAATCATGGCTGATCTATCTCTCCCTCCTAACCCCATTCTCCTGTCTTCTCCCCATAACCTTTGACACCTGTACTAATCAAGAATCTATCTATCTCTGCCTTAAAAATATCCATTCACTTCTCCTCCACAACCTTCTGTGGCAAAGAATTCCACAGATTGTGCATGTGAACAGACCCTACAGCTCACCAAGTCCATGCCGACCATCAATCACTTGTTCACACTAGTGCACCGATATCCCACTTTCACATCCACTCCCTACACACCTGGGAACAATCTACAGAGCCCAACTGACCTATAAATCTTTATGTCTAGATTAGTAAAGGTGTCAGTTATGAAAAGGCAGGAGATATGGAGTTGAGAGGGAAAGATAGATCAGCCATGATAAATGACGAAGCAGACTCGATGGACAGAATAGCCTTCTTCTGCTCCTATGAATTATAACCTATGAAGTTAATAACTTTGGTCCATATCATTATGCCATTTGCTTCCTTTTAAGCTATAACTCCTTATACTTTAGGGTGGCAAGAAGCTATCAATCTCAATATTGATATTTTCTATTAGTCTAAGCCTATCAGTTTTTGGGGGCATTATGTTCCAGTTTAACAATGCAATTTGTGTGAACTATATCCTGACATCACCCCTAAACAAAGAAGCACTAACTTTTAGGCCCTATCTCTTTGCACAGGACTGTCTACTTACATTAATATTTTATCCCTACGTACAGAATTGATTAAATCCATAGTAACATAGAAACATAGAAACATAGGAAATAGGTGCAGGAGGAGGTCATTCGGCCCATCGAGCCAGCACCGCCATTCATTGTGATTCCATGGCCGATTGTCCCCTATCAATAACCCGTGCCTGCCTTCTCCCCATATCCCTTGACTCCATTAGCCCCTAGATCTCTATCTAACTCTCTCTTAAATCCATCCAGTGACTTGGCCTCCACTGCCCTCCGAGGCAGGAAATTCCATGAATTCACAACTCTCTGGGTGAAAAAGTTTTTTCTCACCTCAGTCTTAAATTACCTCCCCTTTATTCTAGGACTGTGGCCCCTGGTTCTGGACTCGCCTAACATTGGGAAAATTTCTCCTGCATCTTGCTTACCCAGTCCTTTTATAATGTTATATGTTTCTATAAGATACCCCCTCATCCTTCTAAACTCCAGTGAATACAAGCCTTGTCTTTTCAATCTTTTCTTATTTGACAGTCCCGCTATCCCAGGGATCAATCTCGTCAACCTACGCTGCACTGCCTCAATCACAAGGATGTCCTTCCTCAAATTAGGAGACCAAAACTGTACACATTACTCCAGGTGTGGTCTCACCAGAGCCCTATACAACTGCAGAAGAACCTCTTTACTCCTATACTGAATTCATCTTGTTATGAAAGCCAACATTCCATTAGCTTTCTTCACTGCCTGCTGTACCTGTAAGCCAACTTTCAGTGACCGGTGTACAAGGACACCCAGATCTCGCTGCACCTCCCCCTTACCTAACCTAACCCCATTGAGATAATAATCTGCCCCCTTGTTTTTGCCGCCAAAGTGGATAACCTCCATCAGTTACGCTATCTCAAATTATCACCCATTAATCTAGTAAATGAAAGATAATGCATCCAATTGTTCCCATAATTTAACTATTTTATCCCCAGTAAACATAAATATTGCAAGTCCAAACTCTCCTCGTGTTAGTAAGTTCCCAGAACTTCTAAACATGAATCAGAAACCTGGTCAGCATCATAACTGATGGAAGAGGGAACTTCAATGACAAATATGTTCTTGCAGACTTGAAAACACAGGAAGAAAAGGGTTTGGGTCCAAACAAGTGAAATGGCCTGAAGCAGAAACACAGGGAAATATCCCTATTTCTCCTGAGGAAGTATTACAATTCACAGAGAATGCTCCTTTTTGCAGCAATCCATTCCCCTGCCCAAGGAGCAGATGGAGGGGGAGAAGAACTGAAGTCCACTAGTCGTACAACCATTGAAGGATATGTTTATCAGGCAAAATGCTGGAATGCATTTATCTAACACAACTTACTGGCATGCATTGTCTGTGGCCAAATAACATTAGTGAGCTATGGAAGCAAAGGGACATTCTCTTTCGTCTTTCTATTTAAAGAGAGCCTGAAAGATTCAGTCTGAAAACTAGGTATTGAATATGCTCAGAATTGACAATGTTGGAAGGACCAGCTGAATTAGAAGGCAAATAAATGAGGAGAAATGCAAAGTGCTCACAGAAATAAATGACACTGCACTATAAAATCTCAGTATCCCCCACTCCCGCATTAATCTGGAAGGCACTTTGGAACCATTTGAATGGATGAACACTTTGTGAGGAGATCAATCAATCTCCAGCTGAAACGCAAATTAGTTCTAGTAATTTTTGTTTTTGTTGCAGATTTTGAGCATTTGCAGCTTCTTTTTGCTTAGATTACTGGGTGAATCAATTCCACTAACTGTACTGCCTTGTCCTCTGGGCCCTCCCTCCCTCTGCTTCTTGTGCTGCCGGAAGATATTCCAGGATTCAAAATACAGGCATTGTAAGACAGTGAAAATACTGTGAGAGCAGGTACTGTGAGTAAGAAATGACATGTTGCCTATGAAGGCATACTAACTTGGCAGCATGCCTTAGCCAACAGATATTTTGTTTGAGGGCTTGACACTGCTAAATACTCTGATGCTCGAGCTCCATGATACTGTGCATCACAGAATGGGCCTTGGACACTCCATGCACTCAGTGGCCTTACCTTCAGGTGCTCCAATGTAAGGAAAGTAAGTGACTGATGAGTCAGGGGCATTAGAGGAAGAGGAGGACACAGGGCAAGAGGTCAAGTTGAAGGGAAGGATTGGTCATCATTGGAGGGGGAAACAGTAGGACCTAAGTGTCGAGTTCGGTTATTGTGGAAGGGAAACGGCTACCAGGGAGGAGGTTACAGGGTTTGGTGCAATGTTTTGGTGGATTGGGGGAGTAGAGATGTGATGGGGTGTACGGGGAAATATCAAGTTGATGGTTATGAACCAGGGATGTGGGGAGATTCTGGGGTCCCAGTGAGGAGCTGCATTGAGGGCTGAGTATGTAGTGAGGGAGTATTCTTGGAGTTGCACTCAGGGCCACGGAGCTGTTCAGAGAGGTTTCCTTTAAATAGCAAAAGCCTCTTTCTGCGTGGCCCAAAATCATGGAAGAAATATCCTCTGCCGGGATGCTCTGCGGTCAATGGGACAAGTCTGTAAGCATAATGTGTGTGGAAGGAAAAAAAATCACATATTGCATGGACTTCACATTTGGTCCCCATGTATGGCTTTCATCATCTTTCTTCAAATGTATCTACGTCACATTGCATAAGTAAATGTTATAGAGTCATAGAGTCATTGTGCCATACGGTGTGGAAACAGGCCCTTCGGCCCAACTTGCCCACACCAACCAACATGTCCCATCTGCACTGGTCCCATCGACCTGTGTTTGGCCCACATCCCTCTAAACCTGTCCTATCCATGCACCTGTCTAAATGTTTTTTAAATGCTGCAATAGTTCCACCATCAACTACCTCTTCCAGTAGCTCTTTCCAGACACCCACCACCCTTTGTGTGAAAAAGTTACCCCTCAGATTCCTATTAAATCTTTACCCCTTCACAACAAACCTATGTTCTCCGGTTCGCAATTCCCCTACTCTGGGCAAGAGACTACGTCAACCTGGCCTATTCCTCACATGATTTTGCACACCTCTATAAGATCACCCATGTGCTACATCATGCAATTTCGCAATTGAAAACCTTCCTCATTTAGATGACTATTTAAACCCTCTTTCAAACTGTATCCAGAACAATGATGGACCAGAGAAAATTATAATAACGTCCTGCTGCAGGGATTTCACTGCTTTACTATGGATTATACCACCGACTTCCCAGTCCTTAAATGGACTGAGTCAGTCTGTGAAATAATATTGCCATTGTTAACTTAGGTATCATAGCTATTTTGCGTTTTTACATGCACTATCTATTTGTTGTCAAAACCAAATGAACATTAATTGAAGGGGGGCTATTTTGATATATTTGCAAATAATGTTGAAGTGAAGAGCTCACATTCACACATTTGTTACTTGTGATGCACTGCGGGATTGATAAACTAACTCTTCCTTTAAAAATATATCATTAACTAATGCCTTGATTCCATGCAGAATATTCAATATTTCAGATATGAGATATTCTGCAGGATTATTAGACATTCAAATTTCAGTTCCCCACCAATACAGACACTATCTGCAGTTCATTATGCCTCCATTCTGGATAACCCTCTCTAAATCTTATTGAGAGAATTATTTTAAAAATCCTTATTTTGAACATTTCTTAAAATCAATACATTTGAACAAAGCTTTAGTAACAACTTCCCTAATGTATTAATTTTTTGGACTGATGTCAGTTTTTGTCTGATATAACATTTGGGAAGCATCTTAAAATATTTTGCTACATTTAAAAGTTCTACAAATTCAAGTTATCCTTAAAGTTCCTTTCAAGCATACCATCGGTGTTAACTTGAGTAGTTCACGGATGACCTGGTGAATATGTCCAGTGGTGTGTTTATCAATAGGGCAGTGAACTGTTACCATAATGATGGCAACATTCATGATTAAAATACAGATAACCTTGTTGGAAAAAACTCCTGCAAGCAACTAGCATGGATTTGTGACAGCCTATCCAGTAATCTAATATTAATCTAATTAAGCAATTAATCTCCTATTTTCTACGGAAAAATTGAGACCTGGGGCAGAGTCCAATTAGAAAACATGACCTTTGATCTGGGATTTCACAGACTAAGCTAACAGATCCCAATGAAGCTCACACCAGGGTCAAACCTTATTGGCCTCCTCAGCACAAGGTATAAAGCAATGATGTTCAACGTGTAATCCAGATCTACTCTGATTCCAGTGCGGCACAATTGGCACCTTAGAATCCCACTAAATCAGTATAAAACATTAAATAAGTAGGTTAGTGTGCTCACACAGTTAAATTCCTCTGTCAGTAGTTCAGGATTTATGAAGTGGGCTATGATTATTTTAAATCATTTGTAATTTGAGGTTCGAAATGGATTTGGCAGGGGAAGCAGATCAAATGTGCGGTGGTCTTAATTATTGTGACATATGTCTTAAATAGTCTGGTTAAAGCTTATGCATACAGGCTATTAACATAATACACTCCTTTCCACTGAGCATATTAAAAAAAGCTTATTTATGTTATTGGATAATAATATATTCAACCTACAAAATGTACCTACTATAGACCTTGGTCACGGTGTATTTATTTTACCATACCAACAGGATTATAAAGCATGACCTACAGATAAGGTATTCTGATCGTTGCTCTGATCTCCTTTCAGAACTGCTATTTTCAGCAGTATTTTGTGATTGACAAAGCAAAACCTTACTTCTAACAATTTTGACACAATATGTAATGTTATGGATATACATTGGAACCTTGGTCACTGGAAGCAGATGTTAAGAAATGGTTAGTATGTTACATGTGATTTTCCATCATGGTTCTGACACTAAAATGTACTTAATTTGATTACATTAATTTTCAAGTGCTTTGCAAAAAAACTATGGGTTCCGATAATAAAGAAAATGTTGTCTGTAAAGGGTGGCAACAAAAACACAAATTATTAAAAAAAAAACCTGGAACTGTATTTGATCTTATCCACCCAGAATACTAATCCATTTTCCATGCCTAGAATCCATGGTGCAGGGCACCATTAATAACAAAGTGTGAATGAGTTTAATTAAGATGCTCATGTTTTATAATGTAACAAGGTGATGTTAAACTTTGGATTATAGTTAATGTTTGGTCAAAAATATAAAGACATCAGAAAAGGCTATCCCCTGGAACTATACAAATTTTGATCTAGTTCCTGAGGTTACATTTTGCTAAAAATGTTTGTAATTGATTTGGATGACAAATATATGGCAGATTAAGAGGGCCAGACATGAAGACATTGAAGTTAGCAACCACTGTCATGTAAATCAAGAGAAATCTAATATTTATACTAAATTATTCTGTATGACTGAATTAACCCTATTTTATCCAAGTAGCCACTATTCTCTTTACTAGATGTATTCTTTGCAAAGATGGCTCTGTTCTGTTCATTGAAAATGAACTGCTTTTTAAATAATTCACTGTTAAACATTAACACATGGTACACAGTGATGTGTGTTTGAAGCACACTGTGTTCATCTTCTGCAATCCAAGTTTGAGTTTAGTTCTTTAACCCTGAGAAAGGGGATAAAGTCTCCCTCTGCTCTCTCAGCTGTTCAGGTTTGAGAGTACAGTGTGTGCTGGCAGTCCCAATCCAAGCCACACAACATCAAAGAGCTCAGCTCCGAGAAAGACAAAAAAACAGCCAGTGCACTGGAGGCATCGTGTTGGCAAGGTGGGGGAATGGACACAAGTCTTAGTAAGAGTATGAATGAGGATCCTTGCACTAGACTTTCAGATGCAATAATTTCCCTGGTATGGATTATGAAACATTCCCTTGTCATTACAAAAATTCAGCACAGGTCAGGAATTGATTTTGCATCTTGTAATGGCTACTTTGAGTGGTGCCTTTACTCATGGGTCATTAGGAGTTAATCATTAACTTTCAATTTGTAAAAAAACTGTTTTGTAATTTGGTACCTCTTCACTTCTCTCAATGGAAAAGTATAAGCTGGTTTTACTTTGTAGAAGCTGACTGGCACATGCATCCCTCCAGATTACAACAGTGAAAGTAAACCAGTATCACCACTGTTGCTCACTAACATCCCTCGACTGTGGTTGATGAAATGTAAGGGGGGCTGATATAAAATGCAATGAGTCAATCTGATGAACTGAATCCAAACTTCACCAGATAACCAGTTAACTCAAGCAAAGACCCCTTTTGGATACAAGCAGAACTACTGAACATCAGTGGAAATGCATAGATTTTTGGAGTTTTTTTGTTAAAAGGTACCTACCTATTCACTGCCAACCTCTCTCTTCCAGTCACTGGTATCATCAGTTCATGCAAAAAGGAGGAGCATAAACAACTGCCATGATTTCCAAAATGGTATTTCATACATGTACATAAATAATACACAGGAAAATGATCCCCTTGCACAATACAATTCACTTTAAAAAAAAAGGCCATTCTAACCCACGCGGCCCAAATAAGCTAGGTTTTCTTTCAATAGACACTAATTGCTAGAATTATGTCCAGTTTATTCTGAGCCACAAGCCACCTTCTGGAAAATGGTGTAAAAATTGCAATCTCTCTGAAGTTAGTCTGATCTGATACTGAATATTCTGAGGTGAATTTGAAAATTGCAATATTCAACCAGATTTACTTTAACATCAGAATCCAGGCTTAACAATTATATCCACATATCATAGTGAATGTATTAAAAAAAGTATGTTTCAGAATTTCATAAATTTCACAGAATACTCCCCTCAAAATGTTACAATGCCAAAGACCCATTTGGATCCCTCTTGTTCATGCAACATTTTTGTTCTCGTTTTATTCTTAGAAAATGGAATTGTGAAAATATTGAAAATTCAATTGGCAGCACACCCTCATTTTTCTCTAAGTCTGTGCACTCTCAGTAATGATACTGCACCGGTATTAGGTGATGGGGCGTTACCATGTTAGGGTGCAATTTGTTTGTCATGTTATTAATATTTATGCTGCACTTCGTGACCATAAATATATTTACCTTATTTGTACAGAACACCCTTGAAAATGTGCACTATAGATGACATGGCACACTGGAGAACATTAGCAGAAAACGTTAAACCATTCAGTGAAATATACCACTTATTACCAATACCAGTTTCCATGTATAAATTACAGGATCACTGGACAAAAAAGGATATAATTTTAACATCATAAAATAATACGCATTCGCTTATAATTCTATACATATACATCAAAGTGTTCAATACAATCTTGATAGGATGCAAAATATATTAGATCAGATTTACCTGTTTTGACTTAAATCGAAGAACTTTTTTCTCTTACCTCCCAACACCATTCCAGCTTGATAGCACTTCCTGAGGCGACAGGCTGGACAGTTCTTCCTGCGAATTTTGTCAATGATGCAGTCATTTCTTCCTGCACATAGATATTTATGTTGCCCTATAAGTTAAAAGTTAGTTGATGTCATTATTTGGAAATCTAATGAAGCATACATTTAAGTATATCAAAAGAAGAACATGGGCATTTAGTAGACTACATTTAATAACAGATAAAGTAAGGGTGGATATTTACTTGTCTTGTTTTCTCTGGAAATAAAAATTGAAACGGATAAGTTATTAGTGAGAATTTATAGAGAACAAGACAGCACAGTGGCGCAGCAGTAGAGTTGCTGCCTTACAGCACTTTCAGTGCCAGAGTCCCGGGTTCGATCCCGATGACAGGTGCTGTCTGTACGGAGTTTGAACTTTCTCTCCGTGACCGCATAGGTTTTCTCCGACTGTTTCCTCCCACACTCAAAAGATGTGCAGGTTTGTAGGTTGATTGGCTTTGTATAAATGTAAATTGTCCCTAGTGTGTGCAGGATAGAAACATACAAAATTAGGTGCAGGAGTAGGCCATTCGGCCCTTCGAGCCTGCACCGCCATTCAATGTGATCATGGCTGATCATCCAACTCAGTATCCCGTACCTGCCTTCTCTCCATACCCTCTGATCCCCTTAGCCACAAGTGCCGCATCTAACTCCCTCTTAAATATAGCCAATGAACTGGCCTCAACTACCCTCTGTGGCAGAGAGTTCCAGAGACCCACCACTCTGTGTGAAAAAAGTCCTTCTCATCTTGGTCCTAAAGGATTTCCCCCTTATCCTTAAGCTGTGACCCCTTGTCCTGGACCTCCCCAACATCGGGAACAATCTTCCTGCATCTAGCCTGTCCAACCCCTTAAGAATCTTGTAAGTTTCTATAAGATGCCCTCTCAATCTCCTAAATTCTAGAGAGTATAAACCGAGTCTATGCAGTCTTTGTTCATAAGACAGTCCTGACATCCCAGGAATCAGTCTGGTGAACCTTCGCTGCACTCCCTCTATGGCAATAATGTCCTTCCTCAGATTTGGAGACCAGAACTGTACGCAATACTCCAGGTGTGGCCTCACCAAGACCCTATACATCTGAAGTAGAACCTCCCTGCTCCTATACTCAAATCATTTTGCGATATAGTGCTAATATGCCGGGGTCGCTGGTCGGTGCGGACTCGGTGGGCCGAAGGGCCTGTTTCTGCGCTGTATCTCGAAAAGTAAATGAAACGAAACATAAACCTTGTTTATTAGCAATATGCTTTTCCCCATTTAATTCCACTGATTGGAAAGAGGGTGAAAATTAGGCAGTGGAAAATCAAGTACAACCTAGAGAATTCTACACCATATTGGACATATGCACTCCAAAGGGAATTCTTAACTTCAGCACCCCTATGATAATGTGACAGAGCATTACAAAAATCTATTGGCAAAGACTTTGATGAAAATATCATTATTTACCCACATAACTGTTGACATTATTCCATTTAAGTGTCAGCTAATCAGTTAATTACTCAAATGCCCAAGTACCAACATTGTGGGCAGGAGTTGACGTCTCTCTGCTGACTGCACTGTAATGCTAGAATCCATGGGGAACTTAGGGGGAGAGTGTGAACATGCAACAATTTATCTTGCTTTTGGTGGGGAATCTGTATGAACATCTTGTACCTGCTCCATCCATTACAATGCTTGTGAATTATTTCAAATTTCCAAGGTGATTATTAGCTAAATTGCCTCTTGTTCAAATTTTTCAATATGGATGTTTTCAAGTGTTTTGTGCTTTTTACATTTTTCTAAAATCTAGAGCGAACATTTTACAATTTTAATCGCTCTTAATAGATTTTGAATGTTGTCGAATATTTCTGAAAAGCCAGAAATGTTTAGACAGGGATAGAAGGAACTCAGATCAGTTCAGTTTAGTTTATTGTCACATGTACCGAGGCACAGTGCAAAGCTTTTGTTGCAGATGATGGAATCCTGAGCAAAACTCAAAGTGGTGGAGGAACTCAGGACAAGGACAAAGGACAAAGGACATTTATTGTCACGTACACCCGTTGGTGTAGTGAAATTTGAGTTGCCATTTGCAGCACACCAATAAATATAAGACACAACATTAAAGAAAAATTTAACACCAAACATAAAAACTCAGCAGGTCAGGCAGCATCAATGGAGGGAAAGGCCAGGTAATGATTTGGATGGGGACCCTTGCTCACACTGCAAGCACTCATGGGAGGAACCATTCCAGGTATGTCCAGACCTTTATGGAGGTCGGCAGCAAGGGAGGGTGGTTCAGTCCCGACTGCTAACCTTGCCCCTGAATTCCATGGGGTGGAAATCAGATGTGTTCTGTAATGGGCAGATGAGCCACTCATTGTGCTATTGAACATGTGCTGAGAACATGCATCTGCATTAAATCTGCTTTAAGGAAACTGTAACCTTCCCCAGTGGCAGTAAGTTATGCCAGCAGTTCCATCAAATCTGCATGCCCAGCTTCCCAGAGGTATTGTTCTTCAGCTGGGTATAAAGGAGCAACAGGTCTGGTCATACCACCAGTTATTTCTAGCAATCTCAATGATATTAAAAATACAGCATTAAAGAAGTGGTGGGTATCCTCCTAACATTACTAAAGTATCACTGCACAAAGTTTCAACTTTGGTTCGTGGCAATTAATGAGCCACACAGTCATGACGTGGTAATCCTAATTAAAAAACTCAGCTCCTTGGAACTGAATGGAACAAACAGCATGACTATGCAGGAAATATGCAGCAAAATGCTGGAGTAACTCAGCAGGCAGCATCTCTGGAGAGATGGAATGGGTGACGTTCTGGATTGAGAACCTTCTTCAAGTAGGAAAACTGAGTAGGAACACTTTTTCCAGTACATGGGCGCCATTGATAGTATTCAGCTAGCATTCAATACCTTGACTGAAAGTGATTCCATTTCACAGTGTTTCATTGAATTGCATGTGCTGGATGTGAAAGTTGGCAGGCAGATCATTCGCTTGCTGCCATGTCGGCTTGCATGTTTCACATCTCTGCTCACCACGAGAGATATCAGCCAGATACTCACTGCACACTCCAAATGTAGTTCATCAAACTACTGAGCTACTCAAAGACCAAGGAAATGTTTTATCGTGCCTTGCATGGACACTGCACGATTATATAAGAAACAAGCGGTGCTTCAGGTTTCTGCCTTATTATACAATGGGTTGTATTAAATAATGCTGAAGCAGGGGGATTTTATCTTCTGATTAAGAGGAAGAAGATGTCAGCCATCAATTTCCTCATCCTTGCAAGAGCATTCAGAAGAATGGGCAGCATAGTGACACAGTGGTAGAGTTGCAGCCTTTCAGAGCCAGAGACGCAGGTTCGATCCTGACCTTGGGTGCTGTCTGTGTGGAGTTTGCACGTTCTCCCTATGGTTCTGTGGGTTTTCTCCATGTGCTTCGGTTTCCTCCCACAACCCAAACCTTGCGGGTTTGTACATTAATTTGCTTCTGTGAATTGTCCCTAATTTCTAGGATTGAACTAGTGTGCAGGTGATCTCCGGTCAGCGTGGAAATGGTGGGCCAAAAGGCATGTTTCCATGCTATATCTCCAAACTCCAAGGAGACGTGCCACAGAACAGCATATTGCTGCCCCCTAATATTTGACACAAACTATCAGTATTTTGTTTTTGTGTAAAAAGAATGGAAATAATTTGAATCCCGAAACCAGTGTTTTCACTCATTTGGAAAGTTAACATATAAAAATTTAAGTGGTGCTCATTTTGGTTTTATTAGAGGTGAGATCGACAGCTCATGACCAACCCACTCCCAGGGTGTGTGCCCTTCACACAGTATTTTAGTGAAGCCATTTGTCTAAAGATATTTTCTTTGCTGGGGTTGTCGTTGGCTTCCTGACAGTACAGCAGCATAGGAAATCTGGCAGGTGAATGTGAATTTGGACAGCTGATGGAACAGAAAAGGCCCTTTCAATGCTGATGGGTCTGTGTTCCACATCCTAGCCCTCTAATTACCTTGTTAACTTCCCCAATGCTGAGCCCAGCATGTTGCAACTCCAGAACCTCAACAAGTCCTGCACATTCACATCACGGGCTCTATGCAGTTTGTTTTTTCACCTGCGCCCAATTTCCATAGGTTCCCCTCTTTATTATTCACCAGATCTCTCCCGTACAGCCTGTGACCCAAAGACACATGGGTTTGTAGGGTTTTAGATAGATAAATAGGGTAGGCATAACATGGAATTACTGTGAACGGGTGATCGATGGTCGGCATGGACTCAGTGTCCTGAAGGGCCTGTTTCCATGCAGTACCTCTGAATTAACTGAAACTAAACCTACATTCACAACAATCTGCAGTCTTTCAAATTGATTGGCTATGGCTGAAAAATATAATTCCAAAATTGCAAATAAAGTTCTGTTATTCATTTTGGGGATGGGGCGATTGGAAAACTTCACTTTCCTAAATGCCTGCGAGAAGGTAAGTGAGTCATGCAGTCTTTGCAGAGGAGATTTGCTCATTTCGCTTTTGGTTGGGCAGCTACAGTATCTCTGCAATATTCAGCGGGAAAATCTGTTTTTCCCATTCAAGGTTCCCCATTTCATTCCTTTCTGCCTTCCTGGAAATTACATCTGATATCCAGGTGTAACACAGTCATGGGGCCTTCTATTTATTAATGTTCTCAGGATCTAGATGTGGCTGGCAAGGCCTGTTTTTACTGCCCGTCTGTATCTGCCCTTGAGAAGGTGATGCTGACCAGCATTTGTGAATCACTGCACTCCTTCTGATTAAGATACTGACCGAGTACTACTGGGTAGGGAATTCCAGAGTTTTGAGGTGTGACGCTGAATAACCGGTGTTATATTTCCTGGTCAGGATGCATTGTGATTGTGCCTTAAGGATCACAAATTCAAAGCATGCACACAGTCCATGGCCTTTCACAGAATGAGCCTTCATAAACATTCCTCAGCACACCAACCTCCCAAAGACATTCATGTGTACTATTTGTCTTCATTAAATCGTATCACCATACCCCAGTTTGAAAGTGTCAAGCTTTGTGCACTTGTCTATGGTGGCAGACCAACATGCATGCATCTGCTGGTAACTGGATATGTGTTTAGATACCCTGCAAGAATCTGACCAACTTCTCCCACATATTTGTCTGTTCTGTTCTGGGATCTTTAATCCAACTACCTCCTGTTCCGACACTCTGCTCAGTACATTTCTGCTGGACCACAGTCACGGCACATATCTCTGAGCTTGGGGAACATTTTTCTAATGCTCCATGGGACTACAAACCCCCAAATCAAGTTCACCCAATGTCAGCCTCCTTGAGGTTATCCTTCTCTCAGCCCCGATCTCTTCTGCGTGATTGTCATTCACTAACAGGATGCCCGTTTCAAAATACAATGTGGATTACCAGACTCACATATCTGTGTCTATATACATGCATTACTTGGCTGCTCAAGTAAGCTGACACTTCCATTTGCATGTTCTTCTCTTTCTTCATATCTTGTGGCTCTCTCTCCATTTCAGACCTTTAAAAAGGCATTTGAACAGATAAAATGTGTAGGGAGGAACTGAAGATGCTGGTTTACACCAAAGATAGACACAAAATGCTGGTGTAACCTGACGGGTCAGGCAGCATCTCTGCAGAACAGATATGGATAGGAAGGATTTAGAGGACTGGGGCCAAATGTAGGCTGAAATTGGAACTTCCGAAAATTATAAGAAAGATGGGTAGTTTGTAATATGTTTAATTCATGAGTTTACATACTGGGGAAGCGTGATGGGAAAAGAGACTAACATAGTGATGGGAAGTTAAGGATATTAGGAGAGGCAATAAAAGGATTAAAATAAACATTGGGTGTTGTAAACCAGGATGTGGGCAATAAAACTGATCAGGAAATAGTGGTGTCCTTTATTGCACCCATTTGTTGGACAAATGGAAAAATGGTTTTCTAAATATCAGTAAATGGGTTAAAGATAAATCTTTGGAAAAAAACAGGATTAAAAGGACACTAAAACATTGATCACTGAGTTATTTAAAAATGTAAATTCCGCATGTAACCATTGTGTAATGAGAATATAAAAAGGCTGAGGGTGCTGTGAATCATTGAAGCACCTTGGGTTCTCTCAGAGTGTTTCCCAATGTGTATTGTTAAGGCCTTGAATAAACTGTTGTTTGAGAAACTCACCGCTGCTTGACAAGATGATCTTTGTCTGGTCCTATCTGAGCTTTAATTCAAAGATCAATTGTGCACAATTGAATGCCAGATTCAATGTACAGTTTAAACACAGAATACAAGAAAGGGAATGAGACCAATATGGCAACTTGGTCTGCATAGACAAGGTCAGCCGAAGGGTCTGTATACATGTTGTACTGCTTTATGACTGTTAGACCTCTCTTTCTTGTGACCATCTCATTTTGCTACTCCCTTACCAGTCATCACCCCAACTTTTATTGGTCTGCGATTGGTGATTATACCATCAGCTGCAAATAATCTAAACTTAAACCTGACTGTTACTCCCCATTTGCCTTTTTCTTGCTGTTTACCTTTGTCCCAGTCTTTGACCATTCACTCTAGTATTTCAAGAGGCTTGCTTTAAAACTTTGATTCATGAACTGCCTTGGGTTGTTATACTGTGTTAAAGGCACTACATAAATGTAAGTTGCAGTAGTAGCGACTGCAGGAGTTGTGCAGGCTCTCCTTTAATTTTATCAAAGGAGTTCAATGTTGCCTTTCACACACTTTTAGCTTCATTACTGTTGGTAATTATGGAGGACATTTACCTTTGCAAAAGTAGGATAATTTGGAAAGAACAGGAGTAATAAATTCAAAATTATATCTGACTGAGGTATCTTCAAGCAGTCCCTGATGCTTGAAAGATATAGCATGGAAACGGTGCACCAACTCCACACCAACCTTTCATGACCCATTCACACTGGATCTACTGTACATTATCCCACTTTCTCATCCACTCCCTACACATTTAGGGCCATTTACAGAGGTTAATTAACCTGCCAACCTGCCCATCTTTGGGATGTGGGTGGAAACCCTAGCAATGGGAGGAAACCCACGTGGTCACAGGGAGAATTTGCAAACACCACGCAGACAGCACCTGAGGTCAGGATTGAACTTGGTCTCTGGCTCAGTGGCGCAGCAACATTACCTGTTGTGCCACTGTGCCTCCTGCTCAAAGTAATGATCATAGATTAAGCCCAGGTTCTGCAGTATTTAATTTTACTCAATCATTACAAGCCTATTTTATCAGAGTAAGTGATAAGGGAAATATTTGAAGAAGAATGTGTCCCGCTCCGGTGGTTGGTATGGAATGAGGGTCATTGGGTACCATTCATCTGTGCATATTAACTACCTCATGGACAGCATCACTTTCAATGGGTCATTTTTGTGTTATCTCCCAAAATTGCTTTGCTTCCTTGGCCTTACATTTGCAAACATTACCAGAATCTAGTGCCCTTGAAGCACCAGATAACTTTGTTTCTTCTCTATTGTCCATCATCCGTAGGCGTAAAGGGATTTGGGAGAGATAGTGTGGGGAACCTGGGAGAATTGGGTTGAGAAGGGAAAATAGAAGAGTCATAATCGAATAGCAGAGCAGGCACGAAGGGCCTAATTCTGCTCCTATATCTTATGATCTGTGCTTTTGGTCTATTTCCTCCACCCCCACTTAAGACCTGATGTGTCTCCAGGATCACAAGGCCAGAACAGCTTCTTAATTGTTGCAGCCACACCTTGGTTTCTTTCCTTCAAGCAAGTTAGCAGGAACTCCTGATGTAACACCAAACTGCATCCTTAATTTGAAACCATAAAGGTGGGCCCTACCATCCTAATTAATCAGGGAAACTCCAGGCCAAAGCTAATGATTAACCAATATTTACCCTATTCTTCCACTTCAAACTACCACTTGGATGGAATTTCAGAATGAGAATTGCAGAAGGCTGAATTGTTCACTTTGTTGCTAGGCTGCCCTCAACGACAGTTACTATGTTGTGCTTAAAGCTAACAACGGTGCTGTAAATAACAGTAATAGCGCAGCATTCACCATGATTTAAACAACTGCAAGATTCCATAATTAGTCTGAAACAATAAAGGTATTATTCTTTCAACCAAAGACATTGGAAATATAAATTTTACAATTCTCTAAGCAAGCACTCATTTATTACATTTTCGATTGAATGTTTACTGGCAAAACACAAAAAAGATTCAAGTATACCTTTTATAACCGATGAATATTAAATTCATCCAAGACTTTTCCTTTTGAGAAATATTTATTAGGGATGGAATAATTTGCAATTATTACCTTTGTAATTCAATTATCTTAAAAGCATATTCAAGTATTGTTATTATATATTTTGCACCACTCTTATGTTCTGTGGTGCACTGCAAATTATATGGACAAAGGGTTGAAGTTATTCATTTTGGTGATTATTCTGGTTTATAGAAGGGAGGAGAGGACTGAAACTTAGAAGGATGAGAGGGAATCTTATATTAACATATACAATTCTTAAGGGATTGGACACGCTAGATGCAGGAAAATGTTCCCGATGTTGGGGGAGTCCAGAACCATGGGTCACGGTGTAAGAATAAGGGGTAGGCCATTTAGGACTGAGAGGAGAAAAAACCTTTTTTACCCAGAGAGTTGTGCATCTGTGGAATTCTCTGCCACAGAAGGCATTGGAGGCCAATTCATTGGAAGTATTCAAGAGAGATATAGCACTTAGGGCTAAAGGAATCAAGGGATATGGGGAATAAGCAAGAACAGGATACTGATTTTTGATGATCAGCCATGTCATATTGAATGGCGGTGCTGGCTCAAAGGGCTGAATGGCCTACTCCTGAACCTACTTTCTATGTTTCTATGTATCTAAATACTAGTGATCCAACTCACTTTGTCCTTGATCGCCAGGGACCTCTCTGCGGACCTGGTGTGATCTCTACTAAGCGATCCTCTGGATGAAGTGGTCAATCCATGAGTTCCAGACAGATGTGCAGAGCTCACAGACACTCAGGGATGGAGTTGGTCATTCACCACTTTGACCTTACAAGTCATTTTACAACAATTTTGATTTTAATATTTTCAATTACATTAATCTATTGGAGAAAGTTTCAGATTTCCACTCACTATATATTTTGCATGTGATTGACTTTTAGTCCAGACTTTCCCATTGTAAGTATTTAGAATGAAGACGGTGTGATTGTTACATGGAAATATTGCTCCTCATTGTGTAATTTAAATGAACACCAACGGCAAAATGGCAGGATCGCTATAATTGTTGTGGTCTCCTTGCACAATGGAAGAATGCTGGGATTAATAACAGAAAACACTCAGCAGGTTGGGCAGCATATGAGGAAATCCATGATGTATTAGCACCCTGACATGTTAAGTGTTTCCAGCATTCTATTATTTCAGATTGTCAGCATCAGAAGTTTCTTGATTGTTGCAACAGTAAAACAAAAATCTGGCTCATTTCCACATGCAAAGTTATTGATAATTATATATTTTTAGTACACAGAATATTTTGCATTTAGTTCACCCTGCCAGTATTTCTCTGGACTCAACATATGATACATATCACCTATGGCCCCGCAGAACAATCCTAGGCTAAAGAAAGCCAATATCTTCCAATAAAATAAAGCATACAACAGTATATGTGCGGTAAGGAACTGCAGATGCTGGTTTACATTGAAGATAGACACAAAATGTTGGAGTAACTCAGTGGGACAGGCAGCATCTCTGGATAGAAGGAACGGGTAACGTTTCGGGTCGTGACCCATCAGACTGGTCTTATTTACCCCAACGATCCAAAAAGAGTATCACACAATTCCTTCTATCCAGAGATGCTGCCTGTCCTGCTGAGTTATTCCAGCATTTTGTGTCTACAACAGTAGATACCAACCTAATGAAGAAGATATCAGGTAGGTGAATTTAAAAGCCTCGTTAATAAGATGGGTTTTGACAGAGTGTTTCAGGGAAAGAGAGATGCAGTGATTAATGCAAGGAAATAAGGTGTGTGGAGTGTCAGGAGTTGGAGGCTGAGTTGCCAGTGAGGAGGGGTTTGGTGATACGCAAGACTAGTCAGAAGGACACAGGTCTTGGAGGATTTTATCAGAATTTTACCAGAATATAAGGCATGAGTTTGCGAAACGATTTAATCATTCCAACACTGATGTTTGCTCAAGTACTCAATGAGGAGCAAAGTATCCTTGAAGCAAACAAGCCATCTCAATTCATAATACCAACTGCAGGAAAGTCTAGGCTAAAAGACGGTCGCACACAAAACATATAGTGATGGAAATCTGAAACTCTCTCTAATAGCTTAACGCAACTGAGAATGTTATCTTTGAGAAGTTGCAGAGCTGGTAACCAATGGGTGATGGTGGATCTTGAATGGATAGTCTCAAAGGGTGGTTGAGGGAGAAACACTCCACATTTACAAAGTATTTAGATGATAAAGCTGGAAGTGGTGTAATTTAAAAGGGGGACATTGGGCAAAATGGTTTGGCTTTGGTTTTAGTATTGGTCAGTTTTGTGGACATCATCGGAAGGGCAGAGGCAGACATAAAAAAAGTAGAATCAATAAGGCCGGGTGGTGTTTAACATGCTCAGGAAGATCTGGAGCTCAAACACATCTCAATCAACACAAAAATACGCATCTTTAACTCAAATGTGAATCAGGTGATGCCGTGTGGAACAGAGACATGGACAACAACAAAACACACTACAAACAGGCTACAAACATTAATTAACAGCTGCCTTAGGAGAATACTTAACATCTAGTGGAGAGACAAAGTAAGCAATGTGGACCTGTGGAAAAGAACAAGCCAGGAGCCCATTGACTTACAAATTTGAAGGAGAAAACTGAGTTGGATTGGACACACTCTCAGGAAACCTGCCACAAACATCACCCGGCAAGCCCCGAAATGGAACCCTCAAGGAAAAAGGAAAAGAGGTCACCCCAGGAACAGCTGGAGAAGAGGTGTCCAGACAGAAATGTCTAAGAGTGGGCTTAACTGGGGTGATCTTAAAAGGGCTGCCAACAACTGAATGAGGTGGAGGACATTTGTCAATGGACTACGCTGCCTAAAGGAGCAAAGGGCTTAAGAAGGTGAAGAGAAGAGAGTATTGTCTTATTAATGTCATGTGTACCAAGGGACAGTGAAAACCCTTATTTTGGGGTTACCCAGGCAGATCATACCATACATGAGCACAACAAGAGGCGCACAAGAGAAAATAAACAGATTACAAGGCTGACAGCTGCTGAGAAAATGTGGATAAAGAAAAGTGCAATGGCCGCAATGAGCTAGATTGGAAGATCAGGTATTCATCCATAGCATATCACAGGTCCGTTCAAGAACCAGAAAACAGCAGGGAAGAAGCAGTTCTTGGATCTGGTGGTATGTGCTTTCAAGCTTTAGTATCTTCTGCCAGATGGGAGAGGGGGGAAGGGAGAAGGGTGTGTGATCAGTTTCTGTGATGCTTTTCCAGTTTGATTTAAGGTAAGTGTGGGCATTGGCTTATGAGAATGCTGTGGAATAGGGGTTGCAATTGTGCAGCCACTACAGTGTATTAACAGGAGGCTGGCCAGGAGGACATTGGTATATTTACAAAGAAAATCTGCTATTGCTGAAAATCTGAAATTAAAGCAAAAATGCTGGAAACACTCTGTGGATTATACAGCACTTGTGGAAAGGGAAAGAGAGTTAACATTTCAGGTGGAAGGCTCCTTGTGAAAAGCTGGGAAAATGAGAAACCATGATGTTTTACTGTGGCAGACTGTAGCACTAGACGATTCATCCGGAGATATCGATACAATAATAAATGTAAGAATGCAACATTTAAAAAATGTTGAATGCTGTCCGTTATTGCCGGGTAAGGTATTATCATTGTATATAATTGAAACAGGGAGAAGTTGAGTGGACAAAGCAATGGGAGAAGGAGGAGTAGGCAGCACTGGAGTGGGAAGTGGACAAAGTGACGGCCAACAGGAAGAAACGGCAGCTGGTAGAGGGGAGGCACTATGTTGGACCAGACTAATACTTTATAACAGAAACTTCTTATTTGGCAGTCCCTTGGGATTGGGATTGAGGGTGTGGGTTCTGAGGTGTCTGATGAGACCAATGAGGGAAATACAGACTTCCATAGATTGGGCACCAGGACGCAGACTGATCAGGTGAGTAGGTAGATGTTAAGTGGTCTGTTCCTTTCACTGTATGCATTGGGCTTCTGTGTGCTTCCAACGTATGGACTTGAGGTCCTCAATAACATATCAAATGCTCCGACTCCACCTTGAGCTGTCATGGACCACAGACTCTCAGGAGGCAATTGTATATCTCAAGAAAGTTGAGCACTTCCTTGAATGTTTTCCTCTCTCGTGTGATAATCTCTTCACGTGATGGAACTTGCGAGTGGAATGTCTGTTTCTGGTGTTGGGGAGACAAGTGATGATGCCTGTCCAACTGAGTATAACCTGGGGCCATTGGCCAGAGAAAGGACACTCCTGTTGATGTCCTTATCCTCACAGTGAAGTTGCTGGATTTTCTAGGGCCAACATCAGTGATAGCTTTCCCATGTATTGAGATATTCCATGTGTGAGAAGCATAGAAGAGGGTAGGGATTACTGCCGCTAGGTAGAACTTAAGTTTTGTGCCAGTGCTAAGGCCTTGAACTACATATCTCCAAAGCTATTTCTAAATATGTTAGGTAGACAAAAATGCTGGAGAAACTCAGTGGGTGAGGCAGCATTTATGGAACGCAGGAAATAGGCAACGTTTCGGGTCAAAACCCTTCTTCAGACTGATGTGAAGGTGGGGGAGGGGGGGGGGGGGGGAGAAGGGGGCGGGGGGAAGAAAGGAAGAGGAGGAGCCAGAGGGCTGAGGGAGAGCTGAGAAGGGGAGGAGACAGTGAGGGCTACCTGAAATTGGAGAAGTCAATGTTCATGCCACTGGGTTGCAAACTGCCCAAGCGAAATATGAGGTGTTGCCCCTCCAGTTTACGGTGGTCCTCACTCTGCCCATGGAGGAGTATTTATACTTTGAAATATAATTATGTTTTTATGGTGGTGAGGGTATGTATTCAATGGAGGTTATTGTTTGGAGTATATTTTACACTTTGAAAGTACTAAGTATTTTTTCCAATTTTAGTTTAGTTTAGTTGAGAGATACAGCATGGAAACACAGAGACGACACTGACCAGTGATCACCCATACACTACTAGCCTGCACACGAGGGACAATATTTACAGAAGCCAATTAACCTACAAACCTGCATGTCTTTCGAGTGTGGGAGGAAACCAGAGCACCTGGAGAAAACTCAGGGGGTCACTTGGAGAACATACAAATTTTGTACAAACAGCATCCGTAGTCAGGATCGAACCCAGGTCTCTGGTGCTGCGAGGCAACAACTACACCACTGTGCCACCCTAGTATTGATGTTAACATCTTACATATCACATAAATTGGATCACTTACTGTGAACCTGTTGGAAAATAAATTCCAGGGGCCTGAGTCAAAGTAGCTTTGCCCAAAGAGCACATTTGGACGGGAAATAGAGGCCCGTGTTGGTAAAAGCCAGTGCAGATGGTGCTGCTGACGCCAGTTTGAAGGACTGGGAGATGGGAGGCTGCGTTGGAGGAATGTGATCACTAGGTTTCGCTGACCCGAACACAGACTACACCTTTTAAAGGTGTGGTGCATATACTTTGATTTGAACAATAATTGTCACATTAAAGTCGTTATTTCTTGAAGGATTGTGTCATGTGACTGGTCTCTTGGCAGCAGCAATGCTGAAAGAAGGTTCCACTGAGGCAGCTGTGCGGAGGAGACCATGTGTAAAAACAACACACCTTTTGTGCTCCTGTGTTTGGGAGCACACTCTGCCTGAAAAACGTGCAGTTGGGTGCCGGGGGTTATAGAAAATAGACAATAGGTGCAGGAGTAGGCCATTCGGCCCTTCGAGCCAGCACCGCCATTTAATGTGATCATGGCTGATCATTCCCAATCAGTACCCCGTTCTTCCTTCTTCCCAAAGCCCCTGACTCCGCTATCTTTAAGAGCCCTATCTAGCTCTCCCTTGAAAGTATCCAGAGAACCGGCCTCCACCAACCTCTGAGGCAGAGAATTCCACACTCACAACTCTCTGTGTGAAAAAGTGTTTCCTCACCTCCGTTCTAAATGGCTTACCCCTTATTCTTAAACAGTAGACCCTGGTCCTGGACTCCCCCAACATCGGAAACATGTTTCCTGCCTCTAGCTTGTCCAAACCCTTAATAATCTTATATGTTTCAATAAGATTCCCGCTCATCCTTCTAAACTCCTGCGTATACAAGCACAGCCACTCTACTCTCTCAGCATATGACAGTCCCGCCATCCCGGCAATTAACCTTGTAAACCCACGCTGCACTCCCTCAATAGCAATAATGTCCTTCCTCAAATTTAAGCAAAGAAAGGTTCAAAGAAAGCAATTATCCCACAAAGCTTGACTGCAATCAGCCGTCATCAAAGGTTCTCACAGTGCCAGGCAAAGAGGAAGGCACAAGGTCTTTTTGGTTATCAGAATCTACGCTGGAAATATCGTGGGAGGTAGTCAGAAAATGAAGCTTGCCTTCTTAGTAACGCTAAAGTTACCTTCTTTTAAAATGGCTTAGTTATATGTACGTCCAATGCAACAACAATAATGCTGCTTAGCATGTAGAATTCAAGTTTACTCGTTAATTCATCAACTAGAATACTACATCTTATCCTCTCACCCTATCAGAGATTTTTCCTTTGTTTCATCTAGCCCGCCCCACTCCCTCTGCAACAATACACATTTATTTTTCTCTCTTTCATAGAGTGATACAGTGTTGAAACAGACCCTTCGGCCCAACTTGCCCACACCGGCCAACATGTCCCAGCTACACTAGTCCCACCCGCCTGCATTTGGTCCATATCCCTCCAAACCTGTCCTATGCATGTACATGTAGAACTGTTTCTTAAACATTGGATAATCCCAGCCTCAACTACCTCCTCTGGCAGCTTGTTCCATACACCCAACACCCTTTGTGTAAAAAAGTTACCCCTTTAGATTCCTATTAAATCTTTTCCCCTTCACCTTAAACCTATGTCCTCTGATCTTCGAATAACCTATTCTGGGCAAGAGACTCTACCTGATGCATCTACCTGATCTATTCCTCATGATTTTTTACACCTCTATAAGATCACCACTCATCCTCCTGCATTCCAAGGAATAGAGTCCCAGCCTACTCAACCTCTCCCTATAGCTGAGACCCTCTAGACCTGGCAACATCCTCATAATTACCCAATTCTAACAAAGGGTCTTGACCTGAAACTTTAACTTCATTTCACTTTCTACAGATCGTGTCCAACCTGCTGACTGTGCAATTTCCACTTTCAGGCCTCCAGTTCAGTTGCAATAATCATTAATCAAACTATTAACAATGCACACTCCATGTTTCATCTTTTCCCACAATTTGATGTTCTTTAAAAATCAAAATGAATAAAATTATGATCAACTTTAATATATATTTTCATCTCATTTTGTTGACATCACCAAGAGGACAAATATAGATGTATTAATAGTGAAATGTCTGACAAAGAGTCTTTGACCTAAGGTGTTCATTCTGTTTATTTTTCTACAGATGCTGCCTGACCGTCTGAGGATTTCCATCATTTTCTGTTTTTATTTGAGTTTTGCAGCATTTGCAGATTTTTTGGATATTCAGCAATATAATACTGGTGGAGTTCAATATAAACTCAATTAAGCTGCTATGGTTAGTGAAATACCCAAGAGACTTAATAACTATTCATTTAGTTCTATCATTCTGCCAGACTCTGTTGAATTAATCTAATGGTATCATCTCTGTTATGAATGTATTAATACAATTCATTCAGAATCACTTTACTGCTCTTATTCAGATGTTAACCCATTCACTGCCAATTAACTGATTAGGGTAGGGATCAATTGAATTGTAAGCAATTGCATTCTGTCCACTTCATTAAGAGATTTCCTCCTTATGAGCTGATCGAGGCAAGCAAACCTCCCCCCCCCACTCCTCCCTCCCCATGATATAATCACTGAATTTTCTCTTAAAGAAAATTTAAATTTTGTAAAGAACGATATGAACTAAAATTGAAATGTGGATTGTAGGATTGGGCATACAACATGTTGGAAGCCTGGACAAAAACAAATGGGTTCAAAAAATAGTCTTTGATCTGGAAACTATTTTAATTCTAAACTTGACAGCTTTGCATAAATGTTGTTCAATGCCACAACATCCATGATGTTGAGTGAGCTAAAACCATAGTGTGCAGCACGGAGGGAAGTCTCCTTCCTGTGCACCACCTCATCCACTTCTCCCACAATCGCCCCCTACACATGCCTCCCATTGTCCCATCCCACTTCCACTTATATTCCTCCCTCTGGCTTTACTTTTCATTTTTTTCTTCATCTCTAGCCTTTGTCCACCCATTTGACAAACAAACCCCCCTCACCAGTGTCTACTTATAACTTGCCAGGCTTTGTATTGCCTCCATGTTTTTTTCCAGTTTCTACCCCACTCCACAAGGTTGAACAAGTTAGGTCTTTATTCTTTGGAGCGCAGAAGGTTAAGGGGGGACTTGATTGAGGTCTTTAAAATGATGAAAGGGATAGACAGAGTTGACGTGGATAAGCTTTTCCCATTGAGGGTAGGGAAGATTCAAACAAGAGGGCATGACATGAGAATTAAGGGACAGAAGTTTAGGAGTAACATGAGGGGGAACTTCTTTACTCAGAGAGTGGTGGCTGTGTGGAATGATCTTCCAGCAGAAGTGGTGGAGGCAGGATCGATTGTAACATTTAAAAGTAAAGTGGATAGGTATATGAATGGGAAGGAAATTGAGGGGTATGGTCTGAGTGCAGGTAGATGGGACTAGGGGAAAATAAATGGTCGGCATGGACTGGAAGGGCCGAGAAGGCCTGTTTCCGTGCTGTAATTGTTATATGGTTATATGGTTATCTACTGAGCTACTCCAGCACTCCGTGTTTTGCTCAAGATTCCATCATCTTCCTTGTGTCTCTCTTTGTTTCCATTCCTTGCGGTGTCAACTTCCGTTAATTGCAGCGTTCCCATGGTGGCAAGTGGCCACGGAGAACATGCATGCCATTCTGTGTGCATTCCATGTCAGTTTGGAGGTTTGTAGATTGCGAAAGAGAATGAACAGCCAACTCATTCTCTCTGCGTGTTATTACCGGGCCACACACAAGCTGAATAATAATGCAGACCCATCTTTGCAACAGTCTGCTGCGAAATCTTTTTTTGATCCATCAGGATAAACCAAGGATTACCAGGGATATCTCCTGCCATCAGGAAAATTCATTTGTTGGGAAACAAAAGCATCTTTTCACTGGGTTCTCACATTGCTCAAATGATGTGTCTTTAAATTTCAGTGCCTGATTTCTCACCATTTTGTGCAATACTCTTGGCCACTGATCACGGTTCTTGGAACCAAACCGCAGTTTGCCCATTGTTCTTTCAGGTTTGAATAGAATGAGGAAATATTCTTTCCATTAGGTATGTCCCCCAGCAAAATACATTTAAACGTGTGTCCTGCGTCACATTATCAGAGAGATGTGAGAGTGCCAAACCAAAGGAAGATTATCACACAAAAATACAATCATTGTTCCCATAAAAAATATTCATCCTTAAAAGTGGAGATGAAGTGCTAAAACCATACGTCATGGAATGTTATAAATACAGGCAGCCCCTGCATTTCACAGGGATCTGTAACTGAGAACTGTTCTAAGGCAATTTCATACGGTTAGAAATGTCCATTTTCAATCACAACCCATATTAATCACATTTGCATTAATTATTTTGTATCATTGACTAATCACCCAAACACTACCTATTATTAAACTAGCAGAATATTTTCTGTATCCAATCGAAAAGAATACCGTGAAGCATTTTATTATTGTTACTATCTTTAAAAATGCTTAAACATTGTATGAGGAAGCTAGAGAATTTGCCTAAAGTCAGATTTCTGTGAATCAGGTCATTCATAACCCAGGTAAAGCTGATCATCTTAGGGAGTGAATTAGCTTGAGGGGATAGGACTGAGGGAAGGGCAGAACTGGCTCAAAGTTCCAGGGCAGAGATACTACAGATGTGACAGATATGCTGGTAAGAGAGGGCGGGGGACATGCCACGAGAGGATATTATTCAGGGAATCAGTGTGAGTCTGGATAGAACCAGGAAGAAATTATCACTCTGATGGAAATGTGTTATGGGACTTCCACCAGTCATTGGAAATTGGAGAAGTAGCTGTGTTGGGTAATTAGAGATAGCTGTAAAAATAATAGTGTCATCGAGTCATAGGGCACAGAAACAGGCACTCTGGCCAGTGCGTCCTTGCTGACCAAAATAACTAATTTATGCCAGTCCCATTTACCCGAATTTGGCCCAAAGGGCAGTATTAATTAAGGGCAGACTTCAACTCCCTTTATATTGACTGGGTCTACCTTGGGAGAGCCCAAAGGACTTGCAGTAAATGGGATGCAATGTTCCCAAGAAAACATTGTTAATCAAAATATAGAGGCTGTCCAGTTTAGGGAACCCTGTTTACACAAGATGTTGAGGCTCTGGTCAGGAAAATGGAGGTATATATCAGATTTAGGCAGTTGGAATCAATCAAACCCATTTCTGAGTATGAGCAGTGGAGGAGTATAGTTAAGGGGGGCAAACATGAGGACAAAAAAGTACATGAAATAGATAAGGCAGACAAGGCAAAGGAAAATCCAAAAATACTATTTGTGTATGAAGATTAAAGGCTGGCTAGGAAAAGTATGTCCCTTTAAAGGTCAGCAAGACTATAGTATCTTTGTGTGAAGCCACAAGAGATTGAAGGGACATTAAATTAATATTTCTCATCCATTTTTACAGATGAGAAGATTGTTGAAGCAAAGGAGTTGAGGCATATGAGTTGTGGTGTCTTAGACCATATATGAAAGACAAAAAAGGACACTATTATCAGTTTTAAAGAGTATTAAGGTGAATAGATCCCAAGGCCTGATCAAGTGCACCATAGGTGCTTGGGGGAAGTCAGGGAGGAGATTGTGCAGGCATTTGCATCATCGCTAGGCACAGGGAAAGTTCCAAAAGATTAATGTACTGTTATTTAAAGAGGGCAGCAAGGGCAAGCCAGGGAACTACAGGCTGGTGAGACTGTTGCCTTCATTAAATTGGAAAGGATGTACAGTTGAGACTCATCCATATGTTGCCTGGACGTGCGGGCTTGAGTGATAGGGACCGGCTAGGACTATTTTCTTTGGACTATAGGAGACTGACCTTATTGAAGTGTGCAGGATTGTGAGGGGCATGGATAAATTGAACATTTTGTCTTTTTCCCAGGATAGAGGAAACTAAAACTAATGGAAAGATTTAAGAGGGACTACATGGACAACTTTTTCACTCAGATGGTAGTCTGTATCTTGAATCAGCTGCAAGAGGAAGCTAGAGAATTGGATACAAAATGGCTGTCAACATATATTTGGACAGATACAGTATATGGATAGGAAGGGTTTAGAGGGATATGGGACAAATGCAGGGAAATGGGTCCAGTCCCAAATGGAAAAATGGTGCAGAAGAATCAGTTTCTGTGTTGTTTTACTCTATGACTCTAGGACCCCATGACATTAAATCCTGTATTGGGAAACAAGATAACACATGACCCCACCTGCTGATATTTTATTGTTAGGATGTTTTAATACTCACAGACACAGTAGAAATTCAGCAAGAATAGTCAACTATTAATAACTTACCTGGAACAACTGTTATCCTTCCTGTTTATTAATTTCACAGTTATCAGATATAGTTGTATTTCAATAATGCATTAAGTAACAGTAGATTTTGAATAAGTACAAATTTTCTTGGCAGCTGCTCTGTTTACATTTTTTCTCACTTTCTGTTTTTGCTTATATCAGATTTGCCTACTGTTTCTGGTTTCTTGCATGCATAGATTTTACTATCAGGTTTAACCTTACCAATCTCATTTAAAAACAACAACTGCCCCATTACCTTGTTGGGACAAGTTACTTTCACTGGTGGAATTTATCTTTCCAATTTGAAAAGAATTTCAATGACTATAAAAATCTTCTACACATTCTTATATGAAGAGCACAAATTAAAAAAATAACTTTACCCTTCACCCTTGGCCTGATCAAAAGAATAATATTTTTACATTGGCTCTGTAGCCTTAACTTATTCCAAGAACATTAAACAGTTTAGATAGGAAACAAACTTATTTCTTTGTTGAAACTGTGTCACTGTGGCAGCAGTTATCTGCAAGACCTTCCAATGCATCATTGCCCTTGATATTGTAAACAACACATCGAAAGGCCAATTCTCCCTGCTGTCCCTTTCATGATATCTCGTTCTACATTTTTAGGTACAAAGTAAATCAAGGGATGTGCTATACCAGGAAAATAACACCAAGCTAAAAGGTCAGTCATAATCTCACTGTTGACAGAGCAGGATTCAGGCCCGAATGACCCGCTCCTGCTTCTATCTCTTATCATGCATGGTTTTATTCCAGGTAAATCTTAGTAATATATCCTCAACTTTTCTAAAGCAGAGCAAATTCTTTGAGAATATTTTGCCACTCGACCACTCAATGACTTGAGAATGTGAAAAGGAAAAGTTGTACTGTGGTGCAATATATTTTCATATAAATCGCACCAGTCTGAAGAAGGGTCTCAACTCGAAATGTCACCAATTCTTTCTCCCCAGAGATGCTGCCTGTCCCGCTGAGTTACTCCAGCAGCATTTTTTGTCTATTTTGATTTGGTCTGATCAATGTTCACCTGGAGTCATAGAGACATGCGGCATGCAATCAGTTCCAGTAAGTCCATGTCATAATCAAGCATCTATTTACATTAAATCACATTTCCATCTCCCCATATTCTCATCAACATGAACATACCATGTGGGGAGACCTTGTTGAAACACACAGAATAGTGCAAGGCTTGAATTGAGTGGATGTGGAGAGAATGTTTCCATTAGTGGAACAGTCTAGAACTAGAGGTCATAGCCTCAGAATGAAAGGACGTTCTTTTAGGAAGGAGATGAGGAGAAATTTCTATGGTCAGAGGATGGTGAATCTGTGGAATTATTTGCCACAGAAGGCTGTGGAGGCCAAGTAAGTTGATTTGTAAGGCAGAGGAAGATAGATTCTTGATTAGTACATGTCAGGTGCTATGGGTAGAAGGCAGGAGAATGTGGCTAGGAGGGAGAGATGGATTAGCCATGATTATATGACGGTGTAGACTTGATGGGCTGAATGGCCTAATTTTACTATTCTTTATGACCCACCAAGTTTCTACCACTCAGCTGCACATTGGGGACAATTTGCATTGGCCATTAATCTAACAGCCCAAAGGTTTTGGGGATGTGGGAGAAAACTAGAGAAGCCAGAGAAAACCCACGGGTTGACCGGGAGAATGCACAAATGCTATGCGGACAGCATTGGACGACACAATGGAAACTGGAGCTGTGAGGCTGTGCAACCTCCCATAACTGTTATCATTAAGCCATTTTGTAACATTCATAGATATTAAAATGTATTCCACAGAGCCGAGTACGTGATCAAGGGCAGAGGAGCATCTCCTGACACCACAGTCCACTGTTGTCCAAACCATTGCCCCCCTCCCCTAAAATTGCTTACCTTTGGACCTGCTGTTTGCAGAAACACAAATGCTCCTAGCAAGATTTCCCCAGTTTTTCATGAAGCGCCAAGAACATTTCTATCAATTCTTGTTGCAACCAATGTCCAACAACTCTCACCAACTTCTACAGACGTGCCGTATAAAGCATTTTATCAGGGTGCATCACAGCATGGTTTGGGAACAGCTTCATCCAAGACTGCAAGAAACTGCAGAGAATTCTGGCACAGCCCAGACCATCACACAAATCAACCTCCCTTCCATTGACTCCATCTACACATCATGCTGCCTCGGCAAGGCCAGCAGCATAATCAAGGATGAGTCGCGTCCCAGTCACTCCCTCATCTCCCTTCTTCCATCAGGCAAGATGTACAGAAGTGTGAAAACCTATTCTTCCAGATTCAGGGACAGTTCTTCCCAGCTGTTATCAGGCAACTGAACTGTGCAATCAATAACTAGAGAGCAGCCCTGAGCTAGCACAGTATCTACCTCAGTAGAGACCCTTAGACTATTTTTAATCAGACTTTACTGGACTTTATCTTGCGCTATACATTATTCGCATTAACATGTATCTGTACACTGTGGACGGCTCGATTGTAATCAGGTATAGTCTTTCTGCTGACTGATTAGCATGCAACAAAAGCTTCTCACTGCATCTCGGTACGCGTGACAATAAACTAAATAAATTCAACTGAACTAAACATCCTTTGACATTTATTAAACTATAATATGAGAACTTTGTTAATCTGTAGCCAAATGGTTATGTGTCTGTTGCTTTTTCAATAGTGCACATTCATTAGCTGGCTGTTAAGAAATCCAATATGACATAAATTATTTCTTAATAGCCCCATTAAATTAACTTCCTCAAAGTACGAGCATAGGTACTGAGTTTGGGGGGCAAGGGAACCAATTGCACTCTGCATAATGCTCTGTCTGTCCAATCGTGATGAGTGCAGTGTTGCTCATTTCTGATACAATTGCCCAAAAATAGGAGTTCTGATTTAAATCACTCTCCACGTTCATTCCCTTTTACTTTCCAGGATAGAAGGCGACTTTGCAGTCATTTGAGCCATTGTTGGTTTTTTATTATCTTTTTGGACTCACGCCTTGATTCAGATGGTCCATCACACAGATGCCACCACCCCAAGCCTTACACCTCCACCTCGCAATCTGCCAGCTATTCAACTGCAGGAGACACAGCGCCCAGATTTACCGCAACAAACACTTTCTGCAGCTCTTGCCTGAAATGACAGCCTGCGGGTGGTGCCAGCAGTTTCTAACCAGTGGGGGATAGTGTCACTCCCAGCTCAGACTAGAAGCTGACTATTATTTAGAGGCATGGTGTTATAGAGCGTGGAAATAGGCCCTTTAGCCAAAATTATCCATGACAAGCACGATAAGCAGGTGCTTTCTGAGCTAGTGTTCAGAGGAAACCATGTCATATTTTGCCCAAGATTACTGTGTCACTAATCCAGTAAAAAGGGAGTCACTTCATGGAACCGCAATTAGCTGTCCCAGTCAAATGATAAAATCATTCACACTCTCACTGTTGCTACTCCACTGGTATCTTGGCACAACCTGCTGCTGCTCATGATGAGATGATGCAGTCTATCGTAAGGCCTTGGTGATCGTTGCAGAGCCATCTTCCACCAGACATGCTGCACCACGAGGAGAGGCATAGAAACATGGAAAATAGGTGCAGGAGTAGGCCATTCGGCCCTTCGAGCCAACACCACCAATCAATATTATCATGGCTGATCATCCAGAATCAGTACCCCATTCCTGCTTTTTCCCCGTATCCCTTGATCCTGTTAGCATTAAGAACAATATCTAACTCTCTCTTGAAATCATCCAGTGAATTGGCCTCCACTGCCTTTAGTGGCAGAAAACTCCACAAATTCACAAATCTCTAGGTGAAAACATTTCCCTCATCTGTCCTAAATGGCCTAACCCTTATTCTTACACTGTGACTCCTGGTTCTGGATTCCCCCAACATGGGGAACATTTTCCTGCATCTAGCCTGTCCAATCCCTTAAGAATTTTATATGTTTCTATAACATCCCCTCTCATCCTTCTTAATTCCATTGAATACAAGCCCAGTCGCCCGATTTATTGATCATATGTCAGTCATGGCATCAGAGCACCGGGGATGACAATAGATAAGATGCATTTCATTCTCCTGGAAGATATCATGTCCATGCCACCAGGAGATGCTGCAGATGATCCCTAAACCATAACAAACAGCGTCAGTCACTAAAAAAGCTCCTGGTTATTGATAATAATCCCTGTAAATAGCACAGGTGAAGGGCTTGGATATGTGTGGCGAGGGGAGGGTACCTCAGCATTCCTTTGTGCTGTGAGCACCTGCCATGAGCTAAATTATTGTCATTAAATTCAACAATGCCAGCATCCTGTATGAGGACTGATGTTATTATTTACCCACTTTGCATCTTTCTGCTGGATGCGAACAATGCATGTGCTGTTATTAGCACAAGATAAGTAAAAGATACAACTGACACTAAAGTGGGTGATAGTGGATGGTTAAGAAATATTACAGGAGGGTCTTGATCAGTTGGACAAATTGGCAGCAGAATGGCTAATGGAGTTTAATGCAGATAAATGTGAGGTTGTGCATTCAGAACAGATCCTTCACAGTAAATGGCTGGGCTGTGGAAGTGTTGTGGTGCAGAGGGATTTAGGAGTGCAGGTACATAGTTCCTTGAAAGTGGCATCACAGGCCCAAGATTACTGTGCTGTCCCAGTAGCATCCCGTTAGCATTAAGAACAATATCTAACTCTCTCTTGAAATCATCCAGTGAATTGGCCTCCACTGCCTTTAGTGGCAGAAAACTCCACAAATTCACAAATCTCTAGGTGAAAACATTTCCCTCATCTGTCCTAAATGGCCTAACCCTTATTCTTACACTGTGACTCCTGGTTCTGGATTCCCCCAACATGGGGAACATTTTCCTGCATCTAGCCTGTCCAATCCCTTAAGAATTTTATATGTTTCTATAAGATCCCCTCTCATCCTTCTTAATTCCATTGAATACAAGAAGGCGGTCAAGAAGGCTTTCGACACATTGACCTTCATCAGTCTGGGCTTTGAGTATAGAAGTTGGGATGTTATGTTAAGGCCACAGTTGGAACATTGTGTCCAGTTTTGGTCACTCTGTTATAGGAAGGATGTTGTTACGCTGGAAAGGGTGCAGAGAAGAGTTATGAAGATGTTGCCAGGACTTAAGAGCCTGAGCTATAGGGAGAGGTTGAGCAGGCTAGGACTGTATTCCTTGGAGTGCAGGAGGATGAGAGGTGACCTTATACAGGTGTATAAGATCATGAAGAGAATAGATAGGGTATAGAAAAAGAGTTTTTTTACCCAGAGTAGGGGAATCAAGAGCCAGGGGACATAGACTTAAGGTGAGAGGGGAAAGATTTAATTAGAACCTGAGACGCAACATTTTCACATAGTGGATGGAGGAAATATGGAATGAGCTGCTCGGAGCCAGTAGTTGGGGCAGAAACGTTAACATAATTTAAAAGGCATTTGGATAGGTGCATGGATAGGAAAGGTTTAGAGGGATATAGGACAAATGCAGGCAGGTGGGACTAGTGTGGATGGGGCCTCTTGGTCTGCATGGGCAAGTTGGACATGTCCCTCGTTTATGAACTGTATGACTATAAATCTATGAGGCAAAGAACAAAGAAAAACAGAAAATGGAAAATGCTGTAAAAACTCAACAAGTCTGTGGAAATGAGAAGCAAGGAATATTTCTGATGAGGGACCATTCATCAGAAAAAAAGAAACAAACAAGGAGAGATGCAAGAAACTACAGATGCCAGAATCTTGAGCAAAAAACAAACGGCTGGTGGAACTCAGCCGGTCAAGCAGCATCTGTGGAGGGAAATGGACAGGTGACGTTTCAGATCACGACCCTTCGTCAAAGATATAAACAAGTTAATCAAGATGGGAGCAAAGGTGGTGGGTGCTGGTCAGACGGAGCCATTTTGATGCACCCTATCTTGGACATTGCCTTTTTTCCACGCATCCCTCCCCAACCTTTTCTCCCGTAGAAACTAAGTTGGACATCGTTCTTTCCTAGTTCTGCTGAAGGGTGGCAGACCTGAAATTTTGTTTTTCCTGTTATTATTTGAAGGAAGCATTTAATTCCCCATCTGTAATTGCCCTTGAGAAGGTGGTGGTGAGCTCCCTTCTGGAACCACTGCAGTCCTTGAAGTGTGGGAATAGCCATAGTGTTGAAAGGGAGAGAGCTCCATGATACTGACCCAGTGACAGTGAAGGAACAGTGATATATTTCCATAAGATGATGGTGTGGGGCTAGGATGGCAACTTCCAGGTTGTTGTCCTTGTTATTCTAGCTGGAAGAAGCCTTCGTTTCCACCGTTGCTGCCTGACCTGCTGTTTTTCCAGCATTTTCTCCTTTTATTTCAGTCTTATTAATAATTGGCTTGTTAAAATATTGACACAGTCAACGCTAATAATTTATCCATTAATCAGAGTGGGTGCTAACATTGCAATTCAAGGTTAGAAATTGAAACTGAAGATATATTTGTTCAAAAATCAAAAAAAAAAGTAAAAGGTGGAAGCTATCCATAACCAAGGATTAAAATGGAAAATGGCAGATGGTCTGTCGATGAGATGGCGAGAAATGTCTGTTTTATGTTTGGGTTGATGTAGTAATAGAAGGGATTATGCTTTTTTACTAATGTCAGCTTATGGAGATCAATATGTCTGGAAAGATGTGGCCTCCTTTGAAATTAATGTTATTTTGTGAGATTATTACAGTTTCCTTGGTGAATAGGTTCAGGTAAAATCCATAAAGGATTCAGGGATCCACTGTTCTTCATTCTGAATCACCACTGACATTTACTAGGTTGCACAAGGGCTCTTGGCTATTCCCCATACGGTGGTGTAGCGATAGAGTTGCAGCCGCACAGCGCCAGGGACCCGGGTCCGATCCTGACTACCGGTGCTTGGCTGTATGGAGTTTGTACGTTCGCCCTGTGACCTGCATAGGGTTTTTCTGGGATCTTCAGTTTTCTCCCACACTCCTAAAACGTGCAAGTTTGTAGATTCATTGGCTTAGTATAATTGTAAATTGTTGCTAGTGTGTGTAGAATGGTATTAGTGTGAGGGGAACACTGGTTGGCACGGACTCGGTGGGCCAAAGTGTCTGTTTCCGCACTGTATATATAAACTAAACTAAATTGTGGAACATTTTAAGATGTTGCCCTCTTGTTTCTTGCTGTCAAATTGTATCTGCCACAGCAGTGGGGGGAAGATGGGTGTCACAGGATGCGGAGGGGGGGGGGGGGGGGTTAATGGGTGTCCTGACATGGAAATTCGACATTACACAAATTCTCCCATGTATTTTTAAAGTATTCTTCAAGATTATATTAACAATAGTCAAACGTTTCATTGTATTCATTAATGCCTAGTTGCATTATGTATTCTATTTGTTTAATAGAGTTTATTTTATTATCACGTGTACCTAGGCACAGTGCAAAGTCGCATGAATATGGGTGGTATTAGGGAGATTATTCAATGGACCAAAAGAATCATACCAAGTCTATATAGAACGATACAATATAACTTAAGCATAAATGGCTCCCACAACTATAGATCATGGGCGTTTATGACTTACGGGCAAATCAGTTTACAGACCATTTTACAGCAATGGAACTCTACAACTTGTTCAACTCAACAACTGCTTGAATACAATCAGAGGTGCAGAATTACCAGGGCAAACGTAAAGCAAATGGGTTGAAGGTGTGCTGCTCACATCTGGCGGTTGACACCCTGAGCTGCCCTACTTTAAATGGATGTCGCTGTCGCCTGCACCGCAATGCAGAGTGAAAGCGCTCCAACCGTTAATGTGAAAAAAACAAGAATCCTGGCACTGTCCCGATCTAGTGTCCTCCAGGATCAGTTCCTAACCCCCACTCCCAGACCCAGCCAACTTCCTGCTCTCTCACAAACTCAAAATACCTCCATGTGCTTCCAAGAGCAATCAGACTGCAGGATAAACGAATCTTCCAAGGCTATATTAAGTTCCTGGCGACTTTGCGTAGTTCTGCCTGCTTTGCTATTCTGAGCCGTTAGTATCTTTTGTTGCAGGAGATAAAGGTAACATTTGTGGCTTTGAAGGGAGCTGCTGTGCTTATAGGAACTGCAGATTAACCACGGACTCGAGCTGAAACTGTCTTTTCCTTATTTTAAAACAGAACGACAAATTTTGATCATGTGTCTTTAAAACAAATTTGACAGCTGGCTCCAGCTGGCTCGATTCCAGTGAGAACTTGGGATATGAAATGCTAAATGACCCACCAGGTGTCAGCTGGTGTTCAAGCTAATGACATCATGGCTTTGAAACTTTTCTGCCTGCAGATATGGAGGTTGGGTTCTGCTGATCGTTGCAGATATTGTGCCAATACTGGAAGCCCAGAATGCAGGTATTACATTTGATTGTAAGATCATGGGGGAATAACTGACTACAGGAATAGGCATGGGATGTGTGCATAGCCATAAGATCTAACTCCGTTTGCCAGCTTGCAGACTAAGAGGTCAATAATGACATATGCCTACAGCCAGTTATAACATAATTTGTCCAATGCATCAGAAGCACGGGCAAAATATAATGTGTGGCTAAAGGGACAGTGTTTTCTGCAGGTCTTTCCCTTTTGTCTGGGTTATGGCTGAATACCTAAGAGAAGGAGCAGCAGCACTTTCAAAATGTACACTAAAGGTCCTGGTGTATAAGCTGTAAAGCAGTGGGATATCCTGTATCCCCTGAGGGAAAGGAGGCTTTCAGACATATACTCAGCATCTAATGGGAAGTAGCTTCTGCACGCATCAATGTCAGGAGTGTTGGCCCAAGGTGATGGATATAATGTCGGAGGAATCTTAATGAGTTGGTGCAAGTCTTGCCTATGATAAAGTAAGACGACTTAGTTTATGAACTGCAATAATTGTACGAGCCTGAAACAATGATTTGAGGAATTATAATATTCTGTGATGCATCATGCCAATTGCAAAGAATATAAATAGGAAAGACATTCATTTATAAAATGCATTCCATGATCATTAGATGCCTCGAAGCACCTTGCAGGCAATGAAGCAGGTTTGAGGGAATGTGAGAAATGTAGCAGTTAATTAATGCACATGAACGTCTTACGAATGCAACAATGGGCAGACAATGAACGGATCAATTGGATCTGTTAAATGGAGATACTGATTGAGGGATACATTTTGACCCGGATTGGTAGTCCTTGGCAAAAATCAGCATGCAATAGTTTCAAACGTCGCCAACTAAACCATTGTCAGACTGCTCTTGAAAGACGTGGCAGACTTCAGCATGAAGCATCACTGATTCAGATTCTCCTGTCCACAGTGCAGTTCCTGTCCAGGGACCACAAGGGCAGCTACATCCATGCATCATTGCCAGCACTGTGGTCACTATCAAGCCTGGTTGAGACACCAACAGCAACTTTGATGTTCTTTCCCACAAAAGTTTAGTGATTTTTTTAAATATCAGATGAAAAGGCAAATAGAGCACTTGTATAACAGCTCCTCTCAAAGGCAGTACCTCTGGTGGTGAATTACCTAGATCTAAACCCATGATCTTCTCAATCAAACGTCAGAGTACTATCGCTGACTGATGGTGATACCTCCACGAAGAATGCAGTAAGTTCATGTTCATAAGCGATGGAAGCAGAATTAGGACATTCGGCCCAAGTCTACTCCGCCATTCAATCATGGCTGATCTATCTTTCCCTCCTAACCCCATTCTAAATAAGTAAATGAATCTTTGTGGTCATAAATGTAACTGTTTGTTAGATACTGTAATGGCGTGATGCTTTTATGCTTGTACTTCTGTCACTTTAGCCAAATAAAGTTCTGAGCTATGGGGTGTTATTTCATTGAGAAGATAATTTCCACCATTGCTCTGGTTTACCAAAAACCCATAGAGTGATTTTGTTCTAATTAGGATTAGTTCTGTCCAGAAGACCGGACTCAATAGAAATAGTGCTTCCAGAGCATTGCGGCAAAGTCTGCTTACAGGAAACACTGAAAGAGAATTAAAAAATTAAAGTTATGGTCATCTTACCAAAAGTGAATGTTTCAGCATTCTAATCCAATTGAACTATGAAATACTGCATCAGTAAAAGTGATTCAGTTAAGAAGCGTGATACTTGAAGCCTGCACAATGTCTGAATCCTTTCTTTCTAGACATCTGGTTACTTGTTTTATTAATTTAATTTAATTAAAATACCATCAAATTATACAAAACCACATTAAGCATTCATAAGCAGAGTTTAACTGCACGTGATCTCTCAGATTTTTTTAAAATTTGCAATGGAGAGTAGTTTCTCCAAAAACACTGATGGCCATGGAAATAATTTTGCACTGCATGCAAAATAATGCACTTTGCAAGGTAAAAGGCGAAGAAAAAAAACGTAATAATACATTGTTGAGCTCATATTGTATAAATTCTGTGTAAAGCTAATTTCAAATACATACATCATTATCTGATATTTTATAGTAATGCTACATTTTTTCTGGTTTTGGTATCACTCCACAGGTGATATATAAAGGAGGAAAGCTCTATTCATTTGCTTAACTAGCTTCCTCTAATATAATTTTGATTTTAAAGATAATACGATTGGGAACTATTCTGTCTTGCTGTTTTTACTAAACAAAAACGATGCATATATCCAAACTTTGTAATATGTTTTAATTCATATTTTGCTCTTAACTTGCTTTTCTTGGCAAGTTTTTACAGTTTAATGCAGTTTTCCTGCAATAACAGCTGCGTGTGATGCTAAAAATCTGCACTGGCACCACAGCGACATTCCTGACTGGTACTGTTTGTGCTCGAATGGGAATACAAATACTAGAGATAAGTGCTGACTTGCTACTAACAGCCTATAATGAATTTGGCAGCCAGGGAAACCAACATTTTATGTGGACATATTTTTGGGGGCTTAAAAAGGATCGAGTCTGTTGCCGTCCCTACAACCCATTGTGGAATGTAATGTCAAGACACCAGAAACTGGCAAAAAAAACAACACTGTCCTTTCTTTTTCACAATTATATAGAAATTTAAATAAGCATATAATTAACATGACCGCAAGAAATTGCAGAGAATTGTGGACGCAGCCCTGACAATCATACAAATCTATCTCCCTTCTATTGACTCAATCTATACCTCATGCTGCCTCAGCAAGGCCACCAGCATAATCAAGGATGAGTCACACCACGGCCACTCCCTCTTCTCCCTTCTCCCATCAGGCAAAAGGTGCTGAAGTGTGAAAACTCACATCTCCAGATTCAGGGACAGTTTCTTCACAGCTGTTATCAGGCAACTGAATCATCCTACCAATTCCAGAGAGCAGTGCTAAACTGCTATCTATCTCTTTGGTGACCCTCAGACTATCCTTGATTGGTCTGCTGGCTTTACCTTGCACTAAACGTTATTCCCTTATCATGTATCTATACACTGTAAATAGCTCGATTGTAATCATGTATTGTCTTTCTGCTGACTGGTCAGCACGCAACAAAAAGCTTTCACTGTACACCAGTACATGTGACAATAAACTAAACTGAACTGAACTGAACTGACACTTTTGATTCAGGACTTTGGTTGCAAATAAGAAATATTTGCAAACACTCAATTTGCAGGAATCACAAGTGTTCAAAAATTTTTTTAAGTTGTTAAGGGCCTGTCCCACTTGGGCGACCTAATCCGCGAGATCTGGCGAGTTTGTCCTCGACTCATACTCGCAGCATGGTCAACACAAGGTCGTAGGAGGTCTTCGTTACTCTCCTTCATGATCGAGAGTGGTCTCCGCGTACTCGAGGCTTCAGCTAGGTCTCGACGCTGTTTTCAATATGTTAAAAAATGCCCGCGAGTAAAAAAAGGTCGCCATGGAAAAAATCGATACATTTTTTACTCGTAGGTTTAGTCGTAGTAGGTTGGCATGTTAGTCGTAGGTAATCGAGGGTAGTCGAAGGTAGTCATAGTTAGTCTTCATTATAGTCGAAGGGAGGTCGAAGGAGGTCGTCTTCACTCTCCACTATTTGGTGTCCAATTTTCCCGAAGTTTGTCGTAGCTAGTCGAAGCTAGTCTTCAACATAGTCGAAGGAGGTCGAAGGAGGTCTTCAACATGTCATTTTTTTAAACTCATCTAAACTCGCCAATTAGGTCGCCCAAGTGGGACAGCTCCTTTAGCAAGTGCTCCAGCAGTGTAGAATAACAGGAACCCTTGAAACTCACATCTCAAAATATGATATTGCTAGGGTAAGATGTTATTGTGCGGAATGGAAAGACCCAAATAAGATGTTGGGTAGGGACTCTGCAATGCATGGATACAAGTGACATAATTGAGTCATGTTGGAACTTAAATGATGACAAATTCAATTTAGTTTAGAGATACTCTGTGGAAACCAAGTCCAAGCCAACACCCCACTCACGACCATCCACTCACACTAGTTCTATCCTACACACTAGGGACAATTTTTATATAAGCCAATTAACATACAAACCTACAAGTCTTTGGAATATGGGAGGAAACCACAGCACCCAGAGAAAACCCAAGAGGTCACAAGGCGAACATACAAACTGTGTTCAGACAAGCACCCACAGTCAGGTTTGAACCTGGGTCTCTAGTGCTTACAATATTCTGTTGTGTTGCAGCAAGCATGAATTTCATTGTTCTATCTGGGACACATGACAATAAACTCTTTTGACTTGACATTCAGCGTGTTTGACATTCTCTCCGTGACCGCGTGGGTTTTCTCCGAGATCTTCGGTTTCCCCCCACACTCCAAAGACGTACAAGTTTGTAGGTTAATTGGCTTGGTATAAGTGTAAATTGCTCCTAGTGTGTGTAGGATAGCTTTAGCGTGCGGGGATCGCTGGTCAGTGTGGACTCAGTGGGCCGAAGGGCCTGATGCCGCGCTGTATCTCTAAACTAAACTACCGCTGCATCGACCTTTCTTCAAGGAGACGGAGATAAGGCCTTTCTTCAAGGACACATTGTCTCTTTAAATTCACAGCCAGGCAACGACATATTTTTTTTAAAACAATGAAAACAAGCTCATAATTTGCAAACTGTTTGTAGTTTCAGAGAAATTGTTTTTTTTTTAAATTTTGTTTACCATATACATATTGTGCTACTGACAAATATCACAGTTATTAAATAAAGACTATATATTATCTGTCGTTTTGGTTCATATCAGAGTGTTTCCTGCTATTCCCTTATGTTTAGAAAAGCCAGCTACTTACAATCATCACCATAATGATCTGGAAAGATGTTTAATTGTTTACAAGATGCTTCAGCTATCTGGCTCTATAGTGCAATTAAATTAAAATCAGCACATTAGTTCAGGCTAGACATTACCTACTTCTTAATTTTTTTTTAAATGTACTCATTTTGTTTTTCACTTCATTTCTTCTCATTCTCCTATCTTTTGGCTATTTTCAACACCATTAACCCTATAGACCAGAAATTATATTTGTGCAAAAACTCTTACAGTTTCTGATTTTAATGCTCTTCATGATTCAGATACAAATGACCCCCAAAATTGTGCTGTTTCTAATTGGTGACTTTATATTCAAATTTCTTAAAAGGCTTAAAAGGTTTTGTGCAAAACCTTTGCACAAAATTAGCAACGACTCACAAGCATTTTTTAAAAACTGTATTATTTTGAAGAATTGTTTTGTAAAAATGCCCTTGATTATGTCTGTACAGATGTGCAACTGAACAGATGTGTCTGGATCAACTTTGCTTGAGCCCAGATTCCAGAGTTATATTTTAAAGTGGGAGGAAGCCACTTTAAGAAACTTGCAGAAACTATTGCAGAAACTATTATATTGAAAGGAGCGAAGGAGATAGGCGACGTTTCGGGTCGAGACGGTCTGAAGAAGGGTCTCGACCCGAAACGTTGCCTATCTCCTTCGCTCCTTAGATGCTGCTGCACCCGCTGAGTTTCTCCAGCTTTTTGTGTAACCCTCGATTCTCCAGAATCTGCAGTTCCTTCTTTAACACTATTATATTGAACATAGTTACTATGTAAAAATCTGCTGTTTTCAGCTTAAGCTAATTTTTGGTTAACAATGCAAAAAATCCAGCCAAACAGCAGAATTTCGTTGGCTTGGCATTTAATAAGCTACATTATGAACCATTTGAGTTTAAAATGGAAATATATATTGTGAATATTAGGGCGCCAGGCTGGCGCAGTGGTAGAGTGACTCTCTTACAGCACCAGAGACCCCTGTTCGATCATGACTAAAGGTACTGTCTGTGCAGAGTTTGTATGTTCTCCCCGTGAGTGCTTGGGTTTTCCGTGTGTGATCTGGCTTCCTCCCATGCACCAAAGAAGTACAGGTTTATAGATTAATTGGCTTAGGTAAAAATTGTAAATTGGCCCAAGTGTGTGTTTGTGTGTGCAGGATGGTGTTCATGTATAGGAATCGCTGATCGGCGTGGACCCGGTGGGCAGAAGGGCCTGTTTCTGTGCTGTATCGGTAACTAAACTAAGCTAAAGTCTTTGATTCATCGTCATACAGCTGGGAATGGCCATTCGGCCCAACTTGTTCCAATGGAAGTTTAATATGGACTGCAATTTCTAGGGAACATATAACACAGAACAGTAGAGCAGAAAAGCGACCCCTGAGCTAATGATGTTTGGCTAACAATTATGACAAATTAAACTAATCTCCTGCCTGCACATGATCCATATCCTTCCATTCTTTGTGTATTAAAGTGCCAACCTGAAAGGCTCTCAAAGACCACTATCATGTATTACTCCATCACTATTTCTGGCAGCGCCTTCCAGGCCCTTACCCGGAAATAAATGTAAAATAAATAGGCTCACGCATGTCTTCTAAACTTGCTGCTAACCAAACTTTTATAATGCTGCAACATGATCTCCTGATGCTTATACTAAATGACCTGACTGATATAAGCAAACATAAAATAAGCCATCTTTACCACTCAATCTACTTGCATTGCTACTTACAGGGAGCTAGGCACTTGGACCCCAAGTTTCCACTGCACGTCAATGCTGTTAAGGGTCTGATCATTATACTTTTTACCTTACATTTGTCTACCCAAAATGCAACACCACACACTTGCCCCAATTAAACTCCATCTGCCATTTCTCCACCTATATCTGTAACTGATCAGCCAGGATCACAATGAATGGCGGTGCTGGCTCGAAGGGCCGAATGGCCTCCTCCTGCACCTATTTTCTGTGTTTCTATGATCTATATCCTACTGAATCCTTTGATAACCTCCTTCACTGTCCATAACTCCAGCATTTTTGTGCCCTCTACAAACCTATTAAAACGACAGCGGACATGTTTGGTCAAGTTATTTAGAAATACCACGGATAAGAGAGGGGAGCCCCAACATTGGCCCTTGTGGAACACCACTGGTCATTGACCTCTGGCCTGAATATTGTCCTCCCACCTCTACCCTCTATCTTCTATGGGTAGACCAGTTCTGAATTCAAACTTGCAAGTCACTGGGGGTCCCAGCTTCTTCTATCTGGATCAGTTTACAATGAGGGTCCTTGTCAAGTATTTCACTAATTTCTATAATGCCTTACTAAAGACTGAGAGAATCATGTCATTATCAAATACTGGCTTTTTGCAGCATCTCATTTGTTCACAGTGCTGTCCTCAAATATCCGCAGGTTCATTCAAGGTGCTCAAGGTAGATATTTGGCATAATTAACTTTAAAGGACAATTCCAAACGTACTTCTTTAACCATAAATACAACTTTACAAAAACAATCTGAAAAATGCACTTTTACGCCATATGAAGAAGTTTTCGGATCCTTAAAATAAGCTAGTGCGGCGGAATAAGACTTGCCTGATGCCTGCCACAGAGATTCAGTTCATCTTGAAAGGGCAGTAGACATGATGATTTTAATTATGTTGGATTCGATTTTCAGACTTGTCATTTACTTTCCCCATATTGGCCTTTTCAAGATTTTGGAAGAGCAAAATAACTGATTCTCCTGGCACTTCATTGGCACCCCATAAGACGGATAGTTTTTTTAAATGCCCACTGTTTGGCAAAATTGTCAAAATGGATTTAAGTCGTGATTGCTTACGGAAAATTGCTTATGGAAACTGAAATAAATTAATCAAGTACACATTATAATTTCCTGTCTTATCATCTCTTCTACACTTATCTACACTTATCTAAACTTCCAGAAAGAAATTAGAGTATACAGGATAACCATATAACAACCATATAACAATTACAGCACAGAAACAGGCTCTTTCAGCCCTTCCAGTCCGTGCCGAACATTTATTTTCCCCTAGGCCCATCTACCTGCACTCAGACCATACCCCTCCATTCCCTTCCCGTCCATATACCTATCCACTTTACTTTTAAATGTTAAAATCGATCCTGCCTCCACCACTTCTGCTGGAAGCTTATTCCACACAGCCACCACTCTCTGAGTAAAGAAGTTCCTCCTCATGTTACCCCTAAACTTCTGTCCCTTAATTCTCATGTCATGCCCTTTTGTTTGAATCTTCCCTACTCTCAATGGGAAAAGCTTATCCATGTCACCTCTGTCTATCCCTTTCATCATTTTAAAGACCTCAATCAAGTCCCCCCTTAACCTTCTGCGCTCCAAAGAATAAAGACCTAACTTGTTCAACCTTTCTCTGTAACTTAGTTGCTGGAACCCAGGCAACATTCTAGTAAATCTCCTCTGTACTCTCTCTACTTTGTTGACATCCTTCCTATAATTAGGCGACCAAAATTGTACACCATACTCCAGAATTGGTCTCACCAATGCCTTGTACAATTTTAACATACATCCCTACTCCTATATTCAATGCTCTGATTTATAAAGGCCAGCACACCAAAAGCTTTCTTTACCACCCTATCTACATGCAATTCCACCTTCAGGGAACTATGCACAGTTATTCCTAGATCCCTCTGTTCCACAGCATTCCTCAATTCCCTACCATTTACTATGTATGTCCTATTTTGATTTGTCCTGCCAAGATGTAGCACCTCACACTTATCAGCATTAAACTCCATCTGCCATCTTTCAGCCCACTCTTCCAAATGGCCCAAATCTCTCTGTAGACTTTGAAAATCTACTTCATTATACACAACACCACCTATCTTAGTATCATCTGCATACTTACTTTTCCAATTTTCCACCCCATCATCCAGATCATTGATGTACATGACAAACAACAGTGGACCCAACACAGATCCCTGAGGCACCCCACTGGTCACCGGCTTCCAACCTGACAAACAGCCATCCACCATTGCTCTCTGGCATCTCACATTCAGCCACTGTTGAATCCATCTTGCAACTCCGCCATTAACATCCAATGATTGAACCTTCTTAACCAACCTTCCATGGGGAACCTTGTCAAAGGCCTTACTGAAATCCATATAGACAACATCCACTGCTTTACCCTCATCAATTTCCCTAGTAACCTCTTCAAAAAATTCAAGAAGGTTTGTCAAACATTTGTGCCTTCCAGGCACAAATCCATGTTGACTGTTCCTGATCAGACCCTGTTTATCCAGATGCTTATATATATTATCTCTAAGTATCCTTTCCATTAATTTGCCCACCACTGACGTCAAACTAACAGGTCTATAATTGCTAGGTTTATTCTTTGAACCCTTTTTAATCAATGGAACAACATGTGCAGTAAGCCAATCCTCCGGCACTATTCCTGTTTCTAATGACATTTGAAATATTTCTGTCATAGCCCCTGCTATTTCTACACTAACTTCCCTCAATGTCCTAGGGAATATCCTGTCAGGACCTGGAGACTTATCCACTTTTATATTTTTCAAAAGTGTCAGTACTTCCTCCTCTTTGAATCTCTGTGTAGTTTCCATAGCTACACTACTTTTTTCCCTTACCTCACAGAGTTTAATATCCTTCTCCTTGGTGAATACCGAAGAAAAGAAATTGTTCAATATCTCCCCCATCTCTTTGGGCTCTGCAGATAGCTGTCCATTCTGGCTCTCTAATGGCCCAATTTTATCCCTCATTATCCTTTTGCTATTAATATAGCTGTAGAAACCCTTTGGATTTACTTTCACCTTTCTTGCCAAAGCAACCTCATATCTTCTTTTAGCTTTTCTCATTTATTTCTTAAGATTCTTTTTACACTCTTTATACTCCTCTAGCACCTCATTTACTCCATGCCTCCTATAATTATTGTAGATATCTCTCTTTTTTTTGAACCAAGTGTCCAATTTCCCTTGAAAACCATGGCTCTTTCCAATTTTTACTATATCCTTTCAACCAAACAGGGACATAAAGATTCTGTACTCTTACAATTTCCCCTTTAAATGTCCTCCATTTCTCTTCTACATCCTTCCCATAAAACAAAATGTCCCAATTCACTCCTTTTAAATCCTTACGCATTCCCTCAAAGTTAGCCTTTCTCCAATCAAAAATCTCAACCCTAGGTCCAGTTCTGACTCTCTCCATAATTATATTGAAACTAATGGTATTGTGATCACTGGTCCCGAAGTGCTCACCAACTAATACCTCCGTCACCTGACCTGCCTCATTTCTTAACAGGAGGTCCAGCACTGCCCCTTCTCTGGTCGATACCTCTATGTATTGCTGCAAAAAACTATCCTGCACACATTTTACAAACTACAAACCATCCAGCCCATTTACAGAATGTGTTTCCCAGACTACTTTTGGAAAATTGAAATCTCCTACAATCACTACCTATCTGTTCTAAGGTATCATTAGTACAAATTGAAAATGTGGTAAACTTCATTTAGGGTTTGTTTGGGGGAATAATAATCATAAGAAGATAAATAATGACTAATATTATGCTATTTGGCCTTTTAAGCCGGCATTGCCATTCTTCAAGATCATGGCTGAACTATCTCAATGACTTTTTTCCACTCTATCCCCATGGCCTTTGATTCCCGGAATCCAGGAATCTGTCATATCTATTTTGAATGACACAATGACCGAGTCTCCACAGCTTTGCTGGATAGTGAGCTAAACGTTCACTTGCCTCTGTATGAAGACATTTCTCCTCATGTCGGCCCTGATCTATCCCTTAATTTGAGACTGTTGTTTTAGACTCAGCTCCCCAGATCCACTCCAGTTGAGACCTGAAATAATTATGTAGGTTTTAATAAAATATCTCATTCTTTTAAACTCTAGAGAACACAGTTCCAGAATCCTCAGTTTCTCCTAATTTGCTAAACCCACTGTACCTGGAATAACTGAAGACCTTTGCTGAGTTATGTCTATGGTAAGCATATCCTTTTTTGGATAAAGAGGCCAGAACTGTACATATACTCCAGCTGCATATACCATGAAAGCCGAGCAAAATTGCAGGAAGATATTTTTGCTGTGGTATGCAAACATCTCATAGCATAAGCAAGCATAGCATTTGACCTTCTAAATGTCCGTTGCACTGGCATGTAGGAGAACCTTGTATCTATTTATTGGTTTGTTTGAACGTCAATGTGACAAAGAGACTACACGTTTAATTTTGTTTCGACACAGTGAAAGCATAAGAACTGGAACGAAAAGCACAATTTTCAAGCAATCTCTAATGCCATATTTAAATTCACCAACAACGGCTCCATCATTGGATGAATAATGGGTAATGATGAGTCGGAGTTACAGGAGGAAGTTCAACAATCTGGTTAAGTGAAACAACAATTTTGCTCCAAGACCATTGGATCAGGCATCTGTCCTTATTGGTGGCATGGCGGTGCAGAGAGTCAACAGCTTCAAGTTGGTGTGCGTACACAACTCTGATAATCAGTCCTGGGCCCAGACTCCTTAAATGTTTCTATACTTACATCTGTTCCATGGCACCTAGATTTAAGAAAGAAGTCTCCAAAAATAATAGCAACTTTTTAACATTGATAACATTTTAAAAATTCAAGGCCATTCACAGGAGGTCATCATACAAAATTTAATAAGGAGCAATACTATATTAGAACAGATTACCAGAAGGTTGGTTGAAGAGGTTGGGTTTGAAGGATCATCTCAAAAGAGGAGAGTGAAGTGGGTGAGCTCAGAAGGACAGCATGAGACAAGAGGGCAAGTCAGCTGAGGACCAGTGGTGCAGTAATTAAAATTGGGATTGCATGCAAAGCCCAAACTAGCGGTGCAGTGAATTCACAGGTTAAGGAAGCAAAGGTCACAGTGGTCAAGGGGTTGAGGCTAGGTGAGGCTAGGGTTAAACGTAAATCAGCATCTGCTTTCCATATCATCACTCCTTCGACCCATGCACACCTTCCCTGTCCGTCTATCTCCCATTTAACACAATGATGTTGCCCTCTGACTAGATTCCTACAAGCCAAACCAGACCACATGGTTCCTCCCTCGGCATTGCCACATGCCAGGCCTGACACAACTGTCTTCACACACCAAACCCATTGCACTAATACAACAATCAACAACATGCAAATCACCGCCTCTGGTTTGCAAAGATTAAGTTAAGGACCTATATATCATATGAGAGAAATGTAGCTTTTTTTTCTAATAAAACACAAAATCCTTTGTCTTTAACTGTGCCTACACCATCAATGGCATTATTGCCTTTAAGACTGTTCCTGACTGGGAAGGTCCTCATGTTGGACAGTTTGTTTCTAGTTTGGCATTGAGAGCCTTCAAGACAATGTGCTGCTCACAATTGTGATTTAAGAATTCGAGAAGCTGAAATATGTTCTGTTTATTTTCAATTTTATTTCTAAAGATACAGTAGTACCTTTTTTTTCTAGTCAGACACCACAAGTGAATCCAGTCACCAAGTTAAAAACATTCTAAAACATGCTGCTGATAATTACAGGTAGACAAAAATGCTGGAGAAACTCAGCGGGTGAGGCAGCATCTATGAAGCAAAGGAAATAGGCGACGTTTCAGGTCGAGACCCTTCTTCAAACTCACACATTCCACATCTGTTTTTATGTTCTGAGAGGCACCTATTGAGATATTAGAGATTCATTTCTCAAAATTGAATTGAGGAAGTATATATTTCAATGTTCTGTGCAAGTCTATTTTCTACATCCAGTTGATTCAGACCTGATATTTAGGAATATCTACATCACATCCATACTGTCTGGTAAAGCAAGTTCAGAAGACCGTTTGCAAAAAGCAAATGTAACCCTTGTCTTCATCTATGAGGAATAGTTTACAAAAACAAAGAATGCACGCTGAACCGTTGAAACAACACCTCCCATTTGAGCAGCGTAGTTTGGGAAGTGAGTCAGGGCCTCAGGGAATAGAACGATGCCTCAGCTACTTCACATATGTAGAGAGACTGAGGAGACTGGTGTTGTTCACCTTAAAGCAACTAAACTTATGAATAAATATAACACATGTTCAAAATCAGAAATATGTTTTAATGAGAGAAAAAGGAGAAACATTTTCCATTAATAGAAGGGTCGGTAACCAGGCAAACGGGATTTAAATTCATAGGTGGAATAACGAGGGGCAGCAAGATAATACTTCTTCCTCTGCTCCAGGGTTTCAGGCAGGGCAGTCCAGATAATGATGGTGATCCAGAACACACTGTTTGAAAACATAGGGGCAATAGTTTCAGAGGGGTCTATCAATAGAGAACTTGATGTATAATATAAGGGGGGGGGGGGGAAAGAGGTATGGGGTATGAGGACGGGTGCTGATTATAAAGCTCCTCTGAGAGACAATGTGCCAAATGTATCTTTCTGTAGCATCATCACTATTGGAGATGCAGGAAACGTTCAGGGATGATGGGGGTTGTGGAATGGGAGCTCCAATGAGTTGGGGACGAGTTTGTTTTACGATTGGTAAATTAAAAAAATTAGGTTTCATTTCATAGGGTGGCATGGTGGCGCAGCGATAGATTTGCTGCCTTACAGCACCAGACGCCCGGATTCAATCCTGACGATGGGTGCTGTCTGTACAGAGCTTTACGTTCTCCCTGTGACCATGGGTAGTTTTCTCTTGGTGCTGCGGTTTCCTCCCACACTCCAAAGACAGGTCTCTAGGTTAATTGGCTTCAGTAACATTGCAAATTGTCCCTAATGTGTGTACGGCAGTGTTAGTGTACGGGGATCGCTGGCCGGCGCGGACCTGGTGGGCCAAAGGGCCTGTTTCCATGCTGTATCTCTAAACTAAACTAAATTAAAAATGTGGATATCGATGAACATATTTGCTGTTTCCATCTCTTTTCCCCCCTGATGTCCAGCCAAGATTGAGGAGTTGACTGGTTGGCTACAGGATGGAAAGGCTCAGTAATACAAGGCACACTCCCAGAGCAGAAAAGCAGGAAGACAAAATCATGGGTCAGGTGGGTGAGGTGGGAGATGCACAGAAATTGAAATCCGGAAGGAAGTTGATAAGTTGAGGTGGGGAATATCGGTGTTGTTGTAGATGGTGGCGGGGTTGAATGAGAGTGGCACATAAGGTCAGAATTGATAAGAGCAGAATTAGGCTATTTGGCCCATCAAGTCTACTCCGCCATTCGTTCATGGATGATCTATCCCTCCCCCCTCCCCGCTAACCCCATTCTCCTGCCTTCTCCCAATAACCCCTGACAACCGTACTAATCAAGAATCGATCTATATCTGCCTTAAAAATATCCTTTGATTGGCCTCCACAGCCCTCTGCGGCAAAGTGTTCTACAACTTCACCACATCAACAAGGAGCAGCTAGGAAAATCAGAGAGAAACTCAGAGAGGACTTGTGGTTTGTGAGATCGAGACTGTTCTTGGAGGATGATGTTACCTGGAGTCTTAACCATGTTAATGAACAAGAGAAAATGTGAGGCATGTTACCAAATGTAAATGTGTGATCTATGCCTGCAGTGGGCCAGTTGGTTCCCTTCCCTGCTCCCCCAACCCACGTCTCAAATGGGGTTGCCATGTCTGCGAAGTGGTGAGTTTTCTGATCAGGCTGGAAGCACTCAGGGTAAGATTCCAGTCGACCGTGTTGGCGGATCTGGCAGAACATCAGTTATGCCGCAGTTGATCTTCAGCCAGGCTACTGGTGCAGTTATAGAAATGTCAATATCAAAGCTTGAGAGATCAGAAGACATTGAGTCTAGATTTAATGATCAACAGGGAGGAGGAGCAAGGTCTTGCAGTAGGGTAGACTGTGAGAATGAAGCACTACATGTTCACACACAATGCCACAAGATTTGGTCAGTGTTAATAAAGACCTTCTCAACTTCTAACCCCCCATCTTGATGCTGGATATACTGACCACCTTTATCAATCAGGACACCATGAACCACATTAAAACTTAAACAAGGACTCTGCATTCCAGTGCTTTCTCTTTGCACTATCCATTGTATTGCGTATGGCTTGATTGCATTTATGTATAATGAGATATGACTGGATAGCATGCAAACATATTTTTTCCCTGTATCTCGGTACAAGTGACCATGATAAACTAATATTTAGGGTAGGGAAGGATAGGTCTCAAATGATAGAGGGCATCTAATGGCATTTACTTTGATGCAATACCAATCTGTCAGAGTGATGGCAAAACCATACGTTTGATCGACGGCGACATCAAAACATGTGTAGGTAGGAACTGCAGATACTGGTTTAAACCGAAGATAGACACAAAATGCTGGTATAACTCAGCGGGACAGGCAGCATCTCTGGAGAGAAGGAATGGGTGACGTTTCAGGTCGAGACCCTTCTTCAGAATGGTCTATTTTACCTTAACAATCCAAAAAGAGTAGAAATGACACAGAAATGGCATTACCTGACATTTGTCCAATACGGATATCATGCCAGATGCAGAACCATGATGCACACTGAGATGTGTTTGCTCAGATTTACCAAGAGATTTAAACACATCCTTGGATTGTTTGACTCCTCTAGGAAGTGTGCGTTTTAATCACGAGCTGCTGAAATTAATTTACTTTTAAGGAAAATATATTTAAAGCAGTCTTCAAAATTTGTGAATCATAATAACTTCAACCTGTAAATTGTTTAAAAAAAAATAAAATAAACAGGTCCATTGAGATTTATTATGTAGTGTAAATGAATAAATGGTTTTCTTACCTATAATATTTTTAAAAACCTAAACCCTCTTACCTTTAAATTCAGTAAATGACACAAATAATTTCTGCAGCTTAACCCAAAGTAAACTATTACCACTTGAAAGAAATAAAGCGTACTGTTCCAAATAATGTATAACTCTATTGTCTGTCTGCTAGCTATTGAAGATCTTTAGATCTTTTCTTTTGGTAATTCCTTCCAAGTATTGATTGAACTTTATTTTCAGCTCCAGTGCCTTTTAATTTACTGCCTGCTATAAGTTAAACCTCTCTTGACTTTTGACGCCACTGTTAACCCTGTCAACAAACTGTGAAGCAGCGCTGAGATCTCTATAAGTAACCGAGTTATAACACTCTTGCCAGAATTGATTGGAATATGGTATAACTAACAAATATTTTTTTTACAAATCAATGGCAAGAGATAGAGCGGATACCAAATTAAGGTGCTGTTATACTTGAATCTGTTGACAATTCCCCACATCTACAACATCCCAAATCAGGAGATCATTTAAAGTCTAAACACAGTGTGCTGGAATTTCCTGCAAAGTGGTAAGTGGCAAGCTACACCCAACACTTGCGTCCATCTGTGTGCCCATTTTGCTAATATCTATTTACTCCTAAATTTCCTGCTAATTTCTTGACTATATGCTGGAATGTGAAAATGGAATAAAGCAAATTAGGGTAAACAATCCGGACATAAGGAGGTCCAAGACCTCCAAGAAGATTTGGAGGAGCCCTGAAATGTCACTATTACACAGGACCTGAATTAGACAATACCTGAGTACAGTGTGCAGTTTTTGTCTCATTATCTAAGAAAGGATGTTCTTGCCATAGAGGGAGTGCAGTAAAGGTTTAGACTGATTTGCTGAGATAGCAGGACTGTGGTGTAAGGAGAGGTTGGTTTGACAAATTCACTAGAATTTAGAAGGATCAGAGGGAATCTCAAATGAAACATTCAAACTTTGACCAGGCCAGACAGACGAGATGTAGATAAAGTATTTCCCATTGCTGTGGAATCTAGAACATGTCTCAGATTGTAGGGCAAGACATTTAATACTGAGATGAGGAGATAGCTCTTCACAGAGTTGATGAGTCTGATGGCAGTGGCCATATCGCTAAACATTCTTTAGAAGGAAGTAGATGGGCTTTTAGACACAAAAGGCACCAGAAGATATGGAATTAAGAGAGGATTAGCCATCTTTACATCAAAGGCTCAAAGGGCTGAATAGCCTCTTTCTGCTCCTATTATCTGTGCCTCTATGTTCATGATGCAACTGTACAGGGAGGGGTGAGTTAGGTGGAGGCTCCAATAGCTGTCAAGGATTTGATATGTAGGAAAGCGGATAAAGCAGGATGTCCTGCAAGCAGATTTAAAGGATTAAGACAAAGCATCCTAAAGTGATAATCTCCTGGTGACTATAAATGAATACAGATGAATGAGGATTGCACAGATAAATGCATGACTGTAAAGGTGGTGCAAGAGGGGGCTTTAGATTTGCGGGTCTAGTTCTACGGTAAGTAAGACTTGTAGAGGTTGCTCTCAAATATAACCAATACAATTTCCTTACAGGTCGGTTCACTTACATAGAAAATAGGTGTAGGAGTAGGCCATTCGGGCCAACACCGCCTTCAATATGATCATGGCTGATCATCTAAAATCAATACCCCGTTCCTACTTTTTCCCCATATCCCTCGATTCCTTTAGCCCTAAGAGCACTTGGGGAGAGTTTCAATACATTTGGCAAGGTTTCGACAAAGAAGTAGCGAAGAAGAGAAAAAGGAGTGGAAAGGTTTAGCAGAGATAAGCAGCAACAGGAATTTAAAAAAAAAAATTTAGTTGGGAGAGTGCACAAAACTTTATAGATTTATGATGGATTCATATAATTGCATTCGGCACATTAAACAAAGTTGGTATACGTATTGGGTATTATTGACTTGTGGACTAAGATACAACGAAAAACGTTGTTTTGGGTGCTATTTCAGGCATAGCACATCATACATACGTTCATCAGGTAATGCAAAAGCAAAAATAAGTGTGCAGAATATAGTGTTGGGGAGCTCTGGAGAAAGTGCAGATTAAATAAAAGCGCAACATGGTAGATTGGAAGATTGGGATATTCATCGCAAGCATATGAGAAGTCTGTTGAAGAGTCTGACAACAGCAGAGAAGAAGATTTGCCCGACGGGAGAGGGGAGAAGAAAGAATGACTGGGATGTGAATGGTGACACAAGAGACTGAAGTTGCTCGAATCTTGAGCTATAATAAAGTGGTGGAGGAACTTAATATGCCAGGCAGCATCTGTGGTGGGAAATGGACAGACATCAATTTGGATGGGAACCTTTCTTCCGACTGATTTGTGTGGTGCTTGACTATTGTTAACCACTTGCGATTATGGCAGCATGGCAATAGTACCAATGCAGCTGAAAAAGGACAGGAACAGGTTCTACATTTTTCTGGTGAAGGGGAAGCGTTTGATGGTTATTAGGGAGAATTTTCCAGTGTTGGAAAAAGCGAATGAACTGGAGTGATTAAGGAGAGAACCAAACTGTTTATAGAGTGAAGGAACAAATCTTCAGGAACTGGAAACTATAGCTAAGTGATGTGGTCTCTGTGTCTTAACTAACTGCTCATTGAGTCGAGAACCAGTCACCTGCCTTGTCATGAAACCCCATCTGGCAAATGTGATTAGTGTGCAAAATTAGAGCACATGCTATTGGTGGTAGGGTATTGACATGGATAGAAAACTGGTTGGCAGACAGGAAGGAAAGAGTAGGAATTATAGGGGTCCTTTTCATAATGGCAGGCAGTGACTAATGGGGGTGCCGCAAGGCTCGGTGCAGGGATCCCAGTCATTTACAATGTATATTAAATGTGACATCACCAAGTTTGCGGATGACACAAAGCTGGGTGGCAGTGTAAGCTGCGAGGAGGATGCTATGAGGCTGCAGGACAACTTGGATAGGTTGGGTGAGTGGGCAGATGCATGGTGGATGCAGTATAATGTGGATAAATGTGAGGTTATCCATTTTCGTGGAAAGAACAGGAAGGCAGATTATTATCTGAATGGTGTGAGAATAGGAAAAGGGGAGGTGCAATGAGACCTGGGTGTGCTTGTACATCAGAAACTGAAAGTAAGCATGAAGGTACAGCAGGGAGTGAAGAAAGCAAATGGCATGTTGGCCTTCATTGCGAGAGGATTTGAGTTTAGGAGCAAGGAGGTCGTACTGCAGTTGTACAGGGCCCTGGTGAGAACACACCTGCAGTATTGTGTGCAATTTTGGTCTCCAAATTTGGGGAAGGCCATTATTGCTATTGAGGGAGTGCAGCTTAGGTTCACCAGGTTAATTCCCAGGATAGCGGGACTGACATGTGATGAAAGAATGGGTCGACTGGGCTTGTATTCACTGGAATTTAGGAGGATGAGAGGATGTCTGATGGAAACATATACAATTCTTAAAGGATTGGACAGGCTAGATGCAGATAAAATGGTCCTGATGTTGGGGGAGTTCAGAACCAGGGGCCACAGTTTAAGAATAAGGGGTAGGTCATTTAGGACTGAGATGAGGAAAAACCTTTTTACCCAGAGAATTGTGAATCTGTGGAATTCTCTGCCACAGAAGGCAGTGGAGGACAATTCACTGGATATTTTCAAGAGAGAGTTAGGTTTAGCTCTTAGGGCTAAAGGGATCAAGGGATATGGGGAAAAAGCAGGAATGGGGTACTGATTTTAGATGATTAGCCATGATCATAATGAATGTCAGTGCTGGCTCAAAGGGCTGAATGACCTACTCCTGCAATTATTTGTCTATGCTTTCGATGCTTCAGATTTGCCAAATGTTCCTTGACAATGTACACCATCACTTCTAATGTTAACCATCTCTGTCCAGATACTGCCTCAAAGGCAGTCACCTTTATCCGACACATTACTGTCACTCCTCCCTGTCTTTATCTCCCATCAGAAGATGTTACATTATCTCTTATCACCTCATCTGATCCATGTAACTTTAAAGTCTACAATACATGCAACATACATCATATCACTTGATTACCTGTCCTGGTAATGTTACATTATCTGTGTCAGGTAACTACATATGAAAAGATTTATATCTTTAAATGCTAAAGTCACTGCTGATCCCTGTATAAGTGGTGCCAGTGTGACTATTGTGCAATAATCTGACTCGCCTGTAAGAATAAGTAGTGCACTTTTGAAGTGCCGATCAAGGCCCATGTAAAATATCAAAGGCTAATTCAAGATTTATTGCCAAAACACCAGTTGCATTTAATTTTGTTTGCATTTATAGGATTTAAAATGTAGTAATGTTATTATTTTTAAATTATAGCAACATTATCCGTGAAACAGATAATTGTCAGATTAGTAGTAATACTTGTCATATTAGCCTCTACAATCCAACAACAATGAAATGGCTGTTCTCACTTTTAGCAGTGTTATGGGCCTGTCCTACCAGCATCCGACTCCATGCGATGAGCGCGATCAAACTAGAAGCGGGGGCCGCGTGGAGGTCGGGTGATCCCCTGTACAGGGCCGTTCCCACCAGCATGCGCCTGCATGCAGCAAGCGCGACCAAACCGGCAGCGAGGGCCGCGCGGAGGTCGGGTGAGTGGCGCAACGCGGCGCAAAGTGAGGCGAACTTGGAGCGAAGTCTTAAGATAAGTTTGCCAGGACAGAGAGGGGCACACAGAGAGGGGCACAGAGGCACACACACAGAGGGCCATGGAGCCACACACATAGAGGGTCACGGAGGTACCTACAGATAGGTTCACGGAGGCACGATGTCGAGGCGGTGTGTAATGCGTCGAGGCGACTGCAAGCCGACAAGCCGTTGCTGCGCGGAATTTTTGAACATAGTCAGTTTTTCGGAGCCCCGCGCGATGTCGGGACGAACTCCGCACAATTCTGCACGGCTCCGGCGATCAAAGTGGGACCGGCCCCGCGACGCCGGACGGCTCAAGCGACCACGTTAGGTCGCGCTCATCGCATGGAGTTGCATGCTTGTAGGACAGGCCCTTTAGCCCATGAAGTGAGGTGTGTTGATCCTCACCCCCTCAACTGTTTGCTGGCTTTGAATGTCCATACAAGATGCTCTATGCTACATTTCATCCCATTGTGTTGCTTAGTGTTTTCTGGAGATCTGATACCTCAGAGCTGGATATGTATGAAGCATTAAGGGGTGTCAGTAAATTGCCATGAATGGAAGAAATGTGGGTTCAATGAAAACCATATGCCAGGAGCTGCCCAACATGCATGCCATTCTGGTAAATGAATGGCATGAGTCTACAGACATGTTGAACCAGAAAAATATCACCATGCAATCGATGGATCTAAGCAATGCCAGACCTCTGCACTCTTGCTTTCTTCTCGTACGCACAGCGATGGACAATTAAAATTTATCAAGGAGATAATAAAACCGCACATATCATTATCTTGAACAATGGAAAACCCAAGAAAATGTACAAAAACAGCAAACCCTTCGTATCATTTTCAGGCATAATTACAGTGTTGATAATTAATCTGAGCAGATAATAGCCTCCTCCTGAGGTATTCCCTGTTGCCCATCTCAGAGTCTAGTTTTTAGCCAATGATTTCACGCCATGTGACATAAAGCAATAGCTGACTTCACAGAACATTAGCCTTCACCACATCCTCACTGCAGGGTTGAAGACTTTTGCTCCAGACCGAGCTATGCCTCGAGGTAAACAATTCCATCGCAGCCACAATATTGGCATATTTCCAACAAAGTTCAATCCCGACTACAGACACTGGCTGTACAGAGTTTATACATTCTCCCTGTGACTGCATGCTCTGGTTTCCTCCCACATTCCAGACATACAGTATAGGTTTGTAGGTTAATTGGTCCCTGTAAATTGTGTGTTGGATAGAACTATTGCAGGGGGATCACTGGTTGGCACAGACACAATGGGCTGAAGGGCCTGTTGCCACATTGTATCACTGAACTAAAATAAGTGGAAAATCAAATCTGAAAAAGGCAAGGCAAATCCAAACAGTCCGTCAGTCTCCTCTCATTCATCAGCAAAGTGATGATATTCTTCAGAGAATGTTATAGTGCAACTTTAATGACCAATGACTTGTTCAGTTTGGTGCTCGGACTGTTTAGCTCCAAACAACACCATCCTTTGTCCCCGTGTAGATCAAATAACTGCATTCCAGAGGGGAGGTGACAACGACTGCCCTTAACATCAGGGTGGAATGTGATCAAACATGACTCCAGAAAATCAGAGTAAAATTGAAGTTTGTAGGAAGGAACTGCAGATGCTGGTTTAGACCATAGATAGACACAAAATGCTTGAGTAACTCAGCGGGACAGGCAGCATCTCTGGAGAGAAGGAATGGGTAACATTTTGGGTCGAGATCCCTGCATGGGAATGTGGAACAGTATTCTGTACCGATGGGATTCAAATCTAATGCAAAAGAAGGTGGTGAGTGCGATGAAATGATCAAGGTATGTCCAGGTCAGGATGAGGTGTATCTTGGAGATGAACCTGCAGGTAATGTTCAATATACCCGTCTCCTTGTTCATCTGGGAGTTAGAGGCCATGGGGTTTGGGATGGGCAGTGTAACCAAGGCAAGTAACTCCAATGTATTTTGTAGATGTTATACACTTAGCGCCACTGTGCATCACAATGGGGGTAATAAATGCTTTGGTTGAAAGAGGGGTGTTTTAAATAAGTGAGCTCCTTAATCCCGGATAGTATTTAGTTACCCGAGAGTCAATGAAACCGCATTGCTCTTAACAAGTGACAGATATACATAATCTGACTCGTGCATTGTAGGTGGTAAAAACCGTTGAGTCACTTCATGGTGAGTCACTTCCCACATGATGTGTCATCCCTTACCTCCACTTGTAGCCATAGTATTTATGTGGCAGATACTGTTGAGTTTCAGGTCCATGATGGCCACGTTGTTAATGGTGCAGGGTTTGGGAATGTCAACGCCACTGATAGTCAAGGGTAAGTATTTGACCTCGGTCTTTCTGGAGCTGGTCATTGTTTGGCATGTTTGTGCCACAACTTGCCACTTTCTGAAGAGTTTAATCCGGAAACATCACCTATTCCTTCTCTCCAATGATGCAGCCTGTCCCGTTGAGTTGCTCCAGCTTTTTGTGTCTATCTTTGGTTTAAAGCAGCATCTACAGTTCCTTCCTACATACTTCTTATGTCTTGCTGCATAAAGATGGGGATTGCTACATTTGCAGAACACTTGTGAATAGAATTGAACAAGGTGCAATCATTAACAAACATCCTGCATTTCGGTCGTTAAGATCAAAGGAAGATTGTCAATGAAGCAGTTGATGGTTGAGTCTTGGACATAGCCCCGAGGAACTCTGCAGTGACTTTCAGGGGCTGTAATAATTGACCTCAGACAAGAGGGGCAGCACCCATTGTGACTATCAGGAAGGATTTTGATTAATATAAAAACAGGCTCTTTGGCCCACCGAGTCCACACTGACCAGCAATATCCTACATACTAGGGGCAATTTAGAATTTACAGTTTTTACCAAAGCCAATTAACCTACAAACCTGCACATTTTTGGAGTGTGGGAAGAAACTGGTGCACCCAGGGCATACCCACGCAGTCATGGGGAGAATGTAGAAACTCCATACAGGCAGCACCCGTAGTCAGGATTGAATCCGGGTCTCTGGCGCTGTGAGGCAGCAACTCTACCGCTGCACTACCATGCTGCCCTAGAAAGTGTGGAAAAATGTGCAAAGATACAGAGAGGAATTAGGGGCTGAAACAAATAAGTAGCTCTACTGAAGAGCTGGGTGAGGGGACAGATGGCCTCATTCTGTGCAGGAACTATTCAATGATTCAACAGTTCTATACGCACACAATCTATCTTTGTGCTTGGATTGATTCCAATTATTGGAATATATTTTCTTCATATTGCCCATTTACTGTATTTCAAGCTTTACATAGACTCCTTGCTGCCAATTTGGTCATATGCTGCCACGGTGTCAAAAGCAGTCAATGTGAACTTGTCTCTGGAATTCATCTCCTTCACGTTTGGATCAAGGCGAGATGTATTCAGGAGTTGATTGTTCCCTGAAAAAACCCAAAATGGACATTGGAGATCAAGTGAAGGTGAGCAAGTGGCTCTTGATAGCACTGTTGGTGGCATCTCCCACCACCTTGCTGATGATTAAGAGTGGATTACGTGTATAGACAGTAAATAGGTTTATTACATCTGTCCTGTAGTTTGTTCAAAAACCCATGCTGGGTAGTTTTCTACATTGCTGGGAGGCTGCCAGCATTGTTACTGCATTTTATCAATTTTTCAGGAGACATGGCTAGTTTTGGAATGCATTTACATTGCTACAGCTGGGATGTAGTCTGGTCTTATTCTCATTACTGCATTAATTGCTCTCAGTTGCTTCTTGCTGACACTTAGAGTAAATCAGATTGGCTTGGTGGGAGTAAGAATGTCGCAGGAACCTCAGATGGATCATTGATTTTGGCATATTTGGCCAAATATTGTTATGAATGCTTCTTGATTCTCTTTAATACTCACATGCTGAACCCCATTATCTCAATGTCAGCAAGACAAAGGAGATTGTGATCAGCTTCAGAAAGTGAAGCAGTACACATACGCTGGTATACATTGATGGCATCTTAGAGATGGTTGACCGTTTCAAGCTCCTTGGAGTAAATATCACCAACAACTTGTCCTGGACCAGCCATATCAATGCAATGGCCAAGAAAGCACGCCAACACTTCCTTAGAAGGCCTAATGGGCCTGTCACACTTAGGCGACTTTTTAGGCGAGTGCAGGAGACTGAGTTCGCCTTATGATCGCCACATGGTCGCCACATGTTTGCTGGTGGTCTCTGGGGAATCTCCTTTATGGTCGCGAGGAGTTCCAGCATTCTGGGAACTAGTCATGGCCTCAGTATATTTCAACAAGTTGAAAAATGTTCTGCCACCAAAAATTGGTCGCCATGGAGAAAATCGATACATTTGTAGTCGTAGGTGCAGTGCTGGTGAGGTTGCCATGTCGTTGTAGGTAGTCAGAGGTCATTTTTGTTAATCTCTTTTGCTGACTGGGCATTTTCATTGGCTCATTGGGGAAAAAAATCCCTTAAGGAATTTCAGCAGGTCTCATCAACTTCTGCGCCGTAGAAAGCATTGCATCGGAATGCATCACAACATGGTTTGGGAAAGCTGCATCCAAGACCACAAGAAATTGCAGAAGGTTGTAGGTGCAGTCCAGACCATCACATAAACAATCCTCCCTTCCATTGACTCCATCTACACTCCATGCTGCCTCGGAAAAGCCACCAGCATAATCAAGGAAGAGTCTCAACCTGGTCACTCCCTCTTCTCCCCTCTCCCATCAGGCAACAGGGATAGAAGTGTCAAAAGGCATACCTCCAGATTCAGGGACAGTTTCTTCCCAGCTTTTATAAGCAACTGAACCATCCTATAACCAACTAGGGAGTGGTCCTGAGCTAACATCTATCTCATTGGAGACCCTTTGACTATCTTATCAGACTTTTCTGGATTTTACCTTGCACTATACATGAATCCCTTTATCCTGTATCTGTACATTGTGGGCGACTTAATTGTAATAACGTATAGTCTTTCCGCTGACTGGTTAGCACATAACAAAACAGCTTTTCACTGTACCTCGATACATATGACAAACTAAACTAAATTGTAGCTGCTGGCAGATTTGTGAGTTTAAGACCAAATTTATCCCTTGAGTTTATACACTCACTATTTGCTGCAGGCCTCATCTGGCAACTGCCTCCTTCAGGCTGTGGCCAGCTCAGTAAGTATTGGTGATACCAAGCCATCCACTGGTGGACATTGGAAATCCAGTCCCCAGTCAGAGCATTTTTTATGCTGTTGCTACTTTTTGTCATCCTCCATCTGTTTTTCCAAAGCAGCAGAAAATTAAATCATCAGCTGAGGAAGGAGTGTCAAATTGAAATGGAGGGTATTTATTTGCCTTTGTTTAACCAGCTACAATAAGACTTCATGGTCAATGTTGAAGTCTTCAGGGATAAATCCTCCCTAAACCCGTTGGTGGCATTGCCAGAGGGACAGAATATACACAGGGACTGTGATTAACATATAAGGATAATTATGTCAGGCTCTTGCTTGCTTAGTCTGTTGGAAACCTCATCCATTATCAACACCACTACCTTAGGTGTCCGTGAAAAAAAACTTTGCAAGGCAACTAGACTGGGAGCAGTTTAACCTGTTCACTGCCAAGTTTTTTTAACACTGTTGGCCATGACCCGAATATACTCGAGGGTGACACTGAACAGGTTAACATTGTCCAAATTTGGTGCCTCGATCAACGCCAAGCGGTTCATGGGGTTTTATTCCTTCACCATTTCAAAACAGCTTGACTAAAATGTTTGTCAAGTTGTTTCAGAGAGCATTTAGAAATCAACTGCATTGACAAATCTGGAGTCATGTGGAAGCCAAAATGTGTAAAAGGATGGCAGATGTCCTCCCGTCAAGGGCATTGGTGAAACAGATGGGTTTTTACAATGAAGTGTTCTTTTGTGACGAATGACTAATAATGACCAAATTACTAAATTAACTTACATTTCAGTGCTGCCAAGGATGAGCTGCTGGTCTAATAATTTAACCACTGCACTAGATCATTTTATCCACGCTTATTTAATCCCCTCCCATCTCCCTTTGTTTCTGAAAAAGCTACTCAGCCAAACTATGATATAATGGAAACACCCTGCAGGTCCGGCAGCATCTGTGGAAAGAGCGACAGAGTTTCTTTGTTTCTTTATCCACAGATGCCACTGATTTGCTGGGTGCTTCCTGAGCTTTCTGATTATACATTAGAATTTCAGCAGTTTAAAAAAAATTCTTCCAGCCTAACCAATTTTTCCTCATGGCTGACTTCTCTGCCTTTGTAATATATTAATTGATCTATTTTTTACTGCAGAATGATCGGACCCGCAGACCCTCAGCATAGGAGCACCACAAGGCTGCGTGCTCTCCCCTCTGCTCTACTCTCTCTACACCAATGACTGCACCTCCAACGACTCCTCTGTCAAGCTTCTCAAGTTTGCGGACGACACAACCCTAATTGGACTGATCCAGGATGGGGAGGAGTCTGCCGACAGACTGGAAGTGACACAGCTGGCGTCCTGGTGCCATCGAAAAAATCTGGAGCTCAATGCGCTTAAGAAAGTGGAATTGATAGTAGACTTTAGGAGAGCTCCCCCTCCCCTCACCCCACTCACCATCAACAACGCCACAGTCACATCTGTGGAGTCTTTTAAGTTCCTGGGAACCATCATCTCCAAGGACCTTAAGTGGGGGGCTACCATTGACTCCACAGTCAAAAAGGCACAACAGAGGATGTACCCGCTGTGGCAGCTGAGGAAGCACAATCTGCCACAGGCAATGATGGTCCAATTTTATACGGCCATCGTAGAGTCTGTCCTCACCTTCTCCATGGTCTGGTTTGGCTCAGCCACCAAGCACGACATCCGGAGGCTGCAGTGAATCAACCTGATCAGCTGAGAAGGTTGTTGGCTGCAACCTTCCCTCCATTGACGAACTGTACACTGCAAGGGCCAGGAAGCAAGTGGGTAAGATCATCTCTGGCCCCTCTCACGCTGGCCACAAACTCTTTGAATCACTTCCTCTGGAAGGCGACTCCGGATTGTCAAAGCTGCCACAGCCAGACACAAAAACAGCTTTTTTCCACGAGTAGTAGCTCTACTCAATAACCAAAAATCTGTAGCTTTCTTTTGCTCTGGTATTTTATTTAATGCACATGTTTAATCAATAATGTTTATTATTAATGTTTAATGTTTTATGTGTCATTCCTAACTGTCACTGTATGTCACTTGCGGGCGGAGCACCAAGGCAAATTCCTTGTATGTGAATACTTGACCAATAAACCTATTCATTCATTCAACTTAATCTAATCTTATCTATGATGATGGAGAAGGGGGGCAGTTGATTCACTGAGTCCATACCAGCTTCCTGTTAGCTGTAAAATGGAGTGCAGGGCTAATGCATAGGGCAGATAGTCGGACTGGAAACGTCACCCATTCATTCTCTCCAGAGATGCTGCCTATCCCGCTGAGTTACTCCAGCTTTTTCTGTCTATCTATGGAAATATGAGTACTAGAGGGCATAGATTTAAGAGAGTGTGGCTGAGTGAAGTGGAATCGCCTGCTCAGTCTGTGTATTTGATGGGAGTAGTGTATATAATGGGAACTGTAACTTTAGAACAGAGTAATGGTGTGATATGTGTCATGTGATATATTCATTATCTTACCAGTCTAGTGAATGTATGCAAGCATGTGCAGTGTATATTTGATAACGAAGACCCACACTGGCAGCGGCCTGTACTGAAAAGCTGTGCTTTGTTCCTATCTACATGCGACTGCCGTAATATCTTACAATGGGCTTAGGGCATCGGAACTACCTGGAAACAGGACCAGGAAAAGATGCATTTAAATTAAAAGCCACATTCTCTCCTTTTTCCAGCCAGAACCTTTTTTTCCTAGGGGAAAATATGAAGGACCAGAGGACATAGCTTTAAGATGTGGGGGACAAAGTTTAAAAGAGATGTGCAAGGCATTTTTTTTTACACAGAGGCCAGCGGGTGCCTGGAATGAGCTGCCAGGGTTGGTGGTGGAGACAGATAAAATAGTGGTGTTTAAGAAGCTTTTGAATATACAGGGAATGGAGGGATATGGATTAACCATATAACAATATAACCATATAACAATTACAGCATGGAAACAGGCCATCTCGGCCCTTCAAGTCCGTGCCGAACAACTTTTTTCCCTTAGTCCCACCTGCCTGCACTCATACCATAACCCTCCATACCCTTCTCATCCATATGCCTATCCAATTTATTTTTAAATGATACCAACGAACCTGCCGCCACCACTTCCACTGGAAGCTCATTCCACACCGCTACCACTCTCTGAGTAAAGAAGTTCCCCCTCATGTTACCCCTAAACCTCTGTCCTTTAATTCTAAAGTCATGTCCTCTTGTTTGAATCTTCCCTATTCTCAAAGGGAAAAGCTTGTCCACATTAACTCTGTCTATCCCTCTCATCATTTTAAAGACCTCTATCAAGTCCCCCCTTAACCTTCTGCGCTCCAGAGAATAAAGACCTAACTTATTCAACCTATCTCTGTAACTTAGCTGTTGAAACCCAGGCAACATTCTAGTAAATCTCCTCTGTACCCTCTCTATTTTGTTGGCATCCTTCCTATAATTGGGCGACCAAAATTGTACACCATACTCCAGATTTGGTCTCACCAACGCCTTGTACAATTTTAACATTACATCCCAGCTTCTATACTCAATGCTCTGATTTATAAAGGCTAGCATACCAAACGCTTTCTTTACCACCCTATCTATATGAGATTCCATCTTCAAGGAACTATGCACGGTTATTCCCAGATCCCTCTGTTCAACTGTATTCTTCAATTCCCTACCGTTTACCATGTACGTCCTATTTTGATTTGTCCTGCCAAGGTGTAGCACCTCACATTTATCAGCATTAAACTCCATCTGCCATCTTTCAGCCCATTTTTCCAACTGGCCTAAATCACTCTGTAGACTTTGGAAATCCTCTTCATTATCCACAACACCCCCTATCTTGGTATCATCTGCATACTTACTAATCCAATTTACCACCCCTTCATCCAGATCATTGATATACATGACAAACAACAAAGGACCCAACACAGATCCATGAGGCACCCCACTAGTCACCTGCCTCCAACCCAACAAACAGCCATCCACCATTACCCTCTGGCTTCTCCCATTCAGCCACTGTTGAATCCATCTTGCTATTCCTGCATTTATACCCAACAGTTGAACCTTCTTAACCAACCTTCCATGAGGATCCTTGTCAAAGGCCTTACTGAAGTCCATATAGACAACATCCACTGCTTTACCCTCGTCAATTTCCCTAGTAACCTCTTCAAAAAATTCAAGAAGATTAGTCAAACATGATCTTCCAGGCATAAATCCATGTTGACTGTTCCTAATTAGACCCTCTTTATCCAGATACTTATCCAGATTATCTCTAAGTATCTTTTCCATTAATTTGCCCACCACTGAAGTCAAACTAACCGGTCTATAATTGCTAGGTTTACTTTTAGAACCCTTTTTAAACAATGGAACAACATGCGCAGTACGCCAATCCTCGGGGACTATTCCTGTTTCTAATGACATTTGAAATATTTCTGTCATAGCCCCGGCTATTTCTACACTAACTTCCCTCAATGTCCTAGGGAATATCCTGTCAGGACCTGGAGACTTATCCACTTTTATATTTTTCAAAAGTGCCAGTGCTTCTTTTACTTTGAAACTCATAGTATCCATAGCTACTCTACTAGTTTCCCTTACCTCACATAATTCAATACCCTTCTCCTTGGTGAATACCGAAAAAAAGAAATTGTTCAATATCTCCCCCATCTCTTTTGGCTCTGCAGATAGCTGTCCACTCGGTCTCTCCAATGGACCAATTTTATCCCTTGTTATCCTTTTGCTATTAATATAGCTGCAGAAACCCTTTGGATTTACTTTCACCTTACTTGCCAAAGCAACCTCATATCTTCTTTAGCTTTTCTAATTTCTTTCTTAAGATTCTTTTTACATTCCTTATACTCCTCAAGCACCTCATTTACTTCATGCTGCCTATAATTATTGGAGATCTCCCTCTTTTTCCGAACAAGATGTCCAATTTCCCTTGAAAACCAGGGCTCTTTCCAATTTTTACTGGTTCCTTTCAACCGAACAGGAACATAAAGATTTTGTACTCTTAAAATTTCCCCTTTAAATGTCCTCCATTTCTCCTCTACATCTTTCCCATAAAACAAAATGTCCCAGTTCACTCTTTTTAAATCATCTCGCATCTCGTTAAAATTAGCTTTTCTCCAATCAAAAATCTCAACCCTAGGCCCAGTTCTGTCCTTCTCCATATTACGTGCAGGCAGACAAGAGTTTGGTTTTGCATCATGCTTGGCATGGATATTATGAGCTGAAGGGCATGCTGCACTCTTCTGTGTTCTATGTTCATTCCTTTCCCATTCAAATCTGACAGTCATTTTAAATTGCACATGATGAAGACCCCATACCTAGCAGGTGGGGGCATTGTTATTTGAATCTGTTGATTAGGTTCAGATGGTGCAAGCAGAATCTAATCCATAATGTCACATAAGGCTTGAGTGAAGGATGTAATTATTTCCTCACAACAACAAATCCATTGGCAACCGGAACCAGACTGTATTCTTTTCAATATAAGTTTGGTTGTGAGTGGTCACAAAGTGTTTCCTATGTTACAGTTTAGATAAGTCGAGTTTATTATGAAATGAACTGAGGTACAGTGAATGATGAAGCTTCAGCACCAGTATAATTAGGGGCAGGCGTTAAATGGTGACCTTTCCAATGATGCCCAATCTCACATAGATTTTGGGCTGCCTTGTTCTGGCTTTTCCCCCTCCACCACTTAGGATTCCATGAGCATAGACACAAAGTCCTAGAGTAACTCAGTGGTACAGGTAACATTTCTGGTAAAAAAAAGGACATGTGACATTTTGGGTCGGGACCCTTCTTCAGACTACAGGATTCCCTGAGGATTTGTCTTCTAGTGATGTTAAAGGGCCTGTCCCACTGACGCCACTTTACAGCGAGTGCCTTGACCTTCAAGCTCGAGCTGGATGGGCCATCAGTGATGAGCTGGATCGACCACACACGCACACGCACGCACATGCCAGGGAAAGCGGGGGAGTGCTGTCTGAAATTCATACCCGCGATGAAGAGGAAGGTAAAAGACGGCTGCAACTGTGTAGGGTGAGTCCTTTAGAGAGCGCAGAGGGATGGGGTGGGGGGGGAGAGAAGGGGAGGGGGAGGGGGAGGGGAGGGGGAGGGGAGGGGGAGGGGAGGGGGAGGGGAGGGGGAGGGGAGGGGGAGGGGAGGGGGAGGGGAGGGGGAGGGGGAGGGGGAGGGGAAGGGGAGGGGAAGGGGAGGGGAAGGGGAGGGGAAGGGGAGGGGAAGGGGAGGGGAAGGGGAAGGGGAAGGAGCGGAGACACTTTAAAGAAGCCAGACAACGTTTAATAACATTTACCGGGCATTTAACTTACCAGTCGGATAACCTTGGTCCTGAAAACTCCAATGAGCCAATTAAAATGCCCAGTCGGTGAAGGAGATTGCCTACGACTGCCCTCGACTGCCTGTAACTGAATAGAGGCCCCACTCCACTGCAAAATGCCGACCAATTTTTATTTGCAGAAAATTTTCCTCGACCAAACTGAGGCCGCGAGTATTCAGGAACTTCCCTCGAGCATGAAGGAGAGTTCCAGTGACCTCATAGGACATCGTAGGACGATGTGTCAACCATGCTGCCAGTTTGAGTCGATGGCAAACCCTTTTAAACTTGCAGATTAGGTTGCCGCAGTGGGACAGCCCCTTAAGGGCCTGTCCCAATTGGGCGTCATTTGCGCATCATGCGTCATTTGTGAATCCCTAAATCCTGGTGCGCCGTGCCCGTCACTGCCTATGTCACCACGCACCATGTGTGCGTAATGCATGCCATGCGCGCATCACCCGCAATGACGCCCTAGTGGGACAGGCCCTTTAAACCTTGTTTCAGTGTTCTTACAACCATGGTTGCCATCTATTGAATACATGGGCTGCATTCAACTTCTTTTCCTTTAACAATTCATACAACGACAGAGACACTAATGATAAGGGAGGCAGCTGCTGGAAAAGATGCATAAGAGTTAACATCAGAGCTGCAGGTGCAAATTGATTGGATCAGTCTGACTAAGGTGCATGAATAGCATGGAGGAAAATGTCTTCAGCCACTTTTGTAAGAGATGTTAACTCAATTACTTCAAATAGGTTATTACTTCTCTTAAAATATCAGAAAAAACTACAGATGAACACCAGCATTTTAAGGCAGTTGTATTTTTGCCAGTACGATTTTGGACTTTACAAATCTAATAAGTTGCCCTTAATTCTAAATGTATATCTCCCAATTATTGATTCATTCTCACACTTTCACTTTCAGACTGCTTAAAGCATTCGTAATGGGGTTTTTTTCCGGCAGTGATTGCAGTCCCTGTTTTACAGGTCTTCCATCTCACAAAATAAAACCTTTAGCTCTCTTCAATTCTTATTCCATTCGAGTTGGATTATCCCACATTTTAATATTTCCTATGTTTTTTTTAAGTTAATTCCATCTGTCTATAAAACGCAGGACTCCCATTTGCCTTTTCTGGATGTAGCCATACACATTCCTTTTAAAAATCTGCACATCAAAATGCCAAATGTTTTTGTGCTCTCGTTATATATTTGATTTAACTATAGTCATAGAATCATTGAGTCATTGAGCTATACAGAATGGAAATCGTATGACAGAGGTTATTGCCTGAGCTACTGTGCATTTAGGTTATAGTTCTATACTCAAGCTCACACATCATCCACATTTTTCAGATATCTATCTGTTCTCAGACATGACCAGATCCTCATGTAACTGCCAGCATGCTTCATAATTTAGTTACATTGATAGACTTTTATATCAATAGTGGCACAGCTGGTAGAGCTGCTACCTCACAGCGCCAGCTTCGATCCTGACCTTGGGTGCTGCCAGTGTGAAGTTTGCACGCTCTCCCTGTGACTGCGTGGGTTGTCTCCGGGTGCTCTGGTTGGTTTCCTCCCACATTGCAAAGATGTGCAGGTTTGCAGGTTATTTAACATCTGCAAAATGCCCCCAGTGTGTAGGGAGTGGATGAGAACTTGCAATAACATAGAACATGTCTGACTGGTGATTGACACTCTGCGTGAACTTGGTGGCCCAAAAGATCTGTTTCCATGCTGTACCTTTCAATCATTCAATGCTGCATTGGCCAAATGCGGGGAGGGTATCACTATAAGGTCAATGTTTACAGCCCATCCCAACATAGCCTTGAGGGGGAGATGCAAGCAAGCCATCTTCTTGAACGGCTGCAGTCCCATAATTGGTCTCCGTGACTTGAAGGGAAAATTGCAGGAGGGGGCATTCCCAAATGACTGCTACCCTTGCATAATAGAGTAGTGGAAGTCATGGGCTTGAGAGGACCTGCTTGAATAGAGTCATAGTCATCGGCCTAACGTACTAATGCCGACCAGTTGCCCCATCTACACTAGTCCCACCTGCCCGCATTTGGCCCATGCATCTCTAAACTGTTCCTATCCATGTACGTATCCAAATGTCCCTTAAATTTTGTTATAGTACATGTCCCAACTATCCCCTCTGGCAGCTTGATCCATATACCCACCAGCTTTTGTACGAGTAGCTTGATGAGTAGATCAATATGTTTACGCAAAAGTTGGGCAACAGTTACAAGTGAATGAATTTGTCCTGGCTTTGCCTTGTGTAATTTTTCCATATTCCCAGATGGATGCCAATGTTGAAGCTGTATCACAATAGGTTTCCAATAGATACAACTAATTACACTGCAGAAGTCTTCAGCGATAAAGCAGAGACGTAGACAACATATTCCTGGTACTGCAGGGAGTGAATATAATTGAGTGCAGATTGGCTTCTTTGATGGTTTAATGGAGATGGCTAAGAAGAGCTATCCCTGAGATATTTAAAGCTTAATGTTGTTGCGAATGCTTCTACTTTATTATCGAGACTCGTGTTGTGTTCCATCATCATCAAAATAGGAATGTTCTTGGAGCCTCATTTTCCAGTTAACTGTTTCATTGTCCATCAGTGTTCATGACTTGTGGTAAAACTATAGAGGAACTTGGGTCGGGACCCTTCTTCCAACTGAAGGGTCCCGACCTAAAATGTTGCCTGTCCATTCCCTCTGCAGATGCACCTTGACACAGAGTTTCCCTAACACCTTGTTTGTTGCTGAAGACTCTGGTATCTGTGGTTCCTTGTACCTCTGTCAAACAATAATTTTGATCGGATTCACTAGTTGCAGGATAACTTACAATATCTTGGACTATTGCAAGCTGCTATCACTCGTTTGCATCCATGCCTTCTAGTTTGCCACTTCTGTTTTGGGTATGTCTAATGCGATGTAACAGTTACCTGGAAAAGGAGGCTCTGGAACATTCCTACATTTGATTATGATGAAACTCAACACAGGCCTCAATGATGAAGTAAAAGCATTTGCAAACAACATTGATTGATTGATTGATTCAAAGATACAGCATTGAAACAGGCCCTTCAGCCCACGCCGACTGTCAATTCACACAAGTTCTATGTCATCCCACTTTCTACATGTTTGGGGTAATTTACAGAGGTCAATTGACCTACAAACCTGCACATCGTTGGGATGTGGAAGGAAACCCATGCGGTTACAGGGGAAACATTCAAACTCCACACAGACACCACCCAAAGTCAGGATCGAACCTGGGTCTCTGGTGCTGAAGCAGTAGCTCTAGCAGTTGTGCCACTGAGCTGCCCCTAAACCTCAAGCCCTAAATGCCTCAGGGGTAATTATTGTAATCTAGCATGCTGTATGAAATATATGTGTTGCCGTCAGAAATGATTTAAGGACACAGGAATGGCAAAGCTGGTAGTCTGGATAGAAATGCCAGAATTTTGAGGCAACCAAAGCTATGTCTGTCAATTGTACTTCGTAATCTGTGGGATTCTGTTTATAATGCACACTGTAAAGAAGTGGGAGTTTCATGATGTATGGAGAGTTCAGATAACAGTATGAGATGGAAGAAAACATTTTTTTAAATACTCTTCTCTTGATTTCTAATGGGAAGAATGTCCATTTTCAAAGATGAGAAAATAGAAATGCTCCCACCATCATCCTCCCCCCCTCCTCCCCTCCCCCCTCTCCTTCCCCTCTCCTTCCCCTCTCCTTCCCCCCTCCTCCCCCCCCCCCCGCCCCCCCCCTCCTCCCCCCCCGGGGCAAGATATTCCCACCACCCTCACTGTTCCCATGTTACCAGCGCTCCAAGCAGTGGGTACATTATCTGTTCAATATCAAGACTATAGCCTTTTAAGGAAAATTATCTGCCCCACATGAAGCCAAGTCTGAACCATGCTGGCTTGAAGAGGAGGAATTAACTACAAAGTTACAGAGTCCAATGGACAAAACGTGTGCCTGACAACTACATTAAACCCCCACCCCTCACCTTAAATCACTCACGATAAAATCAAAATGACTTCACAAAATGTAAACATACAACATCCACTACATTCCCACTTACCTTGGTGGTTGGAGATGAGGAGTTACTCTGCATTAGGTCACGATCAGGACTACGTGCTGGATTAATCAGAGATCTTATTCTGAACTTCTATCACAGTTTAGATTGGATTTTAAATTGACCGTGCAACTTAATTGCGGGCATACCCAGGAAACCACTACAGACGCAATCGCATGATTTTATTTTAAACCCACTCGAGGAAGAAATAGATTGCAGTTCAAACAGAGGGCACACTTGATGAGCTGCAGTTCTTTCTGCAATGATAATGCAGCAGCAATGATGTAAAACAGTGTACAATGTGACCAACCTACACTTTCTAATACTTGTTCAACGAGGTTGAAAAATGACTCATCTCTATTTGCTTTCAAGGCTGGAGATGCACAAGGAACAAACATTCATCGGTTTCAATTTTGCAATGGACTGCAGGCAAAAATGTTTTTAATCTGCAGTTTAAAAAAAGTGTTTCTGGTCATTGTTATTTTTTGAGAAGTTATCAGATGAAAACTTCTGCCCTGTCACTGCTATTATAATTAAAGAGTTCTCAGTGAGTTTGCATTATCAAAGAACATAGAGCAGTACAGCACAGGGACAGGTCCTTCAGCTCGCAATGTCTATGCAAGCATGATACCAAGATAAACTAATCTCATCTGCCTGCACATGATCCATATCCCTCCATTTCTTCCATGTCTAATATCATCACACAGAGAAAAAAATAGCACCAGGAAATTAACATTTGGAATGGTGGGGGTGGCTTTCGAAGTTCTCACTTGAATTAGAATGCAGGGATGCAAGTTAAAAATGCTTCAATCTTCAGAACAGAATGCTTCACAATTGGAGTCTTTCTAGTAGAATAGCTTGTCCCATTGTCAAGCTTTTACCAGAGCAATACTTTCAGAAGAAAAAGGACAAGGATATTTTAAAAATTCCTTTCAACAGCATTTGTTTTTATCATGGTTTTTATAGTTTAATTTAATTTTGCACCCTGGCTTATATGAACTCTGAGTTGGTACAATGGCATTTATTTAGTGGCTGGTCTACGCCTTGTGCTGCCTACGATCCTCATGTACTTTGTTGTTTTTTGCATGGACAGTCAGCACCGCACCCTTGGTCATTTTCCACATGCGATTACACTGAGTGATGGGAAACAGGATTTCAGTCCACTTGCATGGCATAACCAGCTTGCATGGACATGAAGAAGGGTTTCTGCCTGAAACGTTGCCTATTTCCTTCGCTCCATAGATGCTGCCGCACCCACTGGCTTTCACCAGCAATGATAATGCAGCAGCAATTATGTAAAACAGTGTACAATGTGACCAACCTACACTTCCTAATACTTGTTCAACGAGGTTGAAAAATGACTCATCTCTATTTGCTTTCAAGGCTGGAGATGCACAAGGAACAAATATTCATCGGTTTCAATTTTGCAATGGACTGCTGGCAAAAATGTTTTTAATCTGCAGTTTAAAAAAAGTGCATGGACATAACATCAGTTATGGTTGGAAATTTTTAAACGCGGATTTTTAGTGCTGCTTCTTTGTTAAAACATCCCACCAATACAAAAGAGATTTAATAATATTTCAAATATGTTCTACAGAAATATGTTCTTAGAGATGTGAATTGGCCAAGATAGACTGGCAGGTGATTCTTGAAGGGTTGACAGTGGATGTGCAATGGAAGGTATTTAAAGACTGCATGGATGAAGTACAAAAGTTGTTCATACCAGTTTGGCAAAAGAATAAATCGGGGAAGGTGGTGCATCCATGGATAACAAGGGAAATCAGGGATAGTATAAAAACAAAAGATGAGGCATACAAATTTGCCAGAAAAAGCAGCCTACCGGAGGACTGGTAGAAATTCAGAATCCAGCAGAGGAGGACAAAGGGCTTAATTAGGAAAGGGAAAATAGATTATGAAAGGAAACTGGCAGGGAACATAAAAACTGACTGCAAAAGTTTTTATAGATATGTGAAGAGAAAGAGACTAGTTAAAACAAATGTTGGTCCCTTGCAGTCAGAAACAGGTGAATTGATCATGGGGAACAAGGACATGGCAGACCAATTGAATAACTACTTTGGTTCTGCCTTCACTAAGGAGGACATAAATAATCTGCCGGAAATAGCAGTGGAACGGGGGTCAAATAAGATGGAGGAACTGAGTGAAATCCAGGTTAGCCGGGAGGTGGTATTGGGTAAATTGAACGGATTGAAGGCCGATAAATCCCCAGGGCCAGATAGTCTGCATCCCAAGGAGTGCTCAAGGAGGTAGCCACAGAAATAGTGGATGCATTAGTGATAATTTTTCAAAATTCCTTAGATTCTGGAGTAGTTCCTGAGGATTGGAGGGTAGCTAATGTAACCCCACTTTTTAAAAAAGGAGGGAGAGAGAAAGCGGGGAATTACAGACCAGTTAGTCTAACATCGGTAGTGGGGAAACTGCTAGAGTCAGTTATTAAAGATGGGATAGCAGCGTATTTGGAAAGTGGTGAAATCATTGGACAAAGTCAGCATGGATTTACGAAAGGTAAATCATGTCTGACAAATCTGATAGAATTTTTCGAGGATGTAACTAGTAGAGTGGATAAGGGAGAACCAGTAGATGTGTTATATCTAGACTTTCAGAAGGCTTTCGACAAGGTCCCGCATAAGAGATTAGCATACAAACTTAAAGCACACGGTATTGGGGGTTCAGTATTGATGTGGATAGAGAACTGGCTAGCAGACAGGAGGCAAAGGGTAGGAGTAAACGGGTCCTTTTCAGAATGGCAGGCAGTGACTAGTGGGGTGCCGCAAGGCTCAGTGCTGGGACCCCAGCTATTTACAATATATATTAATGATTTGGACGAGGGAATTCAATGCAACATCTCCAAATTTGCAGATGATACCAAGCTGGGGGGTATAGTTAGGTGTGAGGAGGATGCTTGGAGGCTGCAGGGTGATATGGATAGGCTGAGTGAATGGGCAGATGCATGGCAGATGCAGTATAATGTGGATAAATGTGAGGTTATCCACTTTGGTGGCAAAAACATGAGGGTAGACTATTATCTGAATGGTGGCAGATTAGGAAAGGGGGAGATGCAACGAGACCTGGGTGTCATGGTACACCAGTCATTGAAAGTAGGCATGCAGGTGCAGCAGGCAGTGAAGAAAGCAAATGGTATGTTAGCATTCATAGCGAAAGGATTTGAGTATAGGAGCAGGGAGGTTCTACTGCAGTTGTACAGGGTTTTGGTGAGGCCATACCTTGGAGCCTATCCAAGTCACCTTGCAGCCTCCTAGTATCCTCCTCACACCTAACACTACCCCACAGCTTAGTGTCATCTGCAAACTTGGCGATGTTGCATTCAATTCCCTCGTCCAAATCATTAATATATATCGTAAATAGCTGGGGTCCCAGCATTGAGCCTTGCGGTACCCCACTAGTCACTGCCTGCCATTCTGAAAAGGACCCGTTTACTCCTACCCTTTGCTTCTGCCAGCCCGTTTACTCCTACCCTTTGCTTCTGCCAGCCAGTTTTCTATCCACATTAATACTGAACCCCCAATACCGTGTGCTTTAAGTTTGTATACTAATCTCTTATGTGGGGCCTTGTCGAAAGCCTTCTGAAAGTCTAGATATAACACATCCACTGGTTCTCCCTTATCCACTCTGCTAGTTATATCCTCGAAAAATTCTATAAGATTCGTCAGACATGATTTACCTTTCGTAAATCCATGCTGACTTTGTCTAATTATTTCACCACTTTCCAAATGTACTGCTATCCCATCTTTAATAACTGACTCTAGCAGTTTTCCCACTACCGATGTTATACTAACTGGTCTGTAATTCCCCATTTTCTCTCTCCCTCCTTTTTTAAAAAGTGGGGTTACATTAGCTACCCTCCAATCCTCAGGAACTACTCCAGAATCTAAGGAGTTTTGAAAAATTATCATTAATGCATCCACTATTTCTGTGGCTACTTCCTTGAGTACTCTGGGATGCAGACTATCTGTCCCTGGGGATTTATCGGCCTTTAATCCATTCAATTTATCCAACATCACTTCCCGGCTAACCTGGATTTCACTCAGTTCCTCCACCTTATTTGGCCCCCGGTTCCCTGCTATTCCCGGCAAATTATTTATGTCTTCCTTAGTGAAGACAGAACCAAAGTAGTTATTCAATTGGTCTGCCATGTCCTTGTTCCCCATGATCAATTCACCTGTTTCTGACTGCAAGGGACCTACATTTGTTTTAACTAATCTCTTTCCCTTCACATATCTATAAAAACTTTTGCAGTCAGTTTTTATGTTCCCTGCCAGTTTTCTTTCATAATCTATTTTCCCGTTCCTAATTAACCCCCTTGTCCTCCTCTGCTGGACTCTGAATTTCTCCCAGTCCTCTGGTTGGCTGCTTTTTCTGGCTAATTTGTATGCTTCATCTTTTGTTTTTATACTATCCCTGATTTCCCTTGTTATCCATGGATGCACTCCCTTCCCTGATTTATTCTTTTGCCAAACTGGGATGAACAATTGTTGTAGTTCATCCATGCAGTCTTTAAATACCTTCCATTGCACATCCACTGTCAACCCTTTAAGAATCACTTGCCAGTCTATCTTGGCCAATTCACGTCTCATACCTTCAAAGTTACCTTTGTTTAAGTTCAGAATCCTTGTTTCTGACTTAATTATGTCACTTTCCATCCTAATGAAGAACTCAACCATATTATGGTCACTCTTGCCCAGCGGGCCATGCACAACAAGACTGCTAACTAACTCTTCCTCATTACTCAATACCCAGTCTAGAATAGTCTGCTCTCTCGTTGGTTCCACTACATGTTGGTTTAGAAAACTATCCCACATACATTCCAAGAAATCCTCTTCCTCAGCACCCCTGCCCATTTGATTCACTCAATCTATATGTAGATTGAAGTCACCCATTATAACTGTTTTACACTTGTTCCACGCATTTCTAATTTCCTGTTTGATGCCATCCCCAACTCCAGTACTACTGTTAGGTGGCCCGTACACAACTCCCACTAGCGTTTTCTGCCCCTTAGAGTTTCGCAGCTCTACCTATATTGATTCCACATCCTTCAAGCTAATGTCCTTCCTTTCTATTGCATTAATCTCCTCTCTCACCAGCAATGCTACCCCACCTCCCTTTCCTTTCTGTATATCCCTCCTGAATATTGAATATCCCTGGATGTTCAGCTCCCAGCCTTGGTCCCCCTGGAGCCACGTCTCTGTGATCCCAACTATAACATAGTCATTAATAGCTATCTGCACATTCAACTCGTCCACCTCATTACGAATGCTCCTTGCATTGAGACACAAAGCCTTCAGGCTTGTTTTTACAACACTCTTACTCCTTATACAATTATGTTGACAAGTGGCCCCTTTTGATTTTTGACATTTGATGACACTGTTTTTGAGGGGGGAGGGTAATCTGGAGAAAATGAAGACTATTTTGAGGGGAGCAAACAGGTTTTGAATTCCAATTAAAAATATGAAGTTTACATGTAATTGGGGATGCTTTTGCAATAGCATCATCAGTGGCTGAAAGGTAATTTGAGATTGGAACGAATTATTCTGACTCTAGTTTGATTATTTTTAGACTATTATATGGACTTACTGAGAGGAAAAAAAGCTAATGGTTACCTTAAATGTAGGAAGGAACTGCAGATGCTGGTTTAAACTGAAGATAGACACAAAAAGCTGGCGTAACTCAGCAGGTCAGACAACATCTCTGGAGAAAAGGAATAGATAACATTTTGGGTCAAGACCCTTCTTCAGACTCGACCCGAAATGTCTTTTCTCCAGAGATGCTGTCTGACCACGGAGGTACTCCAGCTTTGTGTGTCTATTAATGGTCACCTTACATTGTTTTGAGGTCACTGGAGATTAAATTTTGAAATCAAGTTTCAATTTTGAATTCAAAGTTCTTCAAAATAAATTTAAAGCTCACATTACAAGATGCATGAAACAATTATACATGTTCATCATATTAATTATCCATAATTCTCACATGAAAAGTTTTTTGAATAGTATGGTTAATCATTGCTGTGTCTAAATCTTCGCAATGCAAGGATCAAAGATACAGGTGATGCCGGAGAGAATTTCACTGTCATGTGAAATGTTCTAAAAACTTTGATACAAGTAGGTTTTATATTTTTCTCAGAGTTAATAAGAATACCTATCAGCAATTCCTGTGGTGCAGATTCAGGTATCATCTTGTAGAAGGTTCACTTAGTTCTTTTCAGATGTAGTAGAGATTGACATGATTGTCCTTTCCAAATCCAGTGGTCTTATTAAATCTAAATTTGACTGAAATACGGGCTAAGAATGGAGTTTCATTGCAGCAGTCAGACAATTACTACAAGACATCACTGATAACACAAAGACTGAAAAATACACGGACTATCAATGGTGACAAGTAGAGCCAAACTTGAAGCTGCTGCCTTGGCCTGTTGAGTGTTTCATCCGAAACTGCTGCAGTCAATCAACAAACTCAGCAAGTTTGATAGCTGCAGAAGCAAAACTGCAGCTGCATAGATATTCTGATACATCTCTGGACATTTGGCAAGAACACAAACTCTCTGCCATATTTCTCATTCCCTGCACTGCCTCAGGGCTGACAAACTCTTGCGTCTTGTCTCACTTTGTTCAAACTACAGATAGCCCTTGTTATAACGGACCATAGGGCGTGGAATGCAGTTTGTTCTTGTTAATTGTCCAGTTTTACCTAGTAAGGTATTCGTCCCAACCACCTAGTGGTTACTCTCCTTGAAACAACAAATTGTTTTCAAATACAAAGTTCTTTGTACAGCTAAAATGTATTTTTGTTACCTCAAGCTAAACAAACGAAAGATGGTTTCTTATATTGTTTAATAGAGTACCATTATACCAGTGTCGATCGAAGCAATTGCTTGTCAATTTCAGTGGCCTCCCGCAGTGTAACTAGCAGCCTGTGTTCTTAAAGAGGCAGTGGTGTCTGATTAGTACGGGGACACTCCGTCCACTATAACCAAAATCTGTGATATTGTCATAAAGAGGTTTGTAATAACGAGGGTAGATTGTATAATCATTTTGGGCCACAGGGGTTTAAGAGAGATCCAATTTTTTCTAATAATTGCATAACTATCTTTCAGGGCAATGTGTATTTTTCGATTACTGCATATACAAAATTTAACTAAGTGTAATTGATGGAGATTTCAGCAACTTTTTGACCCTTTTATCATATTTATCCCCACTTTTAGATTGCTTCAACGACTGAAAATTTTAAAGAGACCTACTCCTGGGAATCTGCCAAAGTCAATTTTCAAGTCACAGAAGGTACCTTACTTCTTCTATTTCTCTTTCTACCCGAGGAGAACATTAATCACTGTTTTGCCCATGGAATGTTCCAGAACAGGAAGCCACAGCTTGCACCATATAGGGCACGAAAGCATTACCCAGGGTGCAACACACTGCTGAGTCTCATTCATAGAGCCATAGAGTGATGCAGTGTTGGAACAGATCCTTCGGCCCAACTTGCCCATACCAGCCAACATGTCCCAGCCATTCTTGTCAAATCATTAGATAGAGAAATAATAATCTGGATTTGTTAATGGTTGATTGTTGGGGGAGGTAGATGGGGAGGAGAAGGAAAGCCCTTGACAACACAAAACCTTATTTACGACTGAGATGCCTTTTGCATATCTGAATATTAATCCCAAAATATTTTTCATAACGTTCCAGAAGAATACTGCTTGCTTCTCAGAATAAACCTTTTAGAATTGTCTAGAGTTTAGGGACACAGCATGGAAACAGGCCCATAGACCCACCGAGTCAACGCCAATCCTCGATCACCCGTTCATACAAGTGCTACATCATCCCCCTTTCGCATCCACTCCCCACACAACAGGGGCAATTTACAAAGGCCGATTAACCTACAAACCTGCACGTCTTTGAGATGTGGGAGGAAACCAGATCGAAGGAAAACCACACTGTCAGATGCCAAGGTCAGGATTGAAGCCAGGCACGATGAAACAACAGCTCTACCAGCTGCACCACGATGCCACGCTGGTTTTATAAATAGTACTTCCAAACCAAAATTGCTACAGACATTAACATCATGTCAGATCAGCACAACACAATCTTTAAATGAGTACAAGAGAGTTCCAGGCTTAAGGAATTAAAATCTCTTTAACTCATTACATAGCGTGTACATAACCTCCCAACATTTACCACATGGTGCAAGATTCAAGCAGGCAACTGTTGAAAAGGCAGAGGAATAATTTTATTAGGTTAATATTTGATGTTATTTAAATGAATAAAACTTGACTTACGCAAAAGACGGAAACCGCCAAGTTTTGAACAGATGTATCTAGAACTCAAGGGCAAACACAAAAATAAAACAATCTTCCTTGGATCATTGCCAGCACAATCTGTCATTTAGCTTGAAATACTTCATGAATGGAAATGTAAGAAAATGAAACAGTTCAGTACTTTATTTCAACAAGATGCTGAATTTAGAAATCTTACAAAACTAGTCCTTCCTTTGGATTCACAAGAAACCTTTATGATTAAACGCACAAAAATACGTTACATCATTTCAGAGGAAAATAAGTGTGGCATAGTCTGTTTAAACAAGGACATAATAAATAATGCATCTTTCACAACAAAGTGCGATACAACATACAATCATTCAAAAATCACAGATGCTGTGAAATTAAAATGAAAGGTCTTGCCAACAGTTTGTCTGTCCTTTCCTTCTGTGTGTTTAAAGGGGAAACGTTTTTCTAATCTCTTACCTCGACGGAGATGCAATTTTTTCCGTATCGTATCTCCGTTCGCACTGCGGCCTAACATTGAGGAGTTGGCGGCATTTACTGGAGACTGACATTTTAGAGCTCCACTGCGGGTGCCTATGGCACTTTAACGTCGTGGAGCTTGCAATCCCTTTGTTAGGGGTTGACCTCAGGGCTCCAACCATGGGTGCTTGCGGACTTAACATCACAGAGCCCGCAGTCTCTGGTCAGAGACCGACTTTGGGAACTCCAAGCCGCAGTAGTTTTAACCGCCCTGAAGTGGGAGTTTTGATCGTCCCGACACGGGAGCTTTGACCGCCCTGATGCGGAAGCTTTGACCGCCCTGATGCGGGAGCTTCGATCGCCCCGACGCGGGGGCTTTGACCGCCTGCTGCGGGAGCTTTGAACACCCCGACGGATGGTTCGACTACCCCACCACAAGGAGACTAAAGAGGAAAAAGATTGGACTTTATTGCCTTCCATCACAGTGAGGAATGTGGGGAATCCGCTGTGGTGGATGTTTATGTTATCTTTTATGTAGTTGTGTGTTTGTAGCTTTTTTTTCCCGTATGGCTGTATGGTAATTCAAATATGACGATACCTTAATTGGTACATGTGACAATAAAAGACCTTTGAAACGTTTGAAAATTAACAGTCCCTCGCGGCTCATAGAAACTGCCGCCCCTCCAAATGAACGACCAACAAACTTCTGTGCAATTCCATTTTTTATAAAAATATGGCTATAAGAGTCAAGAATCAAGAGTCAAGAGAGTTTTATTGTCATGTCCCAGATTGGACAATGACATTCTTGCTTGCTGCAGCACAACAGAATATGTAAACATAATACAGAAAGGGATATAAAGTTCAGTGTGTCTATAGACCATAGACCATATATATACACAATACATAAACAGATAAAGTACAATAGTAATAATAGATTGTTATTGTTCAGAGATTGTTTGATGTCGTGTTTAATAGCCTGATGGCTGTGGGGAGGAAGCTGTTCCTGAACCTGGATGTTCCAGATTTCAAGCTCCTGTACCTTCTTCCCGATGGCAACAGAGAGATGAGTGTGTGACCAGGATGGTGAGTCTCTTTGATGATGTTGGCAGCCTTTTTGAGGCAGCGACTGCGATAGATCCCTTCGATGGTGGGGAGGTCAGAGCCGATGATGGACTGGGCAGTGGTCACAACGTTCTGCATTCTTTTCCTCTCCTGGACGTTCAAGTTGCCGAACCAAGCCACGATGCAACCGGTCAGCATGCTCTCTACTGTGCACCTGTAGAAATTCGAGAGAGTCCTCCTTGACATACCGACTCTCCGTAATCTTCTCAGGAAGCAGAGGCTGATGTGCCTTCTTTATAATTGCATCAGTATGTTGGGACCAGGGAATATCTTCGGAAGTATGCACGCCCAGGAATTTGAAGATTTTGACCTTCCACCATCGTCCCTTTGATATAAATGGGATTGTGGGTCCCTATCCTACCCCTTCCAAACTAGGGACAGCTATAACTATATGCCACAGCTGTCCTAATGGGGGGGGGGGGGGGGGGGGGGGGGGAGGTATTGCTAATTTTGATGCAGTACTCCTGAATTTTGATACTTTGGCAACATATATGTTTTTGAATGATTTGCAAAATGTCCTGCTGTTTTTTTGTTTATTCCACATGCACATTGCATGGTCGAAAACAAAGAGCTGCCTGTGTGGTCCATGTTGTCCCAGCTGGAGACAGATGACGGAACACAGATAAAGATAATTTATTCGCCTCTCTCTCATTCACTTTAGTTGAAACACCTCATCGAGAGTCTTTAAAAAAAATTGTTACCCAGATAATGAACAATTGTATAAAGCAGGCAACATTCAATAACTAAAAGTATTCTTATGTGTTCAGTTTTAATTTAATCAAGACAGACCCAGCATTAGCCGTGCCCCATTTGATGTGAAACTCAAGGAAGAAAATCAAAAGGATCTTAAGAACTTCATTAGAATTTTATCACATCAGTATAAATTATGGATCGTTAACCATGGGATTTAACAGTTTTGTAAAGCAAACTTGATCAATAAAAATGTTAAGATGTATCGTAATTATGCAAATTATGATTGAAACCAAGTTATGTTAGCACTGTTGCTGTGATGCATAAAGATGGTATTTTAGTATCTGAGGAAAAGAGGGTCACAGAGTTAGCACTTCAGCCCATCTCACCCGTGCTGACCAAAATGCCTCATCCAAGCCAGTTCAATGTGCATGGTGCCTGCCTCTATATCTTTCCTATCCATGTACCGTTCCAAATTGCTTTTAATAGTAAGATTAAATGAGAACTTACCAGTTCGAAGTTTGATCTTTATTTTATGAGGAGTTACGATGAGGGATTACGTGAAGACCCCGCCAGCACGCATGCGCGACATTCTTCAAAGCAGTGGTGTGAAATCACAGATAGCAACGTAGACTAATATAGTAAGATAAGAGAGAACTTCCATACCAGTTGAACTTTATAATAGAGGGTTCTGGGAGCGGAGGGCACGTAATCCCTCATCGTAACTCCTCATAAAATAAAGATCAAACTTCGAACTGGTAAGTTCTCATTTAATCTTACTATTTTACTTCGGAGTCACGTGAGTGACTACGTGAAGATTTCAAAGCTCTGTGATTTCATGCCCTGGAACGAGTCCAAGCTCACACACTGCCATGCTAGTGATGGAGGATGAACGTATTTCAGACATGATACTGTGCTGAAAAACAAAGAAGGTATTTAATCATACCTAAAATGATATGCCCCACATTGGGTAAATCATGTAACAGAAAACTTAACATATTCCCCCTGCAAAAGTCTCAGGAGCGGCCACGGGTTTATAATAGAAGTGCTGAAAAGTCCGAACACTGCTCCAACCCGCTGTAGCAAGGATGTGGTCCATGTGAACTCCCATCATCCTAGCCGCCGACGTGGATGCAGCCCTGGTGGAGTGAGATTTAATCATCAGTGTCCATCTCCGCTGCACCCAATACCACCATAAACCAACTCGAAGTGGCTTGCACTGTGACCTTATGATGAGGGCGTTAGTGGCTTATGGGTAAAGTCCTCTCCGAGCCCCTAGATTACTGGATCCTTCTATATCGTAAAATATATGTCACAATGCAGAGACGACTATCTGCAGGGTAGGCCAGAATGATAATTTTAGGCCAGAGGAACTGGGTCGATATAGTTTGAGTACCCCTGTATCAGAAAGGTTATCTACCATAGGTAAACCCATGGCATACATACTTAGCTTTATAAGACTGGACCCGTTGAGCTGTTACAAGTGCCATAAACATAACCATATTATATGTAGTTATCCAGAGTGAGCCCCGATATTGGAGTCCATCCTCGAAGCATAGTAAATCCTATGCCTAAGTCCCATGAATGGGTGTATCTGGTCCTGGGGGAATAGAATTAATACCCCTCATCAGTATGATACCAGTGGGTATGATCCTATAGGCAGGTGATCACTCCCTCGGTCCAGGTTAGTAGGTAGGGCACTCCTTGCAAATTTAATGGCACTGTAGCTCAAACCTTCATGGACTGAAGGGTGGCCGAGTCATATGAAGTGTTTGTTCTAAAGCAGAACACTCCCATCTTCTGACAACTGTCAGTGCTGTCCCTGGTGGACTCCCTGCACGACGATGTGATGACATTGATCGTCCTGTCGGAGAGTCCGAAGTCCAGAAATGGCCTGTTCAGAATCAGCATCAATAGGTTCATGCGATCATGGCACGGATGACTTACCCGTCACAGGGTGTGCCAACAGGCCCGGCCGTTTGAGGATCCGAAAGCAGTGTTCTGCGGCCATATTTGTACTGCTGGGGACCATGGTTGGGTAGGCCAGTCTGGAAACCCGAAATACCCGTTGCAGAGTCTATTTAATTATTTGTAAGACCCGACTGATGAGGCAGAAGGGGGGAAATGCATAGCAACAATCCCCCCAATGCAGCGAGAAACATCCATCGCTGCTGGCCCCGGGTCCCGATCCAACATCCATTCAATGTTGTCGTTGAATTGCGTGACCTGGTGTTCGCCACCGTATTTAGTTTACCTGAAAGGTAAGTGGCTGAGATCCAAATCTCTTATCCAGACACCAGTGCCAGATGTAATTAGGCAATTCATCACATGATATCGATTTTATTCCACACATATGATTAATATAGGCCACCACTGTGGTATTATTAATTTGTAACCATACATGCAACTGGTGCATATCTAAGCAGTAGGCCCGGAGTCCATGAAATGCTCCCAGCATTTCTAGATAATTAATCCCTAGTGCTCCCAACAGGGTTAAATCTTGTGCACTCCATCTGCCACCACAACTAGTGGTGGTATTAGCTGCTCCCCCCCTTAATAACAGGCATCAGTCTGTAATGTAACCGAGGGATTCATGATAGTAATGGGTTTGGAACAGAATTAAGCATTTTCCATCCACCAATTTAATTCAACTCTACCTTTTCTGATAACTTCATAGGCCTGTCGAAATGGCATGCATGACTTTTGAGAGCTATAATTTTAGCTCTTTGTAGGTTTTGATAATGTAGTGGTCCGAATTGCGCTGCGGGAAAAGCAGCCACTATCTTCCCAGTTACCATGGCCACCTGCCGTATGGTTGGATCCCTGATGCCAGTAAGGCTTCTGCAAGCTTCTATCAAGTCCACCACCTTGTTCGGTGGTAAGGTGGTAGACATTTGCACCGAGTCAATGGTGAACCCCAAGTAATCCATGGTAGTAGAGGGTTCCAACTTTGATTTATCTGGATGTATGATGAACCCCAGCTTTTGAAAGAGATGTTTTGTGGCTAGAACTGCCAATGTAGCCGTTTCCAAATTCTCCCCGACAATGAGGATATCATCAAGGTAGGCCATAACAGTATGATTTTGTTTCCTTAAATAGGCCAAAGCTGGTTTCAATAATTTGGTGAACAGCCTGGGTGCTGATGATAACCCATTGGGTAAGGCTTTATATTGCCATAATTGTCCCATCCAGATAAATTTCAGGTATTTCCTATGATCCTTGTATATTGGTACTGAATAGTATGCATCTTTGAGGTCAATGCATGCCATGTAGTACCCATTAGCTATTAGCTGTCTGGCTGTGTCGAAAGTGTCCATTTTGAAATGAACATACTGCACAGAAGTATTCAGTTCGGTCAGGTCTATGATTATGCGGCATCCGCCATCTTTTTATTTTTGGTAAATATATTAGATACGAACTCCTGTGATTCTCTGCTGGTTCTCTCAATTACCCCTTTGCTAATTAGTCTTAATAGTTCAGCATGGCCCGCCGTTCTTTCTTTTTGTGAAAGTATAAACTTTCGGCTAGGCGAATGCTGGACCGGGATAGGGAGTTCGTAAATGAATTCAATTTTATAGCCCTGAATACTTCAGAGTATGTAAGGGTCAGAGGTAAAAGTGCGCCATACTTCAAAAACAAGTGCAACCGGCCTCCCCCATAAGATGAATTTAGACAAATGATGTTCCTGGGGGAGGCAGACCCACCTACCTCCAAGGTATTGCCGGTGTTGCGGTCCAATACCACCGTTATTTCTTCTGTTGAGTTGCTGCGTTGTAGGGGTGGCGCATTTTCCAAGAAGGCCGGGCTGGGCCATGGCCTAAAAAAGGCTGTTGTGCAGGTGGGCTTTCACCACCGGACGATATCGCTGTCCGGTGGGTGTGTAGGGGTGCTGTCGCTGTTGGTAGTGCGGTTTGGAGGTACTGGGTACCTTTATCAGGCCTATGGCCTTGGCCTCTTCGTCCAGGTCTTTCACCTGTTTGGGGAGGTTATCTCCGCACAGCAGATTTGGTGGTTGAGCGTTACCTGGTTTGCATAACCCCGCAATTTTGGGGTTGAGTGCCGGTTTGATAATGCTCTTCCTGTAGTTATTATCTCAAACTGTGTGTTACACAGTAAGGCCAGAGCATTCTGTAATGCTACCGGTAGCTCTATACCTACCGCAGTTCTGGCCACTGCCGTAATTCCGGCGGTCAAAAGCTTCAGGATCCTCTGAAGTTTGACTCCTTGCCCTCTAATCGTAGGGCTCATGTTCCCCCAAATAGGGTTATTCACCGCGGGAACATCGGCGAGTTACAATTTTCAGGAGCAAGATACTTATCAGCTGTAGCATTGATGGCTTGCTCCTGAAGCTGGTTTGTAGTCATATAATTGATACTAGCTGCCAGCTTAGGGTGGATAGGTAGACCTTTTTGAGAAGGAACTGCATTTTTGCTTACCATATCCAGTAACTCTTCTTGCACCCCTGACACTGTTGGTTGTTCAGCCAACTCCCCATCTTCAGGGTCAGCCCAGTTCTGACCCCCAATGCTCCCCTGCGAAGAGGGTGAGACATTAGGCAGTCCATAAAAGGATCCTGCCGTGGGCCTGCGAAGAGGCCCACTGTGACCCTGCCCCTGCAAAAGCAGGTCACGCTGGAGCAATAGCTCCACCATCCGCTTCATGCGGGTAAGACGACCTCCGTCGCTAACAGCGAACGGGGTGTCCTCGGGACTGGACCCAGCTGAGTCGGCAGTCCCGTCCGGCTTCCGGGTGGATTTACCGCCTGTCCGTGGCGAACCAGCGGCCCTCCCGGGCGAGAAGTCGGGAGCTGCAGGTAGCACCTGCAGCTCAGGAGAAGCGGCACGCTGCTGGCTGCTCTCTATGGCAGCAGCTCTTGCCGCTGCTCTTTCCCGCGCTCACCACTCCGGTGAGTCGTACCGTTCGTAAGTTTTGATAAACTTACGCTGGAGGAGCCCCGCTCCTCCCGACTGTCGCTTCCGCATGCGAACGACGATATGTCGCGCATGCGTGCTGGCGGGGTCTTCACGTAGTCACTCACGTGACTCTGAAGTAAAATTGCTTTTAATTGTCATTGTACACGCCCCAATCACTTAATCTAGCAGCTTGTTCCATATATGAACCACCCTCTGTGTGAAATAGTTGCCCCTCAGATTCCTGTTAAATCTTTCCCCCTCTCACCTTAAACGTATGCCCTTTTGTTCTTGATTCCTATACGCTGGGAAATAAATGCTGTGCATTAACACTATCTATTCCCCTCATGATTTTATAAAATCACCCTATAAGATCACCCCTCAGCCTTCTTGCTTCCAAGGAATAAAGTCCCAGCTTGCCCAACCTCTTCTTCTAGCTCAGGCCCTTGAGTAATGTCAATGTCCTCATTGGTCTTCACTGCACTCTGTGTAGCTTAATGGCATCTTTCACGTAGCCTCACCAACATCTTGTACAATTGTACCATACCATCCCAACTTCTATACTCAGTTCGCAGACTGATGACAGCCCATTCTTCTCCATCTTATACATTTGCGACTTCACTTTCATGGAAATATTTGCTTGCAGTCCTGGAGCTTAAAGATCAAACCCCCTGACTTGACATTAGTCAGACAGTGAGCAGTAAGCTGGGCTCATACGTGCTTTGGGGATATGGACTACCTACAGCATGCAACTCAAGAAAGGGAGAGTGTCCTTCCTGTTAAAAATACTGGCATTGGGGAAAATTGTTCCTGAATGGAAAATAAATATATACATCAGAAAGGATCACAAATGAGAAAAAATACACTTCTTTTCAAAATTTAAAAAATCACAGTGGGAGGGACAAAAGGAAAATCTGACAGCCAATGTGCAAAAGAAATAAAAAGAAAGCAACGGTGTTCTCAGTAATTGACTTGATTGCAAAATGAGATTCTCAAAGGCACACATGGAAGGAATATTGCAAAAATATTTTTGCAAACAATTTTGACGATGAAAGTAAGCAGGTTAACCCAAACTGTGGGCGCTTCAATGTGTCAATTACACAGAGACCTGCTGAGCGCCCAGGATATCCTCGTGATTAAATGTTTCAGGAATTGATGGATATGTTGAAGAATTACTTTAACCTAAAACCAAGGAAGGCAAATTAACTGTCTAAGCTTAATTCGTGGTCAAGAAAATCTAATAAGATAATGACCTGGTACATAGCAGCAAAACGGTCACTGAACACTTGCGCTGGGTCCACCAAAGCCTACTGCATCTCCTAGTTGCTAACTATTTTAAATCCCCTTTCCAATCCCACACTGACCTTCCTGTTCTGGGTCTCCTCCATTGCCAGAGTGATGCCACATGCAAGCTAGAGGAAATACATCTCATATTCTGCTTGGGTAGTTTACAACCCAACAATATGAACAATGAATTCTCCAATTTTACGTAACCTCTAACTCCCTACCCTCCCTTTTCTCCCTGCACCACCCTCCTTTCTTTCTCCCATTCCTTGCCCAGGGCCCTACCTGGACTCCCACTAATATCTCCCCTCCGAACTCCCCCCCCGTTACTACTTTCCTCCACCTGACTTCACAATCTGCGACTCTTCAAACCTATCTCACACATATTCTTCTTATCTCTGGCCTTTGTTCCAACCACCTGCCTGTCAAAAAATCCCCCTTGCCGGTGTCGACCTATTACCTATCACACTTTGTCCTGCCTCTCACCTTTTCCAGATTATGTCTCCCCACATCGTCAATCTGAAGAAAACTCTCAACCTGAGGCGTTACCTATCCATGGTCTCCAGAGATGTCCAACCTACTGAGTTACTCCAGCACTTTGCATCCTTTTAGTATATTATCAAGTCAAGGAGGAAAACTATAATTATAGCAGCCCACTCCTATAGGTGCTAAAAGCTAGGTTCATGTATAGTAAAAGATAAGTGGATTCAGGGGTGATTGTAAATTTGAGGCAAATTTGATCTTTGAGAATGCACTGAAAACTGCACAATGGAATTGGCAAGTGAGAGATATTCAGGACATGGAAGAGAGACCATGGGTTCATTGTAACAGCATGCTGCAGCACAAGCTACTCTGATGCAAACTAAACATCACTTTTACAAGACAGTCAGAAGCTAGTACCACTCCAAATGATGGCAATGCCAACAGAATGCTTATTCAAGCAAGAAAAGTGCTGCATGTGTCGTTTTAAAGGCCATATCAAAGTTTGTACAAATAAGAATAAAGTTGAACGAACATAAATGAAACCAAAAAAGGCTCAAAATTTCCAACAATCTCAATGCTTGGAAGAAACCAGTGAAGACTATGATCCAGAAGAACAATTCACTGTTTTCAATGTTAAAGAGTCGACTTAATAGATTTAAATAGAGCATTGGTTAACGTCAGGAAGGTAATTGGTCTTTCAGCTTTACACTTTAGGTCAGAAAATCCTATACGCAATCTTAAATAGGCACAGTTTAATCTGAAAACCTACACAGGTGAAAGATTTAATGTTTTATCTGATGTGACAGTGAAATACCAAGGACAGGATTAAAATTATGCCACCAGTATTTGTGGCAGGTTTTGGATCAAACCCGTTTGGAAGATGTTGGTTTAAGGAAATCCCCCTGGATTATAGGAACTTTCATCATGGGTGATGTGCAAACATTACCAGAAGGTCATGGGACACACAAGGGCAATTTATATTGATTGTAAACCCCTCACGCCCAGTTTCACACCTGATACAATGAAAGCAAAACTGGGGGGGGGGGGGGGGGGGGGGGAATTGGCAGGCTTCTCAGATAGAAAGTAATTGAACTGTTAATATTAATCACTCATGGTAATTCAAATTTCACTGTACCTTAATTGGTACACGTAACAATAAACTGACCTTGAAACCTTGACACCTATCCACATGTTTTAAAGCCAAATGGATTTATTAGCATTTACGAGATGGCAAATAGGTTGTTAATTGAGTTATGTACCTGAAACAACATACCATTTTTAGAGCATTTGCAGTTTACTAAGCTAAATATGGCATGCATATCAATAGTGTTAGAGCCAGAGTCAAAGCAGTTTTGACCATCAACAAATAAATGGGTTTGTGCACATGTAACCTACTGCTATTGGGAGTTTTGACTGCACCTGTTTTCCTCTAAATGGATCGCTGCAGGTTATTTCCAGGGTCATTGCACACTTGGATAAAATCCTGGCTGTGAGACCCTCGAGGAACAAACACTACCAGTATGAGTGGTTGAAAAAAGCAGGCTTACATCTAAAGAGAAATAAGTGAACTTTTTTGGCAAATTAAGTACTTGAAGACCATGTGAGCACTAATGTCTACTGCCAGTTTAAGAGAAGGTAAATGCCACTTTCAGTGGTGCAGTGGTAGAGTTGCAGCCTTGCAGTGTCAGAGACCTGGGTTTGATCCTGACTACAGGTGCTGTCTGGCAGGGGTTTGTATGTTCGCCCTGTGACTGCATGGGTTTTCTCTGCTTGTGTAGGGTACAAAAGTGGGATTATGTAGAACGAGTGTACAGGTGATCAATGCTCGAAATAGACACAATGGGCCGAAGGGCCTGTTTTCATGCTGTGTCTGTTGACGTTGAGGAGGAACATTCCACACGAGGAGACTGAAAAACAGCCTGGTCTGCCTCGAGTGGAGGTCCACCAAGCAGAGAAAATCTCCCGTATATTTGAATGATTTTGTTGGATGATGTGCGATATCCATTTACTTTTAAAAAACATTATATTGTAGGTTGATGTTGAATTACTTCAGTGGGTTGGGCACTTAGCATTGTCTGAATGAGTGTGTCCCTAAGTATCTGTGATTATCTTATTACCGGCTGATCTCTGGAGTTGTACTTAGTTGACGTGTTGCCTCACCCGACTCGCAATTAAATGAATAAAAAAGCAAGATGAAATCCCGCCTCTGTTTTTTTGTCAAAGTACTACATCCCAAAGAATAGGTATTTTCCAGATCTACCCAATCCAAAAAGCAGATGCTTCCAAGTCCAACATTTCTGAGCCGCTGTTTAAGTTGTCTCAGTAAAGGAAGTTACATTCGCTGGTGTTTTGAGAGGAGCAGAGCTTTATGTTAACTCTCCACAGTCAAAATGTGAGTTGACCAGTTTAGAGGCTGGCAAGCAATGTCCTATGAATACGATTGGGAGCTTATGTGCAGATATATAAGTTGTCCATATCATGTAGCCCCTCACTTACCTTGCTGCTAAACGCTTGCTAAGTTTCTGACATGTATCATGCTTTATGTTTATGGATTGTATACCCCCCCCAAAAAAAACTCCATGGTAATGAACATCCAGTCTAAAGGGAATCTGCATGTTAAAGGACCAACACAAAGATTTAAGAGAGAGAGAGAGAGAGTGTTTTATTGTCATATGTTCCATATGGACCAATGAAATTCTTACTAGCAGTAGCACAACAGAATATGTAATCATAGTACACTGTAAACTGTGTAATAAATGAGGAAATAAAAGTTCAATGTGTATATATATATATATGTGTGTGTGTGTGTGTATATATATACACACATATACACACACATATATACACAAACACACACGCACATATATATATACACACACACACATATATACACACACACATATATATATACACACACATATATATATACACACACACACATATATTTTATATATATATATGTGTGTATATACACACACACAAACAAACAATAATAGTGCAATAATGACAATAGTAGTCTATGTAGTTCAGAGTTCGGTAACCCTCTTTTTAAAAAAATCATGTTTGAAACATTTTAAGAAACAACAATGCAACTTGAAAATCTTACAAAACTCAAATGGTTGCAGGTTCAAAATATGATTGCAGAATGGACATGGAATTGTAGTGTGCAAAGCGTGAGAAAATGTGAACAAAAGACATTCACAAACATGCAGCCAGGGAAAAACTGCAACAAGACTGGATGCAATATAAAAGTGCTTTACCTTCAACAGCCCTCTTGAAGAAAACCTTACAACTTCCACATGTAAGGACTCCATAGTGGCAACCTGAGGCTTCATCACCACAGATCAGACAGAGTTTCTGCAGACTCAGTCCCGGGGCAAAGTGAGAGACATGGCCTCTTCCATTCTCTGGCCTTCAAAGAAGAGAAAGAAAGATTTCAAAGTGGTTCGACGCACCATTAAAAATAATTAAAATAAAACACTAGCTTTAAAAGTTTGATCTATAGCGGGTGAAAATTCACCAATCTAGTAACACTTTCTACATGTAATACATTAGCTACATTCAGAATATATGCATATAGATGAATAGATTGACTTTCAAAGCAATAGAGCTGCTAATGGAATAAACCCCTGCTAAACAGCTGACTTTTAATTGCTAATTAGTAAAGTTTCTTTTGAAGCCCATTTTTGCAGGGAATTGTGTTATATTTTGTCTGATCATCTGTGATCTGCCCATTGCCAATTAATAGCTGTGCTATGGTGGAAATAACAGAAGAACCTTTGATCATTCCTCTGATCCAGTAATCACAATCATTATTAAGATAATTCTCAATTTGCTGGAAATGCATGAAACAGAGGTAAAGACTGACTTGAAGCAATCTGCCTGGTCCAGAATTTAACACTTTGCTTCTCATATCAAATAGTGCAGTTGTTTTAATATCAATTCAGAACTCAATCCTTTAGAGTTAGCAATGCTAAACAACATATAATCCTTTCCATGTGGGCATCAACTCAAAGGACTGCAAAACATAACCAATGGACTAAAGAACAAATTGTGGCACCTCTTTCTCACGGTAATATGATTTATTTAAGATACTACCGAAGGCGACAATTTAACTTATAAACGTTAACACTGCCTCTGATGACACAAGGTCCAACCAAATACAAATAGGTAATAAAGCATCACAAAAATCAGCCCACTGTTAAAATTGTAGTGTGATATTATGTCAGGGTTGAAATATCGAAGGAGAAATAACATCCACATAATGGAATACATTCCTGCTAAACAGACGTGAAAGGGAAGAAAATAAAGTAAAACACAGTTTTTTTGCTAGAATAAAAAGAAAAAAAAATCGCACTTCCTTTCTAAAACAGTTTGCAAAATATAATACATTAACCCGGAATTTATCTATTTGCAAAAGGTAAAAAAAAAGCATTCCACTGTTATCTATTTTGAAGACACACTTTTATTTTTTTTTGTTTGGGAACCAACATGAAGCTTGACAAAAAAAATGACCAAAAAAAAGTCTGTCAATTGAGGTAAAGTCTTAAATATTCCTCACTAAAAGTCTCATGTGGACAGAGAATTCTACGGCAAACATTTGTAGTTCCCATGATTAACCCAGACTGTTCTTTTAATTGGTAGTTGAATCGTGATTGTCACAGCAAAGGGAAATGGCAGTTGTGTAGTTAAATCAGACCATGGGATTTAGAAATAATTAAAAGACAATTGAGACATACTTAACAGATTTCCACACGAAATGCAAGAGCTTGCTTGGTGTAAATTTCTGAATTAGTAATAAAACAAAATTTGCAACATTCTGCCAATTTTGACAGCAGTGATGATAATAAGCTTGTAGTAAAGATCACTTCAAACCACTGATGAGACACTGATCCAGTGTTATAACCAAACGGTGTGTAGATGCAGCCAAGGAGTGCAATATTATTGCAGACATGGTAAAATAAATGTTACAAATTAAGCTCTGGTGTTCTAATTTGCTAGATATAGTTCAGAGATGATGTTCCAGGTGATGTGTAAGAACAGCTGTAACTTGTTCTTCTTGACTCTGGAGGATATAAGCCCGTACACCCATGATCCCGACCACCAAGGATAAGGCCAGTAGATGAATGTTGACGTGGAAATATATTATCATTCCGTCATTATCATTGCATCTATATCCAGGAACTACACATAAAAAGGAGAGCAGTAGTTCAAGAAGCTGACCTAATCTGACATTCTCAAAGGTTGTCCATTTAGGTACAAAGTGGCACCTTCATCCAATAAAATAATTAAATTAATCTCTGCACTGAGGGCAGCCCTATCCTTCCAAGAATCATAGAGTAACTTGGTTGGATTCATTTTAACACAAGTAAGGAGACCAAAACTACTTGCCCTTTGCAATTCATCATAAATTCCCACACTGACATTTCAAAATCTATTGCTGAATCCCAAATATTTACTCAGACGTTTTTGGTTTCACACGTGGTTCACTGTGAAGGCTGTGAAGGGTTTTGCTGAGGTTATGCTTAACTGGCGTTGGTTTGAAAGCTCTAAACTGAGTTTCTGCAGATCCTTAAAAACAGAAGAGTTAACAAAGTGAAAATAATGAGTAGGGGTATTAATAATGGGACAGATGGAGATGACCCGAAACCTCACCCATTCCTTCTCTTCAGAGATGCTGCCTGACCCGCTGAGTTACTCCAGCATTTTGTGTCGATCTTCGGTTTAAACCAGCATCTGCAGTTCCTTCCTACACACTAAGTATTTTGCATTGGCCCTTCAACCACAGAGATATAGCGGTGAATCAGGAATTAGAAGAGAGAGAGAAGGCAGGAACATTTCAATCCCAGCGGAAGTGGTGCACAACATGTTGTCGGAGCTGTGGGCTGGAACCCTAGATCCTGGCAGGCTTCATCCTAGACTCATAGAAGAAGTGGTTACGAAGTAGAGGTTTTAATTTTCCAAAATTGCCAAAATTCAGGAATGGTCCCACAAGATTGAAAAATGGTGAGTGTAACTCCATTATTCAACGAGGGAGAGACAGAAAATTGGAAACTACAGGCCAGTTCACGAAACATCTGAGATAAGAAATTGTTAGAAGCTTTTGATTAAAATATGTTGTGCCAGGGCACTTAGAACAAAAATCAAGATAAACAGGCAAAGTGAATACAGTTTTGTGAAAAAATAGATTATTGTTGTCCAATTCATTGAAGTTCTTTAAGAAGTAATGTGCTGCAGATAAGGGGCAACGGATGGAACAGACAACTTGAATATCAGATGTCGTACAATAAGTTGCCATATCAAAAGTTCTTGTGCAAGGTGAAAGCTCAAAGTTCTGAATGACAGATTGGCAAAGCTCAAATGTTGGTTGGATGAGGAAACAAAGGATAGGCAAAAACAAGTATTTTTCTGATTGCTACATTTGATACGCCACAGGAATCAATCCTCGGGCTTCAAATTTTAAATGGTGATTTTATGGTTGTTAAATTTGCTTATGACAAATTGATAGATCAGAAATTGATTGGGGATAAGATATAAGGAAACTGCAATGGGAGATACAAAGCAAGAAAAAAACAAAGTGCTGGAGGAATTCACACAAAATGCTGGAGTAACTCAGCGGGACAGGCAGCATCTCTGGAGAGAAGGAATCGGTGATGTTTCGGGTCGAGACCATTCTTAACGTCACCCATTCCTGCTCTCCAGAGATGCTGCCTATCCCGCTGAGTTACGTCTGCATTTTGTGTCTACCTTCAATTTAAACCAGCATCTGCAGTTTGCAGTTCTTTCCTGCACATGCTGAAGGAATTCAGCAGGTCAGGCAATATCTGTGGAGGTAAAGGGATGCTCAGTGTGCTTGGCTAAGCCCCCTAGATGGAACAAAATGGTGGCTCTTCTACATTTGATGGCAGCAACGTTGGAGGGAGGGTGGGAGGGGGGAGGTGGGTTATGTTGGGAGCACCGAATGCAGTAGACAAGATTGAATGAAATGCATGTAAACCAAGCAACCAAGAACTTAACCCTACTATTACTTGTTGATTCCTTTTTAACACCTTAAAGGCACTGGATATGGCCCGACATTGCCTCTTCAGTTAGCCTGTAATGGTCCATAACTGTGAAATCATTGGATTACCCTTTCTAAACAAGGACAAAACAGGTTTATCTTTTAATCAAGTTTATTAATCATTTTTAGAGAACTTCTATACAACCAATCATATTTTTAAAACTCATAATCAATTGCTTTTCAAGAGCATCTTCTCATTAGTATATTTCCACAGATACATAATATAAATAGACAATCACTCATTTTGTTAATTGTGCTCTTTATCTAAACTTGGTGTGGTGATCACAGTGCCATGATCACAGTGAATGGCGGTGCTGGCTTGAAGGGTCGAATGGCCTAATCCTACACCTATTGTATATTGTCTATTGTTACCAGTTTTTTCAGCCACAAATACCTTACAGATTCAATTGCTCCTTCCTACTTTACGTATAAATAGTTGTTATATCAAACTCAATTCTGCACAATCGTCAAAAATAACTATGCTCCACAAAAAACAAAAATCTACCAGGTTAACTTGTTAACATTCTCAGCTGGGTTCATGTGGAATCATCAATAAATGTGAATGATTATTCCAGTAAATTGGTTCAGTCATTCTATCAGACCAAAGAGTCCTGCTGTTTTATTAATTTAACCAAACCTTGACTGATGATTTTATTAATTTTGCTCTCAAATCTCAAAATGTAGCTTGCAACCTAGCTAAACATTATCCCAAATCACAAAAACACACACAAAAACAAATTAAGTGCAAATCAAAATATCGGCAAATAATATTGGAATTCCATCTCTCATCCCCAGGGATATGGGGGAATATCTTGTGATTTATATCAGCATTGCCAGCCTCACTTGCAGAACCAATGAAGCAAACCCACGTTTGCCAATTGGCACTGAAGAAAGTAAGAACTTAAGGGCCTGTTCCACTAACGCGACTTTTCAGCGACTGTCTTCGACCTTCAAGCTCGAGGGCATTCGCCTGAAAAACCTCGAGCTGGATCGACCGTCAGCGATGAAACCGCGAGCTTGATTGACCATCAACGCACACACAAACACATCGCAAAGGCAGGGGCCAGGGAAAGTGGGGGAGCGCTGTCTGAAATTCACACCCGCGATGAACAGGAAGGTAAAAGATGGTTGCACAGTGTACGGTCAGTTCTTTAGAGTACGCGGAGGGGTGGGTGGGGAGAGATGGGGAGAGTGAGGGAGAGAAGGGGAGAGAAGGGAGGAGAAGGGGAGAGAAGGGAAAAGAAGGGGGAGAAGTGGGCAGAAGGGGGGGAGAAAGAGTGGAGACACTTTTCTGAAGCCGGACAACTTTTAATAAAGTTTAGCGGGCATTTAACATTACCGGTCCATTTTCCTTGGTTCTGGAAACGCTAATGAGCCAATTAAAATGCCCGGTCAGTAAAGGAGATTGCCTACGGCTGCCCTCAACTGCCTATAACTACATAGCGACCCCACTCCACTGCACTACGACTTCAAAAGAACCATGCCGACCAATTTTTACTTGCGGAAATTGTTTCACCATGCTGAAAGATTTTCCTCGACCAAACTGAGGCCGTGAGTATGCAGAAACGTCCCTTGAGAATGAACGAGAGTTAAGGGGCTGTCCCACTGTGGCGACCTAAATGGCAAGTTTAGAAGAGTTTAGGAAAGTTTGAAAAAATGTCATGTTGAAGACCTCCATCGACCTCTTTCGACTATGTTGTAGACTAGCTACGACTAGCTATGGGAAAATTGGACACCGAATAGTGGAGAGTGAAGACGATCTCCTTCGACCTGCTTCGGCTATGTTGAAGACTATCTACGACTACCTTTGACTCCTTTGATTACCTTTGACTCCCCTTGATTACCTACGAATAACATGCCGACCTACTACAACCTACTTCGACTAAACCTATGAGTAAAAAAAGTATCGATTTTTTCCCTGGCGAACTTTTTTAACTTGCGGGCATTTTGAAAAATACGCCGCGACCTAGCTGAGGCCTCGAGTATGCGGGGACTACTCACAAGCATGGAGGAGAGTTACAAAGACCTCCTAGGACCTTGTGTCGACCATGCTGCGAGTATGAGTCGAGGGCAAACTCATCAGAACTCGCGGATTAGGTCGCCACAGTGGGACAGCCCCAGTACAGTGACCTCCTAGGACCACCTAGGACCACGTGTCGACCATGCTGCAAGTTTGAGTCGAGCGCAAACTCTTCTAAACTCGCAAATTAGGTTGCCGCAGTGGACAGCCCCTTTAAGAACAGACGGCTGTGGAGGCCAAGTCATTGTGTATTTTTAAAGTGGAGATTAACAGGTCCTTTGTAGGAAGGAACTGCAGATGCTGGTTTCAACCAAAGGTAGACACACAATGCTGGAATGACGCAGCGGGACCGGCAGCATCTTTGGAGAGAAGTTATTGGTGATGTTTCGGGTTGCACCCACTTAGTTATTGACAGGTTCTTGATTAGTTAGGATGTTAAAGGTTATGGGGTGAAGACACGGAACAGGAGAAGAAAAAACAGATCAGCCATAATTGAATGGCGGAGTAGACTCAATGGGCCAAATGGCCTAATTCTGCTCCTATGACATGAATTTATGATGTGGGAGACATTGAATGAAGATTATGCTTATCCTTTACCTCGTGCTTTTTTCCTTACTCCAGACTCATATCTCTTGAGTCTCTCTGCAAATCCATGGCCTGGGAAGCATCACACAGCACATTAAAAAATGTGGGACATTTAATGTGGTCCAACATTTTGTATATGCCAAAGGAAACATAAAAACATAAAGTGTGATTTGTTTAATTATGGAAGAGATGTGACCTGTCATTATAATTTAGTCCAGTTTTTATTCAACCAAATGCACTGAATTAAATATACTCAATACAGATTTTTAAAATCATTGCTCATGGCACATATATAATGTCAATTACTTTAGAAATTCTACATTTTGGTAAATGTCTTTGATTTGAGAGCTGGAGCTCATTTCGAAAATTTGCTCGACATTTTTGAACCCTGCAAAAATGGAGATGTAACAGGAGGGCTCGTAACAACACAAACTGGGTCACATGCAACTTCATCCTTGGAGACCATGTAAGATTTGCAATAGAAAGTGAGGGCACCTCAAACTGGTGTTAACGTATCTTTGTGTACCTAGGTTATTTATCTTAAAGTGCATTAACAAAAGTTATCCCTGTGTAACTGTACAACTACCCCCCTTCTGTTGGGGGTGCACTGAGACTGACATCCCCCCCCCCCCCCCCCCCCAATTTTTGCACATCCCCAACCCTTTCCACTTGTCATTTTAATTTCATGTATTTTGTGTGTTTATAACTGTTGGCAGATCAATTTCCCTCCTGGGATAAATAAAGTTCTATCGTATCATATCGTATCATATGTTCTGTGCTGTTAGCTACACATGGAATACTTTAAATTGCATGTTATTCCCAAAATTAAAGCAGCTACTAATACATCACCTTTTGGATGAAAATTGATGCTAATTTAAAATCGCTGTCAAATAATTCAGATAATTACAAGCATTATTTAACGTGATTATATACTGTTAAAAACAATGAGTGGTCACACATTCAAATACCACACCTGTAATTAGAGCTATAAATGTAATATTTATTACATGACTATGTTAGCCCTTCTCTATCAATGGAATGCTCTGATATCTTTGCCTTCCTAATTATTTTGTATTTGATTTTCTATACCTGTTTCCGTCTCACAAAGCAACTCAGTCCATGAACAAACATTTTTGCTAGTGCTTCAATACTGTTGCAATCCATTTGAATGCCATTTTGGAAGTGAGATTCCTGACTTGTAATTAGAGATTCCTCTCCTATGAAGTTAAAATGATGATTAGAATACTCTGCCACAGCAATCCGCTTGAAATTTGTTTGTTCAGTCAAACCCATTTCTGCTTCTTCTTAGGCAGTCTTTTGCATTTGAAGGTGACTTGTTTCCACTCAGGCTTTGTGGGTTCTGAGGTGGCTGAGGAGGCCAGCAGGGGAAGAGATGGTGTTTGCTTGGATATGTGCTAGATTAGAGTGTGTATGCTTGGATGAGGGGGTTTGCTTCTTCTGCCATTGACATGGGGCTTCCATGTACTTCTAATGCACAGAACTGGGGTTTTGATTGCCCTTTAAGTACTCAAAATGCTCTTTCTCTATTTTACACTGAAGATTCCCAGGAGGCACTCTGAATGTTTCATAAACTTGAACCCTTTCCTCTGGCGACCTGGGCTGTGGCTATTCTTGTGGCTGAGCTAAAAGCGTGTCTGTTTCACAAGCCCAGCGTCAGATAAAAATAATGTGACCCGATCTGATGTTATGACTCCATGTAACTGGGTCAGCTGGGATTGAATAAGCACTAACATTGGTTTGCTTATCCTCACAGTGAACTTGGAACATTCTGCAGCAACAATCTTGGTGACACCTTCCCAGTGCCGCTATGTACATGCTATGGGTGATCCAGGTTGCAGAAATGTACAGATGAACAGAGATTACCGCTGCGTGGTAGACCCAGATTTTTATTGGCTGTACATTAAGTTTTGACTTTTAAACTTACATTTCTTCAATTAACCAAAAGGCTGTGCTGGCTCATTGAAGGGAATAGTGAAGTTCATTGCCTGTTCACACTGAAATTAACCTTATTAATTTATCTCCAACAGAACAATCAAATGAAGACTGGTGTTAACAAGGCTACAGCATCAACTTGTTATTTTCTTCAATCTTTTTCACTGCAAAGCTGCTACTCACATCCAAATGTATTTAAAACATCTGCACCCTTTAATAAAGTTAATTTTTAAATTAATTCAATTAAATGGTCCTATAGTTCACATTTTCCCCTTAATATTCCTTCATTTCAGCCTAATTGTGCTTTAACCCGAGGTTCCCTGCCGTTCAATATCTTCACAGAGATATTCCACTTTCCAACCATGATCTTTAGTCAGAATAAAACATCCTTGATTTCTGCCAATTTTAAGTTGCAGAGTTACAAACGCTTTGTTACATTTCTCAACTTGCTTTGCCATTAACAACATTACAGCAGTACTATAGAAATATATGAATGATATAAGGATAGTTGCCCAACGATGCAGAACTTTGTGGACAGACTATACATTACAGAGAATATCACTGACAGAAACCAAAAACAGAATCAAAACAGAAAGATAAATCTAAGGATCTGCAGATATAGGAGAAAACAACAGGGCGATCTCCAACAAAAACACATATATTCGGCTCACAATAATACAAAGATCAAACATTGAGCCTTTTGGCTGAAGCCTCTTTCATTTGACAGTGCTACATTAGTCTTCATTACTATTGTGCAACCACAGGGCGGGTTGACCAGTAACTTAGAAAAATCGAGGAAGAAATGTGTTGGACTCAGTTAGTAATATTCATTCTTAGGTACGTTAAAAAAATATTACCATTAAATAACTACATCACTGTTGTAATTTGTTTCCCATATTCACACATGAATAATTTACAGACAAAATAAAGACAATTAGATCTTTGACTTGGCATTCTCTACGGGTTTTAAACCTTACTCTGGAAATCTTTAGTGGGACGGAGACCAATTATAAACACATTAAACTCTTTACTAACGCTTCATTTTGAAAGATACAATTATGTTTTCATTTGAGAAATCCTGGACATAACATGGGTTGTTGTCAATGGGGGTTCTTCACATTTAGATGAGAATTATCAATCAGTACAAAACATTTTGCCCACTTTTCTGTGTGCTGGAATGAATTTTAGACATTTTGATTAAATTGCTGCCATTTTTAAACAAAGAAAGCTACTGAGAATAAATGTAGATATCTCTACCACTGCACACTGGGGAAAGAAAACATATGTATTGGAAATACCATATCATATCGATAACACAATGCACTTTCCAATTCAACGTGTTTTACTATTTATATCAGTAAGTGTAGTTTTCAATTCTTGATCCATTAAAACTAATTTTGAAATCGTTGCACCTTAAAAATTGGGTGGTTTAACTGCTGGGCATGAAATTAACTTAAGTCTTTGCAGTAAAACGCTGTCAGTAGAAGCATTTTCCTGTATTACATAGAAAAAAATGTATTGAATTGATGGTTATGTCACAATTAAATAACTACATGCACTATTTGTACACTACAGAAATGACCCTGGAGTTATAACAGAATAGAGCACAGCATGACTTGTATGATGCTGGGAATGCGAGCCTATAATTGTAATGGAAAGATATACATCGAAACATAGAAAATAGGTGCAGGAGTAGGCCATTCAACCCTTCGAGCGAGCACCGCCATTCAATATGATCATGGCTGATCATACAGAATCAGTACCTTGTTCCTGCTTTCTCCCCATATTACGCTAAGAGCTATATCCAATTCTATCTTGAATACATCCAGTAATTTGGCCTCCACTGCCTTCTGTGGCAGCAAATTCCACAGATTCACAACTCTGCATGAAAAGGTATTTCCTCATCTCAGTCCTAAATGACCTACCCTTTATTCTTAAACTGTGACCCTGGTTCTGGACTCCCTCAACATCGGGAACATTTTTCCTACATCTAGCCTGTCCAATCCTTTAATAATTTTATATGTTTCTATAAGATCCCCTCTCAACCTTCTAAATTCCAGTGAATATAAGCCCAGTCGAAACATTCTTTCATCATATGTCAGTCCCGCCATCCCAGGAATTAACCTGGTGAATTGATCATGGGGAACAAGGACATGGCAGACCAATTGAATAACTACTTTGGTTCTGTCTTCACTAAGGAAGACATAAATAATCTGCCGGAAATAGCAGTGGAACGGGGGTCAAATAAGATGGAGGAACTGAGTGAAATCCAGGTTAGCCGGGAGGTGGTGTTGGGTAAATTGAACGGATTGAAGGCCGATAAATCCCCAGGGCCAGATAGTCTGCATCCCAGAGTACTCAAGGAGGTAGCCACAGAAATAGTGGATGCATTAGTGATAATTTTTCAAAATTCCTTAGATTCTGGAGTAGTTCCTGAGGATTGGAGGGTAGCTAATGTAACCCCACTTTTTAAAAAAGGAGGGAGAGAGAAAGCGGGGAATTACAGACCAGTTAGTCTAACATCGGTAGTGGGGAAACTGCTAGAGTCAGTTATTAAAGATGGGATAGCAGCGCATTTGGAAAGTGGTGAAATCATTGGACAAAGTCAGCATGGATTTACGAAAGGTAAATCATGTCTGACAAATCTGATAGAATTTTTCGAGGATGTAACTAGTAGAGTGGATAAGGGAGAACCAGTGGATGTGTTATATCTAGACTTTCAGAAGGCTTTCGACAAGGTCCCGCATAAGAGATTAGCATACAAACTTAAAGCACACGGTATTGGGGGTTCAGTATTGATGTGGATAGAGAACTGGCTAGCAGACAGGAGGCAAAGGGTAGGAGTAAACGGGTCCTTTTCAGAATGGCAGGCAGTGACTAGTGGGGTGCCGCAAGGCTCAGTGCTGGGACCCCAGCTATTTACAATATATATTAATGATTTGGACGAGGGAATTCAATGCAACATCTCCAAATTTGCAGATGATACCAAGCTGGGGGGTATAGTTAGGTGTGAGGAGGATGCTTGGAAGCTGCAGGGTGATTTGGATAGGCTGAGTGAATGGGCAGATGCATGGCAGATGCAGTACAATGTGGATAAATGTGAGGTTATCCACTTTGGTGGCAAAAACATGAGGGTAGACTATTATCTGAATGGTGGCAGATTAGGTAAGGGGGAGATGCAACGAGACCTGGGTGTCATGGTACACCAGTCATTGAAAGTAGGCATGCAGGTGCAGCAGGCAGTGAAGAAAGCAAATGGTATGTTAGCATTCATAGCGAAAGGATTTGAGTATAGGAGCAGGGAGGTTCTACTGCAGTTGTACAGGGTTTTGGTGAGGCCACACCTGGAGTACTGCGTACAGTTTTGGTCTCCAAATCTGAGGAAAGACATCCTTGCCATAGAGGGGGTACAGAGAAGATTCACCAGACTGATTCCTGGGATGTCAGGACTTTCATATGAGGAAAGATTGGATAGACTCGGTTTGTACTCGATGGAATTTAGAAGATTGAGGGGGGATCTTATAGAAACCTACAAAATTCTTAAGGGGTTGGACAAGCTAGATGCTGGAAGATTGTTCCCGATGTTGGGGGAGTCCAGAACAAGGGGTCACAGTCTAAGGATAAGGGGGAATTCCTTTAGGACCGAAATGAGGAAAACATTCTTTACACAGAGAGTGGTGAGTCTCTGGAATTCTCTGCCACAGAAGGTAGTTGAGGCCAGTTCATTGGCTATATTTAAGAGGGCGTTAGATGTGGCACTTGTGGCTAAAGGGATCAGGGGGTATGGAGAGAAGGCAGGTACGGGATACTGAGTTGGACGATCAGCCATGATCACATTGAATGGCGGTGCAGGCTCGAAGGGCCGAATGGCCTACTCCTGCACCTATTTTCTATGTTTCTATGTTTCTATGAACCGACAAGAATGTCCTTCCTCAAACTAGGAGACCAAAACCACACACAATACTCCAGGTGCAGTCTCACCAGGGCCCTGTACAACTGCAGTAGGACCTCCATTCTCCAATACTCAAATCCTCTCACTATGAAGGCCAACATGCCATTTGCTTTCTCCATTGCCTGCTGTACCTGTATGTTTGCTTTCAGTGACTGATGTACTGATGTATCTGTCAAGAAACATGACTGTCAAGAAATTCGAGTTAATAAAAAAATAAATTTTGCATTATTTATTTACTTTTTTCCACATAAATTCTGCAAGAGTGAATTTGCGAATTCTGTAAGGGAGAATTTCCGTAACCTGACTGGCCATAACATGGGGTCGCTTGTATAGGGATGATGACTGCACCGCTCACCAAGCAAGAAGAACAATTCCCACTGAAGCCAATGGTATCAGCATTGAGATGATGATCCTGATGCATCAATGGCATTGGGACCAGACCCTGTGTCTGTTTAAGAAGTAACTGCAGATGCTGGTTTAAATCAAAGATATCTAACTCCACCACCACCTCCAACAGTGCATTCCAGGCAACAGAGAATCTGACAACAGTACACAGGGATAGACACTAAAAGCTGGAGTAACTCAGTGGGACAGGCAGCATCTCTGCAGAGAAGGAATGGGTGACTTTTAGGATCAAGACCCTCTGAAGAAGGGTCTCGACCCGAAACGTCACCCATTCCTTCGCTCCAGAGATGCTGCCTGTCCTGCTGTTACTCCAGCTTTTTGTGTCTATCCCTGTGTACTGTTGTCAGATTCTCATTTTGCCTGGAATGCACTGTTGGAGGTGGTGGTGGAGTTAGATATGAAAGTAGCATTTAAGGGCTTTTTGGAAAAGCAAATAGCTATGCAGGGAAATGAGGGATATGGATCATGTGCAGGCAGAGGAGATTAATTTAACGTCAGCGCATACATTGTGGACCAAAGGGCCTGTTCTTGTGCTGCAATGTTCTATGTTCTATACTTCCTGTACAAAGACTCACTGAAAGCTTATCACAACAATACACATATTGACCCAATAAAATAGGATGTCTTCAATCAGCATCATTGATCCCACAACTTCTTTGAGGCTACAGCTTGCTTCAAGGAGAAGCACGTTGCACTCAAAAGTTGAAAGTAAGAGGAGAAAAACTCACTGTCAAGGTAGCTGGTGAACAATGACCTACATATACCTAATGAAAGCACGTCTGTAAGTCCAGCATTGGCACCCTCGGTCATGTGGGAATCCATGGAGATTATCCTTGAAACAAGAGATTGGTACTGCTTCTAGCAGGGTGCTGGATATTCTCTTGTATTATCCAGTTCTACTGCTCAGGACATCAATGGACTAGATATATTTTTACTTTGTTCTTTCTGGTGGAAGTCTTCTCACACTGGAGAACCAACAACCGTAGCTTGCTCACAGGATTTCACTGGAGGGTTGCTGTTCTCAGTTCTGACTTCAGAGCTCCTATTGACAAGGGGTTTCATTTTATGACAATATTCACAATGCTGGGCAGATTAGTTTAGTTTAGTTTAGAGATACAGCATGGAAACAAGCCCTTCGGCCAACCGAGTCCACACTGATCAGCAATCTCTGTGCATTAACACTATCCTACACACACTGGGGACAATTTGCCTTTATACCAAGCCAATTAACCTACAAACTTGTACGTCTTTGGAGTGTAGGAGGAAACCGAAGATCTCAGAGGAAACCCATGTGATTACGAGGAAAACGTATAAACTCCGTACAGACAGCACACGTGGTTGGGATCAAAGCCGGATCTCTGGCCCTGCAAGCACTGTTAGGCAGCAGCTCCACCACTGTGCCACCATGCCACCCCATTCATCCCCAGTAGAGACAATTATCTGCAATTGTTGGCATTGGCATAAACCTGGTGTAGACCTTGCTGTTGTAGGTGGTGTGGGCAGTAATGACAGGTTTTTTCTGATAATTAAGCTCACAGTTGAGCACACACCTTGTAAAGTGCGGATGACTCAATGCAATCACAGTTGCAATCATCACCACAGAAACTTCACTTCACTTTTATATCTTACAGCACCACCGGGATCCACAAGGAATTCACAAGCTAATGGTTCCACTGGCTGAAATTTAAACAAGTAACCAGAGTGAATGCTTATAGCAAAAAGTCACAAAGTCAATTATGGATTTGACAAGACTAGACCAAGTGGGACCCGTTGGGTCCCATTCTCCCACGGGAGGCCTGGTCCCCCAACACAATATTCCACCACTCATGCATAGCCCCCAACTGCGCAGGCACAGCTGACATGTTCCCGTTGTGACACCCCTGATGCCCCATCTTCCCCTCCCTCCCTCCTTAAACCCTCCACTCCACCCCTTGCCCTTCCCCCCCATGCACTCACTCCCCCCTCAACCTCCCCCCCCCCCCCCCATCCACTCTTGCTGATGGGCACGGCAAGTGGAAAAGTGATTTATTAAAGCTTAAAATGTGAATAACTTAAAATATTACAACAATTTAAATGTTAAAGATTAGATTTTTTTCACTCCATTCTTTCTTGTTGCATCTCTTGTTGAGTTCTGCAGCTGGGGGAGGGAGACACCTTCAGGCGGCGCCTGTCGGGGGCCGGTGGGGAGGGGGGGGGGAGCACTGCACGGCCTACTGCTGCCGTGGCCTACCGCTACACTGCCTACCCTTGACATGGCCTGCTGCTCCCGCTGCCTATCCCTGTTGTGGTCTACCAATGCTGCTGCCATGGCCTATCGCTGTCATAGCATACAACTGCTGTGGCATAGCGCTGCCACTCCCCATCGGCTTCAGGTGGGGAGCATCTTGCAGCATGGGATAGGGACGGTATCAGGCGGGGACTGGTGGGGGGGGGGAGGGGATACCTGAAGCTGGGGAAGGGATGGCTTTAGGCGGGGCCTGGTGGGTGCAGCGTCCTGCTGCAGGGGAGGGGGACGGCTTCAGGAGGGGGCTGTAGGAGGCCGGGGGGGGGGGGGGGAGGGTACCGTTTTTGCGTAAATGTAAAAACAACGCAAACCGGACGGGGACAAGATGAGAGTTTTAGTTAAGTATAGATAGATCCACAAGCCAGCTTCCTTTCATCAGGGCTCTGAATTATGAGGAAATGAGGAAAACGTTGAAATTACAGGGAAATTAGGAAAACGGCAAGTGAGGAGTTATTGCACTGATATAAAATAGAAAATTACAAGACAAGATAAATCGGGGAAATTTCTTTAAATTATATCAGGGGAGTAGGGAAAGCAGACATTGGAAGTAACAATGTGAGAAAGCTATATCGTAAAGTTTAAGCTGAAGTGCCAGATAGATTTATCACCAGAGCTGTGTGTCCATTCACAGCAGGAAAGTGGAGCCACCATGGCGCAGTAGTAAACTATGAACCATGTGCTTATTGCTGTATGTACTCATCTGCTCCAACTTCATTGTTCTGCAGCAGTAAATTAAACCAAAAAGCATTTGCTCCTCCGAGGAAATTCCAGGCCATCATGATCAACAGTGACATTTCAGTGGGTTGGTGGAGATTCTACGCAATGTTACTGGAAGTAGGTACAAGAAGGTCAACATAGACTTTGTGGATTGAAGAGACTGTTTCCACACCAGATGACTCCATGACTTATACAATAAGATTTTAAAAAGTGTCATAATTTCATCGTTGGTGAATTGAGTATCATGAACATCTAGTGAGCGGCCTACTCCCTAGTTCAGAGAGATGCACTTAACAGTTCAACGGTATAGTCTCAAAAAAAACATAATTGCTGAATTGACATTATCTTTTGGACATTATCTGGTGTACCAGCTAAAAATCATCCACTGGTATATGTCTAATATACTGGTATATATCCAGGGCCGGATTTAGATGAAGGGAGGCCCTAAGCTGTTCCACTTGTGAGGCCCCTCCAAATCCCCCACCCCCACGACTAGAGGAAAATGGTCCACCAGATTGACACCGATTTGCAGCCGAGTGTGGCCAATGAGATAAGGGGCTGGGAAGCTGCGCTTATTTGTTTGTTTATTTATTTATTTATTTATTGCCAGTGCTAGTGTCGAGTTATTGGCTTAAAAGACTATTATTCTGAAATGGAGGGCAAGGGAAATTACTGAAGGGTTGTTTAGAGACTACAGCGCGTTGTGACAGCATATGTAAGAAAGGCCTATGACAGTGTCAAAAATATTATACACCTTGCAGGGCTCTCACCTAATTTTTTTTCGCTGTTGTCAGCCGGGCAACCTTGGCAGCTTTTTAAGTTGCCAAATGACAGTTTAGGTGGTCCTTTAAGACGGATTGCATGACGCGTGCGATAATGTGCTTGGACAAAGTGCATAGTTACCAGTCAGAATTATGCACAAACTAAACATATTCACCAATCAAGACATGATATGCAGCAAAATTATAATACAGTATCTCAACTCTTTTTACACATTGCAATGAATGCAATTTCTATTATTTCTTTTCATTTCCAGACAAAAATGTGGTTGGATTATTCAGCGTATGATCAACCTTGGTGAGACCAAGTGCAGGCTTGGCGATCGCTTCGCACAACACCTGCACTCAGTTCGCAATAACCAACCTGATCTCCCGGTGGCTTAACACTTCAACTCCCCTTCCCATTCTGAATCTTTCTGTCCTGGGCCTCCTCCATGACTAGAGTGAAGGCCACCGCATATTGGAGGAGCAGCACCTCGTATTTGCTTGGGTAGTTTACACCCCAGCGTTATGAACATTGACTTCTCCAATTTCAGGTAGTCCCTGCTTTCTCCTCCCCTTCCCAGCTCTCCCTCAGCCCACTGTCTCCGCCTCTTCCTTTCTTCTTCCTGTCCCCCCCACCCTCACATCAGTCTGAAGAAGGGTCTCAACCTGAAATGTCGCCTATTGCCTTCGCTCCATAGATGCTGCCTCACCCGCTGAGTTTCTCCAGCAATTTTGTCTACCGATTCACACAAGTTCTGTTATCCCACTTTCCTCACCCACTCCCTACACATTAGGAGCAATTTTACAGACAAGTTAACCTACAAAGCCAATGTGTCTTTGGGATGTGGGAGGAAACCCACGCGCTTGCAGGGAGAATGTGCAAATTCAACACAGACAGTGCCCGAGGACAGGATCGAACACAGATCTCTGGTAGCAAGTCTACCAGCTCTGCCACTATATTTTGTTTTCCAACACACAAAAAATTATACGTTGATAACTTTGGTTACTAAAAAAGTGAAAATATCAATTTTCAGTTTTAAATCTCCAAGTGACGCTATGTCCCCTTTTACACCTACTGTATGTTTTAATTAAGTTCAAGACTATGGGGCAGTACATTGGCCATAAAGTTGCTGCCTAAAAGTGCCAGAGATCCGGAATTGATCCTGAATATGGGTGCTGTCGGTATGGAGTTGGCTCCTTTTCCCTTTGATCGCATGAGTTTTCTCCGGGTGCTCTTGTTTCCACATTCCAAAGGTGTGCCGGAACCTATTTCAGACCCAACCCAAAAAGTGATATTTTCCTTTTGTCCAGAGATTCTGTCTGACCTGTTGAGTTACTCCAGCTTTTTGTGTCTATCTTCAGTTTAAACCAGCATCTGCAGTTCCTTCCTATATACACAATACTATACGATAGAACTTTATTAATCGCAGGAGGGAAATTGTGTGTGTGTGTGAGTGTATATATATTATATACACACACACATATATTTATATAGTTATATATTCATATATAAATACACACCGTTTTGTTTCTCATTTATAACATTGTTTACAGATTACTATGTTTACATATTCTGTTGTGCTGCTGCAAGTAAGGATTTCATTGTTCTAACTGGGACGTGAGAGAATAAAACACTCTTGACTCTTGACTTACTCCGCTAATGTGTGGGATAGAACTGGTGTAGGGGTGATCGTTGGTCGGCGTGGACTCGGTGGGCCAAAGGGCCTGTTTCCACGCTGTATCTTTAAATTAAACTAAAAACACTAAAACCAGAGGGAGTATTAAGCGGGGTCTCTACCCGAAACGTCACCCAATTTCCTCTATCCAGAGTTGCTGGCTGCTCCATGGAATTCCCCCGCACAATTAAAGCATGGAATAGTCTTCACCCTACCATAGTTACCCAACCAGACGCAACTAAATTTTTTCCCTAAGAACCCTTTTTTGCTTAAGTCCAAGTCAAGAGTCAAGAGAGTGTTATTGTCATGTGTCCCAGATAGGACAATGAAATTCGTGCTTGCTGCAGCACTACAGAATATGTAAACATAACACAGAACAGGAGATAAAAGTTCAGTGGGTTTATATACCATAGACCATATTTATACACAATAAATAAACAGATAAAATGCAATAGGCTGTTATTGTTCAGCCCTCCACCACCTCCAGTTTAAATTCCATTTAGAATATTTATGGAGGACCAGGAAACCAGAAGCAAGAGTTACTCCAGGGAGTTACTCCAGATCCAGGGTCAGGGAGTGATTCTGCGTTGGTTTTCAGCGGCTGCGGTGAGGCAGCGACCGGACAGCAATGGTGGCCAGATCTCCCACAATTCAAAGCGAGGGAGAAAGTGCCCAACGCCGACTAGTTGCCGTGGCAGTGCGCATGTGCAAGGCGGCCTGCTGTGCCGGCGGATGAGGAGCGAGCGGAGAACGGAGACCCAGCGGCCCGGACACGGATACGGATGGCGGGCGGAGACGGAGAGTGACAGAGAGAGAGAGAGATACAGAGGGGGGCCCGCCCAGAGTTGAACGGCAGGTGTCCTCCTTGGCCGGAGGCCGCCTAGATTTTGAGGCCCTATGCTTCAGCTTATGAAGCTTTGTGGTAAATCTGGCTCTGCGAGGCCCCGCTAGATCTCGAGGCCCTAAGCTTAAGGTTGTCAAGATTATACGTAAATCCGGCCCTGTATATATCTAATCATTTCCCCATAATGCGTAAAGTATAAAACTGAGCTGTTTAATATATAGATCAATTAACTTTAACTTTACTAATGACAAGAAAGGAAACAATAATTTGGTTCGATGAGTATTTTTGTAAATTAAATTTGTTGCAAATATTGATGAAAATACCAAACAATCAAAATTGCTTTAAAATTATCATGGAAAAGCAGGTCACATCTTTGCTTGTATCCTGATGCACAGGAATTTTTGCAGGCTCTTTTTTTTTTATCGAATTAGGCCATTGCTGGCAAATTCTGCATTTTTTCTCCATCCATAATTGCTCTTGAGAAAATGGTGATGTGCAGCCTTCATGATTGTTGCTGTTATTTTTGCCAAGGTACTCCCAACACTGTTATTCTGTAATGATTTATAGGATGTAAGAAAATGGACGGTAAATGAAAAAAAGACAGGGTAAACGTCTGCAAAGAATTCATACTTCAACACATGTGTTATGGTGATGTTTTTGTCAATGGTACCTATAGCACTTAGTTCATGATTTCAAGCTAAGTGATCTATACATTAAACATTTGTAACTTCTTTATGTAGAAATTATAGAAATTGAGTTGGTAAGGTTAATAACTGAGAATCCAATATTGGAATTGGTAAGACGAGGCAGAACAAGAATGTATTCACCAGTTGTCTGTGGAATTCTCTGCCTCAGAGGGCGGTGGAGGCCGGTTCTCTGGATACTTTCAAGAGAGAGCTAGATAGGACTCTTAAAGATAGCGGATTCGGGGGATATGGGAGAAGGCAGGAACGGGGTACTGATTGGGAATGATCAGCCATAATCACATTGAATGGAGGTGCTGGCTTGAAGGGCCGAATGGCCTACTCATGCACCTATTGTCTATTGACCATTAGCTCAATAGATGCAGCCTCATGCGCTGTTCATCCACTGTTTTGTGTTTTGCTCAAATTTCAAGCTTCTGCAGTTCCTTGTATCGCCATGAAATGGTGAGAACTAGGTTCATGAAGGAACCTAACAACTGAAAGTGAGGTGGACTACGTATGTAAGTGTGGGTGGTGCCCAGCTGCTTTGGATTGCAAAACACATTCATTTATATGTTTTATCTCTCAACCTTGTGATCTGAATTTAAGTCTAAATGCACAGCAGAAACCACTAAGTACATTAATCCAAAGATGAATTGCACTCAGCATTAACCCTTGAAAGAATCTCTGGTGGGTACATGGAATGACTTGCCAGAGGAGCGAGTTGAGGCAGGTACAATAATAACATTTAAAAGACACTTAGGTCATAAGGTCATAAGGAATCAGAGTAGAATTAGGCCATTCGGCCCATCAAGTCTACTCCGCCATTCAATCATGGCTGATCTATCTCCCTCCTATTTTGGACAGGTACATGGATAGAAATGGGACTGGATAGCACACAAACAAATGTTTCCACTGTGTTAAACTATCAGGGGTGCCAGGGTGATGGCTGCCCTGCTGGCAGTCTGTTCAGTTTTTGCGGGAGCTGATCACCTCGACGTGGAGGGCCCGAACGCTACTGGGCTACTGGAGTCAAGATCGTCCCGTCAACGGAGGCTCGAGGCCTATGACCGAGGAAGAACCAAGGGAAGGACTTGAGCTTTATTTCGCCTTCCATCACAGTGAGGAATGTGTAGGAGTCACTGTGGTGGATGTTCATGTTAAAATGTGTTTTTGTGTGATTTGTTCCTTTTAATTTTATGACTGACCTGGCCAATGAAATTCCTCGTATGTTGCAAAACATACTTGGCGAATAAAGTGTGATTCTGATTCTGATTCTGATATTGGTACAGGTGACAACAATATACCAATACCTATCAACAACTCCGGTAAGAACTAGTTCTTTATCTCACACTCGAGCACGCCTTAATTGAAGATCAAATTTTACAGTCAATGTCCACACTGCACCTTCATGCACATCCATACTTGATTATTGTAACCATTAAGTTACTAAAAACACAGCAACACAATTTCAGAGTATGTGCTAAGTGCATATGAAAATGCTAATCATATTCACATTCTATTTTAACTTCCAAATAATTGTCTAGCACGCTATCGTGTACTGTTTTGGCGTAATTTCAGGATCACATACACAGACATCCAACAGACATACACACATAGAAACAAACAAGATGATAATTTGTGTAATATATAGATAGGTATATACATATTACCAAACTTGGTATTATGGGCAGCTTTGGTTGGGACTATCAGAAAACAATCTGATAATAAGCAAGCTCATCGCACTAATTATGCAGATATTGTATATGCTAGATTTACTCCTTCTGGGTGATGCATTTAAGTTTGGGTTAGGTTATACCAACAGAAATAACTCAAGGTTATCATCTATTATCTAGCAATAACAGGCATTCCAGCATACCTGAAATTTTTGTAATCATATTTTTGGTACAAGTAGATTGTCTATGTTCATTTTTTGTAATGTTCAAGTACCGTTATTTATCTTGTTTTCATTGCAAAGAAAACTCTGAATAGGGGTGAATTTCTGTGGCGACTCTGAAACATTCTTCATAACTATAGAAGGCCCTGATAACCTGTAAAAGGGACAGCACATTTAGCCTACTGCTTCTGTACCTCAGTTCCCCCCTCAGCAAACAAAACCTCAGAAATTAACTAGCATTCACCCTAGAGTAGGTGTAATTGAGATAGTAATGGTTTAAGTAACCCTTCATGGAGTCAGAACAAATATCATTGGAGTAGAAATGTTTGACAAATTTTACATTTACTGATTATTGGATTTTAAGTAGGAAATATGAGAGAAACAATCAAACATTTTGTCCATATTCAGCACAAAGAGCTCAACATTACATTGCAGAAATAGTTAACCAGTCATTCCAATCTCCTATTTTACACTCTCCTGCCTACCTAGTTCAAATCAATTATTTAATACCTTTCAAAATGAAAAAAGAAACACAAGTTTGTTAAACCATTGTAAGTATGATTCAAAAGCTGTGTCATTTTCAGGATCCTATTATGAAGTGTTGCAAACTCTCCGATTATGTAGTGAAATGAAAGCTGGATAACTGGTATTGCTCAAGATGGGAAAAGAGACATCCTGGATGCCACTCTGATCCTTGAGTCACTTGCTTGAGTGTGTGTGTAAGTCTAGCAAAATTGATACAATGATCACACCTATCATCACCCGCCCACTTATCTGTCCCATCAAACAACTCCTATTCTATTTGTCAAAGAGTATGATACAGATTTTGTTACGACAGATAAAGAGGCTATTTTGCCCATTGAACCTATACCAGGTCGAGCAATCTATTTCCTTGATAATTGTCCTCGAAACCTATTTTTCCCTTATTGGCCTCAATGGCCACTTGGAAACCCAAGAACAGCAGTCCAAATGTGTCATTCTCAACCCTGATGGACAGCCTAAGAGAAAGAAAAGGAAGAAGCAATGATGAGGAAGGAAGTTATGGAGTAGATTAAAGGTTAAAGGTAATGGAAGAAGCGTATGCGGAATCATCACATGACAATTGGTCCAATTGGTCCATTTTTGTGCTCTAATTCTGTATGATTCTATTCTTTGTAAAAAATACCATCCCTCTTCCCAAACAATTATTAGTAGTTTTATTAAACTTTATTTCAGACTCAAGATCCAGATAACAGACGACATTACATAGAATACATTGCATATAAAAACACCATAAAATACATATACAAGCTTAGTAAATTACTTATAAGAGCATCATAAATGATATACAAAAACACAATACATATTTCAAAGTCCAGAATAAATAGAAAGATCAGTGTCCTACAACGAGACAACTACACCAATGTATCCACAGCTGGGATTGGTAGCGTGCAGTGCTAAACCTTATGTATGATAAGACCAAGATAATTTCATTTTCGGAGTCATTAATCCTGCAAATAAATTTATACATATGAGTTCTTGGGATAGCTTGTAAAGTACTGACTCCTGCAGCCACAAACATTTCACATGCACTACACCATCTTGGTTTCTTTAATAGTATTCTCACGGCATCAATATAAGCTACTTTAAGTCTCTGTAAACTTGTTTTTTCTGTAGTTTGACCACAGGTGTGCAGTATAGAGTGGTGTACAATATGCTCAGAACAGAGACAACTTCACTACATCTGTATATGCACCAAACTTGCGTAAGAGAATATTCACTTGTACGTACATCATACGGCATTGCCTATAAACATCCTCATCAGCTGTCATTTGGTCTGTAGTAAAATGTCCAAGATATGTCCAAAATAAAACCTAAAGGCTGACATATTGGAACCAGTTTCAAAAAGTGCTACAAGCCTCCATGTATTAAACTCTTAACCCTGCTCCAAGTTTACACATTCCTGATTTTTAACGTTCTGAAGAGTATTGCTATTATTAATAATTCCTCCCTTTTAGATTCCACAAATTTATTTTGACGTTAATTGAATTCCAGAAATTACAGTGGTTTGCCCATTGGAGTCATGCTGATCCCATCTCGCCAACCCCTGTAACCTATTTTATATCTGTAAATGTTCCTCGAATCATTCTTGTTCTTTCTTTTTTAAGGTCTTTCATAGTCAGAGGGTCACCGACCTTTAAAGCATGAAACAGGTCTTTTAGCCCAGTGCATCCACACTGACCAAATTGCCTAATCGAACTAGTCCCACTTGCCTGTGCCTGGTCTATAACCCTCCAAACCTTTCCTGTCCATAGTTATACCTACCTCAATCACTTCCTCTGGCTGCTTGTTCCATATACCCTTCACCCTCTGAGAGAAAAAGTTTCCCTTCAAGGGCCGTTATCTTTCCCCTCTCACCTTAAACTTATGGCCTCAAATTTTAGACTATCCTACACAGGGGCAAATACTGTAGATATTCACCTTCTATATGGTCCTCTCCTATCTTTATTTTAGAGATACAGCATGGAAACAGATCCTCCGGCTCACCAAGTCCATGCCGACCAGTGATCAGAATAGAATAGAACAGAATAGTCAGAATAGTACTTTATTTGCTAAGTATGTCTTGCAACATATGAGGAATTTCATTTGCCAGGTCAGTCATACAAATAAAAGATCACCCAACACATTTTAACATGAACATCCACCACAGTGACTCCTACACATTCCTCACTGTGATGGAAAGCAAAATAAAGTTCAAGTCTCTTCCCTTTACTCTCCCACAGTCGGGGGCCTTGAGCCCTCCGTTGACGGGATGATCTTGACTCCCGTAACCGGCGGCGTTTGGGCCCTCCGCATCGAGGCGATCAGCTCCTGCATCGGGGGGATGTCAGCTCCCCCACGCTGGATGATCAAACCTCGCGTCGGGGCTGGTCGAACCTTCTGCTACGTTGGAGCTCCTGACTCTGCCTCTCCCGAGACTGCGAGCTCTTGATGGTAAGTCCGCAGACCATGGTTGGAGCGATCCCAGGCAAGGGATCAGCTCCGATGTTAAGTCCGCTCCCCTCGGTCAGGCTCACAAAAGTCCGAGGCCTCCAGCTCCATCGATGGAAGGCCGCAGAGCACCTGGAGAATGCGATGCGAAAAATAATCGCATCTCCGGCAAGGTGAGAACCTGAACAAAAAGTTTCCCCCAATCCCCTCCCCCTCCCCCCACATAAGACAAACCGGAGAACATTAAAACAAACTTTTAACAAACACTAAAAAATTTTAAAAGATGAAAAAAACGAATAGACTGCCAGCAAAGATGCCTTCGTACGGTGCCCCAATCACCCCGTAAACTGGCACTATCCTACACAATAGAGACAATTTGTAACTTTTACCAAAGCCAATTAACCTACGAACATGTACGTCTTTGGAGACATCATCGTATTCCTTTAATAATGGCAACATAATCTCTGCCTCAATTTAGTAAAACGTTTCTTGTTTCTCTCAATATGTTTTCACATATAAATGAGAAACACATTTTCATTATGTCTTCTTGTGATGATCTCAAGCATATGCCCCTTTGTCACAAATTTCCTATCCCATGGTGAAAAAAACAATTTCTACAATCTCCTTACTTACCATTTTCATTCCAGGGAAACAGACCTCCTTTTTGTGCATTTGTTCATAACTTTCTTGATATTGACATCATTTTATGATTTTGCTTCAGAATGTTAGCTAAGAGTGCATATAGTGGTGTGTAAAATGGGCTGTTGTGTGGCCGTCTATAGCATTCTCCCAAATGATCCTTGCCATAATGAATGTATTTCATCCCAGATGCCTGAAGTCAGGTTGAATTCAGCTCTTCAAACAAAGAATACAACACTCGTTCATTTTGCATTATTCAGTGCTGATAGCAACAATGTATTTAGTGCACTATTTAGCAATGTAAACAGAACATATCAGTACTTATATAACAAATATCTTCTCTGGTATATTTCCAATACTAATTTTCTTTATGCTGCATTTTGATATTGTATATTATAAAAGCTGCATTTACTTAACTTGCATTTTTAAGACAATATTTAATTTTAATGCTGAGCAAAACACAAAGTGCTGGAGTAATTCAGGGGCTCAGGCTGCATTTGTAGTGGGAATGGATAGCTGACTTTTCAGGACGGACCCTTCATAGAAGCTGCCTGACCCACTGAGTTATTCCAGCACTTTTTGTCTTAATCAGGGCTCCAGCATCTGCAGTTCCTTGTGTTTCCACTTACTTTTAATGCTATTGTTCATACATCACAGTGAAATTTCTAATGATCTTGGAGAAAACTCGATTTCTTTCCCCAATCAAAGGGACCAAGATATTTTGATGATTTAATGTAACCGTTAACTTACATGCATCAGGCATGTTTGATATCTAAATTCCTGATTTATGTATGAACAAATTGTAAAAAGTGAGATGGAAGTGTGGTGTATCAGTGTGATGTATTAGGTATGTATCAGTTAAGTTTATAATTATTATTTATGACAGTACTTTATGCACCTTTTCTCATCAACATAAAGCTTGTGTATACAGGGGCGAAAAGTATTTTCCTTTTCAATTCCGATGTCCATTCAAGCCCTCCCATGTCACGTCTATCATGGTTGGATATGAAGTAGAGCTCTTTTCACAACATCACAATTAAACCGCGTCTCCAGAACGGCAGCTCTGCTCCACGTGAAAAATCTCTCCCACCTTTTGTATATCGTATAAGCAGCAATCAGCAACATTGTGCCAATTGATAATGAATTAGTGGAATGTTCGATATTTGCTCTATATCTATTGCATTCATGCATTTCAACCTATCAGTAGACTACAATGTTTATTTGCCCTTTATTTGCTGGCTTGTCCTATTTTGAACCAAAAAATATCACGCACTCGTTGCCTGCATTGAGTTACAGGAAGCAGCTGTAATAATTTATAAAATACTTCATGTTATGAAGCAGTTATAGATTTGCAGTTTAATCTATAATTGTTGTCAGTGATACTTTTAACCTGCTAAATTTATTATCTAATCAGTCTCTCAAATTAAAATTACGATCGTAATTTTTAATCATCCTCTGATTCATATATTTTCCTTTACTTTATTATCAAAGATAATGAAACTAATATTTATTTGTTGAGATATAATCCTGTGGAAAGTTCTACAGCACACTTCAGACACATAAAATGAAGCATTAAAAGTAGACATTAAATTTCAAACTGCACTCAACTATTTAATTGATATTATCTTTTATGGTTGATTAGTGCTGAATGTGTGAAACAAGCATCTTTTGCAAAGCATTTTGTGAGGAAAATGTACAATCTCTGGTATTTTGCATTGTCTTTTAATTAGAAACTCATCCTGCAGTTGTCTGTAAACACAGTATGATTCCCACTGAGGAGTTGTTTCACCGATTGTATAACCCTTAATTTAATCTCACCATAGCCAAACTCATTTGATACATTGCACTGAAACCATGTGGTCATATGGCTTCAAAAGACACAACAGTCAACACTTTCTTCATTGAACTTGTAATTGATTGCAGCTTTGTGTGCACAGGCGGCTCATTTATCTGCACAATTAACATACACAGAGATGTTTCTTTGCAGAAATGCAGCCTTCTGTTGCAGTTTCTCAGCAGCTGCGAGACAACTACCAATAATGGCGCTTTCACAGTGGTATTATTAACCTTCACCCTGCATTGGGTTTCGTTTTAAAGCCATCACGACTACAAATTCTACTTTTAACACAAAAATGTCTCTCAGCACACCCCCACCTTAGTGAACACATCTTTAGCAGGATTCCATCCTCTCTCCGGGGTACAACTTGTGTTGAGGCATCAGTGATTCTGCAGCAGATGAGACTCATGAAATAGAATAGTAAGATTAAATGAGAACTTACCAGTTTGAAGTTTGATCTTTATTTTATGAGGCGTTACGGTGAACGATTACATGAAGAAGCCCCGCCAGTGCGCATGCGTGTCAATTTTCAAAGCAGCGGCGTGAAATCACAGTAACTACAGTCATAGAAACATAGAAATTAGGTGCAGGAGTAGGCCATTCGGCCCTTCGAGCCTGCACCGCCATTCAATATGCTCTCCATACCCTCTGATCCCCTTAGCCACAAGGGCCACATCTAACTCCCTCTTAAATATAGCCAATGAACTGGCCTCAACTACCCTCTGTGGCAGAGAGTTCCAGAGACCCACCTCTCTCCGTGTGAAAAAAGTCCTTCTCAGCTCGGTCCTAAAGGATTTTCCCCTTATCTTTAAGCTGTGACCCCTTGGCCTGGACCTCCCCAACATCGGGAACAATCTTCCTGCATCTAGCCTGTCCAACCCCTTAAGAATTTTGTAAGTTTCTATAAGATCCGCTCTCAATCTCCTAAATTCTAGAGAGTTAACCGAGTCTACCAGCCTTTCTTTATAAGACAGTCCTGACATCCCAGGAATCAGTCTGGTGAACCTTCTCTGCACTCCCTCTATGGCAATAATGTCCTTCCTCAGATTTGGAGACCAGAACTGTATGCAATACTCCTGGTGTGGTCTCACCAAGACCCTATACAACTGAAGTAGAACCTCCCTGCTCCTATGCTCAAATCCTTTTGCTATGAAAGCTAACATACCATTCGCTTTCTTCACTGCCTGCTGCACCTGCATGCCTACTTTCAATCACTGGTGTATCATGACACCCAGGTCGCGCTGCATCTCCCCTTTTCCTAATCGGCCACCATTTAGATAATAGTCTGCTTTTCTGTTTTTGCTAACAAAGTGGATAACCTCACATTTATCCGCATTATACTGCACCTGCCAAACATTTGCCCACTCACCCAGCCTATCCAAGTCACCTTGCAGTCTCCTAGCATCCTCCTCACAGCTAACACTGCCCCCCAGTCAAAGTGATATAGTAAGGCTCAGAAGACTAGAACTACCAGATGATATTTGCGATTATGAGGGCCGGGAGCGGAGGGCACGTAATCGCTCACCGTAACGCCTCATAAAATAAAGATCAAACTTCAAACTGGTAAGTTCTCGTTTAATCTTACAATTTTACATCGGAGTCACGTGAGTGTTTCTGTGAAGATTTCAAAGCTCTGTGATTTCATGCCATAGATCCAGTTCCATACGACACACTGCTTCGGTTGACACAGGATAAACAAATAATGTATTGAACATAGTTTGAATTATACAAATGAATAATAACCCCTCTCTCCCAGGGGGAAATTACAAAACAGAACCCAAAACCGCATGCCCAAATCCTTCCGTTGTGAGGACAGGTTTCTCATAAAACCATTAAAAAGTCCCTTCACTGGGCCATCCTGCGGCCATGAGGATTTGGTCTAAACGCACGTCCAACGCCTTCGCTGCGAATGTTGTCGCCGCCCTGGTGGAGTGAGATTTAAACACATCAGTGTCTACTCCAGCACAATCCAAAACCTGTTTCAGCCATCTAGAAATAGTTTATACCGACACCTTTCTATTAGTTTTTTTGTGGCTGATGAGCATCGTTGTTTCGGAGCCTCTCTTGGTGACCTCCATATATTGATGCAGGTGCGTAACTACACATAGTCTCAGGTCAATGGGGTATGCTTTAAAGCTTATTTTGGTTCCAGACATCTCTGGCCTGCTTTGTTTGATTAGATCATATACATAAAATGTAATATTATCTACAGAAGAATGCATGCTGTCCAGTCGTATCTTTTTCAATGTCTGGACCCGTTGTGCTGAAACTAGCGCCATGGGCGTGACCACTTTGAGCGTTAGCTTTTGGAAAGACAAAGATGTAATTGGAGCCCATTGCCAAAGCACTGTGAGAACTATGCTCACATCCCAGATTTCTGTATATCTAGGTCTGGGAGGGTTCTTGTTAAAAATATCTTTCATAAATCGGGACACCAATGGATGAGATCCGACAGAGTGTTGTCCCGACCCCTGCCATAAATAAGAGGACAAAGCACTTTGAGCACTATTAATGGCACTATAGCTCAATTGCTCGTCAAAATGCAATGTAGCAAGGAACTCCAATACATCAGGTATGCCTGCAGTATGATAAGATATATTTGACTGTAAGCAGAACATCTCCCGTTTCTTAATATGAGATACGTATTGTTTTTTTAGTAATATCTCTCCAGGCCGCAGTAATCACATCCACGGTCTTACTCGATAGTCCGAGCCCCTGGAACGGTCTGGTCAGAATCTGCAAATCAACAGATTAATACGATCATGTAAAGGGTGACTCTCTCCTGTCACAGGGTGAACCAACAAGTTGCTGCATTTGGGGATAACCATGAATTACTGTGTCATCAGTCTCAGAACCAATGGGAACCATGGTTGTGTGGGCCAGTCCGGAACTACCAAAACGCCTGAAGGGGAGTCCTGCTCAATTTTGGTGAGACATTGACTGATGAGGCAGAATGGGGGGAAAGCGTAAAAGAATGTACCTCCCCAATGTAGCGAGAATGCATCCACCGCTACTGCCCCTAGATCAGGTTCCCATGAGACGTATTTAGGTAACTGGTGATTTAGCCTGGATGCAAACAGATCCATGTCTGGCAATCCATACTGGGTGACAATCTTTTTAAAAACTTTTGGATTCAGCATCCATTCTGTGTTGTCATTAAATTTACATGACCTGGTGTCTGCCACCACATTATCTCTATGTGGTAGGTAGATAGCTGAGACCCAGATGTTTCTCATAATACACCAGTGCCAGATGAGGTTAGCCAGATTATCACATGATAATGACTTAATTCCACCCATGTGATTAATATATGCAACAGCTGTGGTATTGTCAATCTGGAGCTGAGCATGTAAATCATGCATTGTTGAACAGTATGCTTTTTGGCCATAGAATGCCCCCAACAATTCTAAATAGTTTATCCCATGCATCTGCAGGATCAATGCCTCTTGCATACTCCATCTACCGCCACAGCTAGACTTGGTATCGGTGGCTCCCCATCCGGAAGCACTCACATCAGTTTGTAAAATAACTGAAGGTTGTTTAGTCAGAATGTTTCTAGTACATCGTTATCCACCATTGCAACTCGATGATAGCTTTGACTGGCAACTGCATTGGTCTATCGAAATGACCTGCATGTTTTTTGAGTGCCTGTTCCTTGGCTCGTTGCACATTCTAATAGTGTAGAGGCCCGAATTGCCCTCCAGCGAAAGCCACCACTAATTTACCAATATCACTGGCTACTCGTCGGATTGAGGGTTACTGCTCATCTACCAGATTGCTGCAGGCCTCCATAATTTCTAAAGTTTTGACCGTAGGCAGAGTCACTGACATGTTAGTTGAATCAATGATGAGCCCCAAATAGTCAATCATTCTAGATGGCACTAATTTGGATTTACTTGGATGGATGAGGAAAACTAACCTCTCAAACATGTGTTTGGTAACTGAAACTGACAATTCAGCTGCTTCCTGAGTATTGCCTATGATCAGAACATCATCCAAGTATGCCATCACAATGTCATTCTGAGCCCAGAGTAGTCTTAATACTGGTTTCAACAATTTTGTAAATAATCTAGGGGCTGAGGTTGAGGTTGTTCCTGCTGGCTCCTGAAACCAGCCTTATGGAACCAAACAAAATCGCAGCAAAGTACCTGCGAGTTTCCACTGGTGGAGCTGCGCTCTCCAGCCCGTTGCTGTGCCACGCGTCTGATGTAATGACGCACATGCACACTGGCGGGGCTTCTTCACGGAATCATTCACGTGACTCCGAAGTAAAATCAACATGTGGCTATTACATTTTATTATTAGACTTCTCAAAATTGTTGCAATTAAATTTGGAAGTGAAATATGATGGAGTTGAAAATGATTGTCCTACTTTTGCCATCCAGTGTCAGAATGAAAGATGCTGATATTTAGTGGGAGGTTAAAGGAATCCAGGAAAACAAGCATTGACAAAGACAAGGGTCCTGTCACATCTAACAAAAGATCTCATTATAATTCTCCAGCTACATTTCCCATTCAAACCATGGACCGACAGGTAGGCCTGGAAGATGCTGGTGGGAACGCAAAAGTAAGGAGCCACAGATAAGAATTCTTCAGACAGGTCCACAAAAAGCAAGAGAGGCTGTGCTAAACTCGCTGGAATTTAGAAGGATGAGGGGGAACCTCATTGAAACTTACCAAATAGTGAAAGGCCTGGATGGAGAGGATGTGGGGAGAATATTTCCACTAGTGGGAGAGTCTGGGACCAAAGGCCATAGCCTCAGAATAAGACGTTCCTTTAGGAAGGAGACAATGACTGCACCAGGGCAGAGCGGAGAGTAGGGACTCAGAGGAAGGGACTGAGTGGGCTGTTTCGCAGCATGGAGAGGACATTGCTACCTGGAGATGGGAGGGATGCCTACTCTCACTCTGAGGATGGCAGAGGGCATGAAGAGCAAAGGGTAACTGTTGTCATTTATAACGGATGCATGTTGCAATCTGCACTCCTTGACCCACAAATCATGACGTTGTGATTTGAAAACTCAAAATTTTAATATTATCAGGGTTGATCTTACAGAAGTGTATAAAATCAAGATGGGAATTCATAGGGTGAATGTTCAATCTTTTTCCCTAAAGGGAATAGAACTAGAGGGCATAGAAGAGGGCAAAGGTTTAGGAGAAAGGAGAAAGACTTAATAGGGAACTAAGGGGTATTCTTTTCACACAGAAGGTGGTGGGTATATGGAATGAGCTGCCAAAGGAAATAGTTGAGGCAGGTACTAAAACAACATTTAATAGACACTTTGTGTAGGAAAGAACTGCAGATGCTGCTTTAAACCAAAGATAGACTCAAAAAGCTGGAGTAACTCAGCAGGACAAGCAGTATCTCTGGAGACAAGGGACTGGTGACGTTTCGGGTCAGGACCATTCTTCAGACTGAAGAAGGATCTCGACCTGAAATGTCACCCATTCCTTCTCTCCAGAGATGCTGCCTGTCCCAGTGTTTAAAAGTCACTTGAACAAGTGCATGGTTAGGAAAGGTTTTGGAGATATGGGTCAAACTTGGGCAAATGGTACTAGCGTAGATGGGGCATTTTGGTCAGAGTAAATGAGTTGAACCAAAGGGCCTGTTTCTGAGATATTTGACTATGACAATTAAGAAAAAAGATCTTTATGTTAGTGAAATTTGTTTTTAAGTTCTTAAGATACATTGCCACTCAGAGTTCTGCATTACCATGACACAAGATCCGCTGCTGTAAATCAGCAATGGATATGCACATGGCAATTTAAGATTAACCTTTGCACCAGTCTGAGTCTCAATGTGCCATTTCCATTTGCAAAATATTCCCTAGTTTAGTATCACTTTGTATTGAATGCCATGAGACTATTTCCATTCAGGATTGTGTTCTGGCTCGGCTCACTTCACATGGAAGGATTTGAATAGAGGTCCCAGAACTGATTGTGTGAGGAATTACTCATCTCCTAATATATTATGACAAAATGGGAGAGATTTGTATGACGCTGCCCAGCCACAAATCTGGCTTTGCTTCTCCCATCTCCACCCCATCAAGCGCTCAATGGGAATAAAAGTTATGTCAGATCATCTAATGATCTGTTAAGCCACTACCAGTTCATAGTTGAACAGTAAGGTGAAAGTCAACCCATTTTTGGGTTGGAGTGTGTAAGTATATAGAATTGAGCTTGATGCACATGTGAGGAAATTTGTAAGTCTGTTGGTCTGACCTTTGTCTTCCTCCTCAATGTTCAGGGACAAACAAGATAATTTCTGAAATTTCCACAGCATTGACATTCCTGAAGGTGACGCTAGGTCTCCTTGGAATAAGATAAAGATGGAAAGAAAGGCAGCGATAGTGAAAGACAGCCATACTTCTCTCAACTATATATCCACATAAAGTTTGATTAAAAACGCTTCAATTAAGTATGTAATGTACATGGAAATAAACTGAATAGAATATGTGTTGGCACAAGGGGCTGTGTTAGACTTATGGAAGGGAGACTTGCAAAAATAAGAAAGAGTTGGATGTGGACTAAACAGAGAAATGCTGAGGTGTCAAAGAAACACACATACTCAAAAACAAAAGTAGAAACAAACAAATATGTGTAGGGAGGAAGTATTTATGGCATGAGATTCTTATCAAAGGTTAACTTTTGAGAATCTATGAAAAGCAAGACAGACTTCCAGAAGAAGGAAGAGGATGGGAGGTGGGCTGGGGTGTGTGGGTTGGCTGCACATCTCAGCAACGTAGACAATATCGGCCGAGAAGTTAATGCAATATTTTTTTCTACCTGTTCATCTGAGGTGAACAGAAAATACCTGCTCTTTTGTAACAATGTCCCTGCTGGAATCTGCCAGTTGTTGCAATAACAGAATTGTGGATCAGGTAGATCAGGGCAAGAGCGACTATGACAGTGGCTGTCAAGGTAAATTACACCATAGGTTCTATACATCCAGCTCCACTCAGGCTGGAGTAATCTGCAATATCGTCTGCATTGTTGTCATTTGCTACATTAGCTACATTCTGTTCCATTCAAGCCTACTACATTTTTGATTGATTGATTGAAAGATACAGCATGGATGAGGCCCATCAGCCCACCAAGTCTATACCCACCATCGATCACCCATTCACACTGGTTATATGTTATCTCACTTTTGCATATTACAGCACCAGAGACCTGGGTTTGATCCTGACTATGGGTGCTGTCTGTACAGAATTTGTACATTGTCCCCGTGAGCTGCATGGGCATTTTCTAGGAGCTCCTCCTACACGCCAAAGACCTACAGGTTTGTTGGCTAATTGGCTTGGTAAAATTGTAAATTGTCCCAATTGTGTGTAGGATAGTGTTAGTGTGAGGGAATCACTGTTCGACCTGGACTCAATGGCACAAAGGGCTTGTTTCCATGCTGTATCTCTAAACTAAACTAAACCTACAAGCATGCATGTCTTTGAGGCAAATTATTTTTGATTTTCCTTTCATTTAAGCCATCAATCTTGTTCTGAATTGTCTCTCTTTTTTCATTTAACATTGCTTAAAAGAAAAACAAGCATCAAAGGCATAAGATTTAGCTAACCACGGGGCTATTTCCACACTGAATTACTCTATGACTATGACTCAATGTTACATTTCTCAGTTTAAATGAAGGGTCTCTGATCTGAAACCTTATTTATTTTTATTTTTCTGTGAAGGAGACCTGACCTGCTCAATGTTTCCAACATTTTGCTTTTTATTAATTTTGGAGCTGGTGACTTTTGGAGCTGGTGACATTATTGCCCTTTATTCTGTATTATTGTATCAAATTGTGGTGCAGTACATTGAACATAGAATATAGAACAGTACAGCACAGGAACCAGGCCTTTGGTCCACACTGTCCATGCTGAACATGATGTCAAGTTAAATTAATCTTCTCTGCCTACACATTGTTCATATCCCTCCATTCTATGCATATCCACGTGCCTGTCTAAAAGCCTCTTAAATGTCACTATTATATCTGCCTCCACCATTCTTGGAAGCGCATTCCAGGTACCCACCACTCTCTAGAAATAGCAAATAGAGATACATGTCCTGCACTTCTCCTTTAAACTTTCCCCCTTTCAATTTAACACTATGCCCTCTAGTCTTTGCTATTTCCACCCCAGGATGAAGGTTCTGATCTTCTATCCTATGCCTGTCATAATTTCATATCCATCTACCCTATCTCCTGAGTTTCAGAGGCTCCAGAGAAAACAATCCAAGATTTTCAGTCTCATCCAGGCAGCATTCTGATAAACCTAGTCTGCACCCTCTCAAAAGCCTCCACATCCTTTGTGTAATGGGGGCGATCAAAACTGCACGGAATACTCTAAATGCGGCCAATACAAATCATGTAAAGCTGCAGCATGACTCCCTTGCATGTTTACTCAATACCTCGACTGATGAAGGCAAGTATACCATACACCTTCTTTGCCACTCTATCTACTTATTTTGCTACTTTCAGGAAACTACAGGCTTGGAGACCAAGATCCCTCTGTATACCAGTAGGGTTCAGAGCAAGAGATGCACGCTGTTATCTGCCAACTAAGCAACAATGAGGAGCTGGCAGGCTTATAAGTGTAATTGGATCAAAGTAAGAGGATGCTGTTATGGATATTTATATTGTCTCAAGCCGAAGTTATCGCAATTGGTGCTACAAAGATGGCCAACATTGCCCTGGCATGCTTTTAAGGATATAGATTCCGTCATGATTTTATTGATGGAAATATGTCCTAACTGTGAGAATGTGAAGTTTGTAGCAGTGAAAATGTAATGGAGAAAATGAATGAATGTTATCCATGAATGCTAGATATTGTCTGTAAGGAGCTCAGACTCACAGGTCGAAACACAAGCATCTATGTTGTTCAGGTCATTAACGTCTAAGCGGGTCATCACATGTTCACACTGCTACTGGTACTGGTAGACAGTGGGTAGGATCTTACATTATGAATGCTATATTTAGGCGGGGTTATAATTACTAGGCATTCTAATTGGCTAACATGCTATAGCCAATCTACATCTCTTCTTGAATGAATGAAAAACAAGGAAAGTGTTACAACTACAATGAGTAAATAAAATGTTAAATGCAAATCGCCACATCTATTAATAATGGGGTTATACATAATCACCATGTCTAAGAGATGGCTTGCAAACCGTCCCGGTCCTCGTACGGTAAGGAGCTGCCTCACCTACCCTTTCCTCCGAAAAGTTGAGGGCGCGTTTCGGTGAGCCCGAGGGGCTGCGGGGAGACATCGTGGGGGAAGACCGTCGCGGGGACACCGGTGAGTCGGTTACAAAAGGGGAAGAGGGAGCAGACCGACGCGGGGAGTGGATGGGACTAGCAGCTGCAGGTACTGGAACGGCTGGAGCAGCAATCACTTTAAAGTTGAGTGGAGGTGCATCAAGACCCTGGAGCGCCGGGCAACGTTCCTTCACAGGAACGTCGTGTGGACGGTTGTGTCTATAGATGGTACCACCGACATCGACCTGGTAGGAACGTGGTTCCTTTGCAGGGCCATGAATGAATCCCAGTTTGGTATGTCCTTTGTCTGTCTGTAGCCGGACCACTTGGCCTTGAATGAGTGGCTTCAGTGGTTTGCTGGTCTTGTCGTAAGTTCGTTTCTGTGCGTCTCGATTGGACTGCACGCGCTTTTGAACTACGGCAGGGTTAAAAACTTTGGGCTTTAAATGATCCTGGGTGCGAAGGTCATTTGGCGGGACATCAGATGCTGGGCTGGAGAGCCTAAAACGTTGTCTCTCGCAATATTTCTCAGGTCCAACAAGTCCAGGTAGACATCAGATTTCGCAGGTAGAAGCACTCCATGAGTTGTTTAGCGCTCCGGACAGCGCGCTCGGCAAGTCCATTGGACTGTGGGTATTCTGGGCTGCTGGTGATGTGTTGAAAGTTCCACCGATGGCAAAGTCGTTAAACATTTGGCTGGTGAATTGTGGCCCGTTGTCAGTCTGAAGGCGGGCTGGAATGCCATGTACAGGGAAGTGTTGTCGTAGCTTCTGGACGACTATCTCTGAGGAGATGGTTGGCAGAAAGTGAATTTCAAACTAGTTCGAGTACGAGTCGACTAACATGAGATAGTGCTTCCCGTGCCAGTCAAAGATATCGGCAGCCAATGATGACCATGTAGAGAGGGAGCAAGTTGAGACAGCAGGGGTTGTTTTTGCTGGTGCGGTGCCTGTCTGTTACAGATCGTGCATGATTCTGTTTTCTCCCGAATGTACTTGGTCCTTCCGGGCCAGTAGATCATTTCTTTTGCACGCTGTAGGGTAGCCTCCACGCCCGGGTGGCCTCCTCATAGTACTCGTTTCGCAAGGAAGTGGGGATGACCGTCTTGTGACCCTTTACTATCACTCCATCCTGTCGTACATGTTCATCACGTATCAGGAAGTAGGGTCGCAGTTCAGAAGGAGTGTTGGACTGTTTGGCCACCTGCCTTTGATGATTGAAGTTAGCAGCTGGGAGGTTTTATTTGCAGCGGTATGTTCGGCAAGGCGGCACAAGCTGTCAGTTGGAACAAACAAGACTTTCAGAACGGAGAATTCATCTTGTTCGAATGGGTGTTGCTCGCTGGTGGTGCGTGGAGCTCGAGACAGTGTGTCTGCGATGTGCAAGTCGTTACCCTTTTTGTAGGCAATGCGAAAGTCAAACCGTTGAAGCTGCATCATCATGCATTGAAGTCTTGCTGGGGCTACATGAATCGGCTTGCTCAGGACGGTGACTAGTGGCTAGTGATCAGTTTCTACAGTAAAGATTTTGCCAAAAATAAACTCTTTAAATTTAGAGCAGGCGAAAACCATGGCAAGCAGTTTCTTCTCTATCTGTGTATAACGTTGTTCAGTATCCGTTAGGGTGCACGAAGCATAAGATACCAGCATCACGTCGCTGTTGAAAGACGTCTGCAGGCACGCTGCGCCTAGTCCATACTGGGATGCATCGCAGGTGATTGTGACTGGCAGGTTGTTGTTGAAGTAAGACAGGGTGGGTGCACTGGTGAGCTGGAGTTTTAAAGTCTCGAAGGCTCACTGGTGGTTTGGGTACCAGGACCAGGTGTTGTCCTTGTGGGTTAGTTGATGCAGAGGAGCTGACAATTCGCTAAGATTGGGAATTAATTTGCCCAGGTATTTGACCATACCTGAAAACCGTTGTAGGCTGTTGGTACCGGCAGCTCGTTCATTGCTGCAGTCTTCAACGGATCAGGTTCACCAGCCCATTGCTGGTGAACACGTGACCTACATAGGTGACTTCGGGAACTCTGAACTTGCACTTCAGAGGGTTCAGTTTTAGAGGAATGTCTCTGGCATGGTCCAGCACCTTACGTAGGTTGGCATCATGCTCGGTTGCATCTCGGCCGTAAATTAGGATGTCGTCAACAATGATGGCACAAGAAAATTCTGCGAACAGTTGTTCCATTGCACGCTGGAAGTCTTCGCTTGCGGAGTTGATACCAAAGGGCATTCTTAGGAATCGGTATCGGCCAAACAGGGTGGCGAAGGTTGTTAACACGGATGAGGCTTGGCCTAACGGGATTTGCCAGAAATAACTTTTGGCATCCAGAACTGAGAACACCGTTGCATTACCGACTTGTGCCGCTACGTCCTCGGTAGTTCTCATTGGGTAGTGTTGGCGTTGTGTTCAAATCTTTAGGATTGATGCAGATGCATAATTCCTTCTTGTCTTTCTTTGTGGTGACGACCATGGTGGAGACCCAATCAGAGGGTTCACTGACTTCGGCAATGACTCCGATAGAGACAATATGTTTTAGTTCATTGTGTATTTTCTCACGCATGCCATGCGAGATGCGGTGAGGAGCACGTACAATCGGGGTGACCGTATGGTCAACAATGATCTTATATATTGTCGGTAGTTTGCCGAGTTTGTCGTCAAAAAAGTCTTCATAGTTGGATAGCATCTGTTTCGTTGGTTCCTCTGTCAGCCAGTGTTTGTGGACAGCACACCCAAAGTAGACCAGACCCAAGTCATAGCATGCATTGATGCCTAGCAGGGTCTCAGAACTTGGTTGGATGATGTAGAAGAGTAAGTTCTTCGTCTGTTCGTTGATGGTACATTTGAAATCAGCTTTACCCAGAGGGTGAAGAATTTCCCCTCCGTAAGCATGTAGAGTGGAGGAGTCTTTTTTCATGAGCCCAGTGGTTCTTATCTTGTTGAACACTTTGAGTGACATGACGTTTACTCTGGCGCTAGTATTGATTTTGGCGATCAGAGGTTTGTTATTGATTATCATGGTCACCGCAGGATCAGTCACTTTGCCTGGGGTGTGCAGGTTTAGGGAAAGTACGGTAGACTCAGTGTCTGTGTTATCAGAGTCGTTCCCGTGGGAAGATTCGTCCTGTTCATGGGAATCAGAATCGGATGGGTCTTTATGAATCAGGTGCAACTTCGTCCTTGAAGCTGTACTCCCACTAGATCGACAACAATTAGCAAAGTGGTTGAGTTTCTTGCAATTATGACATACTTTCCCATGAACTACGCAAAATTGGCGCCCCCTGGGTGGAAATAGTTACAGTTAGTGCACCTCGTGTCAGGCACATTCTGATCTTTGCGGGACGCATTGAGAAATCTTTGTGGAGAATAACTAGCCAGATTTACATTCAGCTGTTGATTCGCATTCACACTATCAAAATCAGCCAGTGATGCTACAGTCTCAGCCATCCAACAAGCATGAATCGCTTGCTCCAAAGTCAGTTCAACGTTCAGTAGCTGTTCGGCCCGTAGCTTGCGGTCGCTCATTCTTCCCACAATTTTATCACAAACTAGCTCATTTGTCAACTCACCAAATCTGCATCAAGAGTTGATATGCCAAGTCGCTGATAAATCGTTCCACAGGCTCATCAGCCTGTTGCATTCGAGCAAAAAATCTTGTTCTCTCCAGGATTCTGTTAGACAGCACGTCACTCAGTTCTCTAAGCTTCCTCAGCAATCTCATCGAGTTGTCAATTGAATCAGCCGGCACCACTACCAGACCACTCCCGTCTAGTTGAGCTGGTGCAAATTCAAAAGAGTCAGATCATAGCTTCTGGACCCCGCTAAATTCAACAACAGAGATGCTTTCAAATCGTCAGGATCATTTCGGTGAACGTTGCAGATATAATGAGAGTAATCCTTCTCAAACATTCGCCATCGCTCAGCAATATCGGAATCAAGCACGAGCGGGCTAGGCTTTTGACAAGAGTTAGCCATGTCCTCAAAATCACGACCAAAACTCACAAATAAAAACTGTTAAACAAAATAAATCATGGTAAACAGACGCGGGGTAGACCCGATACTCTGACACCATGTAAAGAGCTCAGATTCACACAGGTTGAAACACAAGCATCTTTATTGTTCAGGTCATTAACTTCTAAGAAGGTCATCACACATTCACACTGCTACTGGTACTGGTAGACACTTCACTATGTTACACTATGAATGCTATAATTAGGCGGGGTTATAATTACTAGGCATTCTAATTGGCTAACATAATATAGCCAATCTACATTGTCAGTAGGTAATGGACTATAGCAGTTTGAGCAACGTGATCTGGCATCATGTTCAGCATGGGCATTGTGGGCAGAAGGGGCTGATATCCCTGTGCTGTCCTGTTCTATGATCCATGGAGCTAGTGATGCCTTTGGTGAGATCTGGATTAATGATGCATTGATTGATGTTGACCATTTATCGAAAATCATCATAGTTCTTGCAGCACTTCATGTTGGTTCTTGGGACTGTATCTCTGGTCATTGGCCATGTCCTGTGCTTGAAGTTGAACACAGGTATCTCTCAATTTTTTACATCCATTTCCAAATCTTCTCACCTTTTTTCATTTTTTCTGTGCAGTGCTATTTAACGCAGTTTAGCAGGTCAGCTGTAGAACAATTTCCAGCACCCAGCCGAACCACATAAATTCTGCCATTGGGAGATGCAGATAGTTCACAGTATTGGTCCCCAACAGAACCACCCAGTAGTCATGGTTTGAATGCTGCTAGCATTCCAGTGAAGCACTGTTTTATATTACTTCATAGCCCAAAATTCAATTCTCAGGTGCCGTTAGATTTTATTGGGTTGTTTCCTATCTATTTATATTCACCTCAGGATCACATAACTGTTATTTTCTGTCATGCAGTTTTTTGTCTCAATTGTTTCGTATTAAAAATGTGTCCCTTCTCTTTCAATGCCCCTTCTCTTTCAAACTCAAGAGAGTTTACGTTCAATTTACTTCATCGTCCACTTTCATTACTTTGGGATATATCGACACTTGGTCTAGTACAAATTTGTAATTTAATGCCATTAGATGGCATTTTCTTATCTTCTCTGTATCCTTTTACAGTTCCACCTTGCAAACACTCAAACAATTTCCTTCCATGTCTTTTTGTAATCCCTTTTCAAGGGTTAGTTAGAAACATAGAAACATAGAAATTAGGTGCAGGAATAGGCCATTCGGCCCTTCGAGCCTGCACCGCCATTCAATATGATCATGGCTGATCATCCAACTCAGTATCCCGTACCTGCCTTCTCTCCATACCCTCTGATCCCCTTAGCCACAAGGGCCACATCTAACTCCCTCTTAAATATATCCAATGAACTGGCCTCAACTACCCTCTGTGGCAGAGAATTCCAGAGACCCACCACTCTCTGTGTGAAAAAATTCCTTCTCATCTCGGTCCTAAAGGATTTCCCCCTTATCCTTAAGCTGTGACCCCTTGTCCTGGACGTCCCCAACATCGGGAACAATCTTCCTGCATCTAGCCTGTCCAACCCCTTAAGAATCTTGTAAGTTTCTATAAGATCCCCTCTCAATCTCCTAAATTCTAGAGAGTATAAACCGAGTCTATGCAGTCTTTGTTCATAAGACAGTCCTGACATCCCAGGAATCAGTCTGGTGAACCTTCGCTGCACTCCCTCTATGGCAATAATGTCCTTCCTCAGATTTGGAGACCAGAACTGTACGCAATACTCCAGGTGTGGCCTCACCAAGACCCTATACAACTGAAGTAGAACCTCCCTGCTCCTATACTCAAATCCTTTTGCTATGAAAGCTAACATACCATTGGCTTTCTTCACTGCCTGTTGTACCTGCATGCCTACTTTCAATGACTGGTGTACCATGACACCCAGGTCGCGCTGCATCTCCCCTTTTCCTAATCGGCCACCATTTAGATAGTAGTCGGTTTTCCTATTTTTGCCACCAAAGTGGATAACCTCACATTTATCCACATTATACTGCATCTGCCAAACATTTGCCCACTCACCCAGCCTATCCAAGTCACCTTGCATTCTCCTAGCATCCTCCTCACAGCCAACACTGCCCCCCAGCTTAGTGTCATCCGCAAACTTGGAGATATTGCCTTCAATTCCCTCATCCAGATCATTTATGTATATTGTAAATAGCTGGGGTCCCAGCACTGAGCCTTGTGGTACCCCACTAGTCACTGCCTGCCATTGTGAAAACGACCCGTTAACTCCTACTCTTTGCTTCCTGTTTGCCAGCCAGTTCTCTATCCACATCAATACTGAACCCCCAATGCCATATGCTTTAAGTTTATATACTAATCGCTTATGTGGGACCTTGTCGAAAGCCTTCTGGAAGTCCAGATACACCACATCCACTGGTTCTCCCCCATCCACGCTACTAGTTACATCCTCGAAAAATTCCACAAGATTCGTCAGACATGATTTACCTTTCGTAAATCCATGCTGGCTTTGTCCAATGATTTCACCACTTTCCAAATGTGCTGCTATCCCATCTTTAATAACTGACTCTAGCAGTTTCCCCACTACCGATGTTAGACTAACTGGTCTGTAATTCCCCGTTTTCTCTCTCCCCCCCTTCTTAAAAAGAGGGGTTACGTTTGCTACCCGCCAATCCTCAGGAACTACTCCAGAATCTAAAGAGTTTTGAAAGATTATCACTAATGCATCCACTATTTCCGGAGCTACTTCCTTAAGTACTCTGGGATGCAGCCTATCTGGCCCTGGGGATTTATCGGCCTTTAATCCATTCAATTTACCCAACACCACTTCCCGACTAACCTGGATTTCACTCAAGTACTCCTTTGACCTGCGGTCCCCTGCTATTTCCGGCAGATTATTTATGTCTTCCTTAGTGAAGACGGAACCAAAGTAGTTATTCAATTGGTCCGCCATATCCTTGTTCCCCATGATCAACTCACCTGTTTCTGACTGCAAGGGACCTACATTTGTTTTAACTAATCTCTTTCTCTTCACATATCTATAAAAACTTTTGCAGTCAGTTTTTATGTTCCCTGCCAGTTTTCTTTCATAATCTATTTTTCCTTTCCTAATCAAGCCCTTTGTCCTTCTCTGCTGGTCTCTGAATTTTTCCCAGTCCTCTGGTATGCTGCTTTTTCTGGCTACTTTGTACGCATCATCCTTTGCTTTGATACTATCCCTGATTTCCCTTGTTATCCACGGATTCACTACCTTCCCTGATCTGTTCTTTTGCCAAATTGGGATGAACAATTTTTGTAGTTCATCCATGCAGTCTTTAAATGTCTTCCATTGCGTATCCACCGTCAACCCTTTTAGAATTGATTGCCAGTCAATCTTGGCCAATTCACGTCTCATACCCTCAAAGTTACCTTTCCTTAAGTTCAGAACCATTGTTTCTGAATTAACAATGTCACTCTCCATCCTAATGAAGAACTCGACCATATTATGGTCACTCTTGCCCAAGGGGGCACGCACAATAAGACTGCTAACTAACCCTTCCTCATTACTCAATACCCAGTCTAAAATAGCCTGCTCTCTCGTTGGTTCCTCTACATGTTGATTTAGATAACTATCCCTCATACTTTCCAAAAAATCCTCTTCCTCAGCGCCCCTGCCAATTTGATTCACCCAATCTATATGTAGATTGAAGTCACCCATTATAACTGTTTTGCCTTTGTCGCACGCATTTCTAATTTCCTGTTTTATACCATCCCCAACTTCACTACTACTGTTAGGTGGCCTGTACACAACTCCCACTAGCGTTTTCTGCCCCTTAGTGTTTCGCAGATCTACCCATACTGATTCCACATGCTCCAAGCTAATGTCCTTCCTTTCCATTGCGTTAATCTCCTCTCTAACCAGCAACGCTACCCCACCTCCTTTTCCTTTCTCTCTATCCCTCCTGAATATTGAATACCCCTGGATGTTCAGCTCCCAGCCTTGGTCACCCTGGAGCCATGTCTCCGTGATCCCAACTATATCATACTCATTAATAGCTATCTGCACGTTCAACTCATCCACCTTATTACGAATACTCCTTGCATTGAGACACAAGGCCTTCAGGCTTGTTTTTACAATGCTCTTACCCCTTTTACTTTTCACCTTGCTCCCTATTGCTTCCACCCTCGTTTTACACCCACCTGCCTCTCTGCTCTTGTACCCATCCCCCTGCCACATTAGTTTAAATCCTCCCCGACAGCACTAGCAAACACTCCCCCAAGGACATTGGTTCCATTCCAGCCCAGGTGCAGACCGTCCTGTTTGTACTGGTCCCACCTCCCCCAGAAATGGTCCCAGTGCCCTAAAAATTTGAATCCCTCCCCCTTGCACCATTTTTCAAGCCACGTATTCATCTGCAATATCCTCCTATTTCTACTCTGACTGGCCCGTGGTACTGGTAATAATCCAGAGATTATTACCTTTGAGGTCCTACTTTTGAGTTTATCTCCTAGCTCCCTAAATTCACCTTGTAGGACCTCATCCCTTTTTTTCCCTATATCGTTGGTGCCAATATGCACCACGACAACTGGCTGTTCACCCTCCCCCTCCAGAATGTTCTGCAGCCGTTCAGTAACATCCCTGACCTTTGCACCAGGGAGGCAACATACCATCCTGGAGTCTCTTTTGCGGCCGCAGAAACGCCTATCTATTCCCCTGACAATTGAATCCCCTATTACAATAGCCCTTCCCCTCTTTTTTCCCCCATCATGTGCTGCAGAGCCACCCATGGTGCCATGAACTTGGCTGCTGCTGCATTCCCCTGATGAGCCATCTCCCTCAACAGTATCCAAAATGGTAAACCTGTTGACTAGGGAGATGACCGCAGGGGACTCCTGCACTACCTGCCTACTGTTTTGCTGGCTATTGGCCACCCGCTCCCTTTCTGTCCTCTTACCTTTTACCTGTGGCGTGACCAACTCGCTGTATGTTTAATCCTTTCTGTAGTTGTAATCCTTTCTCAAGGGTAAAACATGCTTTCATGTTTTTAAAGATCAGCATGTGAAACAATTCTAATGAGAATTCTCAACTTTGGTGAAAAGCCTAAAACCAATTGGGAAGTAAAAAATCTTCAATTTTTTTAAACACTAACACCATTCACATTTTGAAAATATTCATTGATCTCATCTTAATCTTGCATTGGAAAAACTAAGTCAGACATTTATTTACAATTAGTGTCTTTCATTCTGGGTCAGTTTTTCTCTGTCCATTGGCACAGCCTAACTTCTTTGGCACATCCTACATCCATACATTTTGTAACTTCTACAACCTTTTGTTGTATTCTTTATCTAACAGTCCTCATTTCACAGCCTTTACATTCATTTGTTCATGTACTCTCTCCCTAACTCATTAAATCTTCAATCTCAGTAAAGATTTCCACGTCTACCCTTGCCCCATCCATCACTTCCACACCCTCTCCGCAACTTAAAACCAACTTTTCTCTCCTTCCCAGTGAAACTCTTCATTCCACAAATGCTTCCTGACCCTCTTGCATTTTATGTTTTTATACTTGATTTTTTTTTAAACATTAAACCCAGCTTCACAAGTGAGGTACACAGCATCATTAAACAACACACAATCAACTTCACCAAACATATCGAAATGTGGATGAATATTTTTCATGACGTATTTGGAAGAAATAGATTAGTTTAGAACAAGGCAAATACTTTTTCACAATAAATGTTCCATGCGTTAGCTATTAAATTTGAGTCAGTAAGATCCACATGATAAAAATCAAGATAGTTCCTATGATGGAGACGTGGTAGGTAAGTAAACTTAATGCACCATTGCAATTTGCAGTCTGTAGAAGCAGTCATGTGTGGTTCTACAGACTGCATTGTTTCCTGTATGTCTGGTGCAAGTTATCCGAGATATTCCCTTTGTTTTATTCACCCCTTTCCTACTCGCTATGCCGCTTAAGACCAATTTGTTTTCTTGCTTTCATCCTGGTATCATCCCAGTGCATCTATATTTCATCTTTTCCATTACTTCAATGTGCTTTTTTTAAATTGTGAAATAACTGGCATCTTGAATAAATCTAATTGCTGGATATTTATTGACAACTTTGTGTCAGCCAAAGAATTGTACGTGAATTAAGAAAAATAAATTTACTCAGAAAACAATCTGCTTTAAGAACAGAGCAAACAAAAACTACAGCAACTTCTTCCAATGAAAACAGGGCAGTTTGCCAAGAAAATGCAATGAATAGAAGATAGTTACTAATATGTACACACATTGAATCCTAGTCATTTGCACAAATGCGGTTTGAAGAAAAGTATTCCACAATCTCTACTTTGTTTGGGAAGAGCAGAGTACTTTTACACAGACGGATATTTAACATCACTTCCAGGTCTCAAAAACAGGCATAAAACTATACATTTGTAAATCTTGTTGTCTCTTTCTTTTCTTTTCTACCAATTGTGATTAAATTGTACTTACCCTTAAGGAGTTCATATGAACCAGATGATATCTGCTAGCAGATAAAACTATAGCAGGTACAAGAGGTTAAATACATACTCAAGGTAATGCAAAAATAAGGATTAAAATTCTTACTCCGTCCAATATGAAATGCTGTTGTTTATGCAAGACGTCCCCTGCTTCTTAAGTCTGATTAAGCTAACTTTGGTGGATTTGAATGGAACAGAATTTCAGAAGATAAAAGGCAGTTCTATGATAACTATGTTTCCATAATACAAATTGGAAATAATGCAATTGATAAATCAGGAAGCATGATTTGTAAAATTGGTTATAACATGATTTTGATCATGAACTAGAGAACCACTTAAAAGTTACATTATAATGTAAAAATAAATGTGCTGGAAAAAATAGTTAGAGGAAAAAAACTGTTTCCATGTACCTGCCCACAGTAATCGGACTCGATTGTCCCTTAAGAACACAGTCTGTCAGGTTTACCACAGGTAGCCATTGAAACTGACAAGCAATTGCTAATACTCACATTAGAAAATGGTACTCCAGTGAACAACGTAACATATAGCTTTTAGTATTGTGAACAGAATATTATTCAGAACATTTCTCTGACACTCACTGTTCAGCCAGATAATGTTTTTCTTCATCCTTATTGAAAAAAATACTCTAACAATATGAATATAATAAAAGGTTGAAGAGAGGAAGAGGTGAGATGTAGTTGTGTGTGATCAGCGAATGTGGAAACAGGCACCATGTTTCCTGACAATGTTGCTGAGGGAAAGCAAGTAACTATGAGAGTACTAGATGTAACACTGGAAATCAGAAGAGAGGCTATTAAGGGCTATTAAGAGGCAAGGATGGATAGCCAGGATTGGAACAGGTTGAATCCTGCCCCATCCATCAAAGAAAACAAAGACATTAGAAACGGGAACAGGATCTTCCATCTTAGCGCTATTTCCAGCTCCATGCATTTTTACCTTGTGCAAATGTGGAGGGGTTTATGCTGCTGTACAGGGGCCCTGCAACAATTGTTATTGTGGTAGAGATCTTAAAAACCATTTAGTATGCTGCCAGCTTGACTAGGCCGTGCCAACAATTATTTCATAGTCAGGGTGCTACAGTACTGCTTGTGCAGCTCTTTCCAAGGCATAATAAATGCATTCAAACATAAGCTGAAGAAACATTACAACGAGTAAATGTTTGAATTGGAGTATTTAGTTGGGAAATATTATTAAGAATAAATTTTAAAAATAACTGAATAGTGGAAGCATTAAAATTCTTACCAATTATTATTCTTGACTGTGGGTAGCAGGCCCAAACCTTTAAATCCTTACCCTGCAACATTAAGGGCATGCTTTTATTCTTTATCGGTGAATAAGCCAACAACCTATTTTTTCATAAATTTTAATGGCTTCACATGATCACCGTGCACACATTATATGCAACAATTTTTGTGATTGATGACTTTATTAGGGAGGATGGTAGAGAACCAATCATTCATGGTATGCCTGTAATAACTGGCCACAATGTGCTGAAGGATAATTAATGGGTCTAGAGGAAAACGAACGACTAGCTGCAAAACCTGGAACTCAAGGGCCTGTTCCACTTGGCGGTCTTTTGCGCCTCATTTACGCGTCATGTAAAATAGGTCAACGTGTCGTGATGTGTGACATTGCGCGCAAATCAGGTGTCAGCACAGCCGTCTGGTACGTGTGATGTCATTAGAATACACTGTGGCGTGCGGCGACTCATGGTTACGGACGTTGACGCACGGTGACGTTGCCATGCGTCACCACATGATACATGTGAGACGTCGGGACGCTAGCGTGTGACGCCAATGCGTCAGCGTGTGTAGCCAATGTGTCAGCGTGCGTACACGATACATCACGCAGGTGGCGCATGAGGATTTAGTTACACTACACCACATGCGATTCCACACCTCACCATGCGCAATGCATGCGTCACCCACGCGTCACAATGCGTCGACCTATTTTACATATGACGCGTAAATTAAGCGCAAATGACGGCCAAGTGGGACAGGCCCTTCATGCATTGTAGACTCAGGCATATCCAACTTTGCTGCGTCCCTAAACTCAGCACTGAGTCCAGCATCATTTCCTTTCATTATGAGCCAAGAGGCCAGACAAACATTGTCTCTGGCTCCATGCAATACACAGGGCATAGCAGGTGTATCTTGCACCTGCCCATTCATTGATTGCAGCCACTGACCATCAGTAAAATATTAAGCAAACTTTTTTTGGAGAAACAAGGAACTGCAGGTGCTGATTTACAAAAGAAGTACATAAAGTGCTGGAGTAACTCAGCGAGTCAGGCAGCATCTCCGAAGAACATGGATAGATAACGTTTTTGGTTTGGACCCCGATTTCTTTTTTAATGATCTAATTGATTTACCTCAGTGAATTTTGTTTTGCGTTTATTATTTTAGTTAATATTTGTAAATAATATGAATTCATATTTTGACATGATGTTTTTGGTCATTATTGAAATTTGGCAGCAGTGAAAAGGCCTTCTGAATACCCAAGCTATGAGAAGACCATCAAGGTGGAATATTGGTGAAACCTCGGTTTGCATTGCCTGAAACCGCTCTGCTTTGTGAAATGACGGTGGCAGTGAATCCTGGAGGCTTTTGGGAGCTGTGCAGCTGCATGAAGGTGGATTTGGCTGTGAGGCTGGTGCAGGTTCAATCACATGGGGACCATCAAACCAGTACCACTCTTGTATTTCGCAGCTAACTAAATTCCATGAAGTGATTGATATAGCTGTCTAAATGTCTGCTAAATAGGCCATGCTGCCCAACAGATAAGTATATAATGTTCAATAAAAATGCAATCTTTATTTACAATATTTACAAAACATAATTGCCCAGACCCTGCCCTTACTCAAGGAAAATGTTTGCTCCCTAATGTCTAGTTCTTTTCATTTTGATAATTATTCAGATTCAGAGTGGTTTATTGTCATATACACCAGGGTGCAATGAAGTTCCTTGTTCACATGGAGCTCAGAGAGTAACAATGGATATAACAGTAAATAAGGCAAATGCAAAACAGCAGAATGAGGCAAAGATTGTATCAAAATTCGAGGTAGTGCAAAATAAATATTAACCTATAATAATGGAATAGCAGAATTAGGTAGAGTTGAGAATCAGAGTACATGGCAACACCTTAGGGAATGGGATGTGATGGAGGTAATTCGTACAGGACTCTGAGAGCTGCAGGAAGAAGCTGCTCATATTCCAGGATATTTGGCTTTCAAACGCATGTATCTTCCAGGTGGAAGCACGACAAGGAATGGCCATGATGGCAGACATCCTTGACAATATATTCCATGCGTTCTGATGCAATGCACCGTGAATATGGACTGGATTGAAGGACATGATGATCCTGTAATAGACTGGCCTGTGTTTACCACTCTCTGCAGGTTCAGGCAGTCAAGATTAGAGCAATTGCCATATTAGGCAGAGATGCATCCTGTCAGAATATTTTCTAAAAGGCTAAATAAAATCCTCATGGACTGCTAAATCTTCTCAGGTCCAAAGAAAGTAAATGTGCTGTGGCACTTTCATGATCGTCGCATTAGTTGTCAGAGATCGGATTAGATTGCTGGCAATATGGATGTCTTGGAACTTGAAGCTGTCAACTATGTTTACAACAGCTCCATTGATGTGGATAGGATTGTCTTTATTCACACCTCACTCTTGCTCCCACCAGTTAGCAACAAACTATTTGGCCTTGCTGATGTTAAGGGCTAGGTTGCTGTTCTAACATCATGATACTAGATTCCCGATCACTTTCTGTACTCTGTTTTATCATTGCTATTGATTCGGCCAGCAACAGTGGTATCATCTGCGAATTTAAAGAAAACCCTGGTGCTGAACTTGGCAACACAAAACTGACAATAAAGCTCAATTTTAACAAGTAGGCCCCACATAAATATAACTCACACTTACAGGCAAAAATGGCTGCTTACTATATGTTGGTCAAGAAGTTGTGTCAAGAACTTTTTTTGTACTCTCTTCCAGTTTTCAATAATAGGCGATAGACAATAGGTGCAGTAGTACGCCATTCGGCCCTTCGAACCAGCACCACCATTCAATGTGATCATGGCTGATCATCCCCAATCAGTACCCCGTTCCTGCCTTGTCCCCTTATACCCTGACTCCACTATCTTTAAGAACCCTATCTGGCTCTCTCTTGAAAGTATCCAGAGAACCGGCCTCCACCGACCTCAGAGGCAGAGAATTCCACACTCACAATTCTCTGTGAGAAAAAATGTTTCCTCGTCTCTGTTCTAAATGGCTTGCCCCTTATTCTTAAACTGTGGCCCCAGGTTCTGGACCCCCCCAACATCGGGAACATGTTTCCTGCCTCTAGCATGTCCAAACCCTTAATAATCATATGTTTTAATAAGATCCTCTCTCATCCTTCTAAACTCCAAAGTATACAAGCCCAGTCGCTCTATTCTCTCAGCATATGACAGTCCTGCCATCCCGGGAATTAACCTTGTAAACCTACGCTGCAGTACCTCAATAGCAAGAATGTCCTTCCTCAAATTAGGGGACCAGAACTGCACACACTACTCCAGGTGTGGTCTCACTAGGGCCCTATACAACTGCAGAAGGACCTCTTTGCTCCTACATGCTCCTACAACTCCTCTTGTTATGAAGGCCATGCTATTCGCTTTCTTCACTGCCTGCTGTACCTGCATGCTTACTTTCATTGACTGATGACCAAGGACCCCCAGAGGTGTACTTCCCCTTTTCCCAACTTGACACAATTTAAATAATAATCTGCCTTCCTGTTTTTGCTACCAAAGTGGATAACCTCACATTTACCCACATTAAACTGCATCTGCCATGCATCTGCCCACTCACCCAAGCTGTCCAAGTGACCCTGCATTCTCAAAGCATCCTCCTCACAGTTCACACTGCCACCCAGCTTTGTGCCATCTGCAACTTTGCTAATGTTATCTTGAATTCCTTCATTTAAATAATTGATGTATATTGTGAAAAGCTGCAGTCGCCGCACCGAGCCTTGTGGTACCCCACCAGTCACTGCCTGCCATTCTGAAAGGGACCCGTAGGGACCCGTTAAATCATACACATAATATAGATGGGAACAAAGATTTGCTTTGTGATAATTAGACAGCGATGTGTTCAGCCAGCAATGCATCTGGGTGGTGTCTGCAGTGTGTCTGCAGCATATCTGTATATAAACACACACACACACACACACGGTATGTGCTTAGTGTACCAGCACCTCTAAAACGTTAACATCAATACTACTGATCACTTGAAACATATCTTTATTAATCATAGGTACCAGCACCCTTTGGTGTACAAAAAAAGCACTGGTGCCACCTAATATATTAAAAGTAAGATTAAATGAGAACTTACCAGTTTGAAGTTTGATCTTTATTTTATGAGGAGTTACGATTAGGGATTACGTGAAGAAGAGCCCGTCAGCTCGCATGCACGTCAATCTTCAAAGCAGCGGTGTGAAGTCACAGACATGAACAGCTGACCTGAGAATAGTAAGATTCGAGAAACTAGAACTACCAGCTGACTTTTATGAGGAGGGGTTGGGAGTGGAGGGCACATAATCCCTCATCGTAACTCTTCATAAAATAAAGATCAAACTTCAAACTGGTAAATTCTCGTTTAATCTTACTATTTTACTTCGGAGTCATGTGAGTGACTACGTGAAGATTTTACAGCTCTGTGACTTCATGCCGTGGAACGAGTCCATGCGTCACACACTGCATAGTTGACCAAGGAAGAGTGGACAAAAAGAGTGGACAAAAAGAGTGTTCAGTCATGACATAAATGAAACATGTTGACAATTTAATGTACATAAAGAAAAACAACAATAGTCACCTCTCTACCCGAGAGGGACTATGAACCCGAACTTAAAATTGAGTTTGCAAACACACTTGGTCTGGGTAAAGGTTTGTTATAGAACGTTTGAAATGTACGTTCTGAGGACCATCCTGCGGCTGATAGAATCTGGTCTAGTGGGACGTCCATGACCCTCGCTACAGACGTAGCTGCAGCCCTGGTGGAATGATATTTCAACAATTCAGTATCAACCCCAGCATGTGTCAGAACCTGTTTAAGCCATCTGGAAATGGTCTGAGCTGAAACCCTCTTATGTGGTTTCTAGCGGCTGATAAATAATGCTAACTCAGACCCCCTAAGCCCCTTGGTCATATTGATGTATAGCTGGAGGTAAGTGACTACACATAATTTGGGATCCAAGGGGTACGCCATGAACTGTAACTTAAGACCCAAAGTACCTGGTCTACTCTGTTTGATAGGGTCATACACAAAAATGGTGATACCATTGGCAGAAGTGAGCATCCTATCCAGGCGTGGCTTCAGCAACAACTGGACTCATTGAGCTGACACTAGAGCCATGAGCTTGGCCACCTTGTATGGGAGCCGGAGTAGAGACAGGGATGCTGCTGGAGACCATGAGCGAAGCAGAGTAAGGAACACCCCTACATCCCAAATTTCAGTGTATCTGGGCCTAGGAGGGTTCGAATTGAAGACTCCCCTCATGAACCTCGATACCAAAGGATGAGACCCCACAGGCTGGTGTCCTGAACTCGGCAGCAAGTATGATGATGGTGCACTTCTGGCACAATTTAGGGCACTGTAGCTTAACTTGTCATCAAAATGCAGTTTTGAGAGGAACTCTAAAACATCCGAAATGTGCACTGTGTCATACGAGATATCGGACTGCGCACAGAACGCTTTCGATTTCCTTATGTAGGAGGCATATTGTTTTTGGGTACTGCTTCTCCAGGCCGCAGATAGCACATCCACCGTGCGATCAGCTAGTCCCAGTCCGAGGAAAGGTCTTCTCAAAACCTGAAAACCAATAAGTTCAGCCAATCATGCAGAGGATGTACTGCCCCAGAAATGGGATGAGTTAGCAGAGACCTGCTTTTGGGAACCATCATGAATGGTTCTACAACCATGCCCAAGATGAGAGCGTACCATGGTTGAGTAGGCCAGTCAGGGACTACCAGTGTCCTGCTGATTTTTTTGCAGATATTGACTGACAAGGCAGAATGGGGGAAATGCATAGAAAACCATTCTTTCCCAATGTAGCGAGAAAGCATCTACCACTACTGCCCCTGGGTCTGGCTCCCATGCAACATACTTCGGTAACTGATGATTTAATCTAGAAGCAAACAAATCGATATCCGATGTTCCATACTGAGAGACAATATCCTTAAACACACTATGATTCAACATCCATTCTATGTTGTCATGAATTTATGTGACCTGGTGTCCCCCACCGTGTTGAATCTATATGGAAGGTAGGTAGCTGAAACCAAAATATCCCTAATGATGTACCAGTGCCAAACGAGGTTAGCCAATGTATCACAGGATACTGACTTGAGACCACCCATGTGATTTATATATGCCACCGCTGTTGTGTTATCTATCTGTAATTGAACATGCAGATGGTATATATGCCCGCAATAATCCTTCAGACCATAGAGGGCTGCGAGCAACTCCAAATAGTTAATACCATGTACCTGCAGAATAGATAGCTCATGCAAATTCCATCTGCCACCGCAGCTAGAAACGGTGTCAGTGGTGCCCCATCCCAGAGCACTGGCATCAGTCTGTAAAATCAGAAGGGCTTTCGATCGAAATATTGCCAGGACAATGCAAAATATTGGCTTTCCATGACTGCAGCTCGGCAACAGCTTCAGCCGGTACTTGCAAAGCCCTGCCAAAGTGGCCCAAATTGTGTTTAAGTGCCTGCACCTTTGCTCTTTGTAATTGCTGATAGTGCAAAGGTCCATATTTAGCAGCTGGAAAGGTGGCCACCAATTGTCCAATTAAGCTGGCCATTTGCCAAATTGAAGGCAGCTGCTGTGTAATAAAATAATTGCAGGCTTCTATTAACTTCAATCTCTTGTCTTTAGGCAGAGCCACAGACATGTGATTGGTGTCAATAGTATATCCTAAATAATCCATAACTCTGGATGGTGTCAACCTGGATTTTACTGGGTGAATTAGGAACCCCAAACTGCTTGAACATGAGCTTGGTAGCTGAGGCACACAAAATAGTAAACTCCAGAGTTTTACCTATGGTAAGAATATCATCCAAATAAGCTGTTACTATTAACAGGTTTCCATATTTTAGTGAACAATCTGGGAGCTGAGGACAACGCATTAGGCAACGCTTTAAACTGCCATAGCTGCTCCATCCAGTTAAATTTCAGGTATTTTCTGTGACCTTTGTGAACAGGCACCGAATAGTAGGCATCTTTGAGATCGATGCTTGCCATATAACATCCCTTGGAAATCAATTGTTCTGCATAAAGGTATTATGTTGCGTCAAGTCCAAGATGATGCGGCACCCCCCATCCTTCTTTTGCCTGGTTAAAATGTTGGAAACGAATTGGTGAGGTTCATGATACATTTCTTCAAGGACCCTTTTTTCATATAATGCCTGAATTTCAGCCTGAACCTCCAAACCATCCTGTTGTGAACGAACAAAGATATGGTTTGGAGCATGCTGCGTGGATGGCAGCGAGTCAGAAAATTCAATTTTGAACCCATCTATACTGTGCAGTGTGAACAAGTCAGACTTTATCCACCTCTTTTCATGCAAAAAGAAACATAACCTACCACCAACATGCGACAGACCCACACCCCATATGTTCCATGGCGAACCAGACCCACCTACCTCCAGGTTATTGGTGGAGTCTTGATGTTCATTTCATCCCCCGAGGTTTGGGGGGTTGAGGTGCTGGACTGCGCCAGTTGCGCATCTTCACTGTCGGCCACTTGGGCCATATCCTAAAAAAGACTTCCGGACGTTTTTTTCGGTCCTCGAGCTGGAGGTGGTTTCTGCAGACCGTTTGGTGTTGGTAGAGGCATTGGGGTTCTGCCGTTGAAAGGTCCAAGGCTTGTTCGCAGGCGGAGCCCGAAGTAGCCCCTCAGCCTTCGATTCGTGGGTTCTCTGCAATTTGACCTCTTGAGTCTTAATGCCGCCACCAATGTAGCTCCAAATGGAACTATTCACAGCCGGTACCTTAAGGGATGCGCAGTTGCTGGGCGTGTGGTATTTGATGGCCGTCTCCATCATCACCTTCTCTTGAAGTTGGTGAGAAGCGAGGTAATTTATACTGGCCACTAGCTCATCGTCCAGTGGCTCCCTGACCAGCGATGGCATCGTAAACTTAGAGACCATGGTACGTATCTTTGCTTCTCGTGGGTCCCGTATCGCAGGACGTTCCACCGGCTCTTTGAAATGTGAGTCCGCCGAGGACTGATGGCCTATGCTCCCATCCTTGGATAGGGAGATTTAAGGCAGCCCTGCACCAGGTGCTGCTACAGGCCCCTGAGGCCCGCTCTGATATGACTCCCGACTGTGGAGTATATCATGTTGGAGCATCTTCTGCATAAGATGCTCCACTCGGGAAAGGCGTCCAAAGAAGCTTCCCGTTGCAGGAGGCAAATCCTCCTGGCCAGACTCATGTGAGTCAACCGGCCTGTTGGACTTGAACTTGGCCTTCCCGACCCGCGGGATAGCCACAGTGCTTTCCAGGTGCACCGAGACCATAGTCGCTGGCTGAGCAGTCAGCGACCGCGATGGCTAAACGGATGGCCGCCCGCTGACCGCACTCCCGCGGTCTTCCGAAGAGGTTCTCTCCGCGGCTCGTCGGGACTTCACACTCGCTTTATCCACAGTTAGTCCGTTCTTGAGTTGCAACAAGAACGGGAGAAAAAATGACCGCAGACTAAGTGGAAACACTTACCTGGAGGCCTTTTAAACTTACTGCTGGTGGAGCAATGCGCCAACCAGCCCGTCACAGCGGCATGCGTTAGACGTAATGGCGTACATGCGAGCTGACGGGTTCTTCTTCACGTAGTCACTCACGTGACGCCGAAGTAAAATGATCTCTGACATGCTGCTTATTCATGGAAAGTAGTCAGGTTCAAATTATGAGTGCTTTATGTGTATCAAAACATGCTAAGTTACAAAATCATAGAACACAGCACAGTACAGTACAGGAATGGTCCATTTAGCCCATAATGTTCCTGCTGAACATGATGCCAAGTTATACCAATCTCCTATGCCTGCATATGATCCATACCTCTTCATTCCCTGCATATACTCTTGCCTAACTAAATACCTCTGAAACACCACTATAATATCTGCCTTCATCACCATGCCTGGCAGCATGTTCCATGCACCCATCACCCTTTGTAGAAAACCTGCCCCGCACATCACCTTTAAACTTTACCCCCACTCACCTTAAAGCTATGCCCTCTTGTCTTTGATATTTACACCTGCGAAAAAGGTTCTGTGAAAAATGTTTGTTCAGCAATTAACGGTTACGACAGAGCAAACAGTATAAATGTACACTTGTGGCTTCTTGCTATGTTTTCAGAACTTTTGATAAGTTAGATTCAAATAAAATAGTTGCATCATTAAAATGAAGTTTATAATATATTCATGGCAGCCACTTTAAAATGTAAACAATTAATATGGGAACAGGTCTCCTTTGTTGCTGCTCATAACAGCAACAATTTCTATTTATACAATGCCGTTAATGTAATAAGAATACCCCAGGGTGCTCCACAGGGGTGTTTGCAAATAAAGAGAAATGCCTCACTGTTACACAAGGACTTATTAGGGTGAATATTTGGTCAGAGATTTGAAAGAGCATCTTACAGAACGAGGAGTGGGGAAAATGAGAGGTTTGCAACAGAATTGCCAGAACCAAAGATAGATAGGTAAAGCCAGTAATGGAATGATTCAATTTGGGAACAGAAAGCTTACAGAGCAGATGGTGAGATGGTGAACTTATTAAATCTAGCAACTGGTTAACAGGGGGCCAGTGTGTGTGTCTGTAAGCAGGGAGTGTTGGATAAATGAAACTTTGTGCAAGGTGGGAAGCAAAATTCTGCTGGACGAGTTTAAGGAGACTGGAATGAGACTAAACTGCATTAGAATAGTCAGTTCTAAATGACAAATGCAAGGGTGAGGTTTGTCAGAACTTGCCAGAATTTAATGCATTGGTCACTTTGCTAGTATCCAGGGGTTGAGATGGATTCAGTGGTCAATGAAACAGAGTTTGCGGCAGGCACTGAAAACAACAGTTTAAATCTTCTCAGTGTTCAACTGGAGAAATATTCTGTTCATCCATAATGAAAAAAAATACCCTGACAATGTAAAAGATTGAAGGTAGGAAGAAACGAGATATAGTTGGGTGTAATCCTCGATTGAGGAAACTGGCACCATATGTCTTGACAATGTTGCTGGGGGATGGCAAGTACTGTGAGAGTGCCCGGGGTAATGTTGTGGTAAAGGGAAGAGAAACCATTACTGGTGATTTACAGGCAATGAATGGACAGCCAGAAATGGAGCAGGTCGTATCCGACCCCATCTTGGGCACATCAGCGCCTCTACTTCCTGAGAAGATTACGGAGAGTCGGTATGTCAAGGAGGACTCTCTCTAACATCTATAGGTGCACAGTAGAGAGCTTGCTGACCGGTTGCATCGTGGCTTGGTTCGGCAACTTGTGCGCCCAGGAGCGGAAAAGACTGCAAAAAGTTGTAAACACTGCACAGCCCATCATCGGCTCTGACCTCCCCACCATCGGGGGGATCAACCGCAGTCGCTGCCTCAAAAAGGCTGGCAGCATCATCAAGGTCCCACACCATCCTGGCCGCACACTCATCTCTCCGCTGCCTTCAGGTAGAAGGTGCAGGAGCCTGAAATCTGCAACATACAGGTTCAGGAACAGCAACTTCCCCAAAGCCATCAGACTATTAAACACAACTCAAACAAAAATCTGAACTTTAATAGCCTATTGCACTTTATATGCTTATTTATGTGTGTGTATATATATATATTCAATGGTATATGGACACATTGATTTGCTCTGTATTTATTTATGCCAACAATATTCTGTTGTGCTGAAGCAAAGCAAGAATTGCATTGTCCTCTCTGGGACACATGACAATAAACTATCTTGAATCTCTTGAATCTAACTGGACCGAGGTGTCAGAGGGTAAGACATAAGAAACAGGAGCAGCAGCAGGCCATAAGGCTGATCTTCCATCACAGTATCATTTTCCAGTTCTTTTACCAGAAGCCTAGGTTCTCTTAATGCCCACGGAAGGTGCAATCAAATATTGCAGAGAGGACAAGAGGCATGGATAATCATGATCATATTCAGGGTGATTAGTGACTTTGATCAGAACTGTATTTATGTCGTAGCAGGGCCAAAGTCCTGATTGGAACAAAGCCAAAACATTGGCTGGCTATGGTTATAACTTTGGATGGATATTGAACTGAGGGTTAACAGCAGATCAAATTTTCCTGCCACTGCTGAAAGAGAATCTCGAATGTTGTAGTTGAAATATCACAGACTGGCTTCCCACCCTATTGTGTATTCACTTCTCCCTTGCAGCCTGCTCCTGCTTCTATTTCTTATGTCTTGGCCTCCTTTGACACCTCTGTTCCATTGGATGGGACAGAATTTAGTCTTTACAAATTGCATGCTGAATGAGTCCACCAAGATATAAAGCAGGTGTGCATCTCATAAATTCCTCACCATTGGATCTTGCTGTTTAATTAATTTGAAAGGAAATTGTTCAAAATACAGGACCATTGGTCCAGAAACATGGGTTCAAATTCCACCATGACTGCTGGGAACCTTACATTCAACTTACTAAACATATCTGGAATTTAAAGCAAATATAAACATTGCATTAATTATTAGCAATAAACCACAGAATTGTTATAAAAATCCATCTTGTTCTTCAGTCCACTTCAACACTCCAAGAAAGGAATTTGGACATCTTTATCCAGTCTAGTGCACCTGTTACTCCAGTCCCAATTATGCTGTTGACTCTTTGCCAGAACAAAAAGTGATGGATAATACATGTCAGCTTTGAATGAATAAAAAAGTCAACAAGGACTTGGTGCCTATGTAAACTGGCTATTAATATAGCCACTTTATATAGTCCATTGAGACTTTGTTGGACGGATGTGTTGCCATGCCATATAATGCAATCGTGAGACAGGATTCCAAAAGCTTGATCTAGGAAGTAGGGTTCAAAGACATTACACAAAGGAAGAGTGATGAAGAGGTTCAGAGAAGGTATTCCAGAGCCTCAGGTGCAGATGATTAAAACTGCGGAAGGCATCCCCGGGGAACAAAGGTGGACAAGTGAGGAGAGGGATGTGGCATCCACGGAAGGAGATGGCTGGAGGCCCACAGCAGCCTGGGACTTGCCTGGAACAGGCACCGCTCATACGAATGCGAAAATGGCACCAAAACATGACGCCTCTTGCATGCAGGCTCAGTAGCCTATTTCTGTACACTTGCAGGATCGGGGATATTGCAATACTCTAGTGGTAAGAAAAGGAATTGCACTGTGTTGACACTTCACACATGTGACCATAAAGGCATCATTGTAGCACATAAATGGGTAGGGAAGCTGGTGATGCAGAATCTCTGACTATAACATGCAGCCCTTCATAAACCTTTGGAAAATCCTCAATCAGACATTGACACAACAGCAAGGTGCACTGTGCTGTCTGTTATCTGCTATTATTCCATCCAACCTCAATGCACTTTTCTAAATCTCCTCATTATTCTGTCTGAAGGACGCCGCAAACCACCTTATAGAAGCTGACACCAGCTCAGCAAGGTTAATGGAACAAATGGACAAGGGCGATTAATTTGTTGCTGTTCTTTTGCAGATAACTCACTCACATATGAGAGGTGTCCAACCCCGTCAATGCGGAATCTATATAATGGAATGGCACATGATGTCCTCTCTCATGATGATACTTCATCTACGTTAACTAGCAATGACATTCGTCCCCAAGGGCAGCAAACACCATTTTACTATTTGATATGACGTCAGGTTAGCCGAGGGTCGAGCTTGCAATAGCACCTCAAGAATTTCCGTAGGAGCAACAACTGCAGAAACCTTTGGAAGGTCATCCCAGCAATGATCGCTAAAGTGACACTCAAAAACGTTATTGCATCTGCTGACCTTGTCTAAACTTGCTTCTCATTAGTTTATCTTTGTTTAGTTTGGAGATGCAATGTGAAAACAGGCCCTTTGGCCCACTGAATCCGCTCCAACCAGTGAACACAGTGCACTAACACTATCCTACACACTAGGGACCATTTACAATTTTTACTGAAGCCAAGTTAACGGATTCACATGTATGTCTTTCGAGTGTGGGAGGGAAATGGAGCACCGGGGTCAGGGGGAGAACGTACAAACTCCATAGAGACAGCACACATAGTCAGGATCAATCCCGGGTCTCTGGCACTGTAAGGCAGCAACACTACTCTGCGCCACCCTGATTAGTATGGATGCCACGGGTTATTTGGAGAAGGCAGGAGAATGGGGTTACAATGGAGAGATAGATCAGCTATGATTGAATGGCAAAAATAGACTTGATGGGCCAAATTGAATACATTCTGCTCTTATCACTGATGACCTTATGACCTTCTGGCACCCTACTGCCCGTTGTGCCATCGTGCCGCATCAATTCCTTATCATTTGTCCTTCATCTTGGTGCTGATCCAGGTTCTACTCAAATTCTTCTGGCGTGATATTGTGCATAATGCAATGAGCTATAAGATGCAGGTCATTTAATTGGGCTTTACTCTATATTCCCCAGTATTCAAGGAGTGTGAACGTCTCTTTCAAAATGTCCTTAGATGTACTAATTTTACAGGAGGTTCCTTGGTTCTCATTTGGCCTGCATTGCTCAACTTTGATGATGTTGCAGAGTGCTGGCATCAGCTAAGAAGAGAGGAAATAGATACATCACCATGCAAACTATCTTCTAATCTTCCTGAAGAAGAAGGGTCTCGACCTGAAACGTCGCCTATCTCCTTTGCTCCTTAGATGCTGCTGCACCCGCTGAGTTTCTCCAGCCTTTTGTGTACCCTCGATTCTCCAGCATCTGCAGTTCCTTCTTTAACACTTCTAATCTTCCTATGTGTAGGAAGGATCTGGAGATGCTGATTTACACAGAAGATAGACACAAAATGCTAGGGTAACTCAGTGGGACAGGCAGCATCTCTGGAGAGAAGGAATGGGCGAAGGCTGAAGTAGGGTCTCGACACGAAACGTCACCCATTCCTTTCTCCAGAGATGCTGCCTGTCGCGCTGAGTTACTCCAGCATTCTAAAATGAGCATTAGCAGAATGAAGATGTGAGAGCTGCCAACAAAGCCCAAACAGGCTGGTATCATCTTTCTGATCCAATGCTCAATGATTTAACATTTATGAACTGTAAGCCCTCATTATTCCCTACAGACGGTGAAACTTCTTCTGGTGTTTAGTTGGAAACATTGTGCCCCACTAGTCGTGATAGTGGCTGATGTTACAAATGCAGTTTTATGCAAGTCTACTTCTTAATACCCATCACAAATGCAACGTCTGGTTTGGTCTGGTAGGGCGACAGCTGATAATGTGCTGTCACCTTGGTCACAGCCTGGAAGGAGCTGGCATGGGTGGTTCTGACATTGACACTGTGTGGCCAACTGGACATGCCACAGCAGCATCTTTCTGCACGACTACTCAGGGACTTCTGTGAGTAACCATCTTCTCAGCTGGTACTGGTTGCTGCTGCTGCTCCTCTTCTTCATATTAGTTGTACATCCAAAGGTGTGAGCTAATAACAGCACCCATGATAAACAGGGTTAGCAACTCAGGTAACAAAATCAAAAGAGGGAAGATGGTTCAGGAACCTTCCTGAACTACCATCTTGGTTAGTAGACACAACATGCTGGAGTAACAGCGGGACAGACAGCATCCCTGGAGAGGAATGGGTAATGTTTCGGGTTGGGACCCTTCCTACACATCTTGATTGGTAGTTCTTTTCGCAATGGCACAGAGATAGTAGGCGAGGGTGGATCTCCTTTACGTTGAGTTTGCACAGTCAGTCAATTTGTAAATGAATCCTACTGCCCTTACTTGGCAGATATGCTGCTCAACAAATCTTCAGCCCACTCAGTTAACAATCCATGCCATATAATAAGATTCTTATCTAAATTTAGAAAGGCATTCGCTGTTTACACCTAAGGGGTTTTTAATTTAATTTACAATTAAATTAAAGTGGGAATCAACTGCGTGTCTATTTTTCAGATTTTAACAGGTAACCTTCCTCATTGCCATCTGACTTGTTTGATAAGATCAAGCGAGTGTTTGGCAAAGACAGGGAAGCCAATTACATAACACAAATACATTATTCCGAGTCCAAGCTCAGCTATGTTTAATACACCTATTGTATTAAGGGTATAAAGTTTAATTGTTTTGAACAGCTAGGTTCAGTTCTGACCTATTTACTCTTATATCAACCTGGACGTGAGAGAAACTCACAATCCAGAGTGCACTTGTTCTTGTTTACATGATAATTAAGTCAGAGGTCAAAATTATATAAAAGTTCATTTTACAAAAGGGACATTTTTCCACGAATCATTCTCTGCCTAGTTTGTTTCCCCATTATTATACAACAGTTGAAAGCATTGATAAGCAAGGGGTGTTCAGCACATTAGAAATAATAAGGGCATTATTAGGATGTCACAGTTTGTGCAGCTGCATTAGCTGTTGCCTCACAATTCCAGCGGTATGCGTTCGATCCTGATCTCTGCTGCAGACTGTGTGAATTTTGCTCATCGTACTTGTGGCTACCTGAGTTTCCTTTGGGTGATCTGGCGTCCTCCCATGTGCCAAAGAGATGCAGGTTGCTAGGTTTTATATAAACACACAGCACATTATTCTAATTCTAGGCTGTGCTGTGTTTAATGCTCCTATTGTCTGAAGGACATAAAGGCTAATTGTTTTGAACAGATATGTTCAGTTAGAAACTACTTCCTCTTATGTGCCTTACATGTATTAAATGTTAACCTACCATGTTAAGGGTAGGTTAAATTAGGTGAGGTGAGGGTAGGTGAGAGGGGAAATTAAATCAGCCATGATCAAATAACGTAGTAGACTCATTGGACCCAATGTCCTAATTCTGCTCCTATGTGATATGATCATTAGGTCATAGGGTCATAAAGAATAGGAGTCGAATAGGCCCATCGTCTACTCCGCCGTTCGGTCATGGCTCATCTATCTCTCCATCCCACCGCCAATCTCCTGCCTTCTCCCCATAACTTCTGACGCCTGTACTAATCAAGAATATTACGATCTTATGATCATATGATCTTATGAACCTCATAATTACTCAAGGGTGAAGTTGAGTACAGTGGTGGCTGTGGAATAAGAGGCAGGTAGATAGGAACATGGGGAAAATAGAATGGGAATAATGCAGCATCAGTGTAAATGTGTTCTTCATTGTCAGTGGTGGGTTGAAAGATCTGTTTCCAAGTTAGTCACACAGTGTGGAAAAAGGCTTTTCGGCCCAACTAGCCCATATCGACCAACATGTCCCATCTACGCTATTCCCACCTACCTGCGTTTGGCCCACATCCCTCTAAATCTGTCCTAATCATGCACCTGTCTAATTGTTTCTTAAATGTAACAATAGTCCCTGACTCAACTATCTCCTCTGGCAGCTCTTTCCATACACCCACCACCCTTTAAGTGAAAAAGTTACCCCTCAGATTCCTATTAAATCTTTCCCCCTATGTCCTATGTCCTCTGGTTCTCCGTTCCCATACTCTGGGCAAGAGACTCTGTGCATCTACCTGATTTTTTCCTCTCATGATTTTATACACCTCCATAAAATCACCCCTCATCTCCCGGCGCTCCAAGGAAAAGAGTCCCAGCCTGCTCAGCCACTCCTTATAGCTCAAGCCTTCGTGTCCTGGCAACATCCTTGTAAATCTTCTCTGCATCCTTTCTAACTTTATAACATCTTTCTTACAGCATGGTGCCCAGAACTGAACACAATATTCTAAAACTGAATACAATATTCTAAATTCAGCCTCACAAAATGTCTAATATAACTGCAACATGACCTCCCAACTTCCATACTCAATACTCTGACTATGAAGGACAATGTGCCAAAAGCCTGTTTAGTGCCAAAGGATGTATGGCTCAATGATAACCAGGAAATACTGGCACAGAGATTATGGCTTCATGGTTTCTGTATTGCATTGAGAATTAGAAACATAGAAAATAGGTGCAGGTGTAGGCCATTCGCCACTTCGAGCCTGCACCGCCATTCAATATGATCATGGCTGATCATCCAACTCAGTATCCTGTACCTGCCTTCTCTCCATACCCCCTGATCCCTTTAGCCACAAGGGCCACATCTAACTCCATCTTAAATATAGGCAATGAACTGGCCTCAACTACCTTCTGTGGCAGAGAATTCCACAGACTCACCACTCTCTGTGTGAAAAACGATTTTCTCATCTCGGTCCTAAAAGACTTCCCCCTTATCCATAAACTGTGACCCCTTGTTCTGGACTTCCCCAACATCGAGAACAATCTTCCTGCATCTAGCCTGTCCAAACCCTTATGAATTTTGTAAGTCTCTATAAGATCCCCCCTCAATCTTCTAAATTCCAGTGAGTACAAGCAGATTTAAATTCCAGCGAGTACAAGCCGATACTAGGACCAACTAGTATAAAAACACACTAGAACCTTAAAATTTCCTATATTTTAAATAATTCCAAAAGTACATTATTTGTAACATAATAACATTCTCAATAAATTCAGGTACATTCATCCACAGCACTGAAGACAGTGTTTTGAATGTGGAATAAAACAGGCTCTAGCTCATAATTCTAAATTACTATTGCTTTTTCCACTTTGAAAAAAAGCAATAAAATGTGGAAAAATGGAAATTAACCACATTTAGTACATACTAAATTATGTCACTTCATTATATCATGAATTGTTGCCTTGAACAATTTATTAATTTATATATTTCTGTCAAGCAAACTATAATTAAGTTTTTCATTATGTATTGATCTCATAAAATATTAATTTCAGCCTCTAAAATATTGCCTTTAAATTAACTTGATTTTAAAGTTAAACATTTGGTGAAACACATTCATCTATTGTATAAAATGTAGTTTCAGCAGAGAGTGCAATTTTTAATTATTCAGATAAAGTAAATATTTCCTTAGTGACCATTTGACATTTTGCCACCATCCCAGCTCCTGACCTAATTCACTGGGCAATTCTCATTAGTTTCTCCTAACACCTATTTAACAAGGATTCAAAAGGAATATAACTTCTTGTAAAGTTCATTTAACATATTAACATACCATTGAGTGGAAGGATTTAAATTGGTAGTAGGTGATCAATGTTTGGAATGAATGTCTATTAATCTTGGTCACTAAAATGTTCTGCTCAGAGGAAAATATGTCTCAAGAAATAGAATTTCTTTGGGGTTTGAATGGTAGTTTAAGTTGGAATTTCCCTCCATGCTAGTGCCTATGTTATGTGACTATTAAAACACAGAACTTTCATCCAAACTATTCATCCAGCTCATTAAAAACAGCTAAGAGAAACTTAGAGTCATGAAGTCATATAGAATATAGAGGCCTTTCGGAGAAACCTGCCCATGCTGACCAATATGCCTCATCTACACTAGTCCTACCTGCCCTTGTTAGGCACATATCCATTTAAACCTTTCCTATCCGTGCCTTCTAAATGTAGTGGAAGGAACTACCTCAACTACCTCTTCTGGCAGATCATTCCATATAACCACCACCCTCTATGTGAAAAAGTTACTCCTCAGATTCCTAATAAATCTTTCCTTCTTTCTAACTCCTTAAAGCTATGTCCCCCGGTTCTTGATTACCCTACTGTCAGTAAAAGACTGTGCATTTAACCTATCTATGCCCCTCATTACCTTATACACCTCTTTAAGATCACTTTTCATCCATGTGTGCTCCAAGGAATAAAGTCCTAAGCTGCTCAACCTCTCCTTATAGATCATGCACTCATGACCTAGCAACATCCTCATAAATCTTCTCTGCACTCTTTCGAGCTTAACAACATCTTCCCGATAGAAGGGTGGCCAAAATTGAACACAATACTCCAAATGTGGCCTCATCAACGTCTTGAACAACAGTAATATATAACATCTCAAAATATTCCCAATCCCAGTAATATAACATCCCAACATCTAAACTTAATACCCTGACTGATGAAGCCTGTTGTACCGAATGCCTTCTTGACCACTCTCTTTACCTGTGACACAACTTTCAAGGAACTATGTACCTGCTCCACTAGATCCCTCTGCTCACAACGCTCCCAAGAACCCTGCCATTCACTGCGAAGATCCAGCCCTGGTTTGACTTCCCAAAATGAAACACCTTGCACTGATCTGCATTAAAATCCATTAACAATTCCTCAACCCACTTGCCCCCAAACTGATGACGATGTTGCTGTGAATTTTGATAACCATCTCCGCTATCTACTTTACCACCCACTTTAGTGTGATCTGCAAACTTACTAATTGTGCCTTCTACGTTCTCGTCTAAATCAATGATATAAACCACCCACGAGAATGGGTCCAGCACCGATCCCTGAGGCACACCACTAGTCACAGGCCTCCAGTCTGAAAAACAATCTTCCATCATCAACCTCTACTTCCTTCAATTAAGCCAATTCTCTACCAATGTGATCTAACATTCCAGACCTGCCTACCATGCAAATACCTTGCTAAAGTCCATTTTGACAATGTCTACAGCTCTGCCCTCATCAACCTTTTTCGTTACCTCAGAACATTCGATCATATTTCCCATGTACAAAACCAGGCTAACTATCCCTAATCAGAAGATAGACATAAAATGCTGGAATAACTCAGCGGGTCAGGCAGCATCTCCGGAGAAAAGGAATAGGTGATGTCTCAGGTCAAGACCCTTCATCAGCCTCCGTCTATCCAAATGCATATATATCTTACCCCTTAGAATACTCTCCAGTAACGTGCATACCACATATGTTAAGCTCGCTGGTCTATAGTTACCAGACTTTTCCTTGCAGCCCTTCGTAAATATAGACACAATATTAGATTCATATAGCTCAGGCAGGTCTCCTACAATTTCTTCTCGAGCTCCCCACGGTGTCCTTGGGTAGATCTTTATTGTAGAAGGGTGGTTGATGGTCAGCATGTACTCAGTGGACTGAAGGGCCTGTTTCCAGGCAGTTTCTCCTTCTGACTCTAAAACCTTTTTCAATATGTTGGGCTTCATTTATGATATAAAATAATACAATCTAATAACAGAGTAAGGAAGTGAAGTATGGTACAAGGTCCACCATCAACATACCTCAGATTCCCACATATATCCATACCTGTTTACAAAGCATGATCAATTCTAATGCATGAACTCTGGGGAGTACAATTTGAAGGCTAACTTGTACTTTAACTAGCAGAGTGTATACTCAGTTATAATTTTCCATACAACTAATGACGGTGTGTGAACTCATTATAAAAGTTTCTCAACTGCTATAGAGAAGTACCGGTGCCCGCAATTAAATGTCCAAGAATTCAAATAAATTTAGTGTGGAACTGTGAAGAAGCTAAATTGGACAACATGACCACCAAAGCTGGTAACACATATTTGTGAAATCTCTGTAAGTAAAGTTAGACATCTATGTCAGATGTGAAGAGGATCATAAATGAAAGATATGACTAATTTGTCACTTGTATAAATAGTTCATGTGCAGACAGGAGATTAATTTTAATTTGGCATCATGTTCAGCACAGACATTGTGGGTCAAAGGGCCTGTTACTATGCTGTACTATTCTATGTGTTATATATATTTACTCTAGCGCAGGCAAAAATGGAATATTCAATTATTACTTAATGAGTATTCTCTGTGTTTATTACTAGAGCTCCTTTACATTGAGTATCACGTTCAGCCCAGATCCATCCCATTAAGACTACAGTGTAATATAAACTCAAGGCTAGTTTACATGAGTTAATTTTCTTAAAGCCCAAAAGCATATTTATCAATCTTCAAAATGGTGATAGTAGTTACAGAATACAAGCTAAAATACTCACTGTTGCACTGCCTGCTGTTTATTCCCCCAAATACTTTGATGGTGTGGGAGTTGTCTTGGCATCTGCATGTGCTCAAAATATTTTTCTGGTACAATAAAATGACATTGTCCATACTTGAAAAACATCAGTAAACAAAAATGGAGGCAACAGGTTACATTAAGAAGCTGTGAACGATTTAAAGACTTAAATAAAGGTTGTTGTGTCATCTCCCGAAGAGTTAGGAAGGGGTTGAAATGAACTCTGAAGTCAAGGTGCATTGGGTGCTGAAAACTAAAATAGTTGCTTATTTCTGGAGATCAGTGTTAGTAGCTGACAATTCAAAATCAGATATAATGAAGCTTAGATGTGTGGCAATTTTCTTTCTGTATTCCTAATGACAGAAATCCCAGAGCAAAATCTCTGATGAGCCAATCTAATTTCTATTCTTCATGAAGTTTTAAAATGTTATTTATTTTCTATTTTGTTTGCCAATGTGAAGCAGGGCAACTACACACACACACACACCGCTGTCAATATAAAGTATTTGTGATTTATGTAGCAAGAGATAGCTGCATTCGTAAGTGTCCTCTAATTTGGCCTATTAATATGTCTAAACTATTAGCTTCATCAGAGTGCTCACAAGTACATGAATGTCATATTTCAATTTCCTGCACCAATCGACCCCAGGAGGCCAAGTCATTAAATATATTTAAGAGGTAGATATATTTCTTAATTCTAAAGGGATCAAAGGACCTGGCAGTAAAGCAGGAATAGAGTACTGAAGAGAATGATCAATTATGATCATGTAGAATAGTGGAGTAGACAGGAGTGTCCAAAATCCCCATTATTACTCTCATGTTTCTAACCTTTTTTATGCCTATTCTAGTTAAGAAATTCTAGGTCTTGGTTAGCAGTAACTTTGCCAGGTGTATACATCACTAAGAGCTCATTTATGAATGCAATCCATTTCACTCTTATAACTGGAGCCAGTCATAATCACAATACATAAAATTGGTTCAAATCTAAGCACTCGCGAAATGTCCAAATCAATCAAATTCCTGCACCAGTCTTCCCTGTTGCTTCTACTAAACATCTTTGTGGTATCTCTTAATGAGATTACCAATATAAAGTATTTCAGCACCAGATGAAAGGTAGACTTGTTCTATCGATTTCTGCTCATTTTGTCCAGATTAAAACTGCCCAAGCTGTTGGCATTATAAAACTGACCAATGAAATTATTAGTGTTAACTGAATGTACAAGCCCTTCTTCTACAATAATATAGCATAAATAAATATTTAATTCATTCACCATAATAAACCTGACATTCTACAGTTTCCAGAATTCAGATTTAAAGATTTTATCTTGAACTTTTAACAGATCCACAGATAAATGCATTCTTAAATAGAAGCTGTGGGAAATATGAAATAAATAAATAGCAGACCATCTTGACCATTTATAGTGCTGTTTATTTCACTAATCTGAAGCATAACATGCACAACCCCATAAGGTCATAGGATATCACTGGGGAACCTAATATATTCATGCAAATGATTCACAACAAACGTGGCAGCAGGTATCAGTTAGAAGGCTTTGCATGTGTTGTGATCATTGATATTGCAAGACTAAGGCTTATGTTTGGTGGGAAGGACATGTTCTTAATGGTACACAAATGTTGCCAGCATTAGAAATGACAACAACGATTCAGTGTTCTCCACTCATAAACAGTACAGAAGGGCAGAAAAAGAACTGAAAAATCATGTGCAAAAGTCAAACACGAGTATCAGGGAATTAAGATGCATACTTTTTCATATCTGGAAAATGTTTCAAAGTAAAACAATTTGCATGGGTCAAATCACAATGCCTTCAATGGTATAACTCCATCATTGAAAGCCAATATCCTTCACATAATAGTCGGCCACATTATGGGATGGGTAATAGGCTGTCATGCTAAAAGACAAAAACTAAGATTGAGTAAAACACACAGTGCTGGAGTAACTCAGCGGGTCAGGTAGCATCTGTGGAAGAATGAATAGTCTCAGGTTAGGAGCCTTGGTCAGACTGAATCTTCGACTAAGATTCAAATTTTGTTGGGTGCTTGAAATGGCTTCAGGCCACGAAGACCAGAATAGTGCAAAAGGATATTAAAAACTCATGAAATGAAATAGTCATACATTTAAGCTGTAGAAACCATATTTCATGAATGCATTCATATGAATTAGTTATGTACAAGGGTGCAATTGTGCAGACAATAACAATAAGCCTGGATTGTTGATTTTTGAAGAGCAAAGTTAACGAGCATTTGAATTTGGAAGTTGAAGAGATGAACACACTGCAAAAGATGTCGGTAATCGGACAAATGTTATATAGTCCGAGGCATAAAGCAGAGGATGGGATGTCAGAGAGATGAAAAATATGGGCTTCGCAAAGAAAAGAGCAGCAATGTCTAGTGTGGGGAATATTCCAGCACAGAAAGGAAGCCCAATACTAATTCATATCTGAGGTCAAAGAGAGTGACTGCCTCCACAACCTGACCATACGTTATTTGCCTCCTTTAACATTTTGGTCGTTTGAAGTGTGCAATTTTCAACAATATGTCATCATCACAATGCTATCTGCAACGGAGACACGAGTTACTCAGACAATGAGTGAAATATGAATATTCATCATAATTGTTTTCACCACTGTTTTGGTGGCTTTGGGTTTTAAAGATTAATACGTAATGATAACTAGATAAAAACTGGTTGCAGTCAGCTACAGAGTTCTTTCAAAATCTAATAGATGTCCACTGTGTATGCTTATATGAATCAATGAATCTCAGAACACAATACCGATAAGCAAACATTGTGACTACCATTCTAGAAGCCCTCGATATTGATGCTAATCCTTCGGTGTTAGCTGTACCCTGCTCCCAATGTGTATTTCTTTAACTTGGAAAGCATTTAATGTTAGGGTTTGGAAATATAGAACACAAAGAGTAAATGCAGCAGCAAAACAAAATAAACACACATGCCACTAGTGATGCACAACATAATTTATTTCACTGGGAATACATCTTGGAGGCTCTGTCATGCTGTCATACGGAAAATAAAATATCAACATCTAAAAGACAAACAGACCGAACGCTGCACACCAATAAATATATGATGATGGCAAACAGCTGTCCTGTGATTTTAAATACATTGAAGAGAAAATATTAAGAACTAATTGTAGAGCGCCATGGCTAACCAATTGAAGGTGCTGAGTTGCTTGTTCTAGCTACATGAGATGTGCAACAGTGGGCTTTAGTCAATTCCTTTAAATGGGGCAAAAGACAATGCAATGGATTCTGCAATGGATGCCTGAAGGTTCTTGGGCATCAAAAGGTGGGAGAAACATCAACGTTTGCCTCCAACAGCTCTGCATTGCAACCTCTATGGATGTATTTATGGCAGAAGGCACACATCCCCTTCACAAAATGTTAAATGAAAACACTGATGCTGCACAACATTGAGGTAGTTGGCTCCACTCCGCTGGATTAGTTGCCTGATGTACGAACACACTGTGACTTGGGAGCTTCCTATGACTCCGTGTGTTCTCTCTCTCTCTCTCTCTCTCTCTCTCTCTCCTCTCTCTCTCTCTCTCTCTCTCTCTCTCTCTCTCTTTCGCACTCTCTCTCCCTCTCTCTCTCTCTCTCTCATCTCTCTCTCTCTCTCTCGTCTCTCGTCTCTCTCTCTCTCTCTCTCTGCTGTTATCCTTTCCAAAGTGCCTCAAAGGCTGCTGTGCCCATTTTAAATACTGCAGCATTAATCACTCTGTGTCCCATTGCACATAATTATTTATTTTTAATGCTCGCACACCATTGCCAAACTCAGTCTGCAGTGTTATCTGTGGTTATGGAATTATGCACTGGTAACTCACAAATAACCTTTTGAACAAAATATAACTGAAATTCCATTCCATTGAGCTTGTTTTCAACTGCCTTCAAAAAATATGTTCACAGAAGTAGCAATGAAAAGCAATGAGACTAAATCCATTAGTTTGTTCTCTAACTACCTTATTTATATTTACTTTTCATAATTGTTGTCAAACAGGAGAATCAAATGTTGTAATTGCTATAAAAAATATGCCCTTTCATTTAGTTGCAATATTTTGCTTTCCCAAAGCACCAATCTTAAAACCATTTTTCACATCATGGAAATAAATTTATTAATTTTTTTTAGTTCGTTTTATAAACCAAAATTTTCTTCCAGTTATACTGCATTATTGAGCAAAGCCTTCAATCATTGCCCTGGAATAAAAATTCCAGAACATAGATTGTCTAATCAGCTGTAAATAAGGCAATAGAAAGCCTGTCTTCTTGTACCATGGCGCAATGTATATAAATCAGAAACAGTTTGAGACTAATTGCTGATGGGGGGGGGGGGGGGGGGGGAGGGGGGGAGCAATGGTAGAAAGTACTTTCATCCATAAATGCCGGACTTATCTTGACTTGTATGGTGGAAATCGCACTGTTGAATACACTGATTAATGTTAAACACCAAAGGTAGACAAAAATGCTGGAGAAACTCAGCGGGTGAGGCAGCATCTATGGAGCGTGGGAATAGGTGACCGATTCGGTCGAGACCCTCTTCAGACCAATGAATGTTAAACTGGTTAATGTTAAAACACCAAGGCAATCACTTATTTGTCGTTTAAAGGGATCACATCAATATCAAGCATGGAAGGAATCAACATTTAGTGAACATGGAAGCAAAGACAATATAAAGGACCAGAAGAACAAAATAATTTATTCACATTAAAATGGTAACTGTGATTGGTGCAAGAGGCGCATTTTGCGAAGAAGTCGACGTTATAGTTGTCTACAAAATAGATAACAACGTTTAGCTTATGCTAATAAAGAATGAAAGAAAGATAATCTGCTGTCAAAAAAACCCATTCAACAGGTGAAATAAATCGCTCGCATGAAGAAAGATTAAGATCAACTGTCCACACAAACTATTTTGAAGGCATTATTAAAATGTGAAGTATATGCAAAAATGTCTTCTGCCACTGACTTTAGACATTCAACATTTTAGTTAATTATGTGTCAATACTTTGCAAATGTACGTCTCTGCTGAAGTTAGTAACTTTCCTGAACTGCTCGCTTTGTTGTGTGTGTCCAAAAGATAGCACGAGCCGACCCAAAAATGATAAGAAACAGTTTCAAAGGTGGGAAAGCAAGAACGGTGCAGGAATTAAGCGAAGTCACCTACCTTATCAAGCCAGTATACTGAGAGTAGCCTTGCGAATAACTCTCTGCCATTGTTTTAGTTCCACCTTGATAACCCAGATATGTAATGGGCTGGTACCAGGTCACGGGAGCTGAAGAAGTAGACGGCATGGTGTCATCTTGGACCAAGAAGCTGCAATTGAGTCCCGCTTCATGGTGCGAGAGGCCGTAGGAATCTATGGGTTCAGTCTTAAACATGACGGCATCTTCAGAGGTTCGCCTCTCATAATGGGTCTTTGCTGTTGAGGGGAAATGGAATAGTCGCTATAAGGGGAATAACTGGAAGGCATGTAACCAAATGTGTTGCCGGCTTCCTGGCTCATGTTCATTGGTGGCTGCGATTCGGGTTGCAATGTTCCTTTCAACCTTCGCATTGGGAGAGCCGCCAGTCTCGGCGTAACCGTACGAACTGGAAATGTCCGGGATGTAAGGAGCGTGGTCGCAATCGTCCGTGGTAAGAAGTTGGTGGGCTGCGTGCGGCCAGATAGATGGGGGTTGAGCGGCAGGAAGGGAAAACGCAAAATATTCAGTGGTGACATTTGCCCTCGGGGGCTTGAGTGGCAGGCGTCATCTCTCTCCAGGCAGATTTCGGATTTCATGGACTGCAGAGTGGCGGGGATATTACTTTGCTCTATCGAACTTAGGTTCTCCCCGGGACAAACTTTGAGCAGTTTGGGATCGCTGGGAGATTCCTATCTGTGTTAATCAGCGACCAGGAGCCCACGGGAGCGGGGGCATGGTCTGTTTCCCCGCTCCTATCCCTTCAGAACTGCTTTCACTCAAACCTAAGTCGCAGTTGGTCCAAGTGGACGGTTCTGTAGCCTCGCTGAGACTGGACACAGAAGATAAGGCTATGCCCTCTAGATGTTTGGGGGAAATACTGCTTTTCTCCGAGTCACTCTCAACTTTCCTTTCCAACGCTGTAGTCAGCTCAGACTGAGGAAGTAAGTCGTCCATATAAAGTCCCATTGAGTCGGAGACCGCCTTCAGCAGGTCTGTTGTGGACCCATCTCTAGAGCTCGTTCCAGAAGAGTAGGACAGAACCTTGTCTGCTGTTTCCTTCTCGTCCATGTTTTTCATGTTCCCTTGCTCCATTCGACGGGCGGAAGTGTACAGGAACCAGCTTGCGTTCGCTCTGCCTGCTCTGCTGGTTCTCAAGGTTGAGCTCGGCCAACCACGACTCTGCAACTTCCCCCAGGCGTGAACTCCATCCCACGCATCTGCTCACCTCACTGTCAAAGGCACCAGGGCAATTCTTAGCATCAACTTTCAAGTTCTATCCAACAAGCACAACTTTTGCATTGCCTAGGTCGTTATAATTAAAACTGGCATGGTGTGCAACACGAACACGAAACCAGACGCTACGAGCGGAATCAAGTTAGTGCTTTGAGGATATCAGCAGATTAATTCAAAACATAAACGGAGAAAACTCAAAACGTCTTTATGGCTAACTGATCTATTTTATAAAACTTCGCACATTTAGGGATCCCGATGCCCGCCAGATTTTGAAAGTTAAACCTCGAAACCCCAATTGATCCCCCCCCCCTCCCCCCCCCTCCAATATGAACCAAGAATATTTGTTGCTGTCTAGTTGTTACAGATGCCTGTGGGGTGGACAGAACTGTTCAAACTCTGGTGTAGTTCGAGTTATTATTTTAAGCGCCAGGCGCATGCGAAAAACGCGTTATAACTCCCCGGTTAATACTAGGGTTTCTTTTTTTCTTCTCAATTGTATTAATTCGTTTCGCTCGGCTAAATCATTCCTACCTGAACGCTTGAAATAGCGATCGTAGCCGGCTTGATCTCCGGATTTGTGCCTCCTTCCCCTCGCAGTCTCGGCTCTCCCTCTATCACGTGTGAGTTGAAGATGTGAGACTTTACGTACAGTATTGTGCAGCGATCATCACACGTCACTAAAAAAAAAGTTTACTCCTGAAAATGTGTGACTTACAAGGTAGAAACATCCGGGGTCATTTTCACCCTCCTCCTCCCCCTCCTCGCTTTGCCTGAAAGCTCCACTGTCGCTCGGTTTCCCCGCGAACTACCCAGAGCTTGTCAATTTCTGTTCAATTACACCCGCTCATTCTCAAAGTCCGGCGGCCACCGCAGTTTGCTCTGACCGAGTTAAGGTGCAAGAGACACAAACTAAATGCGCCTTTCCAGATTGTGTTTCTTTCAAATACTGTACCGCACAGGAATACAATTCAAAACCGCAAGTTAGTGTTTTTATAATAAGCAGACTTCTTGAATTGAACAGTGGAAAGAGTTGGACGGAAGCCGCCCGCATCTGTTCAAAAGAAAAGAGCTATGGACGTGGGATTTAAACCGTCAATTTAAATCAGAGACGTCAGTGTGAAAACCCTTTGGTGGATGTAGATGGGAGCTTTTGTCAAAGTAACTGGAAGTTGCAATTGAGTGCTGAAGCCAGCGATTTTCGATTTTTAGAGGGGGGGGGGAGGAGGCTGAGGACTGCACGAGAGGTGGGAAGTTGGAAGGAGTTCGAGGAACGGGGGGGGGGGGGGGGGGGGGGGACAATATCCTTCATATTGTGAAATGACATCCTGTTGCCCAAGACCTAGAAACGTGACGTCTTTAACAACAGCGGGGTACAATGTACCGGAGAGCGTCAAGATAGTTTGAGATAAAGATTGTCTTCCAATTTTATTCGCTTCAAGATGTTGGTGGCAACCACAGTAATAATACTGAACACAGCGCAAGGTGCTTGAGCAAAGCACAAAGTGCTGGTGCACACAGACATTGTCTGACCCGCTGGGTTACATTGAGTGTTTTGAGCATTTAGTGTTTTGTTCAAGATTCCAGCATCTGCAGTTCCTTGCATCCTACATTAAGAATATTATCTCAATGCAACAACGGCGATTAGAGCGAGGTGGTTCAAAATATCAAAGATAATGGTGAAATATTGATGACAGTATAGTTGACGTTTCCAACTCATGATTCTTTCTCTTCTCTCTTCCAAACACTACCAGGAACGCGCAGGGCAATTTCCTCGCTGCCCGTCCTATTTCATTCTGTCACACCACCAAACTAAAGGCCATCTTTTCCTTGTGACCCTGAGAGGCAAGATCAGACGAGAGCAGACGAGAATGAGCAACAGCCCCGGCTGTCACAATGGTGGGAGCAGCCATCGTGTCCAACGTTTCCATAATCCAGAGACTTTGTGGAGACAGGTTGTGGGTGTCCGGAAATTCCCTCGTGAGTCCTGTCACCTTGGGGATTTTTCTCATGCATCCATTACTTCCGAGAAAGGCAACTGTTAGCCTGGGAGTTGAACCGTGGGCGCAACCAAGCTGCGGGCAAAGCGCCCATTGTAGAAAACGCCCAATTTCCTCCCCATGTTATTAGATTACGCCGAGGCTGCGAATGGTCGCAAACCAGTAAAAGCCACCTGCTACAATAGGGCCCATGGAAACATCACCTCAGCGGCACATTCGCATTCGACCAGCGCTAGGGCACATCAGACACTAGCAGAAACTGCAATCTGCACAATGTTTCCAATGTTAACGTGTACTTCATATAAAACGCAGTAAAATGAGTCAACTCACCTGAGTAGGTCGTGGAGCACTAAAATACTGCAGATGCTGGAATCTTGAGCACTAGAACATTGTACAGGAGGAACCCAGAGAGCTAGACAGCATCTGTTGAGGAAAATGGCAAGACTTCAAATCTCGAAGAAGGGCCGTTACCCCGAAATATTCACTGTCAATTTCCCTCTATAGATGGTGCCTGTCCAGCTGAGTTCCTCCAGCACGTGTTTTTTGTTTTTGCTTTAACTTCATAGGCACGTAAGTGTGCATATAAATAAGTGATGGACACTGATTTATCCGGTTACTTGGAACACTTTTGCGAGATAAACATTTCCCGAATAATACCCTACCACATTGATACCAATCATGCGATTGATATGTGATACCATTTCCGTCATGTACACCTCGTATGGTGTTGCGCATGTAACTCACCAGTACAATCCCGTAATCCTTCAAATCACAATCTTACACGAGTAAACAAAGTATCGATAGGCAATCTTTGATTTAATGTCGTACCACTGTCTCCTCATTAACTCGACCATGAAGAGTGTTCATTACATTGTACTGTTACCATCAACGTTTTGTGAGATTATTTGTTTCCGTTTTTGCCAACGTGCAACAATTGTAAAAACCACTGACTGCGTCAGATGGCCACTCGGGTCGGGTGCTCACCGCAGGTCTAACTAAGCAGACAAAAATCTCCAACTGCCGAAATCTGGAGTTAGATCAGGAACTTCTGCAGATATTCAGTAGTCAGTCAGCATATGTACAGAAAGTGACAGAGTTAACGTTTTCGGTTTATGGACAACATGAGAAAATAAGAAGGCTTGAGGTGTGAGTTCTGGAGAAATGTCAATGGGAGGAGAGACCAAGTTGGTCTAGGTGACGTGACACAAAGTCATGGGAGCTTCCTAATTAACCGCTGCCGCTCCGTCTGCAAGGGACTACCGTAAATATAAATCATTGTCGGCAATTAAAACAAAGACATGCTGGAACCATGAGATGCAAAACCAAACAGTTGCTGGTAATCTAAAATAGAGGTACATGCCAGAGATATTTCGCAAGTTATTTTGTGGAATTGACATAACTGATTTGGATGACATTGTACCAGAGCTGGCCATTTCTAAAGTTGGTTATCAGAAACTGTTGAATTTAATATTGAGAAGCAACGGCTGCAAAGAGACAGAAACTGGGATGTTTTTCTTGGAACTTACAGTGGTGGAAGCAGAAGATAGAGAGAGGCAAGACGTGACTCCACTAGTCATCGTTATCGAATCATACAGCATGGAAACAGGCCCTTCAGCCCAACTTGACCAGACCGATCAACATGTCCCGTCTACAATACTCCCACCTGCCTGCATTTAGCCTTTATCCATCTAAACCTGGCCTAACCATGTATTTGTCCAAATGTTTCTTAAATGTTGTGATAGTCCATGCCTCAACAACTTCCACTGGCAGTTCGTTCCACACACACATACGAGGATGGTGAATTAAACATCAAATTAAAGGTCATTTGATGCTCAGGTTAGGCAGATGAACTACTTGGAGGGTGCTCTGTCTGGGCAGCTTTGAAAGTCTTGTGTTACCAGGTTAACCCTAATCTTCAATGAAACATTTCCTTCACCCCACACCCCCCTCTTCTGCAATTTGTTTCATATATTTTTGGGTCTAATGAAAAGTCATGGACTTAAATATTAATCATGCTTCCCATTCCACAGAAGCCATCCGACCTGCTGAATATCCCTTAGCATCTTCTGCTTTCATTTGTAAGATAACTGAGCACAAGAGAACTGGATGAGATGCATTTTAATTCACACACTGTAAGTCAAATATGGGAGGAGGATGGACAATAACTGACCTGCTAATGTTCTCCATTAATGTGTTTATATTAATGGAGGCCCTTCAAACCATCTTCAATGTGTGCAATAAAAAATAATTGCAGCTGCCCCAGGAAGAAATGGTCAATGAGATGCTCATGAATTATTTTGCTGACTACAGGAACATTATATTCTGACTAGTTTACATTTTATCCCTGTTTGCTTTGTGTTTACCTTCTCCTAGCTAACAATGATCTATACTACATTTTCCTTGATCTCCACCTCCTTTGTCTCATTTTCACACCTTACACTTCCTTATCTCTGTTTCTCCCTCTCCCCCGACACAGTCTGAAGAATGATCTCGACCAAAAATATCAGCCATTATTTCTATCCAGAGATGCTACCTGTCCCACTGAGTTACTCCAACATTGTGTCTATCTTTGGTTTAAACCAGCATCTGCAGTTCCTTCCTAGAACATTATATTCATCTGGGTCTTTCGTAGTTTGCACTGCAACTGAGTTAATTGATCAATTGTATAGAATAGTACTATGTTACTATTTTACTCTTATTTGTTAAGACTGTCGGAGCTGAAGTATCTGAAGTAATTGTTTGGAACAAACACAATTTGATAGCAACACAAGGGCTACCCAGGAAACAATACATTGATACAATTTGTGTCTGTGGATTCTTGCAATTTATACGTAAATGCAATGATAATATTTTTAAGCATGCCATAGAATAGTTGATATGTGCTGATAGTTGCAGCACAAAGGTATTGATAGGAAATTAAAATAATGGAAAAGTGCAGATGTTTGAAATCTGAAATAACAAAAAAATGTTGGAAACACTTCACCTTTATGTTGTGCATACGAGGAATTTTGAAAAAAAGATTACGGATATTGCTGATCCTACAAATCTTTGTAGTTGTATCTAGTATAGGTAGATTTGTAGATAAATAGAGGTGCTGTAACAGAAGGGTTCACCAGTGTCTCAGTCTGAAGAAAATACAGAGTTCCGCATTGCTGTCTCATCCTTTCACTGCCAAGCTGACAGATTCAACTTCTGATAATCATTAAACTGATTAATATTAGGTCCAACCTGATGGTAAAAGAATCACTTCCTCTTTTTATGCTACCAGCAAGGAATTTGATCAACCAGCTGTGCGCTTTGAGAAATGGTGGCCCTGTGACCCAAGATTTTATATCACAATGGGAGTAAAACCACAGGCTACTCCCTGAGTTTCTCTCCTGATAACTGAAGTTCATAAGATTGCACCTTACCAAGACATTGTTTATACAATGATAGATCATTAATAAAATAGAACAATTGCTGAAGTTCATCAACCTTTGAGCAATTACTATTGAACAATTACTATTGTTGTACAAATGTGTCCATTGTTTAGAGCCATTGGGTAATATAGGACGGAAGTGGGTCCTCCGGCCCAACTGGTCAATGACGACCAGGATGCCCATTTAGTCCTAGTCCCCTTTTTTTCACATTAAGCTCATACCCCTCTTAACCTATCTGTCTCATATATCTGTCCAATTGTCTTTTAAATGGTGTTATTTTATCCACCCACTTTTTCTGGCAACTCCTTCCTTATACCTACCGCCTTCTGTGTGAACAAGTTGTCCCTCAGGCCCCTTTTTAAATCTTCCTTGTCTCATTTTAAGCCTACGCTCACTAGTTTTGATTCCCCTTGCCCTGGAAAAGGACTGTGCATTCACATGATCTATGCCCCACATGATTTTATACACCTCTAAGATCATGCTTCCAACACCTAAGTTCATAAGAATAAAGTTCTAACCTGTACAATTTCTCCGTGTAACCAGGCCATCAGGTCTTGGCACCATTCTTCTTTCTTTGCACTCTTTCCAGCTTAATGATGTCTTTCCTTTATCAAAGTTACCAAAACTGTACACAGCACTCCAGATGTGGCCTCAACAATGCCTTTACAACTGCAGCATAACGTCTCAACTCCTGTACTCATTGTCCTGATTGATGAAGGCCTGTGTGCCTAATGCCTTCTTCACCACCATGTCTACCTGTGATGCCACTTTTAATAGAATATGAACTTGTAATTCTATGTTCCTCAGTTTTACAACACCTCCTAGGGTCTTGCACTTCACTGTGAATATCCTAGCTTGGTTTAATTTCCCAAAGTGCATCATCACCTCTCACTTATCTGAACTGAACATAATTTGTCATTGCTAACCACACTCATCTAGTTAATCATGTTCTAAGTGTAATTTTTGACAATTTTCTTCATTGTCCATGATACCTATTTATGTTAGCATCAGCAGCATTTGGCACACCAAGAGTAGCAGACTTCCAGTCCTTCTACGTCAGCAGTTTATAGCATGTAATGATGTCCATGATTTAGAGCAATCTGATTACACTATTTATTCCTATGTTTCTCTTTTTATGAAATTTAGCGTCATGAAGCGCACACCTTAACTAAGACTAAACGGATGGCTAGTTGAATGCATATTATGTGGCTTGATTTAGTTCTGTTCCAGCAACGCAGAAGGGATCCACGGTGACTTGGTCATTTGAATTCAGAACTTGCTTATTGGGGGTTGTAGTGGAAGGGTGTTATTCTGGCTGGAGATCTGTGATCAGACAGGTTCCAGAATGATTTATGCATGACTTAAACATGAATGTAGATGAGTGTTTTTAGAAACTTTGCAGATAACATAAAAATTGGTGAAGTTGAGGACAGTGAGGAATGCTACAGTGCAAGTGTACAGCGGAATATAGATCAGCTACAGAAATGTGCGAAGAAATAACAGATGCAGTTTAATCTGCGGAATTGTGAAGGGTTGCACTTTGAGAAGTCGAAAGCAAGGGGATGGTATGTCATGGCAAGACCCTTAACAGAATTGATGTACTGAGCGATCTTGGGGTCCGTCCATAGCTCTCTGAAAGTGACAGCACAAGTAGCTGGAGTGGTAAAGAAGGTTTATGGTATGCTTGCCTTCATTGGTTAAAGCATTGAGTACAAGAGTAAATAAGTCATGATGCAGTTTTGTAGAACTTTTGTTAGATCACATTTGGAATACTGTGTCAAGTTCTGGTTGCCTTATTACTGGAAGGATGTGAGGGCTTTTGAGAGGGTGCAGAAGAGGTGAACCAGAATGTTGAGTAGAATAGAGGGTATTCGGTCTAAAGAGAGGTAGGACAGACTTGATTGTTTTCTCTGGAATGTCAAGGGTTGAGGGAAAAACAACAATATATACAATTATAGGAAGAATAGAGAGGGTAAATAATCAGAACCTTTTTTTTTCATGCTGGAATTGTCAAAGACTGGAGGACATTGTTTTATAGTGAGAAGGGCAAAGTTTAAATGAGATGTGTGGGCAAGTTTTTTTTTACACACAGACAGTGCTGGTGTGTGAAAAGTGCTTCCAGAAGTGGAGGTGGGGGCAGATATGAATGTGTAATTTAAGAGGCTTTTAGAAAGGCACGTGGATATGCAGGAAATGGAAGGATATGGATCACGTGCAGACAGAGGAAGCTAGTTTAATTTAGCATCATGTTTGGCAAGGATATTGTGAGTACCTATGCAATGCTCTTCTAAGTTCAAGGTATACAAGTTATATAAGATCCTGATCAAATTGTTAATTGTTGCTACAGATGTTTGAACAAAGGTTACAATTGTTTAGCACCTGTAACTTGTACCTGTAATGAGCTGAGGCACCAAAAGAATGTTTAAGTGAAATAATGTATTGCACAATGCTGTTATTGTGCAAATTGTATGTAGTTCCTACAATGAATAAACATTTTTGTAAGGCTTGAATTTCCAATTGCCATAATGCAATGAGAGCACATACCATCTTTATTAGTATTCATCTGCACATATCATCGTCCATTTAAAAATAAACTTTAATACAGAAACTTTCTGGTCCATCTTTCTGTTGTCTGGCAACTCCGATTTGCTGCCATGTTTTGAGTCTGGCTCAAAGTTTGCAGAGCAGCCACCAGGGCAGCTGTATTAGCATTGTGTATTAACAAAACCTTTCTGTATGATCCAAACTTGAGATATATAGAAAAATCCACTATTTTGAATGAAAAAAATAATGAACATAAAACGCATAAGGAAACTAAACTAGCTTGAATTGAACCATGCAGTCTAGCACAGGTCAGTTCACATGCCTGTGCAGAGGCTGAACCTGTAGCTGTATTCCAATACCGGTCAGAGAACATATACGAACACATACATTTTATCACTAATATTGCCATAATAAATTCCAGCCACCAACATTTAACTGCATTAGCCAAATTTCCTTATTTAATTACTACTAAAGTTCTTTGTAAATTAAAGCATTCCAAACATGCTTACATTGACAATATGCAGTAGTTTGTCATAAGCAAGGTGACAGAGTTAACTATCATTTAGGAATGTATTTAGAATAATTTACAAATGATAACAAAGAAATCATGTCTGGTTGAAACCCTTTCCCACGATGGAGAACACTAACATAATCGAGGAATGTATATCCCAAATGGTCTGTAATATGAAACAATTGTCTTCTTGCCAGTGCAAAGATTACTTGGCCAACAATGTCAGGTAGGAATTTTGCAAATTAACTTAATTCCAGAAATATAAGAATATAGTAGAATATTATAAAAAATATAGCATGGTACACAGCGGTAGAGTTGTACAGCCATACAGCACTTACTGAGCCAGAGACCTGGGTTTGATCCCGATTACGGGTGCTGTCTGTGTGCAGTTTGTACGTTCTCCCTGTGAGTGCATGGGTATTCTCCGAGATCTTCGGTTTCCTCTCGCACTACAAAGACGTACAGGTTTGCAGGTTAATTGGTTTGGTATAAATGTAAATTGTCCCTAGAGCATGTAGGAGAGTGTTAATGTGCGGGGATTACTGGTCCGTATGGACTCGGTGGGCCGAAGGGCCTGTCTCTGCACTATATCTGTAAACCAGACTAAAGCTAAAGAGAATTAAAGGCAGAGTAGTACACTTCTGTGATAGAGTAGTAATTTGAAGTTAAACAAGAAAGGTAGCAATGCCACACAGCGAAAAAGAGCTTTCTTACACTGATCAACAAACAGTTATAGGCAATGAATGATAATAAAGCTAGTTCCTGATCCATCTTCCAGATATAGGGAGAATACAGATGGCAGCACACATGTGACTTTCCCCAAATATCACTTTGTTTTCAGTGCCATCTTTTGTAGCATTGTCTTGCAAGTCCAGTTTAGAGTATTACAAAAAATATACAGCGCAGCATTAAACATGGCATATAATTAAGTAATAGATATATTGAGATTAATTCCATATTTAGTTAATGCTATACATGTGCAAAGGTATCTGCCCTTGGTTTATCAGTGCTGTGTTCTGAGCCTTTGTGCTTGTGATGCTGCTGCAAGCAAGTTTTTATTGTACCTCATTGTACTTGTGCATATGACAACAAACTGGGAAGCACAAAGAACTGCAGATGCTGGAATCTTGAGTAGAACATAAAGCGCTGAAGTAACTCAATAGATCAGCCAGCATCTCTGGAGGTCATGGATGGGCAACGTTTCAGGTCAGGATCCTTCTATTGCCTATCCATGACCTCCAGACATATCACCTGACCCATTTAGTTTGGAGAGAGTGAGATACAGCGTGAAAGTAGGTTGGTTGGCCCACTGAGTCTATGCCGACCAGCAAACACCCATGCACTCTATCCTACACATTAGGGACGATTTACAGTAGCCTATTAACCTCTGACCTGCACATCTTTGGAATGTGGGAGGAAACCAGAGCACCTGGAGAAAACCCACACACTCACAGGGAGTACGTCCAAACTCCATACAGGCAACACCCGTAGTCAGTATCAAACCCAGGTGTCTTGCGCTGTTTTTGAAGGTCGAGCAATAACAAAAACAATATTCACCTGCTCCTATCTCTGGCAGATTAGGTCGCCGCAGTGGGATAGGGCCTTAACTTGTGCCTGAAATTCCTGCATTTGTACTGGTTTGACTAATACTTAGCAAGCTTGGAAGAACACCTATTTTGGCGCAGCGATACATAAATGATACATCAAAAAACATATTTGAGAAGATTATATGGATAATTATCAATTTTCCATTTTTTGTATAAAACTGCAGCTTTGGTGAGGACACATTTGACATTTGATAGAATAGATCTGCAAATATTAATATCAATTTAGCATCCCAACTCATCTAATCAATCAGAAAAGAAAAGATAGCTCTCCAAAAAAGATTCCTCTTCAAGGTGTGGGTGAATAACAATTACGATCAATACCAAAGTAACATCAACTCATGATGTCACTTTTGTCTTGAAAGACCAACCAATTTTGTTTGGTCGTAAACAATTATAACGCTATTGATGGCATTAAGATAATCCAATGCACTTCACAATCATGAAGTACTCTTGAAGAGCAGTCACAATTTTAGAAAAAAATCACAGCCACTTTGCACAGGGCAAGTTCCATGACTGTGCTGAGATGAAGGGCAAAACAGCCAATTGCTGTGATAAATGTTGGGGGATAATTACTGGCTAGGACATCAGGGTGAATTCTCCTCCACCTTGTACTATGAGACCTTTAATGGTCACCTCAAGATGCCAGATGAGGTGCAGAGCTTGGCAGCAGTCCCTTAGACCTACATTGGAGTAATCAGTCAGGATGTTGTGCTCATGTGTTAGGTGCGAGACTAGAGTCCATAAACGTCTGGCAGAAGAGAGAGGGCTTTCACTGAACCACTAATACAAGTAAGTAAGTAAGTAAGTAAGTTTATTGGCCAAGTATTCACATACAAGGAATTTGCCTTGGTGCTCCTCCCACAAGTAACAACATGACATACAGTGACAGTTACAAATGACTCAGAAAACACTAAACATTATTAATAATAAAACATTAATGATAAAACACCATTGATCAAGCATGTGAACCAACAAAATACCAGATCAAAAGGAGGCTACAGATTTTTGGCTGTTGACCAGAGCAACTACTCGGGGATAAAAACGTTTTTTATGTCTGGCTGTGGCACCTTTGACAGTCTGGAGTCGCCTTCCAGAGGGAAGTGACTCAAAGAGTTTGTGGCCAGGGTGAGAGGGGTCAGAGATGATTTTGCCCGCTCGCTTCCTGGCCCTTGCAGTGTTCAGTTAATGAATGGAGGGAAGGTTGCAGCCAATAACCTTCTCTGCTGATCAGACGATTTGCTGCAGTCTCCAGGTGTCGTGCTTGGTGGCAGCCAAACCAGACCATGATGGAGAAGGTGAGAACAGATTCTACGATGGCCATGTAGAATTGGACCATCATTGCCTGTGGCAGATTGTGCTTCCTCAGTTGCTGTAGGGGGTAGGTGGGACCTGTACAGAAAGGATGGGTTGCACTTGAACCCGAGGGGGACCAATATCCTGGCGGGGAAATTTGCAAAGGCCACTGGGGAGACTTTAAACTAGAATGGTTGGGGCGAGGGATGCAAATAGCAAAAGCTAGTAGACAGAATGGGAGGCAGGAAGCAGAAAAGGGAAGCACTCGGACACAAGAGGAGAAAGAAAAAAAAGGAAATAAACAGAGAATAAGGGGGGGGGGTCTTAAATGTGCATATTTTAATGCTAGGAGCATTGTACGAAAGGTGGATGAGCTTAGAGTCTGGATAGACACCTGGAAGTATGATGTTGTGGCGATCAGTGAAACATGGTTGCAGGAGGACTGTGATTGGAAACTAAATATTCCAGGATTTCGTTGCTTCAGGTGTGATAGAATTGGAGGGGCAAGAGGTGGAGGTGTTGCATTGCTAGTCAGGGAAGATATTACAGCAGTGCTTTGGCAGGATAGATTGGAGGGCTCATCTAGGGAGACTATTTGGGTGGAACTGAGAAGTGGGAAAGGTGTAGCAACACTTATAGGGGTATATTATAGACCGCCAAATGGGGAACGAGAATTGGAAGAGCAAATATGTAAAGAGATAGCAGATATTAGTAGTAAGCACAAGGTAGTGATTGTGGGAGATTTCAACTTTCCACACATAGACTGGGAAACACATTCTGTAAATGGGCTGGATGGTTTGGAGTTTGTAAAATGTGTGCAGGATAGTTTTTTGCAGCAATACATAGAGGTGCCTACTAGAGGAGGGGCAGTGCTGGACCTCCTGTTAGGAAATGAGACGGGACAGGTGGCAGAGGTATGCGTTGGGGAGCACTTCGGGTCCAGTGATCACAATACCATTAGTTTCAATATAATTATGGAGAAGGACAGAACTGGGCCTAGGGTTGAGATTTTTGATTGGGGAAAGGCTAACTTTAACGAGATGCGAGATGATTTAAAAGGAGTAAACTGGGACATTTTGTTTTATGGGAAAGATGTAGAGGAGAAATGGAGGACATTTAAAGGGGAAATTTTAAGAGTACAGAATCTTTATGTTCCTGTTTGGTTGAAAGGAACCAGTAAAAATTGGAAAGAGCCCTGGTTTTCAAGGGAAATTGGACATCTTGTTCGGAAAAAGAGGGAGATCTCCAATAATTATAGGCAGCATGAAGTAAATGAGGTGCTTGAGGAGTATAAGGAATGTAAAAAGAACCTTAAGAAAGAAATTAGAAAAGCTAAAAGAAGGTATGAGGTTGCTTTGGCAAGTAAGGTGAAAGTAAATCCAAAGGGTTTCTACAGCTATATTAATAGCAAAAGGATAACAAGGGATAAAATTGGTCCATTGGAGAGACCGAATGGACAGCTATCTGCAGAGCCAAAAGAGATGGGGGAGATATTGAACAATTTCTTTTCTCCGGTATTCACCAAGGAGAAGGATATTGAATTATGTGAGGTAAGGGAAACTAGTAGAGTAGCTATGGATACTATGAGTTTCAAAGTAAAAGAAGTACTGACACTTTTGAAAAATATAAAAGTGGATAAGTCTCCAGGTCCTGACAGGATATTCCCTAGGACATTGAGGGAAGTTAGTGTAGAAATAGCTGGGGCTATGACAGAAATATTTCAAATGTCATTAGAAACGGGAATAGTCCCCGAGGATTAGCGTACTGCGCATGTTGTTCCATTGTTTAAAAAGGGTTCTAAAAGTAAACCTAGCAATTATAGACCGGTTAGTTTGACTTCAGTGGTGGGCAAATTAATGGAAAAGATACTTAGAGATAATATATATAAGTATCTGGATAAACAGGGTCTAATTAGGAACAGTCAACATGGATTTATGCCTGGAAGGTCATGTTTGACTAATCTTCTTGAATTTTTTGAAGAGGTTACTAGGGAAATTGACGAGGGGAAAGCAGTGGATGTTGTCTATATGGACTTCAGTAAGGCCTTTGACAAGGTTCCTCATGGAAGGTTGGTTAAGAAGGTTCAACTGTTGGGTATAAATGCAGGAATAGCAAGATGGATTCAACAGTGGCTGAATGGGAGAAGCCAGAGGGTAATGGTGGATGGCTGTTTGTCGGGTTGGAGGCAGGTAACTAGTGGGGTGCCTCAGGGATCTGTGTTGGGTCCTTTGTTGTTTGTCATGTACATCAATGATCTGGATGAAGGGGTGGTAAATTGGATTAGTAAGTATGCAGATGATACCAAGATAGGGGGTGTTGTGGATAATGAAGAGGATTTCCAAAGTCTACTGAGTGATTTAGGCCAGTTGGAAAAATGGGCTGAAAGATGGCAGATGGAGTTTAATGCTGAAAAATGTGAGGTGCTACACCTTGGCAGGACAAATCAAAATAGGACGTACATGGTAAACGGTAGGGAATTGAAGAATACAGTTGAACAGAGGGATCTGGGAATAACCGTGCATAGTTCCTTGAAGGTGGAATCTCATATAGATAGGGTGGTAAAGAAAGCTTTTGGTATGCTAGCCTTTATAAATCAGAGCATTGAGTATAGAAGCTGGGATGTAATGTTAAAATTGTACAAGGCATTGGTGAGACCAAATCTGGAGTATGGTGTACAATTTTGGTCGCCCAATTATAGGAAGGATGTCAACAAAATAGAGAGGGTACAGAGGAGATTTACTAGAATGTTGCCTGGGTTTCAACAGCTAAGTTACAGAGATAGGTTGAATAAGTTAGGTCTTTATTCTCTGGAGCGCAGAAGGTTAAGGGGGGACTTGATAGAGGTCTTTAAAATGATGAGAGGGATAGACAGAGTTGATGTGGACAAGCTTTTCCCTATGAGAATAGGGAAGATTCAAACAAGAGGACATGACTTTAGAATTAAGGGACAGAGGTTTAGGGGTAACATGAGGGGGAACTTCTTTACTCAGAGAGTGGTAGCGGTGTGGAATGAGCTTCCAGTGGAAGTGGTGGTGGCAGGTTCGTTGGTATCATTTAAAAATAAATTGGATAGGCATATGGATGAGAAGGGTATGGAGGGTTATGGTATGAGTGCAGGCAGGTGGGACTAAGGGAAAAAAGTTGTTCGGCATGGACTTGAAGGGCCGAGATGGCCTGTTTCCGTGCTGTAATTGTTATATGGTTATATGGTACATCCTCTGTTGTGCCTTTTTGACTGTGGAGTCGATGGTAGCCCCCCACTTAAGATCCTTGGAGATGATGGTTCCCAAAACTTAAAAGACTCCACAGATGTGATTGTGGTGTTGTTGATGGTGAGTGGGGTGAGATCTCCTAAAGTCTACAATCAATTCCACTGTCTTAAGAGGATTGAGCTCTAGGTTGTTGCGACGGCACCAGGACACCAGCTGTGACACTTCCTGTCTGTAGGCAGATTCCTCCCCTTCTTGGATCAGTCCAATCAGGGTTGTGTCGTCCGCAAACTTGAGAAGCTCGACAGAGGTGTCTGTGGAGGTGCAGTCGTTGGCGAATGCCTATGAATTGAAAGTTGCAAGTATGATACAGAGAATATATCATCATTATATTTGCTGCATGGTCGAAAATAATGTCCTCAAAGTTTTGAAGGAAGTCTTAAGCCCACAGTTTACTGGGTCATGTCAAACCATTCAGAGACAACTGATGACAAAGAATGGCAAACTTCTTTTAATGACAGGAATTAACTAAAACAAACTTTAGTTCATGTTTAACAGGCTGGCGAGACAGAAGGAAGATCTTTTGCTCACATTGCACATAGATATGGCATTAGATGATTCATTTAGACTATTTGAGTCCTTTTTTATTGTCTCAGGCTTTTCAGTTGTATTAGATTCCACATTTTATTGCCACACCTTAGAGGCTGTTCATCAATTTTCTACAACCCTGAAGTACTTAACTTTGGCAAACTTTTTTTATACCTCTTCATCTCTTTGAAGACTAGGCATGTCTTTACTCTTTTGTCGTTAGTAGCATTGATTTCACGCTAATGATCTGTCCTGTTAATTTACGTTTTATTTCTTAAACAAAAAGGATGGTTTACAGTGTGCTTATTATTCCCCACCGCTGTGTGTAATTACATTGACAATCCCTAGACTATGTTGCACAAACAGAAATTGAATTTTTACCTTCTGGCAAGGCAAACAGTAAGTAATTCCATAAAAGGAGTGGTACTGTAATTATATCCTAAAATACCAAAGAGCTGAACAGAAGAAGAGCACAGGAGCTTCAAAAAGCAGCTGTTAAGGTAAGGGTTCGTAGGTTCCAGAATAAAAGAGAGTTAGGCTTCAACATTTGGAATTGTGATTGTGCTAGCAACTGCGATTAAGTGCCAAGTGCGATGTTTGAGTAATAAGTGTTGAGGCTATGGCTTCAGTGAGGAGGCTGAGCAGAGGTACAGGTGAGAACAGGAACAAACTTTTAAATTTACTTTTCGGAGCAGCAGACACATGCAGGCTGCATCTGTGGCCATTCCTCTCAATAACAGGTTGATACGGTTTGATCTTTTGATCCTGTTGGGAGCGGGGTGGAGGGAGGGGGTGACCTTTCAGTGGGAAGCATAGGGAGCCGGGTGTGTGTCATTATGACTGGTTGTGACTCTCAGCAGGGAAGGGTGGAGTCAGACAGAAAGCTAGTGATAGGAAATGAAATAGTTAGGAGGGCAGACAGGAGATTCGGTGGCTGCAAACGAGACTCCAGGGTGGTGTGTTGCCTAACCTAGCGCCAGGGTCCAGGATGTATCCGAGCAGTTGCAGGATATTCTCAAAGGGGAGGTGAGCAACCAGACTTTGTTGTGCAGATTAGTACCAATGACTGAGGCAGGAAGAGGAAGCCAGAGCACCCAGAGAAAACCCACGTGGTCACAGGGAGAACGTACAACTCCGTACAGGGAGCGCCCGTAGTCAGGATCAATCCCAGGTTTCTGTGGTTGTAAGGCAGCAGCTCTACCACTGTGCCATTGTGCCCATTCTCTCTGGATTATTGGATTTTAGAATTGCTTCACTTGCTTTGCCTTTAATAGCATCATAGCACCATGAAAAGTTCACTACAGAAAGAAGCCATTTTAGTTGATGTGCCTGTGTCAGGTGGGAAGAGCTACCTTGCCAAATTCCATTTCCCTGACCAGGTCCATAGCTTGCAGTCCTTTCAAGTGGACATTCAAGTATTGTGCACATTGATGAGAACTTCTATCTTAACTATATCCCAGGTAGTGCGGTCCATGCTCCTATTACCCCATGGGTGGAGAAAATGTCATCTTTTCTCTTCTAACCCTTTCCACCAGTTATTTTAAATTCTTGCCCACAGGTTTTGACTCTTCTGTTCAAGGAATTGGGCCCTTCCTGTATAATGTATTTAACTTTATACACAATTAAATCTTATGTCAGCGATCCAAAGAAAACAACCCCACCCTGTCCAAACGTTCCTCACAGTTCTGTCCAAACGTTTTTCAGTTCTGACAATATTTTTGTAAATCTTCTTGTGATGTGGTGACCAGACTTACACATGGTAATCAAATTGTAGCCCAATTAATGTAAAAAGCAGCTCTAGCATAACCTCATTACTCCCATATTCCCATACTCCCATGTTCTGCACCCCAACCAATAAAGGAAAGAATCAAGATTGTTTTATTGTCATACTAGACCATTGGGTCCCGTCCCCTCAGGCTGCCGGGGGGGGGGGGGGGGGGGGGGGGTAGAGAGGGAGGGGGTAGAGAGGAGTGGGTAGGGAGGGAGGGAGGGAGTAGATAGCGAGGGGGTAGATAGGTAGATATGGAGGGGGTAGATAGGGAGGGGGTAGATAGGGAGGGTGTAGATGGGGGGGGTAGATAGGGGGGGGACCAACTTGTTCTATTTGATCTTATTTGATTGTGCACGCCAGTTTGATTGCATTTGTGGAAACACGTGGAGGTTTCAATCTCCCACCCTGTCCCATTGTGATGTCATATGTAAATGAGATCCATTGTGATTGGGCATCTGTGAGATGGCACTGTGACATCATCAACAGAAAGTGCTGCAAGAGTCTCCCACTGAAAAACAGTTAATTTTTTTAAATTCAAAACTTTGGAAATATAGGTTGGAATGCGACGGGAAGATGTTTATCCCGTCGAGGGAAAAAATGTGAGCAGCGTGTGTGAAAATGGGAAGGCTGTGGCCAAGCATTTTGAAGAAGATACAAATTAAGGAGATTAAAAGAAAGCAAACACCACCCTGCATGCACACGGAAATTTGGAATGTTGAAGAATTTTAGTATAATACTAGACTAAGTGGGACCTGTTGGGTCCCATGTTCACACGGGAGGATTGGTACCCCAACGCAATATTCCATCTCTCCACCAATTCCAATATTAGTGGCCAGTGGAGGGGGGGGGGGCATTTTTAGAGCGCTAGTATGGGTGTTGTGGGCTGAAGGGACTGGTTTCCAGAGGTCCTGTATGGACATTGCGGGCCAAATGGATTATTGGGCTGACAGTTCAGTCACTCAAGGCTGGTGTGCTGGCAGCTCACTCACTCACGGCTGATGTGCTGCAGTTGACCCACGGCTATTCCGTCAAATTCCATTTCAAGCAGGGTGCAAGGCCACCAAATTCAAGTGCAATTTCATACCACATTAAGCAGGGTGCAAGGCCACCAAACTCAAGTGCAGTTTCATACCACTTCAAGCAGGGTGCAAGGCCACCAAATTCAAGTGCAGTTTCATACCACTTCAAGCAGGGTGCAAGGCCACCAAATTCAAGTGCAGTTTCACACCACTTCAAGCAGGGTGCAAAGCCGCCAAATTCAAGTGCAGTTTCATACCACTTTAAGCAGATGGAAGGCCACCAAATTCAAGTGCAGTTTCATACCACTTCATGCAGGGTGCAAGGCCACCAAATTCAAATGCAGTTACATACCACTTCAAGCAGGGTGCAAGGCCACCAAATTCAAGTGCAGTTTAATACCACTTCAAGCAGGGTCCAAGGCCACTAAATTCAAGTTCAGTTTCATACCCCTTCAAGCAGGGTGCTAGGCCAACAAATTCAAGTGCAGTTTCATACAACTTCAAGCAGGTTGCAAGGCCACCAAATAAAAATGCATTCATACCGCTTCAAGCAGGGTGCAACGCCACCAAATTCAAATGCAGTTACATACCATTTCAAGCACGGTGCAAGGCCACCAAATTCAAATGCAGTTTCATACCATTTCAAGCAGGGTGCAAGAGTCGAGACTTGCAGTGACTGAGCCACGCCCACACTTCCGGGTTTTACAGACCCTCCCCCTCCCACCGGAAGGGACGTGGCCTTCACGGCATGATTGACAGGAGAGAGAATCTCAACATTTAAAAAATATTATTAAGTCTTTTATTTTTCATCGATGGGAAAAATCCTCTGGTCCAGACAGCTGTAGGGGGACTGAGTAAGATGGCCAAAAATCACAGCCGTAAGTGGTAGCGTTTTTTCTAACATCATTAAACAGTGCAAACAGGAAGTGGTCAAGTTTAATCATTTTCAAACCAACCACAGTTTCAAACCACATTTACATTTTCAAACATCATTTTCATACCACATTTTCATTTTCAAACTTTATTTTCAAACCACATTTTTATTTTCAAACTTTATTTTCAAACCACATTTTCATTTTCAAACTTCATTTTCAAACCACATTTTCATTTTCAAACCAACCACAGGTTCAAAGCAAACACAGTTTCAAACCAACCACGTTCTCATTTTCAAACTTCATTTTCAAATCACATTTTCATTTTCAAACCACATATCAAACCAAACTCATTTTCAAACCAACCACATTTTCAAACCAACCACGTTTTCAAACCAACCACATTTTCAAACCAACCACATTCTCATTTTCAAACTTCATTTTCAAACCACATTTTCATTTTCAAACTTTATTTTCAAACCACATTTTTATTTTCAAACTTCATTTTCAAACCACATTTTCATTTTTATTTTCAAACTTTACTTTCAAACCACATTTTCATTTTCAAACCAACCACAGGTTCAAAGCAAACACAGTTTCAAACCAACCACATTTTCAAACCAACCACATTTTCATTTTCAAGCTTCATTTTCAAACCACATTTATATTTTTCAAACTTCATTTTCAAACCATATTTTTTTTTTCAAACTTCATTTTCAAACTACATTTTCATTTTCAAACCAACCACATTTTCAAACCAATCACATTTTCAAACCAATCACATTTTCAAATTAACCACAGTTTCAAACCAACCACATTTTCAAACCGACCACATTTTCAAACCAACCACATTTTCATTTTCAAACTTCATTTTCAAACCACATTTTCATTTTCAAACTTGATTTTGAAACCACATTTTTAAAATTATATATATATTTTTAATAATGTTTTTATTAGAAGTCATATACAATAGGGTATATTAAGAATAATATAATACATCTCACCATTTTTAAAACATTAATAAGTCTTTTATTTTTCAGGGAAGTGAAAAATCCTCTGGCCCTGACAGCTGGAAGGGTCTCTGAGTAAGATGGTAGGGGAGAGAGAGAGGAGGGGGGAGACGGGGTGTGTGTAGAGAGAGGAGGGGGAGAGAGGAGGAGTAGTTATTTGAAATTTTTGAAAATTTTCATAAATAACTCGAGAAATATTGCATGAAATTTTCAGATAAGGCGATTTTTGACTTCTCAGTGTAAATCTCTATCGGAATATGTAAACATTTCACAGTTAGCGCATTGTGTTTTCGAGGGGATGCAAATCGTACGTGAAGATCACGCAAAGAAAAACACATCCAAGATCAGAGTTTTATAAGTAGATAAATGTCCCAAAACAGAAGAATGAAATTCTTCCTTGCAGCAGCACAACCATTATGTAAACATTGTACTCAGTAGACACCATAGTAACAATAAATAGTTCAATATATACAGTAGAAACAAACAAACAATATAGTGTAAAGATAAAAACAATGCCCTCAAGTCCTGAGTGCAATTGAAGCAGTCTGTAGTTTGGAATTTATTTGGTGTTTGCAGTGTTGAACCGTGTCAAGTCAAAGTCAAGTCAAACAAACTTTATTGTCATTTAGAAATACATCGATATATGCAAATCCAAACAAAATTCCGTTGCATTTGGCTCCCTGTGCAACACGATAATTAACAGAAGGATAAACATGGATAAAATGGATAAAAAGGATAAAAGGATAAATAGACAATGGTGGCAGCCCATTACATGGCATTCAGGAGTCTGATGGCTCGTGGGAAGAAGCTGTTGCAGAACCTTGATGTTCTGCTCCTTATGCTACGATATCTTTTGCCCGAGGGCAGCAGAGTGAACTGTCCATGATGGAGATATGTGGGGTCTTTTATAATACTGCTGGCCTTAGACACACAACCTTTGGTCGCAATATCCCCGATTGAGGGGAGAGAGGTCCCGATGACTTTTTCCGCTGTCCTCACCACTCTCTGCACGGACTTCCAGTCTGAGGCTTTACAGTCCAGAAACCAGACAGAGATACAGCTGGTCAAAATACTCTCTATGGTGCCCCTGTAGAAAGTGGTGAGGATGGGATGGGGGAGGTGAGCTCTTCTCATCTGGCGCAGAAAGTGCAACCGCTGCTGCACTCTCTTAACTGTTGATGAGATGTTATTTGACCAGGTGTGCGGACGTGGTGCCGACAGACAAGAGGCCGAAGCAAAGAAGCTGGTGCCAAAGAACCAAATACAAACGAGGCCGAAACACGAATAAACCGAAAGAGTCCAAAGACGAAACTTCTACTAACCAAAAGGATGGGACGCCTAAATGAAAACTAACCGAAAGGGCGGGACGCCTAAACGCCTACGAACCGAAAGGTTGCGTCACCTAAAAACAAACTTACCGAACGGCCGCTCAGCCGCTCAGTTGGTCCAGACCCCCGCATCCATCACATCACCATGAAGGCATGAACATTGCCCGAAACCTCCGCTTCACCCAACTCACAGCCCACGGAGGGTGGGCGTGGGCGGTCCCGAGGCTTCGTGTATTGCGCGCCCAGGAGAGAAGCTGGACATGCCGCTTGCATCTATTTAAACAAGTGCGCTCAAATTGAAATCCCACATTAATCATGTTCTCGAATGTAGGAACGATTTATACATGTAACAGTTTTGCCTTTAAATTAATGTAGCTCTATCTTGATTTTTAATTCCGAGTTCAAAGCCCATCCCGTGGGAAGGGATGATGACGCTCGTTTCACAGTGCCTTCAATGTTGGTAGGTGCTGTATTTTCACACGGACCGCTGCCAGTTTCTCAACTTCTACAGCCGCTCTGCATAAGTGTATCCGCTCTATGATCATAGAGACACAAATGACACAGCTGTGGGTTGGGTGGAGCGGAGGTTTGGGGCAATGTTCATGCCTTCACAGTGATGTGATGGATGCGGGGGTCCGGACCAATCGCTGACAAGTCCCGCCCCCCGGCAACGCCAAGTCCGTTATTGGACTTTTCTGTTGAGTGGGAGTCGGTCCTTTGGCCTGTAGGTGCCGCTGCCATTCGGGTAGGTCGTGTATCGATTGAGCAGCCATTCGGTAAGTTTGCTTTTAGGCGACGCAACCTTTCGGTTCATAGGCGTTTAGGCATCCCGCGCTTTCGGTTAGTTTTCATTTAGGCGTCCCGTCCTTGCGGTTAGTAGACGTTTTCGGTTCATTCGCGTTTCGGCCTCGTTTCTATTCGGTTCTTTGGCGTCGGCTTCTTTGCGTTGGCCTCTTGTCTGTCGGTGCCGCGATCGGGTACCGTGTTCAACAGCTTGATGGTTGTAGGGATGAAGCTGCTCCCATACCTGGACTTTACAGTTTTCAGGCTCCTATACCTTCATCTATTTGCGGTTTTGAACCACTTTGTTGGCTTGTTCTACTCCCTTGAAAGTACTGTAGGCATATTTTGCAAGGTTGTTTTGTTCTTCCATACCTATTTATTGTTCATTCATTTGCATTGTTGTACCTGAAACTTCTTCAGCTTGTATTCCATTTACTAAATTCTGCTAACAGACCAGTCCATCATTTACCTTCTGCATTGAAGCTTTCCCCTTCATTTTCAACAACATGTCCAGTTTTCATACCATCTGAAAGCATCTCTGAATTTAAGGTCTGATCATAGATGTACATTATAATCGGGAAGAGACCATGAATTGAGCCTAGAGAACACTAATGGGAACAATCTTCCAGTTACAAAAGCTCACATCCAGCAATTCTGTTTGCTTCCTGCCACCCCTCCCCTCCACACACCCGCACCCCCCTTTACCCCTCCCACATTCCTACCCCCCTCACCCTCACCCCCCCACACCCCCCACCCCCCCCACACCACCCCCCAAAACCACCCCACCCCCCCAACAGCACACCACCCCCCCAGTACCACCACACTTCCCCCACACCACCCCACCCCCCACACCACCCCACCCCCCAGGCCACCCAACCCCATCATGCCACCCACCCCCCCACACCACCCCACCCCCCACGCCACCCCAAACCCACCATGCCACCTCAACACCCACACCACCCCACCCCCCAATGCCACCCTTCCCCCCCATACCACCTCTACCCCTACACCACCCCACCCCCCATGCCACCCTTTCCCCATGCCACCCCTACCCCTACACCACTCCACCCCCCATGCCACCCTTCCCCCCATGCCACCCCTACCCCTACACCACCCCTACCCCTACACCACTCCACCCCCCATGCCACCCTTCCCCCCCATGCCACCCTTCCCCCCACGCCACACCCCACCCCCCATGCCACCCTTCCCCCCCATGCCACCCTTCCCCCCGCCATCCCTACCCCCACACCACCCCACCCCCCCATGCCACCCTTCCCCCCATGCCACCCCTACCCCTACACCACCCCACCCCCCATGCCACCCTTTCCCCATGCCACCCCTACCCCTACACCACCCCACCCCCAATGCCACCCTTCCCCCCCATGCCACCCTTCCCCCCACGCCACACCCCATCCCCCATGCCACCCTTCCCCCCCATGCCACCCTTCCCCCCCGCCACCCCTACCCCCACACCACCCCACCCCCCCATGCCACCCTTCCCCCCATGCCACCCCTACCCCTACACCACCCCACCCCCCATGCCACCCTGCCCCCATGCCACCCCTACCCCTACACCACCCCACCCCCCATGCCACCCTTCCCCCCAATGCCACCCTTCCCCCCATGCCACACCCCACCCCCCATGCCACCCTTCCCCCCATGCCACCCTTCCCCCCCCGCCACCCCTACCCCCACACCACCCCACCCCCCATGCCACCCTTCCCCCCCATGCCACCCCCTACACCCCCAAGCTACCCCTACCCCCCCATGCCACCCCCTACCCCCCCAAGCTACCCCTACCCCCCCAAGCTACCCCCCACCCCCCATGCCACCCCTACCCCCCCATGCCACCCCCTACCCCCCCAAGCTACCCCTACCCCCATGCCGCGAATATGGAAACACTCAGGAACTTCTATGGATAGAGAAAAGGTTAGGTTTACTTAAGTTGAGATGCAGCATGGAAACAGGACCTTCAGCACACTGAGTCCACGCTGACCATTGATCACCCGTTCACACTAGTTCCATGTTATCCCTCTTTCCCTACACATTAGGGGCAATTGCGGAGGGCTATTAACCTACAAACCCACACGTTCCTGGGACGTGGGAGGAAACCAGTGCACCCTGAGGTTCACATAACATTGGATTTGATGAGGGGTCTTCAACCCGAAACTCTAACACTCTTCCACAGGTGTTGCCTACCAGTTCAGTGCTTCCCGCATTCTCTACTTTTATTTCAGATTTCCAACATTTGTGGGGATTTTTTTTAACTTTTATTGGTCATCTTACTAAACTGCAATTTTTATTTTGTTTACTTTCTGAGGTGCCAAGAATGGAACCTTCTCATAGACATCCTATTTGTCAACTTCCATTGCACAAATGCCTGTCACTTTCATCATCCTCTGTTTTTGAATGGCTAGCCACAGAGATAACTGATGGTGGATAGAGAAACGATTAATGATTCAAGTCTGTGACCCTTTGTCAGGAAGAAATTTAGTTATCAGTAGCCGAGAAGGTAAGGGAGGGATGATTAGAACAAAGGAAATTGTTCATAGTTTAGTTTATTGTTATGTGTACCAAGGTACAGTGAAAAGCTTTTGTTACATGCTCACCAGACAGCGGAAAGACAATACATAGTTACAATCAAGCCATTCACAGTGTATAGATACATGATAAGGGAATAATGTTTAGTGCAAGATAAAGCCTGTAAAATCTAATCACAGATAATATACTCTGATGGTCCCTGATGTGGTAGATAGTAGTTCAAGACTTCTCTCTAGTTGTGGTAGGATGGTTCAGTTGCTTGATAACAGCTGGGAAGAAACTGTCCATGAAACTGGAGGTGTGCCGTTTTCACACTTCTCACACTTTTGCCCGATGGGAGAGAGGAGAAAAGGGAGTTGCCAGGGTGCAACTCATCCTTGATTATGCTGCTGACCTTGCCGAGGCAGTGTGGGCTATAAATGGAGTCAATGGAAGGGAGATTGGTTTGTGTGATGGTCTGGACTGCATCCACAACTCTGCATTTTCTTGCCGTCTTGGATGGAGCTGTTCCCACTGCAAGCTGTGATGCATCCTGATAAATTACTATGATAGAATGAGTCCAAATGGGATAAAGGGGACAGTTACAAACACATAACAGTTTCTCTATTCATAGATAGTCATTAACAAATAGAGTGAATGCTGAAAGTGAGAGGCAGTTGGGCAATGAAAGTTAATAAATAGAAGGCTGTCTGTGGGAAAGCCAGACAGAAAGCCAAGAATCAGACAGTGCCTTAAGAATCCACCAGACTGATTTAGCAAAGCTGAACTAGTATGGCACAACTTATATCAGTGAATGGTGACTTCAATGTTCACATTCCTCTAATTTCTGAATAGTTCTACACACTCATAGCTGTGCTGTCTTGCCCTATCAACCTATTGAAAGTTAAGTTTAGGAATGAACTGCAGATTTGCGTCTCTCTTTGGTTTAAGCCAAAGAGAGACACAAAAAGCTGGAGTAGCTCAGCGGGACAGACAGCATCTCTGGAGGGAAGGAATGGGTGACGTTTTAGGTCGAGACCCTTCTTCAGTCTGAAACGTCACCCATTCCTTCTCTTCATAGTTGCTGCCTGTGCCGCTGAGTTAGTCCAGCTTTTTGTCTATATCTATTGAAAGTTAAGTTTAGCGCAGGAGCAAGGATTCAAACATATATCATAATCTTGGGAAATAGATTCTATTCGTATGTCGATTTTAATATTAATTGAATAAAATAATTTTGAATTGCCATACAATTTTTAATAACTGGCAGCATTTCAATGCACAATTTAATTAAATTTATAATCTTATTGTGACTGAGTTGATTTGGGGCAATGCTTGCCAGTCAAGCATTCGGTGTCTATTACTGGGAAGATTTTGTGTCCATTTCAGAGGGCATGCTGGACTCAAGCACATTGCTGAGAGTCAACACTTAGGTAATGGACAGCTTGGTGCCTGGTAAAGAGATGAACATTTATGGAGCGAATAACTTTTCTGAACTGCATGTTACATTTTTTAATTTCATTTCTTCTCCACAGCACAGGAATGAACCGGATGGGCTTTCCAGCAGCTTCATAAACACTACTGCCCAAAATAGGTTTCTGTTCCAGATTGATTTCAATAAAAATACTTACGTTTGCCACCTGTTGTGGTGGGATCCATCATCACTGTTTCACAACCAATACTCTGGCTATTGGAGTACTCTAGCAAAAAGGTCCAGACTCTGGATTCTACTCTAAATGCACCACAATGTTCCCATTGTATGTAAGGTTTCTAGTGTATGTCAGGTAACTGGTGTGTGTGTGTGTGTGTGTGTGGCACCCATATTTGCCTGACACAGCTGAGGTTCAATTAAATGTCATGGTTAGGATCAATAGCAATGGAGGGGCAAACAGCCTCACAAATGACATTTCTTAATCAGCTCAGCCAAACGGCAGAAGCCAGAAAATCCTACGTGAAGGAAACCTATATGGGTCCTTAAAATGAATATACATTGTTCAATAATAAAGTGTAAACCATTGGAAGAAGAGGCAGTGGCACATTGTTGAGGGCCTTGGAATTTCATTTCGGAGTCACGTGAGTGACTTCGTGAAGAGCCCTCAAGCGCATGCTCGACATATCGTCGCATCGCGTTGCTGCGACGGCTGGCGTTGGAGCGCGGTCCTCGCCAGCCCTTCATAAGGGAACCACTGAGGAAAGTATCCTACCTTAAGTTGGTGGTCCTTGTTGTGTTGCTTTGTTTTCGCAGCAAGGACATGGATGGGAGCTCCAAGGGCCAGAGAACGTCTGGAAGAGGTCGCCGGTCAGCAGTCCCGGAGCCATTGATATCGGCGGTGCCTGCAGCGCAGGCCGGGACTCGGGCGGGAATGTCGGTAAGCCCTGTGTTTACAGGTCCAGATCCGCCAGCACACCACAGTTCGGAGGAGTTCGACGAGGAGGAGTGTGGTGTGCCGCCAGAGCAGGAGGACCCTGCCATGGCAGTCAGGTCGTCAGCAGGCTTGCTGGCGACCTCGAGCAGAAGGGTGCGTACAGCTGCACGGCCCTTTTCACCCAGCCCTCCGAGCAGGGGAAGGGCAGGAGCCCGGAAGTCTAACCCTGTAGGGGCTAAGGCTTTGCCTGCCGCCGAGGAGCGGTCAGGTTCCAGGGCGGGACCCGGGGCGGCTGTGAGGTCCAGTCGACGCCCCCCAACTCTCGACGCCGGGACGGGTCGGTTGGGTCGGGTCTCGTCACGGTCGCCGAGCCCCCCATGGATGGGTGGGCGAGACCATGCGTCGGCGAGGTCCACGATGTGGGCAGCCGGCAAGCCCGCGCAGGCATCAGGTATCCAGGCTGCGGCTGGTGCCGACACTACGCCGCAAGTGCCCTTAGTGGCAGCGGCTTCAGCTCCCGCTAAACGGAGGCGGTTGAACACGCCCGCGCGGGAATCGCGCAGTTTCGCTTCGGCGGCTGTTAGCGACGACTACCGGCACCGGGTGGGCCTCGATGAGGTGCGGGCCGATGATAGGGGCCCCGGCCAATTTTCAGAGCCGGAGGACTCCGACCACCTGAGTGTTCAGGGTGAAGGGCGTATTGACCGTATGGAGCGGCTGCTGGAGCTCCTGCTTCACGGTCAACAGCAGCAAGCGTCCAGCAGCAACAGGCACAGGGCTGTTTCACCAACTTCCACCATCAGCCTGGAGCAGCAGGATGAGGAGGTTTTGGTCGATCCCATCCCACCTCCGTCCGATTTCCCAGCGGAGGGCCTTCTCGATGTGGCCACTAAGTTCGCGGCCCCACACTCGTCTGGGCTTCCCCTGAACTCGAAATTGGCAGCCACGGTGGACTTCCTCAACAACCATCAGCTCCAGGAAGAAGTTCTCGTTCAGGCCATGAGCCGTCACAAGGCTCCATCCAACTGCAACTCCCTCAACGTGCCTGTGGTCAATACGCCGATATGGGGCAACATCAGTGCGGCTATCCGTCAACAGGAGCTGAAAATTCAGCGGATCCTGAAGCTCCTCACGGCCGGTATTACCGCCTTTGTGCGGTCGGTTGATGGGGATGAATTAAATTTGGACCAGGAGGATGCTCTGGCTCTATTGTGTGCAACTCAACATGAGATCAATGGGTTCCGCAAAAGCAGCATCCGCCCGGCGCTCAACCCTAAGTTTGCAGGGTTGTGCAAACCACCGCCGCCGCAGCCGCCCCGTCAGCTCTTTGGCGAAGATCTCTCTAAGAGGGTCAAAGAGCTTGACGAACAAGCCAAAACGGTGGGACTCATGCGCTCTCACAGTGCCCCCACGCCGTCGGGCTCGAAAGCTCCGCTTGTTCGGCCACGAGGGTCTGCCAGCACCTCTACAAGGACCTACCCTCCAGCTCCACCCCGTTACCAACAGCCCCAGCACCAGGGGGCTTTTTTAGGACAAGGTCGGCAGAAACCCTGGTGGAAGATGAGGACGCCGCGCCCTCAAGCCAACCCAGCACCTCCACGTCCACCCACACGTGTCAAGGACCGCCGGTAACCACGGAGGTGAGGCGGTCTGGTTCTCTCTTTTCTCTTTGTCTAACCTCACATGTTGGTGGGCGCCTTCGGTTCTTTTTGGGTGCATGGGGTGGTATTACTGGTGATGAGTATGTGTTACGAAATGTTCAGGGTTATAGCATTGAGTTTCTTAATGGGGACATTCCTCCATCCCAGCACAGGCCTGGTCGAACATTTAAATTGTCTGCTGCAGAACAGGCAGCAGGCTATAAGGAAATTTTGAGGCTAGAACAGAAGGGAGTGATAGAGAAAACGGTTCATGAGCCCGTTGAATTTGTTTCCAATATATTCACTCGACCCAAGAAGGATGGAGGCTGTCGAGTCATCATTGACCTGACTAGTTTAAATACTTTTGTAACATATACTTATTTCAATATGGACACTTTTGAAACAGCCAAATCATTGATTTCACATGGTTGCTTTATGGCATGCATTGATTTACAAGATGCGTACTATACTGTATCCATTCAAAAATATTATAGGAGGTTTCTGAAATTTATCTGGATGGGTCAACTCTGGCAATATAGGGCTTTGCCAAATGGGCTTACCACAGCCCCTCGATTATTCACTAAATTGGTGAAGCCAATTATGGCTTATTTACGACAACGACATCATATAGTAATGGCCTATTTAGATGATATCTTAATTGTGGGCCACACCCTGGAATTGGCTCAACAGGGTGTTGCAGCTGCTGTCAATTTATTTCAGCAGCTGGGGTTCATTGTCCATCCAGCCAAATCAAAGTTCTGCCCCTCCCAGGTAATTCATTATCTGGGGTTTACGGTGGACTCTATTCGCATGAGGGTCACCATACCAACTAATAAGGTTGAGGAGGTCACCCAGGTGTGTCAAGGTTTAATCAGCGCTGGTATACCATCGATTCGCCATACAGCTACAGTAATTGGCAAACTTGTAGCATTGTTTCCGGCAGCCCGATATGGGCCTTTGCATTATCAGAATTTGCAAAGGGCCAAGATCGCTGCGTTAAGACAGCACGCTGGTCATTATGATCGACCAATGCAGCTGCCGCCTGAAGCAACGGATGAGTTACGATGGTGGGTGCGCCACATTAGTAACTCATTTAAGCCTATTATTGAGGCTAATCCGGTGGTATACTTGCAAACTGATGCGAGCTCTTATGGCTGGGGAGCTACGGATCATTACTCTAGTTGCGGGGGCAGATGGGATACCCTTGAGGCTACTATGTTGTTGTCACAAGGGATCAACTATTTGGAGCTCCTTGCAGCATTCCACGGACTTCGTGCTTATTGTTCCAAGGTTTTTGGGGCACATGTCCGTCTCCAAATAGACAACACCACAGCGGTGGCATATTTAAACCATATGGGCGGTACCAGGTCAGTTTCGTGTGATAAATTGGCTAACTCAATTTGGCTCTGGTGTGTTCAAAGAGACATTTGGATTTCAGCTACCTATTTGCCAGGTGAGCTTAATACTGTGGCGGTCACCAGGTCACGCAAGTTTAATGACAGTATTGAATGGATGTTGCATCCTGAAATTTTTGCAAAAGTCACAGCCAAATTTGGGAAACCGGATATTGACCTTTTTGCGTCACGGTTGAACCATCAGGTACCAACATACGTCTCGTGGGAACCAGATCCTGGGGCTATGGCGCTAGATGCATTCTCGCTGGACTGGGGGAATTGGTTTTTCTATGCATTCCCCCCGTTTTGCCTCATCAGTCGGGTATTACGAAAGATTCAGATGGATGCAGCCAAGGGCATCCTTATTATACCCGACTGGCCTACACAGCCATGGTATCCGGTGGTCTTTGACATGCTCAGTGAGCCTTGGGTCCTTTTGAAGGGTTGCCCACAATTGGTTACTCACCCTGTCTCAGGGGAGCCACATCCCTGCCATGGCTATTTAAATTTGTTGGCTTGCAGGTTTTGAACAGGCCGTTAGCCCAATACGGCCTCTCAACTCGGACCATGGATACCATTGCGGCATCGTGTCGAGAGTCAACAAGGCGAAGATACCGCTCACATATCAAGAAGTGGGAAGCCTACTGCAGCCGCTCTCGCATCACGTACGATGCCGTGACTATAACCGACGTCCTGGAATTCCTCGCGGGGTTGCACCATGATGAACACTTAAGTTACAGTGCCATCAACAGCGCCAGGAGCGCGCTGTCATTCTACCTCAAGATTGAGGTGGGATCCAACAGGCTAGTGTCCAGACTCATGCGGGGTATATTCAATATGAATCCGCCTACACCACGCTACAATATCACCTGGGATGTCAGGGACATTTTAACCCTGCTCAGGACGTGGTCCCCCATAGAAGGGCTCCAGCTGGACAAACTCACCATGAAGCTGGTGATGTTACTAGCGCTGACTTCAGCACAGAGGGTACAGACACTGCATAAACTACGTGTCGACAGAATGATGTCTACCCCTACAGAAGTAGTCTTCTTCGTTGATGAGCTACTAAAGCAGCATAGACCTGGGTGCACAGGGCTGCAGCTGTAGTTCCCGGCATACCCCGCAGATGCTAGGCTGTGTTTAGCCTCACATATCCGTCACTATGTCAAGGTGACGGCATGCATCAGAGGAATGGAGAGATACCTGCTTGTCACTCATAAGAGACCTCATCATCGAGTGACAGTCCAGACGATATCCAGGTGGCTCCGGGTCGTCTTGGGTAAGTCAGGTATCGACACTAATGTGTTCAAGTCTCATTCCACCAGGGCTGCATCGACGTCGGCGGCGAGGGTCATGGAGGTGCCCATGGACCATATTCTCGCCACAGCAGGATGGGCTAATGAAACTGTGTTTCAGCGATTTTATAACAAGCCTGTTGCTGCTCCTCTACAGTTCGCGGAAGCCGTGCTGAATGCAGGTCAAGAACGTGGAGGTGTCCCCGCATGAGGGGTTTTTGATTTGTTGTTAATAAATATGCTCTTGTTTTGCAGTATGAACTATTTGAGCAAGTTTGTTCCTCCCATCCATCCCTGCTAGTGGTGTGTCAGCATGGACGTGGTCCAGGGCGTGTAATCACAGAAGCTTTGAAGTCTTCACGAAGTCACTCACGTGACTCCGAAATGAAATAGTAAGATTGAACGAGAACTTACCAGTTCGAAGGTTGATCGTTATTTCATGAGGAGTCGCGGTGAGGGATTTCGTGCCCTCCACGCCCAACCCTCAATCACCTTCACCTGGTAATTTGAGTCTCTTTCATCTTACTATGCCAAGTCATTTCTGTTACTGGTTTCTGTGATTCCACACCGCTACTTTGAAGAATGTCGAGCATGCGCGCCGGCGGGCTCTTCACAAAATCCCTCACCGCGACTCCTCATGAAATAACGATCAACCTTCGAACTGGCAAGTTCTCGTTCAATCTTACTATTCTCCAATGCTATGGAAGGCTGTGGAGGCCAAGTCAATGGATATTTTTAAGGTAGAAATAGATAGATTCTTGATTAGTACGGGTGTCAGAGGTTTGGGGGAGAAGACAGGAGAATGGGTTTAAGAGGGGAAGTTAGATCAGCCATAATTGAACGGAGGAGTATATTTGATGGGCCAAATGGCCTAATTCTGCTCTTATCGCCTATGAACCAGGGTGATGCTTGTGGAAAGATAGCAAAAAATAGAGGCCCTCCCCCCTTTAAGGACAATGGACAGACACATAACCTATTTGACACAGCAAAATGGGTGATCAGATTGATGGCAGGATCATTGATTCCAGAGATGCACTTGACAAAGGGATAGCAGTTATGGAGAGAATACATTTTTTAAACATCATGATGGCTTTTCATTTTTTTTTTCTGTAGGCTGGCAATTAACTTGTTGGGCAGGCTGTTTTTCCACAGCGACACGAGGAAACCAAGCAGTACAGAGAGATAGAGAGACATCACAAGGAAAGACCAAGGTCTGGGTACCCAATATACTGGTGGTGGTCATTGAGATCTGAGCATGATGCCAGGTAGTTGTCAGGAAGTCAGGAAGATTGGGGTTAAGCAGGAAATGTTGGCTCAGCTTCAGCATTAATGAATGAGTCAAGGATCAAGGGAGTCAGAGAAGAGACCAATCAGGGTTTGGTGATTCTGTTCCCGAGCTGATTAGGATGTTGCGCTGTTAGGACCAGGGCAATGTAGAAGATGGAAAGTTGGGACTGCAGACCTGTAATCAGTCAGGTCAGAGAAAAGGCACACTGAGGAGTTGGGGGTGTGGGGTGGAAAGAGAAAGAGGGCAAGGACCAGTCAAGAAATTGCAAGGCCATAGTAAGAGTAATAAGAGAATTGGAGCTGATTGATGATTTAGGTGTCTGGGTAGCAACCAGTCTGTGTCAAGACTGACTGGATATTTGTGGGAACGAGGCAGTGTCTGATCAGAGGGGCAAAGGCCTAAGAGGGGAGTTGAGGGATGATCAACAGGTAGGCACTGGGCCAATTGAGTCTCGGGGTGTTGGTTTTAGGGACATATGGGAAGATGGAGATTAGGAGCAGTCTCAGAGTCAGGGGTTCCAGAGCTGTTGGAGATGGTTGATAGAGGTCAAATAAAGTCTGAACTGAAGTCTATCAAGAAGTCAGGTGATAACTGGATAAATAAAGGATGGAAGCACTTGTTGAGGAAGGGTAGAGGATAATTGAGATGGGGTGAGGGACAAGGTGCTGGGCTGATCACCATGGAGCCCAGCAGTGATCATGGAGTTCCAGGGTCAGCACCAGGGCGATCGAGGAGTCAGAAGAGCAGAGATGAGGTGAATCAGGGTGGTGGGGCATTGGGCAGGGGTCAGTCAGGAAGTCAGAGCCTGAGGCCAGGATTCAACTCTAAGACGGAGATGGTTGAAAAGTCATGGCCTGAGCCAATCAGTGAATTCTCATCAGGGATTTAAGTGAAGACCACAAAGGGCTCAATAATCCAGAGGGACTGAAAAGATTAATTAGGGAGTTGGGGCTGTGGCCATTTTGGGACTCTGGGAATAAGGGTAAGACTAACTATAGAGTTTGAGGCAGGTTTGCTGGAGAATTGGGTCTGAGGCCGCTGTATGGCTGGACACTAATTATGAGGTGGGCAGGTTTGCAGCAGGCTGGTCAGATAGTAAGGATGGTGGGCAAATATATAATTAACGTGGCAGTGAGGGAGTCCAACAAAAGTAATAGATAATGAGATTTAACGGAGGGCTTCCCTGCCCAGAATGGTGTTAATAGAACCTGGCTGTTCTGGCAGTAGACATTTGCAGAACAATGTTGAACTAATTGCCCCAGCAACAATCCAAAAGGCATTGAGTAACGATGCAATTGGTGCACATCAGCAGCAGAGAGTGCACCCGATAAACAAGGATCTCTGGCAGTACTCAGTTAAACTTTCATTATTATGCTGTTCAATAGAGAAATTGTTCAAATTGAGGTCCATTCCAAAAAGGTGTTTGTGCTGAAATAGATAGATTCTTGATTAGTACGGGTGTCAGAGGTTTGGGGGAGAAGACAGGAGAATGGGTTTAAGAGGGGAAGTTAGATCAGCCATAATTGAATGGAGGAGTATATTTGATGGGCCAAATGGCCTAATAAAGCAACAACACCTTCTTTACGTTTTACGTTCTGCTACAATGTGTCAGGTTTATTCAACCACCCTTCTCAACAACATTTAAGGGACAAACTTTTTCAAATAAATAGTTGAGTTAGTTTAGTTTATTGTTATGTATACCCAGGTACAGTGAACCGCTGTCAGTTGAAAGACAATGTATGATTACAATCATGCCATCCACAGTGTTGAGATACATGATACAGGGAAAATGTATTGGTCATCTAGTACAAAAAAAAAATCCAGTGAAGTCCAATCTAAGATAGTCCGAGGGGCTCCAATGAGGTAGAGAGTAGCTCAGGACTGCTCACTAGTTGTAGGTAAGACGTTTCAGTTGCCTGATAACAGCTGGGAAGAAACTATCCGTGACATATATATGACAAATATGTTCTCCTTGTACCACCATCTGTTGACTGCAATCACATGCAGGTACACAGGAACACCACCAGTTTTCCAGCAGCTGATGGTCCACCACCTCCTTTAATCCAGACAAAATGACGACACGGAACTGATTCTTTGCAGCTGCAGTGTACGTGAGTGCCCCGGTCTTCCCCATGTGAAGAGGACCTATCTGTTGCGAATTGATCCTTTTTCGAGGAATCCCTTTTTAAATTAAAAAAATAATCTGACTGGGAGTGTGTATGAGCCTCAGGGCTGCGTGTTGCCCAATTCAAGATGAAGTGAGTGAGCCTGGCTCAGGGACAGATGGAGAGCACAGCAATGCAGCTCTGGACAGCAACCGAGCACTTTGCTGAGCGGTTTCACTTTAAATATTGTGCGTCGGTGTGCACTCACGTCTACCGTCTATTTCCTTCTTGTCTCTGAATTAATCAACATGTTGAGCGGGGCCAACAACCGCATTGTTATTATTATGAATTATTATCCTGTGACCTCTATTGGTCTGGCAAAACCGACAATCCAGCAAGGTTCTGGAACCAAGGGTGTCGGAAAATCAGTGGTCTACCTGTATAACCCAGAGTAACTTTATCATTGATCCTTAAAGTGACCCTTAAACTTTAGTCTGAAGAACGGTTTCGACCTGAAACGCCACCTATTCCTTTTCTCCACAGATGCTGCCCGAACTGCTGAGTTACTCCAACATTTTGCATCTATCTTTGGTGTAAACCAGCATCTGCAGTTCCTACACCTGCACCTGACAGTGACATTCACAGGCCATACACAGATAAAAAGTAGGAAAATAAGTTTCAAATTACTTTTGCAGAGCGATTATAGAAAGCACTTATTATGAAAATGTTATGAAAATAATGTTTTCAACTTGAAACTGAATGCAAACCCTTGCTAGATCAAAACTGTGGGCGCTGATGGATGAAATTGCATTAGTTAATCTGGGATCATGGCCTGCAGATTTTTAGCCTGGTAAAATACTCTGATACGTTATTGCAACGTCACAGAGGAGACGCAGTTTTCCTTCAATATTGCAACATCTTTTGACATTGGAGCACTTTACTTACAATGAAACTTTGCAAAAAAATATGATCTCTCAAAATTACACAACAATATCAACAGTTAGAGAAGTAAAATGAGAGTATTCACCCAGTGGGAAATCATACAAGATCCTTCTTAACCTGTTGGTACATTTTGATTATATCATTATAATAACAGATTTTTATGTGGTTGAGATGCGGTGAGCCAAATATGTTTTATTTAAATGTATGAAGATTATAGGCTGCACTAAATTAAATAGCAACCTAGTTTTATTTTCTTGATCTGCCTTAATTCATTCCTTCAGGGGTGTCAGACTTATGAAATCTCATTGAATGTATCTATAACTGGGTGATTTTTTAAAAAAGAAAATGATAAAATGCATTGTGTGTCTTGTTTTGAAGATTTCTCATGTAAATAGATTTGCAATCTGTTTACTTATTTTGTCAAAGAAAATCCCGTCATCCTTGGCAATAGACTAAACTTGGCAATTACATTTCTATTTTCTATTAGACACAGAAGCCAGAGGTAATTTCACTTCTAAATCTTTCACTTTTCAATCGGCCAATTTACTCTGCGCCTGAAAATTAGGAATCTCCCAGTTGAACTAACCTTCAGCATAGCTGCAGTTCATACCATCGTCACCTTCTTTTACTTAGTCACGCCCTTGTCGCCGTAACTCAGGACCAATTCTCTGCCAGCCAGATAACCTATTTAGATATTTAGTCATGCCTGCTTCATATTTTCCAAGGGAAGTTGGAGCTACATGTGCACATTGGTTTCCTATTTAAACGGTGACCTCAGAGAAACTAGCAAAAAATTAAATGCATATAACAGTTAGCATGTATTGTTTGCTTATGAGAAGTATCCTCAATATCATCGTGTTGAAAGGAACTGCAGATGCAAAGGAACTGCAGGTTTTCTTTTTAATCTTGACCTGCAGATGGAATTGAGGATAGACACAAAATGCTGCAGTAACTCAGTGGGACAGGCAGCATCTCTGGATAGAATGCTGCCTATCCCGCTGAGTTACTCCAACATTTTGAGTCTATCCTCAATACCATCTGCAGGTCAAGATTAAAAAGAAAACCTTATCCTGTTGAGTCAGGCCATAGTATAAATTACAATATTTGGAATAGTAACACTGATGGTTGAGAGGGTGACTGTAGATCAGTAATAATGTCATAAGAAAGAAGTTAAACAACTACAGTTGAATGCTTGTGGAGATGTTGGATGATAGATTGAAATGAGAAACAAATATTCATTGTTGTATCATCAACAGAATATTAACAACAAATCCCGCCTATAGTGACTTTGATGTGGCAAAATAAAACTCCAACAGTACTTCACTGGAATAAAAACAACCATCCACTAAAGAAGATGTCCAAAGGTTTGGTAATGAGTAGGTTTCAAAGGGAACCTAAAGGGAGGAAAGCGAGAAAGAACGTTAGATAAGCTTTGGGAAAGAATAGCCAGGCATAGTACCTAACGACTTATTACCAAACATTATAAGATTGAATTTGAAGACGAACGCAAATCTTTTGACGTTTCGGAGGTTGGAAGATAATACTGAGATGGAGAAGGCAGAACCATGGAGGAGTTTGAAAACACAAATGGAAGTTTTAAAATAAACCATAGATTAACTAGGAGCTCATTGGGTGATGGGTGAATGGAGTACTGTAACATATCCACAGACAGTCCAACAGTATTTTTTAAACTACTTTCTTAAGACATTATTACTGATCTACTGCCACCCTCTCAACCATTGTTACTATTCCAAATATTTTGCACACGGATGAGGATTTCCACTGTGGATTGAATCCGAATGGCTGAATCAGGGCAGAATTGATTTATGTCATTAGAAGTGGAAAAGGTTGTCTCAGAAGTTGCAGAGATAAATATTTGAAATAGGGTATAAGTTTGTGCATGGTCTGTTTTAGTTTCAGACAGTTGCCAGGGAGGCTGGCGATGCAAGATAGGGAAAGGAATTTTTGGCAAGGACACGGGTCTTCCCAATATTTAGTTCAGAAAAAATGTGTGTTAATTCAGCACTGGATGTTGGACAAATGGGCTGAAATGGTGGAAGAGTCAAGTGGGGCAATGGCAAGGCACAGGTATACCTGCCACGATTATAGTATACTGACCCAAAATTGCTGGGTTAACTCAGCAGGACAAGCAGCATCTCTGGAGAGAGGGAATGGGTGACGTTACGGGTTGAGATCCTTCTTCAGACTGAGAGTCAATGGAAATGAATACAAGAGATATATAGGGCAAGGTATGAAAACAATAGATCAAAGCAGACGATGATCATGGAAATATTGAATGGTTCATTGTTGGCTCCGCGATTACAGTAGATGTCATTGAGAAGCAGTACATAAATGGAAAATGGGAGGGTCATGGTAAATAACATTAGAGGCAGAAAGATTAGATAAGGCAGATCGCTAACAGAAGTAATCCACATTTAGTCTGAAGAAGGGTCTCGACCCAAAATGTCACCCATTCCTTCTTTCCAGAGATGCTGCCTGACCCGCTGAGTTACTCCAGCATTTTGTGTCTATCTGCACATTCATAATACAAATTATTTTGCTAGATACTTGTTGTTGAGTCATTTGAACATAAAGTATCTTGTTGCCTTTTGTAAAGTCTCGCCAAGAGAATGTTACTATACTTTCAGATGACAGACCTTAACAATATTTATGGTCTTGAGCATTGCAGACTTAGTATGGGCAGTCAGAAAATAATAAAGGCGGAGACATTGGTTTGAGGCATTAAAAAAAGAAAAATCAAAAACCAGAGGCAAAAGAATCTGGGCCATAAGCCTTGGATCTTTTAATCATCCTTAAGAAGCAAATTAGTGAAAAAAGGCTTGAAGAACAAACTTGTGAAATGCATTTGTTAGTTTTTTAGAACAATATGTCAAGGAACAAAAAAGGAAACTATTTATTTTGTGATGAAACAAGGTTGTTCAGTAATCGCATAGTGAAGAATCCTCTGGGGAAGAGTGACCATAATGAGATAGAATGTAAACTTTGTGACCACTGAGGGTAAATTGAAACAGTGGTCTTAAATAAAAAAAAAAACACTTATTATCTTTGCAGGAGAAATGAACTGGCAAATGACTGGGAAAATAGATTGAGAGTAATGAAGGTAATTAAACAATGGCATCTATTTAAATAATAATTCCCCAAAAATATATGTTCCGTGAGAAATATGAACTGCCTTGGAAAAGTGCTTCAGCCTGATAAACTGGAACTGCTAAAGACATTATTAGTTTAAAATCCTTTCATTAATAATGTTGGAATTATTGGGTAAGGTTGCACAGTGATTAAGTGACTGGATAGGTAACCAGAGGGCAAGACTATTAAACCAAACATGTGTTCCATTCTTAATATGGAATCTAAAATGAGATTTTAATTCAAGTAATTAAATATGTTAGAATTTAATAGCTAACATATGTAATAGTGACCGTTGCAGGATCGAGCCCTGAAATATGAACAATTAATTCCTTCACAGATGCTGCTTGACTGCTGAGTTCTTCTATCAGTTTGTTTCCTTGCAAATAATAATGATTGCAATATCATAATGATCAGAGCAATAGATTGGACTGAAGGTGGTATTTGAATGCTGGGACTAAAACCTGGGAAAGCAAAAAGTACAAAAATATGGACAATCTGATGAAGAACAGTGAAAATAAATAATAATGAAAGCCTAAAGAGACATCATGGGTGAAGGTTATAAGGAAATGATACTGACGAGGAAAGGAATACACATAATGACAAGTTATTAGGCAGATGAAGAAGTTAAATTATCAAGGAGGATAAAACAAAATAGTAATTAATTCTGCGGCCACATTAATTAAAACATTACTGGGATACGGCCAGAGAGAGACTGAGCATCAAAAATCAGGCAATGCTGGATAAAAGGGCAGGAAGATTAATTATTCTGCTTTGGAAATATCCTGACCGTCGGATCAGGTGAAGGTGAATCATCAGAAGATAAGAATGGAAACAAAATAGCTCCATTTATAATAATGAGAATAGAAGAGGAATATGTATCTAGAGCATGTTAGGCAATGCCAGCACTTTTGAATCAAATTGTTATTTTCTCCCCATAGCCGTCGAGATTTCTGCACAAGAACTGAAGCACTCAACCTGTTGATGATCCTCACTCTGGATTCCTGAGTGAACGTTGATGTAAGGCACAAAATGCTGGAGTAGCTCAGTGGGTCAGGCAGCATCTCTGGAGAGAGGGAAGAGAATGTTTTGGGTCAAGACCCTTCTTCAGACTTTGATGTTGAACTTTGATGTTGATGTCCAGCAGAGGTGCTTGATTAAGCATTCTAAAGCAGTTACACTGTGGATTTTGTTACCAGGAAAGCTAATTATTTCAATAGGGGAGAAAGGCTGCAAATGGAGAAGAGTGTTAAGGGCCTGTCCCACTTAAGCGATTTTTTAGGCCACTGCCGGCGACTAGGCTGTCATCACACGGTCGCTGGGGTGTCGCTTGTATGGTCGTGAGTATTTTTATGGTCGCAGCTGAATTTTGAAATGTTCAAAACATTTCGGTGACCGTGGGCTTGTCGTTGCTTGTCCTCTCCTGACGTAGGAGCTGTCGTAGGTTTTGTAGGTTGTTGCCAGGATGGCGTAGGCTGTTGCCAGGATGGCGTAGGTTGTCACCAAGTGTTGTAGGTTGTCGCCGGTGCTGACTTCGGTGAATTCCATTGTCGTAATCGCCAGTAGTCACCTAAAAAATCGCCTAAGTGGGACAGGCTTAGTAGTCCAGTCGCCGGTTTTTCGGCAACTTGCTACGACTATGGCAGTCGCCTAAAAAATCGCCTAGTGGGACAAGCCCTTAAATCACATTTTTTGAATGACTTGAATTTTTTTTTGTGTTTTGAGCATTTTATTTGTTTTGAAATCTTATGCTTCTATGATAATTATATGATCACATCAATTTGAATTTTAATAATTTTAAATATTCTAAATTGATTAATTGATCTTAATAGTTCAGAGGCGTTTTAGTTTGTCAACCATTCAAAACACTTGGCAGAAACAAGAAACTACAGATGCTGGTTGATAAAAAGAACACAAAATGTTGGAATGTCTCGACTGGCCCGACAGCATCTCTGGAGTATATGGATAGGTGACGTATTGAGTTGGGACCCTTCTTCAGACTCTTGGCAGTTTTGAGAACCAGCTCAGCTTGGTGCATGGCTTGGTTGGATTTCACTTTGTACAGGTGTTGAATAGGCATGACTTGTTCTGGCCACCCATGAAGTGGCATTATATCAAACACAAATCTGTTTCCATGAATGAGAAAGGGATGAGAATAACTCTCAGGCGTCTCAATATTAGTGCTTATGAGACTCCATAAGACGTTGGTCATGCTGCATTTGGAGTACAGTGAGTAAATTTAGGCCACATATCTGAGGAAGAATGCGCTGGCTCTGGAGAGGGTCCAGAGGAGATTTCCAAGAATGATTCTAGGAATGAGTGTGTTAGCATATGACGAGCATTTGACAGCACTGGGCCTCTACTTGGTAGAGTTTAGCAGGTTGAGGGGGGACCTCATTGAAACTTATTGAACCTAACCCTCATTACATAATGAAAGGCATAGATAGAGTAGATGTAGAACGGATGATTCCACTGGTGGGAGAGTCGAGGACCAGAGGTCATAGCCTCAGAATTTAAGGGCGCTCTTTTAGAAAGGAGGTGAGGAAGAACCTCTTTAGTCAGAGGGTAGTTAATCTGGGGAACTCATTGTCGCAGAGGTCAGTGGGTATTTTTAAGGCAGAGATAGACAAATTCTTGATTATAACGGGTGTCAGGTGTTACGGGGAGAAGGCAGGAAAGTGGGATTAGGAGGCAGAGATCAGCCATGATTGAATGGCGGAGTAGACAATGGGCTGAATGGCCTAATTCTACTATAATTTGTGAACTTCTGGAAGGAGTGTGCTCATGCTATTTTTGCAGGTCAGCAGTAGGCATGTATGGCAGTGAGATCTGGTTCATCAAGTAAATTGGATTAAAGAGAACTAAATCTCATGACCCAGTCAATTATATCTGCATTTTTTAAAATAAAGTCTAGGGAACAGATAGCAAAGACTGTTCACTATTAAATAATTAATTAGAGAGAAGTGTAGTGCCAGATGGCTGGCGTTTAGCTTACTTCAAATATTTATTTAAGATCCGAATTGGATGATGGAAGAGAAAGGATGAACAGCCAAAGGATGTACAGAGGGATATTGGGATCCAAGTCCTATCTCCTTGCAAGTCGCTCAGATAGTTACATTGGTAAAGAAGACATATGGCATGCTTGCTTTCATAGGTCAAGGCATGCACTTTAATACTCATAAGGTCATGATGCAGCTTTATAGGAGTTTGGTTAGGCCTCATTTGGAGTATAGCATGCAGTTCTGGTCACTCCATTACAGGAAGGATGATGGCTTTGGAAAGGATACCAGAATGATGCCTGGCCTGGAGGGTATTAGCAACAGTGTTGGACAAATCAGGATCATTTTCTCTGGAACTTCAGAGGTCGAGGGGAGGCCAGAGAGGAGTATATTAAATTATGACAGGCATAGATAGGGTAGACAATCAGAACCTTTTCCCCAGGCTGAAAAAAAATTAATTTCTAGAGGGCAAAGGTCTAAGTGAGAGCGGTGATGCTTAAAGGTGATGTGCACTCACCACCCTATTTTGTTACACATAGGTTGGCGAGTTCCTGACATGAGCAGTGGGGGATGGTGGTTGATAGTGGCATTTAAGAGACTTTTGGTCAAGTAACAGTTCTTGTGCTCTACTTTTCCACATTCTATGTTCTATGTGTAACTGACATTCTGGGTGGGTTAAAAATTGATATAAAGGGAGTACTATTGGAGCTAACTTCACAAACAGTGAACAAATCACCAGATCTGGATAGGATGCATTCTGGATCATTGAGCAAGGAAAAGGAGGAAATTCCCAAACATTCTTGTTTGCAACGGGATGTATGGTTAAACATAGTAAGTCTACACAAGTAAATGTTTCCTTGGTAGCGAGGATAATTTACAGATGACGATCCAGAGCCAAATTGGAAGTCACTTGAATGAATGTGGAGTCATTGGAGAACATCTGTTCTGGTGAAGCACATTTAACTAAATCTCTTGATTTTTGTGGAGAGGGTAAATGAAGGAACTGCAGTTTATGTGGTATATAGGGAGACTGTACCAGGGCACTGTGAGTAGGTGTAAAAGTTTGTTTTCAGAACAAACGGAAGTGTGCAGTTGAGATCCCCATGTGCAGGTAGCAGGGCCATTGTTTAGTTTAGTTTAGTTTAGAGATACAGCGGGGAAACAGGCCCTTCGGCCCACCGAGTCCACGCCGACCAGCGATCCCCTCACATTAACTCTACGCTGCACATACTAGGGACAATTTACCCATATACAGGTGCTTCCTGATTTACGATGCTTCGACTTGCAATATTTAGACTTTCCGATCGCCAAACGCTCGGCAACGGCAGCTAGCTGCACGGCACTTCCGTTCACGTGATCGCAATGTATTAAATGCGTTTTCGACTTGTGATATTTTCGGTTTACGATGGGTTTATCGGAACGTAGGTCGAGGAGCAGCTGCGCCAAACCAATCAACCTACAAACCTGTACGTCATTGGAGTGTGGGAGGAAACCGAAGATCTTGGAGAAAACCCACACGGTCATGGGCAGAATGTACAAACTCTGTACAGACAGCGCCCGTAGTCGGGATTGAACCTGGGTCTCTGGCGCCGCAAGCGCTGTAAGGCAGCAACTCTACTGCTGTGCCACAGTGCCACTCTTGTTATTTTTTTGATATAATAAATTAGATTTTGTGGACATGACACAGTTTCCAAACAATACAAAATATGGGGGTGACGTGAGTAGGAGGATGGTAATAGACTTCAAGAGGATACAGACAGTTTGGTGGAATTGGTGGATAGGTGGCAGATGAAATTTAACATGGATGAAATAAAAAAATGCATAGATACGTAAAGTGATTATAGAAGGGGTATAAGATAGAGAGATCTGGGGTATATACAGTTCAATGAAAGTCACTGGGCAAGTTGAGAAAACAATAAGATCTTTGGTTTTATAGATATACAATGCACATAAGCAAGGGGGTCATAACTGATGTTTATTAAATGCCATTTTGACCACAATTGGAGTAATGCACCCTGTTCTTTGTTCCATCAACTTCCCAACATAGGCGGTAATTTACAGGTGCCAGTCAGTCGACAAATCTCAAGTCTTTGAGATATGAAGGGTAACTAGAGAACTCAGGGAAACCTATATGACATTGGGAGAAAATATAAACACCATGCAGACAACACCGGATGTCAAGATTGTACCCAGATGGCTGGAGCTGTTAAACAGAAGCTCTACCTAATGTACCACCGTGCCGCATTTGCGGTAAGGCAATGTTTAGATGGCAAGTATGATTGGGAATGCTGACCAAAATGCAAACCAAATCCAGAAGTGGATGCAGATTCAATTGTGCCACTCAAAAAACAAAAGATAAGTATCTGAAGAGATGTTGGTGAGGCCCCATTTCGAGTATTGTGTTCAGTTCTGGGCACCATATTATAGGAAAGATGTTATCAAGCTGGATAGGGTATAAAGAAGATTTACAAGGATGTTGCCAGACTATAGGGTCTGAGCTATAGGGGGAGGTTGAATAGGCTGGAACTCTATTCCCTGGAGTGCAGGAGGAAGAGGGGTGACCTTGTAGAGGTCTAATATCAAGAAACCAAAAATACAACAAAAAGGCAACATAGATTCTCAAAACATAATCTTATTTCAAGGGAAGATGGAGAGTGTGAGAATTGCCAGAGATGTATTTGGTTTAGATTTACAATAGGCTTTTGATAAGGCACACATAAAGTCATGGTACATGTAGCAGAATAGATAGTAGGCTGGTCGCAGTCCAGAAGATATCTGTTTCAGAGTGAAGGCAGGACATTTCACAAGTATGAATGACAAGATCACTATCGATGTATTAAATTATTTAGAATATAAAATCAGAAACATGATGTTTTAAGTATGCAAATGATTGCTTTATGTGTGGTTTGCAAGGAAAGGTAGTCTGTTCTGAGAAGGCCTAACAATATTGCAAACAGGCACAAAAATGGGAAATGATTTTCAACCTGGACACATTAAAAATTATACTCTGAAATAAGAACGTAAAAATACAAATTAATCTCGTTGCCTCTCAATATATTTCCTAGAAATAAAGAAAATATACATCTTTTCAAAATCTTTTTAGCCATGGTTTTGATGATCTTCCTTTAAAACTGTTTAATTTACTTAGTGTTGGCTTGACTTGGCTTGACGTACATACATAGATATGAAGCAATAACATTTTGAGAGATTAAGGAATGTTTGTTTTGCCCAGAAGAGCAGGAAAGATAACTGGAACTGGATACCAACTGGGCGTGTAAAACTGGTAATCATCTTCTTGTATGTATTAAGAGCTATTGCACAGAGATTACGTCTCTCCACTCTGACCTGCATCCACCAGCACCTTTCCTCTCAAGTACAAGATACATTTGCGCATGGTTTTCTGAAACCGCAGGTGTTCACATAATATATCTAGTTATTTTTCAAAGATGCAGAAATGGATTCGGTCAGAACGATCAGTCACAATGGAGGCAATATTTACTTTTAGTTGTAAGAAAATGGATAATTTGACAGATTGTAAAAATAGTTAAAATAAAACATTGAAACATTGCTGCTTCCTCTAAATCACAGAAAATCAAAGTACCTTTTAATGAAACGAGAGAAAAAAGAGAAAGAAAAATTCACTAATTTAATCTAATTTACTTTAATTTTTTTGAATGTTTCAGTTTTTTTGTTTAAGAATAGGTTAAAACAAACGGGCTGAAGATTACATTGTTTTACACATAACTGAACATCTCTGCAAGCTGTGGACAGGACCTGTGGCACAGATTGGAAGAAGAATTGAAAGTACCTCTCACAGCCAGAAAATTAGATTAATATTTTTTTAATACATGAACCTATCACCTTTTACAACAGGTAATCTGAACGAGTGAGAGAAAGACCCTACAATTTTATGATTCAAATGGCATCCCTCATTTGCCACTTAAATCATAAAATTGTCATGCCTTTTTCTCACTCATTCAGAAATCTGCATGAAGATTGTAGGACAGAATTCCTCTCGTTGGTTAGCAGTTAGTAACAAACTGACATTGAATTCTGATTTAATTATATCTGATAATGATTATCCATAAAGGTCTGTATTAGGTTTTGCGAATATGTATTTTTCACAACCAAAACGATATATAATGATAACTCCAAGAAAACTAACGGATAGCAAATGGAAAGTTACAACCCAGTGGTATGAATATTGATTTCTCTAATGCCCCTGTCCCACTTAGGAAACCTGAACAGAAACCTCTGGAGACTTTGCGCTCCACCCAAGGTTTCTGTGCGGTTCCCGGAGGTTTTAGTCAGTCTCCCTAACGGTCGAAAGTGGTTTCCGCAACTTCTATGTTCCGGCGATTATTTAAAAAAATTCAAAACCGGCCGCGACTAAAAATAATTTGCCGTTTTAAAAATCGGTTATTTTTTAGTCGAAGCCGGTTGTGATGCTAGTTGAAGGTGGTTGCCGGAGGTTGCAGGTAGTGGAAGGTAAGACCTCCCTGGTGGAATAAAGCTGGGTGAAAAAAAGGTCTTACTTCCACTACTTGGTCTTACCTTCCACTACTTGGTCTTACCTTCCACTACTTGGTCTTACCTTCCACTACTTGGAAGTTTTGAATTTTTTGAAATAATCGCTGGAACATAGAGGAAGCGGAAACCACTTTCGACCATTAGAGAGACTGACAAAAACCTCCAGGAACCTCCGGGAACCGCACAAAACCTTGGGTGGGGAGCAAAGTCTCCAAAGGTTTCCGCTCAGGTTTCCTAAGTGGGACGGGCATAGCTTCAAGTAACGCCTGCATTCCCTCTCTCTCCATTACTCCCCCACCCAAGTCACACCACCTTTTCATTCTCAACTAGCAAACAATTAACAATGGCCTGTTTCCTTTATCATTTTTGCATATCTTTCATTCATTTGTTCTATATCTCTCTTCATCACGGTTTATATCTCTCGTTTCCCTTTCCCATGACTTTCAGTCTGAAGAAGAGTCTGGACCCAAAACATAAAAAGGATTTGAGTATAGGAGCAGGGAGGTTCTACTTCAGTTGTATAGGGTCTTGGTGAGACCACACTTGGAGTATTGCGTACATTTCTGGTCTCAAATCTGAGGAAGGACATTATTGCCATAGAGGGAGTGCAGAGAAGGTTCACCAGACTTATTCCTGGGATGTCAGGACTGTCTTATGAAGAAAGACTGGATAGACTCAGTATAGACTCTTTAGAATTTAGGAGATTGAGAAGGGGATCTTATAGAAACGTACAAAATTCTTAAGGGGTTGGACAGGCTAGATGCAGGAAGATTGTTCCCAATGTTGGGGAGGTCCAGGACAAGGGATCACGGCTTAAGGATAAGGGGGAAATCCTTTAGGACCGAGATGAGAAGGACTTTTTTCACACAGGGAGTGGTGGGTCTCTGGAACTCTCTGCCACAGAGGGTAGTTGAGGCCAGTTCATTGGCTATATTTAAGAGGGAGTTAGACGTGGCCCTTGTGGGTGAGGGGATCAGAGGGTATGGAGAGAAGGCAGGTATGGGATACTGAGTTGGATGATCAGCCATGATCATATTGAATGGCGGTGCAGGCTCGAAGGGCCGAATGGCCTACTCCTGCACCTAATTTCTATGTTTCTATGTTTCTATAACCCATTTCTTTTCTCCAGAGATGCTGCCTGTCCCACTGAGTTACTCCAGCATTTTGTGTCTTCCTTCGGAAAGCAATACCAGTCAGGCTTGGTACAAGTGTGGAGTAATGAATAATCACATGAGTTTTCCTAAAGCCGGGAATAATTTAACAAACCAAACTCTACTACTAATGCCAATCAAAAAATAAAAGCACACAAAGGAGATTTATTACCAGTGATAAAATAGCCATTAATCTTTCTGAAATTTATATTATTATTTGTACAGAAGGAAAGATCCTTTGCAATTAATATAACCTGAAGTGCGTTATGGTTTTTTTAAATACATTTATGCTGCAGTAGAGATAGCTTGGAGGAAGAAGGGGAATGAAATGAAGGAAATAAAATTGTAGGAATTTCTGTGGGTGACTGGATTATTTTGCAAATGTAGTCATTTAATATTTTAAGATGGAAATTTATATTCAAGTGAATTTTATGGGTGGAACAAATGGTGCATGAATGTACAGTCAGAAATAATGTAAGAATGTAAAAACCTACAGTAAGCATGAAATAGGTAGTACATAGGAGTATCTAATTCAGCATTAGCCCATTCAAAGTTTGGATGATATGGAGTAAAGCACTTTGTGGTCTTCTAGTATGCCGACATAATTTTTATTTTGGAGTTAGTTTCATTATCTTACGGAATAAAACCAGAAAATGCTGGAAACACTGAACAAGTGAGGTAGTGTCTATGAAACAACATCCAGAGTTAATATTTCAGTGTGAAGACCCTTTATCATATTCTGATGAAGGATCTGACCTGCTCAACATTCCCACAATTTTCTGATTTTATTTGAGATTTCAAGAAGCTGCAATTTTTAACTGCTCATACATCACAATATATCTGTGCTTTGAATTGTTATCAAAATATCTGTGCTTTGAATTCATCTTTGTTGGATGAGAATCCTATGCTGTCACAAAATTTCAAAGGTTACATTAACTTAAAACTAGGATATCAGTGATGGGACCATTTTCTGATTGGGGATGAAATGAAACAAAAATAGCTAAAAGGAAAGTCTGTTTAAAGTTTGCACATTCTCCCTCTGAATGGGTGGGGTTTTTTTTCCGGGTGCTGTAGTTTCTTGCAACAAGCCAAGGACATGCAGGTTTGTTGATTGGCCTCTGCAAATTGTCCCTACCGTGTGGAGAGTGGATGAGAAAGTGGGATAACATTAAACTAGTGTGTACGGATGATCGATGGTTGGCATGGACTCGGTGGGCCAAAGGGCCTGCTTCCAATGCTTTATCTCCACACTAAACTAAAAGGATAAATGCTGCGAATGACTTAGGAAAAGGGCGGCACAGTGGAGCATCGGTAAAGTTGCTACCTTACAGCGCTTGCAGTGCCTGGGACCTGGGTTCGATCTTGACTACGGGTGCTGTCTGTACGGAGTTTTATGTTCTTCCCGTGGGTTTTCTCTGAGATCTTCAGTTTCCTCCCAGACTCCAAAGACGTACAGGTTTGTAGGTTAATTGGTTTGGTATAAGTGTAAATAATCCCTAGTGGGTGTAGGATTGTGATAATGTGAGGGGATTGCTGGTCTGTGCAGACCCAGTGGTCCTAAGGTCCTGTATCCCGAAACTAAACTAGACTAAACGTAATTTTTTACTGATTATAATGATAACCGTTCTTATTGTAAGTGGCTCCAGACATTTATCCTCAACGACTTCAGTGAACTGAATGTGCACAGCTGAGTATCATGGTGGCTAATAATCCTGTGTACAGTTAATGTAGACAACAAAAAAGAACATGTTCATGCTTCTCAGAAGAAAATGAACACAATAGGCTTGAAGAAGTAGAACTTGGAAAGGCAGAGGGATGTAATTAATAATATTGTTATCTGTGATATTTCATGCATTTGAAAATTTCTCATTGTATTCGATAATGCAGTCAGTTACAACAAAGTATATATGAATATTTTGTTATTCTATGCCTTTAGATCAATAATATTAAACTTATTCCCATTCTCGATTTTTCTCAATGCTCAGCAAGTAGTAATGGAATCAAGGCTTCCTCTACTTCCACACCTTTCCAGTCCATAATTGCGCACCATCAAACACTGACCTAGGTACACATCCAGTCTAAGAATTAATTTAGAGTGGAGAGCATGAGCAAGTTACAAGGGTGTACCAAACCTGGATGCGCTGTGCATTATGAGGTGCATAGCAATGGCCTTCAAGAGCACAGACATAGACTGGGGAATGTCTGAATACATAGCAGATTAAATTTAATAGACAAATATGAATGTTTCACAGTATTGAATGCAATCACCCATTTGATTAGTTGCCCAATCACTGGACCATCCACCTCTGGTGCTCTATTTCGGTCGTTTCTGGATGAGTTCCTGTGGACAGGAGGTTAGCCAATATAACTCCACTTTTTAAGAAAGGAGGGAGAGAGAAAACGGGGAATTATATACCAGTTAGCATCAGTAGTGGGGAAGATGCTTGAGTCCATTATTAAAGACGTAACAGCAGCGCATTTGGAAAGCAGTGACAGGATCAGTCAAAGTCAGCATGGATTTATGAAGGGGAATTCATGCTTGACTAATCTTCTGGAATTTTTTGAGGATGTAACAAATAGAATGGATAAGGGAGATCCAGTGGACGTGGTGTATCTGGACTTTCAAAAAACTTTTGACAAGTTCCCACACAAGAGATTAGTGTGCAAAATTAGAGCACATGGTATTGGGGATAGGGTATTGACATGGATAGAAAACTGGTTGGCAGACAGGAAGGAAAGAGTAAGAATTAACGGGTCCTTTTCATAATGGCAGGCAGTGACTAATGGGGGTGCCGCAAGGCTCGGTGCAGGGATCCCAGTTAGTTACAATGTATATTAAATGTGACATCTCCAAGTTTGCGAATGACACAAAGCTGGGTGTCAGTGTGAGCTGCGATGAGGATGCTATGAGGCTGCAGGGGGACTTGGATAGGTTGGGTGAGTGGACAGATGCTTGGCAGATGCAGCATAATGCTGATAAATGTGAGGTTATCTACTTTGGTGGCAAGAACAGGAAGGCAGATTATTATCCGAATGGTGTCAGATGAGGAAATTGGGAGACAATAGACAATAGACAATAGGTGCAGGAGTAGGCCATTCGGCCCTTCGAGCCAGCACCGCCATTCACTGTGATCATGGCTGATTATCCATAATCAGTACCCCATTCCTGCCTTCTCCCCATATCACCTGACTCCGCTATTGTTAAGAGCCCTATCTAGCTCTCTCTTGAAAGTATCCAGTGAACCGGCCTCCACCGCCCTCTGAGGTAGAGAATTTCACAGGCTCACATCTCCCTGTGTGAAAAAGGAAAAATGGCGGTGCTGGCTCGTGAATGGTGGTGTTGGCTTGAAGTGCTGAATGGCCTCCACCTGCACCTATTTTTCTATGTTTCTATGTTTCTTTGTTTCTAGTCTGTAAAACTATGGGCTGTCTTCCAGCGATCATCAAGTTGATTTTGACACTCCATTCTGTTTGTCCAACTTCCATTGTATCTGTGAAGATTCTGGTGCTCTTTTGTATTGTAAGGTGTAAATGTAGACAAATGAACGCAAGGCATCTTTGCTACACCTTGACCCATTCTGTACGATGTTGATTCAGGCATTCAGACTGAAGAAGAATTCCAACCCAAAATGTCATCTGTCCATTTCCCTCCACAGATGCTGCCTGATCCATTGAGTTCCTCCAGCACTTTGTTTTCTTCCTCAAGATGCCAGCATCTGTGTCTTGTCCCTCCAGACATAAGACAGGTCATTCCTTGTCAATTTATCAGCACCAAAGCTGATGGTGGGTGGCCACAGTGGCACTGTGGTAGAGTTGCTGCCTTGCAGCGCTTACACGCCGGAGACCCGGGTTCGATCCTGACTATGGGTGCTGTCCGTATGGAGTTTGTACGTTCTCCCCGTAACCATGTGCGTTTTCTCCGAGATCTTCGGTTTACTCCCACACACCAAAGACATACAGGTATGTAGGTTAATTGGCTTGGAGTATGTGCAAATTGTCCCTAGTGTGTTAGGGATAGTGATAATGTGTGGGCATCACTGGTTTGTGCAGACTTGGTGGACCGAAGGGCCTGTTTTTGTGCTGTATCTCTAAACTAAACTAAACTATAAAAGCAACAAATTATAATTTAGGTAAGTCTTTGAAGAAGAATTTGCTCTAAATCAGTTTATAGACAACCCAAAGAGAATGCATTTAAATTGTGTACTGCTGCCATTGCAAAACATGAAGTTAGTCCATTAGTGGTAAATACATTCCATACTCAAGAATACTGCTGAACAAAACTTGGCAGCTAAATTGGTCACAGAGAGTTCATTCAGTACGTGCAAAATAATATTAAGCATGCACAATTAAATAAAGAGCAGAAGACTAAAATCAAAATATGAATGAATGTAGAACATAAATACTCTGCATACATTATTAGGTAATATTCAGTAAAGGGGAGCTAAGGATTGTGTGAATAGTGTGAATATTGTGAGCACACTGGCCTGAGTTCTGCAAATATTGTGCGTATGCAGTACTATGAGTACTGTAAATATTGAACACTGTATGATAAATTTTGTCAACAGTGTGAACATGCGATACTGTGGCTACTGTAAACATTGTGCACACTCTTGCTTGCAAATGTTGGCAATACTAAAACATATTGAGACAAATTACACTTTGAGTATCATATATAGAGCCAGGATTTTGCCATAAATGCCATGTGCCTTTTCATGCCATTTTTGATGATTTCACCAAGATAATGCCTTTTTCACGTTCGAGTGCCTAAATCAGTTTTATTGCCGTTTGCTAAAAGGTTGTGCTATTTTCTCCAATTGTACCGTGATTACAATGACGTTTTCTATGTTAACACATTAAAATTAATGTTATTATTAACGTGTTAATATAGTATAACTTACAAGAAAATTTCCACCACCAGCGCAAAACCGGGGGCACCACCGTCAGTCATTCATTCGTTTGTGCCGCTGCCCGCTGGTTCAGCCTTATCCAAGATCTATTTAAGAAAGAACTGCAGATGCTGGAAAAATCGAAGGGAGACAAAAAATGCTGGAGAAACTCAGCGGGTGAGGCAGCATCAATAGAGAGAAGGAATAGGTTTCGGGTCAAGACCCTTCTTCAGAAGGCTTAGGAAGTTTGGCATGTTCCCAACAACTCTCGCCAACTTCAACAGATGCGCTGTAGAAAGCATTTTATCAGGATGCATCACAGCAAGGTTTGGTAACTGCTCCATCCAAGACCACACAAAATTGCAGAGAATTGTAGATGCAGCCCAGACCATAAACTAAAATTAAAATATTGTAAACCCAACCTCTTTAAAAGTGTAATTATTGTGAACATGTATTGGCAAAGGGTATACCAAGTGTACTGTAGCAATTGTGCAAAGATGCACTGTGTTGTGTGGTTATTATGAACATGGTGGCCAGAGTTCTATAAATATTGTGAACACACTGGGCTATGGGCACAGTAAATATTGTTAACATGCTGCACTGTGATTGCTGTAAATATTGTGACCAGTCAGTACAATGAGTCCTGTAAATAATGAGAATATGCACTGTAAATGTAATATGAATATTCAAAATGTACTGCACTGAGTACTAGAAATATAGTGAACACACTATACAATGAGTCATGTAAAGATTGTCAGCATGCTGCACTATCATCACTCCATATTGTAGGACCTTGAACTAGGATTGTACAATTGTGAACCTCTTCACTATAGTACTGTGAATATTGTGAACATGCTGCCTTGTGAACTGTAAATATAGTGAATGTGCTGTACTGTTAGTAATGTAAATACTGTGAGCACCTCACCATCACGTATCTATCTATCCACTGTAAATGGCTCAATTGTAATCATGTATTGTCTTTCCGCTGACTAGTTAGTATACAACAGCAGCTTTTCACTGTTCCTCGGTACACATGACAATAAACTAAACTGAAGAGTAATGTAAATATTCTAAACACTGTACTGTGAATTCTATAAATATTTTTTAACAGGCTGCATTGTGAATATTGTTAGCACATTGCAGTATGAGTCCTGTAATCATTGTAAACTGTTTGTCATATTAGGGAGGCACAGCGGTGGAGTTGCTGCCTTACAGCACCAGAGACCCGGGTTCGTTCCTGACTGTGGGTGCTGTCTGTATGGAGTTTGTATGTTCTCCCTGTGACCACATGGGTTTTCTCCAGGTGCTTTGGTTTCCTCCCACTCTCCAAAGACATACAGGTTTGTAGTTTAATTTGGCCGGCAAAAATTGTAAATTGTCCCCTGTGTGTTGAAAAGTGTTAGGGTACACAGATCGTTGGTCGGCACATACTCGTTGGGCCGAAGGGCCTGTTTCCGCACTTAACTTAAACTAAACTTTGTACTATAATTTCTGTAAATATTGTCAATATGCCTCACTGCAAATTTTGTTCTGATGTCGAAAGGATTGGGTCGTAAACTATAGATTTGCAAGTAGTTTCTTCCGCTGGAGAAATATGAATTTTTAGTCTATATCTGTTACATATTGGCATTAGCGTATAGTGTTTGTACATCTTAATGAAGGACAATCAATTTGCTTAGGGAACTATTACTGCAGTTATTGTGAATGATGCATTAAATATTGTAAAAATATTGTTCTCTGAGTACCTAAAAAATATGAACTATGACACTGTTATATATTTATAATATTTCAAACTAGTGTATTACCAAAATTTGACAAACTGTGGACAAAAATATAAGGCGAACTAAAGCCCACATAGTTGCATGGATTACAGGAAAACTTTTACCTGATGCTGAGATTGGGCGGCCCCTATTAATCTTCATTCTGAGCCTAATTATAAGGTGTTGAAGCTGTAATAACACTGAGTTGATTAACTTCAAATACAAGTTCTTTATTGAGTGAATATACAGAGGGAACACATGGTAGTGCTATCATCTCTGGACTCCAGGACTAACTAACTAACTGTTGGCTGAATTGTCACCATATGCCAGCCGAATTATATATAGAAAACCCAGACTGGACTCCGGACCGGGTGTACATCACTAAACACAGACACGATCAGATCAGCTAACGTGATTGATCTACATATGGTATTTTAAATACTGAGAACCAAATACATTTGTTATGCCATGGCTTGCCCGTGAGTGTGATTGGCCCTAATGCTGAGCCATTCTGAATGCTGGGCTCATTTGAGGACCATAGGTTTATCTACTCATCACGTGGGATAATTGGACTGCAGGTGCGCAGAGACGATTCTGTCCATTTACACCTGAAAATTGCAATTGAGCCAGTGTTTGCAGATAGTGTTATTAATCCAGAACCTGGCCTGTTAAGAACCCACCTATAAATTGTCTTGGGCATCCACTTGACAAGTGAGATGACCCTTTTCCTATGTCCCCACAGTTATCAATAAAGTCCTAACTGTGATCTGTTGGTTGTAATTGGATTGCTAGGCCAAGTGTTAGTTGTCCCTATGGGAAAATATCAATACACAATCTCCAGTGATAATTGAAATGCTCCATGAAACTCTCTTTTATTTTCACCTTGCAAAAACAAGGATGGGTATTTTTAAGGACTGGTGATTATGACAAATTAAAAAGTGGAGTTAATTTCAATTGATGCCACTTTCTGAATACAGATTTTTGAACACCTGTGTGTTCTGATTAAGACATCTTTAGCCACAGTTTGCTAATGCTCAGGTAAGGCATGAGTTTGAAATATTATAAATATTTAACAGATATCGACTAAAATTTAAGTTCCTTATAATGAAGTAATTACATGGTGTATGAACTATTCCTTTCTACATCAGAACAAGACTCCCAGTGGGGTATATTGACAATATTTACAGAAATTATAGTACAAAATGTTACCAAGGCAAGAAGCGACAAGATGGTAAATTACCATCCCAGAAATCAGAACATTGTAAAATAGACAATGGAGGCAAATGTAACCTATCAGAGAGAGAATAAAATAATCAGATATAGTGATTGTCCTTCATTAAGATGTGCAAACACTATGGCTAATGCAAATCTATAACAGGTATGGACTGAGATTCAGATTCCTCTAGCTGAAGTAACTACTTGCAAATCTTTGGTTATATTAATATAATCAATAATATTCTCATTAAATATGTATATTTATATACTTTATTTTTTAAACTAATAGGTAATTTCTAAGTATTGATGTAATTGTAATCTGGTTTGCAATAACTGCATTATTATCTGAAAAAATATTATTTATTTAGCATCTTTCATATCTTCTTGACAAAACCACTTTATAGCCAATAAAATATATTTGAATTGTAATTATCCTTCTTCATGGGGTCCCATCTGCTTTCTGCAAATACCTCAACATGCAGTACATTATTGCACACACGCCCAGGATATCATTTACAGATGAATGGACATTATGAAAGAAAATCTCCACAAGGAACTTTTGTCCACTGTCTGCTATCATTGTGGAGAGTAGAGATCCTATACAAAGGCTCCTGGCATGGAATTGTGGGCTGTATGTTGATACAGAGTTATGGTCACAGAGTTACAGGATTGTGAGGGAGAGGTGATTGGAGAGGAATTGGTAAACAAGATGAATGACGTCGGTAGAGATTATAGTTTCAGTTTAGTTTATTGTCATGTGTACCGAGGTACAGTGCAAAGCTTTTGTTGCGTGCTTTCCAGTCAGCGGAAAGACAATACGCGATTACAATCGATCCATTTACAGTGTACAGATACATGATAAGGGAATAACTTTTATTGCGAGGTAAAGTCAGCAAAGACCGATCAAGGCTAGTCCGAGGATCACCAATGCGGTAGATAGTAGTTAATTCTGAAGATGATTGTAGAAGGTGGGTCAGTCAAATAAATTATGTGGAGTGTTTGGCTGGGTCAGATATTTGGAAGGGAGTCATTTACCTCATCACAAGGACTGAATTTCCTACTGACATCCCTCAACTTGGATTCTAAAACCTGATGAATGTTTACAGCAAAAATCACCTTGACCCAGTCACTCAGTTTCAAAGTTGTGCTTTTTCCAGAGAAAAAGTTGAACACCGACGAGAGGGCTTGAACAGCGGACCATCGGCAACGGCCCCGTTCAAAGGCCCCGACCACCACGGGTGAACAAAGAAGATGACTGAGCTTGTTAAAGAAGGAACTGCAGATGCTGGAGAATCGAGGGTTACACAAAAGTCTGAAGAAGGGTCTTGACCCGAAACGTCGCCTATCTCCTTCGCTCCTTAGATGCTGCTGCACCCGCTGAGTTTCTCCAGCTTTTTGTGTAACCCCAGATGACTGAACTTTAGTGCCTTCCATCACAGTGAGGAATGTTGATTCCACTGTGGTGGATAGGTATGTTAAACTTTATTTTGTGTGCTGTATGGCTGTATGGTAACTCAAATTTCAATGTACCTTAATTGGTAAATGTGACAATTAAATTGAATCTTGAATCTTGAAACAACAAACTGTAGATGCTGGTGAATACATAAAAGAACACAAAAATGCTGGAGTAACTCAGCAGGTCAGGCAGCATCTCTGGAGAACATGGATAAGTGATGTTTTGGGTCGAGAATCCAGGTGGGTTGAGGCGAGGATTGGCGGTGTCAATGGTCACTCCACATGGGTGGCTGGAGTGCATGTAAGCACCTGTGGTGGCGGCTGTGGTGGCGGCAGCAGGCACGACCTGAAAGGGTCCGGGGAGCTGGTGTGGGCTGGCGTTGGCGGCCCTGCCTAGCGGTGATGATCCATAGGTTCGGCCTGGAAGCGGTCAGAAAGGCAATGTGGGCTGGGAATGGCATCGGCAACCTAGCCTGGAAGTTGCCGGGGAGGAGGTGCAGGCCGGAGGTGGCGTGTTGCAACCCACCTTGGAACCGGCCAGGGGTGGTCTAGAAGCAGCCCAGCCTGGTTGTGAAGGTTGGTAGGGCTGTCTGCTGCAAACAAATTCCATTATAAAGAGGTCCATAATAATGAGGGTTTACTGTCCTGCAGTTATAGTGAAATATTTCAAAATTAGAAATGTAAATATAGAGAGCAAATTGCAATGTGAGTAATGCATGTTTTGTGAATTTGATGTGTAGGTTCTGTAAGTAATTTGAACATGCATCACTATTACTGTAGTTATAGTAATTACTGCATTGAGTACTATAAGTATAGTGCATGCCCTGAGCTTTGCACTGTGGTGCCGTTGTAGAGTAGCTGCTTTACAGTACCTGGGTTCGATCCTGACTACGGGTGCTGTTTGTAAGGAGTTTGCACGTTTTCCCTATGACCATGTGGGTTTTCTCCGGGTGCTCTGGTTTCCTCCCACATTCCAAAGACATGCAGGTTTGTAGGTCAATTGCCATTTGTAAATTGTCCCTCGTGTGTAGGATAATGTGCTGGTGATCGCTGGTTGGTTTAGGCTCGGTGGGTCGAAGGGCCCGTTTCCACACTGTATCTCTAAACTAAATAATCAAAACTAAATGTGAGCACACGGCTCTGTGACCACTGCAAATATAGTGAGCATGCTGTTCTATAAGTACTGTAAATATTGTGAACACACTGCAGCATGATGAATACTGTAGATATTGTGACCATCTTGGAGTCAGAGCTATTAACATTATGAGCTTTATAATCATTGTTATGTGTACTGTGAATAATGGGAATTTGCACTTCTGGTACGACAAGTAATCTTTAATTCGACATCAATTGCAAATTATATTTACATAAAACTTTTACTTCATGCCATAGTGTGTCAATCATTCCAAGCTCCCATGGATCCTGAAGATATTTGTTGGAGTGGTTCATCATTATTTCCAAATAATTCTTGTGAATAGGTCAGCCCATCATACATGAAACTAGGAAGGCAAAGATGTTTAAAAAAAACTGCAGATACTGGAAATCTGAAATAAAAGCAGAAAACTCTGGAAACACAGGCTCGGTGGCATCTGTGGAAAGAGAAATGGAGATAATGTTTCCTTTTGAAGAACATTTTGACAATATGTCTTTGATCTGAAACATTCGATGATTCCTGAGCTGCTGAGTGCCCCCATCATTTTCTGTTTTTCTGAAGGAAATGAAATGGTGAGTCATCTTCCTGTGGCCTTGGTAGGATGTGGTTTGGAAACAATTCCTTGATAGAGAAGTATTGTATACGCCAGTGTCTGGATAACACCCTCCTATCTGCACATTGCGGATGAAATCCAGACTGCAACATTGGAGGAGGGCACCATGAAATCCAGCTGGAATAGCTGCTGTAGAATGGATTCCTAAATACTTGGCGTTACTCGTCGACTTTGCCTACCCAACGTGAGTTAAGACAGAGACTTTGGCCTTGTGCACGGATGTCTATCTCTTCCTCCAAAGTGCAATGTGAAGCCAAATGTTCAATGAAATGAACTATGATGAAACTATTAGCAATTTCTCGAAAGCAAAGACAGTAGTTTCAGGATTTGCAAGCATGCATGTAACTCAAATTTATTGCAATGTTGCCTTGTGTGTCTCTGTGCTTCTTCACAGTTATACTGTTTCTAATCAGGAGTAATTGCTTGAATTGAGATAAATTTGAGCTAGTTATGAACCAGCCCTTGCATAAAATATGACGGAGATTGAATACCTCATTCCATAATATGCAAGTGAGCTTTAAAAAATTATTGTACAGTAAACTGAATGCTTTCAAAAATTAATTTTGTCCATGAATATTGCAATTGTGTCAAGTATGGATTTCCAAACGTAAGGATTTTAAAATTAAAATGTGTATATGTCGCATCAACGTCTACATTAATATATGTTTCAACACATATTCAGCACTGTACAATGCTTAAAAAGTTAATTAAAATTGTGATATTTGCTTTGAACTTGGTGTCAAAATTCTTGATTGTCTGCACAGCCAATTGCTGCACTTAAGGTCTCCCTAGGAACTAACATGCATCCGACAGTAAAGGGCCTGTCCTACAAGCATGCAACTCTATGCGATTAACGCGACCTAACATGGTCGCTTGAGCCGTCCGGCGTCGCGGGACCGGTCCCACTTCGAACGCCGGAGCCGTGCGGAATTGTGCGGAGTTCGTCCCGACACCGCGCGGGGCTCCGAAAAACTGACTATGTCCAAAAATTCCGCGCAGCAACGGCTTGTCGGCTCACAGTCGCCTCGACGCATTACCCACCGCCCCGACATCGTGCCTCCGTGAACCTATCTGTAGGTGCCTCCGTGACCCTCTAATTATGTGGCTCCATGGCCCTCTGTGTGTGTGCCTCTGTGCCCCTCTCTGTGTGCCCCCCTCTGTCCTGGCGAACTTACCTTAGACTTCGCTCCAAGTTCGCCTCACTTTGCGCCGCGTTGCGCCACTCACCCAACCTCCGCGCGGCCCCTACTGCCGGTTTGGTTGCGCTTGCCGCATGCAGGCGCATGCTGGTGGTAACGGCCCTGCACAGGGGATCACCCGACATCCGCGCGGCCCCCGCTTCTAGCTTGATCGCGTTCATCGCATAGAGTTGCATGCTGGTGGGACAGGCCCTTTAGGAAAAGGGAAGTTCTCATCACAGGGATTGTTCGATCTTTGTGGGGAACATTCTTTGTTGTCAGCTACAAGTACAATGGTTTTACCATTAAACATAAATTGTAGGCCGGAAATTTATGTAACGTGACATCCACTACACCACTAATGAGATATATTTGGATTGCAAGACTTGGATAAAGTTATGACGAGACCACATTATACTCCATCTTTCTAAATCAATGTTTTCACCAAATGTTGCCACAGCTTCTATTGATCAATCCACAATTTGTGTTATCAGACAAATCTCTGTATTCTTATAGTCAGAATTTTAAGAGCAATCTATTCCATCAGTTAAGGTATCAGAGTTAATGGAGGATGCACCAGATGCTAGAAAATTGTTCTCTCTGTTGCTGTTTTGTTTTGAGTCAAGTGCTTAAGATATTGTGTTAGTGCTTTTTGATTACACGGTGGTCATTTGATAAAGAAGAGACAAGAACTCCAACTTGTTATCCAAGCCATTACAAGTCAAACATCTTGGTATCCAAGCCAATACAAGCACAATGGTAAACTAAGTGCTGGAGTAATTTATCGGGACAGGCAGCATCTCTGGGGAAAATAGGTAGGTGACCTTATTGACCAGTCAAGTTAACTTTAAGAATCCATCAGTGTTTATTTTAAGGTCCCTTTGCTCTACTGCATGATTTAGTATCTTCTCAGCTTTTATGCATCCCTTTTAGCGTTGGACTTCTCCAAACAAGGTACTGCATGCTGCATTGGAAAAAAATCCCTGTGTCATTTTTTTGCCCAACTAACCAGCCCCATTTACCTTTTCCTGCAATCCAAAGCTGTTTTCCAAACAATCAATTGGGAAATCAATTTTTGTTTCATCTTCAAATTTATTTTATAGTGCCCCCAACAGTTAAGTCAACATTATTAATTTATATTTCAAAAAGCAAGTTAGTGATTGTGCGTGGAGCTCTATGGAGTGTCATTAATATTGGCCTTCAAGTCACTAAAACTATTAGCTTTTCCAATTGTCCCTTGCATTCTGTGGCTTTTATCCTTTTGGCAAACCAAACATATGGCATTTAGATTAGTTTAATTTAGAGGTACAGCGAGGAAATAGGCCCTTCGGCCGACCGATACGCACTGACCAGCGATCCCTGCACACTAACACTATCCCACACCCCACATTAGGGACAATTTACATTGATACCAAGCCAATTAACCTACAAATCTGTGCGTCCTTGGCGTGTGGGAGAAAACCGAAGATCTTCAAGAAAACCCATGCGGTCACGGGGAGAACGTACAAACTCTGTACAGGCAGCATCCCTAGTCAGGACCAAACACGGGTCTCCGACGTTGCAAGCGCTGTAAGGCAGCAGCTTTACCACTGTGCCACCATGCTGCTTCCTGTCAAAAACTTGTTAAAATCTGGAGCTGCATCCAACCTAATGCCCTGATCAACACTCCTTGTTATCTGCTCAAACAATCCAATCATTGGACAGAATTGAACAACCCCCCCCCCCCCCCCCCCCCCATTGTTCTGGCAGTGATCCTGTGATACTTAATTTAGTTTAGTTTTGAGATACAGTGTGGAAAGAGGTCCTTTGGCCCACCGGGTCCATGCTGGCCAGCGATCTCCATACACTAGCCCTAGTCTCCACAGTAGGGACCACTTTTACTGTCAGGTAGCATTCAAAATCGGCACTTTTGACAATTACTTGGAATGTTTTCCATGAGAGTATGACAATTTATTCACTTTTAAAGACAATAAGCCCCTTAATATTTATTTCTTAATGTGTTTATCCCCATCTACATATTCCCCTAATGGGCCTGACCCACTTAGGTGATTTTTCAGGCGACTGTCAAGTCGTAGCAGGTCGCTGAAAAACCAGCGACTGGAACGGCGACTGTCAGAGTGGAACACACACACATCGCTTCCTTCACCAGCCAGTTATGCAGGCGGGGGACAGGGCAAGCGGGGGGAGCGCTGTCTGAGTGAAATTCACACGGTGAAAAGCCAATGTGATCCAGACACATGCCACAATGAACAGGAAGGTTGGCCCTGGAATTAAGATGGTGAAAGCACAGTCTACGGCAAGGGTCACTTAAGTCCTTTAAAAAAGGGAGGGGGGAAGAAGGGGGGAGAAGTGGGGAGAAGGGGGAGACGGGGTGGGAAGAAGGAATGGAGACAATTTTAAAGAAGCCAGAGATACAAGGCTGTGAAGCTCGGCGGACATTAACATTACCGGTCGGTTATCATTAGTTCTGAAAACTACTGTTTACATTTTTTTTCTCAATGAGCCAATGAAATTCACTGGTTAGCACCGGCGACAACCTACGGAAACCTATGACAACCTACGACCTCCTGGCGACCCACTACGACTGCACCTACGGCACGAGAATTCTTGCTACTCTCCATGGCGGCTTCATTCTGGTGGCCGCTAATTTTTCAACATGTTGAAAAAGTAACGGCGACCAGAATGAAGCTGTGACTAGTTCCGAGAATGAGGGATCTACTCATGACCATGAAGGCGATTCCCCGGCAACCACCCGTGAACATGTGGCGACCATGTGGCGTCCACATAGTATCCTGTGGTCGCCGAAAAAGTTGCCTAAGTGGGACAGGCCCATTAGCTGCAGATTAGAAATGTCTGCAATTTTTATGAAGACTGGTGTGTAATATTTACTGAACTGTATCCACATGCAATATTTCTATCTATAGTTAGATTCTTTAGATAGCCCCTTGTTTTTTATGTTCTCATTACATGGATTTAGACTCAAATTGATCCATACTTGGTGGCATGCAGGAGTGGAAAATGGACTCTCAGTCTGAAGATGGATCTCGATCCAAAACATCACCCATTCTTTCTCTCCAGAGATACTGCCTGTCCAGCTGAGTCACTCCAGCATTTTGTGTCTATCTTCGGTGGAAAATGGCTCGCAGTTTGGCATTCGTTGACAAGTTTTATACTTCTTCAATTATTCTGATTTAATAGTAGACCTTTTTCATTTGTTAACTGATATATCAATATTTTCAAATGTATAAAATATTAAGTAATATCACAGCCATTTAATTTGATCAACATAATCTGTCCATATGAAATGATAAGAGAAAATGAATTTGCAAGACTATCGCACTTTGCAGGATCTTCTCTTTATTTTAAATGGAATCCTCGTATTTTGTCTGATTGTTTAGGAGAAGAAACCTTCAGTCTTTGTTGCTGTTTGATACCAAACTGTTTATGTAGCCCAGATTTCAAACATTACTGTCCATTTGTGCCCATGACACTTACAGAAATTTTTACAAGGTCAAGTGTGTCAGCTTCTCAACAAAAATTGGTTGCAGGATTCAAACTTGTGAACATAGATTAATATAGTTCTGCAATAACTGAGTGTAAACAACAATTGGAATACTAAATGAACTACAATGCCAGTTTCATCTTGTTTCTGTGAAGATCATAAGGTGCCTGCCACACATATGGTCTAGCGAATGTAATTAGGTTAACACAAATTAAAAATTGTATGTCTACAAATAATTCACATCCATGTCCTTTCGTTAAAAAAATGTCAGAAAATCCATAACTGCCAAAAGGCAAAAATTACGGTTGCAGTATTTCTACTGCTTCCTCAGAAGTGTAATCTATTTGTGTTAAATGTGTAGAATAGAAGAACCTTAATCAATATTAAACTGAAATGTATTTACAGGATTTGTATCACAGATTTTGCCCTTTTGTCTGCCTGAGCTTTCTTGACCTCCCAGTGGAGCGAGATGTCCATCGGGGAATGTTGTCGACTGGCCCACTGCAGACTGCAGGAGCGACGCTGAGGGACGCACTGAAACTTGGTGCATCCAACGCCAAGGCTCGGTGGGGAAGGACCACAGTCTAGGGTCCTTTTGCTGCTGGACATGGGGGGCAGGGTGTGGTGGAGACGCCCCTCAAAATAAGGGAAGAGATTCCATGTCAGTGGGCCACATGAGCGGCAAGGGTGGGGGATAAATTTGTGTAATTTGTGAAAACAGTATTGAATGTATGTATAGCCTCTGAGAATGTCAGATGGAGTTTCATGTATTGTATATATTTATTTCTCCAATAAAGTATATATTGAAATATATAAAAAATGTTAACACTGGTTTAGTGTCACGATTCTTCCGAACAGCTCCGTCACAGAGGTCTCTGTGATTTACGGACTGTTCCCAGGGACGCATTCAGAGACTGACATCGAGTGCTGTTGGAAGGTTAGTCGGTGAAAGATGCTCTTTGGTCTGCCCTAGCTTTGTTGACCTCCCAGCAGAGCGAGATGTCCATCGGGGAATGTTGCAGACTGCAGGAGTGTAATTGTGGAATTTGCGTAAACAGTATTGAATGTATGTATAGCCTCCGAGAATGTCGGGTGGAGTTTTGTGAGGATCATGTATTGTACATATTTAGTTCTTGATTAAAGTATATTTTGAAATGAAAAAAACACTTAACACTGGTTTAACTTTAAGTTGTTCATTTTGATTAAACTTATTGCAATTCTCTGTTTCAGCTATGATGTTAAGTCTGTTAACTTATCCAGCAAGCTGCCCTTCATCAGTTTTGCAGCAGGAAAGTACACAGCATGAACCTGGCACATCTCTACCCTGCCTTTAAATTACATGAATGAGTTAGTTTGCCTGTTGTATTAAACTATAAATGTTGTTACTGTTGCTTAATATTCAATAACAACAATTATGCCTTGGTTTACAGTATTAGTTTTCATGTCACTTTCACAGTACTTTTGGTAGTTTTACTGGTTCAACTCAGATATGATAGATATTTTTCATATCTCAGACTATATTGCAAACTATCCGATCACCAGCAGATCACCTGAATTCTTGTTGAACCTCATATTCTCAATAGTTCACAGTATAGATGCCAGAGGTATGCATCAGTGATGGGCTTTTCTTTGCTGTACAATAAAAGATGGCACAGTGGCACAACTGTTAGAACTTTTGCCTCACAGCGCCAGAGATCTAGGTTTAATCTTGACTTCACTGCTGTCTATGTGGAGTTTACACTGCCTCAGCATGCATTTCCCCCAGGTGCACAGATTCCTCGCCCATCCAAAACATGTGTGAGTTTGTAGGTTAATTGGCCTCCCCAGTGTGTATGGAGTGGGTGCAAATGTGGGGTAAAATAGAACTAGTGTGAAGGGGTGATCGATGGTCAGGGTGGGCCAAGGGCCTGTTTCAATGCTGCATCTTTCAACAATCAATTAGTCCGTAATAGTCCATAGTCCATAGTCCAAGAATTTTTAATTATTTCAATGATCCTATTCATAAAAGTTCTCCAGGTACTGTGCTGAATTCCACCCATTATATATTGTAACAATACAAACAATCTGCGGGTGAAACTCTGCAGGCGAGCAGTATATGTGGGGGGAGAGGAATTGTTTTGGATCGTAACGCCTGCATCAGTGTCTCCATTGTATATTACAACTTGATGACGTTTTTTGTGCCAATAAAAATGATGTGCATTCTGCAACTTTACTGGCATTTTTCAACTTTATGATTACTATAATGATGAGATCAGAAGATAATTTACTGGGTGATATGAATCATTTATGATCATGATCAGCCTTGATCTGGTGGCAAATGCTTAAAATGACATGAAAACAAGATGATAATGATACCCCCATTGTTTAAATACTAATTTCATTGTGGCAATTTTATCCTTCTCCATCTGGTTGATATGGAGGTGGTAGGCAATGAAAGTCACTACAGAGAGGTTCCCATTCACTCTACATTCCCACCAGCTGTTATCTCAACCACACACTCTTTATTTCACAAATGGATTACCAATAACAGGAGGGGACTCCAAAAGATTTGCAAATTGGACCTGTTAGGATTTAAATCTGATTTTAGTGTAAAATTGTAAATATTTCTGCCTGATATCCAAGGTGTTGAGATTGGCCTTTAAACACCATGAAAAACTATTTTCAAAGAAGCATTCACCTCCAGCAAATTGGAGCATGGGAGTTATCCTGATTCCACCACTTGCTGCTGTCTTCTTTCTGACTTGTTTTTACCCTCAGTAATCTCAAATCACACAGTCTGAGTTATTACTGTAAATTGAATCTTGATTAAGTAAAAGCTATTACAAGAGCAACAGTCTCTGCAATAAACAGCTCTAACAGCAGAGCTTATCCCCAGACATTGTGCGGGTACTGTGTGGGGTGGGTTCTCCCAGATGTCAATGGCAAGAGTTAATTTTTAAATGAATGTGAGGAGCAGCCAGTGGAAGATTGTGCTTCTCCAGACAGATTGCCTCACATCTCTGCAGTTTAAGGAGCTGGATTGAGCTGTCTTGCTCTGTTCATCTCTGTAAGGTCAAGACAACCTTTGTCCTTTTAGTTAATGGTTCATCTCTGGCAGCCACAGGAGTTATAATTTACACATTTCAGGCTCCATGCGAAGCGACATTAAGCAGATCCCCAATGCTCTGGTCGGAGCCAACATCATCCTCTCAATAGTTCACGATACAGAGGCCAGGAGTATGCATGAGTGGTTGGCTTTTCATGTGTTCAGAGCACATTGCAACCTAGAAAGATCTTACTAATGCAGCCCACTAGATTTATTAGATGAATGGCTGTCCAAGTTTTCACAACATAATTTGCAATGGCTAATGATGATAACTTCCATCATAAAAAACATTTTTCCGTCTGCTTGAAGGCATCTCTCATTCCATGGTAAACTCCATAATGAACCTGGTATGTGAAATAACAGTGAACAAGTTGGAATCAGACCATCATTGCTTCAGACATGGCTTCTTTATGGCTGGCCTTCCAAAGACTGCAGTAGCTCAAATATACCTAATGTTTCCCTCTCTGCTTCTCAGAGTTTGAATAGAAGCCAGTATACAAACCATCTTCTGGGTGACCTGACACCACCATGGTGTCCAGTCCACTCCTGCCGAGTCTGTCAACATGTCCTGTGCCGATGCTTGAGATGGAAGAGACAGATGCCGCCACATATTTCTGAGGCTGTACACTTGTAGGTTCCAGATATAGAGAAGAGGCATGAGGAGAGGGACATGAATTGCAAATTGAAACATTAATAGGTGGCTGGGCATTAATACCTGGGAGTTTTAAGAATGTGGTGATTTTTTTTTAATTTTGTGAGGCAAGTAAATAATGTTGAATTTGGTCGCCCTGTCCTAACCTAAGGTGGCAATCCACGGAACTAAATAACAGAGATTTCCTTTCAATATTGATGAGCATAGCTATCATAATGAATATAATGGTGAGCTCATCTCCTCCTATTTTCAGTTTGTTTTATAAAAAGGGAGAAAGGAAGGCTGCTGGAAAGGAAATGAGGGATCAAGAGAACCTCTGCATATCAACTGAGCACTGGAGAAAAGGCGAAGCAGAATCAGAATGGGCTGGTGATGAATGGAAAGCCAAGTGTTGGAATATGAAGTCAGTAAGTTATGTGGATGGTTACCAGTTATTTAATTGCAACCAGATGAGAAGAGGCTGTTGTTCGTGCATGGAATGAAGGCACGGAAGGAAAAGACAAATGCGGCTGAGATGTGAAATAAGAACTGGCATAGAGGGCCCTTGTAGTTGCTGGTGAGGGAATATCAGGAAGGTGGGTTTGGAGAATTGTTCAAAATGCTGGAAGTATAAGTGAAAGGACTGTTGTTAGGTTTTTTATGTTTATGAGAGAGAGAGTGAGAGGGAAAGAGAGGATGAGAGAGAAAGAAAGAGTGAGAGTGAGAGAGAGAGAAATGGTGAAAGATGGAGGAGAGAGACAGAAAGGGAGCGAGAAAGACCCAGAAAGAGATGAAACGTAAAATATTTTCCCTCAGTTCATTACCTTTAAGCTGCACCACTTTGTACTCCAATTCCAATATTCAGTTAATTTGACTCATTCTAATATAATTTGCAAACGTGTCTATTGCAGAAAAATATTTTTTCTGAAGGCGTACTGGTATTCAAGACGCAATGCATTCTTGTTAACAGGGGAAGACCGTGATAGAAATGTTAGAGATCCTTGCATAAGACCGGAGGACGACACAGCTTACATTCTTGTTGTGAGAGCTGGGAAAACATAAACCTGACTGTTACACACCAGTTTTGTTTTGCATTAGTTGCAGGGAAGCTTTAAGAAACAACAATTGGGATGAAAATTTGTGGCTATCTCACAAGCGTGGACTAAAAAATGTAAGCCAACCTAGATTTGTAGAGTGCAAATTATTATTATTTTTCGATATAGTAACAGAGTGGATGAGGGCCCCACAGCTGAAGTTGTATGCTGAGAATATAACAAGGTGTTTACCAATGCACCACTTATTAAGATTGCAGGCAGAATTGCAACTCTTGAGATAAAAGGGACAATGGAATGGGAGAATGTAAATTCCTCAGGAGACAGTGCGAGCACCACTGTTGTTTTTACTGACTTAACTACTTTTGAATCATCATTAAGATAGCCATCCACACATAGGAATAGCATAGAATAGGGTCAATATTAACTAATGTCTAGGAAACAGAACACAACTTGCAATTTCATTAGTGTGGTAGAAAGAGTTAAGGGCCTGTCCCACTTATGCAATTTTTTCGGCGACTTGTTGGCACCCTTCATCGATGCAGCAGGTCACTGAAATTTTGGCGACCTGCTGCGACTATGACGGGTGCCAGCAAGTCGCCAAAAAAATCACGTAAGTGGGACATGCCCTTTTGGGTTAGGGTAAATTACATCATAAATAAATATATAGATCGGTATGATTGGTGGACATTTTGGTAGACTGAATGAGGAGAGGGAAAATCACAACTTTTTAAAAGGATTACTAGAAATTTGAGACCTGAGGTTTTTAAAAAACTGGGCAAATTGCTGGTAAACAGTGCACATAATAATGACAGCGGAATTCCTCATATAGGCAAGATTTAAAAAAAGCAGCAGGTTATAAAGTCATAATGCCCGTACGACATGGAAATATACCCTTCATACCACGGGATTGGCACTCTGAACTTGTTCCATTTGACTGCATTTGGCTCCTATCCCTCCGAACCCTTCCTATCTATGTATCTGTCCAAAGGCCTTTTGAAAGTTATTCGTATAAATATTAGTAAAACCCAGATTAAGTTTTGAATCCAATTTTATACACTCCTTTGGGAACACTCAGGCTTTAGAGTGGGTGCAAAGAGATTGACTGGAATGCACGCAGGGATTACTCATTTCTATTATGTGATGGACAAGAGAGGCTGAGGGGGTTTTCCTTAAAGCCGTTAAAAGGAAATTATTGGATGTGTTTAAAATCATGATCAGGAAGTGCAAATACTGTTTCCAATGGCTGGCGGCTAGATTATGAGGGAGCATAGATTTTAGGTGACTGAAATTGATCAGAGGCAATAGGCGAAAAAAACTTTTTAAGCAGTGATTTTGATTTGGAATGATCCACCTAGTAGACTCTGTCTCATCACTCTCACTCTGCTCTTTATTGGCTATCTTCCCTTTCCAAACTCAGTCATGATGCTGGGTTTCGACCAAAATGTCAATGTTCCTTTTCACTACGCAGATGCTGCTTGACTTGCCCAATGCCTCCAGTAGATTGTGTGCTGCTCCAGAATCCTGCATCTGTAGATTCTTGTGTCTCAGACTTTTGCAGTGAAATGGCAAAGAACTAGAGAGTCTGCCTGACATGATTTTCCTTTGACAAGGATAAACCATAGTCAATAAACTGCTTAATCTCTTTCTGAGTTATGCTCATTTTGAATCTAAGTTTACGTGTGGGGATATTATCAGTTGCTTATTTGAGTAAACTAAATGTTAATTGTTTATATATCAGCTCATTTAACAGTAAAGGCTTCAAATATATGCTGACTGATGGTTGAACAACATGTTCATCATACTTCAGCCATGTGCAAGCAGCAGGCATGCGAGAGTGCGTTTAGATTTGTCAAGGCAAATGAGGTGCATGATAACCTATCAATTGTGATTTGCCAGCAATTATACTTACAATTGTAGTGCTTCAAAAGCTAATTCTACGTGATTCAATTTCTAGGTTTTAAGTTTCTCCAGAAAATGTTGCTAAGTGTTAGCATGTAGACATGGCAGAAAAAGATAATTAAAAATTATAGAGCAGCATCAAGGGGAGAGGAAGAGATGCTCTGAATATAATTGAATAGAAGAAAATAGAAAAACATAGACAAAGTGTGTTGGGCAACCAGTTGGGATGGGATAGACAAGGTGTGTTGGGCAACCAGTTGCGAGGCTGTAGATGGGGAAAATGGTGCATGAAGTATCACAGTCATGGTTGCATATGCACTAAACTCTCTTCCTACTCAATTATTACAGTTTGTACATAATTAAAATGGTTGTAACTTATTGAAGGGGGCTCCGATTCATTTTTTTTCATCTTTTCTCTGCTGCACCATAAAGTTTGTTTTACGCAGCATGAATGGGTTTTGAGGATGGTTTTGAGGATGGTATGCCCAGAAGGTCCGTTTGGCTTTAACAAAGCAACCAGAGATCAGATTGGTTATCAAGATGCACAGTTTTGGGCCATTCGTTAGAGGTAAGTACCACGTAAACTGATCTCTTGTCACGTTATAATATATATCTTCAAATCTCATCTTGTAATAACCCACTTGAGAAGGGCCCCAACCTGAAATATCATCCGTTGATGTTCCCCAGCGATGCTGCCTGAACCGTTGAGTTATTCCAGCACTTTGCGTCATTTTTTGTAAACTAGCATCTGCAGTTCCTTGTCTCTACACACACTTTGTTTTATTTCATCATTTATATTGATGAGCTCCATTAGGTACCACACTTTGAAAAAATGAGTTTTTGTTCTTTTCCGTCTTTACAATGTACAAAGAAAACCAAATGTTTTGTGATGCAAAATCTCAATATACAGTGGCTTGCAAAGGTTTTCATACCCCTTGAACTTTTCTACATTTTGTCACGTTACAACCACAAACATAAATGTATTTTATTGGGATTTTATGTGAGAGACCAACACAAAGTGGTGCATTATTGTGAAGTGGAATGAAACTGATACATGGTTTCCAAATTTTATTACAAATAAAAAACTGAAAAGTGTGGCGTGCAAAAGTATTCAGCCCCCCTGAGTCAATACTTTGTAGAACCACATTTCGCTGCAATTACAGCTGCAAGTCTTTTGGGGTATGTCTCTACCAGCTTTGCACATCTAGAGACTGACATTTTTGCCCATTCTTCTTTGCAAAATAGCTCAAGCTCAGTCAGATTGGATGGAGAGCGTCTGTGAACAGCAATTTTCATGTCTTGCCAGAGATTCTCAATTGGATTTAGGTCTGGATTTTGACTGGACCATTCTAACACATGAATATGCTTTGATCTAAACCATTCCATTGTAGCTCTGGCTGTATGTTTAGGGTCGTTGTCCTACTGGAAGGTGAACCTCCCCTACAGTCTCAAGTCTTTTGCAGACTCTAACAGGTTTTCTTCCAAGATTGCCCTGTATTTGGCTCCATCCATCTTCCCATCAACTCTGATCAGCTTCCCTGTCCCTGCTGAAGAAAAGCATCCCCACAGCATGATGCTGCCACCACCATGTTTCACAGTGGGGGTGGTGTGTTCAGGGTGATGTGCAGTGTTAGTTTTCCGCCACACATAGCGTTTTGCATTTAGGCCAAAAACTTCAATTTTGGTCTCATCAGACCAGAACACCTTCCTCCACATGTTTGCTGTATCCCCCTCATGGCTTGTGGCAAACTGCAAACGGGACTTCTTATGGCTTTGTTTCAACAATGGCTTTCTTCGTGCCACTCTTTCATAAAGGCCTGATTTGTGGAGTGCATGACTAATAGTTGTCCTGTAGACAGATTCTCCCACCTGAGCTGTGGATCTCTGCAGCTCCTCCAGAGTTACCATGGGCCTCTTGGCTGCTTCTCTGATCAATGCTCTCTTTGCCCGGCCTGTCAGTTTAGGTGGACGGCCATGTCTTGGTAGGTTTGCAGTTGTGCCATACTCTTTCCATTTTCAGATGATGGATTGAACAGTGCTCCGTGAGATGTTCAAAGCTTGGGATATTTTTTATAACCTAACCTTGCTTTAAACTTCCCCACAACTTTATTCCTGACCTGTCTGGTGTGTTCCTTGGGCTTGATGATGCTGTTTGTTCATTAATGTTCTCTAACAAATCTCTGAGGCCTTCACACAACATCTGTATTTATACTGAGATTAGATTACACACAAGTGGACTCTATTTACTAATTAGGTGACTTCTGAAGGCAATTGGTTGCACTGGATTTTATTTAGGGGTATCAGAGTAAAGGGGGCTGAATACTTTTGCACGCCACACTTTTCAATTTTTTATTTGTAAATAACTTTGAAAACCATGTATCATTTTCCTTCCACTTTACAATTATGCGCCACTTTGTGTTGGTCTATCACATAAAATCCCAATAAAATACATTTACCTTTGTGGTTGTAACGTGACAAAATGTGGAAAAGTTCAAGGGGTATGAAAACTTTTACAAGCAACTGTAAACAGTATGTCACGGAACTGCTCAGATGCAGAAGAGGAAAGCAAAATAGTTGAAATTAAACCAAAAAACAAATTTAATCAGCAAAGTAGCTGGCTTCTTTGAAAAGGGGTATAAAGTTTGTGTGCTCTAGTCACTGATCTATCAGCAGAACCGATAAATGTTCAAGATACATAGGTTTTATGCCGGTTAGCGACAGAGAGAAGGAGGAGGAGGTGGAAAGAAGGGCCACGATAGCATGGAGTGCAGGAGAGATTAAAGGTCAAAAGGAATGATGGTGCAATGCAAACGGGGATGAAAATGAAGCAAATAATTGCAAAGATCAGTCTGCAACAATTGTCAATGGGAATCCCTTTTAATAGCTTTGTAATTAACATTAGTTAATGTTAAGCCCCTGTCCCACTGTACGAGGTAATTCACGAGTTCTCCCAAGTTTTCCCCTGATTCGAACTCGGAGAATGCCCGTAGCGGGTCCGTAGGAGTTCGTGGATGTCTCGTAGCGGCTCGTATGAGTAAAAAGTAACAATTTTTTTCATCACAAGTATTTTTTTACTCGTGGACATTTTTTGCAGGAATGAAAAAACGTCACAAGTTTACCGGATGTCCCGAGTACCTACCATTAGCATTACGAGCCGCTACGAGATATCCACGAACTCCTACGGACCCGCTATGGACATTCTCTGAGTTCGAATCAGGGGAAAACTCAGGAGAACTCGTGAATTACCTCGTAGAGTGGGACAGGGGACAGTAGAATGTTCAAAATTATTGAATTCATTGTTAAATCCAGGAAGTACGGAGATAAGAAATTGAATGATGAGGTGCCGTCCCTTAAGTTTGCAAACAGTCGCCACATAATGGCTCTGACAAAGTTACAAAAGCACTCATTAGAGTCTTTGTTCACGGTGTCTTTGACCATATTTCCAACCTTCCAGATTAGATGAAAGGTAGGAAGGTTTAGTGCATTTGCATCCATGACTGTGATACTTCATGTACCATGTACAGGAAAGGTGAAAGCTGGTGATGGACTGGCTGTGTTCACCACTCTCTGCTGTTTGACGAGCAGAGCAGTTGCCATCCCAGGCTGAGATGCATTCCATCAGGATGCTTTCAATAGCACATCTGAAGAAATTTAACAGAATCCTTGTGGTCATGCTGAATCTTCTCAGATACCTAAAATATACTGATCTTGATTACTGCATCAGTGTGAAAGGACCAGTTTAGGTTGTTGGTGATATGGAAGCCTTGGAACTTGAAGTTGTCAACCATCCCTCTAACTGCTCCTTTGATGAGTGTCCTCGCTCTCTAATTTCCTTTGATCAACAACTAATTATTTTGTCTTGTTAATGTTAAGGGCTAGATTATTCACCTGACCCCATGCTACTAGATTCTTGATCTCTTTTCAGTACTTTGTCTCATTGTTGTTGCAGATCCAGCTGATAACAGTGGTATCATTGGTGAAAGTAAAGATCAAATTGGCATTGTAGCTTGCCACCCGGTCATGGGTTTACAGAGAGTAGGTCAAGGGACTGAGCACAAAACCCTGAGAGGCAACAATGTTGAGGGTTAGGGTGGAGGAAATGTTATGAGCAATTCTAACCAATTGAGACCTTCTGGTTAAGAAGTCCAGAGACCAGTTGCAGATGGAGGCCTCCAGGATTCAGAGATTTAGGGACGAGCATATTTGGTATCCTAGTGTTGAAGTCTGAGCAAATAAATAACAAATAACACCCTGACATCGATGTCCTTTTTGTGAAGGTGATCTGGTTTGAATGCAATGCAGGGAAGATGACATCCTACAAGAATTGCAGAGGGTATAGGTTATCTGAAAGACTGGTGTGAATATGGTCAATTACCAATTTTTCAAAGCACTTCATTATGGTTAGAACATTTTTAGAACATTGAGACAGGTCACTTTATTTTTCTAGGTGACATGAATGATGGTGGTTTTCTTGAGAGGATCAGGATGGTGCTGAAGAAGGAGAGGCCATGTTTTAAATTTCAGTAAGGACCCAGGGAAACATACAGAACGCCTGGGCTCTGCTGGGATTATGTTCATGGGGAAACTCTATTGAAATAACTTTAGAATTTCCAGAGCAACACTCTGTGGTTCCAGTCAATCGTGAGGATCTGGTTTTGGCCCAATGTATGATTCCCATTAGAATTTAGCTTCATTTCACTCCCATCCAGATGTATGATGTCTAATCCTGTGGGCTCAATATATTTTGCTCATGTTATTCATTCACAAACTGGGCGTATGAATAATGTTTGACAGTTAACATGTACCTCTGGAAGATTGGATTAATACATTTCAGTTTGCAAATTATAAAGGGGGAGGAAATCGGTGATTGAAATCTGAAATAGCAATCTCTTTTCCCCCTATTTTAATGCAATTGTTTCAAATCATTGACTTGACCTATGTCATTGCTACTTCTGCTGAAGCAGCTTTGCAATGTAATTTATTGGTCATATGCTACAAGTGATCATCTCTATTTGAGGTTTTTATATTTAATAAGTGATGATTTAAGGATGTGATTGATGGGAGTCTGTCCAATAAAGCCAACCTTGTTTTATAACGTTGGTACAATGAGTGAAAATATATAATTATCCTTTGCAAGGTAAATTACCTTACTAAATTACAGTTGATTTCTTTTTTACTGCTAGGATAAACAACTATTCACATGCTGACCTGTATAATCCCTTGTAGAATTTGAAAATATCTGGGACACCAGGCGCATGTCCCAGATATTTTCAAATTTACTAAAGTCACTGCCTCACTACACAGGGTGACCTTTTGCTTTCTGATTTGACTAAATTTGAATTATTATTAATTTACCCATCCAAACATAAGAATGGCAGAGAATGGTGTCAATATTAAAAACATGATAGTGATAATCAGAGGCAAAATGAATTAAGAAGTCTGAGAGACCAGGGAATAATGGCATTAGAATGTATTGGTCAAACATTTATAAAAAATAATGGTGAGTTCACAATAGATATGGCCGGAAATGTACAAATCGGCTTGTAAATGAAAGAATGTAGAAATATTCTGACTGATTTCCATTATCCAGCAATGGATTTGCATAAGTGGCACATTAATTTCCCATTAAACTCACTACAAAAAGTTTATAATTAACCATCCATGTAATGTGTTATTGTTAATGCAATGTGATTCATTCACTCTAAACCTGAAATTAAAAAATATATATATCTCATTTTAAAAGATTTAGAAACATAGAAACATAGAAATATAGGAAAATAGCTGCAGGAGTAGCCATTTTGCCCTTCGAGCCAGCACCACCATTAAATACGATCATGGCTGATCATCTAAAATCAGTTATCCGTTCCTGCAATTTTCCCCCCATATCCCTTGATTCTCTTAGCCATTTATATCGGAAGTGAACACAAAACTGTCCTCATCAATGGAGCTATTATAAAGATGGTTGACAACTTCACATTCCAAGGCTTCCATATTACCAGCAATCTAACCTGGTCCTTTCACACTGATCTACAGTATATCTCCTAATCTTCAGTCACAGCAGAGCCAGTATGCATATGCAAGAAACATGGCAAGATTGTTTGTAAGCAGCTGGATGTCATAGAAAAATGGCATCAAGGCAATCTTGCCTAGTGTCCCATTACAAATAACAGTGCTGGACAGTTTGTTCACGCTACATAATGCTAGGTGTACCTTTCAGCACTGGAAACACCAGAGACCATTGACTAGCAATGTTACAAAATTTTGAGATCTTAAAAATCAAGTCTGCAATTTATCCCATCAAATAAAGCATAAAAAGAAGTTTAATTTGACGCCTAATTCACTTTCATATCTTCAGTATTAAGAAAGTTATGGCCATTTTCATACTCAGAAATTAGCATCTTGTTCCCCATTGCCTTTCAATTGACTTAACTCAAAAGCTGTGATCTGGAACAGTTAAAAGCCCATAACATTCTTAAAAATTAAGAGAACTCAATGAAATTTTCAGTTATTATAGATTGAAGCATTCTGAAACAAATATGAAACAATCTTACTTGGATGACCTGAAATTAAAGGATATAATTAGTTAGTTATCTAATTGTAGCTAATTACAAAATTCAATGAGTAGATCTAAACATCTATCCATTTCTTAAGAAAAGATAAACTGTTTTTAAATTGCCTAAGTGTCCAAATAACATTCACACAATAATCCACAATATACATATTTTTTAAATCTCATTTTCATGAATTTCTGGGCCAAATGGAAGTAATTTAGTGTTTAATTCCTGTAAATTAATGGCCATTTAAATCAACTAGCGAGTGGGTTTTAGTGGAATGCGGTGGATTGGAACGTTGCGGTTAGCGGTGAAGTCAGTAGGAAAAATACTGTTTGTTCATACATTTTTTTGGACCCACTTTCGCAACATGAAAATGTTGTTAAAGCCTCCCGAAAAACCAACTTTTAATATAAAAATAAACTATTTCCCTATTTTTCTCCCCTATGCAAAATCCTTCCGGTTGTCGGCGCTCACGGCTTTTGAAGGTGATTTTTAAATTACTCTAGTTAATAAATAATTTAGAGTAATTTCAAAAATACCTTCATTCATGAAATGTCGGAGCGATTTTTCTTCCGCAACGAAATCGCCCGACATGGATCGATTTTCCCTGCCTGTGGAAAAACGGCACTTTAAGCCCGCCCCCCTCTGAAAGGCGCCAAAGTCGCACACACGGGGAGCGGCAGAACTGCAGCGCTGCTCAAGGTAAGTTTTGTAACATACCTACATTGACTACATCATTCAACTGCCTTGCTGATGCTTAATAAATTGCAACATCAGCTTAGGTGCCATACAGATTTAATGCTAATGTTGGCAAACAGAATTACAAACAAAGCAACCAGTGCTTCTACACAGATAAATTGACATTCAGAAACCGAAAGCCCCATCCTGCAACAGGACGGCACAGTGGCACAGTGGCACAGCAGTAGAGTTGCTGTCTTACACTGCTTGCAGCGCTGGAGACCCGGGTTCGATTTCGACTACAGATGCTGTCTGTATGGAGTTCGTACGTTCTCCCCGTGACCACGGGTGATTTCTCTGAGATCTTTGGTTTCTTCCCACACTCCAAAGACGTGCAGGTTTATAGGTTAACTGGCATGGTATAAATGTAAATTGTCCCTAGTGTGTGTAGATGGATCGCTAGTCAGTGTGGACTCGGTGGGCCGAAGGGGCTGTTTCCACGCAGTATCTCCAAACTAAACTAAACTTTCCTTATTACCAGAACTCTTTAAGCAAGGCACCAACTACCTGCAATAAAAGCAAAAAATAATGAAAATACCTTTTTGGATCAATTACTTTCAGGTTATCTGCTCATTAATTCAGATTAGTATTCATTAAATTCATCCAGGGCTTGTTCCTTCCAGAATTCTTAGAAGTTTGTTATGTCTAAAGAAGAGCTGTGCCACAGGTTTAAAAAGTTTGCCTTGAGTTTATGTTTTCTGTGGTGAGTCTCAGCTCCTAGACGTGGGTGCTTCACTGCCAATCATGGATGGAGAATGAGAATAAGGCAAGAAGAGTAGCCAGAGGGATGGCTGAGAAAGGCACTCAGCAGATGCACATGTGCACCAAGGACGATTTGGATCAATTCTCCCACATCTACATTAGGAGAGATTAATATAGAGCTCTATTATTCATGAACGTCTTCCTTATATTATATAGCTACATGCGACAGCAATAATCATAACTGCACTGCCAGATTACCACAGTTTTGCAGTAAGATTAAGGGTGACCAGCAAGTTAAGGGCAGCACAGTGGTGCAACGGACAGCACAGTGGGTGCAGCTGGTAGTGCCGCTGCCTCACAGTGTCAGAAACCCGGGTTCGATCCCGACCTCGGAGTCTGTGTGGAGTTTGCACTTTCTCCCCACGACCTATGGTGGCGCAGTGGTGGAGTTGCTGCCTTACAGCGCTTGCAGTGCCGGAGACTCGTGTCCGATCCCAACTACTGGAACTGTCCGTATGAAGTTTGCACGTTCTCCCCGTGCCCTGCGTGGGTTTTCTCCGAGATCTTCGGTTTCCTCCCACATCCCAAAGATGTACAGGTTAGTAGGTTAATTGGCTTGGCATAAATGTAAATTGTGCCTAGTGTGTGTGCAGGGTATTTGTGTGGGATTGCTGGTCAGTGCAGACTCGGTGGGCCGAAGGGCCTGTTTCCACGCTGTATCTCTAAAATTAAAAAAAAGCAGAAAGTTATATATGTTCAAGTAGCCAAAAGTAACATATATTGTTTATTGTGTAGGAAGGTACTGCAGATGTTGGTTTATGCCAACGATAGACTCAAAGCACTGGAGTAACTCAGCAAGACAGGAGCATCTCTGGAGATGTTCTCTCAGCCTGAAGAAGGGTCTCGACCCAAAACGTCACCTATTCCTTATTTCTGGAAATGCTGCCTGACCCGCTGAGTTACACAAGCAATTTGTGCCTATATATTGTTTCTTCTTTTATTTTAGTTTAGTTTAGAGATACAATGTAAAACAGGCTCTGCGACCCACCGTGTCCATGTCTCAATCTGTCTCAGAACTATGAGAAAAGTTATTATTCTTTACCTTCTTACACCTCTGTAGAAGCTTATTTCATATGTTTCTTGCTAGTCTACTCTTGTATTTTACTTTTTTTTAATGTTATGGCCTTCTTTTGCTGCAATCTGAAAGTCTCACAAGCCTAATTCTTACTGTTTTTCTTTGAAAATTAATTAACCTTTTCTTTTTGTCTATTAATACTTTTAATTTCTCCTGTTAATCATGACTGGAGTGTTTGTCCTGTATTTTTACACGCTAATATATTTCTATTTATTATAAACTATGCTTTATTCCTTAAAGTAACAGCCATGTCTGATTTGCAATTTTAACTTTTAACGTAGTGTTTCGATCTAAAATTGCCACCTTTACCAGATTTACCATTTGTAGCTTGCTTAGTCTAGATTTAAAACTCTGCACTCAAATTGAACTGCATTACCTTCAATCTTTGTAAATAATTCAAAAATATTGTGATTAGTCTTCCATAATTACTAGAAAATTAATTAGTCTTTTGTGTTGTATAATACTAGATCTAAAATAACAGTTCACTCATTGGCTCCTAAGCATACTGATCCCATGTGCCTCCAAGTTCGTGATTTATACTATGCTCTACATTGCATTTAATATTTGGGTGCTATGGTCAACATCCATCAACATGTACTGTCTTTTGTTCATTTTGAGCTCCGCAGAAATTGATTCTACTTCTTATTCCTATGCCTATTTGATTTGGCTAGAGCAGTTATCTTTGTCGGTGTATGAATGTAATTGGACCATATCTCCAACCATTTAATAAAAATGGAAGTGACAATGAAGTTTTGAACAATCACAAAATGAGTGTGTCAGATAGGCTGCCTCTGAAAGACTCTGCCCTAGTTTACCATTCCTTTCACTTCAATAGAAAGGAAAGTTGAGTGAAATGTCTAATATTTAGTAGCAGCTATTGAGCACTTTTGCCAAAGTTGAATAATAGTCATTGGATTAGATAAATTAAAATATACAATATTTATACATTTCAATTGGGTCCCTTGCCTTTGAGATATTAGTTGACCATAAAACCAATATATATTCAACTATATCAGGTATAGAATAGAGTCTGAAAGCTATTTGATATTCTGATTTAAGCTGAGTGCAGCTCTTTTTTAAAGCTATTGCTTTTGTGAATAGAAAGGATGTTTGTGCTTCTTTCCTTTAAAACATGTCAATGGATGAAAATTCAACTTGTCAATGGATGAAAATTCATGTAAGGTACCTTTCAGGAAAGTGAGTTGCGTAGGCTGGCTTGATGCAAAACAGCGTGCAGCATATCCCAGACCAATTTGAATTTGACTTGTGTGCTGGTTTCCTTCAAGAAGGTGGCTTGACAAGCCTTGTCTTGAATCTATTTTGTTATGAAAGCTAGAGTATATTTTGCAGCGATATTTACGTTCAACCCAAACAAAAAATCTTCTGGTTGCAAATTCTTGTGTCCCATTTATGATGTTAGTGTGGAGGAGCAAGACATCAGAATGCTGAAGATCTCCAAGAAGCTGGCTCCATGAGAGGTCCTGGGATCAAATATTTTCCATGATTCTGGCAGGGTGAAACATTCGTGAAGGAGACAGTGCACAAACATCGCCTATTTACTTGACAGATTCAATCAATTTAAAGCTCTGAAATGCATGTCTAAAAATGAAGGAAAGAAATTGTTGAAACAGCTAAGCAGTAGCCATCAGAATCAATAGCAGAGCCCACGTAGAAATGGATAGTTGTGTGTCAACACATCCATAAATCCATGAACTCTTGCCAAAACCAAATGTAATGACTTCAAAAGCAAGGTTAGTTCACAACCCCCTGAGTAATTGAGCATCTCACTTTTAAAGAAAGTTATGTTCCCTTTACCAATATTCATGCTATTTGCTATACTATAAGACAAATTACATAACCCCTTATTCTTTCCCCCAGAAAGAAATGAGCAGTGTAACAATGGTATTTATTTATCATCTCTATTCTAGTCTGTAATATTTGCTACCACTATGAAGTACAGTATCACATACTTGACCCTTGTTCTTTCTCCACTATTATTAATCTCACCCAAGCCTGGAAACATGACAGATTGTTACTGCAGATCGTCAGGATGGTGGCAGCCACTCTCCCTCATCTACACTCAAACTATTATCCCTCTGTCACAACCACACTTGCTCCCCATTTGGAACACACGCCTACTGTGCTCACGTCATTCATATCTCTCTCCCTCAGGCTTATACAGCCGCACACACTCACACACACACACTCAGGCACACGCACACACACCCATACACATGCACACACACGCGTGCAACATACACTCACATACACACACCCATACACACACACACACACATGCACGCACACACACACACATACACTCACATGCACACAAACACCCGTGCACACATACACCCATACACACACATACACATGCGCACACACACATGCGCCCACACACACATACACCCATATACACACATAAACATGCACACACACGCTCACACACGCATGCACACATACACTCACATGCACACAAACACACACCCACATGCGCACGCGGACACACATACACCCATACGCACACACACATACACCCACACACCCACACACATGCACGCATGCACATGCGCGTACATCCTCTGTCTTTGTTACCTTCAATGTAAATAAATTGAAAAGTAGAGCAATATATTATTTAATACCATCTATGTTCTCCAAATGGAACTCTCTTGTTATATGACTTTAAAATAGACTTTATACAAGAGCAATAAAGATTCCTTCATATGAAAGTTGAGTGTTGCCTCCTCAAGTGCAGCTTGAGAAGTTGATTTGCCAACAATATTCATCTATTATATTGCAATTATGCCACTGTCAGGCACATGAATCATCCTCTCATCAACTAGCGAGTAGTCCTGATCTCCCACCAACTTCATTGACGACTTTCAAATTATTTTTGATTGGGCTTTAATCGACATTATATTGCAGTAAACATGACATCCTTTATCCTGTAACTGTACACTGTGGACAGCTTGATTGTAATCATGTATAATCTTTTCACTGACTGGATAGCATGCAACAAAAAAGCTTTTCACTGTACCTCGGTACATGTGACAATACGAAACTGAACTAAACTAAGCTAAATTGTTTGGACATAAAAATTATTATAAAATCAGGAGACTCATTTAAAGCGAAGGTACGTAGGAACATCTTTTTGCAAAAGATGGAAAACCTCTGGAATTCTTCACCATAAAGGATCATAGAGGCTAGAGAATTAGGTATGTTTAAAGAGGAAATAGATATATTTTTGAAAGATCTGGGAATTGAGGACTTTGGGGAACTGGCACAGAAGGGGAAATGAGGCTAAGGAAAAATCAGCCATATTCACAAGGAGTGGCAGGCTCAGGGGTAAGTATCCCACTCCTGTTCTGATTTTCTTCAGTTTTTAAATGTAAACATTCTCCGCAGAATAGGTGCATGATTTTCTGACTTTTATATTTCAAAAACAGGTGTTCTTTGTAAAATCCCAACCATCTGGTAACTTCGACCATAAAAAGAAGGGCATTTTGCCTTTTTTTTCAAAGGAATCAAATTGCCAATTCCAAGATGACCACAATTAGAAAAATGGGGAAGAAAAATTCCAGGAAGAATAAACAGAGAGAAATGAAATCAGCTTCTCATTCCCAAAAACATGGGCAGTCTATTTTGATAAAATTCTGATAGTATTTTTTGCAATAATAAAATGTATTTAAATAATATCTTTAATGCATTAACATTTCCGAATGTGTTCCACAAGAGCAATTAGCAGATGACATCGAAAGAAAAGCTGCATTTATTTTCTAAAAGAAAAAAAACAGAACATTTTGAAAATACTCAGCTGATCAGGCAGCTTCTGTGGTGAGAGAAACAGAGTTAACATTTCAGGTCAATGGCCTTTCAGGGAAATGTTAAATAAAGAAACATGTTTTAGTTTGCAGAGAAAGGAGAGGAGAGCAGAAAATGAAGGGATGGTTGGAGTCCTGCAGAGACTGAAGGATATCAGCAAAGGTGGTTCTGATTGAACGAGGCATGTTTTACCTGCTCTTCCTCCAGCTGGTCTATGTGGAGGAGATGTAAACAGAGGGGGATGAATGTGAACTAACAAGAGAAAGAAAAAAAACCCCAAAAAAATAATTGTGAGAAGTTGAACGACACAGTTACTAAAATAAGAGAATTCAATAAATAGTCAGCAAGTCAGGAGGCACCAGTGATAAAGAAAAATTGAGTTAATCTTTGCTGGTTGATGACCTTTCAATAGCTCTGACATAAATAGAAGAGCTGGTTACCTGAACTGCTTTTTAAATTTGTATTCATTACTTTTATGTAAGATTTGTAACTACTTGTTGATTTGATTCAATTCATTTCAAAATAAACATAAAAATCTCTGGAAAATTAAGCTATTGACGTCTTCTGCGAGTTCTCAGAGGATTCATTGACTTGGAACAAAAGATTAGCCACATTCATACAAACATGACCAAAGTGACATGTTTTAAAGGACTTAAAATGCTTGTAGCATGATCAGTCCCGGTTTGCATTTATCATTTGTGAAAATATGTCATCCTGACCCTTTTTGGCAGCACAAGTTAAAGTTTTCACTGTGATCCCGATCTCTTAAATTAAAATGTTTGGGCAATGAAATACGTCTGTAATTTATAATCAGCATCAGCACTCACTCCCAAATAATGTATGGAATAGATAGATAAAAGTATAAGCCCTTTGCATTTCACAGTGTCTTGTTTTATCAAAATTGTGTGGGAGTGCTCGGCAAAGCTCCCCTGTATATTTTCAATTTTTCTCCCTGGTAGTCTCTGTAAGATTTCCAAAGATGCAAACATCGCTTCTGTGCATCGGTGATGAAATTTACTTTGCCACAGTGGGATTTAAAAACTAGGGCCTGCAAACACACCTCGGGCCTGTTGTTGCACTGGATTTTATAGTTGGTGCTTATCCAAGACTAACACTGCACTAATAGTATCATGTCTTAAAATCACTGTTCCAGAGCATAATTCTTTGGTTTTTCAGTCAACTTTAGAACATAGAACAGGAGAGACAGGAGCAGGCCTTTGACTCACAATGTCTGACCATGATAACAATTTAAACTAACCCCATCTGCCTGCACATAGTCAAGATTTTTTAATTCACTTCCTGTTTATTTGCCTATCTAAATTAAACATTGCTATCATATACTCCACCACTTCCACAAGAGCATTCCAGGCACCACTACACTCTGTGGAACAAATTGTTTTGTCTTAAGGCTCACCTTAAACCTTTGTCCTCTAGTATTTGACAATTCGACTATGAAAAAATGACTTTGGCTAACTACTCTCTCACAATTTTACAGACTTCTATAAGGATGTCCCTCAGCCTTTGACGCTCCAGAGGAAACAATCCATGTTTGTCCAACCTCTCCTTGTAGCTAATACTCTCTCATCCAGGCAGCATCCCAATGAACTTTTGTACCCTCTCCACAGCTTCCACATATTTCTTGCACAACAGCAAGATTTCTCTGCATATCTGTTCTTAAGTGTCTCGCCATTTATTGTGTGTATATTCCTCTTACATTTGACATCCCAAATTGCAGCTCCTCACATTTGTCCACTCCATCTGCTATTTCTCAAGTCTACTGGTCTACAGTATATACTGCTGAATCAATTGACAACCTTCCTCACTATCTGCAACTCCGCATATTTTTGTGTTGGCTGCAAACCTACATCAGCCCACCTACAGTTTGTCCATATTACAAACAGCAGAGATCCCAGCACTGTTCCTTGCAGAAAACATCTGGTCACAGACCTCAAGTCAATACAACATCCTTCCACCACTAGCCTCTGTCTTCTATGCCAAGCCGATTTAGAATCCTAACTTCCAAATCCACACATGGATCCTGTGTGTTTTAATTTTCTGGATCAGGAAGTAACAGCCATTAAATCGAAACAAGAACCAATATTCGGAATATCTGTTCTAAACTACATTTTAGATTGAAATTAAAAAGATGGCTTTGCAAATGGACAGACTGTTCTCGTATGCATCAGCCAAAAGTAAGATGATGGAATGTGTTAATTGGGCCACTTCAGACCAGGAATCTTCAGCTTATGTAATTTCACACTATTGTGATAGAGATGGAGGAAGCTTTCAGACCAGACTTATTTTTTCACTTCGCACATCAGGGAAGAGCATAGGAATATTTGTCTGTCGATCTCGTTGAAGGTGGTGGAGATATTGGAGAATTATATGTTGGATGTAGAGGTGGGTAGGGTGAAAAGTAACTTATTTGAAAGGGGAGAATCCTGCACTGCCTGCCCCTCCTGGCTCCAGTATGCTGCTTTGTGAGTTCCACTTCATCTCTATTTGATTCATATTTCTGAGAGCAGCTGCAGCTGGACATACTTGCTGCAGACGTAATCATCAGAGGCACTTGTACTCTCCCTGATCTCCCTTATCTCACATGAGGTGCACACCACTCACTGACTGTCATCACTGCCCCTTTTACCAACCAGCGGAATCAAGAAAATACAAAGGAGAAAAGGAAAACATGTTCCATTGAATATGGACCTGTGATTCTTGTTTTCATTTCTTGTTTTTTGGGTTGAGTTTAGTTTAGAGATGCAGCATGGAAACAGGCCCTTCGGCCCACAGAGTCCGTGCCGACAAGTTATCCCACTAGGGGCAATATACAATATTTACCAATTAACCTACAAACCTGTACATCTTTGGAATGTGGGAGGAAACCAGAGCACCTTGGCTAAATCCATCCGGTCACAGGGGGAACATACAAACTCCAGCACCCACAGTTAGAAACCTGGTTTATGGCGCTGTAATGTCAATTAGTTTATTACAATTACAGTAGGCTGCACCATCGTACCGCCCCAACTACGTTCCACAGGTGAACTTTGACTTTAACAATCAAATCCATGATAAGCCCGAGCTGTTTTTACCTGGTGTGAAAGAGTTCTAATACCGTTATAGCTTACCTAGTCCTGGAGAAACACTACATTCCCAAGGACAGTGAAACTGGGGAAGAAAGTAACAAATTGCGGTCACCACGCTTTGAACTAAAGGGGCTGTAATCAGCACCCTTGTTCTGGGAAATCCTGAAGATGCAGTTTGGCTGTGCTCACTTCCCTGGCAGCCATTCATATTCATTCATCTTGCACCTGTCATCTGTGCTGCCATTACTTCAACCAAGCAATGAGGTCACAATTACTTGGCAACCGCGGATGAATGTTCTCTGGACTACATGAATTATGTCAAAAACTTGGCTGCTTCTGAATGTATACAATAAGAGCCACCTCTGTAAATATTACTGAGAAGGCCTCTGGCATATTCTAGTGATGCTTTAGGTGCCGGATGCATCCATTGGAATTCTTTACTGCTACACTAGGGTTTCAATATTTTGCCTCCTACTGCCCATTGTTCTAAAGGAGGGCACTCTGATATGCAGCTCCAGCCGTACCATCCTGTCCACGGCCACAGTATAGTTCCCAATTCTGAACTGAACTGGTGCAACCAAAAATACAATATGGCAAAGATAGACACAAAGTGCTGGAGTAAATCAGCAAGTCAGGCAGCATCTCTGGTGAGACTGGACCCTTCTTCAGACTCAAAGGGGCGGGGAGGGGGGGTGGTGGTGAAGAGCTGGGGGCGATAAAAGACCAAGACAAATAAGTGCCGGAAACAAATGACCTCAGGCAGGAGATGCCCCAGTAGGCCCATTGTTAGATAGGGAAGGTGTGATCTCGATGGATACAATGTGGTGAACTGTGGAAGGCGGTGGAAAATAGGGAGCATGGGGGAAGGCGAAGGGGGTGGTAGTGGAAGTTACTTAAAATTAGGGAATCCAATGTTCATACCGCTGGGTTGTAAGTTACCCCAGTGAAAAATAAAGAGCTGTTCCTCCAATTTGCGTGTGGCCTCACTATGGCAATGGGGGATGCCTAGGACAGAAAACTTAGTATGGGAAGGGGAGTTGAAATGGTTGGCAACCGGGAGTTCCCATTGGCTTCAGCGGACCAAGCATAAGTGTTCAGCGAAACTGAGTCTAAACTTGGTCACACTGATGTACACAATATAACTACAAGAGCTGGTCAGAGGTTAGTAATCCAGTCACGTGTAAATCACCTCCTACCTGCCCAAAGCCTGTCCACCATCTACAGGGCTGAGACCAGGAATATGATGGAATTTTCTCCACTTGCCTGAATGAGTGCAGCTTCAATAACACTTAAAAAGCATGACACTTAAAGCAAGACTCCTTTCCCACCCACCCCGCTCCAATCACCACTTAACACCAAATTACAGCCTGACTGCAAAAGATTGCAGCCACGTCCACTACCCACCCCATCCATGCTGCACAACATCACTTCTCCATCATCAACAATGAAAATAGAGGAAGTGGAGAGGCTATTCAGAAGACAGAAAAGCCGGAAATCTCCAGGCCTGGACAATGATTCCCCCTCTACCCTCAAGCTCTGTGCCGAACAACTGGCACCGGTCTACATAGATATTGTCAACCAGTCCCTGCAAATCTACACTGTCCCTGCTTGCTTGAAGGTCTCCACTATTGTCCCTGTACCCAAAAAGGCAAGGATTACTAGACTTAATGACTACATGCCTGTCGCGCTGAATTCTGTAGTCATGAAGACCCTTGAAAGGCTTGTGCTGGCCAAGCAGAAAAATATCACAAACCTCCTGCTGGACCCTCTGCAGTTTGCATATTGGGCCAATAGATCTGTGAATGATACAGCCAACCTGGGCCTGCACTTCATCCTAAAGCACCTAGACCGCCAGGGGACCTATGCGAGGATTCTGTTTGTTGATTTTAGCTCCGCATTGAACACCATTGTGCCAGAGCTACTACACTCCAAACTTTCTGAGTTGACTGTGCCTGAACCCCTCCATCGGTGGATCAGCAGCTTCCTGACTGACAGGAAGCAGCATGTGAGGCTGGGAAAGCACATCTCGGACCCACAAACCCTCAGGATAGGAGCACCGCAAGGCTGCGTACTCTCCCCTCTCCCCTACTCTCTCTACATCAATGACTGCACCTCAACTGACTCCTTTGTCAAGCTTCACGAGTTTGCGGATGACACAACCCTGATTGGACTGATCAAAGATGGGGAGGAATCTGCCTACCGACAGTAAGTGACACAGTTGGCGCCCTGGTGCCATCGCAACAACCTGGAGCTCAATGCTTTTAAGGCAGTGGAATTGATTGTAGACTTTAGGAGAGCTCCCCCTCCCCTCACCCCACTCACCATCAACAACACCACAGTCACATCTGTGGAGTCTTTTAAGTTCCTGGGAACCATCATCTCCAAGGACCTTAAATAGGGGGCTACCATCAACTTCACAGTCACAAATGCACAACAGAGGATGTACTTTCTGCGGCAATGGAGAAAGCACAATCTGCCACAGGCAATGATGGTTCAATTCTATACGGCCATCGTAGAGTCTGTCCTCACCTTTTCCATTGTGGTCTTTTTTGACTGAGCCACCAAGCACAAAATCCAGAGGCTGCAGCGAATCGGCTGATCAGCAGAGAAGGTTATTGGCTGCAACCTTCCCTCCATTGACGAACTGTACACGGCAAGGGTCAGGAAGTGAGCGGATAAGATCATCTCTGACCCCTCTCACCCTGGCCACAAACTCTTTGAATCACTTCCCTCTGGAAGGCAACTCCGGACTGTCAAAGCTGCCACAGCCAGACATAAAATCAACATTTTTCCATGAGTTAAGTAGCTCTACTCAATAACCAAAAATCTGTAGCCTCCTTTTTCTCTGGTATTTTATTTAATTCACATGTTTAATCAATAATGTTTTATTATTAACGTTTAATGCTTTATGTCTCATTCCTAACTGTCACTGTATGTCATGTTGTCACTTGTGGGCATAGCACCAAGACAAATTCCTTGTATGTGAATACTTGGCCAATAAACTTATTCATTCATTCATATTCATTCATTCATTCATTCACCATACAGGACAGAACCGCTGACTTGATAGCTCCTTATGCACAGCCATTCACGCACTCCACTACAACACACGGTAGCAGCAGTCGATATCATTTACGGGATGCACCTCAGCAAATCACCAAGACTTCTTTACAGCACCTTCCAAACCCACAACCTCTACTAGCTAGAAGAACAAGGGAAGCAAAATCATCCAAGCACCACCACCGGGAAGTTGACCTTCAAGATACAAACCATCCTGACTTGAAATATAAAGTTCCTTAATTGCCCCTTGGCCAAAATCCTGTAACTCTCTCCCTCATAACATCATTGTCATACCCACATCTCAAGGGCTACAGGCAGTGCATCATCACTTTCTGAAAGGTATTAGGGTTTAGGGATAGTCAATTAACTGTTGGCTCAGAATAAAGGGATGTACATTCAAAATGGAGATGAGGAGGATGTCTTTAGCCAGGGGATGGTGAATTTGTGGAATTCAATGCCACAGACTGTTATAGAGTCCAAGACGCTGGGTATTTCTAGGGCAGAGATTGATAGGTTCTTGTTGAGGAAGGGCGTCAAAAGTTACAGGGGGAAGGTAGGAGAATGGCGTTGAGAGGAAAAATTAGATCAGCCAGGATTGAATGGCAGAGTAGACTCAATGGGCTAACTGGCTTACTTTTGCTCCTATGTCTTCTGGTCTTATCATCTTGCGACATTCACATCGTTTGAATGAATAAAAACAGAATTCAGAGGCGTGAATAGTGTTAAATCATGTCAGAGATGCCCAATTTTCCATTTCCCAAACAGTCTTGCAGCCCTATGAAGACGGACCTTTATTGATCAGAGGTGCTCCTAGTGAAGATGCTCTTTCTAGATTTGAATTCCTCGCTTAGGGATCCAAAATATGCACTTCACGATAGGATCGATCCATGCAACATTATCTGTTGTACCACTTACCATTATCAGGGCGGCACAGTGGCGCAGCAGTAGAGTTGCTGCCTTACAGCACCAGCACCTTACATCAACAAAACATCCAGAGAAAAAAAAGAGGAATAAGTCTTGTTGATTCTCACACAGTTGTGAAGTCCACTGAGGTCATGATTTTCTCTTGCTCAAGACATTCAATCAAATTTACTATGCATTTGCTGAATATTACAATAAAGTGCAATTACACCTTCCACCACTGGACATTTAGCAGAGGCTTCCAGAAATCACTATGTCCTTATTGCTTTCCTTTTCATTTACAAATTGATAGGCCCAGGAGCCGTTGGAGCAGGAGGTGCAGCATCCAGGCGGTGAGTTTAAAAACGGAGCACGGGGCTTTGTTTCACAGAGGCCCAGGAGCCGTTGGAGTGGGTGGAGTACCCACTCTGTGACGTTCCAGCACACTTCAAAAGAAGTGGCCTGGAGGAAGCCGCTGATTGGTGAAAGTGGACTAGAGGAAGCAGCTGATTAGGAACAACCCCAGGTTTGTATTTCTGCTTTCTGGTTAAGGGCAAAGATTGGTTAAGGGTACAGTGAGCTAAGGGTTCAGTGAGCTAAGGGTTCAGTGAGTTAAGGGTTCGGTGAGTTAAGGGTTCAGTGAGTTAAGGGTTCAGTGAGTTAAGGGTTCAGTGAGTTAACGGTTCAGTGAGTTAAGGATTCAGTGAGTTAAGGGTTCAGTGAGTTAAGGGTACAGTGAGTTAAGGGTACAGTGAGTTAAGGGTTCGGTGAGTTAAGGGTTCGGTGAGTTAAGGGTTCAGTGAGTTAAGGGTTCAGTGAGTTAAGGGTACAGTGAGTTAAGGGTACAGTGAGTTAAGGGTACAGTGAGCTAAGGGTTCAGTGAGCTAAGGGTACAGTGAGCTAAGGGTTCAGTGAGCTAAGGGTTCAGTGAGTTAAGGGTTCGGTGAGTTAAGGGTTCAGTGAGTTAAGGGTTCAGTGAGTTAAGGGTTCAGTGAGTTAAGGGTTCAGTGAGTTAAGGGTTCAGTGAGTTAAGGGTTCAGTGAGTTAAGGGTACAGTGAGTTAAGGGTACAGTGAGTTAAGGGTTCAGTGAGTTAAGGGTTCAGTGAGTTAAGGGTTCAGTGAGTTAAGGGTTCAGTGAGCTAAGGGTACAGTGCTTTTTAGTAAAGGTACAGTTTAAAGGATTAAGATTTTTACAGTGTGAGTGAGTTGATTTAATTTGGGGGTAAGCCATGTCAGTTGAGATCGGCCCCATGGTTTGCTCATCCTGAAACATGTGGGAGATCAGGGATGCGGTCGGTGTCCCTGGTGACTACGTGTCCAGCTGCAGCTCCTGGCAGACCGCATTGAACGATTGGAGCTGCGGTTGGATTTATACTGGAGCATCCACGATGCTGAGAAAGTCGTGGATAGCACGTACAGTGAGTTGGTCACACCGCAGGTAAAAGTTAAGTGGACAGAAAGGGAACGGGTGGCCACTAGCCAGCATAGCAGTAGGCAGGTAGTGCAGGAGTCCCCTGCAGTCCTCTCCCTCCCAAACAGATATACCATTTTGGATACTGTTGGGGGAGATGGCTCATCAGGGTAAGGCAGCAGCAGTCAAGTTCATGGCACCGTGGGTGGCTCTGCGGCACAGGAGGGGAGGAAAAAGAGTGGAAGGGCTATAGTAATAGGGGATTCAATTGTAAGGGGAATAGATAGGCGTTTCTGCGGCTGCAAATGAGACTCCAGGATGGTATGTTGCCTCCCTGGTGCAAGGGTCAGGGATGTCAGGGAAGTAGGACCTCAAAGGTAATAATCTCTGGATTACTACCAGTGCCACGTGCTAGTCAGAGTAGAAATAGGAGGATATTGCAGATGAATACGTGGCTTGAAAAATGGTGGAGGGATTCAAATTTCTAGGGCATTGGAACCAGTTCTGGGGGAGGTGGGACCAGTACAAATAGGACAGTCTTCTAGGGCTGGAATGGAACCAATGTCCTTGGGGGAGTGTTTGCTAGTGCTGTCGGGGAGGATTTAAACTAATGTGACAGGGGGATGGGAACATGAGCAGAGAGACAGAGGGGTGTAAAATGAGGGTAGAAGCAATAGGTAGCGAGGTGAAAAGTAAAAGTGGCAGGCAGACAAATCCAGGGCAAAATTCAAAAATAACCACTTTTCAACATAATTGTATAAACAAGCCTGAAGGCTTTGTGTCTCAATGCAAGGAGCATTCGTAATAAGGTGGATGAGTTGAATGTGCAGATAGTTAGTAATGAATATTATATAGTTGGGATCACGGAGACACGGCTCCAGGGTGACCAAGGCTGGGAGCTGAACATCCAGGGATATTCAATATTCAGGAGGGATAGACAGAAAGGAAAAGGACGTGGGGTGGCATTGCTGGTTAGAGAGGAGATTAACGCAATAGAAAGGAAAGACAATAACTTGGAGGATGTGGAATCGATATGGGTAGAGCTGCAAAACACTAAGGGACAAAAAACGCTACTGGGAGTTGTGTACCACCTAACAGTAGTAGTGGAGTTGGGGATGGCATCAAACAGGAAATTAGAAATGCGTGCAACAAAGGTAAAACAGTTATAATGGGTGACTTCAATCTACATATAGATTGGGTGAATCAAATTGGCAGGGGTGCTGAGGAAGAGGATTTCTTGGAATGTATGTGGGATAATTTTCTAAACCAACATGTAGAGGAACCAACGAGAGAGCAGGCTATTCTAGACTGGGTATTGAGTAATGAGGAAGGGTTAGTTAGCAGTCTTGTGACCATAATATGGCACAAGTGACCATAATATGGTTGAGTTCTTCATTAGGATGGAGAGTGACATTGTTAATTCAGAAACAAGGGTTCTGAACTTAAAGAAAGGTAACTTTGAGGGTATGAGACGTGAATTAGCCAAGATAGACTGGCATATGATTCTTAAAGGGTTGACGGTGGATGTGCAATGGAAGGCATTTAAAGACTGCATGGATGAACTACAACAATTGTTCATCCCAGTTTGGCAAAAGAATAAATCAGGGAAGGTAGTGGATCTGTGGATAACAAGGGAAATCAGGGATAGTATCAAAACAAAAGATGAAGCATACAAATTAGCCAGAAAAAGTAGCCTACCAGAGGACTGGGAGTCCAGCAGAAGAGGTCAATGGGCTTAATTAAGAAAGGGAAAATAGATCATGAAAGAAAACTGGCAGGGAACATAAAAATTGACTGCAAAAGTGCTTATAGATATGTGAAGAGAAAAAGATTAGTTAAAACAAATGTAGGTCCCTTGCAGTCAGAAACAGGTGAATTGATCATGGGGAACAAGAACATAGCAGACCAATTGAATAACTACTTTGGTTTTGTCTTCACTAAGGAAGACATAAATAATCTGCCGGAAATAGCAGCGGACCGGGGGTCAAATGAGATGGAGGAACTGAGTGGAATCCAGGTTAGTCGGGAAGTGGTGTTAGGTAAATTGATTGGATTAAAGGCCGATAAATCCCCAGGGCCAGATAGGCTGCATCCCGGAGTGTTTAAGGAAGTAGCCCCAGAAATAGTGGATGCATTAGTGATAATTTTTTTTAACTCTTTAGATTCTGGAGTAGTTCCTGAGGATTGGAGGGTAGCTAATGTAATCCCACTTTTTAAAAAGGGAGGGAGAGAGAAAATGGGGAATTACAGACCAGTTAGTCTAACATCGGTAGTGGGGAAAATGCTAGAGTCAGTTATTAAAGATGGGATAGCAGCACATTTGGAAAGTGGTGAAATCATTGGACAAAGTCAGCATGGATTTATGAAAGGTAAATCATGTCTGATGAATCTTATAGAATTTTTCGCGGATGTAACTAGTAGAGTGGATGCGGGAGAACCAGTGGATGTGTTATGTCTGGACTTTCAGAAGGCTTTCGACAAGGTCCCACATAAGAGATTAGTATGCAAACTTAAAGCACACGATATTGGGGGTTCTGTATTGATGTGGATAGAGAACTGGCTGGCAGACAGGAAGCAAAATGTAGGAGTAAACGGGTCCTTTTCAGAATGGCAGGCAGTGACTAGTGGGGTACCGCAAGGCTCAGTGCTGGGACCCCAGCTATTTACAATATATAATAATGATTTGGACGAGGGAATTGAATGCAACATCTCCAAGTTTACGGATGACACGAAGCTGGGGGGCAGTGTTAGCTGTGAGGAGGATGCTAGGAGGCTGCAAGGTGACTTGGATAGGTTGGGTGAGTGGGCAAATGCATGGCAGATGCTGTATAATATGGATGAATGTGACGTTATCCACATTTGTGGCAAGAACAGGAAAGTAGACTATTATCTGAATGGTGGCCAATTAGGAAAAGGGGAGATGCAACGAGACCTGGGTGTCGTGGTACACCAGTCATTGAAAGTAGGCACGCAAATGCAGCAGGCAGTGAAGAAAGCGAATGGTATGTTAGCATTCATAGCAAAGGGATTTGAGTATAGGAGCAGGGAGGTTTTACTACAGTTGTACAGGGCCTTGGTGAGACCACACCTGGTGTATTGTGTATAGTTTTGGTCTCCTAATCTGAGGAAAGGCACTCTTGCCATAGAGGGAGTACAGAGAAGGTTCACCAGACTAATTCCTGGGATGACAGGACTTTCATATGAAGAAATACTGCATAGACTTGGCTTGTACTCACTAGAATTTAGAAGATTGAGGGGGGATCTTGAAGAAACTTACAAAATTCTTAAGGGGTTGGACAGGCTAGATGCAGGAAGATTGTTCCCGGTGTTGGGGAAGTCCAGAACAAGAGGTCACAGTTTATGGATAAGGGGGAAGTCTTTTAGGACCGAGATGAGGAAAAAAAAATTCATACAGAGAGTGGTGAATCTGTGGAATTCTCTGCCATAGAAGGTAGTTGAGGCCAGTTCATTGGCTATATTTAAGAGGGAGTTAGATATGGCCCTTGTGGCTAAAGGGATCAGGGGATATGGAGAGAAGGCAGGTACAGGATACTGAGTTGGATGATCAGCCATGATCATTTAGAATGGCGGTGCAGGCTCGAAGGGCCGAATGGCCTACTCCTGCACCAATTTTCTATTTTTCTACCTCCAAAGAGTTAAAATGACATTACAAAATAATATGTTGAAAATAAAATTTGGTTTCAGTGAGATTTCCTCGCAGTGATTTACATCCAAGGCTGTGCCGAAAAAATTGAACTGCAGGCTGATTATTGACCAGCATTTTTTTCTCAAAATACTTCTTGTCACTCTGTTATTTGGGCAAACAGTTACAGCCTGAGTGTGTAACTCCATTTGTTTTTTTTCCATCATCTTTGTTTCAGGTCAAGAATCGTTTGCTTGTGATGAATCCTTATCCTTTCAAGAATCAGAGAAAAATAAAATACCTCTTATATTTCTCCTATACCTTTTGCGCATTATATAAAAAAAAAGATTTTTTTAATATCCCATAAAAATTTGTTCTGCACTGTTCAATAATGTGTATTGGCATCACTCACTCTTTCCGAGCGAATATGCGACAGCTTAATTATCACTTCAAATCTGTTTTTAAACACTATAATAAACAAGCCGAGGACTTTCCTTGCTTCACGCAATTCACATGCACAGCTCCAGGTTTTTTTGCACCAACAAGATGCACACTCGTCACAGAATATTTATTTATTTCAAACAAAGCGTAAAACTATTCCTGCATATAGTTGCAATTACTATTTCATTCAGCTATTGCTAATTTGCCAACCTTGGGCATTGCTTCTCTCTCTCATATAGTAAAGGGAAAAAGAAGAAGCTAAGGCCAGATGACACATCTGGGCCTTTTTGTTATTAAATAAAGTGATAGCTGATCTTTGATCATACATTCACTCTATTGCCTAATCGCTCTTTTCCTTGATTCATTTTTATGTCGCAAAATCTACTGGGTTCATCCTTTGCATCCATGAATGTGTATCCATTTGTGTTGTCAGCCTGCAAGGGGTCACAGCCCTCAGAATTAAGAACTTGTCTCGCATCTCCATCCTAGGCCTATCCTTTACTTGGTTATGGGGAGAAGGCAGGAGAATGGGGTTAGGAGGGAGAGATATATTTAAGAGGGCGTTAGATGTGGAACTTGTGGCTAAAGGGATCAGGGGGTATGGAGGGAAGGCATGTACGGGATACTGAGTTGGATGATCAGCCATGATCACATTGAATGGCGGTGCAGGCTCGAAGGGCCGAATGACCTACTCCTGCACTTATTTTTCTATGGTTCTATGTTTCTATGATAGATCAGCCGCGAATGAATGGCAGGATAGAATAGATGTGCCAAATGACCTTATTCCACTCTTATCACTTATGATCTTATGAACTGTAGGAAGGGCTGGCATGGATTGAGGGAACACAACACGAACAGACAATGTGTGTAGCATATGCCCTTCCATGTGGAAAAATGCACTAATCATGCCTACATTGCAGATGCGGCCTACTACATTGCGAGTCCGGAGATAATCAATTGGACAGATTTTGCAGCATGTTGCACGATGGTACATTACATAGAAATGTTCTGATGCTGCTGGATGTGCATGGAACAATGAGAAATGATCCAGTAGAACCAATGAGTTAAATATGTCCCATTGGGAATCATATATATTATGTGCTTTTGCCCTTGATTGCATAATTGGGCAATAATCTAGGCTGCTAGGTCTAGAACATATGATGATACCAATAGCTGCTCAATGACAGTTACTCCACGGGAAATTATGCACAATATCATCCCAAAGTGTGTCAATTGACTTGAAAATGATCAGCAACTGATTCTAACCCATCAACATTTGCTTTTGTGCACAAATGGACTCCAATTGCTACAACCATAGGTCTTCCAAATTGTTTGCTATAATTCCTAAGGCAACATTTTGAGTTTTGTCTCAAAAACTATATTAAAATTCCTCCAAATAATGTTCATTAGTGTCTCACAATTTTAAAAATGCTCTGTTTTTCTTTCTCTCTGGGAAACCTGTCGCATAGATGCCAGTATTGCAACGCTAATGCCAGGACGGCTCTGGAGTTTAATTTTCTGGTACTGCAGCTGGGTGCTGTCTGGCTCTGTAGCCTTTGCTGTATCCAATGCTTTCAGTCCTTTCTTGGTATCAAATGAGGTGAATAAGATTAGCTGAAAAGTGGTTCTGTGATAATGTTTCTACAGGAGGAGGCTTAGATGCGTCACCTATTCAGCATTTCTGGCTGAAGATGAATGTGAAGGCTCTAAACCGATCTCTTTGCCACTCATATATTGCACTCCACCATTGCTAAGGTTAGGGTTGTCTATTGAATCTCCTCCTATTAGCTGTCCTAATATTCACCAACGATGGATGTGGCAGGACCGAAGATCTTTGATGTGATCTATTGCTTGCGACTCTGATTTAGCTCGCACGATTAGTTCTGCATAATGAATGTAATTTCTACTATACACACATGTAATCCTGTCTGGGGCTTCTCAGGGTAAACAGACAGCTCATTTTCCAGATGCTTTTGTCATTTATTTTGCTACTCACTGCAACTGTTAGCCTCTTGCTTGATAATAATGACAGAGGGATACATACAGGTACATAGTTCCTTGGAAGTGGCATCACAGGTTGATAGGATGGTGAATAAGGCTGTTGGTACATTGGCTTCATCAGTCGGGGTATTGAGTAATGAAGTTGGGAGGTTATGTTACAGTTGTACAAAACATTGGTGTGGCCGCATTTTGAGTATTGTGTTCCGTTTTAGTCACTCTGCTATGACAAGGATGTTGTTAAGCTGGAAAGAGAGTGGAGGGATTTTTGAGGATGTTACCAACATTTTGAGGGTCTAAGCTTTAGGAACAGATTGGACACGGTAGAACGTTATTCCTTGGAGAGCAGGAGGGTGGGGAGTGACCTTACAGAGATGTATAAGATCATGGGGTGAATAGATGAGGTGAATGCACAATGATTTATCCAGAGTAGGGGAATCAAGAACCAGAGGACATAGGTTTAAGGTGAGAGGGGATGAGTTTAATAGGAACTTGACAGACAACTTTTTCACACAGAGGGTGGTGGGTATATGGAACTAGCTGCCAGAGGAAGTAGTCAAGACAGGTACAATCATAACACTTTAAAGATATTTGGATGGGTGCATGGTTAGGAAAGGTTTAATGAAATATGGGCTGATAAGTTGGGCCGAAGAGGCTTTTCAATGCTGCATGTCTAGGTGACTCTAGATGGTTGTATTTATTCTTGTTTGTTTTTAGTCCATTGGAAGAGAAAATATGTCGACATAGTACTGGATAACCCACATTTGTATTGGATATAAGGACAGAGAAACATGAGTAGGTTATTAAGGTCCTGGGATATCCTCCACCATTTAACCATGCCATATTTTTGTTTCATAGATTTCAACCCCAGTTTCTGCAGACTTTAATCATTCTTTTAGCTTGAAGTTCAGGTGGCATTTTAGAAAATGAACTCTACACTTCTTCAAGGACAATATACACTGTTCTTTGTAAAATATGATGTTCCGAACTAATGTTAGCTTTCTTGGTTGCCCAAGGATTTGTGGAACTATAGCAAATCTTTATTCACCTTGTACTCCAACCCTTTAGCTTTATAGACCTGTGTTCAATTATTCCTTTTGACTATTTTCTACATTTGTCCCATGATATTTTATTGATATTTACACAGTCAAAAAGGTCCAACAGAGGATGTACTTCCTGCGGCAGCTGAGGAAACACAATCTGCCACCGTCAATGATGGTCCAATTCTATACTGCCATCATAGAGTCTGTCCTTACCTTCTCCATCATAGTCTGGTTTGGCTCAGCCACCAAGCCACTCAGACATCCAGAGGCTGCAGCGAATCATTCGATCAGCTAAGAAGGTTATTGGCTGTAACCTTCCCCCCATTGATGAACTGTACACTGAAAGGGTCAGGAAGCGAGCGGGTAAGATCACCTCTGACCTCTCTCACCCTGGCCACAAACTCTTTGAAGCACTTCCCTCTGGAAAGAGACTCCGGACCATCATAGCCACCACAACCAGACATAAAAACAGCTTTTTTCCCTCGAGCTGTAGATCTACTCAGTAACCAAAAGTCTGTAGCCTCCTTTTGCTATAGTATTTTATTTCATTCACGTTTAAACTATAATGTTTTATTCTTAATGTTTTCATGTTTTATTCTTAATTGTTTACTGTATGTCGTGTTGTTACTTGCGAGCGGAGCACCAAGGCAAATTCCTTGTATGTGTACATACTTGGCCAATAAACTTATTCATTTTACTTCAGAGTCACGTGAGTGACTACGTGAAGAAGACCCCGTCAGGTGGCATGCGCATCATTAACGCCAGACGCACTGGCGCAGCGACCGGTTAGGAGGAGTAGCGGAGTAGTTAGGAGAGTTACCTTTAAAAACCTCAAGGTAAGTGCTCAGATTAGTCGGAGGTCGCTTTCTTGTTGGAGTGAGGCTTGTTTTTCAGATCAAGTTCAACCATGGAGAAGGCATCAAAGGTGAAGGCGAGGCGAGCCGTTAGTAAATCCATGACAGACTGCGGGTGTGCGGGTAGCGGGCACCCGCCCAGTTCACCTATTCAGTCGGTGGCAGGGAGGCCAGCGACTGCAGGCTTGTTGCCTTTGAGCACAATCGCTGCGCCGTTGGGGCGTAAGGCCATTAGAAAGTCTGCATGGCACATAGACTCAGGTGAGTCTGGCCAGGAGGGTTCCCCTCCGGAAAAGGATACCATTCTTGCACGGTTATCTAAAATGGAGCTCCTAATGGAGAGGATGCTCCATCAGGATACACTCCCGGAGGAGGAGTGTTATCCGCGCCGGCCTACGGGAGAGCCCGCGCCAGCAGCGCCTGAGATAGGGCTGCTCAATACCTCCCTCTTGGAGGAGGAGAGCTTGACGGGTCAGGGTTATTCTGACACCAAATCTGTGGGTGAGCAGAACCAAAGGGATGGAGGGCATGAGCCCATAATACCTTGTCTGGCAGCAAGACTTGCCATCCCCAGAGAGTCAGGGGAGTGTTGGGTGAGGAATTGGCAACAACCATAAATGATTTACTCTCCCATCAGCTGCAAGAGCTGACCATGGAGGATACAGCAAAAAAATATGAAACCCCGCTTAATTGTCTACTACTGAAAGTACAGGCGGTTAATCATGTAATATGGGGCCATATGGGCATAGGTATTTGGGGACAAGAAATGAAGCTCCAGTGGGTGCTGAAGTTGCTCGCTGCAGGCATTACTACGTTCGCCAGATCGGTGGACGAGGGGCTGTCTGAATCACAGCAGGATGCCTTAGCCCTCATGTGCAGAGCGCATTTTGAAATTAACTGTTTGCGCAAAAGTGCCATACGCCCTACTATCCACCCTAAATTTGTGGCATTCTGTAAGCCCAGCAATATTCAGCCGCCAAATCTGCTATTTGGGGACGACCTCGCAAAGAGAGTGAAGGAGCTCGATGACGAGGCAAAGACGGTGGGGTTAATTAAAGCACCGATGGCCAGTAGAATGGTTCGGTGGCAGAATCCCTATCGATGGGTTGCAGAGACCGGGTCCGGTCAATGAACGAGCCGGTCATTTATGAATGTGCGCAGCTGGCGCACTGCTAGTGGGACACGAGCAAACGTGGGATCGTTTCCCACCAGGAACCGGGGGCAACAAATTCCACCGGTAACCATGGAGGTAGGTGGGTCTGGTCCTGATAGGAACATATTAAGTGAAAAACACCTACAAATTGGGGGAGATTACACTTGTTCCTAAAACAATGGTATGAGATAACATCAGATCCGTTTATACTGTGCAGTATACAAGGTTTTCGAATTGAATTCTATCCCAATTTGTGTTCACCCACTCAGCATGTTCCAAGCCGGACACTCATTTTCTCACAGAAAGAAAATATGGAGATACAGGCAGAACTTGAAAAATTATGCAAAAAAGGGGTAATTGAGAAGTCAGTTCGCCAACCACCAATTTGTGTCAAATATTTTTCCTAGGTCAAAAAAGGATGGAGGATGTAGAATCATCCTCGACCTGACAAGCCTTAACCCCTTTGTACAGTATAAACATTTCAAAATGGAAACTTTTGCTACTGCTAAACACCTGCTTTCCAGAAGATGTTATATGGCAAGCATAGATCTTAAAGATGCATATTACTCAGTGTCTGTTCACTGCGATGATAGGAGATATTTGAAATTTAGCTGGATGAGTCAATTATGGTAATTCAAAGCACTGCCTAATGGATTAACCTCAGCTCCTAGATTGTTTACCAAATTGTTAAAACCAGTATTGGGGCTACTTTGAGCTCAGGGTCATATTGTAATGGCCTATTTTGATGATATTTTAATTGTAGGAAAGACTCGGAACACAGCTGAATCATCCATTTCAGTTGTTAAGCTCACTTTTGAGAAATTGGGGTTTATCATTCACCCAGATAAATCCAAATTAACACCAGTCAGTTATTGATTATTTGGGTTTCACTATTAACTCAGGTCACATGTCAGTGACTCTGCCCAGGGACAAAAGGCTGCAGCTAATTGAAAGCTGTATTAAGCTCATTGAAGAGCAACAACCTTCAATTAGACAGGTGGTCAGCTTGATTGGCAAATTAGTGGCTTATTTTCCAGCTGTGCAGTTTGGACCTCTGCATTACCAACAATTACAACGAGCAAAGGAACAGGCACTGAAAATAAATTCAGGTCATTATGGCAGGCCCATGCAATTACCAGCTGCAGCAATTGCTGAAGTGCAATGGTGGACCATGAATGTCTCAAGTTGTTCCAGCAAAATTCTGGTTGAACCACCTTCCATTGTCTTACAGGCTGATGTCAGTGCTCTAGGTTGGGGCGCTACTGATACTATTTCCAGCTGTGGAGGCAGATGGAATATGCATGAGGCACCTCTTCTGAAATCACGAGGAATTAATTATTTAGAGCTTTTGGGAACATTTTATGGGCTTAAAGCTTATTGCTCTACTAAGTGTCACTTGCATGTTCAGATTGACAACACTACGGCAGTGGCGCATGTTAATCATATGGGTGGAATCAAGTCGGAATCTTGTGATAGATTGGCAAATCTGATTTGGGGCTGGTGTATTACCAGAGACATTTGGCTTTCAGCTATCTACCTACTAGGTAGATTCAACATAGTAGCAGACACAAGGTCACGCAAATTAAATGACAACACAGAATGGATGTTGAATCATGAGATATTTAACGATGTTGTTGCTCGGTATAGAATGCCAGATATCGATTTGTTTGCATCCAGACTAAACCACCAGTTACCTAAATATGTTTCATGGGAACCAGATCCTGGGGCAGCAGCGGTAGATGCATTCTCACTGCATTGGGTTGGAATGTTTGTGTATGCATTTCCTCCATTTTGCCTCATCAGTCAGTGTCTGCAAAAAATCAAGCAGGACTCCGCAGCAGGAGTATTGGTGGTACCTGACTGGCCGACTCAGCCATGGTTCCCTCTCGTTTTGCAGATAATCACACAGCCCCTTAATGATCGTATTGATCTATTAATTTTCAGATTCTAAGAAGGCCATCCCTGGGGAGAGGACTATCCAATCGCACCGTGGATGTTATTGCTGCGGCCTGGAGGGATAGTACCCAAAAGCAGTACATCTCTTATATAAGGAAATAGGAGGTGTTCTGCTTATGGCTGAATATTTCATATCACACGGCAGGCATCTCAGATGTGCTAGTTCCTGTCAACTCGCTATTTCAATCAAAGGTTAAGCTATAGTGCGATCAATACAGCCAGAAGTGCCCTTTCTTCATACTTATGGATGGTATCAGAACAATATTCTGTGGGCTTACACCCTCTAATCTCTAGATTTATGAAGGGAATTTTTAATTCCAATCCTCCCAGGCCCAGGTATTCAGTAATCTGGGATGTAAGCGAAGTACTTATGCTCCTTCGTCAGTGGACTCCCGTCTTTGGCCAAATTCACCATGAAGGTAGTCCTGCTCATGGCACTGGTTTCGGCACAACCAGTGCAGACATTGCAGAAGCTGCGACTAGACAGGATGGAAATATCTGCAGATGCCATTATGTTTTACATCTCTGATCTAGCATAGCAGACCGGGGGTGACAGGGTTTAAGATTATCTTTTCGGCATACCCTATGGATTCACACCTATGTGTGGTGTCACACTTACTATATTACATCAAGGCCACCAGAACCCTAAGAGGTGCGGAATCAGCATTATTTATTAGCCACAGAAAACCGCATAGTAAGGTGTCAGTTTAGACTATTTCAAGGTGGCTGAAGCAGGTTCTGGTTTATGCAGGTATTGACACTGACAATTTTAAATCTCATTCCACCAGGGCGGCATCAACATCAGTGGCCAGGGCAATGGACATCCCCATAGACCATATCCTCATAGCCGCAGGATGGTCAAGTGAATTGATGTTTCAAAAAAATTATCATAGACCGAACCAGGGGTATTTGCCCATTCTGTTTTAAGTTCAGTTTTATAGCTTCCCCCTGGGACAGAGAGGTTGCTATTGTTTTCTTTATAAAATTAAACCATAAATATGTTTAAATCAATGTCATGGTTTAATGCATTGTTGATTATTTACTCATTCTGAGTCAATCGATACAGTGAGACGCCTGGATTTGAATCTACAGCATGAAATCACAGAGCTTTGAAATCTTCACGTAGTCACTCACGTGACTCCGGAGTAAAATAGTAAGATTAAACGAGAACTGACCAGTTTTAAGTTTGATCTTTATTTTATGAGGAGTTGCGTTGGTGAGTACATGCCCTCCACTCCCAACCCTCTCTCACAAAGGTCATCTGGTAGTTCTAGGTTTCTGGTCTTACTATTATACAATTACTGTTACCTGTGATTTCACACCGCTGCTTTGAAGATTGACGCGCATGCGGCCTGATGGGGTCTTCTTCATGTACTCACCAACGTAACTCCTCATAAAATAATGATGAAACTTCAAACTGGTAAGTTCTCGTTTAAAATTACTATTCATTCATTAATTTCTACCTGGGACCGACAATCCCTATGAACCAATTTTATTTCTAATTTTTCAGTACTAATACAGTTCCTAATCCATTTTTGGTCTGAAGTGATATCATAATTTAATAAGAATCAATTTGAGACACAAAGTGATAGTGTAGCTCAGCGGGTCAGGCAGCATCTCCGGAGAACATAGATAGGTGACGTTTCGGGTCAGGATACTTCAGACTTCTGTTCAATTTGCTTCAGCTTTGCCCATTTCTTTTGTTGATTATCATAATCCTGTAAATTATAAACAATAGACAATAGACAATAGATACATCCAGCACTTCGAGCCAGCATTGGCATTCAATGTGATCATGGTCGATCATCCACAATCAGTATCCCGTTCCTGCCTTCTCCCCGTATCCCTTGACTCATTATCTTTAGGAGCTCTATCTGACTATCTCTTGAAAGCATCCAGAGAACTAGCCTCCACCATCATCTGAGGCAGAGAATTCCACAAACTCACAATACTGTGTGAAAAAACTGTGTGAAAACGTATTTCCTCATCTCTGTTCTAAATGGCTTACCCCTTATTCTTAAACTGTGCACAAGTGGTTTTGGTTTGACAATGCACAAGTAGTTTTGGTTTGAAAATGCACAAGTGGTTTTGGTTTGAAAATGCACAAGTGGTTTTTGTTTGACAATGCACAAGTGGTTTTGGTTAGAAAATGCACAAGTGGTTTTGGTTAGAAAATGCACACGTGGCTTTGGTTTGAAAATGCAAAAGTGGTTTTGGTTTGACAATGCACAAGTGGTTTTGGTTTGACAATGCACAAGTGGTTTTGGTTTGACAATGCACAAGTGGTTTTGGTTTGAAAATGCACAAGTGGTTTTGGTTTGACAATGCACAAGTGGTTTTGGTTAGAAAATGCACAAGTGGTTTTGGTTAGAAAATGCACAAGCGGTTTTTGTTTGAAAATGCAAAAGTGGTTTTGGTTTGACAATGCACAAGTGGTTTTGGTTTGACAATGCACAAGTGGTTTTGGTTTGACAATGCACAAGTGGTTTTGGTTTGAAAATGCACAAGTGGTTTTGGTTTGAAAATGCACAAGCGGTTTGAAAATGCAGAAGTGGTGTGCCTAATTGAAAAGTGGAAGTGTAATCTTGACCACTTCCTGTTTGCGCTGTATACTGATTTTAGAAAAAAAAGCTACCACGTATGGCTGCGATTTTTGGACATCTTACTCAGTCCCCTTCCGTTCATCAGATGTGGAGGATTTTTCCCATCGATGAAAAATAAAAGTTATTAGTGTTTAAAGAAACTTGAGGTCCTCTCTCCTGTCAATCATGCTATGAAGGTCACACCCCTTTCGGTGGGAGGGGGGGAGCAACTATAAAGCCTGGAAGTGTGGGCATGGCTCAGTCTCTGCAAGATGGGGGAGGGAGAGGGAGAGGTCACGGCTCTGTCTTTGGTTGGCCTTGTACCCTGCTTGAAATGGTATGAAACTGCATTTGAATTTGGTGGCCTTGCACCCTGCTTGAAGTGACATGAAACGGCACTTGAATTTGGTGGCCTTGCACCCTGCTTGAAATGGCAGGAAACTGCACTTGAATTTGGTGGCCTTGCATCCTGCTTGAAGTGGCAGGAAACGGCACTTAAATTTGGTGGCCTTGCACCCTGCTTGAATTGGTAGGAAACTGCATTTGGTGGAAAAATCATCAATGTTAATACCTGTTGCAGCCACCTTGAAATAGTCTGAACCGACCTTCTCTTGTGTAATTGTTTATTAACTAATACACAGTGCTGAATCCATACTTCTAAGGATTCAGGTGGCCTTGATACCATAAAAATGAGACTGTGCGGTATTCAAAATGATCTTAAAAATCATGCCAGCCCTGGTCTGCTCTGCTAGTGTAGACCAGAATGTAAAATGTAATGGCATGGACAGTCAATTCCATCCTGTCCAGCCATAGCGTTTGCAATGTTTTGCCGTCGTTGTGCTGATATTAGAGTCATGACTAAGGATGTAGCTGGAACCCCTTGGTGAAGTAATGCTTACATATTTACAATAACCAACTGCATCATCTTGTGATGCGAGTACTTGTATCAAGATGTTTTTAACAACTTGATACCTGGGTTGGACCCGACAATATAATTCCCTTATGTTACAGCTGTAATTTCTCTATAACTGAACTATTGTCAATATCACTTAAAATGAACTGGAAATTCAGTAATTTGTATTGTATCAAATGTATCATTAATATTTAACAAACATTTCTGATCCTCTCAATAGAGATGTACTGCTTTTTTGGATGCTACCCATGCATACTGCAGTGAACACCCTCATGGCTAAATGTGACAACCTGAGGCATAAGTCAATCCATTGAAAATGTGTAAGTCAATAATTGTTTTACTGTGCAAAGACCAGTCCCCTGAACCACAGTTTAAAACAGCAAGTTCTTGCTTTTTGGCATAACTGTACCATTGTGCCATAATGCCTGATGAAGCAGGCAACATGGACGCTTGGCCAGTCCAATAGTATGAATCCAAACGAGGTCTTGCTGACTGTTTTAAGACCCAGCTAATGAGGAAGACATAAAGTCCATTCCTCCTATTGAAGCGAGAATGTATTTCTCCACACTGTTGTGTCACATATTTTTGCAAACAGTGAAACATGCAAAACATGACGAACATTTGATGAAGTATTGAATCATGCTTTCATCATACTTTGAGATCCAACACTTATTCTGTGTTATCATCAATCTTAACTGGACGATACACCAGTGGCAAGGAGATTAATTACTGGATATTCATCCTAATTACCATGAGACTAACATATGTCACCATTGTAGAGTAGCAACTTAAATTTGTGCATGAAGAATATGTATATTCACTCAAAACTTTACTCAATGGTGCATTTAGTGGATATATTTAGTTGATACTAACTGAAGAATTGGTAACTCATGCAATCTCCACTATCTTTGAGTAGGTGATGGTATTTGGAACTTCTAATCTTAGAGTTCTAAACATCAGTTCATAATAACTGAATTCAACCGACCACACTACTGTTGCAAGTTTCAAGTTCAATGAGTTATTGTCATGTTTAGCAATGCTGAATACTGTTACTTCATCATTGTGGCTGAAGTAGCCTCAGCTGACAATAGCCCAAGGTTGTTAGCAACGATCTAATTGCTACTTACACACTATCAGTTCCTTGATTTGCCCAGCTGTAACACAGCTGCTATATTGCCAATTACTCTTAATGAAAATAACTCTGTTTTGTAACAGATTGCTATAACCCCAATCTCTTGCCACAAGGCTGAGACAAGGCTAATAATAATTAAAGGTAAATCCCAATGACCAACAAACAGGTTATCCCATACTGCAAAGCTTTACTGTTATAGTACAGTTATATTGTCTTTGATAACCTTTGTAATGGGATTTGTATAACATGTATTTCTTACCTTATGAATCTGTTGAAGTCAAGAATAAGTTTTTACATTCGGAAAGTTCATATGCCCGATACTCTCCATTCTTCCTAATAACATGCCAATCCTGCCTTATTGCATGGGTGGTTTACATGAGAACTTCTGCCCAATTTCCAAACCCTGGCCATAATCCAACTTACTTGGAATGCTCCGGCTGTGCACCAACCAAATATTTTTACCCTTTGTATGTTGTACAAACAAATGTAAATATTACAACATGAACGGTGCACTACCCACAAAACTTCTCGGAGCAGAATTAGGCCATTTGGCCCATTGAGTCTACTCTGCCATTCAATCATGGCTGATCTATCTTTCTCTCTTAACCCCATTCTGCTGCCTACTCCCCACAACCTCCGACACCCTTACTAATCAAGAATCTGTCGATCTCCACCTTCGAAATATCCATTGACTTGGCCTCCACAGCATTCTGTGTCAATGAATTCCCCAGATTCACCACCCTCTGACTAAAGACTGCAGACTACTGCAGAGTTTGAGGAATGATTTGTGTCATTGCGTGTAAGCTGGGAGAAAGGAAGGTGATAATAGCAACAATAACAATTTCCTTTTACATAAGATGGTAGAGCCAAGGGATTTAAAGGTGGCTCAGAAACCATGGATGCTCAGCACGAAGGGAAAAAAACGTTTCTTAAAGTCGTTATAGAGTGCAACAAGGGCTATAGAGGTGAATTTGCAGATGTTAGAGCATTGCCTGCTGAACAATATATAATGATGATAAGCTAAAATATGGGACTGTTGGATATCCAAGAGGCTGGAGTGCATGGTGGAGGTGTAGGCATTAAACGGGACTCTGGGGATAGATTAGCTGAGGTTTCCAGGACAAAGATTGGGACATTGGGGGAACAAGGAGCCAATGTAGGCACAGTGGTGTTTCAGACGTGTTTCTACAAAGGGAAACAATGGGCAGGAGACCAGCATGCAGGATTGGAATATTCACCAACACACAAGCCATATGAGAGCATTTCAGTGCAGAGGAGCAGCCACAATGAAAATGGAGAGTGTGCAAAGTGAAAATAAGCAGTTGTTGTGCTATAAAAGACATGAAATGTGCAGCTGGGCCAGCAGGATGCATTTCCCAGCTATTCAACGGAGAAATCATGTGCCTACTGTGACCAATTTGCAGTCACGTATCATCTTGTTAAAATAAAAAATATATATTGAACACTCGACATTTATCTTACCCAAGGTCCCTTGGTGATCTTAAATTTTACTTCCAACAATGAACATATCTGATTCTACATGATACCCCATGCATATGTTTATAAGAAGCCTAATATTTGATGAAGGACATTTAGTGAGGTGTGAAGCAGGTGAGAGTCCTCACAGATTTCTTCACCAACTGTTTGAACATAGAACATAGAAAACGCAACACATGGACATGCCCTTTGGCCCACTCTGTCTGCACCGACAATCATAGAAACATAGAAACATAGAAAATAGGTGCAGGAGTAGGCCATTCGGCCCTTCGAGCCTGCACCGCCATTCAATGTGATCATGGCTGATCATCCAACTCAGTATCCCGTACCTGCCTTCTCTCCATACCCCCTGATCCCTTTAGCCACAAGTGCCACATCTAACGCCCTCTTAAATATAGCCAATGAACTGGCCTCAACTACCTTCTGTGGCAGAGAATTCCAGAGACTCACCACTCTCTGTGTAAAGAATGTTTTCCTCATTTCGGTCCTAAAGGAATTCCCCCTTATCCTTAGACTGTGACCCCTTGTTCTGGACTCCCCCAACATCGGGAACAATCTTCCAGCATCTAGCTTGTCCAACCCCTTAAGAATTTTGTAGGTTTCTATAAGATCCCCCCTCAATCTTCTAAATTCCATCGAGTACAAACCGAGTCTATCCAATCTTTCCTCATATGAAAGTCCTGACATCCCAGGAATCAGTCTGGTGAATCTTCTCTGTACCCCCTCTATGGCAAGGATGTCTTTCCTCAGATTTGGAGACCAAAACTGTACGCAGTACTCCAGGTGTGGCCTCACCAAAACCCTGTACAACTGCAGTGGAACCTCCCTGCTCCTATACTCAAATCCTTTCGCTATGAATGCTAACATACCATTTGCTTTCTTCACTGCCTGCTGCACCTGCATGCCTACTTTCAATGACTGGTGTACCATGACACCCAGGTCTCGTTGCATCTCCCCCTTACCTAATCTGCCACCATTCAGATAATAGTCTACCCTCATACTAGTCTACCATCCTTGCAAACATTCTTGCTCCTTCAACGCACCCAACAGACACCACACATTAGGTGCATGAGATACCTATGAGTGCTTTGAGCAGTGCCAACCTGGTCATATATTTCTCTTTGTGATGTGAAAAATGTACTCCATTCACTGAGGCAGTACTACATACTGGATGATTCACCTGTATTGCATACCTCACTCTTACAGCAGGGCATTCTGCAAGGGCAGAGGCAACAAGGGTCGGATACAGAGTAAATGTTTCTCCATGGTGTCCCAGCTCCAGGCACAAAAGGTAAAAGGCCCTTCATAAGGTCATAAGTAATAGGATTAGAATTAGGCCATTCAGCCCATCAAGTCTACTCTGCCATTATATCATGGCTGATCTATTTCTCCCTCCTAACCCCATTCTCCTGCCTTCTCCCCATAACTTCTGACACCCTCAAGAGGCTGCCTTAATTAACTCAGGCGTTTGGTGCAAAGTGTCTCTGAGCATGAGGGCAATGTTCATCGGCACTTTTACACTCATTACTTGTTATAGGTGCTTCTGTCATGTCTGGTTGACCTCCGAGAAGGTTACTGGCATTTGATGTATTCAAGAGATAGTTAAGGGCCTGTCCCGCTTACGTGTCCTTGGCACGCAAATTACTCGACCTCGTGGTCGCGTTGAGCCTCGACGGTCCCGCGAAGGTCGCACGCGACTTCATTTGACTGCACAGCCGTCTGGAGCGCGTGACATCATTTCAAGACGGACACAAAATGCCGGAGTAACTCAGCAGGACTGGCAGCATCTATGGAGAGAAGGAATGGGTGATGTTTCATGTCGAGACCCTTCTTCAGTCTGAAAGAAAGGTCTCGACCCGAAACGTCACCCATTGCTTCCCTCCAGAGATGCTGCCGGTCCCACTGAGTTACTCCTGCATTTTGTGTCTATCTTCAATTTTCTTGGTCCCGCTCTCGAAGTAGAAGTGGGGGCAGATCCGGACCGCAACGGCCGTGAGCCCTAGGCCAAGTTTGGCGATCGTTTGCCTGCTTCTGCTGCTGTTGCAGGTGAGACATTGCATTGCGCCAGGGTCTTGGGCCTGTCCCACTTTGGCTGTAAGTTCCGCGACAGGCCGTTGGCGCGCAAAGATTTTATCGCTACAAAAATTTTGGAGCCCCCCGCGATGATGCGTACAACCACATACCCCTCCGCGCTTCTCAATGGGACCAGCCCCGCACGGCCATACGATGCCCGCGTGCGCCTCAACGCGACCACGAGGTCGCGTAATTTGCGTGCCAAGGACACTTAAGTGGGACAGGCCCTTTAGATATAGCTCTTAGGGCTAGTGGAATGAAGGGATATGGGGCAGAAGCAGGAACGGGGTACTGATTTTGGATGATCAATGGCTCGAAGGCCTACTCCTGCACCTATTTTCTATGTTGCTATGTTTTTATGAAGACAGCTGAGTGTTAGAGGTTTCGCCTTGACACATTTTATAATTCCAAACCTCCTTTACAGCCATTTGGAAGGAAAGAGCAACATCCTGTACATGCCCTTTCCCGGAGTCCTGAGACTCAGTGCAAAATGCCCATTTAGGATTCTGAAGTGAATTAGCACCAGAATACATTAGCAGTTTTAGAAATTGAATTAGTTCAGATCAGGATCTATGCTTTAAATAACGACAACGTGCACTCAAATTCACTTGGACATTTTAACTGCGATTAAATCTTGAATGGAATAATATGAACAGACAAGGGCTACTCATCCAGCAAAGGTGTATCTCTGTTCAGGAGTGATCCAATTTCAAAGTATGTGGCACAATACATTGGATTTTAAATCTGTTAACAGTTTGACAGCAGCTTCTGAATGTGTCTTTTCCCCTGTGTTTTACTCGCTTCATCGCCTCCATGGTAATGGCACAATAATGGGAGTTTGCATCATACAAAAAATAAGGAGACAATTCTCGTCTGTGCTGCTTCTTAAAGATGTGCACCTTTAGATTCCAATTGTTTCTTTCACCATCATTTACGGGCGGCACGGTGGCGCAGCGGTAGAATTTCTACCTTACAGCGCTTTCAGCGCCGGCGACACGGGTTCGATCCTGACTACTTGTCTGTACAAAATTTGTACATTCCCCTTGTGTCCACACAGGTTTTCTCCGAGATATTCGGTTTCCTCCCATACTCCAAAGATGTAAAAGATTTGGAGGTTAATTGGCTTTGTAAAAATGTAAATTGGCCCTAATGCATGTAGGATAGCGTTAAGATATGGGGATCGCTGGTTGGTGTGGGCTCGGTGGGCCGTAGGGCCTGTTTCCGCGCTGTATCTCTAAATTAAACTAAACTAAATTAAATCTGACAGATTCCATTCCTATGATACTTTCCAGTGCTTTTACTTCTTTCTTCATTCCTATTACTTTTTTCCTTTCTCTAACTTTATTAGTTTATTTTTTAACAACTTCATCCTTTGAAACCAGAAGACATCTCCGCAATGGGACTGTGTATTCCAAGTTAATTATTAACAGATTTAATTTAATATAACTATGGTTTTTTTTATTGGGTTTTCCACAATTCTTTCATCCAGTTCATTACCGAATACCAAAAACAACAGTGATCTCGGTGAAGTACAACTCCCTAATTGCTATTCATCTCTTTAATTTAGCATGTTGGTTATTCACTCTGAAAGCTTCTGTTCATGCCTTTCCATCTTGTAAACTAATATTTTTGAAAGGTTGGAACCAAAGCACAGGAATATAATGCCAATTGTTTTTTTGTGAGTGATCTTAATGTAATTCTTAATTTTCTAGTTGACTCGTCAAGCAAAATTTACCACAGTATAGCCTTCAAAGGACAACAGAAGATGTTTCTATAAAACTCTAGCATCTTCATGTGCAGATCAGTGTTGAAGTAAGTAGCTTGGCTGAAGAACGTGAATGTTTCCCTGTTGTGCAGAGAGGAGTCTGGCCTCAGTGGAGACCAGGCACGTGCCGTCAGGGTAGGCAAGGTAGGCACTGACTGAAATTATAACATAGTAATAACTAAATATAAATAATAAAGGCATGGGAGACTTATGCTATGGGAGATTGATCTCTTAGGTAGGCATAATTCTCCGTGGCTTTCATCTGCAGCGCTTGTAACACGGGAAGCTCTCTGCAGCACACGTGCCGTCAGCGCTGCCTGAAGCCGTCAGTTTCAAGCGGGGCTGAAGGCAGCAGAAATTCTGCCTTTGCTGTACTGCGCATGCGAATCAGTCTATTGCGCATGCGCAGCGCAAGTTTTTTGGCAGGGTTTTCAAATATGGTTTGTCAGATTTTAAGTGTCTATTAGGTAACAAAGAGAGAAGAATAGAGTTTGTGTGATGGTATAATTGAGGGGATTGGGATAATGCCACTCGCGACGCTCCTTGCACGGAGGCGTGCAATGCCACCGCATTGAGGCCGGGGCCGCCGGGCCGGACAGCGGAAACAGCCGCCACCTTAGCTCCTTCTGCCGGTCCCCGCTCACCTCTGGCAGCTCTCCGTCTAAAAACCTCTCTCCTGCCGCTCGCTGGCCTCACTCGTGTCCTTAAATTCCGACAGCGCGATTGAGGTTACTCGGCTGTGGGAATTTAAGGATTTGCAGGAAGCACTGACATGAGTGAAGTCGGCGAGCGGCAGGTGAGAGGTGTTCAGACGGAGAGCACTGCCACAGGTGAGTGGGCTGGCAGAAGGCGCTGAAGTGGCGGCCAGTTCTGCTGTCGGGTCCTGGTGGCCGCTCCCCGAGCTGCTTCTATCCCCAGCTACAGTGCGTGGCTTCGCGCCCGGAGAGCTGCGGCAGCGGTGAGTGAGTTACTGGCATTATCCCTGACACCCTCCTTATCAACACTCGTGCCCTCCCCACAACTTTACCCCTGGGACAGACTCTCCACACGCTGTGAAAGGAACTGCTCCCCCAATTGGTCTAGGACTAGGAAGCATTGGGAAAATTGAAATGTCACTGTTATTATTTATTTATTTATTTATTTAACGGGGCAAACAATCTGTGCATGCGCGGTTTAATTTTTTTTTAAAGCGGACTGAGTGCCTACCCTGAGTAATTACTTACGGCACATGCCTGGTGGAGACCCTCAGACTATCTTTGATTGGACTTAGCTGGACTTTATCTTGTACTAACCGTTATTCACATTATTCCCCTTATCATGTACCTGTACACTGTGGATGGCTCGATTGTAATCATGTATTGTCTTTGCACTGACAGGTTAGCAAGCAACTAAAGCTTTTCCCTCTACCTCGGTACACGTAACAATAAACTCAACTCAACTCTTCTGCAGGAAGGTAACTGCAGATGCTGGTTTAAATCAAAGAAAGACAGAAAATGCTGGAGTAACTCAGCGGGACAGGCAGCATCTCTAGAGAGAAGGAATGGGTGATATTTCGGATCGAGACCCTTCTTCAGTGTCGACTCATACCTTCTCTCGAGAGATGCTGCCTGTCCCACTGAGTTACTCCAGCATTTTGTGACCATCTTCAACTCAACTCTTGCTACTCATGCACCCAAAGTCTCCTCCAAAAAACTTTCCACTGTAGTTTTAAATTCCATAAAATCCTACTGAATGAACACGTTTCATTCCTCTCTGCCTATAGTTACGCAGCTGCTTACTCATACAGTAACATGTTGAATAAAGCTTCACTATTTTTTCCCTTCTTTTGTTATATCATTAAACTTCTGACTGCTCAGACCGCTCTGTTTGTTGCAATCTTACAGCTCATTAATAACCTTGGAGATAATAATGGCTTGTTCAAGTATCAGCACTGCTTTTTTTTTAAAACATCTTTATCATTAATTTGCAACTTGGTGTGGTTTCTCTCTCTAATATTCTTTTTCGCTTTCTCCTCAATTCTCTTAAGATAATGAGTCATGCCACATTTTGGTAAATTAATCAGAAGTATGTTTCTTAAAAGACATATCAATAGCAGAATGATCTGCTCTGTATCAGGTCCACCAGGATGCCACGTATGGTGGGTCTGAAGTAAATGTATTCAGACCACATTGTTCCAGGAAATTTGGCTTCCCAAAAATCACACCACTGTGCTTTGAAGATAGATGTTTCAGTTGGAAATTAGTTTTTTTTATATCAAGCATGTGGTAGTGTTTTACTTGATGTGTTCTGAGAGATTGTGATCCTAGAGTTCTACCATGTATTAATGGATTAGATTTGGCACTGATCAGTCTCCAGTTTCCATTCCCCAATTTCCATTCTCCAGTTTCCATGTGGAATATTCAATAGAGCAGGAGATGTCTGGGCCACCTGCTCTGCACAAGGCCAGGTCGATTCTGATACTCAATTACATGGTCTTTCTCTGTCTGAAAACTTTTGCCTCCCTAGGGGTCCACTTCCCCATCAGTAATGATGTGCTAGCTTTAAAATGAGCAAATACCAGTGGATAATTCCCAGTCCCTGAGGATGAATGCACAAGGTCTTCTACCCAAGGTAGGGGGATCAAGAATCAGAAGTTGGAATTTAGTGAGAGGGGCAAGACTTAAGAGACTTAAGACCTGCGGACAACTCATTCACTGAGAGAGCAGTGGATGTTTGGAATGAGCTGCCAGAGGAGGGTTGAGTCAGGTACTGTAACTGCATTTAGCAGGCACGTGGATATGAATATGGGCCAATCAAAGGCAAATAGGACAGGCTTAGATGGGCATTTTGCTTGGCATTGACGAGTTGGTCTGAAAGGCCCATTTCCATACTGTATGACGATGACTTCAAAACATGAGGAAATTTAAGAACCTCAGCAGACCTTTGAAGATGCGGCACTTTAGTCCTCTCTCTCTACAATCATGTGCCATGTAACCTTAGCCTCAGCACTTCAATAGTTTTCCTTCTGCAGGACCTTCAAGATGGTGGTTTTGGAGGATGGAGGAATGGAACAGTACTGGCGAGCGGGTAGGTCGCTCATCCCCCATGCCTCATGATGCTCTCTGTGTGTTCCGAGGTTGCTGAAGGAGGTGGCCCGCGGCAAATTGGTCACAGTGGGCACATGAGCGGTGCGATTGCGGGTCAGCATGTCCAAGTCGATGTGTTGGTGCAATAGGCCGCTGCTAGGCTCTGCGGCAGTCTGATGCTCGAGTGGATTGGGCGCCGCTCCAAGAGGCCGAGTGCATGGTTCAGATGCAGCCGGCAGCAGCTTGGAGAGACATTGGAGCAGTGGAAGAGGACCCATCAACAACATCGCTTGGTCAGGCCGTCTCCTGAAACTCCAACCCAGTGCCATTACCCACAGGACTTTATGGCCAAGGTAAGAATCTACATTTTTAACAACTTTGAACTTGAAGAGTACAAGATGAGGCTGGAAATGTGGTGATTCTTATGTACTGCCTCAGTGTGATCTATTATTTTTACACTCTTATGTAATAGTAAGATTAAATGAGATCTTACCAGTTTGAAGTTTGATCTTTATTTTATGAGGAGTCGAGTTGAGGGACTACGTGAAGAACCCCGTACAGCCGTCGGTGCGTCAATCTTCAAAGCAGCAGAGTGAACTCACAGATAACAATGACTGAAGTATAATGGTAAGATAACAAAGACTAGAACTACCAGATGAAATCTATGAGGGTTGGGAGCGGAGGGCACGTAGTCCCTCAACTCGACTCATCATAAAATAAAGATCAAACTGGCAAGTTCTTGTTTAATCTTACTATTTTACTTCGGAGTCACGTGAGTGACTATGTGAAGACTTCAAAGCATTGTGATTTAATGCCGCAGACCCAAATCTGGTGTTCACACTGCATCGATTGACTCAAAAGTTGTTAATAATCAATAATGCATCAATAACATTTGTTAAATGAATAACAGTTTATTTACAAAAGAAACCATAACAAACCCCTCTAACTCAGGGGGAAACTATAACAGAACTCAAAACAGAATCAGCAAACAACCCCAGCCTTGAAATCGACTTGTGATAAAACCTTTGAAAGGTCAGCTCACTGGACCATCCTGCGGCCGCGAGTATATGGTCTATAGGCACGTCCATCGCCCTTGCTGCGAAGTTGATGCCGCCCTGGTGGAATGAGATTTGAATTTATCAGTATCAATTCCAGCACTTCCCAGAACCTGCTTTAACCACCTTGAAATTTTTTACACCAACACCTTACTGTGTGGTTTTTTGTGGCTAATAAATAATGCAGACCCTGTTCCTCGTAGTGACCTCAATGTAACAAGATAAATGTGAGACTACACACAAGCGATAATCTGTGGGGTAAGCTGAAAACACAACCTTACATCCTGTCATGCTTATTCTACCATGTTTAAGCAAATCATTGACATAAAATATAATTGCATCTCCCGACACATGCATTCTGAAGCCGAAGCTTTTGCAATGTTTGTACATGTTGGGCTGAAACCAACGCCATAAGCATGACCACCTTCATGGTTAATTTGGCTATAGATAGGCTTGCAACAGGAGCCCACTGGCGAAGAAGCATACGAACTTCACTCACATTCCAAATACCGGCATACCTGGGTTTAGGAGGATTAGAATTGAAAACTCCCTTCATAAATCGTGAAACTAACGGATGTGTCCCTACTGAATGCAATTCTGAATTCATGGGTAAATAAGAAGACAGAGCACCCCTGGCTGTATTAATCGCACTGTAACTTAATTTTTGATCAGTTAAAATCAGTTATAATTAAAGAGTGGACAAAAACTCCAATACATCTGTGATACCTGCAGTTTGATATGAAATGTTCTGGTGTAGACAGAATTGCTCCAACTTCCTTATCGAGGTGATATACTGCTTCTGTGTACTATCTCTGCAGGCTGACGTGAGAACATCCACAGTACGATCAGACAGTCCTCTCCCCAGGTATGGCCTCCTTAAAATCTGCAAATTAACAGATCAATACGATCATGTAAAGGATGTTGATCCCCAGTTACTGGATTTATCAGTAGATTTTCATGCTTGGGAATAATCACGTGAGGCTCCCTAGCCATTTGTAATACAAGAGGAAACCATGCTTGTGTAGGCCAATCTGGCACTACCAATACCCCTGACGCAGAGTCCTGCTTGATCTTTTGCAAGCATCTGCTGATGAGACAGAATGGAGGAAATGCATACACATACATTCCTCCCCAATGCAGCGAGAAAGCATCTGCCGCTGCTGCACCAGGATCTGGTTCCCATGAAACATATCTGGGCAACTGATGATTTAATCTAGATGCATCCAAGTCAATATCTGGCATTCCATACTGAACAATCACTTGATTAAATACATCCTGATTTAACATTCATTCTATGTTATCATTGAACTGACGTAACCTAGTGTCAGCTACAGTGTTAAATCTACCTGGCAAATAAATTGCTGAAATCCAGATATTTTTGTCAATGCACTAGTTCCAAATCTGGTTATCCAGTCTATCACAAGACTGTGACTTGACTCCACCCATGTGGTTTACATATGCCACTGCTGTGGTGTTGTCAATCTGAACCTGCACATGCAAGTCCCTACTGGTAGAACAATAAGCCTTAAGCCCATACCAGGTTCCCAACAACTCAAAATAATTGATCGCTTTTAATTGAAGAAGGGATGTCTCATCAGCATTCTATCTGCCTCCACAGCTGGAAGACATATCTGTTGCACCCCAACCTGGCGCAGTTACATCAGTCTGTAATATAATTGAAGGTGGTTCCACCAAAACCTTCCTAAAATTATGTGAAGCATTTACTATCCACCATTGTATGTCCGAACTTGCCCCAACTGACAACTGCATAGGCCTGTCAAAATGGCCCATTTGTATTCTCAGTGCCTGTTCCTTTGATCGTTATAATTGTTGATAATGCAGAGGACCATACTGCACAGCTGTAAAAGCAGCCACCAATTTATCAATCAACCTAACTACTTGTCTAATTGAAGGTCGTTGTTCTCCAAGGAGATTAACACAGTCCTCAATTGACTGTTGCGATTTGTCCCTAGGCAAAGTTACCAACATGTGATTTGAATTAATGGTAAATCCCAAATAATCAAAGATTTGAACTGGTGATAATTTGGATTTATCTGGATGAATGACGAACCCTAATTGTTCAAAAATGGATTTAACAACTGAAACTGACAACTGAGCTTCAGCATGAGTCTTTCCAACTATCAGAATATCATCTAAATAGGCCATTACTACATGCTCCTGAGCTCTGAGTAATGCTAACACAGGTTTTACCAATTTAGTAAATAGTTTAGGAGCTGAAGTTAATCCATTAGGCAGTGCCTTAAATTGCCACAACTGAGTCATCCAAATAAATTTCAAATATCTTCTATCATCACTATGAATAGACACTGAATAATATGCATCTTTTAAATCAATGCTTGCCACATAACACCCTTTGGAAACTAGATGTTTGGCCGTGGAAAAAGTTTCCATTTTGAAATGCCTATAACAAACAAATTTGTTCAAACTTGTTAAATCCCGGAATTCTACATCCCCCAGTCTTTTTAAACCTTGGAAAAAAAATTGACACAAATTGGCAACTTTGATAGACTGGTGTCTCAATTTCCCCTTTCATGTGTAATGAATTAATTTCTCCTTTTATGAGCACATTTTCTTCATCTGAAAATATAATTTTCCGACTTGGAACATGTTGATTAGGTGGACTCTCATTAGAGTAAAATTCAATTTTCACCCCTTCAATACTGTTAAGTATAAACAAATCTGACATTAACTCCTGCCATTGTTTGAGAAACAATTTTAAGCTTCCCCCAATTTCAACAGCAACATTGCTTAATTCATTCTCTCTCAAAGGCATATTCCTTACCTGCATATGTCCTTGTAGACCTTGTTGTCCGCGGCCCCTTGTAGAGGAAGTCACCTTGCCCTTCACACCAGTGGCATCCTGCCAATTCCGGTATTGTTGACCTGTATAGCTGGTTCCTTCCCCTGCAACTGAACTGGTGCCTCTTTGATAAGGATAAAACCTTTTCCCTTGTTTGCCAGCTGTCTTAATGAGGCCCATAGTTTTTACATCCTCATGACATTCTTTAACTCTTTTAACAAGATCACCTCCAAACAACAGATTTCATGGCAGTACACTGGGTGGTTTGCACAAAGCCGCCAGATTAGAATTAATCACCGGCCTTATAGCGGCTCTTCTGATGTTATTGATTTCAAAGAATGCACTACAAAACAGTCCCAGTGCATCTTGATGGGCTTCAGACATATTCCCTGTATCAATTATTTTCACCAAAGCCGTAAGCCCTGTCGAGAACAATCTGAGCACTTTTTGAAATTTCATTTCTTGAGCCCTAGCTGACACCCCCAACTGTGTCCAAATCTGATGATAAACCACAGGTACTTTCAGAAGATCACAATTAATAGGAGCTTCATACTTCTTTGCGGCCTCATCCATGGACAACTCCTGTAACTGGTGGGAGAGCATATACTGAATTGCTGCAGCCAATTCTTCACCAATCGGCTCTCCTGCCTCGCTAGGCATAGCAAATTTTCCAGCAATATTAGGACTGAACTCCCTTACTGCTCTCCCCCACCATTGATTCGGTGTCAGCGAACTGCACCATTGGAACATCCACCTCACAGGCAGGATATACCAGCAGCCCTGTAAAAGGTGCTGCTAGCTCAGGCTCTCCCATAGCCTGGCTTGGGCACCACTCCTCCTCACGGAGCTGGTCCCTGTCGAGCACTCTCTGTAATAGAATCTCGACTTGGGAGAGCCGTGAGCAAATGGACTCTCCTGTAGAGGGTACAACCTCTAGGCCTGACTCTGGGTCAACGGGCCTATCTGACTTGCCAGTGGCCTTCCGCCCTACTGGCAAGCCTACACTGCTCACAGGCAGTGGGTCCGCAATCGCTGGCTCTATAGCCGGCATCGGACCAGGTGCACAAGACGGGCCTCCACCAACAACACTCTCCTGGTCATCAACCTTCCTCCCTCCGGAGCGCCTCGCCGCCACCTTTTTCACTTTCTGTAACATTTCCAAAAGGACCTCTCCAACCGTCACAGAAAATTAACTCTGAAATTTTTTTTTAAAACTTACCTCGAGTTTTTAAACTTACCACTTGGAGGAGCGCTGCTGCTCCAACCGGCTGACTGCACCAATGCGTCTGACATCATGACGCACCAACGGCTGTACGGGGTCCTTCACATAGTCACTCACGTTACTCAGAAGTTAAATTGTGCCCATGTATAGCAACATTTTTACTAAACTGTGTGCAGCAAAGAATCTCACTGTACCTAGGTACAAGTGACAATTAAGTACCATTGACCCATTGAAGCCTCTCCTTCAATCATGACTCTCAGAGTGACAGCCTTCTCCTGTCCTTACTTCACTCACACAACACTCACACTCTATTCAGCTGTCTCACATCTTCAAAATACTTCAGCTGAGCGCACACTCACCAACAGCTCTCTCTCCTGCAAGAGAAAACGGCTTAAAACATGAAAGATGCTTCAAGAACAGACACTGTGGAATTTGACAATAATGAAAGGGACAGCAAATATCATAGTTACAAGAAATGGACAGACGGCAGAGCTAACAGCAACACAGGAATCCAGGCACTGGGATCAGGAGGAACACAACAGGTCGGGCAGCATCTGTGGAGGGAATGGGCAGGTGACGCTTCAAGCTGGAACACTTGTTTGGTCTGAAGAAAGGTTCCAACCCAAAACGGTGCCTGCACATTCCCTCCCCAGATGCTACCTGACCTGCTGAGTTCCTCCACCATTTTGTATTTTGCCCAAGATTCCGGCGTTTCCAGTTCCTTGTGGCTGAACTTTTCACTTATTTTTTCTTACCACCTTACTGCCTTTGATCAGACATACAACTATATATAGTTCTTAGGGCTAACAGAATCAAGCGGTACTGGGGTACTGATTTTGGATGATCAGCCATGATCATATTGAATGGCGGTGCTGGCTCGAAGGGCCAAGTACCCTACACCCAACACCTATTTTCTATGTTTCTATGATTCTATACCCAGCACAACCCGTCGTGTGTTGCATTGTGCCATTACTCAAAGGCAAGACAGTAGATCAGACACTGATGTGGGAAAAGGCACTAAGTTCACGTTTCAGGTCAATCATCTTTCATTAAAATGTTAAAATAGTTAGCAACTTTAAAGTTGAGGAGAAAGATGGGTGTGGTGTGGGGAGTAGGAAAGGGAATGCAAAAGGGAAAGTCTTCAATAGGAGGACAGCCAATAAGTACAAAGATTGGAGGGAAAAAAACGTAATGGAGTTGTTGAAGAAGAATCTGTGACTGTTGCAGATCGGATATAAAAATGCCAGAAATATAATTGTATTTATATTTTCCTGCTTCTCGCGAAAGATGAGCAGCCTGTGCTACTAACTCTTTTTCTCTTCAATTTCCTCTTCTTTCTGCCTGTTGAACACATCCATCATATACGTTTTGGCATTCTCACACATCAATTACTGCTTTGTTGGGAAACTGCAAGTAAACTTTTAGCCTGTTCTTTCTTCTCTAAATCATTACAATGGTTTGGATTCTGCAGCAGAGATGAAGGGGAGACTGCTGAGGCCGAATCTTACCAGGCTTAGCACCAGCACTGAAATCACTATCCCTTGGACAAGGCAGCAAGTCGAATGAGTTTGTGCTGCGTACACGTGAGCAGAGCAAGTAAAAAGGACAAATATGAAATGGTCCCAGAAGGAACACATTAGTTGCAGGTCTGCAGAAAAGGACATGGGTGCAAAGCGCAGTGGGGAAACTAGTGGACTACCAACCAATAAACCTCTAACAAACAAACGGAGCAAATGGAAAAGTCCACAACCAATGTGTCCAGAGTTCTGATCCTGTGCAGTTCGTTCTGGACCATGTGGTCTCCTCAATTGCTGCATCAGCTGCCCCTTTCTCACTGGAGTCCTTGGAACCCCAAGTACATATCTTGGGAACACTTTGGTTGGTGTCATGAATTAGGTTTAACCAGTTAGTTTAGTTTAGTTTAACTTAGAGATACAGTGCAGAAACAGGCCCTTCGGCCCACCGAGTCTGCGCTGACCAGCGATCCCCGCACCTTAACACTATCCGGCACAAGTAGCGACAATTTACAATTGTACCAAGCCAATTAACCTACAAACCTGTACGTCTTTGGAGTGTGGGAGGAAAGCGGAGTTCCTGGGGAAAACTCGTGCAAGCCACAGGGAGAATATGCTAACTCTGTACAGACAAGCACCCATACTCAGGATTGAACCCGGGTCACTGGTGCTGTAAGGTAGCAAATCCATTGCTGCGCCACCGTGCCGCTTCTGTTCTGCCAACTTTGGGCAGGCTTACAGTTTGGAACTTCCTGCAGGCTGCTGCAGTATAAATCAGTATAAATCAGAGAGATGAATAATCTGCAAACAAATCAGAGATTTAGTGGTCGAATCACAGTGGAATATTTGTCAGGATGATAGCACATCTGCTCCATTACCAAGCACTCAACCATTGCACACCCTCTGCAAGAGAGCCACCTGGGTCAAAATGTCCCACCGCTGCCACATTGCACATTGACCCTTCAGGGCCAAGCTTGTGTGAATCACGAATGAATCACTTGCAGCACACGCTGAGGCCATTGGAGAAGTGTCCAGTAGTATGATGGTTGAAAGGAGAATGTCTGAAAGAAATCCCCACTCACACCAAAACTGACAACCTTTGTAAGGATGCAAGGATGTTTTGCTACAACTGTGTCCAAAAGGTATTTCTACAATAACTTTGCAGAAGTTGGTGAGATAATTGATCAATGTTAATCACGGATGCCAATTATTTAGGCACAGCTAGTTCCATTTGCCTGCATTTAGTCCATATCCTCTGTATTTCTCCTATCCATGGATACACCCAAATGTATTTAAAATTTGGAATTGTACCTGCCTCTACAGCTTCCTCTAGCAGCTCGATTCATATACCTACCACCCTCAGGTCCCTTTTAAATCTCTCTCCTCCCATGTTAATCACCATCCTCTAGTAATAGACTTCCCCACCCTGAAAACTGACTGTTACCATCCATCTGACCATCTTGATTCTATACATCTCTATACGATCTACCTCCTAAACTCCAACTCTCAGCCTACCTAGCCTCTGCTTATAATTGTAACATCTTCATGTCTATCTGTGTTGTCACTTTCAGAGAACGATATCGTTTTAGCACTCAGTGTCATTGTTCCAGAAAATTCTCCAGGGCCCAACCATTTACTATGTGAGTCTTACCCTGGTTTAATTTACCGAAATGTAACAATGTGCACTTGTCTGGGTTAAATTATTTCTGCCGTTACTTGGCCCACCTCCCCAGTTTATCGAGATCCTGTTGTAATCTTAGTTAATCTTTCTTCACTGTCCATTACACCACTAATTCTGGTGTAATCTGCAAATTTGCAACATTGTCATCCAAATTATTAATATAAATGCAAACAACATTTCAAGAGCCTTTTCAAGACTCTCTTTCAAGAGAGAGTTATAGTCTATTTAGCTCTTAGCACTAATGGAATCAAGGGATATGGGGAAAAAAGCAGGATTTTAGATGATTTACTGATTTTAGATGATCAGCCATGATCATATTGAATGTCAGTGCAGGCCCGAAGGGCCGAATGGCCTACTCCTGCACCTATTTTTCTATGTTTCTATGTTTCTATGGTCCCAGCATCAATCCTTGAGGCACCCCTCTTGTTGGATGGATAAATGATTATCAGGACTGTTAATGTAAGTAAACAGAGAATATTTTGTTGATGTTCTCTGCTGTAAGGTGATGGTGAAATGTTGCGATTACAAACAAATATGGAAGTTCTCCTGGGACTTCCCTTCACAACAGCCTCAGTATCATTGCTCTCATTATACTCAAGGGCCTCACCCAGTGATCAGTCCGTAAGTTATCCCTGTTGCAAAGAAAACTGTATGAAATAACTAAGGACCTAAGTGCAATTGGTGCTGGCTTATGGCTCATTGGACCTAAAATTGCAACTGGAAACAAAAATCACAGTCCTTTTTTTACATGGGACAACTTCCACCTTATGTTTTGTTTTTAGTTTAGAGATACAGTGCGAAACAGGCCCTTCTGCCCATCAAGTCCGCACGGACTAGCGATCCCCGCACATTAACACTACTCTACACACGTTAAGGACAATTTACAATTTTACCGAGCCAATTAACCTACAACCCTGTACGTCTTTGGAGTGTGGGAGGAAACCGAAGATCTCAGAGAAAACCCACGTCCAGTAGGTCACGAGGAGAATGTACAAACTCCATACAGACAAGTACCCATAGTCAGGATCGACCCCAGGTCTCTGGCACTATAAGGCAGTAGCTCTATCGCTGTGCCACTCTGCTGCTAAATGCTGAATCAAAAAATCAAGAGGTGATGGAAATGTCATTTAAAAAAAAGAAAATGTCAAGATAATACCCTTCCCCACTTTAGCAACTGCATGATAGGTGTCTTACAGAACTTTGTTACATATACTATTGGCAGCACCATTGTAACAAAGATGCTGCAGTACTTGATCCTGTGAAGCCAGGGTTCAATAGATTTTGCTCAAACTAATAACATGATGAACAAATGCTGAAAAGACATTAATTTGTCAGGCGGTTTCACAGAGTTTTGATTGCTTGTGGAGGATTATATTATTAACACAAATTTACCTGGAGTGTAATTACAAATTGGACAAATACGTCTTTCCAACAATCAGCTCGCCATAACTTTGGCATTCTGTCATTTTACTGTCATAATGCTGTTGGTTATATCATTAGAAAGATAAAGTCTGAAGTTATGCCAACGACATCTAAGAAAAGACAGGAATTATTCCAATCTGTTTCTTGACTGAATTTTTGAAGTAGAAAGGGAGAATGTTGGAAATACTCAACAGGTCAGCCAGCATCTGTGAGGAGAAGCCGAGAACTTCCTTTTAAAGAAGGGTCCCAATCAAACTCATCACCTGTTTATTCCCTGCCCTGATGTTGCCTGGCCCGCTAAGTTCCTCCAGCACTTTGTGATGTGTTCAAGATTACAACATTTGTAATCTCGTGTGTCTCTGACTTTCCTCTGGAGAGTTTGCCTAGCTTGTTGAGTATTTCTAGCATTTTTGTTTTAATATTAGATTTTCATAATCTGCAGTATTTTGCATTTCATTTGTCAAATGTTGGTTTATTTGCCTCTATTAAATGTAAAGAACAGTTTTTGCCATTTTCCTGCCATAAAGGAAAGCTATGGAAATGTCAATTACAACTGTTTATGTTGGAGTGGTGAGCAGAAATATACAGCCAGTCAACTACAATGTCTTACAGTGTGAGCTCTCACTCTTTCTCTCTCTCTCTCTCTCTCTCTCTCTCTCTCTCTCTCTCTCTCTCTCCACTCTCTCTCTCCTCACTTGCACTCTCTCTCTCTCTCTCTCTCTCTTCGGCAGATGCTTTGGCAGACTCAACTCTGCTTCAGCATAAAGGCTGGACCTACTGTTACCCCTGTATGGACCCAATAGGGTTATTCTGACAGACTTGAGCAAAAGAGTCTGAAGATCAGGCAGCAGCTGATCAGAGAAGTAGAACTAATGTTTCAGATTAATTACCCATCATCAGAACTAGGAAACAGAAACTTTATTTTTTCTGTTTCTCTCTCCAAAGATGCTGTTCAACTTGTTGAGTATTACCGCATTTTTAACTCAGATTTCCAACATATTTCCAACATATACAGGGTTTTTTTTGCAAGAGCGTTTGAAGTCCGAACATTAACACGAGGAAATGAAATGAAAATTATTTGGGTTAAGCATGTAGATTGTTCACCTTCAGATTGAGACCATATTTGAGATCTCAAGGATTATTCGGTTTTAAGTGAAAGGAAGATATTTTATTATTTTTAACACTTTTGTGAGATTACATATTATAGATTTTGTACATTATGCACATTCAAGTCCAATTAATAATCCAAATTAATTCACAGAGAACAGCACCAATATACGCCTTGGGTGTCTTGAAATACAAAGGCACTAAAAAGGAATATATCTTTATTATAGTTAAAGGCAACGAACAAGTCATGATCTAGGTGTTTAATATGCTAACTATGGATACTGCAGACTTGAGCAGCTTATTTAATGGGTTCAGAATGCAGAAACAGAGGAAATTAACATAAACTTAACAAGCTGAAAGAGACTCAAATGAATTTCCGCATCCCAATCATCTATCAAAAGCAATTAAAAATGTTGAGTTTGTTGACTTCTTTTAAAAGACATCTGAGTGAATACCGAACAAAGAACATAATTGGGAAATAAAAGACAGGAATACTCAAATATATTTAGGAGCATAATTCTTTTAACCATAGAAATACTCTTGCTCCTATGCTGAATGAAAGCCTTCTACAGGCAGTTATCCATCGTGAAGATTGGTATTTACTTTGCCTATCCCAATAGCAGTTTTCATTCCACCACATGCTGATGTTAAACTTGTACTGGATGAACTATATGTGTAGGAAGGAACTGCAGATGCTGGGTTTAACTGAAGATAGACAAAAAAAAACAGGCAGCATCTCTGGAGAGGAAATGGAGGATGTTTCGGTTCTGAAGAAGGGTCTCGACCCAAAGTGTCACCCATTCCTTCTCGCCAGAGATGCTGCCTGTCCAACTGAGTTACTCCACCTTTTTGTGTCTACCTTCTGGATGAACCATACACCGCTACAAATAGTCTTGAAACGAAATACCCTCAGGCCTGGTTCATAATAACCAGGGACTTCAACCAGGTCAACCTCAAGTGTGTACTACCCAAATACTCACAGCACATCTCCTGTCCCACCAGAGGCTCAAAAACCCTTGACCATTACGACACCGCCATCAAAGATGTCTACTGTTCCATCCCCCAATTGCATTTTAGGACAATCTGTCCACCTGGCTGTACTTCTACTCCCTTCTCATAATCGGAAACTGAAGATGAGGAGTCGGTACAGAAAGTCATGTTGGTCTGAGGAAACTGACGAGACATGACTGCTTTGAGTTGGTGGACTGGTCCATATTCAAGGGCGCCAGAGCTAATCTAGATAAATATATCACCGCCATCACAAATACTTTATTGGTAAGTGTTTAGAGGAATGTATATCAAAGAAGATAATATGAGTGCTCCCCAACTGGAAACCATGGATGAACTGTGAGCACCACATCTGAGTGGTCCAAGTCTGCAGCATTCAAGTAAAATGATCCCAATTGAACATAGAACATAAAACATTTCACAAGACAGCACAGGAACAGGCCCTTCAGACCACAATGTCTGTGCTGAACATGATGCTATCAGGTCTCCCTGCAACGTCTGCATTTCTAGAGAAAAAAATGTCCAAGTCTATCCAACCTTTCCCTGAAGATAATCCCCTTTAATAGTATGAGAACTTACCAGTTTGAAGTTTGATCTTTATTTTATGAGGAGTTACGTTGAGGGATTACGTGAAGAAGCCTCGCCAGGCACATGCGCTTCATACTTCAAAGCAGTGGCATGAAAACACAGAAAACAAATAGCCGAAGTAACATAGTAAGGCTTTTAGAAGACTAGAACTACCAGATGATCTCTTAGATTATGAGGGTGGGAGCGGAGGGCACGTAATCCCTCAACGTAACTCCTCATAAAATAAGGATCAAACTTCAAACTGGTAAGTTCTCGTTTAATCTTACCATTTTACTTCGGAGTCACGTGCGTGACTACGTGAAGATTTCAAAGCTCTGTGTTTTCATGCCGTAGATGCACTCCATACGACAATCTGCTTCGGTTGACACAGTAGTGAATAAATAATATATTGAACATTGCTTCAAATTATTCAATAACTATTTTTAATAATAACAAAAAACAGTAATAACCCCTCTGTCCCAGGGGGAAATTACAAACAATGATATAAAACAAAGCAAATGAATTCAATGGAACCCAAAACTGCATGCCCAAACCGTGGCACTGTCTATACAGGTTTGTCATAAAATTGTGAAAACGTTGATTCTCTAGACCATACTGCGGCCACGAGGATTTGATCTAGCGGCACGTCCTGAACCTTCGCCGTGGATGTTGATGCCGCCCTGGCGGAGTGAGATTTAAATGCATGAGTGTCTACTCCAGTATAATTCAGAACCTGTTTCAATCATCTAGAAATAGTTTGTTCTGACACTCTTTTATATGGCTTTTTGTGACTAATGAGCAGTCCTGTCTCAGAACCTCTGAGACTCCTTGTTAACTCAATATATTGGCTTAAGTGTTTAACTACACATAACATTTGGTCAACAGGGTATGCTTTAAAGGTCACCTTGGTTCCTGCCATTCCTGGCCTGCTTTGTTTGATTAAATCATAGACATAAAATGTAATTTCATCTACAGACAATTGCATGCAATCTATTCGTAACAATTGTAATGTTTGTACACGTTGTGCTGAAACCAGCGACATTAGCATAACCACTTTAAGAGTTAATCTCTGCACAGATAATGACGTAATTGGAGCCCATTGCCGAAGCAGTGTGAGAACTATACTGACATCCCAGATTTCTGTATATCTAGGTTTAGGAGGGTTTTTGTTAAAAATTCCTCTCATAAATAGGGATACTAACAGATGAGACCCGATAGGTTGTTGTTCTGAAAATTGTCCTAAATAGGAGAACAAAGCACTCCGAGCACTGTTAATGGCACTATAACTCAAGTGCTCATCAAAATGCAACTCAGCAAGAAACTCCAACACATAACATATGCTTGCAGTATGATAAGATATATTTGATTGTACACAGAACATTTCCCATTTCTTTATGTGAACCACATATTGTTTTTTAGTGCTATATCTCCAGGCTGCAGTGATAACATCCATGGTCCTGTTCGACAATCCAAGGCCTTGGAACGGTCTGGTCAGAACCTGCAGACCAACAAATTAATACGGTCATGTAACGGGTGACTTTCTCCTGTAACCGGATGCACCAACAAATTACTGCAGCTGGGAATCGTCATGAATGGCTGAGTCTTCATTCTGAGTACTAATGGGAACCATGGTTGTGTTGGCCAATCTGGGACCACCAAAATGCCTGTGGCGGATTCACGCTCTATTTGGGTGAGGCATTTCGTGATCAGACAAAATGGAGGAAATGCATAAAAGAATGAATGCCCCCAATGTAACGAGAATGCATCCATGGCTACTGCTCCTGGATCCGGTTCCCATGAAACATATTTAGGCAACTGGTGATTAAATCTGGATGCAAACAGATAAATATCTGGCAACCCAAATCGAGTGACAATTGTTTGAAAAATTTTTGTCATTAAACTTTCGCGACCTATTGTCTGCCACCACATTTTCTATACCTGGTAGATAGATGGCTGAAACCCAGATGTTCCTTGAAATACACCAATGCCACATGAGGTTAGCCAAGTTATCACATGATACTGATCTTGCTCCTCCCATGTGATCAATATATGCCACTGCCGTGGTGTTATTAATCTGGAGTTGAACATGTAAATTATTCATTGTGGAGCAATATGCTTTTAACCCATAAAATGCCCCCAAAAATTCCAAATAATTTATCCCTTGTCTGTGGAGAATCAAACCTTCTTGTTCATTCCATCTACCCCCACAGCTAGACTCGGTGTCCGTAGCCACCATCCGAGAGCACTTACATCAGTCTGTAAGACCACTGAAGGTTCCTGCACCAAAATGTTATTGGTAGTTTGACTAACATTAATAATCTACCACTGCAATTCTGCTAGAGCTGTGGTTGGTAACTGCATAACCCAATCAAAATGGCCTGCATGCTCTTTTAGTGCTTTTTCTCTTGCTCTTTGCAAATGTTGATAATGCAAAGGTCATAGAAACATAGACATAGAAAATAGGTGCAGGAGTAGGCCATTCGGCCCTTCGAGCCTGCACCGCCATTCAATGTGATCATGGCTGATCATCCAACTCAGTATCCCGTACCTGCCTTCTCTCCATACCCCCTGATCCCTTTAGCCACAAGTGCCACATCTAACGCCCTCTTAAATATAGCCAATGAACTGGCCTCAACTACCTTCTGTGGCAGAGAATTCCAGAGACTCACCACTCTCTGTGTAAAGAATGTTTTCCTCATTTCGGTCCTAAAGGAATTCCCCCTTATCCTTAGACTGTGACCCCTTGTTCTGGACTCCCCCAACATCGGGAACAATCTTCCAGCATCTAGCTTGTCCAACCCCTTAAGAATTTTGTAGGTTTCTATAAGATCCCCCCTCAATCTTCTAAATTCCATCGAGTACAAACCGAGTCTATCCAATCTTTCCTCATATGAAAGTCCTGACATCCCAGGAATCAGTCTGGTGAATCTTCTCTGTACCCCCTCTATGGCAAGGATGTCTTTCCTCAGATTTGGAGACCAAAACTGTACGCAGTACTCCAGGTGTGGCCTCACCAAAACCCTGTACAACTGCAGTAGAACCTCCCTGCTCCTATACTCAAATCCTTTCGCTATGAATGCTAACATACCATTTGCTTTCTTCACTGCCTGCTGCACCTGCATGCCTACTTTCAATGACTGGTGTACCATGACACCCAGGTCTCGTTGCATCTCCCCCTTACCTAATCTGCCACCATTCAGATAATAGTCTACCCTCATGTTTTTGCCACCAAAGTGGATAACCTCACATTTATCCACATTGTACTGCATCTGCCATGCATCTGCCCATTCACTCAGCCTATCCAAATCACCCTGCAGCCTCCAAGCATCCTCCTCACACCTAACTATACCCCCCAGCTTGGTATCATCTGCAAATTTGGAGATGTTGCATTGAATTCCCTCGTCCAAATCATTAATATATATTGTAAATAGCTGGGGTCCCAGCACTGAGCCTTGCGGCACCCCACTAGTCACTGCCTGCCATTCTGAAAAGGACCCGTTTACTCCTACCCTTTGCCTCCTGTCTGCTAGCCAGTTCTCTATCCACATCAATACTGAACCCCCAATACCGTGTGCTTTAAGTTTGTATGCTAATCTCAACACAAAAGTGCCAACATATCTTTCTGGGGTTGCGTGATCATTGTCCCTTTGACCATTTTGCCAAATGCAGTAATTGCTGCAGCCACCAGTTGGAGGACGTGTTGAAACCGAACCTCCTGTCCCCTCATAGATGCACTCATGGGTGCCCAGATTGCTGGGCACCTTGAGTGATGCACAATTGACAGGTGTTTTATATTTACCAGTAGTCTCTTGCATCATAGTTTGTTGGAGCTGGTGAGACACAAATAATTTATATTGTTGGCAAGATACTCATCCATTGCCTCACCAGTCCCTTCCGGAATAGCAAAACTCATTGCTATTTCCGGGACACCCAGAGCGTGGCTCTTGTGCTCTGGTGTACGCACATGAGCAGGGACACCAGAATCAGGGTCCGCTTCATCCTGCCCTGCTTCTCCCAAGTCATACTGTAGGGAGGCATCCTCCAGTCCTATACAAGGCGCTGGAAGGAAATCCCCTTGCTGATAAGCCACATATTCTTCCTCGTATGAGCCTCCTTGAGCAGCTGTCTGGGGAATCGATGGGGCCTTTGACCCTTGGTTAATCAAAGTTTGGAGCATTTTCTCCATGTTTTGCATTCTCCCCCACATTCTTTTATTATCCAGAAGAGAGTCTCCTTCTTCTTCAGACCCATCAGACAAAACGGGTCTGATAGACTTTCTTTTAGCTTTCCTATGGCTATCAGTGGCCTCAGGCTCCTGAGTCCCTGGAGCTGGTTGGGAAGTTCACTAGCTGGTATAACGGCTGTCGGTAAAACGGCACCCGGTATCGGAACCGGCGTTGCCTCTCTAATCTCCCGACCCGATCTAATTTGCGAATCCGCATCGCGGGATCCACGTTTGCTGCGAACTCTCCTACCTGACCGCTCCATACCACCGACTCCTACTGACTGCTCGAGCCAGCTTTACAGAGTTTAAATACTTCTAGGCAAAGTTTTTAAAACACTTACCTGTGAAGTTCCTACTCACCGCTGGTGGAGCTGCGCTCTCCAGCCCGTTCGGTGCAACATGCGCGGACGTAATGACGCGTATGCACGTGGCGGGGCTTCTTCACGTAATCACTCACGTGACTCCGAAGTAAAATCCAGGCTTGATTCTGGTAAACCTCCTCTGCACCCTTTCCAAAACCTCAATATTCTTCCCCTAAGGAGATGACCACAACTGCAATACTCCAAATGCGGCCTAACCAAAGTCCTATAAAGCTGCATCATGACTTCATGACTGTTATACTCAATGCCCTGACCAAAGAAGGCAAGCATATAATATGCCTTTTTTTTTACCATTGTCATCTTGTATTGCCACTTTGAAGGATTATGCACTTGGACCCCAAGATCCCTCTGTACATCAATGCTGTTGAGCTCATGCTATTAAATGTATATTTACAGAGGCCAGGCACAGGCAAGTGGGGTTAGCTTGGTTACGCAACTTGAGTGGCATGGACAAGTTGGCTGAAAGGCCAGTTTTCATATTGTGTAGACCAACCTTTTTCGTCCCATTTACCCCAGGCAACTTTAATAGCACATAACAATGTTATGTCATTTATTTATGAACAACTAATGATGAACAGATACCGGTATGCCAGAACCAAACACAGTCAGTCAATGAGAGAAAATATGTACAAATCCAGAATCAACATATTTACCTCCTGGTGGTAAATTTACCCCAGGTTGGGAACCCTTAGTGTAGATCTACGATTCTTTGACTTTACAGGTAAGCCTTGCAAGTTGCAGCTACTTGAAAAAAAATTTGGATCCGATAGTCAACGTCAAGGAAACACAGGATTGAGGGAGGATTATTATATGGTCAATGCTATGATTCAGGTCCTTCTAAGTGCAAGTGAAGGTTGAAATAGCATATTGCACAAGGGCGATGAGGCTAAATATATTGATCAGTTCCACACTCTTTGGTGCAGTACATCAGTTAAGTTAGACACTAGAATGTGTAAATCGCGGCATACATTGGTGTGAGCAATTGCAACCATTTGAAATGGCCATCGCTAAAATGCAATCAGATATTCCAGCCAAACAGACACCAAGGCAAAAGTTTTCCACAATGCAAATAACAGCCCCCTTCTCACAAGAGAGGTCCATCTACTTCTTATCTTGCTTGGACTATTGACAGTGGTGACTTAGTGTGTTTATGTGGTCAGATATTAATTGAGTGGAAATTTAATCCACTATTGTGGGACGAAAGGTCTCAATGATGAATTTCAATGGTGATTACCTACAATAACCTAACTTCTGGGGAATGTTGCTTTCTGGTCCCCATTTTAAATTTTGTCCACCTCATGTCTCCTTTCCATAAGAAAGACAGTGTTGCTATTCCAAACAAGGGTCATTGAATTTAAATGTTAATTCTGTTTTTCCCTCTCCCAGGGCACTGCCTGACCTGCTGAGTATTTCTTTCAATTTATATTTCTATTTCAGATTTCCAGCATCTGTAAGCTTTTGCTTTTCAACAATGAAGATATTTTCCCTCTAAAATACATTTGCTGACGATTCATTTACACCAGTTTCTGCTTGGTGATAAGAGCTACATTTATTACCTCCACTAGACCTGCATCTTATATACCTTTCGTCCATCACTCCATATGCATCTTTGTTAGTTGCTTTACAATGTTTTGCATTGGGAACTATCTGATACGGCAAACATTCTCTGCTTTTGAACTGATTTAACCAAATCAAGTAGTCAAGTTTATTGACATATGCACAAGTGCAGTGACGTACAGGTACAAGGAGAGATCATGGTTGTAAGAGCTTCAAAGGCACATAGACTCAGACAAACACATAAAACAAATTATACATTAAATATAAATAAATTATATATAAATTACACTTAAAATTCCAAAAGAACATCACAAAATTCAAGACATTAGTATAAAATCATAATTGTTTTTGAAATCCATAGTAGTGCCTTGTGTTCCATTGTTGAGATAGGATTAAGATTGTGTAGGTTGGTTCAATAGTCTAATAGTTATAGGAAAGTGTCTGTTCCTGAACCTGGTGGTGTTTGACTTTGGGCTTCCACTCTGACAGTTGCCGTTCCAGTCGTCGGTTTTTCAGTTGTCTGAAAAGTAAACTAAGTGGGACAGGCCCATTAAGGGGCTGTCCCACTGCGGCGACCTAATCCACAAGTTAAGAAGAGTGTCTTCGACCTTCAAGCTCGAGGGCACTCGCCTGGAAAACTTCGAGCTGGATCGACCGACCGCAATCACACACACACACACACAAACACACCACAAAGGTGGGGGCCAGGGAAAGCGGGGGAGGGCTGTCTGAAATTCGCACCCGCGATGAAGAGGAAGGTAAAAGACGGAGAGAGAATGGGAGAGAAGAGAAGGAGGGAGAAGGGGAGGTAAGAGAAGGAGAGAGAAGGGAAGAGAAGGGGGAGAGAAGGGGAGAGAAGGGGGGGAGAAGGGGGGGGAGAATGAAAGGAGACACTTTAAGAAGTATAATAATGTTTAGCGGGCATTTAACCTACCAGTCGGTTTTCCCTGATCCTAAAAACTCCAATGATCCAATCAAAATGCCCGGTCAGCGAAGTAGATTGCCTATGACTGCCCTCGACTGCCTGTAACTAAATTGCGACCCCACTCCAAGAACCATGCCGACCACATTTTACTCGCGGAAAATGTTTCAACATGCTGATTGTGCATAGTCTCCCAACTTCCCCTTTGTGAAGTCAACAATGAGTTTCTTGCTCTTGTTGATGTTGAGGAAGAGGTTGTGTTTGTGGCACCACTCAACCAGGTTTCTATCTCCTTCCCGTATGCTGACTCATCACCGCCGATGATTCGACCAACTAGCGGTGTCGTCAGTGAATTTATAGATGGTACTGGAGCTGTGCTCAGCCACACAGATCCACAGAGTGCAAAGAGAATAGAGCAGGGGGCTAAGCACACCACCTTGATGTACAGCTCTGTTGATCACTGAGGAGATAATGTAACCGATCTGCACTGATTGAGGAAGTCAACGATCCAGTTGAAAAGGGAGATAACCTGACCACTTAATTTTGCGCTAAAATTCCCTTCTGGAGTATTAACTTTGGCCAAAATACTGGCTACAACTAACTTTGTACCAAGTAACCCATTTTACTGCCTTTGTAAGGTTTGGTAATTGAAGACAAAGTTAATTCTACATTTTGAACCTATTTTGCATGATGTGGCATACACAGTATATCAAGTGTTGCAATGCCTGTATTAGGATCTTTTCACAAAACCTTTTATTTAGATCCTTATCTGGTTATCCCTAATCCAAATACTTCCCAATTTGCACCTCTCTTGGGCCACTAATAATGAATAACCGATAATTAAAATATTGTCAGTGGAAACAGAGCAAAATATTTAAAAATTGTGGACCGTTCACCCAAAGCAACTAATAGACAGTGTAATTGCAGACATTGGAACAGTGTTCTCCCTTTAATATTATGTACTTAAAGAATTTAGCTAATTAAGTAATGGTCATGAGCACTTACCTTTTAAGACCCCTGCACATAATTGTGAGATTTAGCATGATTGCCACAAGCACTGTGAGATGTGCATTACTTTTAATAAAAATCTTCTCATGATAAATCTTCTTCTTGGGAAACCTGTCAATTCTTGCTCACTTCTGCTGCACAAAAAAAGCCGCAGCAGTCTAAGTGGTGAGACTGCTGTCAAAAAGATGAAGGTAGATGGTTTCATGATTTTCTCCGAGCAACAAGCAAAAACATTAATGCATTTCTGAGTGACACCACTTTAGAATTTGGAGGGAAACGTACAAGTGATAGTAGCTTCATGCACTGATTATGGCGGAGTCAGGAGGTTTAGGTTATGATGTTACTGAAACCTTGCTTTAGATATGATACGATGCAGCTTCAGGAGATCTCAGTTGCAAAAGGGACAGGGATGGAAAGGTTCTGGGCAACAGTCTTCCGGTGCTGCTCTATTCTTTTTGCTCTGCATTTGATATAGATTATGGTTGATCTTTCACTTCAGTGCTAGTTTTCTACACCAACCCCATAATTCTTTTTTTTTAATTTTTTAATTTTATTTATTAGAGGTAAATACATCAATGTACTTCACGTATATATTGTTACAATCATTGTACTCCATATTTTTACGGCTTTTAAAGAAAAAGAATAGAAAGAAAGAGAGTGAAATAGATGAAAAGATTTGTGAGTGAAAGAGCATGCCAAAGGGGAGAAAAAACCCTTGGTCAAAGAATTAGAGAAACGGGGTTAAGAGATAGGCCCTAAAAGAGATTGACCTTTAGGGTCAACCCCATAACTATTGATTCCTTTAACTTTAAAAAAGGTATTTATGTCTACCTTTAATATATTCAGTGACTGAACTTCCACTGCCCGATTGGAGAGATAATTCCCAAGATTCACCCTTTGCAGGGGGAAGACATTTCTTCACATCTCTGCCTTTGTTTTGACCAAGACATCCCAACCAAGGGAATCATCAACCCTCCACCAAGTTCACAATAACTTTGCTGGATTTACTGAGATCATTTCTCATTCTTTTCAACTTAAGAGAGTACAATATACTCTGTTTAATCTCTCCACAGCTATAAAGCCACCATCTCAGGAATCAATCTGGTGAATCTTTACTGCACTCTCCCTTTTTCAAATATATCCTTCCTTAAGTTTGGATACCAGATCTATGCACAATATTACAGATGCTGTCTCACTAAAGCCTTGTATAATTGGAGCAAGACATCACGGACCAAGGACAACTGATTTGTGGAACAGGACGGCTCAGAGTGTAGGGTAATGAGCCAACTTTGAAGTTCATCATTAGAGAGCTAGAAAAAAGACTCCCATATTTACAAACTGACATTTGTTTTTACTGAGATCCGTTCCTGAAATGGCCGTACTGCAAATGCGAAAAACAGAGTTTGTTGTAAATGGGTTTTTTTTAAAATCCCGTTTCTTCTCTTTCCCGTTTTTTAATAAAAGTAATTAGTGGAGATTTCGTTTTGCAGATATTTACCCAACACTATGTTATGCTGTTAATTTTGTTTATACAAGGAGTTATCCCAAATAGTTGAGGGTGTTCTTTAGCCTAGATTTATTGGTTGTTGTACATAAAGGATGTTCACTGTGTTCCACTCAAAAATGCTGAGGCACTGGGCTATTGAATTTGGCATTTTAAATCAAACTTCATATCTGTCATTTTATGGAGCCGACTTCTGAATGTTCTGTGTAACAAGACAAAAAGCCTCTTCTTTCAAACTGTGTTTTGTTTTAATAACACCAAGTGCACAGAGGAACCACTTTTTCCATGGTTGGATAAGTTGAGCATTACCACATTTATGTGGGCCTGACACATAATCAGGACTTACTGTGAGAAGGAGAAGAAATTCAATAAAATGTTTTTTTGGGGAAGAAATTGTGGGCAGTGAGGTAATTCACAAGTTCCTATAATATGGTATGCTAACTGAGCTCTATATTCTGTCTGATGGGCAAATAGGTTGTCGACAGAAAAGTAAATCCCAAAATTGAGATCCTTATTTTAAGAAAACCTAGTTTTCTCCCATTTTCGGAGCACTACAAGCCAACTTTTATTTTCAGAAAACATAAAACAGAGAACAGTGCAGCACAGGAGTGGATCCTTTGTCCAACAATGTTAATCACCCTATCTACTTGTGCTGCCCCTCCAAAGATCACTTTGCACATCAATGCTGTTAACTGTCTTGCCATTATAGAGTCCTAGTCCTAGTCATAGAGCGTGGAAACTTCGGGCCCAACTTGCCCATGCCGACCGACATGCCCCATCTACACTGGTCCCATCTTCCCACACTTGGCCCATAACCCTCTAAATCTATACTAACTAAATAGACAATATGGGGAGAAAAGATTAATTATGAAGGCAAGCTATCCAATGACATAAAAGAGGATGGCAAAAGCTTATTCGGATATATAAAATGTAAGAGAAAGGCAAGTGTGGACATTGGACCTCCGGAAAATGACATTGGAGAAGTGATAATGGGGAATAACGAAATGCCAGATGAAATTAATGTTTTTGCGTCTGTCTTCACAGCGGAAGCCACCAACAATGTGCCTGGCAATCTGCGGCCAAGCTCACCAGCAGGCCCGGCTTGCCTGGAGGGGACCGAGGAGTATCCCACTTTGGACAGCGAACTTTATCCCCGTGCCACCAGAGTTGATGGGACACACTGGTGGTGTTGTCAACAAATTTGAAGATGGCGGTGGAAATGTGTCCAGCTACACAGTCATGGGTATAGAGTGAGCAGAGCAGGGGGCTGAGCACACAGTCTTGAGCTGCTCTTGTGCATATGGTTATGGAGGAGGAAGTGTCGCTGTCAATTCATACTGGTTGTGTTCTGTTGATGAGGAAGTCGAGGATCCAGTTGCAGGGGGATGCGCAGAGAGCCAATTCCGTGACCTTGGTAACGGCAGTCAGGATTAAAGGCCTTCAGTCAAAAGTTTTACGAATACAGAGGGACGATCTTCTGTTCCAGGCTCAGGACCTCCTGGGTGGATTTTTAAAATTTATAATCCAATATTTAGCATGGAACTCTTCCAGTCAGGAGAAGCCTGTGCTCTTTGCTAGCTGTATAGTTAGATGCTGCTTAGTGCTTTAAAAGCTGACACAGCAGCAAGAAATTTCTAAGCCTTTGTCTGCTTATTCTTCCAACTACGCTGCATCAAATTACAAGGCCATTGAATAAAAAGTGGTCAGTTTTACCTGCAATGGGCAGCAACAAAATTGCAAGGTCAGGAATACAGTGAATTTTTAAAAAATGCATTGTACTGCTGCTGAATATTCATCATCTCACAATCATTTCATTTCCATTCGACAGTATCTGCTTGAGTCTAGAAAGTGTAAAACGCACCGGGATAAATTAAATTAAGCTCAGCTAAAAAGAAACTGAGAATGAGCTGCAACATACGACTTCGCCTCACTCCTGCAAAACGTACAAACAAATCACGCTGAATAAAACTTTGAAACTCTTCTATTTTTTTGTTTCTCTTCTTTCACCTGGTCTGTAGGAGAGTGATCTCCTGTCAATAGGAAATTATTGGATGTCAACCTGGAAGTAATAATGGTGGGGGAAATGCTTGACCAGCTATACCAATTCTGCACTAGAGTTTCCATCAAAACTCCTTCCTTGAATGAATCTGTGTGCTAGCATTGCTCATTTGGAAAATGCACCTTCTAATTTGGCTTTATTCGTTACCAAGTAGGATGTGATGAGTACCACTGTCTATCCATAGAGAAAAGAGTTAGGATATCGTGTAACAAGTTTATAAAACACTGGTTAGGCTGTACTTAGAGTGCTGAATGCAATTCTGTTGTCACACTCTAGGAAGGATATGATTGCACTGGAGGGGTTGCCAAGGAGCTTCGCCAGGATGTTGCCTGGTTTGGTGCATTATTTTTCAGGAGAAAGTGGATAATCTAAGTGTGATTTCCCTTCAGTGCTGGAGGCTGAAGGGTGAACTGATGGAGGTATAGTAATGCATATGAGAGAATATATTGGGTAGTTGGTAAAAAATATTTTTTATCATTGGGGTGTCGAAGGCAGGAGGGCATAGGTATAACGTGAGAGTTAAGGTGTTTAGAGGAGATGTGAGGGGGAGCTTTTCACACAAAGGGTGGATGGAATCTGGGCTACACCAAGTGATGGGCTAATGGAGGGCGATACTCTCACGACATTCAAGAAGCAGTCAGACAATTACTAGAATCGCCAAGACATAGAAGGCTGCTGACAATACGGATGACTGAGGTTATTAGTTAGACACAATGAGTGGCACCGAGGCAGGCCTCATTCTCCTGAGCTCTACCCAGTGTTGAACCTCCTCCATAATAATGGCTTGCAAATGTTCAAAAGAAGCAGTGCAAAAACTGGGAAAGTCATCAATTTCACCACTAATTTCCATCCTGCACTCAAATTCACTTGGACCATCTCCGACATCTCCCTACCGTTTCTAGATCTCACCGTCTCCATCACAGGAAACAGACTATTGACCGACATCTACAACAAACCTACTGATTCCCATAGCTATCTTGACAACACTTCTTCCCACCCTGCTTCCTGTAAAGACTCTATCCCCCTTGTAATCTCCTTCCACCCCATCAGCCGTTGCATACAGCTTATAATCCTCCAACATTTTCGCCACCTCCAACAGGATCCCACTACTGGCCACATCTTTCCATCTCCACCCCTTTCTGCTTTCCGCAAAGACCGTTTCTTCCGAAACTCCCTGGTCAACTCGTCCCTTCCCGCCCAAACCACCCCCTCCCCAGGTACATTTCCTTGCAACCGCAGGAGATGCAACATATGTCCCTTTACCTCCCCCCTCGACTCTATCCAAGGACCCCAACAGTCTTTCCAGGTGAGACAGAGGTTCACTTGCACCTCCTCCAACCTCATTCACTTTATCCACTGTTCCAGGTGTCAACGTCCCCACATCGGCGAGACCAAGCGTAGACTCGACGATCGTTTCACTGAACACCTCCGCTCAGTCCGTCTTAACCTACCTGATCTCCCGGTGGCTCAGCACTTCAACTCCCCCTGCCATTCCCAATCTTACCTGTATAATTGGAGGAACAGCACCTCATATTTCGCTTGAGTATTTCACGCCCCAGCGGTATGAACATTGTTTTCTCTAACTTCAGATAGCCCTTGCTTTCTCTCTCCATCTCCTTCCCAGTTCTCAGACTAGTCTTACTGTTTCCACCGACATTCTATCTTTGTCTGGCCCCTCCCCTGACATCAGTCTGAAGAAGGGTCTTGACTCGAAACATCGCCCATTCATTTTCTCCAGTGATGCTCTCACCCGCGGAGTTACTTCAGTACTTTGTGTCTACCTTCGATTTAAACCACCATCTGCAGTTCTTTCTTACACTGTGGGCTCTAAAAATATGATTTCATATAGTGCCTTGCAGAAGCCTTCATAGGCATGTGCTGGGCATCAGAAGTCCAAAAGATATGCCATGTCACAGGTTAGACCTTAGTCCTAATTATTCAAGTTCAAAGATTCTTCACCTCAGATGCATTGGCACCAAGTGAACCCAACAACCTGCCTGTGACTAAGTCACTGGATATTGGTCCGACTTACATAGAAACATAGAAACATAAAAAATAGGTGCAGGAGGAGGCCATTCGGCCCTTCAAGCCAGCACCGCCATTCATTGTGATCATGGCTGATCGTCCCCAATCAATAACCCGTGCCTGCCTTCTCCCCATATCCCTTGACTTATGCAAAGTGATAGTGTGGTTTCAGCAAGGGGCTGAGGGAGCACAAGAGGGATTGGGAACCATCACCCAAACCCGCCTCGCTTCCATTGACTCCATCTGAACCACACTGCCTCAGCAAGGCATAATCAAGGACCAGTCTCACCCTAGTAATGGTATGGGAGATTGCATCCTTCACGTGGTCCGCCCTGTTTCGACAAATGCAATCAACTTGATGTGCACAATCAAATAAGATCAAATTTAAGATGGGCACGCCGTACACAAGAAGAAGACCCTGGTCATTCCCATTTCCTCTAAGAGTTACAGAAGTTTGAAAACACATACACCAGGTTCAGGAACAGTTTCTTCCCAGTTGTTACCAGGCAACTGAATGGTCCTCTCATCAGCTAGAGTGCGGTTCTTGCCTCCCATCTACCTCATCAGAGACCTTTGAGCTATCTTTAGTTGGACTTTATTGGATTTCAATGTTATACTAAATGTTGTACCCTTTATCCTTTATCTGTGCACTGTGGATGCCTTAATTATATTCAGGTACAGTCACTTATTTGACTGGATAGAACACACATAAAAACCTTTCGCTGTACCGCACTACAAAATTAATAAACTGAATTAACTAAAGTAAGAATGGGTAGAATGTACTTCTGAAACAAAAAAAATAACCTTCCTTCTTCCCCAAATTTCTACATGTAGATTTACACACAGCATTGCAGTTGTTCTAAATGCAAAAAAAATACAGTACATTATCTTATTTATGGTATTTAACCTTAACTCTACGATACTAGCCAGCTCACTGCTTAAGATGAGCAAAAATGTTCTTGCTATTCCAGGATCCACCTCAAATCTACATTGTTGATTGGTTTCAAAACTTGATCCTGATATCCTTGTTTCAAAGACATTAATTTTCAACATTCCACAAACTGGAGCAGCTGCCATCAATTCTCATTCGCAAACGAACACATAAAGTGCTTTCATTCTCCGGCTTCTTCGAAGCTGTGCAAAATTGCTTTCTTTAAAAATTCAGCAGCTAAATGCAAATCATTTTATGATCTTTCCCAATAAAGAAATAGCTCAAAGAATGTCAAAATATGGGGGCCAGAAAGATTGATGGAATTCCATGCTTGGATTATGAAGTCACTCTCCTCAGAAGTATATTCAAGCTTTGAAATGTCCAAATCTCTACTTTAGTTTAATTTAGAGATACAAACACTGGAGACAGGCTCTCCGATCCACCGAGTCCACGCAGATCAACATCATCCATACACTAGATCTATGCTACACTCTAGGGACAATATACAGAAGCCAATTAACCTACAAACCTGCATGTCTTCGGGATGCAGGAGGAAACCGTAGCAGCCGGAGAAAACCTATGCAGTCACAGGGAGAGCTTACAAACACCGCAGAGACAGCACCCGTGGTCAGGTTTGAACTTTGGTCTCTGGCGCTGAAAGGCAGCAAATGTACCGCTGTGCCTCCCTGTTGTCCAAGCAACAATGCCTGACAGGTCCTGTAACTGCCAATGATGGAGAACACTGTTCTGGCACCTGTAAACTTTCTGTGTGGTCCCTCATTCAGTCATACAGCACCAGAATGCTCCCTTCAGCCCTCATGTCAGCTCCAACACTGTATCTCTTACCTAATGGGAGAGCGGGAAGTGGGAATGGCCAGGGTGGGACTACTCCTTGATTATATTGAGCCAACATTAAACGCCCATCTACATTAATCTCACCGGTGTCCTCTTTTTATTCTCCCCTCAGTCCCATCTCCTCCCTCACAAATGTTACCACTCAGGTACACACCCAGGACAAGACACAAAGGCAAATTAGTTTACCACCCTGCAAATCTTTGACATGTCGAAGGAAAGCTGAGCACCCAGGCGAAACACACACACACACACACACACAGTTATAACGCAAACTACACACTGACAGCATTACAGATCAAGATTGAAGTCAGGTTGTTGGAGATGTGAGGCTGCAGCTCCACCAGGTGTGCGAGAGCGCCATCCCCAGGTGAGGACGCACCTGACTCACAAAGTTACCTCACCTTTGCTAACTCCATTTCAGAGGGAAAATGCTAAAAGTATTGTCCTGCCTGATGGTCACTTGTGCCAATGGGCAGCACAGTGGTGCATCTGGTAGAGTTCCTGCTTCACAGAGCCAGATACCTGAGTTTGACCCTGACCTTGGGTGCTGCCTGTATGGAGATGCACATTCTCCCTGTGACTGTGTGGGTTTCATCTGAGTGCTCCTGTTTCCTCCCACTTCCCAAAGACAAGCAGGTTTGTAGGTTAATTGGCCTCTGTACTTTGCCCCCAGTATGTTGGAAGTGGATACAGAAGTGGAAAAACATAGAAATAGTGTGAACGGGTGATCAATGGTTGGCATGGACACAAAGAGCCTGTTTCCATGCTGTATCTCGAAACTCGAAACTCAATCTGGATGCTTCATTATATATTGCCATCTGAAGAATAGTGAGGGTTACACAAAAAGCTGGAGAAACTCAGCGGGTGCAGCAGCATCTAAGGAGCGAAGGAGATAGGCGACGTTTCGGGTCGAGACCCTTCTTCAGACTGGTCAGGGATCAGGGAAACGAGAGATATAAACAGTGATGTGGAGAGATAAGGAACAATGAGTGAAAGATATGCAAAAAAGTATTGGTGATAAAGGAAGCAGGCCATTGTAAGCTGTTTGTGGTGTGAAAATGAGAAGCTAGTGCGACTGGGGGGGGGGGGGGGGGGGGGGGAGATGGAGAAGGAATGTCAGGGCCCGAGGGCTGAGGGAGAGGTGGGGGGGGAGGCAGTCTGGGTTAACAGAATTGAGAAAATTCAATGTTTAAGCCCAGAGGATGCAGACTCCCCAAGCGGAATATGAGGTGCTGTTCCTCCAACTTGCGGTGTTGATCACTCTGGCCATGGAGGAGGCCCAGGACCGAGAGGTCGGATACGGAGTGGGAGGGGGAGTTGAAGTGCTGAGCCACCGGGAGGTCGGGTTGGTTATTGCGGACCGAGCGGAGGTGTTCGGCGAAACGATCGCCCAGCCTCCGCTTCGTCTCACCGATGTAGATCAGCTGGCATCTGGAGCAACGGATGCAGTAGATGAGGTTGGAGGAGGTGCAGATGAACCTCTGTCAGACTTGGAATGACTGCTTGGGTCCCTGAAAGGAGTGGATGGGGGAAGTGAAGGGACAAGTGTAGCATCTCTTGCGGTTGCAAGGGAAAGTGCCCGGGGAAGGAGTGGAGCGCGAGGGAAGGGAAGAATTGACGAGGGAGTTGCGGAGTGAGCGGTCTTTGCGGAAGGCAGACAGGGGGGGAGATGGGAAGATGTGGCGAGTGGAGGGGTCACGTTGGAGGTGACGAAACTGGCGGAGGACTATCTGTGAGGATAGATCTATCTGTGAAGAATAGTGAGGCCTGATCCAGATGTTGAATGAAAGTCACAGTGGAGTCTTGCATAATTTTGTAGAGTCATGGAGTTAAGCAGCATGGACCAACATGTCCATGTTGACCAACATGCCCCATCAAAGCTAGTCACCTTTGCTCACAAATTTGCTTGCAAACTTGCTCACATTTAGCCTATATCCCTAGGCAAAATACACTGGAGTAAGTCAGCGGGACAGGCAGCATCCCTGGAGAGAAGGAATGGGTGATGTTTTGGGTCGAGACCCTGCTTCAGACCTGAAACGTCACCCATTCCTTCTCTCCGGAGACGCTGTCTGTCTCGCTGAGTTACTCCAGGTTTTTGTGTCTATCTAAGGTTTAAACCAGCACCTGCAGTTCCTTCTTGCACATCCCTCGAAACCTTTCCTATCCACGTACCCATCGAAGTGTCTTCAAATTGTTGTTATCGTTCTTGCCACAACTTTGGCAGCCCATTCCACATACCCACCACACTGTGAAAAGGTATTCGCTGCCTCAGAGGGCGTTGGAGGCAGGTTCTCTGGATGCTTTCAAGAGAGAGCTAGATAGGGCTCTTAAAAATAGCGGAGTCAGGAGATATGGGGAGAAGGCAGGAACGGGGTGCTGATTGGGGATGATCAGCCATGATCACAATGAATGGCGGTGCTGGCTCGAAGGGGCAAATGCCCTACTCCTGCACCTATTGTCTAATGTCTATTGTCTATTGTCTATTGTCTATTGTAGACCCTCAGATTCCTAATAAATATTACTCCTCACACCTTCAAGCTATGTCTTCTGTTTTATTTTCCCCTACCCTGGGTAAAAGACTGTGCATTCACCCTATCAATATCCCTCATGATTGTATACACCTCTATAACATCACCCTTCAGCCTCCTGCGATCCAAGTAATAAACTCCGAACTTAACTGCATAAAAACGATTGCTCATCTAAAGCCTTTAATTAACCAAAACAAACACAGGAGCCTTTTGTGTTAATTTTCTAGGTCTGCACAAAACTTGAGAGTCTTCAATTTACAATAGAAGTCTTTAATGCTTTAAGGGCCTGGCCCACCAGCATGCGATTCCATGCGGTGAGTGCGACCAAACCGGCAGCGGGGGCCGCGCGGAGGTCGGGTGACCCCCATACAGCCCGTCCCACCAGCATGTGCCTGCATGCAGCAAGTGCGACCAAACCAGCAGCAGGGGCCGCGCGGAGGTCGGGTGAGTGGCGCAACGCGGCGCAAAGTGAGGCAAGCTTGGAGCGAAGTCTTAAAGGTAAGATCGTCAGGACAGAGAGGGACACACAGAGAGGGGCACATAGGCACACACAGAGAGGGCCATGGAGCCACACACAGAGAGGGTCACGGAGGCACCTACAGATAGGTTCACGGAGGCACGACGTCGAGGTGGTGCGTAATGCGTCGAGGTGACAGCGAGCCGACAAGCCACTGCCGCACGGAATTTTTGAACATGGTCAGTTTTTCGGAGCCCCGCGCGATGTCGGGATGAACTCCACACAATTCCGCACGGCTCCGGCGATCGAAGTGGGACCAGCCCCGCGACGCCGGACGGCTCAAGCGACCACGTTAGGTCGCGCTCATCGCATGGAGTTGCATGCTGGTGGGACAGGCCCTTTCCTCAATGCTGGCAGCAAGCCAAGTCAAAATGGCTGCACACACACACACACAGATAGGAGAGAACTACATACAAAACATCTCCCATTGTCCTGTGCAGCGCCACCTGCTGCACTGGAGGAGCAACGGGTCATCCCACCCCACACAGTCCACCAAAGATCACAAAGCCCATAATATTTGCACGAAAACAATCTCCTTAAAGACACCACTGAGTGAATGTTAATAAAATCCCACATAAAATGCCTCATAAAACGTCCATGTACCTGTTTGAAACCAGGCAAGCCTTACTGAAAAACATTCCAAATCGTACAAACTCATGGCAGGCCCAACGATTAGTGGTACATTTCTTGGCTTACTGCAAGCACCGCCAGCAGCAACTTGGTAAATGGCCTGCGCAATGAAGTCCTAGGTTTTAACATTCCAAGGAAGGTCAGTACTGTCAGTCACAGCTCAGTGCAGAGAAGATGTGGCCACCTGCTTTACATATGGAATATGAACAACTGCACAAGTTGTGGCTATGGTCACCCATGTGAGATACTGAATTCTTGTCCTCAGAGATCTGTGGAGGTTTTGCAATCATACACGTGGCAACATTAAATGGACTTCGACTGAAACTGTTTCTTGATTAGTATGGGTGTCAGGGGTTATGGGGAGAAAGTATGAGAATGGGGTTAGGAGGAAGAGATAGATCAGTCATGATTGAATGGCGAAGTAGACTTGATTGGTCGAATGGCCTAATTCTGCTCCTATCATTTATGAACTTATGACCTTATGTTATACTGACCACAAATATTTATAATCATTGGCCTAATGTGATTTAGGGCATCCAAAAGATAGGAAAGATGCTCCGTCATTGCAGACCTCCAACCATATGGTGGTACAGAAAGGCAAAAGTGATAGCTTAATTGTCTCGTGATTAGTGAAAAGAAGTCGCCAGCGTAAACAAACAGTCCAACTTATTGAAGAGACATCTCTGGTGTCCATGGGGACAACTCTGCTTGGGCCCTGTCGGGCAGAAGCCAAATGGGTGTGGGTTGTTTTTGAAGTATCAGATTAAAAGAAAAGGTGACTTTCCAATTGTTCATTTTAAAGATGTACCAGGTAATTCTTGCAACTAATTTACTGTGACAATTATGCCTCTTTAACAACCTTTCTAGCTTGTTAAGTAGGAAATAGTATCTATATCACTAAAAGTCTGATCTTGACCACTTCCTGTTATTCTGTATATTGATTTTAGAAAAAAACACTGCCACTTACGGCTGTGATTTTTGGCCATCATTTTGGCCTCCGCTGCGCAGGACAAGAGGATTTTTCCCATCGATGAAAAATAAAAGAGTTATTAGTCTTTAAAAAATGTTGAGATTCTCACTCCTGAAGGCCACGCCCGTTCCGGAGGGACTGGAAGTGTTGAGTGCCTCAGTCAGTCTCTACAAGATGGGGGAGCGAGAGGGTCACGTCTCTCAGTCTGAGCTGTGAATAACACTGAACACATGTCTACTAAACTGTGAGTGGCTTTACTGACCTGTCAGTGCTCTTAATGTGGTCTGAAAATATAGTTAGTAAAAGCTAAAGCTGTGTTGCCTTTGGTTTGGAAATGCTAACGTTGTGTTGCCTTTGGTTTGGAAATGCTAAAGCTCTGTTGCCTTTGGTTTGGAAATGCTAAAGCCGTGTTGCCTTTGGCTTTGAATTGCTAAAGCTGTGTTGCCTAATTAAAGGTGTGTGGCCTAATTGAAGTTGCCTTGCCTAATTAAAGTTGCCTTGCCCAATTAAAGTTGCTGTGCCTTCTATATAATTAAAAGTCTAATCTTGACCACTTCCTGTTTGTGCTTTATATTGATTTTAGAAAGAGTGCTACCACGTACGGCTGTGATTTTTGGCCGTCTTACTCAGAGTCCCCCTCCGCTCATTAGGTGCCGACGATTTTTCCCGTCGATTAAAAATAGAAGAGTTATTAGTGTTTAAAAAATGTTGAAATTCTCTCTCCTGACAATCATGCCATGAAGGCCACTCCCCTTTTTGTGGGAGGGAGGAGGGGCTATAAAATCCAGAAGTGTGGGCGTGGCTCAGTCTCTGGAAAATGGAGGAGGGAGAGGTCATGACTAGCTGTCTTTAGTGGCCTTGCACCGTGCTTGAAATGGTATGAAACTGCACTTGAATTTGGTGGCCTTGCACCCTGCTTGAAGTGGTAAGAAGCTGCACTTGAATTTGGTGGCTTTGCGCCCTGCTTTGAATGGAATTTCAAGGAATAGCCGTGAGACAACTGCCAGCCCACCAGCCATGAGTGAGTGAGTGCCAACACAACAGGCTTGAGTGACTGAGCGGCCAGCCCAAGAATCCATTCGGCCCACAATGTCCACACTAGCCCTCTGGAAACCAGTCCCTTCAGCCCACAACACCCATACTAGCGCTCCAGAAAGCCCCCCCCCCCCCCCCCCCCACCACCCCACTGGCCACCAATAATCGAATTAGTGGAGAGGTGGAATATTGCGTTGGGGGACCAGCCCTCCCATGTGATGCTGGGACCCAACAGAACTATGCCAAAATGGTATCCCCTGAACTATGCCAAAACGGTACACGATAGTCATAAAAGATTTGCTCCACCTTAATCACAATTGTCCTGTGGTTGTTGTGTGTCAATTTTTGTTCAGATTTATGATATATTTCAAACATTATTGACATATTTAGATTTACAAAACCCCAATTTGAAAAAAAATCCCTGTCAAAATGGGATTGTAGCCCTGCTCGCAACATGAAACTCTCATCTTGTATCTATCTATCTATCTATCTATCTATCTATCTATCTATCTATCTATCTATCTATCTATCTATCTATCTATCTATCTATCTATCTATCTATCTATCTATCTATCTATCTATCTATCTATCTATCTATCTATCTATCTATCTATCTATCTATCTATCTATCTATCTATCACCTATGCCAAAACAGTACACGACAGCATTAAAATGTTTGCATCACCTTATTCCCCTTTGTCCCGTGGTTGTTCGTAAAATGTTTAGTTCTGATTTATGTTATATTTCACAAGTTATTGACAAATAAAAGGTGCTCTGACAGTTGATGGAAAATTCTGGCAGTTTGTAGGTATGATGTCACAATGACATCTCCCAGTCCACCAATTACAATGGCATCTCATTTACATAAGTTGCATGTCCGACAATGACATCACAGTGGGATCTCAGCTGCCAATCAGCCATGGTGGGATAAGCTCCAGCCAGTGCAATGAGAGATTTCTCACATTGTCGTGAGGAGAGGTGGGGGGAAGAGGGGAGGAGAAGAAATGTCATTTAAACATTGTATTTAGTGGGGGTGCGAATGGGGAATGGTGAAAGAGGGAGTGACTGAGGGTAGGGAAAAGGAGAGGGAGGGAGGGAGAGGTGTGGGAGGGTGTAAAGGAGGAGAGGGGAGAGAAGAGGGAGGGTGAAGACGAGGGGGGGAAGTGTATGAGCCATGCCTGCGCAGTTGGGGGCTATGGGTGAGTGGTGGAATATTGCGTTGGGGAAGCGAGTTGCATTGGGGGAATGGGTACATCAGAATGGAATCGCATTTAGATTTCTTGGGAGGACTTTTTTCATTGTGGAGGGTGGGGGTGGGATGGGGGGGGGGATCTCCCCGTTTCATGGTGGAGGAGTGGAATAGGGAAGAGGTTTCATTTCCATAATTTTTCTTGTGGGCTGGGGAGGAGGTCAGCACCGATGTCACCCCCCGCGAGGGTTTTCATTGTGGGGGGGGGGGGGGGTGGAATAGGAGAGAGGTATCATTTCCAGAACTTTCCTTGTGGGGGGAGGGGGTGATATAGAGGGATGGTCAGCGCCAGAACTTCCTTGTGGGGGGGGGGGGGGGTGCCAAAAAAGGGAGAGGTTTCATTTCCAGTACTTTCCTTGTAGGGGGGTGGGGGTTTTCACGTGGAAAGGATTGATAAACAAAAAATGTGTTTAACAAAAAAAATCCAGAACTGTCCTCCGACACTGCCCTTTTACCCCCCCCCCCCCCCCCCCCCCCCCCCACCTGGGAAGGATTGATTGGCTCCGGGGAGCACTGACGCCACCCCCAACATCGAAGATTCCAGAACTTTCCTCCGCCCCCAGGTGAATGGTGGATTATTGCGTTGGGGAAACAGGGCCCAACGGGTCCTACTTCGGCTAGTTTTCCTTCTATGTTTATGATTTTATTTGTTTCTACATTTACCATTTGCTCCGCTTCTCACAACCCTCTCCTTCATTATCCAGCCATGCAAAGTCGCACACAATAATAACACATCAGAGGTTGCATATAACACGTTGCATATAACACATCGGAAACATTGAATGTTACAAGAATTTGTGACATCCGTTGCAATGCATTTGCTTAGCAGGAACTTGTTGTTCCTTTTTGTATCATTAGTGGCCAAAAATTAATTTTAGTTTAATAGACTTGAATCATTCAAAATAACATTGAATTAGTTTTGTCCGTTTCAATACATTGGACATTTCTATAACAAACTGTTTTTTCCCTACCCCTGTCATGGTACAAATCATTTTATTCATACAACTCCATTTTTGTTTCATTTTAACCTTTACAGTACTTTTTACTTTGTCACAAATTGGAAGTGCAGTTAACCATAAATGCGAGTGGAAACCCAGGCTCTTAGAACTGATCTGAAGTCTCCTGCAGAAAGATTATAACATGTCATTACCTCATTGTTTATGCAAATTCTATTTCTCCAGTAAGGGAGAATATAATTCTGAAATGATTTAACTTTTTTTTTCTCATATCTAACCGAAGAATAGATCCTAAGAATTTCCTTTGGTGTTTTTCCGCTTGGCTGAAGTAACATTAGTACAAAATGAGTGAAACTATCTGATGGGATTAACGATAATTTAGTGCATGTCTTGGTTTTACCACATCTAGATGAGTCCATTAGTGTACAGCAGCTCTTTAGGTGTACTCTTTAGGTGTACACCTAAAGAGGCTGCATGGCAGCTGTTCCTGCAGCAATGCATTGAGATACGCAGTAGGAGGAGTAGGCTGGGCTACCCAGGAGACCTCAGAAGCAGCACAGTTCCTCATGGTGTAACTGCAGTCACAGACAAGAGAGGGACCATAGCAAGAACATAGTTAGCAGGCCATTCTTTGCAGCATATACAGCAAGGATCTAGCAATGTTACCAAATTTTGAGATTTTATAAAATCAAGTCTGCAATTTATCCCATCAGATAAAGCATAAAAAGAAGTTTAATTTGACTAATTCACTTTCATATCTTCAGTATTAAAAAAGTTATCGCCATTTTCATACTCGTAAATTTGCATCTTGTTCCCTATTGCTTTTCCACTGACTTAGCTCTAAAGCTGTGATCAAGGACAGTCAAAAGCCCATAACTTTCTTAAAAATTAAGAGAACTGAATGACATTTTCAGTTATTATAGATTGAAGCATTCTGAAACAAATATGAAACAATCTTACTTGGATGACCTGAAATTAAAGCATATAATTAGTTAGTTACCTAATTGTAGCTAAGTACCAAATGCAATTACTAGATCTAAATATCGATCCATTTCTTAAGAAAAGGTTAAAATTTTAAATAGCTTAAAGGACCTGTCCCACCAGCATGCGATTGCATGCCTCTAGCGTGACCAAACGTGGTCGCTTGAGGCGTACGGCCTCGCGGGGCCGGTCCCACTTCGATTGGCGGAGGCATATGGAGTTGTGCGGGGCTGGTCCTGATATCGCGCGGGGCACCAAAAATCTTGCACTGTCCAGAAGTCCAGCGCGCCACGGCCCGTCGGCCTGCAGGTGCATTGAGGGCATGCGCAGCGTCTCAACGGGTGCATGCAGCGTCTTTACGTCGTACGCAGCATCTTGACATCCTACGCAGCATCTTGATGGCGTACACCTAGCGCGTGGCATTGCGCGATGACATCACCGCCAGGCATGTCGTTGCATGATGATGTCACCGCCCGACGCCATGCAATGTCCAAATTCAGTCGGCCTGCCTCCTTCCCAGCTGATTGGTGAGTATGATGTCGGGACCAGCCCCGCACCACTCCAAATGTCTCTGCGGTTCAGATTGGGACCGGCCCCGCGAGGCTGTACACCTCAAGCGATCACGTTTGGTCGTGCTAGGCGCATGCAATCACATGCTGGTGGGACAGGCCCTTAAGTGTCCAAATGACATTCACAAAAGAATTCACAATATAACATGATTTTTAGATCTCATTGTCATGAATTTATAGGCCAAATGGAAGGAATTTAATGTTTAATTCCCATAAATTAATGGCCACTTTAATCATCTCGCGAGTGGGATTTTGCGGAACGGGATTGATTGGAACATTGCAGTTTGCGGTGAATTTAAACCCCATATCGGCAGGAAAAACACTGCCGGTTGTATGGGGCCTAAATTACCTTTTCGCAACGTAAAATTTAGATGAAAGTAATCCTAAGAAGTACGTTTATATGTAAAATAAACAGCTTACCTTGCTTTGTCCCGTACGTGAGATCCGTCCCGTTGTCGGCGTTGATGGCATTAGAAGTCGATTTTTATTTTACTCCTGCTATTAAATTATCCAGCGATGTTTTTAAAAAACTTGATAAAACGCAAGTCAGATCGATTATTCTTCAGCAGCTAAAAAGCCTGACAAAAATCAACTTTGACAGGCAGGAGAAAACGGCATTTTAAACCCGCCCCCCTTATCAAAGGTGCCAAAGTCGCGCCAAAGTGAACTGCAGCGCCAGAACTGCAGCGCCGCTGAAGGTAAGTTTTGTAACATACCTACAAGGATCAGCTTCCTGGATCAGCAGGGCCACAGGATGCATATCTTTCATTCATTTTTCTATGTACCTTTTCATATCTCTCGTTTACCCTTGACTCTCAGTCTAAAAAAGGGTCTAGACCTGAAACGTCACCCAGCAAAACATCAGCCAGAGATGCTGCCTGCATTTTGTGTCTATTTTCGGTGTAAACCAGCATCTGCAGTTCCTTCCTGCACACTCCAAGATAAAAGGACAGGTGCTATTCCATACATTTGACTGCTGCATTTAAAGACTTAGAACAATGGAAATTGCACCCTGGCATTATGCATACTGCCCAAATGTTGCTACAAATCCATGCCTTTCCTCCTTTTACATCTCTCAGTAGGGCAATCAGCGCCGCTTCAACACAGGTTATGTCAGCAGGTTCAGATATCTGAAATAATCTTGGCTGATGACACCTGGACCTCAGGGGCCTGGGACCTTTCCCAACCTGGTCCTACATATTCCTGGCCACAGACAGGCTCAGAGATCAGGGGACTTTGCAGTGTGCAGGCTTCTGCTGAAAAGGTGAGATTTAATGGGTGGAAATGGGAAATGCTTTGATCGTAGATATCTCTTTAATGTGATTTATCTTTTTGTCTTTTTTTTAATGTCTTTTTGTGCCTTCCCTGCACATCCATGGTAGCAGTGACCTGCAAATATGCTGCACCATGATGGACCAAGGTGAGGGTTTCTGCAAGAGGGCTTCCATAACATGCAATACCCTTGGGAATGTGCAGGAAGGATTTGCAGATGCTGGTGTAAAACAAAGATGGTCACAAAAAGCTGGAGTAACTCAGAGGGTCAGACTGCACCTCTGCAGAGGGCTGGAGATGGATCCCTTGGGTGGGGCTGCAAACATATAGTGGATTGTTATTATTGCTGCTCAAAGCTGTGCTTTGCATGGACAAAGCTAACGACTTGCAGCACATGCCACTCCAAGATGGACTGCTCAAATCTCGAGTGAGTGTGTGGAGGGGTTCATTCTATTTCTTGGAGTGTGATGTGGTGGGTGGTTTGGGAGTCTAGTTGCCAGTGAGTGTGATTGGGTGGTGGTGGTGAAGGGGCAGTCTGGCTTTATCAAGATTAATAACAACTAGGCCCCATCGCTCTACTCTGTTCAAACCAATCAGTTACTGGTTCCCAGCCTGCAAATAACCCATCTCTCTCTCTCTCTCTTGGTCCAATGATAAACACTTAATCAAATCCAGAAAACTATTTCAATCCCATGTCCCTAATTTTACTCAAAAATGACTTATATAGCATCTTATTAAAGGCCTTCCAAAAGTACAAACACATCATATCCACTCACTCTGCCTTATTGATTCTGTTACAACCACAAGAAACTCCTATAGATTTGTCAAATATGGTTTCCCTTTCATAAATCTATGTTGACTCTGACCAGTCCCATTATTTATTTCTTAAGTCCCCTATTACCACTTTGAGAATAGATTCTTACATTTTCTGACCCGTGATGTCAGATTAAGTGCAGTCCCCCATTTACCATCTTCCTACTTTCTCACGTCTTATGAAGTCAAAGTATTTCTTCCTCCATTGCTGCACTTTTGGAGTCTCTGGCACGCGAGCCCACCTCTTGTTCGAGTGGTTTCCGGGCTCTCTGGCAAAATGAACCATTCCCTATCACAGAACATCCTCTATTATGGTAAAGAGGTGCGTATACCAGTATAGGTGTGCATGTTGCCTAAGAGTTGTGTATACCAGTATAGGCATGTATATTGTATAAGAGGTGTGTATACCAACATAGCTGTGCATGGTGTATAAGAGGAGTGTATACCAGTATAGGTATGCATGGTGTATACGAGTTGCCAGTATACCAGTATACCAGTATTACCAGCATATCTGATCATGTTGCATAAGAGGTGTGTATACCAATATAGCTGTGCATGTTGTATCTTGCATAAAATTACATTGCATTCTCTTTAGTAAGCTGTGACAGTTTCTTTACAAGTAAGCATATGAGAAAATAATTGTGCTTGCACTAATGCCTGAGAGTCATGTTGGAAGAATGCAATCCCTCAGCAGGTTGGAAAGCCAGAATTAGTTCTATGTTCAAGGAAATATACTTGGAAAGGTGTATGTCTGTGCCTTTGCTCAGGGCCGTGTAGGAAGAGCACAATCCTTCCGCAGTGCAAATTCTATGTAAAATGTTTGTTTAATACATAGATTTTGGAATTAATTAATTTCTGTAATGTTCATTTTCCAACAACTGCTGGCATCAGTAAGATGGATGGATGTTGCATGCAATGTGGGTAGTTGAGAAAGGCCTCTCCCACCAGGTAGTGGCCAGACACCAATCTCCCAGCCTTAGATTAAGCATTCCGAATTTCCTGGTTATCTCCAATGCCATCTCTTCAGGAGATGTGAGCTGAAATCTAGAGGATCAGTTCTGGTTCTCCACCTTGTCCAGGGTGTCTAGTGCTCTGTCCTCTAGTCTGGGGGAAAGAAACCCGTCAGTAAGAATAAAGCCATTTATCACCAGTCGGATGGGCAGGGAATACTTGTTGATGGTGACTGTGCCGGAAAGGCATAACATTGTATGAAGACATGGTTCATTGGATAGACAGAAATTTGAGTGAGTACATAATCAGAGATGCAAGAAGAATGGGGGAGCAGTGATACGATGGAATGGGCATTAACAGGTAGAATGAGGGGGCATTGGACATGTATTTACTTTACTCACCTTTATACATCTAAGGAAGTCTTTATGCTTGGAGTAGTGAATCCACATGCCTGCTGCTATGTGACTGAGGATGGGATCCTATTGGAGCTGGTGGAAACGTTGAAGGATGTGTTGGATGCGAAGGCTAATGGGGTGAAAGATGAGGATCAACTACTCTACATTTTCCTTGAACTTCATCCCCTTTGTTCTCTCGTTTTCACAACTTACTCTTCCATATCTCTGTGTCTCCTTGTACCCTGACTCCCAATCTGAAGAAGGGTCTCAACCCAAAGCATCACCCATCCCTTCTATTCAGAGTTGCTGCCTGTCCCACTGTGCTTCTCCAGCATTTTGTGTCTATCTTTGGTGTAAAACCAGCAAAAAATAAGAATTATAATTCTGTATTGTCTGGAGGGACAAGGCATGAGATCAAATGTCCAGGATATGGAGTAAATAAGGGTCCATCAACGAAGGTAGAAGGAAAGCTGTGCTCCCTGAAAAAGGAAGGCATTTCTGGTGTCCTGAAATGGAAGGCCTCATCTAGAAAATAAATGCAGCAAAGCAGAAAATCTGGAAAAAAGGATGGAGTCCTTATAGGAGTGGAAAAAGGTGTAGTCAACATTGCTGTGGGAGTCAATATGCTTAAAGTGCATACCAGCGAATAGTTTAGAACATTGGACATAGAATAGTATAGCACAGGAACAGGTCCTAGGACCCAAATGTATGTACCAAACATGATCCCAAGTAAAACTAATCTCCTCAACCTATATGTGATCTATATCCCTCCACTCCTTTCAAATTAATGTGCCTATCTAAAAACCTGTTAAAAGCCATAATTACATCTGCTTCCATGAACACTCCTGGTAGTGTGGCACCAACCACTCTTTGCTCCTGTGTGTCAGGAAGTTAAAATTCACCCCATATATCCTAATGCAGCAATCATTCAATCTTGAAATTAGTTGCACATATTGAATTTATTGAACAGATTGGTAAATTTGATAAGACTTTCATAAATGACATCAAACCAAAATAAATCTCCACTGAATATCAAGACAAATGGGATATAGTCGTAGAATTTGATAATAGTTATGGCACAAAGCAGAGGTCAATTGGTCAATTAGATCGATGCCAGAGAGAATTAGGATATGATTACAAAAACAGACAGTGGGGATTTTGATGACACAAGCTACGAGTTAATTCCTGGCTCTTGATTTATGTTTAGATCAGCCTATTAAAGTGTCAGGTATCCTTCACCTTCGATTATATGGCACCTAAATGAGATTTGTTTGAGTAGCCTCTGGTGGGAGTTCATATTCCACAGCACCAACAATGCCATGCTTTCCTAATTGATCATTAATTTATAATAAATTGCTATGAAGACGGTACTAATTTCCCTGAACCATCCACCTTTGGAGGCTCTGATGCCATTGATGGACATCAAAAGTAAAACATGTCCCAAGTTCTGGCTTGGCAATCATTCCTGATGATCCCAGCAAGAGTTTAAATTGAAAACATTGATTTCAAGGATTTGTAGAGTCATCAAGTACTTCATAATTTGCATTATGGTTTTTAAAAAGGTTGAATAAAAGTCAGTCTGAACAATGGTCCTTCCAATTTATCTGAGCTGTGGTAAAGTTCAAAGCAATTTAGTATCATGCAGTATCACACACGATCCAATTACAGTGTGGTTTGAAAGGATTCAGTGTGACAATACAGAGTCTATCCGTACATATAGCTGAGGTCTGATGTCTTTAAAATCTACCCTTCATGAGTGAAATTAGGTGAAATGTTACACAATCACAAAGATGAATGCAGCATTAAATTTAGGTTTTCTCTGACAGTAGGAACATTAATTTTTTTATTAAAAAGCATTATAAGGCATCACTCAATGTTCTGAGGACATAGCTGTGCAGTGTGAATCCAATTGCAAAATGTTTCATTTTTGCTTCATTATGACCTCAATTTGTTTGATTATGTTTAGGAGACAATTTATTGACCGTGGGTTCGTGTTTGACTCATGTTTTTCTGACCCAGAATCTAAAGAAATTGCCCTGAGTATAGTTGTGGGACTCACCTGTGTGCAAGTAAATTGCAGAGTATAATTTGCTTAAGTTTGTGGAAATTCTCTATTAGCATGCATTTTCATAACTCATTGAATATTATTTTTGTGAATTTTGTAATTTTATGACAATCTCATTGTCAGTATTTAATAGTTTAATTACTAGGGTGTCTCCTTGTGGATATCAGGTGAAACAGGGAACTGCAGATGTTGGTTTACAAATAAAGACCATCATCATCGGCGGTCACTCAAAACGAGTATGACTGTCCTCTCAGGATGCCTGTGCGTGACTTTGTTTAACGTGGGAAGACTGGTGCACAGACAGCCACCACACGGTCCTTGACAGAACTGGGTCAGGATCCAGTGGCATGGAGTCCAAGACGACCGGAGACCCTTTTCTGCTGCAGAATTCATCCGCTTTCCCAGCCATTGTGACGCTCCACTAAAGTGTGCCATCATCCTCCGCCTGTTCCACCGTTGAGGTCTTGGTTGGATTGCTCTTTGTCAGAGACCTTCCCCTTGACCTTACCGCCATGTGTGACCCTACCAGGAGCATAGCTCCAGATGGCATAACTCTCAGGAGCTCAGGTCCAACACAAGCTTCTCCACCACGACAAGGTGACAATCCATGGAGAAGCAAATAAAGACAGAAAGTGCAGGATTAACTCAGCAGCTCAGGCAGCATCTCTGGAGAACATGGATAGTGACGTTTTTGGACAGGACCCTTCCTCAGGCTAATAGTTGGGGGAAGAACACAGGAAGAGAGGAGGGGCAGGACAAAGCTTAGTAGATAATATGTGGTTATAGGTGAGGGGGGTTGACAGGCAACCATCAACAAAGGATGAAGGAAAAAGTCACAAGATGGAAAGACAGAGGGTGTAAAACAAAAGGATTGAAAGCTTGTGAAATGTGAAGCTAGAGAAATGCAGGTGGAAGGGAAGGGAGAGGAGGGAAATAGGTGTGAGTCCAGCTGTGAATCCAGGTGGGGCACAGGGGAGAGGAGGGGGGAAAGCAAGGAGAGGTGTGTGAAGTAGGGGAGTGGGATATTGTAATTACCCAAAATTGGAGAATTTAATATCTATACCGTTGGCTTGCAAGCTTCCCAATCAGACTATGAAGTGTTCCTGCAGTGCGTGTGTGATTTCACTCAGGCAATTGTGAAGAACCAAGACCGAAAGGTTAGTATGGGAATGGGAAGGGAAGTTAAAATGGGCGATCTGATATGCTTTGGTGGACGTCTCTCCCCCACTTCTTTCCTCCCACCACTTCTCCCCCCCCTCTTTTAAAACACTTACCCTACACTGCGCTTTGGCCATCTTAATTACAGCGCCAACCTTCCTGTTCATCGCAGTGTGTGTCTATATCACCTTGGCTTTGCACTGTGTGAATTTCAGACAGCGCTCCCGCCGCTTGCCCTGTCCCCCGCCTTTGTGATGTGTGTGTGTGTGTGTGTGTGTGTGTGTGTTCCACTCTGACAGTCACCGTTCCAGTTGCCGGTTTTTCAGGCGACTGCCGGCAACTTAATAGTCGCCGGCAGATGCCTAAAGAATCACCTAAGTGGAACAGGCCCATTACAGCAACAGAGACCCGTTCAATTATGATGACGGGGGCTGCCTGCATGCAGTTTGTACTTAACATAAATGACCTGCAAACTCACCCTATCCGAAACTACTCTGCCATGAGATTTTGGTTACAGTATATCTTTAAAAACTGTGACTGGATGGGGTTTAGAATGGGTGTTATGAGCTGGCAAAGAGTGCCATAGGGTTAAATGCACAGAGCTCAACACAGCCTTTTGCACTCTTTCCTAGTGAATTAGGTTGCATTTGGGTAACGCCCATGGGGAGGAATGTGCTCGCACTTTTAATACGGTAATTGATGATCAAGAACAAAAATAGCAAGAATTTAGTACATTTAATTTAATTAGCATGTTTCCTAGAACTTGCCAGTGAAGCAGGAGGAGCATATTTGAAAGGCGTACCTGTCAATAAATACTTCATCTTCATAAAGTGTTCTCTTGTTGAGACGCTGAATGGTTTTCTTCGAAGAAATGGACTTGAAAGTTTACATGGAAACTTTCAGCACTAATTTTTAGAGAAATAATTCTGAACAGTTAACTCACTTAAACTTTGCAAGTAACTATTAAAGTGCGATCTATGGTGAAATACAGATTGGTGCAGTCAAAGCTGTTATATTTTGTGACACAGAAGATCATAGACAATATTAGTCAAATATACAGCCATTATCTACAACTGAGCCTCAAAAATAGTAAGATTAAACAAGCACTTACCAGTTTGAAGTTTGATCTTTATTTTATGAGGAGTTCGATGAGCGACTACGTAAAGAATCCCGCCAGTTCGCATGCGCGTCAATCTTCAAAGCAACGGTGTGAAATCACAGGTAACAGTAACTGAAGTAACGTAGTAAGATTATAAACCTAGAGCTACCAGATGACCTTTGTGATATGAGGGTTGGCAGCGGTGGACACGTAATTGCTCATCGTAACTCCTCATAAAATAAAGATCAAACTTCAAACTGGTAAGTTCTCATTTAATCTTACTATTTTACTTCGGAGTCACGTGAGTGATTCTGTGAAGATTTCAAAGCTCTGTGATTTCATGCCGTAGATACGAATCCAGGCGTCTCACTGCATCGATTGACCCAGGATGAGTGAATAATAAACAATGCACTGAACCATGGCATTGATTTGAACATGTGAATGGTTTATTTAACAAAGAAAAACAATAGCAACTTCTCTCTCCCAAGGGGCACTATGAAACGGAACCTAAAATAGAATGTGCGAATACCCCGGTCCGGTAAGCGGATTGTTATAGAACCTTTGAAAAGTCAGTTCATTTGACCATCCTGCGGCCGCGAGGATATGGTGGAGAGGGATGTCCATTGCCCTTGCTGCTAACGTTGATGCCACCCTGGTGGAGTGAGATTTAAAATTGTCAGTGTCCACTCCTGCACAAACCAGAACCTGTTTCAGGCATCTTGAGATGGTCTGTACCGACACTTTCTTATGCGGCTTTTTGTGGCTGATAAATAATGCTGAATCTGAGCCTCTGAGGCTCTTGGTGACCTTGATATGATGTTGCAGGTGCGAAACTACACACAATCGTAAATCCATGGGGTATACCGAAAAATTAAGCTTGAACCCTGACAACCCTGGTCTGCTCTGTTTAATTAAATCATAAATGTAAAACGTTACGTTATTTCCAGATGATACCATCCTGTCCAGTCGCAGCTTCTGCAACATTTGGACCCGTTGCCATGCGCCATGAGCATGACCACCTTTAGGGTGATTTTGGGGCAAAGACAGGGATGTGGCTCGAGCCCACTGGCGAAGCAATGCGAGTATCCCGCTGACATCCCAGATTTCAGAGTACCTGGGCCTGGGGGCATTGGAATTAAAAAATACCCTTCATAAACCGGGATATTAAAGGGTGAGATCCAACAGAATGTTGTTCTGACCCCAGCCATAAGTAAGATGACAGGGCACTCCTGGCACTATTGTTTGCACTATAACTCAACCCTTCACCAAAACATAGCGCTGACAGAAACTCTAGCACATCTGAGATGTGTGCCGTGTGATATGTTATGTTCCCCTGTAAACAGAACACCTCCCATTTCCTGACATGAGAGATGTACTGTTTTTTGGTACTATCCCTCCAGGCCGCAGTGATCACTTCCACGGTACGATCGGATAGTCCAAGCCCCAGGTATGGCTTCCTTAAAATCTGCAAATCAATAGATCAATACGGTCATGTATTGGATGTTGTTCCCCAGTTACAGGATGCACCAGTAGGGTACTACTTTTCTGGACAGTCATAAGAGGCTGTGCTATTATTCCCAAAACAAGTGGGAACCATGGCTGAGTAGGCCAGTCGGGTAGCACCAAAACTCGGAGGCGGAGTCCTGCTTGATCTTAAGCGAGCACCGACTGATGAGGCAAAATGGTGGAAATGTATATAAAAACATTCCACCCCAGTGTAGCGAGAATGCATCTACCGCTACTGCCCCAGGGTCTGGTTCCCATGAAACATACTTCGGTAACTGGGGATTCAGTCTGGATGCAAACAAATCGGTATCTGGCCTCCCATACCGAGCAACAATATCATTAAATACATCATGATTCAACATCCATTCAGTGTTGTAATTGGATTTGCATGACCTGGTGTCCGCCACCATGTTGAATCTACCTGGTAGGTAGATAGCTGAAACCCAAATGTTTCTTGTAATACACCAGTGCCAAATAAGGTTAGCAAATCTATCACAAGATTCCCACTTGATTCCACCCATGTAATTAACATATACCACTGCCGTAGTGTTGGCAATCTGAAGCTGAACATGCAAGTGACGCATACTAGTACAATAAGCCTTAAGACTCCCAACAGTTCTAATAATGAATCTCATATGATTGAATAATAAATGCCTCATGCATATTCCATCTGCCTCCACAGCTAGAGATGGTATCAGTAGCACCCCATCCTAGGGCACTAACGTCAGTCTGTAAAACAACTGAAGGTTTCTCAATCAGAACTTTACTGGAGCAACTCGAAATGTTCACTATCCACTTCAGCAATGGCTTCAGCTGGTAATTGCATGGGCCTGTTAAAATGACCTGCATTTATCCTGAGTTCCTGCTCCTTTGCACGTTGTAAATTGTGGTAATGCAAAGGACCAAACTGTGCAGCTGGAAAGGCAGCCACTAATTTTCCAATCATGCTGGCCGCCTGTCTAATTGAAGGTTGCTGTTCCACCATGAGCTTGTTACAGCCTTCAATTAAGCCTAATCTCTTGCCCCTGGGCAGAGTCACAGACATGTGAGTTGAGTTAATAGTGAATCCCAAATAATCAATAACTCTAACTGGTATCAATTTGGATATAACTGGATGGATGAGAAACCCCAATCTCTAAAACATGAGTTTAACAGCTGAAATGTATAATTGAGCTGCTTCCCGAGTCTTCCCTTTGATTAAGATATTATCCAAGTAAGCCATTACAATATGACTCTGAGCCCGGAGTAGCCCCAGCACTGGTTGTAACAGTTTTGTAAATAATCTAGGGGCTGAGGTTAACCCATTAAGCAATGCTTTAAATTGCCATAATTGCCTCATCCAGCTAAACTTCAAAAAACGCCAATGATCCTTATGAACGGGCACTGAATAATATGCATCTTTAAGATCTATACATGCCATAAAACATCCTCTGAAAATCAGTTGTTTGGCAGTAACAAAGGTTTCCATTTTGAAATGTTTATACTGCACAAAGGGATTAAGGCTCATTTCGGTCAAGGATGATTCGACATCCCCCATCCTTCTTTGGCCTAGGAAAAATATTAGACACGAATCGATGAGATTGGTGAACTGCCTTCTCAATTACCCCTTTTTTGTATAAGTTTTCAATTTCAGCTTGTACCTCCAAATTCTCTTGTTGTGAAAAAAAACAATGTCTGGCTTGGTGTATGCTGTGTGGGTGGACGCAAATTGGGAAGGAATTCAATTTGAAACCCTTGTATACTGTGCAGTATAAACAGATCTGATGTTATCCCACACCATTCCTTCAAGAACAAGTGTAATCTCCCCCCAACTTGTAGGTGATCCCCACTTAATATGTTCCGACAAGAACCAGACACACCTACCTCCATGGTTACTGGTGGAATTTTCTGTCCCCGGTTTTTGTGGGGTAAGGTCATGTTTGCCCGTGCCCCTGGTGGGGTGCGCCAGCTGTGCATATTTGTCAATGGCCGGCTTGGTCCTTGACCTGATCCGGTTTCAGCAAACTGTTTGTAGAGGTACAGCCGCCGAAGTGAGGTTTTGCTGGTCATCGGTGCTTTGATGAGTCCGCCCATTCTTGCCTCGTTGTCCAGCTCGTTGACTCTTTTTGAAAGATCTTCACCGAACAGCAGGTTTGGTGGCTGGATATTGCTGGGTTTACACGGAGCCGCAAACTTAGGGTTGATAGTTGGGCCGATGGCAGTCTTTCTCAGGCAATTTATCTCAAAATGTGCATTGCACATGAGGGCCAGGGCATCCTGCTGTACATCAGACAGGTGTCCTCCTTCCACTGACCTGGCGAATGCTGTAATGCCCGAAGCAAGCAGCTTCAGTACCTTTTGAAGCCTCATTTCATGAGCGCAGATACCTACACTGAGATTTGACCCCAGATGGCGTGGTTAACTGCTGGCACTTTGAGCAGAGTACAGTTGACAGGGGTCTCATATTTTTTGGACATTTCCTCCATAGTATGGTCTTGAAGCTGATGTGAAGCCAGGTAATTAATACTTGCGCCAACTCTTCACCCAGCGGTCCCCCTGTTTCTGTGGGGATAGCAAATCTTGCTGCCAGGACTGGCACCTCTGGCTCGTGCCTTTCATCCCTTGGGCTATGCTCCACAACTATACCCACGGACTTGGCGTCAGGACAAAACAGACCCCGCATGCTCTCCTCCTCTGAGAGGGAGACATTAAACAGCCCTGATACAGGTGCCGCTGGTGCGGGCTCCCGAGGAGACCCGCGCTGCCACAACTCCTCCAGTTGGAGTGTATCTTGGTGGAGCATCCTCTCCATTAGGAACTCCATCCTGGACAGCTGTCCAAAGACGTTATCCATTATCGGAGGGGAACCATCCTGGCCCGACTCATCCAAGTCTACGGGCCGTGCAGACTTCTTAGTGGCTTTCCGCCCCAATGATGCGGCCACAGTGCTCTATGGCACCAAGCCTGCAGTCACTGGTCGTACCGCCAGCGACTCGGTAGGTGAGATAGGCGGCCGCCCGCTACCCACACTCCTGCAGTCTTCCACAGCTACTCTCCCTTGACTTCACTTCGACGCTTTCTCCATACTCGACGTTGTCTCCTGAAACAAGAATTAGCAAGTGCAGAAAACGACCTCCGACTAAGTTTAACACTTACCTGAGGGTCTTTAAACTTACCGCTGGAGGAGCGATGCGCCATGCGTCAGATGTAATGACGCCCATGCGGACCAGCGGGGTTCTTCACGGAATCACTCACGTGACTCCAAAGTAAAATAGTAAGATTAAACGAGAACTTACGTGTTCAAAGTTTGATCTTTATTTTATGAGGAGTTACAATGAAGGATTACGTGAAGAAGCCCCGCCAGGCGCATGCTCGGCATACTTCAAAGTGGCGAAGTAAGATAGTAAGGCTCACACAAGACTAGAACTACCAGATGATCGTTTATATTATGAGGGTTGGGAGCGGAGGGCACGTAATCCCTCATCGTAACTCCTCATAAAATAAAGATCAAACTTCGAACAGGTAAGTTCTCGTTTAATCTTACTTTTTTACTTCGGAGTCACGTGAGTGACTATGTGAAGATTTTTAAGCTCTGTGATTTTCATGCCGTAGATTCATTCCATACGACACACTGCTTCAGTTGACACAGTAGTGAGTAAATAATATATATGAACATTGCTTGAATTATGCAATAAGTATTTTAATAATAATAATTAAAAAAGAAAAGAAAAGTAATAACCCCTCTATCCCAGGTGGAGATTACAACAAAAGATATAAAACCATTACATAAAACAAATCAAACAATCAAACAGAACCCAACACTGCATGTCAAAACCCTGGCACCATGAGAACAGGTTTATTGTAAAACTTGGAAAAAGTTTCTTCTTTACACCATCCTGCGGCCTCTAAAATTTGGTCGAGTGGCACGTCCTGTGCCTTCGCCACGGATGTGGATGCCGCCCTGGTGGAGTGAGATTTAAACACTTCAGTGTCTATTCCAGCTAAATCCAAAACCTGTTTTAACCATCTAGAAATAGTTTGTACTGACACTTTTTTATATGTTTTTTTATAGGTAATAAACATTGCTGTCCCACAACCCTGGATACTCATGGTTATTTCACTATATATCGAGTCAGATGCTTAACCACACACAATGTTTGGTCAACAGGATATGCTTTAAAGATTACCTTGGTTCCAGACTTCCCCGGTCTGCTTTGTTTGATTAGATCATAAACATAAAAAGTAATGTTATCTGCAGACAAATGCATACAATCTAAACGTAACATTTGCAATGTTTGTACTCTTTGTGCTGACCCCAATGCCATGATCATTACCACTTTAAATGTTAACATAATTTAAAAAGACAGTGACGTCATTGGAGCCCATTGCCGAAGCAATGCAAGAACTATACTGACATCCCAAATTTCTGTATATCTGGGTTTGGGAGGATTTTTTATTAAAATCCCTCTCATAAATCAGGATATTAATGGATGAGACCCGATCGATTGATGTTCTGAAAATTGTCGTAAATAGGAAGGCAAAGCACTACGAGCACTATTAATGTCACTATAACTGAGGTGCTGATCAAAATGTAACATAGCAAGGAACTCCAATACATCCGATATGTTTGTGGTATGATACAATATATCTGACTGAATACAAAAAGCTTCCCATTTCTTTATATGACATATATTGTTTCTTAGTGCTATTTCTCCAAGCTGCAGTTATGACATCCATGGTCCTATCCGACAGTCCAAGCCCTTGTAATGGTCTGGTCAGAACCTGCAGATTAACAAATTCATATGATCATGCAATGGATGAATTTTTTCTGTCACTGGTTGTACCAACAAATCACTGGAGCTGGGAATCGTCATAAATGGTTCAATTATCATTCTAAGCATCAATGGGAAACATGGCTGTGTAGGCCAGTTTGGAACCACCAAAACGCCCGCGGCGGAGTCTTGCTCTATTTTGGTGAGACATTGCCTAATCAGGCAGAATGGGGGAAAAGCATAGAAAAACATATTTTCCCAATGTAGCGAGAATGCATCCAACGCTACTGCTCCTGGGTCAGGCTCCCATGAGACGTTTTTAGGCAACTGGTGATTTAATCTGGACGCAAACAGATCAATTTTGTGAGATCCAGAATTACTCTACAACCCCCATCTTTCTTTGGCCTGGGGAAAATATTTGACACAAATTGTTGCGGATGATTCCCCGTACTTTCAATCACTCCTTTTTCAAATACATTTTTTACTTCTTCTTTTATCTGAGAATTTTCAGGTGCAGAAAACACCAAAACCCAATTAGGTTTATTCTTTACAGGTGGATCAACTCCTTCCATAAAATTCTATTATAGAACCTGACACAGTATCTAATATAAACCGATCAGATGTTATACAGCACCATTCATCATAAAACAATTGTAATCTATCACCAACCGGAGGTTCCCCAAAAGTTTTCGCTGTGATGGAATAAAGTTTTTGTACCTCAGCAAATGACCATGACGATCTCCTCCTTCCAACATATGGGTAGACATTGGGCTGTGAAGGGTAATAATACCTTCTCACTATACCCCTGCCTCTGCTTGTTCCCGCACCTGAATCAAACCCCCTTCTCATCCAGCCAGTCCTTTGGCCATACATGAAAGGTTTCATGAGGCTGATAGTCTTTGCCTCCTCATCAATTTCTTTAATTTTACTTAGGCAGGTTAAGCGGGAGCTTGAACATTACTTGATTTGCACACACCTGCAAATCTAGGGTGCAGTATGGGCCGAATGGCGATTTTCCTCATACGATTGATCTCAAAATAAGAATTACAAAACAATACTGCCTGGGAATATTCTGGGTCTTTGGACCCTTGGTTGATCAGGTTTTGGAGCATTTTCCCCATTTGCTCCATCCTTAGGCACATGGCTTGCCTTTCTGAAGGAGAATCTTCTTCATGAGACTCGTCTGATATAACGGCCCTGACAGACTTCCTCTTACTTTTCCTGCCCACTGGAGTGCCCTCAGTGGCCTGCGGCAGTGGAGCAGCTAAAGGCTGATTAACGGGTGGATCTACAGCTACCGGTATCGGAACCGGCTCCGCACTTATCTGCAGTCCCGATCGCTGTTGACCTGCTTTGACCCGGGACATGCGCTTAACCCGCGCCGACTTTTTTCTACTACTCTCCATTTTTTCCCAAACTCCTCCTGGCTAGCCAGCCAGCATCATGGAGCTTGAATACCCAGGAAGTAGTTTATTAAAACCACTTACCTGCGGGCCTGTTACTCAACGCTGGCGGAGTTGCGCTCTGCAGCCCGTTCCTACCGACATGCGTCGATGTAATGCCGAGCATGCACTAGGCGGGGCTTCTTCACGTAGTCACTCACGTGACTCCGAAGTAAAATCTTCCTTTGTAAGGTATAGAGGAGATACAATGGTGAGAGATTTATTTCACAGAAGGCCATACGTGCCATGAAGGATGCATAGACAGAGAACAATCAGCAACATTTGGATTGTTACATCAATGCGAGCAGATACATTCAACTTATAGGAACAAGACATAGTTTTATCCACTGTCTACTTTATTATCTTCCTATGTTTTGCAGCCAAATTCAAAATCTGGCAACTGTAATGTTTGCAATATCCTTTTAAATTGTTGAGCTGAAATTTAGATGCATATGTCATCATCATGCTGAATCAGCCCGATCGGCCATTCAACTCAGAAATAATATTTTAATACAACGGTTGTTTCAACAGGCTCTGATAAATGCCTGGGAATGTCAATGCCATGCCTGCCATTGACATCTCCCCAACCCTGTCCCACATTCTCACCTCTTTCCCCTGGGCCATCTAAAGGTTAAGACCATCCATCCACACTGCTCCCCACTGCAATTGGAAATCTTAATATTCACATGAAACTGTAACAGGAATCAAATCAAAGGGAATTTAAATGCAGATGTTTTGATATGAGGCCTAGGTAGTGCTCATGAAGGCAGTGAATCTTAACTTGAAGAAATAGTTATTAACAAATTGTTACAGATGACATCTTTGATTTAAAAGAAAATTAGTTCATGGTACAAAATTTATGGCATGCAGCCAACTCGTAAAAATCCTCTTCCTTCACTTACAAAGAATGTTAAATATTTCATTTGTCATTGACAGAGTGATGGCCACCTTTCTAATAGACTACTGCTTTGGTTGATGGACAGATTCACAAAATTGTCTTTTTACAATAGGCAATATTTTAAAAATCAGTTACTTAAAATTGCTGTCATCTTTCACGGATTGCGATAATATACAAAAGTTGGACAAAGTTTTGCAAAACGCATTTTGGATATTAAATACACTTTGCGGATGAATATCCTATTCAGTCACACCAATGCAATTACCAAAATCTAATGTATAATATGTTCAACAAAGGAAGGGTAGTTGTTGCACAATTGTCATTAAGATTAATTCACCATTATTTAAACATTAGGAATGTCAGGTGCAATGAGTGGTAAATTATTCTACGTGGTTGCAAGGAGCAGTGGGTGAGAGGGAAGATAAAATTATATTCTGTTGCAAGTGTATTTCAAAACAATTTGTTTTTCATTTGGTATTATTTTCACTGGTAGTGTTTGGCCATAGGATATTATGGAAGACAAATATTGCACTTAACAAACTGCTGGACAAACAGTGGCACAGTGGTGCAGCAGCAGAGCTTCAGCCTTACAGCACAAGAGACCTGGGTTTGATCCTGACTACAGATGCTCGGGTGCTGTCTGTACGGAGTTTGTATATTCTCCCTGTGACTGCTTGGGTTTTCTCCGGTTTCCTCCCACACTCCAGGTTTGTAAGTTAATTGACTTAGTATAATTGTAAATTTGCCCTAGTGTATCGGATAGTGCTAGTGTATAAGGTGATCACTGGTCAGCATGGACTTGGTGGGCCGAAGGGCCTGTTTCCGAGCTGTATCTCTAAAAACAAAATGTCAGAGGGATAGTCAATGTGTCAGGTCAAGACCTTGCATCAGGACTGAGTATAGAGGGAAGGGAGCCAGTGTATAGAAGTGAGAGGGAGTGGTGAGGCATAGGCTGGAGGGTGATAGATGGAACCTGCTGATGATGATCATTGATGTGCAGATGATGAAAGGAGGGGAAGGATGGATCGTGGGACAGTTTGGTAGATGATGGGTGGAAAAAGATAAGAATGAATGAATGAATGAATGAGTGAATAAGCTTATTGGCCAAGAATTCACACACAAGGAATGTGCCTTGGAGTGACCTGCAAGTGACAACATGACATACAGTGACAGTTAGGAATGACGCATAAAACATTAAACATAAATAATAAAACATTATTGATTAAACATGTGAATTAAATAAAATAACAGAGCACAATGAGGCTACTGATTTTTGGTTATTGATTAGAGCTACTACTCGTGGAAAAAAGCTGTTTTTATGTCTGGCTTTGACAGTCCGGAGTCGTCTTCCAGAGGTAAATGATTCAAAGTGTTTGTGGCCAGGGTGAGAGGGGTCAGAGATGATCTTAACCGCTCTCTTCCTGGCCCTTGCAGTGTACAGTTCGTTAATGAAGGGAAGGTTGCAATCTTTAGCCTTCTCAGCTGATCGGACGATTCACTGCAGCCTCCGGATGTCATGCTTGGTGGCTGAGCCGAACCAGACCATGATGGAGAAGAAGGTTGCAGCCAACAACCTTCTCAGTTAATCGGACGATTCGCTGCAGCCTCTGGGTGTCGTGCTTGGTGGCTGCGCCAAACCAGACCATGATGGAGAAGGTGAGAACAGACTCTACGGTGGCCATATAGAATTGGACCATCATTGCCTGTTGCAGATTGTGCTTCCTCAGCTGTCATGGGAAGTGCATCCTCTGTTGTGCCTTTTTGACTATGGAGTCGATGGTAGCCCCCCACTGAAGGTCCTTGGAGATGATGGTTCCCAGGAAATTAAAAGATTCCACAGATGTGACTGTGGTGTTGTTGATGGTGAGTGGGGTGAGGGGAGGGGGATCTCTCCTAAAGTCTACAATCAATTCCACTGGCTTAAGGGAAAAGAAAAGTTTACTTACGAAACTTAGTGGTTTGCTGTTGGCAGCAATGCGACTGCTGATGTTTACGAGTTTCCTAATTCAAGCTCATCCATGAAGTTTATAGCCTTTTCACACAGGAAGTAAACAAATATAATAAATATCTTTGGCTGTTGGCACAAATTGTTTTCAGCGTGTGTGTCACCGTCTAATATTGTAATCTAAGATTACAAACGATTGTGTTTTAGTGTAGTTTAGTTTAACACTAAACGAGATACAACACGGAAACAGACCCTTCGGCCCACTGAGTCTGCACCGACCAGCAATCCCCGCACACTAATGCTATCCTACACACACCAGGGCCAATTTACAATTACACCAAGCCAATTAGCCTACAAACCTGTATGTCTTTGGAGTGTGAGAGGGAACTGTTGATTCCGGTGGAAACTCACACAGGTCACGGGGAGAATGTACAAACTCCGTACAGCCAACACCCATAATCAGGATTGAACCTGGGTCTCCAGCGCTGTAAGGCAGCAACTCTACTCTTGTGCCACTGGGCCACCCTCTTCCTGGTGGCACTATGAATAATCAAAATATATCATTTCCTGAAATACCTGGAATAGAGCTCTCGATGAAAGACTTTCAGTCACAGATGAGAGCACCACAATTCAATTCAATCATCATATTTGGTGACATTCTGACGCCGTTTAAATGCCACAGACAAGGGTGACTGATTCCTAAAAATATCATACATTGATCATTACAATCTTACAATCGTAGGCATGGAAGGCTTTAAAGTCAACGTGTTGACTGTGGACAACAATACCTCATAGTTGAGAGATAATTATATCCGTGAGGGAATTAGCAATGAGAATTTTAGCTGTCTGACTACTGAGGATAGGTTTGGACTCTGCACCATTTTAAGTCAAAATATTAAATGTAAGACTCATTATATCTGTCACAAAGCCAAGTTCTACTATTTAGGTTTCACATAATTATAAATGGATGATTCTTTAAGATTTCAACAGAATATATTGTACATTGAGTGTAATTATACTCATTAAATCATTATCAAATCACTGGATGAAGTCAGTGTGATAAAAACTCAGTAGCCACAATGAGTCCATGCATGTTAAAAGGGGCAAACCAGCTTCTCCTGGGTCTGCGCACTGTGGTCGACTAGATTGTAATCACGTATAGTCTCTCTGCTGAAGATAGACACAAAATGCTAGTAACACTGCAGGTCAGGCAGCATCTCTGCAGAAAACGAATAGGTGATGTTTCGGGTTGAGACCTATCTTCAGATGCAACAAAAAAAACTTTTCACAGTATCTCGGCACACGTGACAATAAACTAAACTATTCCCACCTTCCAGCAGTTGGTCTGAAGCCCAGAAGATCATCTCTTCAAGTACACATCCAAGTACTTTTTAAATGCGATTAAATGAGGCTTTGTACTTCTGGGTGAATAGAACATTCTCATCACCTCTCGAATTCTTCTTCCAATTCTTGAAGTATATATCCTTGGTATTTACATGTTTCAAAGGAATCTCAGCCCTTCCTTTAAGTCTGAAGAAGGGTTTCGACCCGAAACATTGCCTATTTCCTTCGCTCCATAGATGCTGCCACACCCGTTGGGTTTCTCCAGCATTTTTGTCTACCTCCCTTTTTTATTCCTTTTTTAATTAACATTTTCTAATCCAGAAAAAATTTCTACAAAATGTACATTGCAACCTCTCCAGCCCAATTACCCTTTTGTAATGTGGTGACCAGACCTATACATAGAATTCAAATCCCGTTAACTTTACGTAGATTTCTTGTAAAGCATCCCTTTCCTTATGTTCTATGTCTCAGCTAACATAAGTGACAATTGGAAACTGAGCTTTATGGCATTTTAAATACCTTATTGGCCTGCCCTGCACGCATGCACTTTAAGGCCCCTTTTTTTGTCTGCACAAATCAATATCCACCAATTTATTACATATTGCACTACCTTTTTGCATCTCTCCAATGTTTTAGTTACAGAAAAGAATCTTAAACTACCTGCTATCATTTCACATATTTCAATTATTCTAACACAAAGGAAAATTAGTGAGCCAGTTGAGACAAGGTGGGAAAAGAAACTGAAGATTAACAATTAAGTTTTGTTTTAAAGAACATTGCAAAGTGACAGAATAAATATATGCTATTAAACACTGTTTCAAGTTTCTAAGTGCTGTGAATAAATACATGTTGGGAATTTGAAATTGGAAAGGAATACATGTTATGCCTATCTACATGATAAAAAGTAGTATGAAGTATAAAATAGAAGAAAGGGATTTCAGAGTTAAAGAAATCAATGCAATGAGATATAATCACTGAAATAATAAAAGGATCAAGGGGATAGCATTCCATCACACTACTGGCTTGTGTCTCAAGTCTGATATAAAAAGGATCCAACGGCGAGATCATGCCAGATAATGTTCTGGAAGCAATTATAGTGGTGGAACAGAAGTAACTTTCATGGAAATTCAGGAAGATTACAACATTTCTTAATATGTTGGGTAAGTGACTGGATGAATGTAGTAGGGCAAAACAGGCAGGGCACATAAAAGTAGGAACATTCCCAAGAAATTAGGAGGTGTTAACATGGCTTAATTTTTATTTGCCATGTTTCTGTGCTGCAATTTAACATAACTGTTTTTAATTTTTAAAAAACTCTTCTACCTACCCATTGTGGAGAGACAAGGCAGAAATCTGGCCTTTGGGATTGTTTCAGAAATGGAAGCAGGAATAAATCCCTCACACCTGTCCTGCTATTTAATGTATCATTTCTAGTTAACTGCATTAATCCCCTACCCCTTGATTCCTTCAATATATTAACATCGATTGATCTCCAGTTAAATATATTCAGCAACCAATCGTCCACGGTCTTCTTAGTGAATTTCATAGATTCACTCCACTTTGGGTGAAGATATTTCTTCTCATCTCTGTCCTGACTTGTGGATCCCTTATATTGATCCATGGTTCTGGACACTTTAGCCAGGAGCAACACCATCCCTGAACTTTTCATTTTATGCCCAGGAAGAATGTTATACATTTCAGTGAGGTCATCTCCCATTTTTCTAAACTCTAGAAAATACAGGTCCAACCTGACAACCCTGAAATTAATCTGACAAACCTCCACTGCATTAGGGTCCCTTTATTGCAATCATATTCTTGATTTGGTGGGGAGATCAGACTGCACACAGTATATATATAATGGGTAACTCAATGGGTCAGGTAGCATCTCTGGAGAATATGGACAGGTGTTGTTTTGGATCAGGACCCTTCTTCAGACTAATTGTGGTGGTTGTGGGGGCTGGGGGGAGAGGGAGAAAGCAGAGGAAAGGAGGAGCATGGCGAAGCCTGGCAAGTGATAGGTGAATATAGTTGAGTGCGGGGGGGGGGGGGGGGATCTCTGGCGAATTGTGAAGCCAGAGAAAGGAATTTAGGTGAAGGAGAGTGATCGGAGAGAAATGGATGCGAGTCCAGGTGGGGCACAGGGAAGAGAGGGGATAGGTTAATTAAGAGACGGGAAAGAAGGGGAGAGGGGTGTTCGTTGTAAATTATCCAAGCGGAATATGAGGTAGTGCTCTTCCAGCATGTATATAGCCGTATTCTGGCAATGGAAGAGACCCAGGATAGAAAGGTCAGTATGAGAAACCGAAGAGTATTTATAATTATTGCCTACCCGATAGCTAGCCGTATCTGTTTGTTAATTCCCAGTTATCTGTACAGAGAATACAAATGTCTCTCTGAACACCAACACCAACATCTTTTGATCAGTCTTCCAATCCGAGACTAATGTATTTCTTCTCTACTTTCTCTGATAACTATTCCGCAAAACACTCCTATGGTCTAATTTTGTTTTGCCCCATTTTTTCCAAAGGTTTTCTGAAAATCTGAATACAGTCTCCATAGGTTTCCGCTTAACATTTCCCAATAGTTGCAATCTTCAAAAAGTTTCTCACAGATTTGTCAAATGTGAAGGAAGGAACTGCAGATGCTGATTTACACCAAAGATAGACACAAAATGCTGAAGTAACTCAGTTCTCGACCCAAAACATCACCCATTCCTTCTCTTATATCCACATAGACTCTGCCTAATCCTGTTAATACTTTTTAAGTGTACTGTTATCAGGTGTTCACTGTACATTCTGGCATTGTCCCTATTATTGATGTCAGCACAATTAAGCTACAGTGCCCAGTTTCCATTCTCTTCACTCTTCTAAATAATGAGATACATATTTGTTATAGTCAATAGTGACCTTCCAATTTGTTGGAACCATTCTAGAAGTCATGGAATTTTGGAATGCTCTCCACCATTTTCTCAGCCACCTCTTTTAAAACCATGAGACCAATTTTTTGGGTTATGGAAATTCATTGGGTTTCAGTCATACTAGTCTTTGGCAACTAATAATTTTTGAGCAATATTAATTTTGTTCCATTCCTTATTTACTCTGGGGCTTGGTTCTCCACTATTTCCAAGAGGTATCTTCTTCTGTGTAAACGGTCTGAAAATATATGTATAAATTCTTTCCCATTTCCTTAGTCCTCAATATAATTTCTCCTCTGTACACTGTACACTGTACACTGTACACTGCAAGGGCCAGGAAGCGAGCGGGCAAGATCATCTCTGACCCCTCTCACCCTGGCCACAAACTATTTGAATCACTTCCCTCTCGAAGGCGACTCAGGACTGTCAAAGCTGCCACAGCCAGACATAAAAACAGTTTTTATCCACGAGTAGTTACTCTACTCAACAGCCAAAAATCTGTAGCCTCCATCTGGTATTTTGTTGGTTTCCATGCTTGATCAATGGTGTTTTATCATTAATGTCTTATTATTATTATTATTATTAATGTTTAGTGTTTTCTGAGTCATTCGTAACTGTCACTGTATGTCATGTTGTTACTTGTGGGTGGAGCACCAAGGCAAATTCATTGTATGTGATAAACTTACTTACTTACTCTCACTTTCCATGGGCCCACATTAACTTGTATTAATATTTTCCTTGCTTTTATATGCATATGGGTTGTTACAATTCTATTACACAGTTCTCACCATTCTAAGGTGGGTTTATGCTTTCCTCCTCCTCAATCAATTTGCTGAATTCGATTATTTTTCCAATCAGACTTACTATTTTTAAAAATTCTGGTAAGATTATAAGTCTTATATTTTGATCTAAAATAATCTTTACCATCTCTTTATAGCTACTGTTGAATCATCATTCCTGTCTCAGAGGGTTATAGATGATGTCAACTATGTTATACATCTTTAAATGTTATTTATTGCTTGTTTAACATAGTCGCTCAAATCTCAGTAGCCACTTTGTCATTCATGGATGGTTAAATCGGATTTAAACCCTGTTTTCAGATTGAATTAAATCAGTTTCTATTTTTACAAATTCTCTCATGTTATGATTACTGTTCCCTAAGGACCCCATAACTACCATATCACGAGTAAACCCCTCTCACTACCTAATATTAGATATAAAATAGCCTGTTCCTTTGTTGGTGCCTAATCATATCTCTCACAGACCACATTAATTTATCCTTTACATGATCGTAGCTATTTTGGTTAGCTCATCTAAATGGAGATTAAAAGCCCCCTCATCTTTTGTATTATTCTTGTTCCATACACCTCCCATTTCCTGATTTATATTACACCCTGTATTACCACTTGTGCCTAGGACCTACATAAAACTTCCATGGATATTATCTGTTCCTTGTTGATTCTTCTCTCCACTCAAAGCAATGTAACTTTTATTATTCCAAGCTGAGAACCTTTCTTTCTACCACCTTTGTCCCATTTCTTAACATTAGAGCTGCCCAGTATCTTTTCCACTGGTTACTACTTCTAAAAGAGAAATATCCTGAAATATTTAATTCCCAACATTGGTTAACTTAACTTACTTACTTTTTATTACAGCCTCAACGTCCAGATAAAAGACAAGACATTACATAGAATAAATTGCATACAAAGGCACAATAAATTACATACAAAAACACAGTAACTTGCTGACAAAAGCACAATAAGTCACATACAAAAGCACAATGCATGGTTTAAGATCAAGAGTAATAGAAATCAGTCCTACAACGAGACAACTATACCAATGTTCCCACAGCTGGGATTGGTAGCGTGTAGTGGTAAACCTTATGTTTGATAAGGTCAAGATGATTTCAATAGACAATAGGTTCAGGAGTAGACCATTTGACCCTTAGAGCCATTCACTGTGATCATGGCTGATCATCCACAATCAGTACCCCGTTCCTGCCTTCTCCCATATCCTCTGACTCCGCTATTTAACTCTCTAGAAAGCATCCAGAGAATTGGCCTCCAATGCCTTCTGAGGCAGAAAATTCCACAGATTCACAACTCTCTGCGTGAAAACGTTTTTCCTCATCTCCGTTCTAAATGACACCTCTTATTCTTAAACTGTGGCCCCTGGTTCTGGACTTCCCCAACATCGGGAACATGTTTCCTGCCTCTAGCATGTCCAAACCCTTAATAATCTTATACGTTTCAATAAGATCCCCTCTCATCCTATATTCCAGAGTATACAAGTCCATCCACTCCATTCTATCAACATATTACAGTCCTGCCATCCTGCGAATTAACCTCTTGAACCTACGCTGCACTCCCTCAATAGCAAGCATGTCCTTCCTCAAATTTTGAGACCAAAACTGCACAAAATACTCCAGGTGTGGTCTCACTAGGGCCCTGTACAACTGCAGAAGGGCCTCTTTGCTCCTATACGCAACTCCTCTTGTTATGAAGGCCAACATGCCATTTGCTTTCTTTACTGCCTGATGTATCTGCATGCTTACTTTCAGTGACTTTCTCTCTCCTGCCTTTCATAAAAAGTGGGATAACATTAGCTACCCTCCAATCCACAGGAACTGATCCTGAATCTATAGAACATTGGAAAATGATCACCAATGCATCCACGATTTTCAGTGTCATTAATCCGTCAAATGAATTTATACATGAGATTTCTTAAGACAGTTTGTAAAGTATTGACACCTGCAGCCACAAACATTTCATTTGCACTACTCCATCTAGGTCTCTTAAGTAATATTCTCATGGCATCAATCATTACTTTGCAACCACATTCTAAATTGACCATTACATCATATCCATTAATTTCTACTTGATACATTAATTCACCTCATTCTACAAATAGTATGCATGCAGATAAAGAGCTTTCAGTTTCACAGTTTAACTATTTTTCCTGCTTTGACTCTAATCCAAACTCTGCTTTCTTTGTACGAATTGTCCTTTCCTGACAGACTCATGATCATTATCTGTTTTGTTACCTACACTACACTTTGGTTTCCATTCTCCTTAACTTTTCAAGTTGGACTTCCCCAATCCCAGAACTAGGTGTGTGAAAAACCTAGTTATTTGATCTGCTAGGATTCTGGTTCCAACTGAAGGACGTGAAGCTTTTACAAATAGTTCCTTCGTTCCCCATTATTCATGCCAAGGCCCCCACGAAATGAAGCACATTTCTCCTGCCCCAAATAATATCACAGGTTCATTTGTTATTTACCCCACGGCAATTTGCATGTGGCTCAGGTGGCAATCCAGAAGCAAATATCTTTGTGATTTTGAATTTTAATTTGGATTGCTCTACTTATATTCCGCCAACAAGACTCTCTTCTTTGTCCTATCTACTTCATCACCTTCAAAATGGACCATGCCATATAGACCTTTCTTTCTCACACCAAGTTGCTCTCCATCTCTAGATGATATTCTTACCCTTGCAGAGAACATTATATATCCTCCTAGCTATGTTGTTACCTATCACTGTTCCATTATTTTTTAGTCAGTCAACATGAATAGACTCCTATACCTCTGTCATGTAGTCACTTTGCCCATATGTCCTATGCCTTTGCTCTCTTCCATTTTGGACCTCGTGCACAATTGCAAGGACAGAAGCTCTTGAAACTTTACCTCTGGATCCCTGCACCTGCTACATATGTAATTTCACCGTCTGTTCCTCAATTCCACAACATTTAATCTAAGTGTTGTAATTGTCTCCCAGATCAAAGTATCCAAAATAAAATGCCACTTGCTGGTGTATATTGCAGTGTCTAAATCTCAAAATCCAGCTCATCAGATCTAAGAAGAATTTCTTCAATCCACATGAACCCAATTGGTTCCATCAGCCCCCACATACTACAATTGTTAAACTTCATCCAGTCCTGTCTTCAAATAGTTTTGTTGGTTAATTAAATTAATTTATTTACTCTATCATCAACATTCTAACCTTACCAAAGTCCACACTCTGTGGAATCTGAGCACTGAAAATATTGTGTATAAACATATAGTGCCTTTTGCTGGATCCACAGATACAGTATATGTTTCCAGCTACCACTGGGATCATAGAGTCATACCGTAGGAAAACAGGACCTTTGACCAAACTTCCCATGCCGACTGAGATGGCCAGACTATGTTGGTCCCATTTGTCCACTTTTAACTCGTATCCCTCTAAACCTTTCTCATCCACTTACCTGTCCAATTGTCTTTTAAATGCTATATTAAGTGCCTTGTTAGATTTGGACCTGAATGCCCTTTTCACCATCCCGTTACTGCCTTTTCTCAAAAGAATGTTAGATTTTGCACTTAAAGCTACTTATATCGTCTATTCTTGTTTTTTACTTAGAGTTACAAATCATCCCAGTAGCACCATTTCCAAACTAGGGACATGTTGAAATCTTAAATTATCAGAAAGTATAACCGAATGCAACTTAGTTGACTAACATGGCTAATTATTAGTTAGTATTGTTATTTTTCTTGACAGCATCAAAAGCCCATTCTGCCAGAGTTTTAAATCTATGTCATAAGGTAAGAATTCCTATTATTGCCAATGAACAATTCTTTTGTTGCACCTAACGCTGCTTTTTAAACGATGTTCAAACCACCAGCAATGGCATTGAAGTTAACAACAAAGACAAATTCATAAAATAATTAAAGAGCTACATTCCGATAAATAGTGATATGAATGCAAAATACAAATTTAAATTCACAAATTGTGCTTTCGGATGAATAAAATGTTTAGCTGATTTCTGTTTCTTCGATAATTACCAATGGGATGAGCGCAGATGGCAAATTGTTCACCTTTGCCTAAATGTTTACTGACTAATATAAGTACTATTATATAAAATATTCTGCATTTTGAAACTGTATAAAGAAGAATGTGTGCAAAGCATTCTTGTATATTTAATACGTTATTAATTTTATTTCTAGAATTTATTATTTCATCTCAGCACAGGAGTTGGGAGGTCATGTTGCAGTTATATAAGATATTTAGGACTGAGATGAGGAAAAACTTCTTCAGCCAGAGAGTTGTGAATCTGTGGAATTCTCTGCCACAGAAGGCACTGGAGGCCAATTTACTGGATGTATTCAAGAGAGAGCTACCTGTGGATACAGCTCTTTGGGCTAACGGATTCAAGGGATATGGGGAGAAAGCAGGAACAGGTACTGATTCTGGATGATCAGTCATGATCATATTGAATGGTGTTGCTGGCTCGAATGGCCTACAGCTGCACCTATTTTCTATGTTTCTATGTTTTCTATGGTGAGGCTGCATTTAGAACATTGTGTTCAATTCTGGGCAGCATGTTATAGGAAAGATGTTGTTTAGTTGGAAAGTGTGCAAAGCAGATTTACAAAGATGTTGCCAGGACTCGGTGGTCTGACCTATAGGGAGAGGTTGAACAGGCTGGGACTCTATTCCCTGGAGTGCAGGAAGATGAGGGGTGATCTTATAGAGGTGTATAAAATAATGAGAGAGGAATAGATTAGGTGGCTGCATAGAGTCTCTTGTCCAGAGTTGGGGAATCAACAACCAGATGGCATAGGTTTAAGGTGAAGGAGGAAAGATTTTATAGGAATCTGAGGGGTAACTTTTTCACACAAAGGGTGATGGGTGTGTGGAGTGAGCTGCCGGAGGAGGTAGTTGAGGCAGGGACTATCGCAACATTTTAAGAAGCAATTAGACAGGTACATGGATAGGACAGGCTTAGAGGGATATGGGCCAAACGCAGGCAAGTGGGACTAGTGTAGAGGAACATGTTGGTCGTGTGGACAAGTTGGGCCAAAGGGCCTGTTTCCACACAGTATAACTATGACTCTTTGACTTTATGACGAAGTAGTTGAAAGAGTGATTTAAATTCTTGCCATATTTAAAATTGGGGCAAAAGGCATTTCAAAAGGAAATACTGGCAGTGTAATCTCCACCCATTTCCCAACTTCTTGCTCTGAGACTTCATGCTCTGCAGATGATCATTCAAAGGCAACGCACTTGCGGGAGTTACTTTGCTCGGGGAAAAAAGAAAGTGCTTGAAATACTCAGCTGATCATACAGCATCTGAGGTTTATGACCGTTCATTGGAATTCTGCCCGATTTGCTGAACATTTCCAGCAATTTCAGTTTTTACTTCAGATTTCCAGCATCTACAGGATTTTCATTTTATATTATGCCTCTTGAACCTGAATCTTCAAAATACAGTCTCTCAACTAGGGAGAGCACCAAAGAAGAATACTACTAACTAAAAATCCAAGTTTCCAGTACATTTCCAAGGCAGTGAATCTTGAAGAATCTAAGAAAGTCAACTTTTCAATGCTTGATTAAACCACGGCTGATGCTCCATATTTTCATCATATGCATTGGTTTGCCTGTGGTGAGGCTGAGATTACCCCTAGTGTTTACTTTTCTATTTAATATCAATATGCCAATTCAAGGGTCCTTATCTCAGCAGCAAATATAGTAAAACTGTCCCTCTCTACCAGTCCCACTACTAACTGCACTGCACCTGGCAACAGCAACATTCATTTTGTTGCCCCTTGTGAATAGTAGGACTTCTGTCAAATTCCTGAAGAGGTTGAGCCATAGAATCAGAGCATCGACTATTTTTAAAAAACAAAGACGATCTTAACGCCTAAAACTATTGTCTGATGTGACGTGGGTTCTACTTATAATGATAAGAGATGGCATCTTTTGATAATTTTAAATGATTGCTCACATTAGTGTCATCTGTTTCAAGCCAGATCGAAAATGTTATACATTGCAAACTTTTGAAAAATGAACCAATGCAAGAATTCTACATATAATTTGGATACTTCGAACTGCCTTTCTTTTAAGATTAACTGTCACAAGCTCTGGATTTGATGGGGTAAAAGCACCTAATAGCTTTGGAGAGGGTCACGTTTTTTCCTCTTTTTACTAAAGTGATTTAATTGTAGGAACTTAAACATGGCTTATAACAGAATATCATTCTTCTTTTATGGAAAATCAATCTCCATTATCAATAATGTAAAACTGACTTAAATATGATATTCACACCCGATATAGTTCAATCTCTATTACTTCTATTTGCTGAGCACAGCTAGTTTAATTCCCTTTCACATCGTGCGACTTGCTATTTTTTTAATCCAATACAACAAACTCAGAATTGATGTTAATGATGTATTAGGAACTATGGGTTACAGAAAGCTTGTGGGTAATTGACACCAAACTGATATATATGTTTCCTGCTGCACACACACACACACACACACACACACACACACACACACACACACACACACACACACACACACACACACACACACACACACACACACACACACACACACACACACACACACACACACACAATTGTATGTGTGTGTGTATATATATATCCCAATTTCATTACAGGGAAAAAATAACCAAAGTGATGTCATTGCTACCACGTGGAGCATCAGTGAAGTTTTCAAGACTTTAGAAACAAATTTTAAGACTTCCTGCAACCCATGAAGATGCACAGTCTTGAAATGGACTTGATGTAATCAGGTTTTCCAATGAAGCCTCTGCTGTTTGGTTTAGGACCAGACATTGGGCATGTGCAAACTTAAAGTAGGTACACCCTAAAGAGTTTCACCCCATCTTCCAACCTTAAGCAAGATTTTACACTTTGAAGAACCTTATCTAAGAAATTCATTAATTTCCTCTTAAATCAACAGATACATTTCATTTCATTTTTTTAGATGTTTCCCATCTGATGCAGCTGGTTGCATTTGCTCTATCAATTGGTTGGTTTAACTGCATTGTTGTGTTTTTTTCACCTAACCAACATACTCTAGTTTAATGCTGGTCAAGTGATAAGAATGTTATTGAAATAGGAATCAAAGATGACACACGGATCATCACTGCTGGCCACATTGCAGATTCCTAAATGTGTCAGAGGTGGCCTCTCTGTGTACCTATTAACTCCTCCCAATTCAACAGCATTCCCCTGCATTTCCATTTCTCGGGGATTCTGTCACATATTTGTTGCAAGGGTAGCTGTTACTTTAAGGATGGTGGAGTCATTGTCACTTTAGGAACTATGTCATATGGCTAATCTTAGTGACATTGTTTGGTTCATGTTTGTGTCTTTAGTTGCAAACCAACTGCCATAATGAACAAAATGTAATAAAAATAAACTGCAGATGCTAGTTTACACCAAAGATAGATACAAAATGTTGGAGCAACTCAACGGGTCAGGCAGTATCCCTGGAGAAAATGGACAGGCGACTTTTCAGCTCAGGATCGTTTTTCACATTGGAAGAAACGTGGAACATGGAACAAACAATATCATAAAGATTAGCCATGACATGGTTCCTAAAGGGACAATAACTTGAAGAAGGGTCCTGAACCTAAACATCACCTATACATTTTCTCCAAGGATACTGCCTGACCCCTTGAGTTACTTTAACATTTTGTGTCTATCTTTCCCATAATGAACAGGTGTGTTTTATTTTGTGTTTTGGCTAAATGAATGAATAAGTGGAAAGTTCTAGAAGAAGCTACATTATGCTATATTGGTACATGAAAGTCTCTGGGTGTAGAAAGCAAGAGAAGGTGAGGGTGAGCAAAATCATGGCTAAACAGGTACTTGCCCAAAGTCAAATAGAATTAGCATAACCGAAGCATGCTGAAGGCAAAATGGCAGAAATGGTACAAATGAGAGGCTTTTAGCACTCATGGAGTATTTAGACATGTGTTAATGACATGGCGAGGAAACAGGCAACAATATTGAAGAACAAATTATTCTGCTCTGTGAGTTATGTATTAGAATAAAGTGGTAATATGGGGTAAAGGAATGCCACAGATCTCCAAAGAGCAAGGTAATTGCAACATGTCAAAGAATTGTTATAGGGTACATGTGTGTACCTAAGTTCCTAATGGGCCTGTCCCACTTACGCAACTTTTTCGGCGACTACCAGCACCCGTCATAGGTCTTTGCAGGTCGGCGAAAAATGTCAACATGTTGAAAATTCAGCAGTGACCAGAAACACGCTACGACACTTTGGGCATCGGAGGAGACTACTTACGACCATACAGGCGACACCACGGCGACATGTCGCGGGGTGAAGCCTATATGGTCGTGAGTAGTTGCCCAAAGAGTCATGCCTTGTTCTGGTCACCGCTGGATTTTCAACATGTTGAAAATTTTCGGCGACCTGTAACGACCTATGACGGGTGCCGGCAGACGCCGAAAAAGTCGTGTAAGTGGGACAGGCCCATTAATGTAACAAGTTACAAGTTTATGTTTTATACACAAACATAACATTTTCCAATTGACTTCTCTTGACTTATCAAGGTAAAGCATTTGCATACTGTCAATATAATCGGGTATTTATACGGCATTGTTTATTAAGTATGACAATGTTACTGTAGAGTTTAGATTAAAATATACCATAAAAATAAGGTTACTATTAGGAAGAGAGGTTTGAATAATTTGGGTCATTTAGACAGATGTAGAGATGATTAAGGGAAATCCAACAAAGATTCTAAAATTGATCAAGTTTTGAGAGGGTTAACAGGGAGAGATTGTATTCACTGATTGATAAATCAATAACATCCAGGTTGATGTCACCCACATCCTATAATAAGCAGCTTCACTGAAGGAAAAAGTTTGATTTCTTTTTATACCAAGGATGTTTAGAACATAGAATGCTTTCCCACAAGACAGACAAAAAAAGCTAGAGTAACTCAACAAATCAGATTGCATCTCTGGAGAAAAGGAATAGGTGATGTTTCGGTTTGAGACCATTCTTCAGACTGAGCATCAGGGTAAAGGGAAAGGAGAGATATAGATGGTGATACAGAGATATAGATGGTGATACAGAGATATAGATGGTGATACAGAGAGATATAGATCGTGATACAGAGAGATATAGATCGTGATACAGAGAGATATAGATCATGATACAGAGAGATATAGATCATGATACAGAGAGATATAGATCATGATACAGAGAGATATAGATCGTGATACAGAGAGATAAAGAACAAATTAATAAAAGATACGCATAAAAGTAACGATGATAAATCCTTTATCTTCAGTTTAAACCAGCATCTGCAGTTCCTTCCTACACATCTCTAATGCTTTCCCGCAGATGGTTATCGAAATAGGAACCATAATATAATATAACAGTAGTAGCATTTGAAAGCAGGGAATATAATAGGATGTAATGATAGTGCAGGAAATAGCTGTTGATTACTCCAGCTTAACAGCTATATCGTGCAGTTGCAATAATCAAATCACAGCCTTCCCCTGTAGCATGATTTTCTTCATTCTCTGATTGTTTTAAAGAACATTTTCTGATTCATCACTTTTGTTATCCACTCTTGCTCCTTTTGTTGGCCCACAAGAACTGGGGTTAATTTTGTGAAAAAGCACATTTGGCTCTATTTGGGTGCAAAAAGAGTATGTTTCGAAGTCTAGTATCTATAATGTTGCTGAGCACCAGAATTTGGATTCACCCAAAGGAAATAAACTACCGTTCTGCAGGACTTTATTGCCTTCCAGTGAGGAATGTGGGGAGCCACTGTGGTGGATGTTTATGTTACATGTTATTTTATGTGTGCCTTATTGCTTTTCACTTGTTGTGGCCCTATGGTAACTCGAATTTCACTGTGCCTTATGGTACATGTGACAATAAACCCATCTTGAAGCTCTCTTGAATCTTATTGGTCAAATTCTGATTAGAAGCAATATTCATGAAGCAGTGGGTTACACAAAAAGCTGGAGAAACTCAGCGGGTGCAGCAGCATCTAAGGAGCGAAGGAGATAGGCGATGTTTCGGGTCGAGACCCTTCTTCAGTCTGAGCAGTGATCGTGTTTTCAAAGCCATTCCCAGTAAAGAAGTGGTGCAAAGGCTGACATACATTAACACCAACATACTGCCTTTATTTTCATACCTCTAGTCTCCCTCTCCCCTGACTCTGTCTGAAGAAGGGCTTTGACCTGAAACATCACCTATTCCGTCTCTCTAGAAGTGCTGCCTGACCCGCTGAGTTACTCCAGCTTTTTTTACAATTATATAATTGTATCATTTTTTATAACTAATACATATTAGCGCCTCGCAGGATAACCCTGTGGAGAGGCTGCACAAGAAGGAACCAACATACCTGCTGGAGAAAATACAGAAGGATGTCCTACACCCTTCCAATTTCCAGCAGCAAGTAACATTGAACTGGTCTGGTGTGAAGATATACACAAGATCTTCAGCACAGCTCATAAAGTCATAAGATTTTGAAACATAGGAATAGAAGTAGGCCATTCAGCCCATCAAGTCTACCCCGCCATTTGATCATGGCTAATCTAGGCAATTTACATGTCAACCAGCATCTGAACAGCACCACTAGCGGTCATTTCTGTCAGGTTTCCACTTCGTTCTCGAGATGACAGCATGTTTCAAATGTGAGTAGTAAAATTGGCATTTCAACTCAAGACTCCAACCTAGCCATCTCAAAGGTTCTTTATCTCCTAATAGGCCTCTCCCTCAAATCAGCACAAATATTGACATCAGGTCTGCCAACATTCAACACTGCTCCACAATATCCAACTCGCAAAACACAAAGTGTTGGAGCAACTCAGTGTGCCAGGTGGCATTTGTGGAGGGAATGGATAGGCGATGTTTTGGCTTGAGTCTTTTCTTCACCCTCCATAGATGCTACTTGACCTGCTGAGTTACTCCATTACTTTAGGTTTTGTTCAAGATTCGAGCATCTGCAGTTCCTTGTGCTTACCAGCATGCATACCTGGCCAGAAGACTCTGAAGAGGGAACTGAAGGATCCTGTACCTGACGAGTCTGAATTTACAATTATGCAGAACCATTTACCTGCTCCTTGAGGACCAGCACTGTGCATTTGCACTAGAGGACATGGAGTTTTTGATCTCATTGGGAAATTGGTGATTGAAGCTGAAAAAGGGCCATTTGAGTCTGGGATCATACAGGATCTCAATATCTCCAAATTCATGGATTATCAGTTGGCTGCACTGAAGTAGAACCTTAAACCTGTACTGGCCTTTATAGAGTAGATCTTTCAGTTTCTAAAACCAGTGATGAACAGACCGCAACTATTAATTTCCATGCCACAATAGAGTCTTCTGCTTGGAGTTGGCACGCTGGTTAATCTTTTATCAGAAGACTTTTACGTTGCGATTCGCAACCCAGTGGCTTGTTGCAATGCCATCCATTGGTCTTGGTGAAGTAAGCTAGTCTAAACTTCCCTTCGCTGGAAAAGAACTGATGCATCTAACACCCATGAACCATAATATACCAGTAGTTGGCAAGACTGAAGCAGGACATGGCAAATCAGATTCTGAGCCTGTTTATCAATATAAAGCTATATAAGTCATAGACACAAAATGCTGGAGTTACTGAACGGGACAGGCAGCATCTCTGGGGAGAAGGAATGGATGGCATTTCGGGTTGAGACACTTCTTCAGGTCTCGATCCGAAACATCACCCGTTACTTCTCTCCAGACATGCTGCCTGGCCCGTTCAGTTACTTCAGCATTTTATGTCTATCTTCGGTGTAAACCAACATCTGCAGTTCCTTCCCACACAAGATATACAGGTCACATGCAGAAAACAATATGAAGAAGTTCTAGGTTCGGGTTAAATGTTAACATCAGGAAAGAGAGGAAAGGTCAACATATCGGAAGAGGAACAGAGAAGGAAAAAGAGTAACGCCATTCATACTCTGTTATCAATTCATGTTTTGCCAAACTAGAAAATGTGTGAAAATAAACTGACTGTGATGTCAGCAAAGGGTAACAAATAAATGAAACAGGAAGCACACAAATCAAATATCAGAGAAGTGAATCAAATTTGAAACTAAAATGCAAACAACTAATGCTTAAAACTTACATAATAACACAAATCATCAAATAAAAATATACAAAATCCAACCAAATGGGCGTTTCATGAGCTGGAAAGGAGAGTAAAAAAATTAGCAAAGAAAACATCAAATAGGTTTCTGCAGTACTCTAACATCTTTTTATTACATTTATGATGGAAGCCATTTGGCCCATCAAGTCTATGTTGGTTCTCAGGATGTTCCTGTGGGTCCCATTCTCCCACTTATTTTGCTGTAACCTAGTCTCTCTCATGTGCCCATCAGCTCCATATCCCCCCTCCTCCAATTCTCCTTCCATATATTAGTAGTCATTAATAGCAGCTGGTTAGCCTTCCTGCAAAACGTACGAACATGCGGGGAAACTAGAGCACTCAATGAAAACTCATCTGCTCACAGGGAGAACATGCACACAGACAGCACCTGGGATGAGGATCAAGCTCAAGTTTCTGAAACTGTACAGATCTTGTAATGCGATGGTAATTAATATGGTTGAATATTAGAAGATGTCGTCTTCTTCTTATTAAACAGACCCTCAGGATTAAGGACAATTTACATCCACTCCAGTTTTCTGGCTTTTTTATTTCAGTTTATAGATTTAGAGATAGGGTGTAAACAGGCCCTTTTGCCTACAAAGTCCACGCTGAACGAACACCTTATACTTGTTCCATCCAACACACTAGGGACAATTTACAGAAGCCAATTTACAATTTATAAACCTGCATGTTTTGTGGAATTTGGGAGGAAACTGAAGTTCCCGAAGAAAACCCACATGCTCACAGAGAAGGCACAAACTCCGTACAGACAGCACCCATAGTCAGGATCGATCCCAGGTCTTTGGCGCTGTGAGGCAGCAACTCTACCGCTGCGTCACTATGCCGACTATTGAGGTAAATGCGGAAACTACAGACTCTTCCATAGAATGGGCAGGAGGTGCCTGCTAGGGCTTGGACAGGTGGGCAGTTTGTGAGATGAATTATTCCCTCTGCCATTCACGTAGGCTTTAGTGCAGTCCTGACCAATTCCCCCAAGGTTCTCAATATCATCACGTATATTATTTCTCGCTTTAAAGGAACCATTTGCTAGAAATTTGCAGAGTACATTGTTGATTTTTTTTTTTTCGGTCCACACGATGAACTCAGTCCCTGACAGAATTCGGTAGAGAGTGTCTGTGTCAGGTGTGTGATTGCAGGCATGTGAATGACTGGGGCCTGCCCAATGTAACTGGCTGACCTCACCCAGAGCCTCTGTGTTGGGGAATGTCGATCTGGGAGAGGACGTTGCTGATGGTTCACTTATCCTTCCAGTCGGGCTGGAGGATTTTGCCCAAACAGCGTTGGTGGCATTTTCTGGTACCTTGAGGTGCCTGCTGTGATTATCCACAACCCGACGCTTACAAGTCCAAAGATTCATATTGTGGAGTTGGAATTGACTGTGACCTCTTTGAACTCCAGATACCACCCGGGTTTCACTGAGCAAGGATTTGATCCAATAAAGACATAAACAAGATGCCTGACACCAGACTCTGCTATATGGGTTTTAACACTTGCGGATAACAAGGGACACACATAGATGCACATGCATGTTTACTTACTAAATCACCCAGACAAACATATGCTCAGACACAAGAGACCTTGCCCACTGCCCAGTCTCCAGCTCCTGAGCCCAATCACAAACCTGGCCCCTTTCCCGGTCCATTGCTCTGTCCTTTCACTGAACCGTGCTTCTCTTGATGGCTCCTCACTGTACCTCCGTGTCTGACCCTTGATTCCTTTACTCACTCCCTTGCATCTCAGTTCCCTTCCCACTACATGCGTGTAAAGCATAGGGGAAGAAATTGCTGGGAAATTAAATTATTCCTGCAGAATAAAGGTGGTGATTCAATAGACAATAGACAATAGACAATAGGAGCCTTCTTGGACAGAAGGTTGTGGAATTTTTATGCACAGAAAGCCTGTGGCTGTTTCAATGGTAAATTTCAAGACCCAAGTCTCGAGATACAAATGTTGAGGCTAGGGTTGCCAACTTTCTCACTCCAAAATAAGGGACAAAAGGTCGAAATAAGATCCCGGTGGCAATTTGTTGACCGACGCGGCTGTGGCTGGGTGAATGATGAGTTGGCCCAGGTGCTGGACTACACACAAAGCCCAGCCGGCGGGCCATCTGAGGAGTTTTGGTGCAGGCAGCGGACTTTGTGCGCCAAAACCCCTCAGCCGGCCTGCCTCTGGCTGGGCTTTGAACTAATGATCAGCCATGAGAAGGAGGGGTGGTGGTGTTGGTGGTAAGCGAAGGTCCGAAGGTCGGACAGCTGGCAGGGCTGCCGACTGACGGGGCCACGGGCGGGGCACTGCTGCTGCACTCCATGGGCTGCACTACGTCGGGACGGATCAGGCGGGGCCGGGCTCGGTGCTCCGACCCGAGTAGTAGCAGTCAAGTACGGGACATGTGCGGTCCTGTATGGGACAAACCAATTTAGCCCAATATACAGGATGTCCTGGCAAACACAGAACAGTTGGCAACCCTAGTTGAGGCACATACTCTGTTAAACAATCCTTGGACTAGGCTTGGAGATGGAAGCTAAGGTGCAGAAGGTCATTTTTTTCCATGGTTCCTTATGTCAAATAAAAAAAAGAAACAATTTCACTATAGAGATAATGCATGTGAATTTGTGTTTATCCATGTTTTTTTCTGAAAAGTCAAATGAAATTGAATGAAGTGTTGTTAATTTGCTTTGACTACTTATATAGATTCATGCAGTTTCTATCAATAAAGTAGCAACATAATTTGCATGTGACCAAGAATCAGTTAGTGATTCATGTTTTGGAAGGAATGGAGAATATCACAGAAGGATATTTACAAATAGAAGCATGAATTGAAAAGCCCCCAAAATGGATACAGGATCATAATTTGTAATTAACTCACTTCTATAGATTGAAATGAAGCAGCAGACCAAATTTATGTTGCCTATTCATTTGAATGATTTCTGTTTTCACACAGTACTAATTATGCTGTTTATTGGCTGGCCTTATTTAGCAAGGTAACATATTTTATGGGCTTGGGAATGGGTAACCAAAAAAGACAGAGTTTGTACATCTTCAATGGTTGTTGAATTTTGGCTGGTATGGATATTGGTACCCATGGGGAAGAGAATCAAAGAAACGTAGAAAAAATAGGTGCTGGAGTAAGCCATTCAGCCCTTCGAGCCATTGCTGCCATTCAATATGATCATGGCGGATCATCTAAAATCAGTACACTATTCCTGCTTTTTCCCCATATCCATTGATTCCTTTCTCCCCAAGAGCTAAATCTAACTCCCTTTTGAAAACATCCAGCGAATTGGCCTCACTGCCTTCTGTGGCAGTGAATTCCACAGAATTACAACTCTCTGCATGAAAACGTTTTTCCTCATATCAGTCCTAAATGGCCTACCCCTTATTCTTAAATTGTGACCCCTGGTTCTGGACTCCCACAACATCTGGGACATTTTGCCTGCATCTAGCCTGTCCAATCCTTTAAGAGGTTGATATGTTTCTATAAGATTTCCTCTTGTCCTTCTAAATTCCAGTGAATACAAGCCCAGTCAACCCTTCTTTCATCATATCTCAGTCCCGCTATCCCAGGTATTAACCTGGTGAACCTACTGAATCGCAACTGAGAAGCTATGAAGAAAGGTACAGCATTGAAAATCTTGCTTCTTGCATGTCACAGTGGAAGCTACAAGTGAGGGGTGAAATCTAGAGGAGAGATGGCCTCTTTCCACAGGGTCAGGCAGTCTCCCAGGCACAGAAGGCAGAGAGAGCAGAAAGCTTAAGAAGTCCATGCCTGGAATCAAGCGCCAAATGTCTCAAGGATTTCAGTCATTCAAACGATGTTTAGTTGATGGTTCAAAGGGGGGATGTCAGTGATTAACCATTTGCACAGCCACATGTCCCATTTACAAGCATGTATTTATGATTTACTGAATGGCAGATGACACCACATCCTATGCCAGGTTAGCCACAATGCAGCGGCTGAGCTCCCTGAATGTTCATGGAGTTTCCAGGCCAGCAGATCAGGAGACAGAGGAAGGATTTTTGTTTCAGGATATATTCTGCATCGTGGCCGAAACATCGATCAGGCGAGAATGAAATGCTCGGAGAAGGAGAAAGAGGTTCAGCGCACAGGCCTTGAACCTGGTGAGACGTATGAGGAGCTCAGCCGGGAGTCACCCCACAGAGCCCAGTCCCTCCATGCACTAGAGTCTCCCAACCCCTGCAGAGTAGTTATTAAGATGGCTGATCTGTGGGCGGTTGCTGCTGGGACGCAAGTCGGGGCCTGATCAACCCCGGCTGGGTCGCCTGGGCGAGGTTGTCTGATGTTGTGAGACTCGAAACACCCGATGATTCCAGGTCACATCACCGAGGATGCGTCCCAGCGCATCTAGAAGATGTATATTTTTCACATTGCATCAGTGTGCTGTTTTAGATAATTTATAAATGTTTGAATGTGTTTGACTCACTTCAGTATTTAATCATTGCATTTTATAATTGTTTTAATTACATATTTCAATTTTACCATTTCCTTTGTGTCTCTGAATATCACCCATGTGAAATCTATTATAAAGTAATTTACATTTTCACAGCCATCATAGCATTATGAGCTGTCAAATCTTGTCAGATAGGTAGTGGAAGGTAAGACCTCCCTGGTGAAATAAAACTGGGTGAGAAAAAGGTCTGACCTTCCACTACCTGCAACCTCCGGTTTTGACATTTTTGAAATAATCGCTGGAACATAGAAGTTGCGGAAACCACATTCGACCGTTAGGGAGACTGACAAAAACCTCCGGGAACCGCACGGAAACCTTGGGTGGGACGCAAAGTCTCCAGAGGTTTCCATTCAGGTTTCCAAAGTGGGACAGGGGCATTAGTTATCAGAGAAGATGGAGGGGAGGGGTGAATGGGTAGAAGAAAGGGAATATCTTTTATAGGGTGACACTAAATGGGTTAATGTAGGAGTTGGAAGCATGCTGTTTGTGTGCGACATACTTAGTGGCCGAGAGGAATTTATTTCATTAATCTCTCCATTCTTAACTAAAAGATTACGCATTGTACTATCCAATACGTGGGAATCATTTTAGAATCTATGGAATTTCAGAAGATGACAATGAATTCATTGATTATCGCCACTTGTTTCATATGCTGTGCAGGAAACATGAGCAGTCAAAGAATGGCTTGAATAACTCAGCACGTTTAGCAGTACCTGTGGAGGGAATGAACAAATTCCACCGAGTGGCGCTTCGATGGCAGCCTCGCCTGCAGTCCGTCTGTTCTTTTTGTCTTTTTTTAAATTATTTTTAGTTTGTTTAAAAAGTATATGTTAATGTTCTCGGTTTAAGAAGGGACTGCTGATGCTGGAAAATTGAAGGTAGACAAAAATGCTGGAGAAACTCAGCGGGTGATGCAGCATCTATGGAGCAAAGGAAATAGGCGACGTTTCGGGTCGAGACCCTTCTTCAGACTAATGTGGGGGTGGAGGGGGGTGATGAAGAAAGGAAGAGGCGGAGACAGTGGGCTGTGGGGGGTGAAAGATTGCAACCTTCACGTGGTCCGCCCTGTTTCGACTAATGCAATCAACTCGACGTGCACAAACGGAAGATCAAATAGAACAAGTTGTCCAACAACTTTAGGCTGTGCACGCCACACGAAAGAAGAAGAAGTGGGCTGTGGGAGAGTTGGGAAGGGGAGCGGGAAGAAGGAGAAAGCAGAGACTACCTAAAATTGGAGAAGTCAATGTTCATACTGCTGTTAATGTTCTCTGGTTTTGTTTTATGTGGGGGGTGGGCGGGGGGGTCGGGGGAAACCTTTTTTCAATCTCTTACATGGGTCACGGAACAGGAGGGGCTGGGGGGGGCTGCAGCTCCCCCTCCTTTTTGACTAGACATGTTTCCATGTCACTGACTTTGGACGAGACGCTGCTGTGCTCTGAGCAACCTGGTTGTGGGTGTTGGGGAACCGGGGCAGAGGGAGGGATGGAAGCAGAAGCTGCGGTGGGGGCAGATGCGGATGGGGAGCTGGGGCTGGTGAGTGTTTGTCGGGCTGGCGAGCTGCTCGCTGCAGCTCCTGGATCTGGATCTGGATCCAGATGTAGTCCGTCCATGGAGCAGCAACAGTGCAAGAGTCCTGGGCCGTCGGAGGCATCGGAAGCGTTGCGTCACTACCGTGAGAGTCTCTGCGCCGAACTTACCCTGGTGACCGGCATGGACCAGGTTGTGGATCGATGCATCCTAGAGGACAACCAGTGGCTGCTGAAAGTAGATGCCAAGCACTGGGTAGAAGCGGTGGAAGATAGTGGCCTTCAAATGGGGGTGGTTGGAGAAAGCATCCTGCTTGCCTGCTAGATTTTTACTTACTGTAACTGCAGGCAAAATGTTCCCGGTGTTGGTGGAGTCCAGAACCAGGGGTCACAGTTTAAGAATAAAGAGTAGGCCATTTAGGACTGAGATAAGGACAAACTTTCTTCACCCAGAGAGTTGTGAATCTGTGGAATTCTCTGCCACAGAAGGCAGTGGAGGCCAATTCACTGGATGTTTTCAAGAGAGAGTTACATTTAACTCTTTGGGCTAGCAAAATCAAGGGATATGGGGAAAAAACAGGAAAGAGGTACTGATTTTAGATGAACAGCCATGATCATATTGAATGTCAGTGTTGCTCGAAGGGCCGAATGGCCTATTCCTTCACCTATTTTCTATGGTTCTATGCCTGAGTAAATGGCAATAAAACTCGACCACTTGATTTTGAAGCATTCATGCATGGTGCAGGTGTAATGTAATAGAGTGAAACACTGTGAAAACAGGACCTTCGGCCCAATTTGCTGACACCCGCCTACATTACCGGCTTTTGGTCCATAGCCCTCCAAACGTGCCCGATCCATGTATCAGTCTAACTGTTTCTTAAATGTTGGGATAGTCCCTGCCTCAACTACCTCCTCTGGCAGCTTGTTCCATACACCCACCAACCTTTGTGTGGAAAAAGTTACCCCTCAGATTCACATGAAATCTTTTCCCCTTCACCTAAATCTGTCGTCAGCTCCTCAATTCACCTACTCTGGGCAAGAGACTCAGTGCATTGAAATGTGTATTTCCAATGCATTTTAGAATTATTGAAAGTCTTAAGGGCCCGTCCCACCAGCATGCAACTCTATGCGATGAGCACGACCTAACGTGGTCGCTTGAGCCGTCCGGCGTCGCGGGGCCGGTCCCACTTCGATCGCCGGAGCCATGCTGAATTATGCGTAGTTCGTCCCGACATCGCGCAGGGCTCCGAAAACCTGACCATGTTCAAATATTCTGCGCGGCAACGGCTTGTCAGCTCGCAGTCGCCTCGACGCATTACACACCGCCTCGACGTCGTGCCTCCGTGACGCTCTCTGTATGTGCCTCCGTGACCCTCTCTGTGTGTGGCTCTGTGGCCCTCTCTGTGTGTGCCTCTGTGCCCCTCTCTGTGTGCCCCTCTCTGTCCTGGCGAACTTACCTTTAAGACTTCGCTCCAAGTTCGCCTCACTTTGCGCCGCGTTGCGCCACTCACCCGACCTCCGCGTGGCCCCTGCTGCCAGTTTGGTCGCGCTTGCCGCATGCAGGCGCATGCTGGTGGGAACGGCCCTGTACCGGGATCACCCGACCTCCGCGCGGCCCCCCGCTTCCAGTTTGATCGCGCTCATCGCATGGAGTTGGATGCTGGTAGAACAGGCCCCTTACTTTAAAAAAAGTGACATTTCCACAAACATATAACCCCCTGTATTAATGTCATGGTTTGATGATTCTAAATTCAAATCAAAATGAAATATACATCAAAAGGAGAACGCATACTTTCAAAATACATTTTTTTCTCCGAACAAAACATAATTTGTATGACTTTGCAAAATCAGGAAATGTTATGATTATTTCTTGTCCCTTTTTCCAACTACAAACAAAAAAAGATAGCATTTGAAATTATAACACATTTAAACGTTTTTTGGTCACATTTTCTCTACCATGGAAGGCACTGGCATTGATCTGGGGGGGGGGGGAAGGGGGGGGAGGACGAGATGGGGGTAAGATCCCCCCACTTTATGAGGTGCGGGATGACCTGTATTATTATCCCCCAGTTTTTGGAGGTCGTGCAATAACAGAAATAATAATCACCTGCTCCTATCTGTCAAGCATGCCCTACATTTTCTTAAAAATACTTCAAACGAAAGGCATTGAAATCATACTTCTACAATGCACTAAAACATGATTTTAATACATCAAATTTCAAAAGGTCCCTCCCCTCCCCCCACTCGGTTGCTCCACTCCCTTGCCGGGTACCCCAAGGCCGGTGATCAGTGATCGCTCAGGTCCTGCACTTTCAAAAATGCTCCACGGCCCCTGTATTACCTTGCTGGAGATGCGATTGTTTTCCGTATCGTATCTCGGGTCGCTCTGCATCGTGGAGCTGGACATCCATCATGGAGCTAGAGGCCTTGCTCGGGACTGACTTTGAGGCCCACCACGGGGCGTGGACCTACCATCAGAACCGAATCCTTGCCTGGGATCGATGCCAACCGCGGCCTGCGGACTTTAACATCAAGGAGCTCGCGGTCCGATGTCGGGAAGCTCCAAAACTGCACGACGTTCGACTAGCCCGACCTGGGGCAGATGACCTAGCGTGGGGAGCTGATATTCCCCCCAATGCAGGAGCTTGATCGCTCCGGCGAGGAGGCCCGCCACGGGCTACAGGAGAAAGATCGTTCCATCAATGGAAGATAAGGAGCTCCTGACCGCTGGAGGACAAAGAAGGGAGAGATTTAACTTTTTTTCACCTTCCATCACAGTGAGGAATGTGGAGGAGTCAATGTGGTGGATGATTATGTTAAAATGTATTTTGTGTGCAAAGAAGAATGGGCAAATATTTCAGTCTCTAGATGTGCAAAGCTGGTAGAGACATACCCCAAAAGACTTGCAGCTGTAATTGCAGAGAAAGGTGGTTCTACAAAGTATTGACTCAGGGGGGCAGAATACTTTTGCATGCCACACTTTTCAGTTTTTTATTTGTAATAAAATTTGGAAACCATGTATCATGTTCCTTCCACTTCACAATTATGCACCACTTTGTGTTGGTCTATCACATAAAATCCCAATAAAATACATTTACGTTTGTGGTTGTAACATGACAAAATGTGGAAAAGTTCAAGGGGTATGGAAACTTTTGCAAGGCACCCAGGCACCTACCACCTTCTGTGTAAAATATCTGCCCTGCACATCTCATTTAAACCTTGACTTGATCACATTAAAACTATGTCTTTGACATTTCCACCTTGGGAAAAAAGTTATGACTGTCTCACTTCTCTATGCTTCTCATAATTTTATATAATTCTCTCGGATCTCCTGTTAACCTCTGGCATTCCAGAGAAAATAATCCAAGTTTATCCTCCAACCTCTCCTTGTAGCTAATTCCACCTAATATAAACGGCATTCTGGTAAACCTCTTCTGCACCCTCCCCAAAGCCTCCACTTCCTGTAATGAGGTGACCACAACTGCTTGCAATACTACAAATGCAGCTTAATCAAAGTTTTGTGGACGTAGCCTGGATTATCACGTAAACCCTTCCCTTGACTCCATCTCCATTTCATGCTACCTCGGTAAGGCCACTATAATAATCAAGGAAGAGTCTCACCCTGGTCAATCCGTCTTCTTCCCTCTATCATCAAGCAAGAGATACAGAAGTGTAAAAATGCATACTTCCAGATTCAGGGACAGTTTCTTCCCAGTTGCTATCAGGCAACTGAACCACCCTATTACCAGCTACAGAGTGGTTCTGACCCACCATCTACCTCTTTGGAGATCTTTGAACTATCTTTAATAAGACCTTACTTAATAAGGTCTACTTAATAAGACCTTATTATTTCCTTTATCCTTGTACACTGTGGACAGCTTGATTTAGTTTAGTTTAGTTGAGAGATACAGCGTGGAAACAGGTCCTTCTGCCTACCAGGTCCGCACCGACCATATTAACACTACCATACACAAATTTTCACATTTACGAAGCCAATTTACCTGCATACCCGTACTTCTTTGGAGTGTGGGAGGAAACCAAAGATCCCGGTGAAAATCCACGCAGGTCATGGGGAGAACGTAAAAAACTCCATAGGGACGGCACCCTTAGTCGGGATCGAACCCGGGTCTTCAGTGCTGTAAGGCAGCAGCACTACCGCTGCACCACCGTGCAACCATGTATAGTTTTCTCACTGACCGGATAACGTTGCAACAAAAAAGCTTTTGACTGTACCTTGGTACACGTGACAATAATGAGCTAAACTAAGATAAACTAAACAAAACGAAACTTACAGAGTTGCATCATGACTTCCTCCCTTTTATACTCACTGCCCCGACCAATGAAAGTGAGCGTAACATTCTATCTACTTGAGTTGTCACTTTCATGGAGCCATGTATCTGGACCCCAAGATCCCTCTGCACAACAATGACTTCAAGCATCTTGCCATTAACTGTATACCTTCCCCTTACAATTGACCTCGCAAAATGCAACACCTCGTACTTGCTCTTGACCATTCTTCAGGCCGATGGAATAGGGGGGAGTCAATACATTTTAGAATGAGTTTAATTGTTTCCTAAGGTTTGCCAAATTTAGCATGTGTTCTTAACAACTTTATTTATCAATTCACTGCTAGTACGGAAAGCTTCACCTCTCACAATTTGTATTAATATTGGTTATTATTGTCACGACTAGCGAGATACAACAAAAAACCTTCTTTGCTTGCTTCGGGGCCTGTCCCGCTTCTGCGATTTTATAGGCGACTACAGGTGACTAGGCTGTCGCCACATGGTCGCAGATGGTTGCCAGGGTGTCGCCTGTATGGTTGTGAGTAGTCTCCTCAGTCGCCGCCGTCTTTCTGGTCACCGCTGGATTTTCAACATGTTGAAGATTTTCAGCGACAGTGGCGACCGTGGGTTTGACGCCAACAAGGGTAGCTTGACGTAGGTTGTCGCCAGGTTAACGTAGGTTGTCACCAAGATGTCGTAGGTTGTCGCCAGGTGACGTAGGTTGTCGCCAGCGCTGACTTCGGTGAATTGTTGTATTCCCCGGCAGTCGCCTAAAAGAATCGTCTAAGTGGGACAGGCCCATTAGTCCGGTCACCGTTTTTTCGACGACCTGCTACGACTATGGCAGTTGCCAGCAGTTGCCAGCAGTTGCCTATAAATCGCTCCAATGTGGTAGGCCGAAGACACATTTTTGGTGATATTTACGCTCAGGAACTTGAATTGTAGGTGATATTTAAGAACCAAAATCAATTTATTTTTACCTATGGCTTTCATCATTTCTTTTCTTTCATTTATTATTTTGTTACCATTGACAGATTATCCAAATTTATCATTGTTTGAAATTTTTACATTAAGAATAAACATTCCTGTTTATAACTATTTAACCATCAGATCGATGTTTGATAATGCGCTCGTATTTTTATATTTAAAGGCCATTTTCATCCACTTCACTGTATGGTAACAGCATTGTGTTTGCATAATATTTCCCTCGAATATTTAATTGCCAGTTTTTCTTTGTTTATTGTTACCTTTGTTTATTGTCTTAAAGTCATCCACCTTATCTGGCCCAGACATGGAACAAAGCATTAGAGTCAAGGGCACAGCTTTGGATCTTTCATTGTCTTAGTCTCACAACTGTATCAGGCACCTTTATCCTGGACCCCATTCTAAACATACCAGATCAAATAGTTCTCTGTTAATTTTATGAATTTCATCCTTCTTTAAAAGATCTCAACCATCATCGCAGACGATGTCTGTAATTAAAGGTGTATGTAATTAGTACCCTTCTTACTCTGATGTTCTTTTTATTTGCTTCAGTAAATCCATATCAATTTCTTCTTTTTGCTCTGGTGGGCTATAACAATTTCCAATCATTAACTTCTTTCCTTCACTTGACAAGTTCTGCCTAAATTGATTCAGTCCTTCCCTTGTCTGAGGTTCATTCTCTTTTGATTATTGCCAGATCACTTCTTTTTAACAATGCTTTAACTTCCCATGTATTTTTTATATTCCTTTGATCCTTACAATGAGAAATCTGCAGTTATTTGAACTGTGTCTCCAGCAAGCTGATTATATCTATCATTTACTTACTTATGTATTATCCAAGCTTCAGTGCTTTATTTGTTATCCCTTGTATTTTACTGCAAAAATATCACAAATTATTGGTGTCTTAACAAATTAAATGATTATGAAATTTAATTGTTCATAAAATAACAGAGGGGCCCGCCTGCGCAGTGTTTAACTGTATTAACAAAATATATTTCAAGCATGTGCACTTAACAATAACAAAGGCTCCAAGAAGATTTTGAGTTTTTCATAATGGTGCAAAGCAAATTAAAAATGACAGAATAATTAAAAAGTAGGAACGAAAACTTTATGTTAATTTTAGTTTTAGTTTTAGATACAGCGCAGAAACAGGCCCTTCGTCCAATTGAGTCCGCACCGACCAGTGATCCCTGCACATTAATGCTTTGCTGCACACACTTGGGACAATGTTTTTACATTTATACCAAGCCAATTAACCTACAAATCTGCACGCCTTTGAAGTGTTGGAGGAAACTGGAGAACGCACAAACTCCGTAGAGGCAAGCACGCCTATTGAGGATCGAACCCGGGTCTCTGGTGCTGTAAGGGAGTAACTCTACCGTTATGCCACCATGCCACCCGATCTAGTGTAGTGTTCTCTGATCCCCTAAACAACTTTATTTTTAAGGATGGCGCGGTGGCACAACTGATAGAACTACTGCCTCACAATGCCAGAAACTCAGGTTTGCTCCTGACCTCGGGTGCTGTCTGTATAGAGTTTGCACATTCTCCCTGTGATCCCACGGGTTTTATCCGGGGGCTCCAGTTTCTTCCCAAATCCCAAAGACGTGCAGGTTTGTACGTTAATTGGCATCTGTAATTTGTCCCAGATTTGTAGGGAATGTGAAAACATAGAACTATTGTGAACAGGTGATCGACTGCTAGTGTGGACTCAGTGGGTCGGTGGGCCTGTCATAGTGTATCCCTAAACAAAACAAATCTATCAATGAATTATTTTTGAAGCTGATGAAAGTCGATAATTGATCAGATCATCAAGTTGAGGACAGAATGCCAGGAGAGCTACCTTCTCTTCAAATAGCCATGCATTTTGTACCCATGTAACCAGCTGGTTAAGCATCCCAACCAACAGATGGTGCTTCCAAAACTATTTCATTTTTACTACAGAATGCAAATTTATATCAAGCTGTTTGATTTCATAAATTTCTTCATGCAGAAAAAGTGATTTTTCATTCAATGCAAATAAATAAATGTGGCTTTTTTTGTAAAATTAATGGAATTTTTTTTCTAAAGTGGTTATCTCAGAAACATCAATATTAAATAGTAATATGAAAATATCCCAGCATTGTCATGGTCTGGTTTACATTTCAGTCCATTATATAAACTTTCTCAGTTACGTTCCTATTACTCTGTATTCTCATGCTGAACACTAGACTAGGTCAATCCATTTTGTATGAACTGCACTAAATGTCATGACTCATTGGAACATAAGCTGCTGTCATACAAGGCTGAAAGAGATATGAACTTGATTATTCTTGTCTGGACGAGCGCACCTACTTCTTCATGTCCATTGAAATCTTGGGATATCCCATCCTTGGGATACACTGGGCTTCCCCAACTAATGAACTACTCCCGGTAAACCTGTCCTAATCATTTACCTGAATAATGAGCCAATTCCATCCAGGTACCCTATGGCATATCCTCCCGGGCTTTTCGGGCCAATTCCTGGCTTTGAATGACAATGTTGAGAAAATCAGGAGAGTTTATGACCCAACTCAGAGCCACAAGAAGGTACCTGCCCTATATCCAAATCAGGATGCAGATTTGTGAAAAACGACAAACGTTTTAATGTACTGGAAGATTTTGCAAATTAATTTCTTCAATAACCATGTATTCATTTGGTGAAATCTTGGGATACCCCATCCCTGGCTATCACCCATACTCTTACGTTTCCAATAGTGGGAGAGTCTAGGACCAGAGGTTTTTGCCTCAGAATCAAAGGGTGTTCCTTTGGGAAGGAGATGAGGAGGAATGTCTTTTGTCAGAGGGTGGTGAAACTGTGAAATTCATTGCCACAGAAGGCTGTGGAGGCCAATGGATATTTTTAAGGCAAAGAGAGATAGATTCTTGAATAGTATGGGTGTCAGGGATTATGGGGAGAAGGCAGGAGAATGGGGTTGAGGGGGAGAGTTAGATCAGCCATGATTAACTTGATGGCCAAATGGCCTAATTCTGCTCCTATTACTTATGAACCTGAAATGACCAGATGATATTTTAGGTCTCAATGGAAGAGTCAAGGGTCAAGATTCAAGAGTGTTTTATTGTCATGTGTCCCAGGTAGAACAATGAAATTCTTACTTGCTGCAGCACCACAGAATATGAAAACATAGTACACTGCAAACAATATGATAAACAAGAGAGAAAAGAAAGTCCAGTGTGTATATATACGCATACCCACACGTACCTACATATACACGTACACAAATGCACACACACACACACATACATATATATATATGTATATATATGTTTTGTTTTGTTGTTGTTCGTCCTTCGTAGTCAAAAAAGACCATGACTTCACTGTTTTTGTTTGTGGGTCCGGAGGTGATTGGTGAGACCAATCCGGGTCCGAGCATATGCATATCGCTCGCATATGGGACACAGTAGTGTGGGTGCTACAGTAGAAGTTGAAGTGGCTCGAGCCTTGCGCGCGGCGCGTTTTCTCTGAGCTTCTGCAGTGCGCTTCATCTCAGCTTCACGCGCTCCTGTGGTGATCTTGCTTCGCTCAGTTGGGCAGTACGGGTTGTGAAGTCATGACTTGTGCGTGACTTGAATTAAAGTGAGGGAGAGTTGCACAAATCGTCAGCCTCACTCTCTCGTCCCAGCCTATCTGGATCCAGTGGCAAGACATAGTCAAGATGGCTGCCGATAGGTCAGGATGCAGTGGATGGCCACCAGTGTTCTACGTGAACATTGTGCCCTAATTGTGCTCCACAACGCTTTGCTTGGCCCACATTCCTACCTGTTGGACCACCAAATGGTGGTCTCCTCCACGTATTCCGCCAGATCCAGTCTTCACCTGAATAATGTAATAGCCACAAGGCAGTGGAGGTTTGCATTTGGTGTTTTCCTTCACCCCTTCAGGGTGCTATATGGAGGATTCCTGTGCATGACTTTGTTTAACATGGGGAGACTGGTGCACAGGCAGCCACCCTTCGGTCATTGACAAATCTGGGTCAGGATCCAGTGGCATGGAGTGGACCGGAGACCCTTTTCTGCTGCAGCCTTTATCTGCCTTCCCAGCCGTTGTGACACTCCACTAAGGTCAGCCATCGTCCGCCGCCTGTTCCGCCGTTGAGTACTTGGTTGGGTTGCTCTTTGTCAGAGACTTCCCCCTCGACCTTACCGCCATGGGTGACCCCACCAGGAGCATAGCTCCAGATGGCATCGCTCTCTGGATCACAGGTCCACATAAGCTTCTCCACCACGACAAGGTGACAGTCCACAGAGAGGATATGTATGTGTGTGTGTGCGTGTGTGTGTGTGCGCGCGCGCGCTTGTGGGGGAAAGACTACTGCAAAACATTGTGAACACTGCCCAGTCCATATATATATATATATATATATATATGGGTGTGTGTGTGTGTGTACTTGTGGGTATGTGTATATATATACACACAAACACACACACACACACACACAAACATATATATATATACATACATACTCAAAAAACAAACAATAGTGATACAATAATAATAATAATAATAATAATAGTAATAGTAATAATAGGCTATTGAAATTCAGAGCTTATTTGAGGTTGTAGTGTCTAATAGCCTGATGGCTGTGGGGAAGGAGCTGTTCCTGAACCTGGACGTTAGAGTTTTCAGGCTCTTGTACCTTCATCCCGATGGCAGTAGTGAAATGAGTGTTTAGCCAGGATGGTGCTGGCTGCCTATTTGAGGCAGCGACTCCGATAAATCCCTTCGATGGTGGGGAGGTCAGAGCCGATGATGACCTGGGCAGTTTTCACAAGGTTTTGCAGTCTTTTCGGCTCCTGGGCGTTCAAGTTGCTGAACCAGGCCATGATGCAACTAGTCAATGTGCTCCCCACTGTACACCTGTAGAAGTTCAAGAGAATCCTCTCTGACAGACCGGATCTCTGTAATCTTCTCAGGAAGTATAGGCGTTAATGTGCTTTATTTATATTTGGAACCAGCTAATATTAGCAAATTAATGAGGTGAGGGTAAATTAAGTCAAGTCAATTTTATTCGTCACATACACATACAAGATGTGCAGTGAAATGAAAAGTGGCAATGCTCGCAGACATGCGCAAAAAAAACAACAAACAAACAACCAAACAAACTACAAACAGAATGGAACAGAATCACATGTCCTCTTACATATTAAATATTGTGGGCGGCAGGAAAAAGGGGAAAAAAAAAAGCAATTTTTTAAAAACCAGTAGAGTGGCACCGTAAAGTCAGTCCCTGGTGAGATAGGATCCTGGTGGCTAATGGCCTCTGGGCAGAAACTCCTTCTCATCCTCTCCGTTCTCACAGCATAACAACGGAGGCGTTTGCCTGACCGTAGCAGCTGGAACAGTCCGTTGCAGGGGTGGAAGGGGTCTCCCATGATCTTATTGGCTCTGGAGTTGCACCTCCTGATGTATAGTTCCTGCAGAGGGGCGAGTGAAGTCCCCATAGTGTGTTCCGCCAAACGCACTACTCGCTGCAGAGCATTCTTGTCCTGGGCAGAGCAATTCCCAAACCAGATTGTAATGTTTCCGGACAAGATGCTTTCCACAGCCGCTGAGTAGAAGCACTGGAGGATCCTCAGAGACACTCTGAATTTCCTCAATTGCCTGAGGTGGTAAAGGCGCTGCCTTGCCTTACTCACGAGTGCTGCAGCGTGTGATGTCCATGTCATATCCTCAGAGATGTGGACTCCCAGGTATTTAAAACAGCTCACCCAATCCACAGTATCCCCATTTATCCTCAATGGTGTGTTCGTCCTCGGATGATGTGCCCTCCTAAAGTCCATGATCAGCTCCTTCGTTTTTTTGATGTTCAAGAGGAGGCTGTTGTCCTGACACCAGAGTGCCAGATCAGCCATCTCTTCCCGGTAGGCCTTCTCATCGTTGTCTGAGATCAGGCCCACCACCACAGTGTCATCAGCAAACCTGATTATCGAGTTGGAGCTGAACCTAGCCACACAGTCATGTGTGTACAGGGAGTACAATAGGGGGCTGAGGACGCAACCCTGGGGGGATCCTGTGCTCAGGGTGAGGGACTTTGATGTATTCCCTCCCATCTTGACTACCTGGGGCCTGGCGTTGAGAAAGTCCAGGGCCCAGACACACAGGGGGGGGTGTTGAGCCATAATTACAGTAGCTTCTCGGCCAGTCTGCTGGGGAAATACGACCATGACAACCCATCTAAGCCAGTCCAATTTGCCCATATTCGTTGTCAAGCATATTGATGCTTGACAACGAATGTCACTAATGGTTGCATGATGTTCAGTTCCGTTCACACCATCTCAGTTAATGATGCAACCAACATTCACAGACAATAGGATTTAACAGGGTATTGAGGATAGAAGTTGTGACATTATGTTGCAGTTGTACAAGACATTGATGAGGCCGCATTTGGAGTAGTATGTTCCGTTTTAGTCACTCTGCTATACGAGCGATGTCATTAAGCTGGAAAGGGTACAAAGAAGATTTACGAGACTGTTGTTAACATTCAAGGCCCTGAGCTACAGGAAAAGGTTGCGTAGGTAGGACTTTATTCTTTGGAGCATAGAGCACTGAGGAGTGATGTTATAAAGGTGTATAAAATCATGTGGGGAATAAATAGGGTGAATGCGCAGAGTCTTTTACCCAGAGTAGGGAAATCAAGAACCAGAAGTCTTCGAGTTAAAGAGGGGGACAATACTTAATTGGAATTTGTGGCGCAACTTTTTCACTCAGGGGGTGGTGTGTATATGAAACAAGCTGCCAGAGGAGGTAGATGAGGCAGGTAAAATAACAGTATTTAAAAGACAATTGGACAGAAACATGGATAGGAAAGGTTTAGAGGGATCTGTCCAAATGTGTATAAATGGGACTGCTTACTCGAGGCATTTTGGTTGGCATGGACAAATTGGGCTGAAGGAACTGTTTCTGTGCACTCTGACCATCTCTAAAATCCAGACAATATTCAGGACTGATGAGATTGTTCTGCTGGGTGCTGGCATAGACTCGAGTGCCAAATAGTCTCCTTTTGTGTGGTAGTAAGTAAGGAAATTCTGATTATAATCATGCTGCAGTGTCTGTGTTTAATGTTGTATTTGCATTGCAGCAGTGACTTTTGAAATATCGTAGACACAAAATGCTGGTGTAACTCAGCGGGACTGGCAGCATCTCTGGAGAAAAGGAATGGATGACTTTTCGCGCCAAGAACCTTCTTCAGATTAGCAAATAGTCTGAGAAATACTGTCCTTCATTGGATTCATAGCACACCAGGACATGTTGAAAAGAGCATGAACAAACACTAAAGACGCAAATGTTTTCTTTGGGAAAGGAGCTCAAGGATATTGGCCCAGTGGTGATGAAAAGTACATTCTAAATTACAGCATTGACTTGAAAATGGTGTTGATGTTACTGCATACTTGCTCACCTTGTCCTACAAGATGATAAGGGTTGTAGACACAAGAGACTGCAGATGCTGGAGTCTTGAGCAAAATACAAACTGTCAGAAGAGCTCAGCAGGTCAGGGAGCATCTGCAGATCCTTAAGCCAAATTGGTCCATGCCGACCAAGTTGCCCTGAGTAATGTAGTCCCCTTTATCCATATTTAGACATATATCTCTAAACCATTCCTATGTACCTGTCCAATTGTCTTATAAATGTTTTGGAGTTGGATCCTTCGTCAGTCTGAAGAGAGGTCCCGACCCGAAATGTCACCTGCCCATCTATAAATTTAGGAAAAATAATTATTTCAATCAATATGAATATGACTCCATTATATGAATATGGTTTCTGGCCAATATGTTGGCAGTTGGATTAGACTGGACAGTAAATTTTCGGTCTGCAGGAACATGATAGTCTGAATACCTTCTGCCTATGCTGCGAAATGCTGAGCTTCATTAATTCTACAACACAGGATTGTTGCCTGATCCACTGTCTTCCCCCAGCTCTCCTATCTTAGCTCCAGCTTTGTACTCCTGCAGTTCCTTATGCCTCCACTGATACCTCTCAATGCCACAAGAGTGACTGCTTTTTGTATGAAAACCTGGACATAGATGGAAAATAAATAGACTCTTCATTATCAATTTTAGTTCAAATTTGTCTAAACTGTATGCAAGATCTTGAAGCTTTCTTCACTTTGACATCTGCCAATCCTTTAATATTACACGCAATTATATTACGACCAGCCCAGAGCAACAGGCAAATAGCACTGGCATATTTTTGCTGATTCATTTGGTGAATCAAATTGATAGGTTGTCTTTTAAAGCTAAATCTCTCATGACTTGCATCTTCAGTTGTATAAGGCCTTGTTGATGCATTCCAGCATGGGACATGCTATCAGCAGCAAAACTATGAGATTTGAAATGGCTTGCTCTTGATCTTTGCTGCCATTTAGATACTTCTATACTGATATTCTGTGACTTATTTATTTTATTTACGTTGCTTCAGTTCATTATTGCCCAATTCTGTCAGCTCAACTGGTAGAAGTTTATAATTTCTTGTAAAACGCTGGAGTAACTCAGCGGGTCAGGCAGCATCTCTGGAAAAAAGTAGCAGGCGACGTTTCAGGTCAACACTGACTGCGAGATCTGCTGCCTTATTGGTCATTCAATCCAGGTACAATCCAAATTTAAATATAGAGTAGGAATAAGAGAGGGAATCCGAGGGGGACCTTTCTCAACCAGAGAGAGGTGAGTACGTGAAATGCTATGCTGGAATGAGTGGTGGAAGCAGAATTGTTGGCTGCAGTTAAGAAGTGTCTAAACTAGTACTCAAATTGCCTAGGTATACAAGGCTAAGTGGAACGTATTGGAAGATGGGAATAATATGTGTGGATAGTCAATGGTCACTGAAGATGTGAAGGGCCGAATGGCCTTTTTCATGCTGTACAACTCTCTGACAATGTTGGCTGGAGTTTGCACATTCTCCCTGTGACTGCATGGATTTCTTCCAAGTGCTCCTGTTTCCTCTCACATCTTTATGACATGCAAATTGGTTGTTTAATTAGCTATGGTAAATTGTCCTGCGTGTAGGTTAGGAATGGGAATGCGGAGACAGTAGGTTGCAGGGAACATTAGTCGGTGAATGGAATTGCTCTGTAAACTGGTATAGACTAGATAAGGCAAATGTCCTCCTTCTATGTTATAAGATAACATGGAAATTCTTTCAGGACTTCCCTGACAAAGCTTTCTCAACATTATGTACTGCCATATCATAAATGATTCTTTCAACTAAAGGTAGACAATAAATGATCTGACTCTGAATCAATGTATTTCTATAATGCCAGTAAACCTTCTAATCTATTGTTTTCTGTTTCCTTGCTTTTATTATCATAACTCCAGCACTGAATATATCCCAAGGACATATTTTAACCTTATGTTAGTATCTTTATCTCTATTTTCTTCTTGTAAATTCAGTTCATTTTCTAGACCATGACCGTACAATAACCATAGAAATAATCTATCCTTCAGTATTAAACAAGAGGTTTGCAGGGACTGTAAGAAGTTTTGAGTAGGTGGGAATGTGAAGCTGGGTGAAGCTGGGCTGGGATGAGCCTTTACCTCTTTCTGTGTAATCCTACTGAAAAAATGGCAGGGTTCACAGACCTGGTACATCATCGATACAGAACAGCATCCACAGTTGCACGTATTGCTTGGACGGAGAGTCAAAGAGAGATATAGCCTGGAAACAAGCCTACAGCCTATCAATTCTGCACCAACCATTAACCACCCATTTACGCTAATCCTACAATAATCCCACATCATCATTATCTCACTCCAGATTCTTCCACTTACTTATACACCAAGGGGAATTTATGGTGGCTAATTTGCCTACCAACACATAAACTGCCTGCAATCCTAGAGAGTCAGAGGGTGGAAGGTAGTGGAGTGGCAAGTACTAAGGAGAAGGTGCCAGGAAAACTGAAAGATCTGATCTGGATGGACTGCACCCCAGGGTTCTGAAGGAGTTGGCCTCAAAGATTGTGGAGGCATTAGTTGTGATATTTCAAGAATCACTCGAGTTAGGAGTGGTTCCTGAAGATTGGAAAATTGCGAATATCACTCCGCTGTACAAGAAGGGGAACAAAGCAGGAGAGCGGAAACTAAAGGCCGGTTAGCCTGACATTGGTGGTTGGTACGATTTTAGAGTCAAAGGATGAGGTTACACAAATTCAATGCTAGCATTTATATCAGGACTGGAGTGCAAAAACAGAGATGGAATGCTGAGGCTCTATAAGGCGCAGGTCAGAACGCATTTGGAGTACGGTGAGCAAATCTGGGCCCCATATCTGAGGAAGGATGTGCTCGCTCTGGAGATGGGCCCAAAGGAAGTTTACAAGAATGATTCTAGAAATGAGTGGGTTAGTATATGATGAGCGCTTGACAGTCCTGGGCCTCTATTCGCTGGAGTTTAGAAGGTTGAGGGGAGACCTCATTGAAACTTACAGAATAATGAAAGATATAGATAGAGTGTGTGTGGAAAGGATGTTTCCACTGGTGGGCGAGTCGAGTACCAGAGGTCATAGCCTCAGAATTAAAGGGTGTTCTTTTAGCAAGGAGATGAGGAGGAACTTCTTTAGTCAGAGGGTGGTTACTCTGTGTAACTCATTGCCACAAAGGGCTGTGGAGGCCAAGTCAGTGGATATTTTTTATGGCAGAGATAAACAAATTCTTGATTAGAACAGGTGTTAAGGGTTATATGGAGAAGGCAAGAACATGGGATTAGGAGGCAGGGATCACACATGATTGAATGGCGGAGGAGACCCGATGTGCCGAAAGTCCTAATTCTACTCGTATAACTTGTGAACTTGCAAAGACTTTGGGATGTGGGAAGAAACCGGAGCACCCGGAAGAAATTCACAAGGGTCACAGGGTGAACGTATAAACTTCTTTACTCAGAGAGTGGTGGCTGTGTGGAATGATCTTCCTGCAGAAGTGGTGGAGGCAGGATCGATTTTAACATTTAAAAGTAAAGTGGATAGGTACATGGACGGGAAGGGAATGGAGGGGTATGGTCTGAGTGCAGGTAGATGGGACTAGGGGAAAATAAATGGTCGGCACGGACTGGAAGGGCCGAGAAGGCCTGTTTCCGTGCTGTAATTGTTATATGGTTATATGGTTCACACAGGTTGCACCCGAGGTCAGGATTGAACTTGGTTCTTTGGTGCTGTGAGGTAGCGCTTCTACTCGCTGTGCCACTGTGCTGCCACTGGTGCTGGGTGAGGACTGGAATCTGAAAGAGAACATGGAGGAAAGTAAGAAGAAATTAAACCTGATTCTGCCACTGGGAAAGGTGGAACTCACAGACCTAACAGTCTTCTATGTCTTCATCAAAGGCTTGAGCACAACATCATCTTTTGAGACAAAAAACTAATTGCATCCCTTCACCTTCATTAAGCCTGATAAATTTGCTTCAGTGCCTGACAGTCATCACTTTGTTCTTTTGGGCAGAAGTGAATATGAACTTTAATGAAGGCTGACTTTTCATCTCATCTTTGATTTATAATGAAGGTAAAGGCTTAAATTGTAACCAATTTTTTTCTGATATTCAGAAGACTTTTTCACTCCCTGAAGAAAACCAAAATTGTAAACTCATCAACTTTCCACCAGTAGGCCCCACATAATTCTGCTCACAGAAGCAAGACAATACAAGTGAGGAGGGCAGTGGAGGAGTGCACATGTCTGGTAAAGACATTTGGAGCAAAGTTTGTGAACTATGTTTTGATAGTTAATAGAACAGTTCCTTAAAGATAAGTAAACAAGACCTGGTTTTCCTATTACCAGCTACCATCCAATGTTCTCTCTGTTGCATTTTCTTGTATGTCATTTTTTTGCAGGGTGAATTATGATCTGATATGAATTACTAGTATTAGTGTGAATGTGAATCCACTCTAAGTGCCTCCGATAGACTGCAAGGAACATCCTGCAACCTGAACTGTTCAAACCTGCTTCTTAAAGACAGATGGCACAATCAATTATTGGATTGCAACATCTGTTGATATTTAACTGAACAAATCACTTATTTTTGTTGATTATCCCCCAATTTCACTTTTGTATTTTCTGACCTTTTTGTCACTACTTTACTTCACTCTTCTTGTGTGCCTCTCATTGCCTAGATAACATTTCAGAACTGAACATAGATTGAGTGCAAATACTAAAGAAAATGTAAGGTTTTTAGTATAACACACTTCAAACTCTTTACAACAACCAAAAGTCCATTATTTCTATGACTTGCTCTGCAGAATTAGCATTGCTGTGAACATTATTAAAGCTATTGACTCATTCAAAGAACTTGATGAAACAAAATTCTGTAGATATGAGATGCCTCCAGGTGTGAACTCTTCTTTCCATGTCACTGTGACCCTGTAGATGAGAATACAGCTTTCATCGTGATATCTAACTTAACAAGTTTAACTGTTTTGCTTTAAAGGCGTGACAGCTGGGTGCTGAATTTCAGTGACAGCTTGCTAGGAAGGTGATGGCCTTGCAATGAATTCAGAAGACCCCTCATCTGGTCAGCTCTGTTTGATGACGATAAGACTGTACATTGTGGTGCTTTCCACGATGAGTCTAGTTGCTTGGTGCCTTGCCAATGTTAGAGGCAATTGTCTGATCCCTAATTATCCCCAACACAGATTTAGTTTAGTGAGAGATACCTTTGGCCCACCGAGTTCGCACTGACCAGCGATCCCCGCACATGAACACTATCCTACACACACTGGGGACAATTTACACTTATACTAAAGCAATTAACCTACAAATCTGTACGTCTTTGGAGTGTGGGAGAAAACCGAAGATCGGAGATTGTATGTTCGCCCCGTGACCGGGGAGAACATTCAAACACCCATAGTCGGGATCGAACCCAGGACTCCGGTGCTGCAAGCGCAGTAAGGCAGCAACTCTACCACTGCGCTACCATGCTGCCCCTTTCAATCTGGCCACCTTCTCCACATATGCATCAATATATTTGAGAAAGCAAGCAGGGTCGTCAGCAAGGCCTTTGAATCATTGGTTTTGGAATTCATCTATATGTCCTACATGGGTGTTGGAGCAAGTAAATATTTAACTCCAAAGTTTTAAAAAACAAATTCTCTATGGCAGTAGTATGAGTATTCCTGGGCCTGGCTTCCACAGTGTTTATGATCTTACCACAGAGAATTCCACTAATGCTACCATAATCTTCTTGTTACATTGGTAACCATCCATTTATTTGGGGATAATCTCCAGGAATTGATTGATCCAGATTGTTTCCAACACCATTTTGCATGATTTCCATGGAGATGACTGATGTGTAAATGAACCGTTTGGGTCAAAAGTCTCCGAGTGTAATAAGCAGGGTGAATAATGATTATAAACCTAGTGAACACGTTAAATCATTAACAAGCATTTGAGTCCAAAACCACTCTGTCTTCCTAATCCATGCACTGCCATTCTTCAATCAAGTCTACATATTGCCATGGAGTTTAGCCACAGTCGCGTGCGTACTGTAGTGTTATGTCAAGTAATGTGCGCAGTGGCATTACATCCTGATTAGAAGCTGGGGTAAGAGCAGAAGATAGTCACAAAATGCTGGAGTAACTCAGCAGGACAGGCAGCATCTCTGGAGAGAAGGAATGGGTGACGTTTTGGGTCGAGACCTTCTTCAAAAGCCTGAAATATCACCCATTCCTTCTCTCCAGAGATGTTACCCATCCTGCTGAGTTACTCCAGCATTCTTGTCCATCTTCAGTTTAAACCAGCATCTGCAGTTCTTTCCTACACTATACAAAATAATAGAAGAGTTTGTAGTTGATGAAGGGAGCAAAATGTTAGATGTCCTTGCACTGGTCACACTGGTGACACTCTCAGCTCTCTGCTCCCACTGCCTCCCCTTCAAGGATAGCAGGAATGACATTGAGGCTGATAGCTGGTGCATAGTGTCATGCAGCACTTTTCGTCTGCAAATTAAAAATAGAAGCAGTTGTCAGTGAGGCACAAGAGGTTGAGGATAGGTTTGAAGCAAGGGATGAATGGTGGTAGAGATGAAGGAGAACTTGTGGTAGAAGCGGATTAAATACCAACATCCACCAGCAGGACCGCGAGCCAAACCAAGCTGTAACGCATCCACATCGGATGCTTTCTACAGTACAGTGAAGTTGGCAGGAATCATAGAATCATAGAAAATAGGTGCAGGAGTAGGCCATTCGGCCCTTCGAGCCTGCATCGCCATTCAATATGATCATGGCTGATCATCCAAATCAGTATCCTGTACCTGCCTTCTCTCCATACCCCCTGATCCCTTTAGCCACAAGGGCCACATCTAACTCCCTCTTAAAATAAAGCCAATGAACTGGCCTCAACTACCTTCTGTGGCAGAGAATTCCACAGACTCACCACTCTCTGTGTGAAAAATGATCTTCTCATCTCGATCCTAAAAGACTTCTCCCTTATCCTTAAACTGTGACCCCTTGTTCTGGAGTTCCCCAACATCAGGAACAATCTTCCTGCATCTAGCCTGTCCAACCCCTTAAGAATTTTGTAAGTCTCTATAAAATCTCCCCTCAATCTCCTAAATTTCAGCAAGTACAAGCCGAGTCTATCCAGTCTTTCTTCATATGGAAGTCCTGCCATCCCAGGGATCAGTCTGGTGAACCTTCTCTGTTCTCCCTCTATGGGAAGAATGTATTTCCTCAGATTATGAGACCAAAACTGTACACAATACTCCAGGTGTGGCCTCACCAAGACCCTATACAACTGCAGTAGAACCTCCTTGCTCTTGTACTCAAATCCTTTTGCTATGAATGCCAACATACCATTCGCTTTCTTCACAGCCTGCTGCACCTGCATGCCTACTTTCAATGACTGGTGAACCATGACACCCAGGTCTCGTTGCATCTCCCCCTTTCCTAATTGGCCACCGTTCAGATAATAGTCTACCCTCCTGTTTTTGCCGCCAAAGTGGATAACCTCACATTTATCCACATCATACTGCATCTGTCATGCATTTGCCCACTCCCCGAACCTATCCAAGTCACCTTGCAGCCTCCTAGCATCCTTCTCACAGCTAACACAGCTTCATGTCATCTCCAAACTAGGAGATGTTACATTCAATTCCCTCATCCAGATCATTAATATATATTGTAAATAGCTGGGGTCCCAGCACCGAGCCTTGCGGTACCCCACTAGTCACTGCCTGCCATTCTGAAAATGACCCGTTTACTCCTACTCTTTGCTTCCTGTCTGCCAGCCAGTTCTCTATCCACATCAACACTGAACCTCCAATACTGTGTGCTTTAAGTTTGAATGCTAATCTCTTATGTGGGACCTTGTCGAAAGCCTTCTGAAAGTCCAGATACAACACATCCACAGGTTCTCCCTTATCCACTCTACTAGTTACATCCTCAAAAAATTATATAAGATTCGTCAGACATGATTTACCTTTCATAAATCCATGCTGACTTTGTCCAATGATTTTGTCCAATGAATCGTTGGAGACTTCCTTAGCCTTCTGAGGAAGTAGAAGCAATGGTGTGCTTTCTTGGGAAATAGTTCAATGTTGCTTGTCCAGGGTAAAGTGCCTGTGATATTTATGCCTAAACTCTTGAATTATCCACTTTATATGCTGACTGGGCGTGTACACTACCTTGTTTCTTGAAGTCAATAATTAACTGCCTTGCTAACATTGAGGGAGATGTTGATGTTGGATTGGAGTTGCTGAATAGACCTGAACATCTGCAATCCTACCTCAACAAGGGAACACAAAAGACCATGTGGGAGAAAACTATGCACTACTATGGACTTCTAATTTTTTCTGCACTCTTTTTTTTTGCACAATCACTTTCTTTTCACTGAATTATACAATTTATATTTTGTGTGTGCTCTGGGTCTTTGTGCCTGTGATATTGGTGCAACATGATTCTCATTGTACCTGTATCTCACTGTATGTGTGCATATGACAATAAACCCGACTTGACTCCTCTCTGGATGAAATTTAATTTGTCATATTATTGTCCAACAGAGCAGAATAACTATATCCTCCTGCATTGTAGCAGCTTTAGAAACATAGAAACATAGAAAATAGGTGCAGGAGTAGACCATTCGGCCCTTCTAGCCAGAAATGCCATTCAATATGATGATGGCTGATCATCCAGAATCAGTACCCCGTTCCTGCTTTCTCCCCATATCCCTGGATTCCGTTAGCCCTAAGAGCTATATCTAACTCTCTCTTGAATACCTCCAGTGAATTGGTCTCCACTGCCTTCTGTGGCAGAGAATTCCACGGACTCACAACTCTCTGGCTGAAAAAAAAAATCTTCATCTCAGTCCTAAATGACCTACCCCTTATTCTTAAACTGTATACCCTGGTTCTGGACTCCCCCAACATCGGGAACACGTTTCCTGCATCTAGCGCGTCCAATCCCTTAAGAATGTTATATGTTTCTATAAGATTCCCTCTCATCCTTCTAAATTCCAGTGAATTTGTTGTCAAACATGTCTTTTCTGCAAATGACCCCTACATTTAAATCTAAATCATTGATTTATACTAAATCAGGCAAGGAACTGAAATCAGTGGAACCCAACAGATAGCAGCTCCTCAATCTTAAAACATTCACCAGTCACTATGTTTCGCTTCTTGCAACTGGGCTAATCTGCCTCTCTCTCTTGACTCTTTACTTTTGTCACCATCCTGCCAAGATGCTGCCAAGATTATGTCAAATGGACTGCTCTTATCAAATTCCCCAGTTACTTTCTTAAAGGTATACTGAATTTAGTTATTCTAACTTCCCTAAGCAAATTCCTGTTGAATTTTCAGTTGTTCAATGGACAATGGTACTTTATTGTCATGTTTACCTAAGTACAGTTAAATTCTTTTCTCAAATACAGTTCAATGATAATCGTACTATACATTAGGCACAATCATATTAAGTGCAAGACAGTAGACCACACTGAGTAAGTACATACAAATTGCCACCTTTCAGGTGCCATCTTTGTACCCTTCATGTCCAAAGTTTTCAAAAGATGTTAGAGTCTTAACTTGGCCATAAGAGGCCAGGAGTTGCAGGGGTCTTCCTGGCCAGGTGATGTGTCGATGTCCTCTACCGCTGCTCCGCTGTTACATGCTGCTGCTGGCTGCATCCGTTCTGCATGCTCAGCGCCCGATCTAAAGGAGCTCTACCCTACTTCAGCCCCTCCAGCAGCCTACACCACTAACTATTAGATGCTGCTGCACCCGCTGAGTTTCTCCAGCTTTTTGTGTAACCTACACCACTAACTAGACCACTCCAATGCCTCCACTTGCCTGTGAATATGCCGGCCTTGGCCTCAGATGGCCATCGCTCAGCCTCTATACCGCAGGGCACCTCCCGCAGCCAGCCCAGAGCACCTCCGAGCACCTCCATGCTCACGGGAAATAAGCCTCCAGCCCACTCACCAGCATCGCTCTTTTATTGTGTCTGCCGCCGCCCCCATCTTGACTAGATTGTCCTCAAATAATTGAAGTCCTAGCAAGGTTACAACCTTAGAGGTGATTGCAATAATTTGCCATAATTTATTAAAGAGTTGGCCTATAATTACAGTTTATTCCCTCTTCCCTTCTTTGAACAATGATATGATGCTGGATTCTTTAACTCACTCCTGGAGCCAGGATGGATTGAAATAGTAGAAATCAGAGCATCTGCAGTTTCTTCCCTGGTATTTACAGTATTTAACATTAATTGTCAAAGATGCAAGATCCCTGAATACTTTCACTTTTATTATGATTATTCCATCCAGTTTTTCACAGTTGTGCTCCGTAAATACCAGCTCAGCATCATCACCCTCTTTTGTGAAGACAGACATAAGCAGTTCATGAAGAACCCTAATCATGTCCTCTCCTTCTTCACACAGGTTATCTTTTCGGTCCCTAAAAGGCCCACCTCTTTCTTTGTACAGTATATCGTTGTGTCCTTTGTTTGTTTAGAAAATATTCATGGATTTTCTTTGATGTTACATGCCATAGAATCATAGAAACATAGAAAATAGATGCAGGTGTAGGCCATTCGGCACTTTGTGCCAGCACTGCCATTCAATATGATCATGGCTGATCGTCCAAATTCAGTACCCCGTTCCTGTTTTTCCTCATCTCCCTTGATTCTCTTAGCCCTAAGAGCTAAATATAACCTTCTCTTGAAAACCCTTGAAAGCCAGTTCTTCTTTCTTTTTTTAATATATTTTTATTAGAGGCCATACATATAACAAATAATATAGCAATTTTTTCCAAATGTAGTTAATACATCTTTCCAAAATTATATAAATGTTAACAAAATATATATATTGGCCTCACTTTTTTTTATAGAGTGAAAGAAGTATAAAGAAAGAATAGTGAATAATTATAAGAGTATGATTATAGTTGATTAATATAAAGAAGAGAGAAATTAAAAATAAAATAAATAAATAAATAAAATAAATAAAATTTAAACAACAACAAAAAAATACTTGTGGAAAAGAAAACGGTATACAACTTATCAATGAATGGAGCAATTTCTAATTATAATATATAGAGACAAGTATATAAATGTGAGCTTAAACATTTTTGTTTGATCTTTCCACCGGGTACTCATTGAGTTTCAATGCTGAGCCCAGCTACCCCTTCATATAATCAGTGAATGGAGACCATATTTGTTCAAAAATCTCAGGTTTATCCATTAGGATAAATCTAATTCTCTCCAATTGTAATGTCTCCAACATTTCCGTGAACGCCAGTTCTTCTTGATATTTCTTTCCTAATTTTCTTTTAATTTCACTCCTTTCTATACTTTCTCCTGTATTTAGCTCCATTTATTTTTGCCTTATCCTACACTCCTATGTACTTGTCATCCATGGGTCCTGACAGTTGGCTACCCCATTCTTGTTCTTTGAAGGAAATATTCAACCTGAACCCTTTGTACCTCCTCCGTTAATGCTTCTCATTGCTCGGACACGGTATTACCTTCAAAGAGCTGCTCTCAATCCAGTTTTGCTAAATTACTCTTCAACCTAATAAAATAGTACTTAACTTAGTTTGGAACTTTTATTCCAATCTTATCTTCATCCTTTTACTATAGGTACAGTATGTTGACTGAATAATTATCTTTATTACAAGAATACTCTCTCCAATTTACTCACTTTCTGCATGCTCTGCTTCCTTCCATATTAATAGTTCCAGATTGCCTCTATTCTTGCTTGGCTTACTGGCTAGAAAACTTCTCCTGAATTAGCATTCCATGCACCCATTCCATTTTGTTACAATACTAGTGTCCCAGTTAGTACGAGAATAATTGAAACTCCCTCATTATTATTGCCCCCGCTGTTTGTAAGAAATTTCCCTACAGTTATGATAAGTAATTGAAATCAGAAATTTTACAAAATGGTGATTTAAGTGAAATGGTGGAGAGATTGATGATTTAATCGATCAGGTTATGAATGAATAAATATGTTTATTGTCCAAGTATGTTCACATACAAGGAATTTGCCTTGGTGCTCTGTTCGCAAGTGACAACGTGACATACAATGACAATGAAGAATGACACTTAAAACATTAAACCTTAATAATAAAACATGATCAATTAAACATGTGAATTAAAACAATACAAACAGCACAAACAGACTGGCTCATCCAGACCAAAAGGAGGCTACAGATATTTGGTTATTGAGTAGAACTACCACTCGTGGAAAAAAGCTGTTTTTATATCTGGCTGTGGCAGCTTTGACAGTCCGGAGTCGCCTTCCAGAGGGAACTGCTCCAAATAGTTTCTGGCCAGGGTGAGAGGGGTCAGAGATGATCTTACCCGCTCGCTTCCTGGCCCTTGCACGGTACATTTTGTCAATGGAGGGAAGGTTGCAGCTAACAACCCTCTCAGCTGATCGGACGATTCGCTGCAGCCTCCGGGTGTCGTGCTTGGTGGCTGCACCAAACCACACCATGATGGAGAAGGTGAAGACAGACTCTACGATGGCTGTATAGAATTTGACCATCATTGCCTGTGGCAGATTGTGCATCCTCAGCTGCCGCAGTAAGTTCATTCTCTGTAGTGCCTTTTTGACTGTGGAGTCGATGGTGGCCCCCATTTAAGGTCCTTGCAGATGATGGTTCCAAGGAACTTAAAAGACTCTATAGATGTGATTGTGGCAACAACTTATCGAACATTAACAAAGCTTGTCAGCTCTGGAAAGCTTGAAAAGTATTCACCACCTGACTTAGGAAAAGCTTCTTCCCCTTTGAATGGTTCTCCCTTAAGCTCGGGCGTAGTCCCAATCTTCCAACCCACCTCATTGCAAACTCTGGAACGCTAATGTTACAATGCCGAAAACTATATTCTGCACTCTGATATTGTTCCCTTTGCTCCATCTGCTCTACTTGTGCATGGCTCGGTGTACTCATGTACACAATTATCTGATTTAAATCGGAAAACATGCAAACAAAAGCTTTTCATTGGATTTCGGTACACATGCAATGTTTCCAGTGCAATTACCTGCAAATGAAATTCCTAAGCTTGATACCATGGTGGCAGATGAGCAACATAAACTAGATCATGAAACAGAAAAAACAGATATGTTTACCAGGGTTTACAGGTAGAGTGGAGCAGACAGCTGTAGGCTGGATATTACTTACATAAATGCAACAGCATTCATCCTCGAATCCTCCAAATATCTCCCGAAGACACTGCTGCAAATAATCAAAGGGGAGAAATTCACTGGTCAAGAATGACTTGCTAAGGATGAGCCAGTCATAAGTGCTGTTTGTATATGGGAATGGCCACCATTTTGTGGAAATATGGATTTGGCTTGCTTGGAGGTTGTGGGTCTCAAATGGCAAGGTTAAGTATCGCCTGAGCATCTTATGCAGCCTAATAATATCAAATATCTGGTAGCTGCCAAATCCACACCTAGCTCTCTGCCAGGGTCCAAGATGGTAAAAGACTTACAATGTTTCTAAATGTCCCTGATATTATAGTAAAATAATGAATAGTCTGAAGAAGGGTCTCGAACTGAAACGTCGCCTATCTCCTTCGCTCCTTAGATGCTGCTGCACCCGCTGAGTTTCTCCAGCTTTTTGTGTAACCCTCGATTCTACAGCATCTGCAGTTCCTTCTTTAACAATATAAGGGGCAACACAGTGGTGCAACTGATAGAGCTGCTGCTAACCTATGCCAGCGACCTGGCTTCGATCCTGACCTCAGGTGCTGTGTGTGTGGAGTTTGCACATTTTCCCTGTGACTATGTGGGGTTCCTCCGTGTGCTCTAGTCTGCTCCCACATCCCAAACACTTGCAGGTTGGTAGGACAATTGTCCACTGATAATTGCCCCTAGTCTTAACATGATGGTGGGATCTGAAAAGAATTAAACACAATATGAGGAGAATAAGAAAGTAGTATCATTAGTGTAAATGGGTGCAGACTTGGTGGGCCAAAGGGCCTGTTTCTGTGTCACATTTCTCTTTGACTCCATGATTCTAAAGCCTTAAATTGCCCATCTCATTCACTGCACTCATTTTCATTCAGATAAATGGCCTCAGTATTCGTGAACCAGGCTCAGCCAGGTGCAGGTTCAGCAGGACTCTTGACACTTGACTTGCTGAAGACTCGCAACAAGTTCAAGGGGCTGTCCCACTTGGGCGACCTAATTGGCGAGTTTAGAAGAGTTTGAAAAAATGACATGTTGAAGACCTCCTTCGACTATGTAGAAGACCTCCTTGATCTCCTTCGACTATGTTGAAGACCAACTTCGACTAGCTACGACTAACTTCGGGAAAATTGGACGCCGAATAGTGGAGAGTGAAGACGACCTCCTTCGACCTCCTTTCAACCTCCCTTCGACCTCCCTTTGACTATGATGAAGACTATCTATGACTACCGTCGACTACCTTCGACTACCCTCGATTACCTATGACTAACATGCCGACCTACTACGACCGACTACGACTAAACCTACGAGTAAAAAAAGTATCGATTTTTCCCTGGCGACCTTTTTTTACTCGCCGGCATTTTTTAACATATTGAAAAAAGCGGCGTGATCTAGCTGAGGCCTCGAGTACGCGGAGACCACTCTCGGTCATGAAGGAGAGTTACGAAGACCTACTACTACCTCGTGTCGACCATGCTGCGAGTATGAGTCGAGGGCAAACTCGCCAAAACTTGTGGATTAGGTCGCCCAAGTGAGACAGGCCCTTCACATTTACATCCAGTGGCAGAACACATCAAGATTCACTGCCAGCTTTCATGCAGCAAGTTTGGGGATTCCATACGTAGGAAGGAGTCCTGAATGTCCTGACAGTTTGAAGTAGTTAGGGTGGCACATTGGCACAACTGCTAGAGCTGATGCCGCATGGCATCAGAGACCCAGGTTCGATTCTGACATCGGGTGCTGTCTGCGTAGAATTTGCATGGTCTCCCTGGAACCACACAGTTTTAGTCCAGGTGCTCCGGTTTCCTCCCACATTCCAAAAATTGTAGGTTAATTGGTTAATTGTAAATTACCCCAAATGTGTAGTGAGTGGATATGAAAGTGGGAAAACATTGAACTAGTGTGAACAGGTGATCAATGGTTGTCGTGGACTCATTGAGCCAAAGGGCCTGTTTCCATGCTGAATCTCTAAACAAACCTAATTATCCACAGTTCCTTGCATATTACAGTCCATTACTTCACATTACACAGATAGATCCCTTTATATCATTAGCATTCCAGTCATCAAATTTAAGCTTCAAGTTATTGAAACAACAACCAGTTACTATAATCACGTCCAATTGATCTGTGTGACCTCTCATCCTCCCAGGTGCTTCCCATCTGTACATTTGAACAGTGTCGTAATATTCAGTGGTGACAAATGGGGGAAGCCGAGGTAAGGCACTTGGGTACAGTCACAAAATATAATGGCGGCAAACCTCCAATTACAGAGAATTGCAATTACAGAGAATTACAGAGAAAAACCTCCAATTACATTGCAATTACAGAGAATTCGTGGCAACTACTTTCAGACTCCAAATTTACTGGGAGAGTTGTCTGCCTCGTGTTACTTGCTGCAGCACCCAGCTTTCACAAGGAAACTAGAAATCCTTGCGTCACGGATTCTTCTTCCATGATTTGACATTTATCCCCAAGGAATAAGTGAGAAAGATTAATTCTGTCCTTGCATGCTAAATTCAGGAAAGCGCCCAATCCATGTGTGTTCACATTTCTAAATAAATGCAAACAAGACTGAGTTATTATATAATTATAATAAATAATTTACAAGCCATAACCACTTAAATTATATGAAAATTTAATGGCATCGTGGCAATCATGATGTAAGTGTTAAACTTGTTCATATTAATGTATTTCTGTACAAGTATTTCATTGTAATTTAGACACCAGTGGAAGAAAATGAAAACAACCTAATTCCACTGAATCTGACAAAATCTATAAAATGCAATCTTAGTACAGTTTACTACATTATTAAAATTGGGAACAATTAGCTTGTACATTTATTGGTAGTTGGACAACGTATATTACAACCAGTTCACAATGATAAAGTCTTGTCATAAACACAACCGTCCTCATGGTGAATAAACAATGAGAGTGAAGACAAAGCAGTTCAACCTACACACACAACATCACATGCTGTTGTTCATTTAAACACGGTTGCAGATATGTTGTGTTGACCTTGTCTGATATTCTTTAGTGGGGAGTGAAATGCAGAGAAATGACATGAAACTTCAATAAGTTCCAGTTCAAACCAGAGAGGAAAGAAATATTTTCCTAATTTTAAGTTTAAGAAGAGGGAGCTCACAATTACTGCATGACATTGATCTGGTAGCATGAGTAATGTGACACCATGTCACGGTGACATTTGGTTTCATACTGCCTGTTCCTCGCTTTAATAACGAGATAGTTTCCTTGAAATGTCCTTGCTCTGCAATCCAGCATGGTTGTAATCTGCCACGAAAACTTCATAATATAGTTTATGTTTACATGTCTGGATTTCTAGAATCTAGTCAAAAACACGAAAAGATAAAAACCAATGAGTCATACCTTTCATGCAGTTGCGCTTGATCTATTTCTCTTGAATTAAGTTATTTAGGATTAAGCTCAAACTTAATGGAACTAAGATTGAAATCGGAATCCTGAGGTGACCTCAGCCAGTGCAGAAACCACCCTTGTTGACCATGAAGTGAAGGTGATGTTATCACAAACTGCCCCTTGCAGCTGTTAAATTGGTCCAGGCTTTAATAGATATCAGCTTTGCAAAAGTTATTTTATGTTATTGGACTATTAATCTGTTAAAGAACTTGAATTCAAATCCTACCACAGTAGTTTAGGAATCTAGTATTTTTTCCATCTGTAAACAAGGACGGCAAGGTGGACGGCACAGTGGCTCAGTGGTAGAGTTGCTGCCTTACAGCACTTGCAGCGCCGGAGACCCGGGTATGATCTCGACTACGGGTGCTGTCTGTATGGAGTTTGTATGTTCTCACCATGACCTACGTGGGTTTTCTCTGAGATCTGCGGTTTCCTCCCATGTCCCAAAGATGTACAGGTTAGTAGGTTAATTGGCTTGGTATAAATTGTCCCTAGTGGCTGTGTAGGGTAGTGTTAGTGTGTGGGGATTGCTGGTCGGTGCAGACTCAGTGGACCGAAAGGCCTGTTTCCACGCTGTATCGCTAAAATTAAAAAAAGAAGAAAGTAATATATGTTAAAGTAGCCAAAAGTATACATATATTGTTCTTCTTATCGAGTCCACACACAACATTAGAAGTTGTTCAGCCAGAGCTGAACACACTTCTCAGCATCTGCATGCAATGGTGTCTGTCTTGCATTTCTTGTGCGTCTTGTGCGTGGTAGTGGAAAGATTATGTCTATATATTTTCTTATTTTAGTTTAGTTTAGTTTAGAGATACAGTGTGGAAACAGGCCCTGCAGCCGATCGTGTCCATGTCAATCAGAGACCCCCACACACTAACACTATCCTACACACACTTTACAATTTTACCGAACAAACCTATACATCTTTGGAGTCGTGTTTACAGATTTAAAAAAAATAATTATATCTGACTCCATTTCACACCAAAATGATTAATGCTTAACAGCTTCTGAGCCAATCTGGAGAGTTAAACCACTACAAGTGATTGCAAGGCCTTCTAGCTCACAACATTGTAGGAACACATTTGCCACATGCCTGAATGCAACTGGGTGTTGATTTGAAGTCATGCTTGTGTATCTTAAAGGAGAGATGCCCACTGCCAACAACCATTAAGGTCATTACAAGATTTGAATGCACTTTGTGAAGCAATGACAAACCAGAAATGTGTGTCTTTTTTCTAATATTTCCAGCAAACTGAGTTCAATCCTGAGCTCTGGTGATACAGTATGTGGCAGAAATCAATTGTTAAGTTCAGGACAACATGATACTGGCACAACTATTTGTCCGAATATACTCCATAACTCGTATAACTAGTATAACTACGATTATCACAACAACTGAAGTAATCTTTCATAGAAACATAGAAAATAGGTGCAGGAGGAGGCTATTTGGCCCTTTGAGCCAGCACCACCATTTATTATGATCATGGCTGATCGTCCCCAATGAATAATCCCCTGCCTTCTCCCCATACCCCTTGATTCCACCAGCCCCTAGAGCTCTATCTAACTCTCTCTTAAATCCATCCAATGATTTGGCCTCCACTGCCCTCTGTGGCAGGGAATTCCACACATTCACATCTCTCTGGGTGAAATAGTTTTTCTCACCTCTGTCTTAAATGGCCTCCCCTTTATTCTAAGACTGTGGCCCCTGGTTTTGGACTCACCCAACATCGGGAATATTTTTCATGCATCTAGCTTGCCCAGGCCTTTTATAATTTTTATATGTTACTAGATCCGTTGGGGCCCAGCATCACACAGGAGGGCTGGTCCCCCAATGCAATATTCCACCTCTCTACCAATTCCAATATTGGTAGCCAGTGGGGGGGGGGGGGGGGGGGCTTTCTCAAGTGCTAGTATGGGTATTGTGGGCCACCCAATTCAAGTGAAGTTTCATGCCATTTCGTGCAGGGTGCAAGGCCACCACATTTAAATGCAGTTTCGTACCATTTCAAGCAGGGCGGAACCACCATAAAACCACACAAAACACCACATAAACACCACTCACAGTTCAATAGACATTCAGTGTGTTCAGTTGACTCACAGCTCAGACAAAGTCGTGACAGAGTATCCCACCCCCATCTTGCAGAGACTGAGCCACACCCACACTTCTAGGTATTATAATCCCTCCCCCTCCCACCAGAAGGAGCGTGGCCATCATGGTGTGATTGACAGGAGAGAGATTCTCATCATTTTTTAAACACTAATAGCACTTTTATTTGTTATTGATGGGAAGAATACTCTGCACCTGATGAGCGGAGGGGGACTGAGTAAGATGGACAAAAATCACAGCCGTAAGTGGTAGCTTTTTATCTAAAATTAATATACAGTGCAAACAGGAAGTTGTCAAGTTTAGACTGTTAATCATTTGCTGTTTCAAAGCAACCACCACCAACAACCATTTGCAGTGCAGCGTTTCATAGCAACGACCACCAACAACCAATTGCAGTGCAGCGTTTCAAAGCAACCACCGCCAACAACCATTTGCAGTGCAGCGTTTCAAAGCAAGCACCGGCAACCATTTGCAGTGCAGCGTTTCAAAGCAACCACGGCCAACAACCATTTTCAGTGCAGCATTTCAATGCAACACCGCCAACAACCATTTGCAGTGCAGCGTTTCAAAGTAACCACCGGCAACAACCATTTGCAGTGCAGCATTTCAAAGCAACCACTGCCAACAGCCATTTGCATTGCAGTGTTTCAAAGCAACCACCATTTTCATTTTCAAACCACATTAAGGGCACTCACAGTTGAGTAGACATGTTTTCAGTGTTATTCACAGCTCAGAGAGACGTGACCCTCTCGCTTCCTCCATCTTGCAGATACTGACTGAGGCACAACACTTCCGGGTTTTATAGTCCCTCCCACCAGCAGGGCCAGCAGAGAGAATCTCAACATTTTGTAAACGCTAATAACTCTTTTATTTTTCATCGATGGGAGAAATTCTCTTGTCCTGCGCAACGGAGGGGCACCCTGAGTAGGATGGCCAAAAATCACAGCCATAAGTGGTAGTGTTTTTTCTAAAATCATGAAACAGAGAGAAATTCTCTTGTCCTGCGCAACGGAGGGGCACTCTGAGTAGGATGGCCAAAAATCACAGCCATAAGTGGTAGTGTTTTTTCTAAAATCATGAAACAGAAAAACAGGAAGTGGTTAAGATCAGACTTTTAGTAATATAGATATGTTTCGACACAGCATTCAACAAAAGAGTCTGTCACCTTCAGATTCAGATTCAGATTCAGATTCACATTAATGGTCGCATGCACCTTTAAGGTACAATGATATTCAACAAGAGACCCATCAACTTCAGATTCAAATTTAGATTCACATTCACATTTATTGTCACATGCACCTTTAAGGTACAGTGATATTTGAGTTACCATACAGCCATACAATTAAAAGAACACAACACAATTAAAAAGAAAGATAGAACTTAACATAAATATCCACCACAGTGAGCACTGTGATGGAAGGCAATAAAGTTCAGAGTCTCCCTCCTTTTGTTCACCCATATTTGAGGCCTTATCTTATCCTTATTCATCCATATTCAACTCAATTAGAGACCTCCATAAAAAAAGTTCAAGCAATTAAGGATCGATTTGCATTCTGTGGGTGGGATTGTTTTCCCTATTTACACCTGGCCTTCGATACATGGCTCACATTGTGTGTTAGGCGAATATATGCAGATCAATTGGGCCAGCAGGCAAGTATTTGGAGACACATGAGAATGCAGATGCTGGAATGTGGATCAAGATATGAAATAAAGATTGACACAAAATGCTGGAGCAACCCAACGGGACAGGTGTCATCTCTGGAGAGAAAGAATTTGTGACATTTCAGGTCAAGATCCTTCTTCAGAAATAGAAAATGTTGGAAGAATTCAGCGGATCGAGCCACATCTGTGGTTTAAAGGAAGTGATAGACAATTTTTTGGATCATGACCTGCATCAGGACTGAGAGTATTGGGGGAAGATAGCAATATGAAGGGGTGTGCGGGAGTAGTGAATCACAGGTTGATGGGTGATAGGTGGAACCAAGTGAGGTGGGAGATGAGGGGTAGATTCAGGCTCATGAATGCTAGGTAGAAACAGATAAAGAACAGCAATAAACAGATTGAGCCAGGTGAGAGGAGATGTTGGAGAAGGTGTTAAATGGAACCAGATGGAGGAGGGATCACAGTAAGAAGGAACAGATGGGGGAGAAGATCTGTTCCATCTTACTGTGTAGGCCAAGAGAAAAGATGGTCAGGTGGAGAGTTGTGTGGAAGATGGGCAGGATGAGATGAGAAAGATTAAAAAAAGGGAGTTAGAACACAGGTGGACTGGTAGGTGTTGGAAAAGAGCACAAGGGGAATGGGTTACCTAAACTTGACAACATTTAAAAGGAGGAAATAATTTACATGAAGTATTTCCCACTGTTGACATGACAATAGTGTTGTATGTGTCCGTGCATCCCGGAGTTGGAAGAAAAGAAAAAAAGTAAGGTATGTTAATAATGCTAATAACTTGTTTAAATGTGTTGGTGTCAGTGGTGTGAAAAGCAAATGGCGTGGGTGCATGTCTGAAGTGAAGATTCTGAAAATGAGAGATTCCGGCTTTTCAAACATAAACTACATAAACAGAAGCTCTCCCAAGCCCAACAACCTGATAGTCTGTTCAGAAGATAGACACAAAAAGCTGGAGTAACTCAGCGGGACTGTTCAGAAAAAATTGTTGTGCAACTTCTTAAAATTCTAAACCTTTCCTCACTTACTTCCAAATCCTTCTTTTGTTAAACTAAATCCAATATCTGACAGTTTTGGATGTATTCAAATTATTCAATAACATTACTTGGGACAAAGAAGTTCTGGTTGGGTTTTATTGATGAATCCAATGGATTTCATCAACTGTGTGTTCTGAATCTCGTCTGATTCTATTTTCCCATCAATACGGTCGAAAGGAAAAATAAAATTTACTCTGCAAATCAAAGTAGTTCCATGTGAGGTAGAATATAACAGCTTCCAAGGCAAATGCAGACCTGCACACCCAGCACTGATAATGTTTTTCCAAGAACAGGTAAATAATAATAAGATTGAACGACCTTACCAGTTTGAAGTTTGATCTTTATTTTATGAGGAGTTACGATGAGCGATTATGTGAAGAAGCCCCACCAGTCCGTATGCACGTCAATCTTCAAAGCAGTGGTGTGAAATCACAGATAATATTGTTGAACTAACACAGTAACTAGATGACTAGAACTACCAGATGATCTTTATAATACGAGGGTTGGGAGCGGAGGGCACGTAATCGCTCATCGTAACTCCTCATAAAATAAAGATCAAACTTCAAAGTTCTCGTTTAATCTTACTATTTTACTTCAGAGTCGCGTGAGTGATTCCATGAAGATTTCAAAGCTCTGTCATTTCATGCCGTGAGATCGCGTCCACACAGCCACAACTGCCTTAATTGACAGATGAGGGAAACATTCATACTGAATAAATAATAATAATAATAGTAACTCCTCTCGTCCGGGAGTAAACGTAACCACTGAACCTAAAATATAGTTAGCAAATACCCCTGGTCTGTCAATAGGTTATTATGAAATGTTCAGTAGTTCATTCGTTCTACCATTCTGCAGCCGCTAAGATGTGGTCCAGCAGAACATAAATAACCTTTGCTGCTGATGTTGTAGCAGCCCTGGTGGAGTGAGATTTGAAAAATATCAGTATCTACTCCCGCCTGAGCCAAAACCTGTTTTAATCACCTGGAGATGGTCTGAACCAATATCTTCTGATAAAGTTTTTGTAATAAACAAACATTGCTAGATCAGAGCCTCTAAGGCTCTTGGTGACCTTGACACATTGTTGTATATGTGTGACCATACATAACCAAAAAGTCCATGGGATATGCCATGAAACTAGTTTTACCTCATGTCTGCTCTGCTTAACTAAACATTAAAATATAATATTAACAACATGTAGTGGCTGACCAGCACCATGAGGATAACTACATTATAAGAGCCAAGCCAAAGCTCAGGATGTAGCTGGAGCCCCCCTGGTGAAATAGTGTTAATACCATGTCAATATCCCATACTGCCCTGTGCTTGTCCTGGGAGAACTTGTGTGAAAGATATCCTTTATAATATCGGTATCAGAGGGTGAAACCCGACAGAGTAGGTCCGTTTGCTGCAGCAAATATGGCGGGAAGCCACATTGGCACAGTTAATGGTCCGATAATTTAATTTATTGTCAAATACCCATTTGAAACAGACTCCAAGGCATCAGTTACCTGTACCGTATTAGATGTAACATTAGTATTCAAACAAACGCTTCCCATCTCCTGAAGAGGAAATGTAATGCTTTACTTTTTTGGTGCTTTCCCTGCACTCTGCAGTGAGCACATACATGGATCGGTCTGGCAATCCGAGCCGCAGGAGCAGTCTACTCAGAATCCATAAGTAAATAAATTGATTTTATCATTCAGAGGCTGGTTTCCCGAGACACAGGCTGAACCAGCAAAGTTTTATGTTTAGAATAACCGTAAAAGGTTGTATTATTATTCCCGACAAAAGTGGGAAGCATGGCTGCATACGCCAGTCAGACAGAATGACAACCTAAAGCGGGATTTTGGTGAATTTATTGCAAGACCCGACTGATGAGGCAAAATGGAGGGAGACAAAAATAACATCCTTCTCCTTGTAGCGAGAATGTATCTTTCACCCTTGTTGTGCACATATTTTGCAACCGGTAAATGAGCCTGGAAACAAACTTATTGATATTTGGTGTTCCATTGTGATGATACTCCAGTCAAATTGAGGTTAGGTAAATTATTACAGGCTATTCTGACTTGATTGCATCCATGTGACTAGCATATGCCACCACCATAGTGTATCAACTCAACTTTGAGCATGCAGATGATGCATATTCGCACAAAACCCTTTAACCTATAGAATGCACCTAGTGTCTATAGGTAGTTGGTACCAATAACTGAATAATTGTTAACTCATGCAAACCTCCTTCCCTTCCGAATAAGAGATGGCATTCATAATTTTCCACCTTAGAGCCCCATCAGTTTATAATATAACTGAAATTTTACTAACCAGATTACTAAGCTCCCCCATTTGCACAGCTGAACACAGCTACTATATTGCCAATTACACTTGATGAATAGAAGGCTGCTTATCACAACAAGATTGTTACAGGGTCATATTAAATCCTATCTCTTACCCCAGGGCGGAGTCACAGGCTAATTAATAGTTAAAGGGAAATCCCAATGGCCAACAAATCTAGTTGGTATCGCCTTAATTTGTCTTAAATATAGTTTGAGGCTGAAACAGTTATTTTACCAACATACAGCATTAGAATATCCTCCAGACAAGACATAACAAACGTTTTTTGAGCTCTGACCAGTTCAAGCATTGGTTTTAGTAACTTGATAAATAACCTAGGAACTGAACTTAACCCATTTTGCAATTTTTTTTATCATTGCCCTATCCAGATAAATTCAAATTTCCGGTGATCCCTGTAAATCATCTCCGATGATCCCTGTAAATGGGAATGTCCTATGGAAATCAGATGCAAAGTTTCCTCTTCGGAAAATTTTACACTGCACATGCGAGTTAAACGATATTCTGCATCTTTCACAATGAGCAGGCCATGCCAATTCCATACCTGCTCTAACAACAACTCTGGCCCGATTTCTGAGCCTGCCTGGAAAACCAATTCTGGCCATAATACTGAGCCTGTCTCAAAAGACAACTTTGGTCATAACTCTGAGCCTGCCTCGAAAGACAATTCTGGCCACAATTCCGTGCTTGGGACCCTAGTATTGTGCAGTTTTACATGGCTAGCTGCCACAACCATTTGTGTGTTGTAAGGCCACTAGGGCCCCTCCATCCTTACCAAGGGAATTCTGCTTTCATACAACACATAAACTAAACACATGTTATCATTATCATTTGTACAAAAAACAAGTGTAAATATTACCAACATGTAGATGGTCGCATATTTTTCTTCTCTGAAACTGACTTGGGCCTCGGCTTGAAGACCTCTGCCCAGCTTTCATGCTGCCACCAACTTCAGTGAACTGCTTACTGCCAATGGAGGCGTGGGGTGTGTTGTCACCACAACGATGAAGCTTTGCTCGTCGTTATACCTTATTTGGTCCGACAGCTTTTGCTTCCTCATCCAGGTTTTACCTGTTGAATAGGTCTTACCTGAAGAGAAGATTCGGCAGCTGGTCTTTAATGTCACCCTTGATAGCACTGTTCATTCCCAGCACTTACAGCATGAGGGGAACTCTGGCCCCTTCCAGGTATCATGCCACCTTCGTTTAAGAGGGCTCTCTTGAATCCATACGCAAGTGCTCCAGTACGTTCCATGGACGTATTTTAGAATTTGAAGTCAGTTACCCACTGACCACTCGCACTCCCCTCCACAAAGAGGGAGATTCGTAGGCAGCCATGAACAGGTGCTTCCGCAGGCCCCTGCCGCGTGGTATGCTCATCAGTTATACCTCCGATCTCGGAGTCAGAACAAAACTGACTCCGTGTGCTCACCTCCTCCAAGAGGGAGAAATCATGCAGCCCTTCTACAGGTGCCACTGCCATGGCCCCCCGAGGAGACCTGTGGATATAAAGCTCCTCTTACTGGAGCATCTTTTCTGGACAGCCCTGAAACAGGTGCTGCTGCCGCAGTCTCCAGAGGAGACCCGGGCTGATAGCTCACTCCTTTGGAGCGTATCATTGTGGAGCGACCTCTGCATCAGGTGCTCGATGTGGGCCAAATGTCCAAAGACGCTACCCATTGAAGCAGGGGAACCCTCCTGGCCTGACTCCCCGAGTCCATAGGTCTGACCGACTTATTGTTGGATTTACCATTTTTCATGGGCACACCATCGGTCTGGGACCCGCTGACCGCACTGTCAGCGACTCTGGTGGCGACACTGCTCCTGGATTTATCTCCTCCACGGGAAACACAGCAGAATGGAGGCTGCTGACAGACTGTCAGCGACTCTGGTGACGACACTGCTGCTGGATTCACCCCCTCCACGGGAACCACAGCGGTCACTGCGGTAGCGAACCCTGACGGCCGCCGGTTACCCGCGCTTCCTCGGTGCTGACCGGAGTATCAATTCCCCACGGCCCAACCAGTTTCCCACGGTCCGTCCGGACTTTGCCCCGACATCCAGCAGGAAACTCCTTAGAAAAGAGATTCCTGCAAGAAAAAACACAACCTGGATAAAAAATAGAAACTTACCTGCAGGTTTAAACGTACCACTGGCAGGAGCGATGTGTCTGCCAGTCCAGTGCGTCGCCGTGCGAACGACGTAATGACGCGCATGCGGACTGGCGGGACTTCTTCACGGAATCACTCATGTGACTCCAAAGTAAAATTGAATATATATCATTCTTCCAGCAATTTGTTGAAGGCAATTGCTAATTCAAATCTTTTTAACTTCTTTCTTCCCTAGTTATACAATTTCGTCTCTGGGATGAAACAAGATCGAATGATTTAGAGCCAGCAGTTAAACCATATAATAGAGGTCATTTGTAATGTAGATGCCAAGCTTCATTAATGCTTTTTTCCATAGTCTTTAAATTTTTTTATGACAAATATTACATTTCATTTTTAGTTTTATTTTTAAAGTGCTATCGTGGATACATGCCAAGTTCCTCCTTGGAAAAAGTTTTGAAATCCACAAAGTAAGAGTTTGGCAATATACAAATGCTTAATTGTGTAGGAAGGAACTGCAGATGCTGCTTTAAATCGAAGATAGACACAAAAAATTGGAGTAACTCAGGAAGGAATGGGCGAGAAGGAATGGGTGACTCCAGCTTGTTGTGTCTATCTTAAGAATGTATAATTGTTGGATAAAATGAACATTGACAAGGAATCTTTAGTCTTTAAAAAAATATGGTGATTTACATTTGCTGCGTGTGGATCTTTAATCAGTTTATTCAATGTTTTAATCCCGGTGTTTCCATCTCTGGATGGGAAAAGATAACTCTGGGCAACTAGTCATGAATTTCAAACTGAATACAACCTTTCAATGTTTAGACACAAAATGCTGGAGTAACTCAGCGGGTGAGGCAACATCTCCGGAGAGAAGGAATGGGCGACATTTACATTTTCAATGTTTAGTCTCTACATTGTCTAATCATCCCCAACTTTGTTTTTGTTACCGTGCCATAAACAAGCACCTTAAAAGTAAGTTAAAAGAATGTCTAAGCATGATTGAAAGGTTCTGCTGTTTAATCGTGCTACAAATGAAATAGGATGTGAATTGTTTGCTTTCCCCTTGATGAGGAGACCAGGCACAGCTCATGTTCATATCCCCTACTACCACAGAACTGGCTCAATGGAACACACACAGAACAGCAATATTCTGAAGATATTTTTAAACAGTTACCTGGATTCCACTTAACATGGCACTCAAATATATTCATCTGAACCTGATTGCTGTCCATCAACTGAAGAGAACTAATTCTATAGCTGTCTATATCTGGGGAAAACAGTGGGATTAAGTTGTTTTCCTTATGTTCCATTGGTGTCTAAATTACAATGAAATACTTATGCAAAAACACATTAATATTAAATCACATGTTATTTACCACAGAGTTAACCCAAGTTACAGGCGTTTCAACAATGAGAACTTTAAATTAAAAATTAAATGAACATTGCAATTGAGAATAGTTTTAGCTCAAGAATTTCCTATATTATCCCCGTGACCTTGACAGAATATGGAATGGACAGATAATATTGTATGTTTAGAATTCTGAAGCTGAAGCATGAACGGGGAGGATGCCAAAGATAATAATACAAAGACAAGAAGGCAAACAATGACTTTTATCCCAATTACCTTCTGAAGGACGTTCATAATTACAGCCCAAACATTAACATGACTGTATCTGCGATGTTTAATCATATCAATAGCATCGCATGCTGTCTGATTTGTGCAGTTTCTTTCAAATGCTAAAAATGTACAAAAGGCCAATCAATGTTTCAGAATAAATGTAACAACTATGTATAACTTCATGAAAGTTTTTATTTATTTATGAGGTGCAGACATGTCTGTCAAGTAATGCCAATTAGTTAAAGTAGTTAAACAGCCCTTTAGCCCACATTGGCCATTTCAACCAACTTAACATAAACAGCACTTCATATTTCGCTTGGGCATCTCATAATCCAGCAGTATAAAATGTTGATTTCTCTAATATCAAGTAACCCTTGCATACCCTCTCTCTCTCTGCCCCTCCATCCATCCTGCTAGATCCACTGTTTGCATCAATATATTTCTTTATCATCACCTCTCCCACAGCCAAAAATGTACCATTGTGGTCCACCTTTCTTTCCTTGGTTATCAATTACAGCTTTGATTTGTTTAGAATCTTGTTATGCCTCTAGTTTCCCTCTTCCCTGACTTTCAGTCTGAAGAAGGTTTGACTTGAAACATCACCTATTCCTTCTCTCCAGAGATGCTGCCTGACCCGCTGAGTTACTCCAGCATTTTATGTCTATCTTTAGTATATTAGGCTTAGTTCCATTTGCTTGCATTTAACCCAAAGTCCTCTAAATCCTTCCTAAACACACGTCCAAATGTCTAAATGTCTTTAATTTTTTTAAATTATATTCACTTCTCCAGCTTCCTCTGGCAATTTGTTCCAGATATGGACTATCATCTGTGAGAAAATTGGCCTGAGGTACCTTTTAAATATCTCTCCTCTCACCTGAAGCACATGCCCTCGAGTTTTAGAATCTTATACCTTGAGAAAAATACTTTCAGCATTCACTTTATGCATGCACCTCATGATGTTGTACATATCAATAAGATCACTTCTTAGCCTCCTACACTCCAAAGGTAAAATAACCCCAGCCTATCCAACTTCTCCCTATAACCCAAGCCCACAAGCCCTATAACATCCTGGTGAATCTCTTCTGCACCCTTTCTACATTAATGATATCCTTCCTGTAGGTGCGCTAAGTGAACTGCCCACAGTGCCCAAGTATAGTCTCACTTGTGAGTATTTCCAGTCAATTTAACATCTAAATGATTCATACGCTGGTTATTTAAGATGGGATCACGTCAATATAAGTGTGTCATTTTTAATAACAAATAATATATTGGCCTGAAATAACTGACAAAGTGATGTTACTTGTCACAGACCTTCAAGAAAATTGTGACCAAGTGTCAAGAGTCAAGAGAGTTTTAATGCCATATGTGCCAGATAGGACATTGAAATTCTTACTTGCTGCAGCACAACAGAATATGTAAACATAATACAAAACGGAAGATAAAAGTTCAGTGTGTCTATAGACATAGACCATATTTAACAGACTCTGTACTGAGGACTTATCCTTTCCCAACATTAATCACTGGCAGGTATCAGCTCATGGGTATTGTGGTTTATAAACTGAGCTGATAAACCACAATGCTATCAAGCTGACAGCTGCCGTTAGAAAATGCTTACAGACGCCATCCTTAGAAAAACCCATCTTTAGAATTTTTAAGATATTCCTTGGAGCACTAACAAACTGAAAAATACACATATAATTTGGTGTTAGTTTCATGATTTATTTCATAATTATTTTAATTTGAAGTTATATATAAAAATGTTCCTATGAGGTAATTGGGTGGCATGATGGGGCAACGGTAGAGTTGCTGTCTGACAGCACCAGGGACCAGGACTTCGATCCTGACGACTGTACGGAGTTTGTGCATTCTCCCCGTGATTTGCATGGGTTTTCTCTGCAGCTCCACTGTCCAACAAAACACACAAAAAGATGTGAAGTTTTGTAGGTTAATTGGCATGATAAAATTGTAAATAGTCCCATGTGTGTGTAGGATAGTGTTAGTGTGCGGGGATTGTTGTTCGGTACAGACTTGGTGGGCCTAAGGGCCTGCTTCCGCACTGCATCTCTAAACTAAAAAACTAAACTAAATTACAGGCCACATGTGCAGAGTTAGATATTTAAGAAAGGAAATTAGGGATGAAAAAATGATATGTTAACATGCCCTTAAGAACTTGCATGCAACTAAGCATAACATTTTCTGGGTACTTTACAGTAAGGACCGTTTTCAAGTACTTTTCATTCGGTCAATAAATTCCCTGAACTGCACTGAAGAGTGGAGTTACCAGGGAACATTGCTGAATTAATGCCGTTATCTTTCACGTTGAACTTTTCAGATGAAGGAGTTCTGAAGGTGCAGTCTACTTCATAGTGATTTCCCCATAATTTCACCAGCATCACAAGTACAACATCTCAATGCAGATTATTTTCAACGTGATACAAAGTACCCTCACCTTCTTTATTATTCTTTTTCTGCATGTGTGTGTCACTGGCAGGACACGCACTAATGACTCATTCCTGATTTCCCTTGGAAAGTTAGCGGTCAGCTGCTTTCCTGAAACACAGCTACTTTTGTGAAGGGTTTCCCAGCGAGCTCTTGGTGGAAAGTTCTAGAAATTTGAACCTGCAATGAACATAAAACAGTGCAGCAATACAACCCTGAATGTCTATGTTGTACATAATGTTAAAACCAAGTCTTATCTGCCTGCACATAATCCATATCCCTCCATTCCTTCCATATGCCTATCCAAAAGTCTCTATCAAATTTGCCTCAACAGCTACGCAGATAGCATATTCCAGGTACTCATGATCCTTTGAGTAATGAACTTGACCCGCACATCTCCTTTCAACGTTGTCCCTCTCACCTTAAAGGTACATCGAAACCTACCGATTAATGGAAGGCCTAGATAGAGTGGATGTGTAAAGGATGTATATAGTGATGGGAGTCAAAAAACAGATGGCACAGTCTCAGAATAAAAGGATGGAGATGAGGAATATTTTTTTTCAGAAGGTGGTGAATCTGTGGAATTCATTGCCACAGATGGCAGCGGAGGTCAAGTCACTGGATATTTTAAAACAGAGACTGATAGATTCTTTATTAGTAAGGGTGTCTAAGACAATTACAGGGAGAAGGTGGGAGAATGGGGTTGAGAGAGAAAAATAGATCAGCTAATGGCAGAATACACTGAAGAAGGGTCTCGACCCGAAACGTTGCCTATCTCCTTCGCTCCTTAGATGCTGCTGTACCCGCTGAGTTTCTCCAGCTTTTTGTGTAACCCCCGGCAGAATAGACTCAATGGGCTGAATGGCCTAATTCTGCTCCTGTGCCTCATGGTCTTATTCGAATTTGAAAAATGTAGCCTCGGCAGGCAAATTCATAGAATTATTTCTAATTTCTTCTCAAGTTTAACTGAGATTTTGATGAACATCATGTACACTCCAGGGTGTTCCATCTCAATTGTAAGAATACAAAGATAATATTCAGATTAGATAAAAAGTACCGCTACTTCCTTTCAAACCAATGGATGCAAGTCTATGATTGATTTCCCTTTGCAGATGGACTGGGTGAGATCTTGAGGGATTGTTCTGTGACTTCCATGCATCAAAGACTGACACTACTGCAAGACTGCAGTCAACTGGTGTTCTCGTGTTCTGTAGAAATGGATTACCAGCAACACTCCAAGTTATCTCATGACAAGTCATTAGTTTTGATCAGCGGATTTGGATATTGTCTCCCTTCCCCACTTACAAGGAAGAAAATTGTTTTCATAAAAAGTAATATCAATATTACTTTAAATTCACTGAATGTTCAACATTTCAATTGAGTTGACCCATTGTCACCAGGGTTGCCGAAGAATAGACATCTCCAAATGCCTATTAGGGTCTTACATTCCATCGAGATTTCCCTTCCTCTTAAGGCATTTTCTGGGAATATGACAATAGATCAAGATTAGCACTATTATTGAGCTACAACCTATTTGCTAAACACCTCAATATTAGCTGAGAAACTCCTGCCCACTCAAGGCCCCTTGTTTTCTCTTTCGGTGCTGCACCAGTAGCCCCGGTGATCTCACACACGAAAGTAGGTATGGGGTGGTTCCAGAACAGTGAAAATCCCAAATATTCAAGGAATTGCAGATGCTGGAATCATGAGCAAAACATAAAATTCTGGAGGAACTCAATGATAAGATCATAAGACATTGGAGCAGAACTAGGCCATTCGGCCCATTGAGTCTGCTCTGCCTTTCGATCATGGCTGATGTATTTCTCCAACTTAACCCCATCTCTTACCTTCTCCCTGTAACCTTTGACGATCTTACTCAAAATGAATACTCTCGACCTCAAAGATCATCTCTGTTCCCTCCATTGATGCCACCTGACCCACTGAGTTTCTCCAGCACTTTGTGTTTCACAGTGGAAATCCCAAATTCGCTACAGAAGAGAGAAACAAAGCCAGAGTCTACATAGATGAGTCTGAAGAAGGGTCTCAACCCGAAACGTCACCCGTTCCTTCTCTCCAGAGATGCTGCCTGACCCGCTGAATTACTCTAGCATTTTGTGTCCACATAGATGATTTGCTCTGAAATTTCTGAAAAAAGAAAAACAACATTTGCCAGAAACTTGAAGGCATCTTGCAAACCAGATCAAAATAAAAGAAAATATAACACAATTATTGTTTGAAGGACAAACCAGCAGGTTTGTTAGACTATTAGCTTTATACCGTCAATTGTTTCTTCATTTCAGTTTTGAGATCTGAGCATCATTAACAATAGACCACCATCCATTGTCCATTCTTAATGGCTCTTTAAAAGGTGATGTTGAGCTGCTGCCTTCAACCTCTGCTGACTTGCTGTTGGTCGTTCTAAGATTTAGAGACATTGGTAATGAACCACCAGATGTCGCCAGTCTGTCTGTCCCTTCCTTCTTTGTGTTTTAATAGTTTGTGTTAAATGTATGTTTTAGTGTCTTTTGTTTTATGTGGGGAATGTGGGGGGTTGTGGGGAAACTTTTTCTAATCTCTTACCTCGATGGAGATGCAATTGTTTTCCGTATCGTATTTCCGTCTGTACTGCGGCCGAACATCGAGGAGTTGGCGGCCTTTGCTGGAGACCGTCTTTTGAGAACCCCATCGTGGGAGCCTCCGGGACTAGCCAACGCTGAGTTGGCGATCCCTTTGCCAGGGATCGACCGCGGAGCTCCAACCATGGGTGCTTGCGGACTTTAACATCACGGAGCTCGCGGTCCCTGGTCAGAGACCAACTCAGGAACTCCAAGCCACAGGAGCATCGATCGCCCCGAAGTTGGAGCTTCGATCGCGCCAACGCGGGAGCTTCGATTGCCCCGACGCAGGAGCTTCGACCACCGGCTGCAGGAGCTTTGATCATCCTGACGAATGGCTCGACTGCCCTGACCACAGGAAAATAAAGAGGAAGAAGATTAGACTTTTTTGCCTTCCACCACAATGAGGAATGTGGTCTGAGCAAGTAACCATAGTGCATTCCAGATGGCAAACATTGCAGCCACTGAGCACTGGGATTGAAAGGGGGGAGGTATTACTGCGCAGGTGCAGCTGATGGGCACGGCAAGTGAAAAAGGGATTTATTAATGCTTAAAATGTGAATAACTCTTAAAATATAACAACAATTTAAACGTTAAAGATGAGATTTATTCAGTCCATTCTTTCTTGTTGATACTCTCTTGTTGCGTCTGCAGCCAGGAGAGGGAGATGGCTTCAGGCGGGGCTGTCGGGGGCCGGTTGGGGAGGAAGAGCGCCCTGCAGCCAGGGGAGAGGAACGGATTCAGTTGGGGCCTGTCGGGGGCCGGTGGGGGGGGGGGGGGGGTGCTCTGCCATGGCCTACTGCTGCCTACTGCCACGGCCTACCCCTGCCGTGGCCTGCCACTGCCTATCGCTGTCGTGTCCCACCACTGCCACTGCCGTGGCATACCACTGCCATGGCCGACCGCTGCCGCTCCCAACCGGCTTCAGACAGGGACCAGCGGGGAGCATCCTGCAGTGGGGAATAGACGGCTTCAGGTGTGGACTGGTGGGGGGCAACATCCTGCAGCTGGGGATGGGATGGCTTCAGGCAGGAGCCGATGGATGGAGCGTCCTGCAGCGGTGGTGGGGGACAGCTTCAGGAGGGGGCTATCAGGGGCCGGTGGGGGTGGGGGGTCATCCTGCACTCACTCCATCCCCCCTCAACCCCCCCCCCCTCCCATCCATGCTTAGCGGCTCCCCGGCGGCGCAGCCATTCCCACCCATTGGGTTCCCATTGTGATGTAGAACATGTAGATATTACTGCGCAGTTGACGGGAACAGTGTTGGAAAAAGGATTTATTAAAGCTTAAAATGTGAATAACTCTTATATATATCAATAAACATTAAAGATGAGATTTATTCAGTCCATTCTTTCTTGTTGCATCTCTTGTTGCATTCTGCAGCTGGGGGAGGGGGACGGCTTCAGGCGGGGCCATTGGGGGCCCGTGGGGAGGGAGCATTCTGCAACCGGTGGAGGGGGAATGGCTTGAGGCGGGGACTGTCAAGTGCTGGTTGGCGGGGGAGCTTCCTGCAGCTGGGGGAGGGGGATGGATTCAGGTGGGAGCTGCCAATGGCCTGTTGGGGTACAGTGTCCTGTGGCCGGGGGTTGAGGGGGGATTCAGGCAGGGGCTGTCAGGGGTTGGTGGGGAAATCTGCCATGGCCCACCGCTGCTGTGGCCTACCACTGCCATAGTCTACCATTGCCTATCCCTGCCACTGCCGTGGCCTACTGCTGCCACTGCCTACAGCTGCCTATCCCTGTCACTGCCGCTGCCTACCCCTGCTGCTGCCTATCGCTGCTGCTGCCATGGCCTACCGCTGCTGTGGTCTTCAACTGCCACTGCCTACCACTGCCGTGGTCTGCCGCTGTCATGGCCTATCACTGCCGGGGCCCCCAGGGGTGTGTGTGGGGGCTCAGCAGCTCCTGGCCCAGCTCTGACCACACTCACCAGCTCCAGGCCCTGGCCCCGGACTCACTCAGCGGCTCGCGTTCCCGTCTCCTGCCGTTTTTAAAGTTTGTTAATGTTCTCGGGTTTGTTTTATGTGGGGGTTGGGGGAGGGGGTCGGGGGAAACTTTTTTTCATTCATCTACCTTGCCTGAGACGCGATTGTTTTCCGGATTGTGTCTCCGGTCGTCTGCGGCCTAACATCATGGAGCTGGCGGCCTTGGTCGGGACTGAATTTGAGTCCCACCATGGGGCCGTGGACTTGCCATCGGAGCCTGCGATCCCTTGCCTGGGATCAACACGCCAACCGCGGCTTGTGGATTTCACCATCAAGGAGCTCGCAGTCTCAGGTAGAGACTGATGTCGGGAAGCTCCAAACGGCGCAGAAGATTTTTACCAGCCCCGACCCAGGGTCCGGCACGGGGGAGCTGAGATTCCCCACCCATGCAGGAGCTTGATTGCCCCGACACAAGGTCCCAAACGCCGCTGGCTACGGGAGTCAAGATCACCCCGTCAACGGAAGACTCAAGGCCCTGAACAAAGAAGGGTTGAGATTGAATTTTTGTTTGCCTTCCATCACAGTGTGAAATGTGGAAGTCACTGTGGTGAATGATTATGTTAAAATGTATTTTGTGTGTTCTGTTGTTTTTTATTTGTGCGACTGTATGGCAAATGATATTCCTTGAATGTTGCAAAACATACTTGGCTAATAAAATACGATCATGATTATGATTGCTGCTTCACAGTATTTCTGGGAGGGTGTGATTTTTGCTGACGTTGGGTCATCCATTGAGCCAGGTTTTTGGCGGAAGGGACAGGTTAAGTTGATTGTTTCAAGCTGACAAGTGGCCCAATTCCTTTTTATCCTCAAGCCCATTATTCCCACATCTACTGGGGCCATGGAAAAATAAATAAATTTCCCAAACTGTTCATCAGTCATTTGTTGACCACAAATTCTATGGGAATTTGTCCCTGAAATGTCATGGAATTCTGGTTCCCTAACTGAACAAAAATCATCCAGGTTTACTGATGATATGAGGTTCATTTGTAAGGCTGGATGTCCCACCTCTATAATGCTCTTCTCTTGAGAAGACTATCAAACGTAGACTTTGATCTCATCAAAATAAAATGCCCATCGCCGGGAATGTAGGATCTAGTAAAACGTCCAAGTTTGGAAGGAAGATCAGTGGCAATGGGACTGATATTGGGAGGTTGGAGAGGAAGATCAGGAGCTCTGGTTATTGTGGATGCTGAGCAATGATTAACGTTTCCTATATGATCTCAGGACAAGAAACATAATTGGAGTTGATGACATTGTAGTCCACTGCATCAATGTGTAAGTTTGCTTTTGTAAGGCAGCCAACGTCGGCACATGCTGATACAGGAGAAGTCAAAAATGCGGCAAGGATCTGAAGGTTGTATGAGTCACCTCATTTACATGAATAAGTGGATTAAGACTAGCTTCAGGTGTAGTTAAAAAAGGATGCTTACATACCAGTCTGGAAAGGTCTTCTATCTGAAATATTTATCTTCCCTAAGATGGCCTGACCCGACCTGCTGACTGTTTCCAGCGTCTTTTGTTTTTATACGCCCACCTTATCTATGTTAGAAATAGTTCTCTGTCATTTAGAAATTGTTACCTATTTCCTAAAAAATGCCTTTTTTTCCCAAGCTTATCAATACAAACACGTATGTCATTTTAACAAAAATACTTTTTTGTTCAGAATAATATACTGTAGAATAAATACAATCAGTCTGTGTCTTTCTCCAAGATCATTGTACCATCAATTCAATGCATGCTCTTATTATGTGTCAACACGCCACTTCATTTTTCTTCTAAGTAATGCACTCATGAGGCATTCAAGAGGCTGTAACGTTGGACCCAGCTCCACCCGCCCTGACCCCACTGTGTAGTGTGGCAAGACCTGAGACTCTGATCCTTCCCCACTGAGTAAGCCATTACCTTACTGTTGTATTGCAGGGCCAGTTCCTTTATACCATAAAAATAGGGTAAATTAATGAAAGATTTGATGTTTTAGTTGGAAACTTTAATTTGCAGTTATGGAAGGAAAGTAAATAGCTTATTTTTATGTTGCTATAAATTAATTGAGAACGAGTATTTCAGAAGAATGATAAAGTTTAACAGTTATTCAATTCAATTACCAAACCAATATCCATGCAATGTTTTCTGGATCAAATCATTAGTACAGTAACAGAAGGAAAGAAGATTTCAGTAAATGAATCAGAGTTTATCCATTAACACTTCTTTAGAAGATGTGAAGGAGAGATGATAAGAGCGTGAGTGATGTCTGAAATAGCATTATTAAAATCTACAAAATGGAAAATAAATGAATAGTTCTTTTTGCACATCTTTAGTCCAGTTTCACCTCATTATGGAGGATGTCCAAATGATCTTAAAAAGTGGAAGATTAAAGATGATCACACTATAGAAGTGTTAATGAATGGTTTCAGCTATTCTTACAACCACCCCTATATACAGTGGAATCCACTTAACTTGAAATCTGATAAGATCAAAGCTAATTAAAGTTTAATCTTTAATATCCCATCACATTTTTATTCAAGGTAATGGAAAATATTATAGTTGAGATCAATTATATAAGATTACCAGATAGGAAACACTTCACCACCTTCCCAAGCAAGTGACTTAATCACAAACTGCACAGATTAAGCAGATACTCCGTAAAACTTCAACCACATATAAAGCCTTCAACACTTTCAATCGTTGTGTTAAGGCTACTTCACGATCATCAGCATCTTTGATGCACATATGAAATATAACCAAATTAATGCATACAATGGTAATAATAAAGATTTAGTTTTCAAATCCATAGTTACAGTAAATTTTCTTTATTTCTGTACTAATAACAACGCAGAAATGCCTCAGGAGATTTTGATTTTAAGAATAGTGTGATTCGATAGATTATAAACAGATGAACTGCAGTAAACATCTTTGTTAAAATATGAAAAAAAGCCTGTTGTCAGTAAATTGTCTACTTTGCCTTCCATTAGGGAGGAGTCGTTGAGATTTGAAAGAAAGTGAGTGCTTTTGGTTAATTTTCTGTCAGACTTTTGTTTATTTCACAATGTTTGGGAAACAGCCTGAGCACCAACTAAAAGCAGCAATTTGGCCACTTATTAGTTGAATGCATTCAATCAAATGTGCAGATCTTCGATATGAGGCAAAATGAAGTTGATCTCATAAACTTGGATTTTCCGGAAGCTTTTATCAGGGTTTCAGCCTGGTGATTAATGGCTAAAGTAAGAAGATGTAGAAGAAAATAAATGCTGAGAAAATAGAAAATAGAAAAAAGAGGCATTAATGAACAAATTTCAAGTCAAATGCTCCTGCCGTTATTCTTACAGACCTTGTTCACTTAATGATTGCCCAGAAATACAATCCACTTAAGTAAATGTTTTTAATACAAATCATGCGTTAAGTAATTTTACTCAGAATAGTTGCTGCTAACAATTATTCACACTGACATTACACCAAATGCAAAATTCTGTGAATTATTGCAGGTAGCATTTACCCAGCATCATTTACAGACCCAATGGCATCACAGATCCTCTGTTACTGCAGGAATGGTAGTTCTGGGCACAACCAGCGATCTTCAATGATCACTCACTGATAAACCAAGAGCACGTTGTATCAAAATGGGCAATGAGACGATTACAGGCTCTGTCAGCCTCATTATTCATTAGTTTCTCCTTTCACCATTCGCAGCCTTTTTGAGCAAGGCACTCCTGAGATGTATGTTGACATATCCCCTTGATCAGTTCTTGTGGTGCATCAGGCCATCCACAACATGGGTGCCAATGGGGTCTAGTCACCAACTGGGAACGGTCCGCACATGCTGAAGATCACAGTTTCCCTCCACTCCCTGCATGTTCCTCAACTCTGCCCGTCTTCTATGCTGCTGCTTTGCAGCTGGCAGGGTAAGAGGTCTAAGGTCCGTCTCACTTCGCAATGGTCTGTGCTCTTCCTGCAGAAGCTACACAGGTTTTATTTTAGCTTTGGATCCTGCACACAGAATACCAGCACACTGTTCTAGTGTCATTTTGGACATTTCCAAGATGTATGCAGGGGATCTAACATGACAGGTGCACTATACACAGCATTTCTTTAGCCCTCCCAAAGAGGGTATAGTTTAGTTTAGTTTAGTATAATTTGGTTTGGTTTAGTTTAGTTTAGTTTAGTTTAGTTTAGTTTAGTTTAGTTTAGTTTAGTTTAGTTTAGTTTAGTTTAGTTTAGTTTAGTTTAGTTTAGTTTAGTTTAGTTTAGAGATACAGTGTGGAAACAGGCCCTTTGACCCACCTAGTTTGCGCTGAACAGCGATCTCCATGCACTAGCACTACCCTACATGCACGAGGGACAATTTTACATTTATACCAAGCCAATTAACCTACAAACCTGGAGTGTGGGAGGAAACCTATGCAGGTCACGGGGAGAGCGTACAAACTCCATACAGACAAGCACCAGTAGTCAGGATCGAACCTGGGTCTCTGGCGCTGTAAGTCAGTCTGACATTGCAGGATTGTTGCTCCTAATTTATCAGTAGTGTGGAAACTTACTGCTTAAATGGATCAGCAATTGAACTGGAATATTGCCTTAGGCTACTATTTACGTCGTATTCCTTTTGGGGAAATGTTGAAACTAGCATAATGTAAAGTAACTAACTAATTAGTAAACTTATGACAATGTTTAGAACCTGACTGCAGACGCTTGTATATTACAGGCTGTACGTCAAAATAACCAACTGGAATTGCCTGGTCACAGTTAAGGTGAATAAGCCAGAATCTGGGGTAAGGAACTTCTATGCAAGTCATTGCCAGGAAACAAAGAGCGTTCCATTTTCACAGACGTCCATAAATCAATTTTGTCCATAAATCAGAAAATACATAGTGATGACTTGATATTGTAACCAAACCTCCACAATATTTTAGTGAATGGCATCAAAAGCACATAAGACATATAAGAAATAACATATTACTAAAAGTAGAGAGAGAGAGGAAACTTGTCTAGTTGTTCCTAGGAACAAACATATGTACTTTCATCGTATTTAGAATTTAATAACATTTGGAAGTTTGCTTGCATGTCGGGATGTCCAAAAATTGGCATTTGCAAATTTAGATGGCTAATGGAAAATTTAGATGTCACTGATGCATTCTAAGAATTAATTCCACATTTGTTTTCACTACACTCTATATGGCAAAATTAAGTTCACTAGCACTCTTGTTTGTATACTCCAAAATCATTTTGAGTCCCAATTGCTGTATGCAGAACTGAACACACCCATGTCAGTGACATTTGGAGTACTACATTCCAACCAATTACTCTCATCTAGTGGACCGTGTTGTGAAACAGCATGGTTAAGGTCTGTTCTTATTCTGTCCTGTTGTGCACCATCTTCACCTGCAGAAGGAGGAATGTCCACCAATAATGAATGTGTAATGTGTTTAGGTGACAGTTTAATAGAACAGTATGTGCAAGTTGTGAAGTGCAAATCTGAGGCTGGTAACAATCCAGGAACAAGCAAAGTAAGATGAGTACTTAAGTGCAGGACTAACAGAGCTACATTGTCAGAGGTACTACCTTCAGGTGAGACATTAAAACAAAGATCCCTCTGCCTTTTCTACCAGGCATGAAAGTTACTTTTGCACTACTTTGAAAAAAGCAGAGCAGTAAACTCAAAGTGCTGGGAGATATGTATCCTTCAGGCACATGAGTGGCACGGTACTGCAGCAGCAGAGTTGCTGAAGAAACAGCCTGAAGAAGGAGCTCAACCCAAAACCTCACCTTCTCTCCAGGGACACTGCCTGTCCCGCTGAGTTACTTTTGCATTTTTGTATCTATCGTTGGTTTATACCAGCATCTGCTGTTCCTTCCTACAGAGTTGCAGCATTACCGTGCCAGGGACTCGGGTTTGATACTGACTATGGGCACTGTCTATATGGAGTGTGTACGTTCTCCCCGTGACCGCATGGAATTTTCCCACATACTCCAGTTTCCTCCCACACTCCAAAGATGTACTGCTTTGTAAGTTAATTGGCTTCGGTAATTATTGTACATTGTACCTATTTTACTTTGGAGTCATGTGAGTGACTACGTGAAGAAGGCCGTCACCACGCATGCGCATCATTACGTCTGACGCATTGTGCAATGACTGACTGGCAGGTGCATTGCTCCTTCCAGCGGTAAGTTTTAAACGCTCAGGTAAGTGTTCGTAACTTAGCTGAGGCTGTTGCTCCCGGTTCGGGGTTTTTTGCTTACCTTTCAGCATCGGACTTCGGGAGAATATGTCCAAGGTAAAAAGGCGGGCCACGACGAAACCGGCTGCGGAAGACCGTGGGCGTGCGGGTAGCTGGCAGCCGCCGAATTCGCCTTCAGGGTCGCTGGCAGACCAACCAGCGGCTACAGACTTGGTGCTGCCAGAAAGGGCCTTGGCTACTCCACAGGGGAGGAATGCCACCAGAAAGTCTGCGAGGGCCTTGGACTCAGATGAGTCCGGCCAGGGGGTGGAAATTTCCCCTCCTTCTATGGGCAGCGTTATTGGCAGGCTGGCCCACATAGAGAACCTAGTGGAGAGGTTGGGCAGCATGCTTCATGGCATGAGAGGCAAACATCGGATGGACCCCCTATGGCATCCAGATTTTCTATCCCTGCCCTGACATTGGAAGAAGAGCTTGCCATGAGTATAAATTATTTGGCCTCTCATCAACTCCAAGACCAAACTATGGAGGAAACTACTCCCAAATATCATACTCCACTGAACTGTGCCTCACTTAGTGTCCCGGTTGTAAACCAATCTATCTGAGGACACATTGGATGGGGCGTCAGAGCCCAAGAGGTAAAAATTCAAAAAATCCTCAGGCTACTTGCCTCAGGCATCACGGCCTTTGCCAGGTCAGTGGATGGGGCGCCCCTCTCTGATACCCAGCAGGACGCGATGGCATTTATGTGCAATGCACATTTTGAAATCAATTGCCTCAGGAAGAATGCCATCCGTCCTGCTCTAAACACAACATTTGCTGGGCTGTGCAAGCCAGGGAATGTGCAACCCCCAAACCTCCTATCAAGGCACCTCCCAAGGTATCATCTTTCCGGCGACAGTACCCCTACCCTCCTCTCCATACCAGACGATTTACCGGATATGGAGGACGTGGTTCCAAGGAACAGGCACAGAAGCCTTTTTTTAGGGCAGGGCCCAAACCGGGCCATGTTCAAGATGTGGGGATGGCGTCCTCCAACAGCCCTACCCCCAGACCTTGGGGGCAGAAGCAGAGACCATAACGCCGGTAACCACTAAGGTAAGTGAGCCTGCGATGGATCAATTACAAGTTGGGGGGAGATTGCAATTTTTCTTACATAAATGGCATTGGATAACATCTGACCCGTTTATACTGCACAGTATACAAGGTTTCCAAATTGAGTTAATTTCTGACTTGCCTCCACCCACTCAGCATACACCTAGCTGCATTTTTGTGTTTTCGCAACAGGAGTGTATGAGTGCACAAGGAGAACTTGAGTCTTTGTTCAAGAAAGGAGTAATTAAGAGGTCGAGTCGTGAGCCTCACCAGTTTGTGTCCAACATATTTACTATGCAAAAGAAGGATGGAGGATGTTGAATTGTCCTTGATTTAACAGAGCTTAACACCTTTGTGCAGTATAAACACTTCAAAATGGAAACTTTTGTCACTGCCAAACAACCGCTTTCCAAGGGATGCTACATGGCGAGCATTGACCTCATAGATGCTTACTATTCAGTGGCCATTCATGAAGATCACAGGAGATTTTTGAAGTTTAACTGCATGGAGCAGTTGTGGCAGTTTAAAGCATTGCCTAATGGATTAACCTCAGCCCCCAGACTATTCACTAAGTTGCTAAAACCAGTCCTGGGACTACTCAGGGCACAGAATCATATAGTCATGGCATATTTGGAAGACATCTTAGTCATTGGGAGGATGTTGGAATTAGCTAAATCATCTGTGTCAGCTACAAAACTTGTTTTTTTTATGAAACTGGGGTTCTTAATCCATCCAGTTAAGTCTAAATTGGTGCCATCTACGATAATTGACTATTTCAGATTCACCATTAACTCAGTACACATGTCAATGACTCTGCCTCGGGGCAAGCAATTAGAGTTAATTGGAGCCTGCAGGAAACTCATTGTTAATAATCAACCTTTGATTAGACATGGGACTAGTATAATTGGAAAATTAGTGTCTGCTTTCCCAGCTGCTCAGTTCAGGCCTTTGCACTACCAAAACTTACATCGTGCAAAAGATCAGGCATTCAAGCTTCATAGAGGTCACTTTGATAGACTCATGCAATTGCCAGCTGAAGCCCTGGCTGAGTTACAATGGTGGATTACCAATATTCACTGTTGTTCTAGTACTATTTTAGTCGATGCACCATCAGTTATCCTGCAGACTGATGCCAGTGTGCTAGGTTGGGGTGCTACCGATACCGTCTCGAGCTGCTGTGCAGATGGGATCTGCAGGAATCATCAATGCTTCAGTTGCATGGTATTAACTACTTAGAGATGTTGGGAGCACTCTATGGGTTAAAAGCTTTTTGTTCCAACATGCATCATGTGCATGTCCAACTTCAGATTGACAACACTACAGCAGTAGCGTACATTAATCACATGGGTGGAAGTAAGTCTGTATCCTGTGATAAATTGTCTAATCTCATCCGGCACTGGTGTATTGCGAGAAACATCTGGTTTTCTGCTATCTACTTACCAGGTAGATATAACACGGTGGCAGACACGAGGTCACGAGAGTTCAATGACAACAAAGAATGGATGTTGAATCACGAAGTGTTTAATGACATTGTCCTTCGTTATGGTGTACTGGACATTGATCTGTTTGCATCCAGGCATAATCATCAGTTACCAATTTATGTGTCATGGGAGCCAGACCCGGGGCAGTAGCAGTAGATGCATTCTCGCTACACTGGGATGGGAAATATTTGTATGTTTTTCCCCCATTCTGCCTCATTAGTCGATGTTTGGCCAAAATCGAGCAAGACTCCGCCTCTGGCATATTGGTAGTACCAGACTGGCCTACTCGGCATTGGTTCCCAATGGTTCTAGCTTTAATTACACAGCCTTTTATGGCAGTGCCCAAGACCAGTAATCTGCTGGTACACCCGGTGACACATACTTCTTCATGACCGTATAAATTTATTGGTTTGCAGATTCTGAGGAGACCGTTCATGAGGCTCAGGCTTTCAGAGCGTACGATAGATGTCATCCCTGCGGCCTGAAGGAAGAGCACACAGAAACAGTACATCACTCACATAAGGAAATGGGAGATGTACTGTTCCCGCTCTAATATTTCATATGGCACGACTGCTATCACGGACGTTTTGTAGTCACTTTCGTCACTTTTTCATGATAACAAGCTCAGTTACAGTGCCATTAACAGTGCCCGGAGTGCTTCGTCAAATCATTTATGGCTGGGGTCAGTGAACCACACGGTAGGATCTCAACCTTTAATAACTAAGTTTATGAAGGGCATTTTAACTCCACTCCCTCTAGGCCCAGGTATTCACATATATGGGATGTGAGCGTGGTTCTCACGCTGCTCCGTCAGTGGGCACCAGCTTAATCTCTGTCGCTGCACCATCTTACACTCAAAGTAGTCATGCTCATGGCGCTGGCCTCTGCAGAACGGGTCCAGACATTACAAAAACACAGACTGGACAGTATCGGTACATCTTGTAATAGCATCACCTTTTTTGTTCATGACCTTAGGCAGAGCAGGCCAGGGATACTGGGGCTCAAATTGAGTTTTATGGCATACCCCTCAGATCCACGAGTGTGTGTAGTGTCACACATACTTCAATACACAAAGGTCACTAAGAGCCTGAGTGGCTCGGAACTCTCCTTCTTTGTTAGTTATACTAAACCTCATAAAAAGGTTGCGGTGCAGACCATCTCTAGATGGATTAAACAGGTTCTGGCGTGTGCAGGAGTAGACACTGACACTTTTAAACCTCATTCCACCAGGGCATTCAGCAGTAAGGGATATGGACATCCCTCTCGACCACATTCTAGCGGCTGCGGGATGGTCGAATGAGTGGACGTACCAAAGGTTTTATAACAAGCCTATCGCCAGACCGGGGATTTTTGCTGATTCTGTTTTAAGTTTTGTTTCACAGTTTCCCCCTGGGTGAGAGGGGTCGCTGTTAATTTCTTTTGTTATTAAAGCATCAGTATTGTTTAACCATATCATGTTTGAATGCATTAATTTTTCTCAGTCGTCCTGGTCAATTGATGCAGTTGTGACGCGTGGACTTGTTCGTCGGCATGAAATCACAGAGCTTCAAAATCTTCACGTAGTCACTCACGTGACTCCGAAGTAAAATAGTAAGATTAAAGGAGAACTTACCAGTTTGAAGTTTGATCTTTATTTTATGAGGAGTTACGATGAGTGATTACGTGCCCTCCGCTCCCGACCCTCGTAACATAATGATCTTTCTGTAAGTTCTAGTCAACTCAAAACTTACTATTCTAGTTCAACAACTCTTCTGTGTGATTTCACACCGCTGCTTTGAAGATTGATGCGCATGCGTGGTGACGGCCTTCTTCATGTAATCGCTCATCGTAACTCCTCATAAAATAAAGATCAAACTTCAAACTGGTAAGTTCTCCTTTAATCTTACTATTACATAGGATAGTACTAGTGTGCGGGGATACACATAGACTCGGTAGTCCAAAGAGCATGTTTCCGCACTGTATCTCTAATCTAAAATTGGAAAAAAAAACCAAAATTACTAGAACAGGTTATCTGATTTAATAACATCACTATTTTTTGGGAGTTTATAGTGTGCAAATAGGCTGCGAGATTTCCTGCTTTTCGGCAGTGACTGCCCTTCAGAAGATGTACATTGGATGTTGAGCGCTTTGAGGTGAGTTGGCAGATATGTGAGACATTGCATTAATGTAAACCGTTCTTCCTTCTTTTTCAGTGTAAGGATAATGGTGATAAGAAGCTAAGGGATGTTACATTTAATCCCAATCATTGGAGGTTTTTGGTTGGTTTGTTATGTTGTTCTTGTGGGTTGAGCAGTGACTAAGTCTGGTGATGCAGTGGCCAAAGGCCACTCACCTCTGACACTAACTCCATAGTCAGCTCATCTCTGGACTCCACATCTGTGCCTTGATGTTATTTCATTGTTGACATTGATTTAAAAAGTGCAGGCAAGAGGGCTGACTATTTTTCGTAATTTAACATTATCATTATTGTGTGGGTTGATCACACTTAATAATCCTCAGATCCATTTTCAGAGGGTTGACTGACTTTGAGCCTTAGCCTTACAAAGTTAACTCTCTCTCAGTTCATTAGAAAAAGGCTTCCAAGAAGACTGTTTATTGGAATACATTCAGTGCTAGTAATCTCTTCAATAATGTCCTAGTAAATTAGAATAGTAATGCATAATTAGCCTAAGCTTATTCTAGGGCATTGAGCAATTTAGATTTGAAATCTTCAGAAAGAGGGACATATTAGGTTAATCATGTTACTTATATCAAGGAAGATTAACTAACGATTGACCTTCCAAGACCATAGTTTCCCCTTTGGAGTAGACAATAGACAATAGGTGCAGGAGTAGGCCATGCGGCCCTTCGAGCCAGCACCGCCAGAGTAGCAGATTTTCATTTAAAAAAATTCTGAATCCAGTATTAGTGAAAGTGGGTGGGTGGGCGGAGTAGATCTTGTACTACTGGATGTGTGAGAATTAAATGTCATAGTGTGTGCAGGATTTGGGGCATGTAAATCGCTAGTGTAAAGTGATACAAGAATACTCCATCAAACTATAAACTTGGCCACATTGTATTAGTGCATGTTATTCACCATGAGCTTTTAATAGCACTGAAAAGTGGATGGTTGATTTAGCTGCATCCCTGGTAATTTAGTGATTTATAAAACTAGTGATGACTGTGTGTTTTGATGATATTGGGATATGGTCCTGGACTCTGGGACAAGTGAAGTTTGGATAGAGGGATGTCATCATATTTTAATGCATTGTCATTATGGAAAACAAAAGGAAAGGAGAATGGGGAATGGAAGGAGATTGGGAGGGAGAGATAGGTCAGCCATGAATGAATAGCGGAATAGACTTGATGGGCCAAATGCCCTAATTCTGCTCCTATTCCTTATGACTTTATCTTAAAAACACGTTTTGTCTGAACCAACAAGGGGCATTTTGGGATGTTGTGGATTAGGACATGGAGTCTACCTCTTTGTGGGATTGTGGGGGATAATACTGTGAATCTGTGACAACAGGAATAATGCTGGGTAGGTGAGATTAAGGATGAACCACAATCCAAACAGGCACCTTGAGAATTTGGAGGCAGCAGTTTGAGCAATGTTATGGGTTCCAAACTTAGATGTGTTTTTTTTCTTCTTGGTAAAGGAGAAAAACAGCTGTTCACAAGTCCAGCAGAGCCCCAAGGTTTTGGCAACAGCCAGGGAGAGGTAAACAACAAAAAGGAAGCTTCTTATTGCAGATAGCCACAGTAGAAGTCAGTGAACAAGCATGGAAGAAATATTGATACCTACCTTTAATTACCTTAAACCCAATGCGGGGCAAGACCTCAGAGCTGATATTAGCAAAGGCTCTGATAGAATCACAGGACTACTGCAGATTGATTTGCAGGCAATGTGAATACTCAGCGCAAAATATCCTGCAATTTATGATTCTCAGATCAAAGATATTTTATTGCACCCCTTCAAACACTTACACAAGGACAATGATGATCTGTGTTTGACAAAATTGAAAGGAGATTTAATCATGCCATTTTAATTTGGCAAATTGTACATTTGGCAGACTTTAAGTAGGACTAGAGACTGAAATGGGAAATGTTGATTTTCTTTTAAAGTAATAGTAAGATTAAATGAGAACTTACCAGTTTGAACTTTGATCTTTATTTTATGAGTAGTTACATTGGTGATTACGTGCCAGTGCGCATGCGCGTCAATCTTCAAAGCAGCGGTATGAAATCACAAATAACAGTTATTAAAGTAACATAGCAAGATGAGCAACTTGAGAACTACCAGATGACCTTTGTGAGAGAGGGTTGGGCGTGGAGGGCACGTAATCACCAACGTAACTCCTCATAAAATAAAGATCAAACTTCAAACTGGTAAGTTCTCATTTAATCTTACTATCTTACTTCGGAGTCACGTGAGTGATTCCGTGAAGGGTTCAAAGCTTTGTGATTTCATGCCGCAGATTCAAATCCCGGCTTCTCACTGCATTGATTGACTCGGAATGAGAAATAATCAATAATGCATTAATGCTGACATTGCATTAAATGCAGTAACAAATTTATTTAAAAAACAAAAGAACAGTAACCCCTCTAACCCAGGGGGAACTTAAACAGAACTTAATACGGTATTAGCAAACAGCCCCAGATCGGCAATCGGCCGATGGTAGAAATGTTGAAAAACCAACTCATTTGACCACCCGGCGGCTGCGAGAATATGGTCAATGGGAACGTCCATCATCCTTGCTGCCGACGTTGCTGCTGCCCTAGTGGAATGAGATGTAAAACGTCAGTGTTAATACCTGCAACAACCAATACTTGTTTCAACCACCTCGAGATAGTCTGAAATGACACTTTCTTGTGTGGCTTCTTGTAACTGATAAACAACCCTGTTTCCACATTTCATAAGGCCCTCGTAGCTTCAATGTATTGCAGCAAATGTGTCTTTACACATAGACATGGATTCGTGGGATATGCCGAAAATAACAATCTTGAACCCTGTCACACCTGGCCTGCTTTGTTTGAGTAGGTCATAAATGTAGAACGTAACATTATCTGCAGTCACTTCCATCCTGTCTAGCTGCAGCTTTTGCAATGTCTGCACTCGTTATGCTGATACCAGTGCCATGAGCATGACCACCTTCATGGTGACTTTGGCCAAACTCAGAGATGTGACAGGGGTCCACTGACGAAGTAGCTTGAGGACCATGCTTACATCCCAGATTGCCATATACCTGGGTTTAGGAGGTCTGGAGTTAAAAATTCCTTTCATCAATCGAGAAACGAGAGAATGAGACCCAATAGGATATTCTTCTGACCCCATCAATAAGTATGAAGACAATGCACTTCTAGCTGAATTGATCGCACTATAACTCAATCCCTCATCATAGTAGAGTGTTGACAGAAACTCTAGAACATGCGAAATACCTGCCGTACAATAGTCAATATTATTTGGTACACAGAACACTTCTCATTTTTTTACATAAGAAATATACTGCTTTTGAGTACTCGTCCTCCAGGCTGCAGTGAGCATGTCCACAGTTCGCCCAGACAGTCCTCGCCCCAGATATGGCCTTCTTAAAACCTGCAAATTAAATAATCAATACGGTCATATAACGGATGCCATTCGCCAGTTACCGGGTGCACCAGTAAATCCCTTTGTTTGGGAACAACCATCAGGGGTTGTGTCATCAACTCCAATATCAAAGGGAACCATGGTTGAGTAGGCCAGTCGGGTATCATCAGCATCCCTGAAGCGGCATCCTGCTTGGTTTTAAGCAGACACCGACTTATGAGACAGAATGGTGGAAATGCATATAAAAACATACCACCCCAATGTAGCGAGAAAGCATCAGTCCCTACTACCCCAGGATCTGGTTCCCATGACACATATTTAGGTAGCTGGTGGTTTAGTCTGGATGCGAACAAGTCGATATCTGGCTTTCCATATTTGACAACTATATCATTGAATACGTCCTGATTCAACATCCATTCTGTTTTGCCATGGAATGTTCGTGACCTGGTGTCTGCTACTATATTGAATCTACCTGGTAGATAAATAGCTGAAAGCCAAATATTGTTGTCAATACACCAGGTCCAGATTTGATTAGCCAGTTTGTCACAAGATACCGACTTGATTCCACCCATGTGATTAACATACACCACTGCCGTAGTGTTGTCAATTTGAAGCTGAACATGCAGGTTACTTGTGTTATAACAATAAGCCTTAAGTCCATAAAAAGCTCCCAAAGCTTTAAGTAGTTAAACCCCCATGACTGCAGAAGCAATGCCTCTTCCGCATTCCATCTGCCTCCACAGCCGGAGCTCGCACCAGCAGCACCCCACCCCAGTGCACCGACACCAGTCTGCAAGACCATGGAAGGCTTCTCAAGCACCACTCCGCTGGAACCACTGGAGACATGCTGAATCCACCACCGCAGGTCAGCAACAACATCCGCTGATAACTGAATGAGCTGACCACAATGGCCTGAATGTATCTCGAGTGCCTGTTCCTTTGCCCTCCGCAACTGCTGGTAGTGCAATGGGCCATGAACTGCCGGAAAAGCTACCACTAATTTTCCGAGTAGGCTGGCCACCTGTCTAATTGAAGGTTGTTGCTCCTTCAAAAGCTTAATGCAACCATCTATTAGCTCCACCCTTTTCTCCCTGGGCAAGTCACTACCATGTGAATTGAATCAATTGTGAAACACAAATAGTCAATTGTTGCAAGTGGTGCCAACTTGGATTTCCCTGGATGAATGACAAACCCCAACCCTTCAAAAGTGAATTCAACAACTGCCACAGATGCCCCAGCCAATTCCCTTGTTTGTCCCACAATCAAGACATCATCCAGACAAGCCACAACCACATGACCCTGGGCTCCAAGCAGCCCCCGCACTGGCCCCAACAATCTAGTGAATATTCCAGGAGCTGAAGCCAACCCACTAGGCAGTGCCCCGAATCGCCACAAGTAAATCCAGGTAAACCTCAAACACTTTCTATCCTCCAAATGAACAGACACTGAGCAATACACATCCCCCATGTCCATAGTTGCCATACAACATCCTCTGGAAATCAGTTGCTTGGCAGCATCAAATGTTTCCAATTTGAAATGTCTACACTGTAGAAAAGGGCCAAGACTTGTCAGATCCAAACCAACTCTACATCCTCCGTCCTTTTTTGGTTGGGGAAAAACACCAGTACTCAATATGTTCCCATGGGAACCAGGCCCACCCACCTCCCTGGTAACTGGTGCGACCTGCTGTCCCCAGTTCCTGGTGGGAAGCCCCACATTTGTCCGTCTTCCGGCTGCAGAGCGCCAACTGCGCATCTGCGTCGACGGCCGGCTTGTTCCTGGTGTAGTCCCGGAATCGGCACCTCTTCTGTAGGGATACCTTCTCCTCACAGATTTGCCGACCATCGGTGTCTTGATTAAGCCCACCGTTTTTGCTTCATCATCCAACTCCTTCACACGTTTCGCGAGATCCTCTCCAAAGAGTAACTGCACATTGCTGGACGTGCAGAGCGCTGCAAACTTCGGGTTGATGGTGGGCTGAATGACACTCTTCCTGAGACAATTGATCTCAAAATGGGCGCTGCACAGCAACCCCAGTGCCTCTTGATGCGTCGCCGACACATGCCCTCCATCCATTGTTCTAGCAAACGCTGTGATTCCTGAACCCAGCAGCTTCAGGATTCTCTGCAGCTTTATTTCCTGGGCACGCATGCCCACGCCCATCTGACCCCATATCACCTGGTTCACTGTTGGTACCTTTAGCAACACGCAGTTCCTCGGGGTCTCGTGCTTTTTGGCGGTCTCGTCCATCGTGAGCTCCTGGAGCTGATGGGATACCATATAATTTATCGTGGAGGCCAGCTCTTCTCCCAGTGGCTCTGCTGACTCTGACGGGACAGCAAATCATGCTGCCAGAGATGGGACATCTGGCAGCTGCCATTCTTCGCTTGGATCAACCTCACCGTCAGAGTCGGGGTCAGAACTCAGCTGACCCATTGCACACGCCTCATCAATGAGGGTGCTATCGAGCAGCCCCCTATTAGGTGCTGCTGGTGCGGCCTCTTCTCCAGCCTGGCGCTGACACCACCTCCTCCTGGAGTGGGCCCTCCTGGAGCACCCTGTGCAACAGGTGCTCCATTTGGGATAACCATTCAAAAACGGTATCCAGCCCCAGAGGGGAATCCTCCCGGCCCGACTCCCACGATTCCGTGGACCTGACAGACTTGTGCATTGCCTTACGCCTGACAACCGCTGGCTCCGTGCTTTGCAGCACCAAGTCTGCAGTCATCCCGCTCCCAGCCGGCGACTGTGTAGAGGTATGAGGCAGCCGTTCACAGACCACATTCCCGCGGCTGTCTACCGATTTTCCTCCGGCTCGCGTCTTTCCCTTGCCCGTCTTGTCCATGGTGCTACCTAAAGAGAACTAAACAACACGGCAGCACAGCAAAACGGACCCGAATTGCAGCTAAGTTTTTCCCACTTACCTGGAGTCTAAAATACTTGCCGCTGGAGGAGCTCTGTTCCTCCCAGCCTCCGTGCGCCAATGCGGCTGACGTAATGACACGCATGCGCACTGTCGGGACTTCTTCACGGAATCACTCGAGTGACTCCAAAGTAAAATCGGTGGTTAAATGCATAAACTACAGGAAATGCAACTCCTTTGGAAATATAGACTTAAAAAAATTCATCTTCTCCAGCAGAAAATGGCAATTAAAGCCCCAAACATGATAATGTTTCAAAGGAAAAAGATGGTTGGCATAGGAACAAAGAACAACAAATAGATTGGATGTTTAATAGGTTTGAATGGTTTTGTGCCATTGCAGGATGGAAACATGCCTTTCAGCCCATCGTGTTTATAAGACAACCAAGCATCCATCTACATTAATCCCATTTTTTGCCTTCAATCCAATCCACTTATTCTCCTGTACTCACACACACTATGGGGTACTTAACAGTGGCCAAGTAATCTAGCATCCAGCGCATCATTGGGATGTGGGACAATTTGGATTAGTTGGGAGAATCCCACAAGGTCACAAGCAGCACATGCAAGATTGTTGGTAATATTAACGCCTAGAAACTTGAAACTCCCAACCTTTCCACTTCGGCACCATTTATGCTGACTGGGGCATGTACTCAACCACGCTTCATTAGCTGCATCAACTTGCTGACATTGAGGGAAAAGTTATTTTCCCGACTACAAGTTACTAAGTTCTCTATCTCCTTCCGTCTAGTAATTGTTCGTGAACCAGCCCTCTAGAATGATGTAATCTGTGATACTTGTTGATGAAGTTGGAGGTGAAATTGGCTGTGCAGTCGTGAGCGTATTGCGAGTATAGTAGGGGACTGAGAACACATCCTTCAGGGGGGCAATGGTGTTGAGAATTATTATGGAGGCGGTGTTGTCACCTATCCCCACTGAATGTGTAATATAGATCAGAAGTCAAGGACCCAGTGGCAGAAGGGTTTTGCTGAATCAGAGTGAAATGTTTAAAGGAGGTGTGCAGAGCGAGGTTTGTTTTACACAGAGAAGGGTAGATACCAGGAATGTGCTTCCATGGGTGGTGGAAGCAGACATGATAGTGGGTTTAAAGAGGCTTTTAGAAAGGCACATGAAGATGTAGGGACTTGAGGGATATGAGTGATGTGCAAGCAAAGGAGATTAACTTGAAATCATGTTTAACACAGACATTCTGGGCCAAAGGGCCTGTTCCTGCACTATATCCTATGTTACTGTTCTATATCCTATGTTCTTTTTTTTTCACTTAGATTTTTATTGATTTTTCACAGAGATATATACAAAACAGTGCAACACCATCACCATAAATAAAACAAAATAAGAAAAACATCAATCAAATTAAAAAAATTAATAGAGAGGGGAAAAAAAGTAAATAAATAAAAAATTGGAATAAGACCGTGTGGTTCACTTACCAAATTAAAGAAAACAAAACGTTACATTGATTAGTTATCTGGAGATATTACAATATTCTCACATAAATACCATCTAGTTCTATATAACACAATCTTCCTATATCTAGCTCGGCATTTATCTAGTTGGTGTCATGGCTCAAATAAACGGTCCATTTTTCCCCAGGTCTTCTCAAATGAATTCTCCTTGAATATGACATTCTCAAGGAATATGTCAGTTTCTCCATAGTAAAGGTGTCTTGCACAATTTCTAACCACTGTTCCTGTTTTGGAATTTTTTCATTAAGTCACTGCCTGGTAATGGCCTTCTTACTTGCTGCAAGCAAAACTTTAATCAAATAGGTATCTTCTATCTTTACAATATCTTTAATGTGCCCCAGATACATCACAGGGTAGGTATTTGGGATTTTATAACCCTAGATATTTTTAACAACTGCGTTAACATTTTCCCAGTATGGTCTTATCTTTAAACAGTTCCAAAAAATAAGCGAGTGGTCTGCCTCCATACTCCCGCACAGCCTCCAACAGTGTTGTTGGACAGCAAGTTGGCTGCTTTTTATTTTGGGTGTTATAAAAAAGCGAGATAAATTCTTCCAGCAAAATTCTCTCCATACCAGTGAGCTTGTGGATGAACATTGTGTTTCACACATTTGATACCATTCTTCTTCTGTAATTTGGATTTTTAATTCTGCTTCCCATTTTGTTTTTATGTAGAGCGTTGATTCTCCCCCGCTTCCCACCAGAGCTTGGTAGAAAGCAGAGATGGCCCGAGACCCCTTCTGTTTGTATGCATCGACAATCACCTTGATCACATTATTTGAAGTTTCATCTAGTTCTGGCCTTATCTCTTTTGTAAAGTAGTCTCTTAATTGCAAGCGTCTAACAAAATCTTTGTTTTCGAGACCATACTGTGACTTTAAACCTTGGAAGCTCATAAACTCACAATTTTCTGAAACTGTATACATTGCCGTTATGCCTTTTTATGCCCATTCTTTGAATCTTGAATCATACACCCCTGGCTTAAACTTTGAGTCATATGCGAACCACTTCAATGCGTGAATCCCCCTTTTTAATTTGTATTTTTCCACTATAGCATTCCATATTTCTAACATAAATGCTACTATTGGAGTCATAACATGTCTCAAAACCCCTCTCAGATATTTGTCTCCCACCAAAATCTGTGTCTGGTAATCCTGTATCTCCCTTTCCATTTCTTTCCATCAAGATTCATAATCAGGTCTACACCAACAAGCCAGAGGTCTGAGTTGAGCTACATAAAAGTATTTCCTCAGATTTGGTAAAGCCATTCCACCCTTACTTTTCGGCAGTTAAAGTGTTGTTAGTTTTATTCTTGTTTTTTTTCTATTCCAAATGAATCTAGAGATCATCTTATCCCAGGCTATGAATTTGTCTCGGGTAACATTAATTGGGAGAGATTGGAATAAATATTGTAGCTTAGGTAGGATATTCATTTTTACCATTTGTATTCTGGCACTGAAGTCTAGAGGAAGGGTCGACCACCTTTAAACATCCTTTTTGATGTTTTCTTCAATTTTGTTATAATTAGTTTCAAACAAGTTGGAAAATGTTTTGGTTATAGTTACACCAAGATACTGCGTCGTTTTAGAGTTCCATTTCAGATTATATGCATCTCTGATTTGTTGGGATGGAGAATAATTGAATGATATAATTTGTGTTTTTGTTATATTCAGTTTATACCTTGAGTAGTATCCATATGTTTCAAATTGGTTCATTAGATTTGGTAGACATACATCTGGTCGTTCAAGAAAAATAATGACATCATCAGCAAAAAGACCTATTATATGTTCTTTCCCCCCTGCAGGTCTTCTCTCTGCCTTAGTGCTTGTGCTAAGGGTTAAATATACAAAACGAAGAGAATAGGAGAAAGACAGCATCCTTGCCTTGTGCCCCTCTCTAACTGGATCCTTTTTGATAGGTTTCCATTTAGCTTAATCCTAGCTGTAGGCTCCTGATATATTGTTTTAATACACCGAATTGCATCTTCATTGAAACCAAATCTTCTCGGTACTTCATATAAAAATACCCAACTAACACTATCAAAGGCTTTTTCTGCATCTAGACTGACCAGGACCATATTTGTATCCTTTTTTTGAGCATTATCCACAATGTGGATGGTTCTTCTAATATTGTCCTTTGTTTGACACCCCCTAATAAATCCCGTTTGATCTTCATTAATCAGATCTGGTACAAAAGTCTCAAGTCTTTTGCAAATGATTGAGGTAAATAGTTTGTAGTGTACATTTAAAATTGAGATTGGTCTGAAATGTTTACATTGCTCTTTGTCTTTGCCTTCCTTAGGTAAAATGGTAATAATTGCTTCCTTCCATGATGGGGGAGCCCTGCCCTGCCCTCTTTAAAGGTCCAGTTAAAGCAAGACAGGAGCAGAGGTGTTAGCTCTTTCTTAAAGGCCTTGTACCATTCTGGTGGAAACCCATCGCTGCCTGGTGATTTACTAACCTTGAGTCTACTGATTGCAGCTTCCAGCTCCTTAACCGTAAATTGTGACGTAATGGGTTTATTTTTGTCTCACCAATGGATGGCAGGTCGAGTGAGTTAAGAAAACTTCTCATTGTCCTTTCGTCAGCTGATGGTGGTTTAGAATAGAGTTTCTTATAGTATTCTTCAAATATTCTTTCTATCTCATCTGGATCATGTGATAATTGATTGGTTTTAGGATCTCCTATTTTATAAATTATATTAGAGACCTGCTGTTTATGCAGGCGTCTGTCCAGGAGTCTAGTTGCTTTTGGACCTGCTTCATAACAGATCTGCTTTACAAATCTTGCCCTTTTTTCCATACCTCCCCTGAGGATCTCATCTATCTATCTCCCCCCTTTTTTCCTTAATCTATTTTAGTACCAACTGATCCTGTATGTTTTTATGTTTTTTCTCCAATTCTTTCAATTTTTCTACTTTTTTGTGATGATGTCAGGGCGATCAGCTTTCCACATATAACTGCCTTCATAGTATCCCACAGTATTACAGGATCCACATCCCCATTTAACATTCTCTTCTATGTACCATTTTATCTCTTCCCTTATTTGTTCCACATTTGCCTTATTATTCAAAATACCCACATTGAGCCTACAAACAGTATTTCTTTTTCTACTATTCAGGTGAACTGTCAAGCTGATCGCACTGTGATCAGATACATCTGCCACCCCGATTTTACACTCTGTGATCCTGGGGCTTTCACCTATATTCATTAAAAAGTAGTAAATCCTGGAGTAGACTTGAGTGAGGTACTGAATAGTGTGTGCAGTCCCTTTCTAAAGGGTGAAGTTCTCTCCAAACATCAATTAGGCCCATTTCCTGCACTGATGTGTTAATAAACTTGGTCAGATGCATCTTATATATTTTTAGACTTGTTGTATCCAAATTATGATTCATAACCACATTGAAGTCCCCTCCACATATCAAAATACCTTCAGTCTCTAAAGCAATAATGTCAAACAGAGTCACAACTTTTGTGTTAAAGAAGGAACTGCAGATGCTGGAGAATCGAGGGTACACAAAAGGCTGGAGAAACTCAGCGGGTGCAGCAGTATCTAAGGAGCGAAGGATATAGGCGACATTTCGGGTTGAGACCCTTCTTCAGAGTCACTACTTTGTTTTTCAGCTTTCCTTTAACTAATAAATACCTTCCCTCTTTGTCCCTGACATCTTTATGGCATTCAAATTGGGCTGCATTTGTGATAAAGGATAGCCACACCCCTCTTTTGGCTAGTTTTATAGGAATTATAAAATGCATTTCTAAAGCCAAAGCATTTTAAATTTTCATGTTCTTGTTGAGGCAGGTGGGTTTCTTGTGGAAAATAGTACCTGAGCCTTTTCTTTTTTCAGTTTAGCCAGGACCTTGCTCCTTATAACTGGATTATTCATCCCATTTACATGGAGTGACACCAATTTAACAGCATTACGTGACATTTAATTTACCTAATCCTGTATTGCATTCATAAATCTCCAGATAACTTGGAACTGTGCAGGTCTGAACATCTGGACAACATGTGCCAAATAAAGAAAATAAAAAAAGAGACAACAGTTGACTTCCAAGTAAGGGTGATTCCTTGCCACCCTGTGTCCCCGTTGGCAGGTAGAAACACTCCAGGTAAAGGGGAAAACCGCCTCCCAGAGGGCCCCTCACTAGAGGTGAAACACTCCATTTCACGCATCCTAGTATCGTCCAACGTCAAACGATAGCACTTATTTTCTAGTCCAAAAGAAATTGTGACACAATAAAAGCTAGTTGGATGGGGTTTGCTCAGACTCCTGTAGTCGCTCTCTTGCTGTCTCACTCCCGTCTTCGCTCCTCTTTCCAACTCTCTGCCATGTCAAAGCCTGGAGAAGACGCTCCATCTCTGGGTCCGCTGGCTCCTCAGCGCTGTGATCAGGTGTCTCCATGGAGTAGCCTCTCCTCCTCAGCTCCTGCGCTGCGTCTTGTGCACTATGATATGTGCATGTTCCTGAGTCCCAGTGAATACGCATCTTGTCCAGCGGGGTCTGGAAGCGGACACCTCTCTCCTTCAGGGCTCTTTTTATTCCCTTATATGCCTTGCGCTTCTGGACAACCTCCGTTGCATAGTCGTGGTCAAATGATAGACGTCGCCCGTCAATCATTATCTTCTTTTCCCAGGCCTTTTTCAATACCATTTCTTTGGTATTAAACTCCAGGAAATTTACCACTATGGACCTAGGTGGTGCATTACATTCCGGTTTGCGAGTCAAAGCTCTGTGCGTGTGCTGGATCCGTACGTTGGTGTCCGTTGTTATTGCGAGTTCAGTTTTCAAAAGTTGCCTTCTTTCTCTTCGGGTACGCCGTAGATGCGAATGTTATTTTGTCTAGACCGTCCTTCCAAATCAGTCAGTTTTTCTTGCATGACTCTGTTTTTTTCATAGATTTAAACAGCACATTTTTTAATTGCATTCCTAATTGTCTCAGCCTCTTCGATTCGTCCCTCTGCTTTGTTTAGTCTAGTTTCGTGGGCTTGGATTTGTTTGGAGTTAACAGAATGTTTATGGTAAATTTCTTGATTCAGATCTTTGAGTTCGGCTTTCATGTCTTCTTTGAGTCCTTCTTTAAGTTTATATAAGTCCACTTTATATTCAGCCTTGAAGTCAAGTATTTCCTTACTGATATTGTGGAGCATTGAGCGCACAGTTTCTGCTGAGTCATCGTTTGAGCTTTGAGCTTTGAGCTTTGTCCATCTCCGGTGAATTCTTTCTTTCTCGTCCATCACGTTTCTTTTGACTTCTAGTTGTCGCTCCCCCACTCATTCCAATATAGAAAACTGTGAATTATGTGGCAATTAGTGAATTAAGGGAGGCTAGTTTTAAACTTGCTATCGGGAGCTCGAGATTAAGCAGCCGTCTGCTCGCCTCGCCACCGGAAGTCTCCTATATCCTATGTTCTATGCTCCATGCGGCACAATGGCGCAAAGGTAGAGTTGCTGCTTTACAGTGCCAGACACCTGGGTTCGATCCTGACTACGGTTGATATCTGCATTGAATTTGTACATTTTCCCCGTGACCATGTTGAATTACCTTGATTGCTCCACTTTCCTCCTACACTCCAAAATGCACAGATTTGTAGGTTAATTGGCTTTGGTAAAAATCGTAAATTGTCCCTAATGTGTAGGATAATATTAGTGTATGGGGTGATCGCAGGTTAGTGTGGACTCAGTGGGTCGAAGGGCCTATTTCCATGCTATACCTCTAAAGTCTAAAGTAAAGTTGAAATAGATTTGCAGCTTTGGAGACAAGTATTTTGGCGGCACATGCTAAGCCCTGAGAGGAAGAGAATATTTCACAACTATTGTAGTAGACCTTGGTATAAATATTGATATATATATATATATATATATATATATATATATATATATATATATATATATATATATATATATATATATATATATATATATATATATATATATATATATATATATATATATATATATATATATATAACTGCCATGTGGAGCAGGAAAATTAAAGCACTAAAGTTTCATGCTGCATTTGTATCTGTTTAATGCTTCAGGAAATGTACATTCATTTCCTAACAGAGATCACGACCATTACCCTTGCCCCTCAGATCCTGTATGATTGTACGACATTTGAATTTATATCTGAGTTTACTTTATTGTCATGTGTACAGTGAAAAGCTTTTATTGTGTGCTAACCAGTCAGCGGAAAGAGAATACGTGATTACAATCGAACCATCCACAGTGTAGAGATACATGATGCAGGGAATAACGTGAATAAAATTTAGTGCAAGATAAAGTCCAGTAAAGTCCAATCAAAGATACCCCAAGGGTCTCCGATGAAGTAGATAGTAGTGCAGGATTGGGTATGTTCAGTACTATGTATTGCATACAGAAATAGAAGAGGAGGACTATTTGAAGCAGTTCCAGGAGGCCAGCACTTCAGGGTTCTTAGGCCTATTCTTTGCCTATCATGTGAGCACTTAACTCCACCGGATTCCTTCAACAAGCTCTATTTATACAGTTTGGGATGTATGAAGCATGTGGATATGTCTAAGATCAGATGCACTGACCAGAGAAGAATGTTCCAAGATTCACTATGTGAGTAATGAGGGCTAAGACTGTATTCTCTAGATTAGCAGGATGGGAACACATTTAATTGAGACATATAACATTATTAAAGGGCTCTGCGAGCTAGATGCTAGATGGAATCCTCTGGCTGACATCTACAAACAAGGACAGGTTAAGAATAAGTTGAGAACCATTTACTGTAAGAGAGGTCAGGAGAATCTGCTTTGTTCAGATGGTGATGAGCTTGGGTTCAGTGGAGGGCAACATCTTACCTAGAGTAATCTAATAGAGCAAACTGTGTAAGGAAAAGTCCATCCTAAATGTTTATCTCACCATCTAAAGGCTGCTCGTCCTGAAATTTAGTTTAGTTTAGTTTAGAGGTACAGCGCGGAAATAGGTCCTTTGGCCCACTGAGTCCACGACCGACCAGTAATCCCCGTACGTTAACAGTATACTATGCACACTAGGGAGAATTCACATTCATACCAAGCAAATTAACCTACAATCCTGCATGTCTTTGGAGCGTGGGAGGAAACTGAAGATCTCAGAGAAAACCCATGCAGGTCACGGGAGAATGTACAAACTCTGTATAGAATGCACCCATGGCCAGGATCACACCTAGGTCCCTGGCACTGTAAGGCAGCAGCTCTAACGCTACACCATCATGTTGCCACCCTTTTCTGACAGTCCTCTCTTCAAGAACCACACTCCTATTTGACAAATAAAGGCTGGCAGCTCTTTTCAAAAAAAAAAATTGACTGAGCTCCAGAAGATTTAAGTTACTGGCAGAATATATATTTGAACATTCATATTAGAATCAAAGAGCTTCACTCTTTAGTTGATTATTCACCAGTAACCATTCAGTCAGTAACAAATTCATCCACATATCATCTGGCCATAGAGCTGTTGTTATCCTAACGTTTTGTGATAAAATTAAAGGAAATTAATCTAACCTTCAAACCAGTCCAAAATGATGCCTATTTCCTTCACTCCATAGATGCTGCTGCACCCACTGAGTTTCTCCAGCACTTTTGTCTACCTCTTATTATATATTATCAACTCACAACCTGGGATAGATATCTACCAATGTGCAAATAAATTTACGAAATCATCTGATCAATTCCCAGTGACAAAAAACCAAAGAAACTGTGCCAGTGCAGAGAAAATGTAAATAAATTGATTCATTTTGCTTGGAATAAAAATGCTGGAAATGTTCATCAGGTCAGGCAGCATCTGCAGAAAAAAAGAAAATTAATATTTCAAATGAATGTCTCTTCTGAGAGTCCACAAATGTTGTTTGTTCTGTTGAGGTCTCAGAATGCAAACTAAATTCACAAATAAAGCGAGAGGGAATTGAATAGATTGGCAGAGTTTATATCATGGAAAATGGATATAAAAGATGTGAACGTGGCAGATGAAGGAAGTCAAATACACCAATAGTGTGAATGAGAAGGCATATAATATTACAAGGCTAAATGGGAAGCTTTTAACAACCACCGGAAGGCAACTAAAAAGGCAATAAGGGGAGTAAATATGAAATTTGAATGTAAGCTATCCAATAATTAGTTTGCAGATGACATTAAAATGGGTGGTATTGTATTGAAGATGGTTGTCAAAAATTGCAGCAGGATCTTGATCGGTTAGGCAGGTTGGCGAAGGAATGGTTGGAATTTAATACAGTGAAAAGTGAGGTGTTGCATTTTGGGAAGGACCAAACAAGATGACTTGGGGGAATGTTGTAGAGCAGAGTGGTCAAAGACTGCAGGTATATATTTCCTTGAATGTGGTAGGTTTCTTGAAGAGGAGGTAGTTGAGGCAGGTACTATTGCAACTTATAAGAAGCATTTAGACAGGTACATGGATTGAATAGGTTTAGAGGGATATGGGACAAACACAGGAGGTGGGATAAGGGAAGGTGGGCATGGGCAAGTTGGACCGAAGAGTCTGTTTCCACTATGCCACTAATAATATAAAAGATATCAAAAGAATCTTTAGATATATAAAGAGTAATAAAGAGTCAAGAGTGGACATTGGACTACATTGGAAAATGATGCCGGAGAAGTAGTAATGGGGAGTGAAGAAATGGTGGACAAATTTAATACCTTTTTTGCATCAGTCTTCACAGTGGAAGAAACCAGCAATGTGCTCGAAATTCAGGAGTGTCAAGGGGCGGAAGTTAGTGGAGTGGTTATCACCAAGGAGAAAGTGCTTGGGAACCTAATAGGTCTGAAGAGTCACCTGGCCCTGATGGACTACACCCTGGGATTCTGAAAGAGGTAGCTTTAGAGATTGTGGAGGCATTAGTGGTGATTTTTGAAGAAGAGAAATGAAGTAGAAACCAGGAACTAGAGTTAGGAATGGTCCCAGAAGAGTAGACATTTTCAAATGTTACTACTCTACTGTTCAAGAAGGGAGCAAAATTCCACAGCAAAAGGGGCAAAATTATAGGCTGGTTAGCCTAACTTCAATAGTTGGTGAGATCTTAGAGTCCATTATTAAGGATGATGTTTCCGACTACTTAGAAGCACATCATAAAATCGGCTGAAGTAATCATGGTTTTGGGAAGAGGAGATCTTGCCTCACAAATCCGTCAGAATTCTTTGAGGAAAAACGTAGCAGGATAGACAAAGGAGAATCAATGGATGTTGTTTACTTGGATTTTCAGAAGGCCTTTGATAAGGTGCCGCACATGAGACTGCTAAATAAAATGAGAGCCCACGGTATTAGTGGAAGATACTAGCGTAGATAGAAGATTGGTTGAATGGCAGAAGGCAAAGAGTGGGAATAAAGACGGCTTTTTCTGATTGGCTGACAGTCACTAGTGGTGTTCCGCAGGGGTCGGTGTTGGGTCTTTTCATATTGTACATTAATGATTAATGATATTAATGAACAAAAGCTTTTCACTGTACCTCGGTACACGTGACAATAAACTAAACTAAACTAAACTAATATGATGACAGAACTGATGGTTTTGCGGCCAGGTTTGCAGACAATACGAAGATAACTTACCAAATTGTGTAAGGCCTGGATAGATTGGATGGGGAGAGAAATGTTTCCACTCATGGGAGAGTCTAGGAGCAGAGGGCACAGCCTTTGAATAAAAGGTAGAAATAAAAGGATGAGCAGTAATTTCTTTAGCTAGAGGGTGGTGAATCTGTGGAATTCATTGCCACAGACGGCAGTCGAGGCCAAGTCAATCGGTATTTTAATTAATAAAAGTGGAGATTGATAGGTTATTGATTAGTAAGGGTGTCAAAGGTTATGGGGATAAGGCAGGAGAATGGGTTTGAGAAGGAAAGATAGAACAGCTATGATTGAATGGTGGAGTAGACTCAATGGGCCAAATTTGGTCCTGTGACCTATGAACATATGAAATGTATAGTTAACGCATGTGGTCAAAGTGATCCCGTGCACCAGGACATTTAATGGCAGTTTACCAAGGCTTATTTTTATCTTGAATAAGGGCCTATTTGTCCCTGAATTTTTATGTACTTGATCTCTACCAGGTTACCACTGCAGGGAAGAGGCGGTGGACAGGGTTATGTGGAGATGTTTACAAGTTATCCAGTCTTAATCCACCAGACAATATAAATGTGGATCAGCGTAGTAGATTAGCTGATTTTTTTCATGTGTCAAATTTATAGATTAGCATTTAAATTGGTAAAATGGGAAAATGAGATCAGAACGATCGTTTTGTTGAGTAATGATCTTACATTTTGCTACAAAGTATGTCATTAAGTTGTAACAAATCAGGTTTCAAAACTGTGTAACCTGTAAACCAAAATTGTAACATTAAAATTTTGTGATAAGTTCACAACTTTATTTTCAACCATCAGTAATTATAACAGTAAAAACTCTCGCACCCTTTTAATCTGTTGCTAGGTATTAAAACCGGATATCCTAAATCTTGTCAAATTGTATGTCTGCAGCATTTGCAAAATAGGCACATAAAAATTTATGGGTATGACAAGCACCCAAATGTTATAATCTTAGACAGATAATTTATAATATGAATATGAAGTTAGGTCCCACAATATAAAAGGGCAGAGGAAGAAATCATTGTCAAGGTTCTTCAGTATCGCACGTCGGTGCTTTTTCAGAGGTCAAAACTGATCCTGTTTATATGAAACACTAAGTAAAACACCTGACTAAGACAAAGGACACTGTACGTCCTACCCTGGTTTTAACTTCCCAACACTCACACTTGCCCAAGATAAATTGCATCTGACTTTCCCTGGCCCAGTTTCCCAATTTTAATCTTAGATAAGCTTCTTCACAGTGCACGATAGCACATTGTTGTATCATCCACAAACTTACTAATCATGCCACCTACATTCTCACGTAAAGTAGATGATAAACTAAAGGGGGCCTGGCTCAGATCCCTGTGGCACTCAACTAGTCCCAGGCCTCCAAATGTAAAACAACTCTCCACTGCATTCTCTACATCCAATGAGACATCCTCTGTCTCCTACCACAAGGCCAATTTTGTGGTCAATTGGATCCCCTGGATGTCATGTGATCTAACCTTCTGCAGTAGCCAACCGTGAGGGACCTTGTCAAAGATTTCGGTTCGATTGAGGCTGATTTCATGTAAATGCATGCAGATGCATATCTCAGCTGCAGGATAGGTCAAAAACAGGAAACCCATTGATAAATAGATACATTTTCTGAGAGGCCGAATGCCAGGAGACGTCATTATCTTCGATGGGACTGAAGGCTACCAGTAGTGTTAATGATATGATAAGCATCTGTTAGTGACATTAAGGGAGTTTTAATAGTAGCGATAGTGGGGTGTGCCACATGGAAAAGGAGGCCAGAGATGAAAGGGAAATTGCCTCTAGCAAAGAGGATTTACTACAAGGGTGGTGTAACTATCTCCAAACCCCTGAGGATAAATGTATGTGTGCTAAGGTTGCCGTCTACCCGTGTTCTCTTCCACCTGCTGGAGCCACTCACTATACCGAGATCCCTCAGTCTGTGCCAGTGGCTCTGACATGCTTATTTTCCTAGTTGACCAGCCTGCACCAGCTGACCTGTTCCATGGTAGGAAACTATGGTATTCGTGACTCAGCGGGTGAGGCAGCATCTATGGAGCGAAGGAATAGGTGACATTTCGGGTCTGATGTGGGGGTGGGGGGGGGCGGGAAGAAGAATGGAAGAGGCGGAGACAGTGGGCTGTGGGAGAACTGGGAAAGGGAGGGGAAAGGGGGAGAAAGCAAGGACTACCTGAAATTGGAGAAGTCAATGTTCATACCGCTGGAGCGTACACTACCCAAGCAAAATATGAGGTGCTGCTCCTCCAATTTATGGTGGGACTCACTCTGGCCATGGAGGAGGCCCAGGACAGAAAGGTCAGATTCAGAATGGGAGGGGGAGTTGAAGTGCTGGGCTACTGGGAGATCAGGTTGGTTATTACGAACTGAGCGGAGGTGTTGGGTGAAGTGATCGCCCCCTGGTACGTTCCCTTGCAACCGCAGGAAATCCTACACTTGTCATTTTATCTCCTCCCTTGACTCCATCCAAGGACCTAAACAGACTTTCCAGGTGTATCAGAGGGTCACCTGCACCTCCTGCAACCTCATCTATTGCATCCGCTGCTCTAGGTGTCAGCTGCTCTGCATCGGTGAGACCAAGCGTAGGGTTGGTGATCGCTTCACCCAACACCTCCGCTCAGTTCGTAATAACCAACCTGATCTCCCGGTGGCTCAGCACTTCAGCTCCCCCTCCCATTCTGAATCCGACCTTTCTGTCCTGGGCCTCCTCCATGGCCGTAGTGAGTCCCACCGTAAATTGGAGGAGCAGCACCTCATATTTTGCTTGGATAGTTTACACCCCAGCGGTATGAACATTGACTTCTCCAATTTCAGGTAGTCCTTGCTTTCTCCCTCTTTCCCCTCCCCTTCCCAGCTCTCCCACAGCCCACTGTCTCCACCTCTTCCTTTCTTCTTCCCGCCCCCTCCCACACCCAGGTTGGGGGGGGCAGGCGTCATTAATCTGTCTGGGGTGACAAGGCTCTTGGGTTAGGAGTGGTGTGCAAGGGAGGCTTAATTCTCTCCGATCTCTCTGAAGCCCCGGAGGAGAACAAAGGAAACCTATCTTGCCAGCGCGTACAAGCCCGTTGTATATAAGGGTCTCGACCCGAAACGTCACCTATCTCCTTCACTCCTTCACTCCTTAGATGCTGCTGCACCCGCTGAGTTTCTCTTAAGGAAGAAGGGTCTCGACCCGAAACGTCACCTATCTCCTTCACTCCTTCACTCCTTAGATGCTGCTGTACCTGCTGAGTTTCTCCAGCCTTTTGTATACGCCCGTTGTATATAACTTTGCTGCTGACGCGCACACGCACTCTCTCTCCCTCTCTCTCTCTCTCTCTCTCTCTCTGCTCTCTCTCAGAGCCCAACCTCGCCATCCTATAGTGGTAACATTCACATCAGGTCCCCTCCACACCCACACCCCCTCTCTCCGACACACACCCCCCACAAGGCAACAGGCAGCGTGAGAGACAGAGAGTTTGTAGGGTGTTGGTTTTGTATAAGGATTTATTTTTAAATTATTAGCCAAGGTCGGATTTACTTATTTTAAACAAAGTTTGGAGCGCTTGACAATACTTTTTTTTTCTCTTTGCGCTCGTTTTCAGAAAGGGTTCAGACCCCGCTTGGCTCGTTGACCCCTTTGAACCAAGCCCTGCGAGAGGGAGGGAGGGAGGGAGGGAGGAAATGTGTGAGTGAACAAGAATGCCGAGCAGGAGAGGGAAATAGGGGGGGGGGGGGGGGGGTGGCGGAGTGGGTGGAGGAGAAATAGGGAAGAAGTTAATTGTTCAGATCAGAAACCTGTAGGCTGGGAGCCATAATGGTGAAGAGCACACCCAGTTCTTCTGAGGAGTGCATAAGAGACATGGATCCAAAGCAATGTTCCTTTAAAACTATAACTGAAACCGTGTCCACATCACCTCCTCTTGGCCGGACCGCAAAACCAAATCTACGCGTCAGGAAAATCCAATGTTCATTGATTCATCTCCATGGTTTTTATAGCTAATTTTCCAATAAATAACTGCAGTAATCACCCCCCGAAAGGGTAGGATAGGGCTGAAGCCCAGTGTTTAGACGTTGGAATGGTTTTTTTTAATCATTCTAATAGAATGATTTTCCAACTCCTGTGGTAATTAAACTTTTTTTTCACTCCTAGTTTTTTTTAACATATTTTTAGGATGTTAAAGCTGAATAAAATAAACACTTACGAAATGAGTTCATTCATGTATTTTGTTCATGTGACACAAATACATTATATATAAAATTGTACACATGGGAAAATAAGATGAAAATGACCAAAACAAAAAGAATATTTAGCCGAGGGTGAATTAAATTTTGTGATTAAGACTCGAGCGTGAATGGCACTGAAATAATTTTAAAAGTTCCCACGGTAGACGCACAAATCACTAAGTTAAACGTACGGGCCCTACGTTCTTACAACGAGTCTAAATGTTTCAATTATAAACTTGAACACTGAATTTTACTCGTGGAAAAAGTCAAACATGTTTGACTTTTTTCACGAGTTCACATGTTTCGCGGGTACCTGCCGTTAGCGCCACGAGTGGACAAGTTGATCGCGCGAGGTCCGACGTTCCCACTACGTTGGCTGAACGTGATTACCACGAGTGAAAACTCGGGGTCACTCGTGGGCCAACTCGCACCGTGAGACAGGGGTTTTACTCCAGCACTTTGTGTCCTTTCATAGCTCCTGCTAAGTTTTTGTTTTTGATACAGTAGCATTTTTTTCTTTAATTTCTCGAATCTCCTTCAATTTCACTTCATTTCCACCTCTGATATGCTCTGCAGACTCATCCACGACAGATCTGGCTAATTATTTTTTAAGACGTTTCACCTTGAAGATCCTTGGCCATCTAAAGGTAGCTTCCACTGTGATCCTATTAAATACTGGCACCAACACAAAGGGCCAAATGGCCTCATTAATACTTCTTATTTTCTCATTTCAGCTTTCAGCTCCAAATCACTGTCAAATCGTAACTTCTCTTAATTCAGTAGTCAAGACTTTACGGTCAAGATGACCACAAGACCAGACGTTTTCATCGAGACAGATTTAATTTATGTGGCATTATAATCCCATTGAGTTATCTGTTGAAATAGAACTAGTACAAACTATCTTTCACTGAGCAACTCAGAAAGTATCAATTATTAAGTGACAGCTGTAGCCTTTAAGAATGCAAGGCTAGAGATGTGTTCTTTTTATGTAAATTACTTGCTTGAAACTTGAAGCTGTCATTTGGTAAACAAGGTAGCAAAACCAGCATTAGTGCTTGGTGATGACAAAGAAAATGCACACTTAACAAAACCTCATCTAACAACTATAAGGACTAGGTTTTTACCTGTCTATGTGATTGTTGGGTTACGAGATGAAACATGCTTCAGCATTGAACTTTCCAATTGCAGCTCCGTTTTATCTATAACAATCAAATGGCTGTTAAAAATAAATTGCTGTACCATGGACTTGTTTTCTAATAGTGTTGTGTACTGATGTCTTGTTTTTGCGCACAGACCTTTACCTTTCAGTGCCTTGTACAATTGATGTATCATTTATGTTGTTGTTTCTTTGTTTGAGTCAATGTGCCCATGATGCTGTTACAAGTAAGATATTATTGTGTCGGTACACCGTACCATATGAAGAAGTGTCTCGACCCGAAACGTCACCCATTTCCTTCGCTCCATAGATGCTGCCTCACCCGCAGAGTTTCTCCAGCATTTTAGTCTACCGTCGAGTTTCCAGCATCTGCAGTTCCTTCTTAAACATACCATATGACTTGGCTACTTAAGCTCCACTTACCAGACAGTCATAAGAGACTATTGATTTATTGAAAATATTTGACAATAGACAATAGACAATAGGTGCAGGAGTAGGCCATTTGACCCTTTGAGCCAGCACCACCATTCACTGTGATCATGGCTGATCATCCACTATCAGTATCCCGTTCCTGCCTTCTTCCCATATCCCTTGACTCCGCTATCTTTAAGAGTTATTTGATTTCTCTACAAATAACTCTTGCTTTCCCTCTCTCTCTGTCCCTCCCCACCCTAGATCTCCGACTTCTTTCACTGTCCTCCTGATTAACTTCACTGATTGTATGCCTCATTGTCTCCTTCCCCTCAGCTATCAATGAACCATTCTACATTTCCTTGATCACTGTCTGCTTTGATCTGTCATTTTCACACCTTACCCTTCCACATCTCCAGTCTTCCTCTCCCCTGACTCTTAGTCTGAAGAAGGGTCTCGACCTGAAATGTCATCCATTTCTTCTCTCCAGAGATGCTGCCTATCCCGCTGAGTTACAATTACATTAATCTAATTTTAGGATACATATTCCATTTCATTTTGCCTTCATTCTGATGTGATTTTATGTTTCAGCACTGGTATCTGACATTATATGCAGACAAGGAATAGAAAATGGTACCAAGGCATTTACGTTCGTGCTAATGCTGCATTTTCATCTTGTTGGTGCATGGGATAAGGGAATATTTGAAATCCCATCAATGGTTTAAAAAAAATCAACTCTATAGTCAAAACCTCTTGTTAAATTGCCTCATTAAAAAGGAGAAAAATGTAACCTTTTTTAGGTGCTTGTGAGGTAACATCATTGACAGATGTGCACTTTGATCAAAGATAAATGGTGGGTACGGTCGTACCATTTTCTCAAGACAGGCAGGCTGAATACAAAGTTGAGCTGCAGAAGATTATGAAGGACATAGATGTGTTAAATTTGCTTAACTAAAGCTAACTTTGCCAAGCATGTCTGACAAGGAACAGCGGGGAAAGGCCACAGGGATCCAGTACTGAGCAAAATTATGGTTAAATCAGGTGTTTGTTTAATGCAAGCAACAAAGCTATCTGTGTCAGAGCAGTCACCTCCCAAGGAAACCATATATGAATCCACACTCCTCAAATAAATAAAAACTTTGGAGGCAAATAAGGGGTCTCAAATGTTGTTTCAATATGTTACATGCGTTAAATTGAACAGTGAAAGTAATAGAAGAGAAGGAATTTTCTTTTCATGATCTGGTTCTTTTGCTTTCAAGTTTGAGTGAGCCACCTCCAAAGAGGGTTGATGACAATAGTATTGCTTGTTCCAAAGGTACTTCTTCCAGTAGGATTACTATTCACATCCATTTAAACATTTGTTAACAATATCATGGAAAAAAAAAAGACAAACAGCTGGAGGAACTCAGCAGATAAGGCAACACTGGTGGAGAGAAATAAACAGACACATTTTCAGGCCAGCACCCTACTTCAGAGAGGATTCATTTCCCTTCATAGATGCTGTCTGACCTGTTGAATTCCTCCACTTGTTTGCTTGTTGCTCCAGATTTCACCAGCTGCAGTTGCTTGGGTTTTCTCATAGAAAATACTTTAATTGTGATCCACATGGTGTATTTCATCTGTACAGAATTCGACTACAAGTAGCATCTGCTGCACTCTCTCTATAAATTGAATGATGGTAGGGAGGTGGGGTGGGGTGGGGTGGGGTGGGGGGATCCCTTTTATTGAAGAGAATTCCATTACCATCTTTCCTTTTAAGAACCCCAAAAAAGAAATCTATTCAACAGGACATGTTTGGGGTTCTAAATGAATACTTTGCATTGGTGTAAGTGGAAGATACTATGCTAATCTCAGGAAAATATGTAGTTGCGATACTGTACGGGCAAAGAATGAAGAATGGGCAGGTACTAGAAAGGTTGGCTTCGCTCTTTTGTGGTGGAGGCAGATGCGATAATAGCATTTAAGAGTCATTTTGATAGGAACCCAGGACAGTTTAGTTTAGCTTAGAGATACAGCATGGAAACAGGCCCTTCGCCACATCGAGTCCGCACCGACCAGCGATCCCCACACATTAACACTATCTCCACACACTAGGGCCAATTTACACTTATACCAAGTCAATTAACCTACAAACCTGCACGTCTTTGACGTGTGGGGGGAAACCGCAGATCTCGGAGAAAACCCACGCAGATCACGCAGAGAACATACAAACTCCATGCAGACAGCACCCGGAGCCAGGATCGAACCAGGGACCCAGGGCTCAGGCGCTGAAAGGAAGCAACTCTACCGCTGTGCCACCTGGACTAGAGGGATATGGATCATGTGCAGGCAGAGGAGATTAGTTTATCGTGGTATCATGCTCAGCACAGTCATTGTGGGCTGAAGGGCCTGTTCCTGGCCTATACTGTTCCATGTTCATTGTGTACTGGTCTCCTGCCAGCCTAATGCTGATTCCATTGGCCATCCAAGATAGTGTTTTGCAGACTGAGCTCCAGTACTCTGACAGAGTCCTTTATAAATTGCTAACTTGATAGGGAAATCAGTCCAGTTTTGAATGTAATCAGGCCAAGGAGCTTCTGGCTTGTCGGTTTGTTAACATTAATTTTATCATTTGGAAATTGATGAAGATTCAAAGTAATCGAGCTTGTGGGTGAGGGGAAATAATGAGAAAATTATAACATGGGATGTGGTGGACTCTGAGAGGTAAGGATAGGATTTGGTCAGGTTGAACAGGTGATGGTGTTGGACTAGTGGGGGTTGAGAGATGATGGTGGATCCAGCATGAAATGATGGTGGAGTCTGGTGGGTTCTAAGAAATTATGATGCAGCTCTGGTGGGCTCAGAAAGATGGGTATGGCTTCTGATGATGAGGAAGATGAGGGCAGGGTTCTTGTGAGGTCGGACAGTTGATGGTGGGGTCAGGTAGACAAAAGTGAGTGCGCTGGTGAAGTGAGCATGTGATGGTACGGAGATTAACAATGTGGACAGGCGTTGGTGATAATCTGGAGGCCTTGCGCAAGATCTTGGCAGTGGCAGGCAAGGACCAAATAGGTCAGTCACATCACAATCATGGTGACACGTCGGCCGACATGTCCGGAATGATTCTTACCAATTTCTATTGATCTACCATAGAAAGCATCTGAACACCTTGGTTTAGCAACTGATCTGCCCAAAATGCAAGAAAGCACTGAGATTTGGACAAGTACATCACGCAGACCAGCCTCCCTCCTATTGAAGTTGCTGTGTCCTTGGACCAGGAGTTAGGGATTATGGTGTTGGAAACATAAAACATAGAAAAATAGGTGCAGGAGCAGGCCATTCGGCCCGTAGAGCCAGAACCGCCATTCAATATGATCATGGCTGATCATCTAAAATCAGTACTCCCATTCCTGCATTCTCCCCATAGCCCTTGATTTCTTTAGCCATGAGACCTAAATCTAACTCTCTCTTGAAAACATCCAGTGAATTGGCCTCCACTGCCTTCTGTGGAAGAGTGGAAGTGCCAGTAAATGTGGAGTTAGTGTCAATTAATAGGAGTCTGAGTAGGAAGTTTCAGTCTTACTGTCTGAAGAAGGGTCTCGACCCGAAACGTCGCCTATCTCCTTCGCTCCTTAGATGCTGCTGCACCCGCTGAGTTTCTCCAGATTTTTGTGTAACCTTCAGTCTTACTGTCTCTGGTTACATTTTATCTCTGTTTACTTTGTTGTAACCTTCTCCCAGCTAACAATGGTCTATTCTACACTTTCCTTGATCCTGCTTTTGCACCTTATACTTCCATATCTCTGTATCTCTCCCTCTCCCCTGACATCAGTCTGAAGAAGTGTCTCGATCCGAATGTCACCCATTCCTTCCCTCCAGAGATGCTCCCTGTCCCGCTGAGTTACTCCAGCATTTTGTGTCTAAATAGGAGTCTTCAATGTGGGTGTTCTTGTTGTCGAGGCATTCGAGGGATATGTGTAGAGACAGAGGCCCATATGGTCCTGGCGCAATAGCTCCAAGTTCCTCTGCAATGCATAAAGAGAATAAAAGCATTATTTGTGATCCTCTGCTGAATATTTTGCTTCACAGAAAATGTCAAGGATTAGTCAGTATTGTCCTTCACCTGAGAGAGGGAGAAAAAACTATTTTCACTTGTCTAACACTATATGCGGACGTGGCGTCGAAGAATGAGAAGCCGAAGCAAAGAAGTCGAAGCCAAATAGGCGAAAGGAAACGTAGATGAAACGCCAAATAACCGAAAGCATATGAAGCCGAAACGCTAACGAACCAAAAGGCTGCGTTACCTACACGCGAGCTAACCGAATGCCGCTCTGTCGAAAAGTTAAATAATGGCTTGTGTGGGAGAATGACCCCCACTCTCCCTTCTCCATCAACCAGTGATGTGATGGACGCGGGGATCTGGAACAATCGCTGACAAGTCCCAACCCCTGGCGACGTCATGTCCCATCATTTGACTTTTTGGCCGAGCGGCATTCGGTTAGTTGGCTTGTAGGCGACGCAGCCTTTCTGATTGAAGGCATTTCGGCAGAGCTGCTATTCAGTGAGTTTGCTTTAAGGCAATGCAGCCTTATGGTTAGTTGGCTTTTAAGCGTCACGTCCTTTCGGTTCCTTGGCGTTTTCGGCTTTGTTTCCATTCAGCTATTTGACTTTGACTTCTTTGCTTCGGCTTCTCGTCCTTCGATGCCACGTCCGGGTACCGTCTAACACAGAGGAGGAAGAGTATGTAATTGTATATCCACACAGTTAGATATAAATCTTTTAAACATGTTAAGTTTATAAGGAATGTTGCCTGATGGTAAAGCTCTTTTAACATTATTGTATTACAAATTTGCTGTAACAAGTCCACTGACTCATTTAATGGACAGCTCATTCACTCCTTACACAGGGCGGCACAGTGGCGCAGCAGTAGAGTTGCTGCCTTACAGCGACAGAGACCCGGGTTCGATCCGGGCTACAGGTGCTGTTTGTATGGAGTTTGTACATTCACCCTTGACCATGTGAATTTTCTCCTATTGCTCCGATTTCCTCCCACATACTAAAAACGAGGACGTTTGTAGGTTAACAAAAGTGCTGGAGAAACTCAGCGGTTGAGGCAGCATCTATGGAGCGACGGAAATAGGCAAAGTTTCGGACCGAAACACTTTTTCAGACTGATGTAGAGTGGGGGGGAGAGGGAAGATGAAAGGAAGAAGAGGAGCCAGAGGGCTGAGGGAGAGCTGAGGAGACAGTGAGGGCTACCTGAAATTGGATTAGTCAATGTTCATGCCGATGGGGTATAAACTGTCCAAGCGAAATACGAGGTGCTGCTCCTCCAATTTCCTGTGGTCCTCACTCTGGACCTGGGGAGGCCCAGGACAGAAAGGTCGGATTCGGAATGGGTGGGGGAGTTGAAGTGCTAAGCCACCGGGATATCAGGTTGGTTTTTGCGGACTGAGCGGAGGTGTTCGGCGAAGCGATCGCCAATCCTACGCTTGGTCTCACTGATGTAGATCAGCTGACATCTAGAGCAGCGGATGCAATAGATGAGGTTGGAGGAGGTGCAGGTGAACCTGGAAAGACTGCTTGGGTCCTTGAATAGAGTCAAGGGGGAAGATAAAGCGACAAGTGTAACATTTCTTGCAGTTGCAAGGGAAAGTGCCGGAAAGGGTGTGGTTTGGGTGAGAAGGGACGAATTGACCAGGGAGTTACGGACAGTCTTTATGGAAAGCAGAGACGGGTGGAGATAGACAGATGTGGCGAGTGGTGGGGTCACGTTGGAGGTGGCGAAAATGATGAAGGATTATTTGTTGTATGTGACAGCTAGTGGGGTGGAAAGTGAGGACTAGGGGGACTCTGCCCTTGTTACGAGTGGGGGGTTGGGGAGAGAGGGCAGTGTTACGGGGTTTGGAAGAAATCCTGGTGAGAGCCTCATCTATAGTAGGGGAGGGGAACCCCCGTTCCCTGAAGAATGAGGACATCTCCGATGCCCTGGTGTGGAACACCTCATCCTGGGAGCAGATGCAGCGTAGATGGAGGAATTGGAGTAGGGGATGGAGTCCTTACAGGAAGCAGGGTGGGAAGAAGTGTAGTCTAGATAGCCATGGGAGTCAGCGGGTTTATAGTGGATGTCGGTCAGAAGTCTATCACCTATTCATCTATTTGAAGTTCGGGTGTAAGGTCGGGTATGTCGAGCTGAACCATTTGCTCTATTACAGACCCCCTTAGACAAATGATGCAAGACTTAAAAACGAATATGGGGAATGGAGGAATAACGTTTTGCAGCTGGAACGTAAAAGGTATTAATGAACCAATTAAGAGAGGTAAAGTATTAGCACACCTAAAAGCACTCAAAACAGATGTGGCATTCATCCAAGAAACACATTTAAAAAAAGACGCAGAGCATAGATTAAAAGCCAAATGGATTGACAAAGTGTATCATTTTTCTTTTACACACAAATCAAGAGGCGTAGCAATATTAATCCGTAAAGGTACCTTATTTAAACATACTTCAACTATAACAGATAAGGAGGGCAGATATATTATCATAACAGGAGAATTATATACACAAAAAATGATTTTTGTTAACATTTACGGCCCAAATTTTGACAGTCCATCGTTTTTTAGGAAAATACTAAATACTATCCCAGAACTACCACAATACAATTTAATAATTGGAGGAGATCTAAATTGTACATTAGATCCTTACTTAGACAGATCATCAAGACAACGGAAAACTAAATCGCATTCTAGCGATCTAATAAATGCATATATAGATTCGAGCAATATTATGGATGTTTGGAGAATGGAAAACCCAACGGGATGAGAATACTCGTTTTACTCATCAGTACATAAAACATACTCAAGAATAGACTACTTTCTAGTAGACTCAAAACTTATTCCACTCACTTATAATTCAAAATACCACAATATTATAATTTCAGATCATGCACCATTATCTTTTATGATTAAAATAACTGGAAAAATGGGGAAGCAGGGACAATGGAGACTCAACCCACAAATTTTAAAGCACAAAACAACTCAAGAATACATTACAAAACAGATTGAGATCTTCTTTGAAACAAATGACAAACCAGAAATTTCCCCATTACTACTATGGGAAACTTTTAAAGCATATACACGTGGAATTATGATATCTTCTCAAGCATTCTATAACAAAGAGAATCGTAGGATACAGCAGGCATTGGAAAAAGAGATTAAGCAACTAGATATAGAAAACGCTGCTTATCCAACCATGATTAAACATAATAAAATCTCTGCATTGAAATATAAATTAAATAAAATACAATCAGATCAAGTTGTAAAACTTTATCAATATACAAAACAAATACAATTTGAATTTGGAGATAAACCACAAAAATTATTGGCTCGTCAATTAAGAAAATTGGAGGGAGAAAAAATAATCCATAGGGTTAAATCAGATACAGGGGAATTATTAACACAAACCAAAGACATTAACGAGAGATTTCTGCAATATTATAAAAATGTATATTCAGTCAAAACGATAGAAAATCATATAGGAATAGAAACATTTCTAAAAAATTGTAATTTAAAGGAATTAGATATGGAAGACAGAGAATCATTAAACGCTGAAATAACAATTAAAGAAATCGAAGAATCTATTAGGTCATTAAAAAATGGTAAAGCACCAGGACCGGATGGAATTGGTTTGGAATTTTATAAAATATTTGATGATTTAATGATACCACAGTTAAAGACACTTTATGACCACATTTATACACAACAGAAATTGCCTGGAACATTAAATGAATCTATTATTACATTAATACCTAAATTAGATAAAGATTTGGAGGACCCAGGATCGTATAGAGCCATAGCTCTTTTAAACACTGATCAAAAAATATTAACTAAAATATTAGCACGAAGATTAAATATGGTGATCAACAAAATAATACACGCAGACCAGACTGGATTTATACCAAAGCGATACTCTTCATATAACCTGAGACGATTATTTAACATTATATACTCGAAAAGAAATACTAGTAAAGACCTAGCAATTATCTCATTAGATGCAGAGAAAGCTTTCGATCAGGTTGAATGGTCTTATTTATGCTCGGTTTTGGAATCCTTCCAGCTAGGAGGAAAGTTTATAACGTGGGTCAAATTATTATATACCAATCAGACAGCTAGAATACAAACAAATCAAATGTTATCAACTAAATTTAACTTATTCAGAGGCTGTAGACAAGGTTGTCCGCTATCACCACTACTCTTTGCGTTAGCAATAGAACCATTAGCACAGCATGTGAGACTACACCCTGAAATATATGGGTATGAAACCAAAGAAACAGAAAATAAAATGTCTTTATACGCAGATGATGTATTACTCTATATTACAAAGCCTGAAATTAGTATACCTACCCTGCTAGATTTAATAACTCAATTTGGTCTACTCTCAGGATATAGAATTAATTGGAATAAAAGTGAACTTATGTCAATAATGGGAAATAACTCACACATATTACAACGATTCCCTTTTACGATAGCAAATGAAAAAATTAAATATCTTGGAATTTATGTAACAAAAAGACATGACTCTTTATTTAAATCTAATTTCCCACCTTTATTGAATAAATTACTTAAGAATATTCTATATTGGAAAACATTACCTATCTCAATGTTAGGTAAAATAAATGCGATAAAAATGACCTTTCTCCCGCAATTATTATATTTATTTCAAATGATCCCGATATATCTTCCCAAAATTTTTTTTAAGAAGGTGGATTCTATAATTACAAATTTTATTTGGGATTATAAGAGCCATAGAATAAATAAGAAACATCTATGTAAAGCAAAAATAAGTGGAGGTTTAGCGTTGCCTAATTTTATGTTTTACTATTGGGCAGTTTATATTAAAAATATGAATTTTTGGTTGGAAGAATTAGATATACAGCCGAATTGGTTAAAATTGGAAAAGGAAGACTGCCTACCTTTTGAAATTAGCTCGATTATATTTGCTAATACCAAATTACATTAAAAAACTTATAGAGGAAACCCAATAATAGAAAATGGGATATGTATTTGGAAACAATTAAAAAAATCTTTAAAATTGGAATGTATACCACTGGATCTTCATATTGCAAACAATATCACTTTTAAACCCTCTAGGATGGAAAAAGGTTTTTCACAATGGGAAAATTATGGAATTAATAAGATACGGGATCTCTATAGGGAAAACCTTTTTCTTTCATTTCAAGAATTACAACAAAAATATGGACTACACTCAAAAGAATATTTTAGATATTTACAAATTAGAGATTATGTTAAATCAAATACACAAGAATTTAGAAATAGAAAGACAGAAATTCTAGATGTATGTTTAAATAAACATCCGAACACAGAAAAATTAATATCATATATTTATAATATTTTATTGGAAAATGATGCACCACCGTCGGAAATATATAGGCAAGCATGGGAAAGTGAATTAGGACAATCAATTAGTTTAGAAGTATGGGAGGAAAGTTTACAATATATACACTACAGCTCATTAAATGCCAGACACTCTCTGATACAATTAAAAATTTTACATAGATTACATCTCTCAAAGTCCAAACTAAATATAATTTTTCCAAATGTTTCTGCTATATGTGACAAATGTCAACACCTAGAAGCCAACCTAACGCATTCATTTACCAAATGTATTAAAATTACTAATTTTTGGTCAGAAATTTTTAAGATAATTTCGAAGGTAGTTAATACAAATCTATATCCAGATTCCAAATTAATTATATTAGGTATATTAGAAACTGATCAATCACTAACAACAAAACAACGAATTTTTATCGATTATAGTTTAATAATTGGTAAAAAATTAATACAAAAATTTTGGAAAGGTCCTACCAACCCCACTATTAAAATGTGGATTACAGAAATGTCGGAGACACTTCATTTGGAAAGATTAAGACTTGTCCTCTCGGACAGGCTAGATCAGTTTAGAGGAACATGGTCTCCATTTATTGATTATCTAAAGGGACATTTATTGATTATCTAAAGGGACAAATGGGCTCGGTTCGAGGGCCTGACTGAAACCTGGACGGGGAATGGATGAAGAATTATATATAATAGATCACTGATATATCTCCAATGTAGAATAGAATGTTTAAAACTCCACTCATATTATTGATTTTCTATTTTTATTATTATTTTAATTTCTTTTATTATTTCTTTCTATTAATTTCCTTCTTTATTAAAAATAATTTAAAAAAATGTAGAAGTATAAACAAGAATGACTGTAAATTTTATAAATATTAAGAATGTATGAGATGAATAGTAAATTCTTTTGTTTCTCTTTTTTTTCTTACATTTTAAATTGTCTTAATTTGTATCAATATGCATTAACTTCTAATAAAAAATATTAACTAAAAAAAAAAAAAGAAGTCTATCACCTGCGATGGAGCTAGTGAGGTCAAGAAATGGTAGGGAAGTGTCAGAAATGGTCCAGGTGTATTTGAGTGCCGGATGGACGTTGGTGGTGAAATGGATGAAGTCAGTCAGTTGTGTGTGGGTGCAGGAGGTGACACCAATGCAGTTGTCGATGTAGCAGAGGTAGAGGTCAGGGATGGGGCCCTGGTACGTCTCGAACAAGGATTCTATGACGTACCCTACAAAGAGGCAGGCATAGCTGGGGCCCATGCTCGTGCCCATAGCTACGCCTTGTATTTGGAGGAAATGGGAGGAATCAAACAAAAAGTTATTAAGGGTATGGACCAGCTCCGCTAGGCGGAGGAGAGTATCTGTAGACGAGGATTGGTTGGTTCTCCGGTCGAGGAAGAAACAGAGGGGTTTGAGACCCTCCTGGTGGGTGATGGAGGTGTAGAGTGACTGGACGTCCATGGTGAAGATGAGAGGATGGGGGCCTGGAGAACGGAATTCCCGGAGACGACGTAGAGTGTCTGAGGTATCTTGAACATGTATAGAGGCAATTAGGATGGAGGGATAGGATGAAGTTGAGGTATGTGGAAATAGGTTCGGTAGGGCACGAACAGGCAGAGACAATGGGTCTACCAGGACAGTCAGGTTTGTGAATTTTGGGGAGAAGGTAAAATTGGGCAATGCGGGGCTGGGAAATGATGAGGTTGAAGGCTTGGGAGGGGGCAGGGATCCGGAGTTGATGAAGTTAGTGATGGTGCTAGAGATAGTGTTCTGGTGCTCGTCTGTGGGGTCATGGTCCAGTGGTAAGTAGGAGGAGGTGTCCGAGAGTTGGCGCGTGGCATCAGCCTTGTAGAGATCAGCGCGCCAGACTACCACAGCACCTCCCTTGTCGGCGGGTTTGATAACCCGGTCTGGGTCGTTGCGGAGTGTGTGGAGGGCTGTACGTTCAGGGGGGGAGAGGTTAGAGTGAGAAAGCAGAGTGGAGAAGTTGAGGCGGCTGATGTCCCGCCAGCAGTTTAAAATAAAAAGGTCTAAAGCCGGAAGATGGCCAAAAGGGGAGGTCCAAGAGGAGGAGGTCCGTTGGAGATGGGAAAAGGGATCAACAATGGGGGGCGAGGACTCCTACCCATGGAAGAACGCTGTGAAGTGGAGGCGACGGAAGAAGAGCTTCAAATCGTGGCGGGCGCAGAACTCATTGAGATGGGGATTTACGTTCAGGGGGGGAGAGGTTAGAATGAGACAGGGGAGTGGAGAAGTTGAGGCGGTTTGTGGAAGTTTATAGGTTAATCAGTTTCAACAAATTACTCCTGGTGTGTAGGATAGAACTAGTCTACAGGTGATCATCCGACGGCATGGACTCGGTGGGCCGAAGGGCATGTTTCCATGCTGTACCTCTAACCTAAACATTGTTGCTTCAACTCATTCACATAATTTATATACTTCATACTTAAATCCATAAATGGTCTATTGTAATTAAGGCCGGTTTATTCCAGCCTAAGTGTAACACATTTTTTTTCAGTTCTACTAGAAGGATCGAAATAGAAGTTTTCTTTGAATAACATATTGTGTGAATCACTGGAATTATCTGGCAAAATACATTACTATGAAAATATTGCACTAATTTTCAATCATAACGAATCCAGCTTAGAAAAGTAACCATTCATGCATCTTTAAAGATTTGTTTAAAATATTTTTATCATTGCAGAGTTTCCTTGCTTTAAAAAAAAGGCATATGGTGTCTTAAAAGCATAAAGTACATTTATAGTTTCTGGTGCATTTAAAGATCAAGTCAAGTCAAGTCAAGAGAGTTTATTGTCATATGTCCCAGATAGGACAATGAAATTCTTGCTTTGCATCAGCACAATGGAATATAGTGGGCATGAATACAGCACAGATCATATCAGTGAGTCCATATACCATTATACAAATATATACACACATCAATAAATAAGCAGATAAAGTGCAAACAAACAGATAATGGTCTATTAGTGTTCAGAGATTTGTTTCAGTTGAGTTTAATAGCCTGGGGTACACAAAATGCTGGAGAAACTCAGCGGGTGCAGCAGCATCTATGGAGCGAAGGATGGCTGTGCACAAGTAGTTATTTCTGAACCTGGACATTGCAGTCTTCAGGCTCCTGCACCTTCTACCTGAAGGTAGCGGGGAGATGAGTGTGTGGCCAGAATGGTGTGGGTCCCTGATGATGCTGCCAGCCTTTTTGAGGCAGCGACTGCGATAGATCCCCTCGAAGGTAGGGAGGTCAGAGCCGATGATGGACTGGGCAGTGTTTACTACCTTTTGTATTCTTTTCCGCTCCTGGGCGCTCAAGTTGCCGACCCAAGCCACGATGCAACCAGTCAGCATGCTCTGTAGAAGTTAGAGAGAGTCCTCCTTGACACACCGACTCTCCGTAATCTTCTCAGGAACTAGAGTTGCTGATGTGCTTTCTTAATAATTGCGTCAGTGTTCTCGGACCAGGAGAGATCTTCAGAAATATGCACGCCCAGGAATTTGAAGCTCTTGATCCTCTCCACCATGGACCCATTGATATAAATGGGACTGTGGGTCCCCAGCCTACCTCTTCCAAAGTCCACAAGCAGTTCCTTGGTTTTGCTGGTATTGAGGGCCAGGTTATTGTGCTGGCACCATATGGACAGTTGCTTGATCTCACTTCTATACTCTGACTCATCCCCATCAGTGATACGTCCCACAACAGTGGTGTCGCCAGCGAACTTGATGATGGAGTTCGCACTATGACTGGCTACACAGTCATGAGTATAGAGTGAGTACAGCAGGGGGCTGAGCACACAGCCTTGAGGTGCTCCCGTGCTGATTGTTATCGAGGCTGACGCATTTCCACCAATACGAACAGTCTGTAGTCTTTGAATGAGGAAGTCAAGGATCCATTTGCAGAGGGATGTGCAGAGACCCAGATCCGGAGCTTGCTAACCAGCTTGGAGGGAATGATTTTTTTAAATGCCGAGCTGTAATCAATGAATAACAGCCTGACATATGAGTTTTTGTTGTCCAAGTGGTCCAGAGCGGAGTGGAGGGTCAGCGAGATCACATCCACCGTTGATCTGTTGTGGCGGTAGGCAAACTGCAGTGGGTCCTAGTTTTTGTTGAGGTAGAAGTTGATTTGCTACCTCAACCTTCTCAAAGTTCCATTTATAAAGGTCTTGCGAAAAGTGAACAGTGGACCTGGACCAGGAACTCTACCACCCACAAGGTTGGAAGGAGTAAGGTGAGGCCAAACCAAATCAACTCAAGTAAATGTGTTACCTTACATTGTGTGAAATGCTGGGTTTATTGCCTGAAGGCCTATTCCTCACTAAGACATTCTGCCTCAAATCTTAACCATAGGAAAATAGGCTCAGAAAAGCATTGTAGCTGTTGCAAATCTGAAAGAAAATCTGAACATGTTCATAAGGTCATAAGGTAATAAGGAATACAAGTCTACTCTGCCATTCAACCATGGCTGATCTATCTCTCCCTCCTAACCCCATTCTCCTGCCTTCTCCCCATAACCTCTGACACCTGTACTAATCAAGAATCTATCTATCTCTGCCTTAAAAATATCCACTGACTTGGCCTCCACAGCCTGGGGCAAAGAATTCCACAGATTCACCACATTCTGACTAAAGAAATGTCTCCTCATCTCCCGAAAAGAACGTCCTTTACTTCTGAAGCTATGACCGCTAGTCCTAGACTCGCCCACTGTTGTCCCATCTTTGTTGAATGTTTCCATTGTTGGACTAATCACACGTTAGCAGCCCAGCACAACACTCTAAGACGGAAGAAGACCTGGGCAGTGGGAGTGGACATACGGAGTGCTGCATCTGATCTATATGCAGAATGCTAATGCAATGCTTTTGCCCTTTCACAGTTCTAAGGAAAGGACTCCAACCCGATGCATTAACCTTGTAATTCCTCACCGAGACACTACCTCACCTGCTGAGTGTTCCCAGCATTTTCTGATTTTAATTCAGATTTCCAGCATCTGACTTTTTTTTGATTGTCATTTTTCTAAAACCTTACTGCATATCGAGTTAAACACTTCTTAAAGCAAAGTAGCCTCACCTCTTCTGTAACTGATGCAGAATATGGCATGGTGATCCATCAAATGGAGCTGACAGTTCCAGAACTAATATCGGGATGCGATACATTAGTTGATCTCAATTAAAGGAGCTGTAGGGTGCTGGCTTCAGCTTTACTGGGTGAGGCAGAGAAGAGTTAGCCTGAGTAAATGTGTGGATCAGATGACAATATGATCACGATCCATGGTAATATACCCCGTAGACTGCCAACATGGCAATCGCACTCCAATATAATGAACTGACATGCTACAAGTTTGCCAACAGCCACCAAACCAGATTTCAACAGAACCTACCATGCACAAGAAGAGGGTGCCAGTTAGCACTCCGAACAAGTGCACATGACATGAGAAAAGTCTCCTTTGAAATTAACCCCCACCCCCTCCCTCCACCCCACATCTGATAACACATGCACAATATACACATTGAGGTTTGCAGCCAACTTCTAATGCAGTATGAATTTCCTAAATGTGGTCTTATTAAGAAGGGGACAGAAATTGTTTGAAAACAAGCACCATCAGTGCAAATATATTACCAGGAGGCAAAATGAACTTGACTGCCAGTTACATCGTTTTCAGTTGTGAGATGGATCATCAAATAAAATATTTTCCAGTTTTCCTCAATGCAGTTCGTTGCCTTTTCTTTTTTTGCCCAGTTTCCATCCGTTTCCTTGTTCTTTACCTTTTTCATCCTCTGCCTCATCTTCTTCTGTCCTATTTTCCCCTCATCAGGTTCATATAAAACTGTTGGTGCTTCGTGATTCTTAATAACCTGAATCCTTCTATTCAGGCTTCCATTATTTAGTTTCATTCCCTCGTGGTGAATTCTATCATTGTGGTGAAGCATTTTTTCAAAACTGGAAAGAATCTACACTAAAAACATTGCCAAAGGGGCATCTAGGGACAATAATAATATACCTTAGATCACATAACCAAGAACAGTACAGCACAGGAACAGACCATTCGGCCCAGCATGATGACGATGCTGAATAAAATGGCAAGTTAAACTAATCCCTTCTGCCTGCACATGATACATCTTCCTCATTTCCATCCATGTTCATGTGCCTATCTAAAAGTTGTCAGATGCCTGAAGTGTCTTCTAGGTACCTACCACTCACTCTGTAAAAACAACCTTGCCCAGCACATCTCCTTTAACCTTTAAACTTGACCTTAAATGTATGTCTTCTGGTATTTGACATTTCCACCCTGACATGAAGGTTCTGACTTATGTAAAGGTCCACTTTGTGTATGCCTGAGTAGATGAAGCCAGGTGGGGGAGGGTGAGTGCAGTGTTGAAACCAAAGGCTGCTAGGTGATTTTTTAAAAAAGGCACAAAGTGCTGGAGCAACTCAGCAAATCAGGCAGCATCATGGAGAACATGGATATATGACGTTTCGAGTCGGAACCTTTCTTCAGACTGATTGTCATGGAGGGGTGGGAGGGGGGAAGAAAGCTATAAGAGAGGAGGGGCAGAAGAATACCTAACTACTTGTTACAGGTGGGGGGGAGGCAAATGGTTCGACAAAGGACAGAGATGATAAGACAAAAGGCGTGAGAAAAAATTATTGACGTATCATGAATTGTGAAGCTAGATGAAGGAATATAGGTGGAATGGGTGAGGGAGGGTGAAATAGGTGTGAGTCCAGGTGGTGCACAGGAGAGAGAGGGCGGGGGGGGGGGGGGGTGGGCAAGGGGAATTTAGTAGTTACCCAAAATTGTAGAATTCAATCATGTAGACCACCCAAGTGGAATATGAGGTGTTGTTCCTCCAGTTTGAGTATGGTCTCACTCTGACAGTTGACGCAGCCCTGGTCTGAAAGGTCAGTATGTGACTGCGAAGAGGAGTTAAAAAGGTTAGCAAACAGGAGACCGAGTGCAAGTGTTTGGCAAAATGGTCACTGTGTGTACGCAGTGGCCTTGCCTATGTACACCAAATCCCCTATCAAGAACACCAAATGTAGTAGATGAGGTTAGAGGAGGTGCATGTGAATCTCTGTCTCACCTGGAAGGACTGTTTGGGTCCCTGGATGGAGTAAGGGAGGAAGAACATGGAAGATTGTTGCATCTCCTGCAGTTGCGAAGGAAAGTACGTGGGGAGGGGGTGGTTTGGGTGGGAAGTGATAAGTGAACCATGGAGTTGCAGAGGGTCTCTGCAGAAGGTGGAAAGTGGTGGGGGTGGGAAGATGTGACTGGTGGTGGGATCATCGTGGAGGTGACGGAAATAGCAGATGGAGTAAATGATGGGATGCCCAAGCTGTGTGATAGACTGGGCTACATCTACAGTTCTCTGCTATGTCTTGTGGTCTTGGGCAAAGTTGGAACCCAAACCAAGCTGTGAAGCAACCCGATAGTAGGTTTTCTATGGTGCATCTATGGAAGTTTGTAAGAGTCACTGAAGACATGCTGAATTTCCTCAATCTCTGCAGGAAGCAGAGGCATTGGTGTGTCTTCTCGGCTGTCACATCAACTGTGGTAATATTAATGCCGAGATACTTGAAGCTGTCAATTATTTCCACTTCTGCACCATTGGTGCTGTTTGTGGCACGTTCTCCTCCATGCTTCCTGAAGTCAATAACCAGTTCCTTCGTCATGCTGACATTGAGGGGATTTTTGCGTGAAGAATTCTAAACAAATACAAAACAAACAAGGCCTAGTATTTGAATAGGCATGCAGAACAGTCATATCTAAGGACATGATCTTTAATAATCTGATGGAGTAGCAGACAGTGCAGTATGTTAATGTAACTGTAGTCAAAGGATCAATAGCTGGAAAATTGGCAGTAGCTTCAACATCGAGCATGTGGCTTACAAAATGGCTTTGGCAGGAAATCCTGCTCTTGTTGTAATGAGAACCACTCTGCTCAATTCTGTTGGTTTAGAGCTACAAAATGCATTAGCTTACAAATAAGGGCACATCATTCATAATGAAAAGCCAGACAGGACATAGTGAATCAGATTAGTGACAGTGAAGCTGAATCCCAATGGAGGGGAAACAGTGATAATAGAAAACCATAGAAGGGATATTGAGACGGATGTGAGGGATGTAGTTTGAATACTATATACATACTAGCAGTGAAAATTAAACAGCGGCCATTTTAGAATGAATACAAGAATCAATAAGGAAGAGATTGAAATGTTTATTTACGTAGCCACAGACTATTCTGTCTAGTGAAGAGTTGCATATTCACCAAAGGTTTAGTCAGGTGCCATTGGTGGGAAGCATTTTGTAATTAAAAACATACTCTAATGACACTGAACTTAAATGTGCAAAAAGTCATGATACCAATGATATTGATTCATTATAAGTATGTGCAGAATTATCTTGATAAAAAGAGATTAGTTAAAGGAGTTATGCACAGATTGGTAAAACTTTTTTTAATACAAATACCTCACTACTAGATTCCATCAAGCTTCAGAATCCTTATGCAAGCCGCAAGTTCATCGATGTATATAAATCAAATGGCAAATACTAAGTAGTGCCATGTGCATTAGAAGTATCAATAGAAAAATAAATACAACTTGAGTGGCATGTGGTAATGTTGAAAGTAGAACCGAGAGAGTGGTTGGTGCATTGTAGTGGACAACAGGATGGACAAAACCATCTGTCTTTACAGCATTGTCAATGTAACCCCAATCAGAACAGTGGAGATGAGAAAAACCTTATGTTTGCATTCTAACCTTTATAAGCAGGGTTGGCATGAGGAAAATTATTTGATTAAAATTATTTTTGATTAAAAACTGGACCTCCCTCATTCTGATGCCCAGCTTAATGTAGTCATGAAAGCAATTATTCCTTGACAATAAAATCTACAACAAGTTGTACTTGAATAGCAAACAACCACTGGACAAGGAATGGCAAGTATATTCTAAGTGCCCATGGACTTTAATAACAATAATAACAGAGGTAGAGAGCTTGTGAATATTTGAGGAAGCGTTTGGACGTTTGCATCAGCATTATAGACATAAAATTGTTCAGCAGAGAAATGGGGTCTGAGGCCCATCACATCCTTGCCCAACTTTTTGCCCCTCTACAGTAATCCTATTTTACAGCATTAGGCCCACATTTAATGCCAATTCTATGTCGTGTCTACTGAAGTTCCCATCTAAATATCTGTTAAACATATTGATACCACTTCTTCTGGTATCGAATTCCAAATATCAACCATTCTCTAAATAAAAATATTCCGTTCAAATCTCTTTAAAACTCCATCCTCTCAACTTAAACCCATGCCAAACATAGAAAAAAGGAATTTGCGGTTCTACCTTATTTGTACCTCATTTATCTTGTATGCTTCATCAGGTCACCCCTCAGCCTCCTTTGCTGCAAAGTGAACAAACCCAGCTCATCCATTTTCTCCCCATGACTCAAGTACTCTAATCTAAGCAATAACCTGGGGATTAATCTCTGCATTCTCTCCAGTGGAGTCACATTCTTCCTATCGTGCAGCGACCAGAACTGTACACAATATTTCAGTATTTTATAAAGATATAACATGACATCTCAACGTTTATATTCTTTGCTCCGATCTGTGAGTCCAGCATGCTATATGCCATCCTAAGTACATCCAGGAGGAAATGTACTTAGATCCGGAACGAGATGAAAACGGACAGCGATCAATAAAAGAGGAAATTGATGTCATCAGCATTAAACCCAAGAATATTAATGAGCACGGTTTGCTTTTTAAATGCAATTCAGTATTACTTTGGGTTCCCACCTGGCCTTGTCATGTTAACGACACCACTAAAGAAAAACAAACCATGGTGTTGGGGTAAGGGGCAGTGAAACCTGTACAAAAGGAACCTCAACAATGTATTGCTCTCAGTGCCATAACTGGGTTTTCAAACTAATTTGTAATGCTTGCAACAAAAATGTTTGGAGCAGTGTTTCAACGTATTTGGGAAGGTGGAACCTTGGGGACAATTGGGGAAGGTCATAAGCGATAGGACCAGAATTAGGTAATTCAGTCTATCCATCCCCTGCCTTCTCCCCATAACTCATGAACACAACCAAAAATGAAAATAACTTTTTGCAAATAGATAAGGGACTTATCTTTTGCAAATAGATAAGGTGATTAAATTCAGTTTTAAAGCTTCACTAAGTCTTTCTGAGAAAACCATTTACATTTGGTACTCATCACAAATGTAGGAAATCCATTGCAAACCATGGTGAGATCCCAGACCCAGATGCAGGCTCTACTGATCTCTCACTGGGACTCCAATCTTCTTCTTCTTTCATGTGGCGTGCACAGCCTAAAGTTGTTGGACAACTTGTTCTATTTGATCTTCTGTTTGTGCACATCGAGTTGATTGCATTAGTCGAAACAGGGCGGACCACGTGAAGGTTGCAATCTTCCACCCCGGACTCTAATCTAAAGTATCAAAATGCCACAGTGGCTGCCTTGTTGAGATGAACTTATGAAGAAACCAGGAGAAACATAGAGAACAATGTTTTTGCTCTACATATGCCATTACGCCAGAGAGAGCACTGGAGGTACATAAAAATATTCCAGTTTTGAAGCAGGTAAGTACACCCTTGGTGGATGGACAGATTTGCATTCAGGACCTTTTCAAGCCATTTTACTGTAGACAGTAAGAATCACCTACTAAGCAAGTATGTATAAAATGGAGACACAGATTATTATTGATACTAAAAGCATGGGTGAAGATGATTATGGAAAATATTTGTGTACAACTTCAGATACAGGTCTCTGTTGAACGGCCTTTCTCAGTTCAAAAACAAGTGTGCAGTCTCATGCAGTACTACGGAATGCATGACTGAGAAAATGAAGCACACAATCTCCCTGCAGTAGTCATGTCAGACGACGGTTCAGATCCTTCCACTTGAACCAATTTATAAAGAATAATGGAATGAAGTACTGTTTCTCCCTTCTTATCATCATTCTCCCTCTTTATCATCAGAGGGGTAGCAGGAAGCCCACCTTACATGGAAAAGGAAATATATTATAATTGACAAGTAACAGAAGGAGCAGAGTACCTTCAGCAACAGACTGGTTCCACCATGGTGCAGCACAGAGCGCCAAAGGAGATCCTTCTTCCCTGTGGCCATCAACCTGTGCAACTCCTTCCCCTTCTGTCATGGGGTAGACTGACTGGCTGTCCTCTCCCCAATCTTCGCACATCTCCAATCCTTCCTGCTCGTCATTTTATTTTCATGTTTCATGGATCTTGTGTTTTATGACTGTTGGCAGATCAATTTCCCTCCTGGGATAAATAAAGTTCTATCATATCGGATCGTATAATTAATCTAACAACACAAGAATTGTCAGCCTGCATTATCCCTTCCAACCTATGGAACCACTTCTCATTCCACAAGATGTGTTCCCGATGTTGGGGAGGTCCAGGACAAGGGGTCACAGCTTAAGGATAAGGGGGAAATCCTTTAGGACCGAGATGAGAAGGAATTTTTTCACACAGAGAGTGGTGGGTCTCTGGAACTCTCTGCCACAGAGGGTAGTTGAGGCCAGTTCATTGGATATATTTAAGAGGGAGTTAGATGTGGCCCTTGTGGCTAAGGGGATCAGAGGGTATGGAGAGAAGGCAGGTATGGGATACTGAGTTGGATGATCAGCCATGATCATATTGAATGGTGGTGCAGGCTCGAAGGGCCGAATGGCCTATTCCTGCACCTAATTTCTATGTTTCTAAGATCTACTGGACATCTAATGAAATACTAATAGATAGGTAAGGGGAACGTTAGAGGAGAGGAAAGGGAGACAATGCAAGTATCATGACTCAAACAACAAAGAGAAGAGGTTCAGTCTGCATGAGTAGGAAGAAACTGCAGATGCTGGTTAACACTGAAGATAGACACAAAATGCTGGAGTAACTCAGTGGGACAAGCAGCATCTCTGGATACTTGCAGTAGGGTGAACTCACCTTATGTGGTTTAGAGGGATATGGACAACATGCAAGCAAATGGGACCAGCTGAGATGGGGCATTTTGGTCATCACGGACAAGCTGGGCTGAAGGGCCTGTTTCCATGCTGTTAGACGCGTGACTGAAAGTTCAATTTAAAGTATTATTGGTTCTTCACGCATGTTATAAATCTTATTCAATTATTATGTCGCAAAACCATCTTTAAAATGCAGGCTTCTAACATTAACATCATGATTTTTAAATGAAATGTGTTTCTGCTCTAGGTCCTACTACAAAGTCATTTGAAGTTTGTGCCTGGGGATGATGGTTTTTCTGTTCTGATTGCTTCTCATTCAGTTCCAGCCATCCGAAGCACCTGTTTTCAGTACTCTGGGAAGAGTTCCTCAAGGTCCATCTTTCCAAAAGACTGCGTGCTTCTTCCTTTTGTCTCTGAAATGCTGTTGCCCCTTACTTTCATGGTCTGGGCCATATTCTCTGCTGCGGATTTAATTTGGCAAATTACATACAAGAGACAAGCAGTGCAGCTGCTGACAATGAATTTAGTAAGCCAAATATTTTCCTACTCTCCTGCTCCCTGCCATTTTCATTTCAATTTGGCTATTTAAAGACGCCACCCAACTTGGCCAAACACTCCCAACTCATTACTCCTGTTTCACATGGAAACTGCAGTGGAGATTTGCCAATCTGTTTGAAAATTAGTTGACTTGACTTACTGACAAATTCAGCTCTGCAGAGCATAATTACATATAGTAACACATGCCTGGCACAATTCTACAGGCAATTTCAACATCAGCAAGTTGGCACTGGAAACAGCCAAGTTTGACCCTCTAGTAATGTATATTGTTGCCCACAGAGTCAGGTAAAGAGGAGCATGATTACTTCTCCTGCCATTAAACTTTGTTTTTGGAGACTTTGGGCCGGGTGATACACATTTCCTTAGTAATATAACATAAATAAAGCCCTTAAACTCACAAGCAGTCCTGTTGATCAGCTTTCTTGTGCCAGCTCTGGCCAGCTCTAAGTACAGGCACTTACATATGTTTAATACCTATACATTGGAGTATATGCCATTGCAGCTATTGGAAACAGAGTACCCTACCTTTAAATTTGTATTGATTAGTCATGGATTTTATCTTTTTAGATTCATGTACTCAGCAAGGCGACAGCTGGTATTACATAGTTTTTGATAAGTATAGCTAATATCTCTGGCGCTCATTGATAACCTTCTGTGTTCCATAAAGTGTGCAATTGGGAATAGAGGATAAAATAGTTTCACTTGCTCTGATGCCAAAGCTTTTGGAGGCAAATTATCTGATTAATTTTATTTTTGGCTAACATTCAGCCCATCCATATAATGATTTCAGGTCCTCGAACATTACACTGACTAAACACCCTCGCCTACGGAAAACAGTGGAACTCAATAACAAAACGTGTTTAATCTCTCCAAATAAAAATAAACACATCTCTGTCTTCAATTGATATGAGTTGCCAAGTCTGCTCAATTGCAGACACACTCACAGGCATGAAGATTGCAATCGAGCTGGAGAAATCAAGGATTTATGGTGCAACAGCAGCAATGCTTGCAAAGCAATAAGAGCTATTCAGCTCTACTTTATGTTCAAAAGGACTGACTTTTTTTTCCTTACCATTACCTTGTCTTTATCAAGTGAGGTGGCAGTATATATATTGCCAATTTAACCCAGCACTGTGAAGGTGTTGAACTGGGTAGCAAAAAGTAAAGGTCTCTGTGTATGTAACATGTGATTTGAGTTAAGTCAGCACCCAACTAGTGAAGAACTGTAGATGCTGGTTTACACCAAAGATAGACACAAAATAAGGGGCGCCGCACAATTGGCAGCCTCGCCAACAATCTGTCTTTTTTTTGGTCTTCTTTTGTTATTTTAGTGTGTTTTAAAAGTTTGTGTAAATGTTCTCTGGTTTGTTTTATGTTGGGGAGGGGGAGGGGGTCGAGGGAACCTTTTTTTCAATCTCTCACCCTGCCGGAGATGCGACTGTTCTCCAGATCGTATCTCCAGTCAGTCTGCGGCCTAACATCACGGAGCTGGAGGCCGCACCCGGGACTGACTTTGAGCTCCACCGCGGGGTGTGGACTTACCATCAGAGCCGATTCTTTGCCTGAGATCGATGCTCCAACCATGGCCTGCGGACTTTAACATCAACGGCTCGCAGTCTCGAGTGAGAGACCGAGTTGGAAGCTCCAACGGCGCAGAAGGTTCGACAAACCCCGACCTGGGGTCCGCTCGCTCGGCACGGGGGGGCTGAGATCCCCCTGATGCGGGAGCTGAGATCGCCCCCAAAGTTGAGGGGCTGCGGCTGGCTACGGGAGTCAAGATCGTCCTGTCAACGGAAGGCTCGAGGCCCCCAACTGCGGGAGAACAAAGAAGGGAAGAGATTGAACTTTTTTTTTGCCTTCCATCACAGTGAGGAATGTGGGGGAGTCACTGTGGTGGATGTTTATGTTAAAATGTATTTTGTGTGTTCTGTTGCTTTTTATTTGTATGACAGACTTGGAAAATGAAATTCCTCGTATGTTGCAAAACATACTTGGCTAATAAAGTATTATTGTATTGTATTGTATTGTAAAATGCTGGAGTAACTCAGCGGGACAGGCAGTATCTCTGGAGAGAAGGAATGACTAATGAACAAGACTGTCTGAAGAAAGGTCTCAAACCAAAACATCACCCATTCCTTCTCTCAAGAGATGCTGCCAGTCCCGCTGAGTTGAGTGCCTGTCCCATGATGCGAGTTCACCCAAGAGCTCTCCCAAGTTTTAAAAAAATCAAACTCGGGGTAAGTACGTAGAATGTATGTGGCGGGTATGTCGGAGCTCGTGGATGTCTCGTCGCGGCTCGTAATACTAATGGCAGGTACTAGGGAAATGCGGAAACTCATGAAGTTTTTTCAACAGTGTGAAAAATTTCCAAGAGTAAAAAAATACTCATGATGAGGTACCACAAGTTTGATATTTTTTAACTCGAGAGAGCTCTTGGGTGAACTCACATCGTGGGACAGGCCCTTTACTCCAGAACTTTATGTCTATCTTTAGTGAAGAATATATGTCAGGAGGTATCACTTTTAATATTATTTTTAGATGGGCAATGAGGTTACATTGGAAGGGCTGCTGTCCTTGGAGAGTGAATTATTGAGAGGACACTTGATGGAGATGTACAGTGTTTTGATGACTGGATCAGGTAAATGAGAACATTTGTGGATTGTCTTAGTGTATTTTTAAACATAATCAAAATGACACTCAATGCACAAATTGTCTGATTTCACTAAAACCATATTGAATACAGTAAACGCTCATTATAATGGGCAATACGGGAGAGACTGATATCCTGATATAATGGTTGTCCAGTATAACCGTATAACGTATTATCGTTGTATGTAGTTGAAACAAAGAACACTAGATGATGGTTTATACATAAAACGACACAAAGTGCTGGATTAACTCAGTGGGTCAGGCAGATACTCTGGAGACCATGGATAGTTGACATCAAGCCTTTCTTCAGACTGATGCAGTCTGCAAGTTACTCAAGCACTTTGTATTGTTTTACCTTAAAACTAGACACCAAAGCCACTGTTTGTGCCAGCGAGCCCGTTTTCACCAGTTCACTTTGAAGCCCCTGGAGACAGGTTTGTTCAGGCCACCGCCACCAACAGGATGCACCATTCACTGTGGGGCTCCCTTACCCCTCACCCGCTGCCATTTCCAAGGCGGAGAATGTCGGCGACTCTGGGGGAAGAAGCAGCAGCAGGTGAGAGGGAAGGGAGCCCCACAGTGACCGAGGGCACCCTGTGGGTGGCGGCAGCCTGAAGAAAGCATTGTCCGCAGGAGATACAATGTGAGGTTCAACTGGACCGTGAAAAATCGTGGTGGATGAAGAAGGGCTCATTGGTGCACCTTACGAGTCATGGGGGGGCGGGCTGGAAGCCTGCAATCAAAGCGGACGGAGACAGTGCAAGTCGAGGACCTGTCTGTCTGTTATAACCAAAATCCATTATAAACGGCTCCGTTAAAATGAGGGTTTCAAAATGATGGGCAAAAGACATAGGAGGATGTGAGAAAACGCTTCTTTATGCAGGATGTGGAAATGATCTGGAATTCCCCATCTGTGCGGTAGATTTAAGTTTTGAAATAATTTTATTTCTTCGCATTCAAGTGATTGCGAGTACCTTTGTTGCCCATTCACTGCCCATTTTGAATTGCCTCAGTGCTGAGGAAGTACCACATTGATGGGTTTGGAGTAACAATTAGCTATCTTTGTCATTGGATCCTATTAGGAACATCTGCCATTTTTCGTGATCTTACCCTGTAATTTTACACATTACTTGCAGATCATTTGAATAACAAATACTATGTGCTGCCAACATGTATACTGTGATGCAATAGAATGATGTACCAGTGATCAGTAAATGTTGTGTGTTGTACTGGGCTTGTTGGGTTTGAATGACTTCAAATCCAATTTCAGACTTGAATAAGAGCTATAGCAACATAACTCTTGTGACCAAGAAGGAATTTATTACCCTCTGACTTTAGTAATGAAGAGAATATAGTTCCAAAACATATTAAAAAACTTAGGGCCAAAGGTCAGATTTTTCAGCAAGTGATTTACAATGTCCTTTCTCATGGATTCTAATCATCCATTTTCGGATGAACAACAAACTTGAACAACAAACTTTATCTCCATAAAGGTTAAAACAGATCTCTTCCCAACTCATCTCTTCGTAAAACCACGAACACCGATCTGTGCCTGCAGTTCAACACAAAACGTATTACTCTGTGAAGAATTTCTGTCCTAAGCTAAAACTTACATAAGGAATTGCCACAACAGCAACTTTTGCGCTATGTATCTTTTGCTTTGTTGGGGGATGATGGGGAGCATTCGTTTTTTACTTTCAGTTGTTGACAATTTTGTCTTTCATGATAATTAACTGCGGGTGGGGGTGGACAATTTATTGGTGGCCGCACGAGCGCATGCGCACACACACGTGAGGCTTCGGCCATGGGCCCTGTGGACGGTAACATCAGAAGGTGACCTGGTTGGTGACTGACCCCGAACTCCAGCAACAGCAGCTTCGTCCACCCCGAAACGTGGGGCTTGAATCGGCCGGCGGGGGCTTCAACATTGGGAGCCTCGATCGCCTCGATGCAGCAGTTTGATTTTAAACCGCGGCAGGCACTGAAAGGCCCCGCAAACAGACCGATTCAGTCCTTAGAAAGCGTCTGATAAAGTCCTGATTACAAAAAATGGGGGGGGGGGGGGGGGGGGGATTGTCCCCCACCTCTCAAAACGTGGACTAGTCTACTAATTTGTTTTTGCAGACAAGATCTATCATCCATGTGTGGCCCCTTGCAGCACATTAAGGACAAAACTGCTAGATGCGCATCTGTGAAGGTGTGCCTCGAAGTATGTTGCCTCAGCCCACTTTCAATGACAGGCTCAACAGTGCATTGTATGTTATGGACACAAAATGTTGGAGTAAAGGGCCTGTCCTACAAGCATGCAACTCCATGCGATGAGTGCGACCTAACGTGGTTGCTTGAGCCGTCCGGCGTCGCGGGGCCGGTCCCACTTCGATCGCCGGAGCCGTGCGGAATTGTGCGGAGTTCGTCCCGACACCGCGTGGGCCTCCGAAAAACTGACTATGTTCAAAAACTCCGCGCGGCAACGGCTTGTCGGCTTGCAGTCACCTCGACGCATTACACACCGCCTCGACATCGTGCCTCCGTGAACCTATCTGTAGGTGCCTCCGTGACCCTCTATGTGTGTGGCTCTGTGGCCCTCTGTGTGTGTGCCTCTGTGTCCCTCTCTGTCATGGCGAACTTACCTTAAGACTTTGCTCCAAGTTCGCCTCACTTTGCGCCGCGTTGCGCCACTCACCCGACCCCCGCGCGGCCCTTGCTGCCGGTTTGGTCGCGCTTGCCGCAAGCAGGCGCATGCTGGTGGGAACGGCCCTGTACAGGGGATCACCCGACCTCCGCGCAGCCCCCGCTTCTAGTTTGATCGCGCTCATCGCATGGAGTCGGATGCTGGTAGGACAGGCCCTTAACTCAGCGGGACAGGCAGTATCTCTGGATAGAAGGAATGGGTGACATTTCAGGTCGAGAAGGATCTATTCTCGACCTATTCCTTCTCTCCAGAGATGCTGCCTGTCCCGCTGAGTTACTCCAGCATTTTGTGTCTATCTTCAGTGAAAACCAGTATCGGCAGTTCCTCTCTACTTGTTGTCTGTTATATTGGGCAAGGCAATGCTGCTCATAATAACATGGTCTTTGAATGTTACACATGATCTTTAATATTTAGTCAAAATTAATGACCTTTCTGCCAGGAAGTAATTGTAAGTCTCCATAATTACATAAGATATTGTTCGACTTTAACTGTTTGTACCAGTCCTTCAAATGGAAAAAGTGAGCTGGACAGAAAGAAACACTTTGAGCACTACAACTGTCTGGTTTGGTTCAATGTGTAAATAGCTGTTAAATATGAATTTCTTATAAAGTACAGCTGAGTATAATATTAGTTAACTTTTGCTTTGAAATTATTTTGATACCCTGGGAATTAACAAGAAACAACATCTAATTCCATTTTAGGTTGAAGTAGCGAGTTTAAACCATTAATGCCTTGATGCATAAAAAGCCTCCAACTTTGCAATTCAATTACTTTAAATTTAAATGAGTTAAGCATTCTTGCAAATATTACATGAATCCAATGCTACTTTGAAATACAACTTATGAAGGTCAATAGCTACATAGTTTACCTAATTGCTTACTCCCAATGCTACTGTATTATGTTCTACCCAGCTTTGACCTCACACATAACCTTGTAACACAAATTGACGCATGCACTGATGTTATAACACAGTGTGGTTGTGGAACAAACTGCTCCTTCAATTAACATTGCTTTTGTTACTCCTTTGGATTGCGTACTTTAATGTTGTGCACACCCTCATAATCTTGCCCACGAGGATATCGCAGTGCTGTACCAGGTCTTTTCAATACCTCAAATTACTACGTCGATCATTTGTAATGATTCACGTGTAGGTTCTGTTTTCAATGAATTCAAACAGCCAGAAGAATTCAATGGTCAATGGTTTCTTTATTGTCATGTTTACCGGGTACAGGAAAATACATTTTTTGCATACAGCTCAGCAAGACTATCCCAGTACATAAACACAATCACCCCAGTTAGTACAGTATGCACAGAACAACCCACTGGCTCCATATGCATGAGGCTCCATTTTGGCGCCATTTTGGCGCCATTTTTGGTGCCATTTTAGAGTCACAAAACTCATTGCAGCCATCGGCAATATTCCAGTCATCCCGCGATCCGATGTCCCTTTCCACGCCTGGCCCTCTTCAGCCCTTGTTCCCCCCGGAAGTTAACTTCTGTGGTTTTCCCACTTTATAATCACAAATAAAAACTATTCAGAATGCTGCATTTGAGTTTTGCTTTACTAAAACAAGAAGGAACTTGTATAGATACCAAATATAATCACTGCATTCATTTCACAGTGAGAATCTTTGAAAGGTGATCTCTTTAAAAAAAAGGAAAACTCCCACTCAGTTTATGCACAGGAAATTTGCATATGAATAAGACAAATGGTTAGATTTCTATCCAAGACATATATGTTAAAAAACAAAGTTTGGCTTTAACTCCAGAACTCTGCAGATTTCTTTATACAAATGATACCGGAAAATCTAAGATGACAGAGGTAGTCTTCTGCTCACATCCTTTCTGGAAGATGGCGCTTTCATCATGTAGCATTGAAATATTGGTCTAAATTATATTCTCACTGGTCAGGAGTAAAACACTAATCTACAATAGTACAGATAGACCCACTGTGCCAAATCCAAGGAACTCAGTTTGGGATTGTAGTAACAAGAGAATAAGCCCAGAAGTAGGTCGTTCAGCCATTCATTAGTTTTATTTAACACACCACCTTTCACACAGGGCTTCATACTCCACAAGGTCCTGTACCAGGTAAAATATTTAAATCCCAAATTTAAAATTATCAGTTGAACAGAGATCTATTTCATTTGGAGGGAGATATTTCACATTTCTCCCATTTTTAGCGTGAAGAATAATGCACTAACTTCACCCCTGAATAAAAGGTCACTCAGTACAGGAGTAACTCAGCAAGTCAGGCAGCATCTCTGGAGAAAATGGTATAGATGATGATTTGGGTCAGGACCCTTCTTCAGACTGATTGTAGGGGGGAGGAACTGGAAGCAAGAAAAGAGCAGGACAAATCAGGGCACAGCAACAGATAACATTGGGCAGGCTGGTTCCGATAGGCCGATTGTTGGCTAGGGACCCCAAGAAGGATTGTTGTGATCCCAAGAAGAACGCAAGTGGAGAACATGGATAGGTGAAGTTTCAGAGGTAGACAAAGATCCCACAGTGAGAATAGTCAAAGTTTGGTCAGAGGAGGCTAACTCCACACTTCAGCAGCGTTTTGGAAACACTGACTGGAATGTGTTTGCAGCCCAGGCCACCTTCGACTCCCACACGGACATAGACACTTATACATCCTCTGTTCTGGAATTTTTCAAGTCCACCATCAACAGTGTCACCACCCTCAAACGGATTACCACATTCCCAAATCAGAAGCCATGGATGAACAGCGAGGTCAGGCTACTGCTGGTAGCAAGGGACACCGCTTACAGGTCAGGCGATGTTCGAGCCCACAGTTCATCCAGGGCTAACCTGAAGAGGGGCATCAAGAAGGCCAAGCATAGCTACAAGCTTAGGATTGAGGAGCACTTCAATAACAACTCCGACCCCCGACGCATGTGGCAAGACATCCAGGCCATCACGGACTATAGATGCACCAACACCACCCCCACATCCAGCGACGCATCCTTCCTTGAGGAGCCTAACCACTTTTATGGCCGCTTTGACAGGGACAACCAAGAGATGGCCATCAAGGCTGTGCTCCCTGCTGATCACCAGCACTTCACACTCAACCCCTACGACGTGTATCTAGCACTGAGTAGGATTAATGCACGTAAGGCTGCTGTCCCTGACGGCATCGCCGGGCGAATCCTCAGGACCTGTGCTGCACTGACATCTTCAACCTGTCACTTGCCCAAGCAGTTGTCCCCACGTGCCTTAAAACCACCTCCATCGTGCCGGTGCCAAAACACTCCACTGCGACGAGCCTTAACGACTTCCACCCAGTTGCACTTACTCCCATCATCACCAAGTGCTTCGAGAGGCTGGTCCTGGCACACCTCATAGGCTGCCTACCTCCCACACTGGACCCCTATCAGTTTGCCTACCGCAAGAATAGGTGTACGGAAGATGCCATCTGAATGGCACTCCACTCCGCCCTCTCCCACCTCGATAACAGAGACACCTACGTGAGAATGCTGTTCATTGACTTTAGCTCAGCATTTAACTCCATTATCCCCTCAAAACTGATCACCAAACTCGGCGACCTGGGCATCAACCCCTCCCTCTGCAACTGGATAGTGGACTTCCTGACTAACAGACCACAGTCTGTTAGGATGGACAACCACACCTCTTCAACCGTCACCCTGAACACCGGCGTCCCACAGGGCTGTGTACTGAGCCCCCTCCTCTACTCCCTCTTCACCTACGACTGCACACCTGTACATGGTTCTAACACCATCATCAAGCATGCAGATGATACAACGGTGATTGGCCTCATCAGCGACAACGATGAGTCGGCCTATAGGGAGGAGGTTCAGCTCCTAGCAACATGGAGCGCTGACAACAACCTGGCCCTTAACTCCAAAAAGACCAAGGAGCTCATTGTGGACTATAGAAGGTCTAGGGGCTGCACGCACACCCCCATCCATATTAACGGGACGGAGGTGGAACGTGTTTCCTGCTTCAGGTTTCTGGGGGGTCAACATCTCTGATGACCTTTCTTGGACCCACAATACCTCAACACTGGTCAAGAAGGCTCACCAGCATCTCTTCTTCATGAGGAGACTAAGGAAGGTCCATCTGTCTCCTCAGATTCTGGTGAACTTCTACCGCTGCACCATCGAGAGCATCCTTACCAACTGTATCACAGTATGGTATGGCAACTGCTCTGTCCCTAACCGGAAAGCACTACAGTGGGTGGTGAAAACCAGTTCCTCACTCCCCTCCATTAAGTCTGTCCATAGCAAGCAATGTCTGCGAAGGGCACGCAGCATCGTCAAGGACTGGTCTCACCCCAGCCACTGACTGTTTACCCTCGTCCCATCCGGGAAGAACTACAGGTCCCTCGGTTGCCGGACCAGTAGGTTCAGGAAGAGCTTCTTCCCTGCGGCTGTTACAATACTTAACTCTGTACCTCAGTGATTGCCAGTCACCCCCCCAGACACTCCTTCCCCCAGGTTCTACTGCATTTGTACAGGGCTTTGGTGAGGCCACACCTGGAGTATTGCGTATAGTTTTGGTCTCCAAATCTGAGGAAAGACATTCTTTATAGAGGGGGTACAGAGAAGATTCACCAGACTGATTCCTGGGATGTCAGGACTTTCATATGAGGAAAGACTGGATAGACTCGGCTTGTACTCACTGGAATTTAGAAGATTGAGGGGGGATCTTATAGAAACTTACAAAATTCTTAAGGGGTTGGACAAGCTAGATGCTGGAAGATTGTTCCCAATGTTGGGGGAGTCCAGAACAAGGGGTCACAGTCTAAGGATAAGGGGGAATCCCTTTAGGACCGAGATGAGGAGAACATTCTTTACACAGAGAGTGGTGAGTCTCTGGAATTCTCTGCCACAGAATGTAGTTGAGGCCAGTTCATTGGCTATATTTAAGAGGACATTAGATGTGGCACTGGTGGCTAAAGGAATCAGGGGGTATCGAGAGAAGGCAGGTACGGGATACTGAGTTGGATGATCAGCCATGATCACATTGAATGGCGGTGCAGGCTCAAAGGGCCGAATGACCTGCTGCTGCATCTATTTTTCAATGTTTCTATAATTGCACTACTGATACTGTTTGTACATATATATATTTTACCGTTCATTATTCTAAGTTTGCCCTTCTGGGGAGATGCTAACTGCATTTCGTTGTCTCTGTACTGTACACTGCACAATGACAATTAAAGATTGAATTGGAAAAAAAAAATGCTGGAGAAACTCAGCGGGCGAGGCAGCATCTATGGAGCGAAGGAATAGGTGACGTTTCGGGTCAAGACCCTACTTCAGAATAGGTGAAGTTTCAGGTCAGGACCTTTCTTTGGACGCATTGAACCTTCCATGTTCTCCAGAGACACTGCCTGACCTCCTGAGTTACTCCAGCACTTTGTGTCCTTTTGTGTCAACCTTGTTTCTGCACTCCTGAAATCATTTAAACATTCCTCCCTCACGAATGGCTTGGCACTTAAGCAAGCTTCCCACAACCCCCCTAGACTCTATTATGGGAAAAGGTTTTGCCTATCAATCCAATAAACACTCTTAAGCATCCTTAATCAAAGCCTTCTATAATTGAAGGAATACAGCCAATGTAATCTCAACACTAGTCTAAACCTGTTAAAGAAGGAACTGCAGATGCTGGAGAATCGAGGGTTACACAAAAAGCTGGAGAAACTCAGCGGGTGCAGCAGCATCTAAGGAGCGAAGGAGATAGGCGACGTTTCGGGTCGAGACCCTTCTTCAGACTGGTCAGGGATCAGGGAAACGAGAGATATAAACAGTGATATGGAGAGATAAAGCAAGAACAATGAGTGAAAGATATGCAAAAAAGTATTGGTGATAAGGGAAGCAAGCCATTGTAAGCTGTTTCTGGTGTGAAAATGAGAAGCTAGTGCGACTTGGGGGGGGGGGGAGATGGAGAAGGAATGTCAGGGACCGAGGGCTGAGGGAGAGGTGGGGGGGGGGGGGAAGGGAGCAGTCTGGGTTAACAGAATTGAGAAAATTCAATGTTTAAGCCCAGAGGATGCAAACTCCCCAAGCGGAATATGAGATGTTGTTCCTCAAACTTGCGGTGTTGTTCACTCTGGCCATGGAGGAGGCCCAGGACCGAGAGGTCGGATACGGAGTGGGAGGGGGAGTTGAAGTGCTGAGCCACCGGGAGGTCGGGTTGGTTATTGCGGACCGAGCGGAGGTGTTCGGCGAAACGATCACCTAGCCTCCGCTTGGTCTCACCGATGTAGATTAGCTGGCATCTGGAGCAACGGATGCAGTAGACGAGGTTGGAGGAGGTGCAGGTGAACCTCTGTCGGACTTGGAATGACTGCTTGGGTCCCTGAAAGGAGTGGATGGGGGAGGTGAAGGGACAAGTGTAGCATCTCTTGCGGTTGCAAGGGAAAGTGCCCGGGGAAGGAGTGGAGCGGGAGGGAAGGGAAGAATTGACGAGGGAGTTGCGGAGGGAGCGGTCTTTGCGGAAGGCAGACAGGGGGGGAGATGGGAAGATGTGGCGAGTGGAGGGGTCACGTTGGAGGTGGCGAAACTGGCGGAGGACTATCTGTTGTATGCGCTGGCTGGTGGGGTGAAAGGTGAGGACCAGGGGGACTCGGCCCTTGTTGTGAGTGGGGGAATAGGGAGAGAGGGCAGTGTTGCGGGGTATGGAGGAGACCCTGGTGCGAGCCTCATCGATAGTGGGGGAGGGGAAACCCCGTTCTCTGAAGAACGAGGACATTTGCGATGACCTGGTGTGGAACACGTCATCCTGGGAGCAGATGCGGCGTAGTCGGAGGAATTGGGAATAGGGGATGGAGTCCTTACAGGAAGCAGGGTGGGAGGAAGAGTAGTCCAGGTAGCTGTGGGAGTCAGTTGGTTTGTAGTGGATACAAATTCAGCTGCTGCAGCTTATACATTTATGCCATAGACGTGGAGGTCTGACTTAAATGCCAACATTCTGGTGAGGTAATAATTATACTAACAATTGTACCCAGTGCCCTCCATAATGTTTGGGACAAAGACTTTTGAGTTTGAGACAAAGTTGAGTTGAGACAAATGTTTGAGACAAAGACATTTATTTATTTGCCTCTGTACTCCACAATTTGAGATTTGTAATAGAAAATATCACATGTAGTTAAAGTGCACATTGTCAGATTTTATTAAAGGCCATTTTAAAACATTTTGGTTTCACCATGTAGAAATTACAGCTGTGTTTATACATAGTCCCCACATATCAGGGCACCATAATGTTTCGGACACATGGCTTCACAGGCATTTGTAATTGCTCAGGTGTGCTCAATGCCTCCTTAATGCAGGTATGAGAGAGAGCTCTCAGCACCTAGTCTTTCCTCCAGTCTTTCCATCATCTTTGGAAACTTGTATTGCTAATTATCAACATGAGGACCAAAGTTACGCCAATGTAAGTCAAAGAAGACAATTATGAAACTGAGAAACAAGAATAAAACTGTTAGAGACATCAGCCAAACCTTAGGCTTACGAAATTCAACTGTTTGGAACATCATTAAGAAGAAAGAGAGCACTGGTGAGCTTACTAATCGCAAAGGAACTGGCAGGCCAAGGAAGACCTTTACAGTTGATGTCAGAAGAATGCTCTGTATAATAAAGAAAAATTCCCAAACATCTGTCCGACAGATCAGAAACATTCTTCAGGAGTCAGGTGCGGATTTTTCAATGACACTGTCTGCAGAAGACTTCATGAACAGAAATACAGAAGCTACACTGCAAGATGCAAACCACTGGTTAGCTGCAAAAATAGGATGGCTGGGTTACAGTTTGCCAAGAAGTACTGAAAAGAGCAACCACAGTTCCGGAAAAAGGTCTTGTGGACAGATGAGACGAAGATTAACTTATATCAGAGTGATGTCAAGAGCAAAGCATGGAGGACAGAAGGAACTGCCCAAGATCCAAAGCATACAACCTCATCTGTGAAACACGCTGGTGGGGGTGTAATGGCCTGGGCATGTATGGCTGCTGAAGGTACTCGCTCACTTATCTTCATTGATGATACAACTGCTGATGGTTGTAGCATAATGATTTCTGAAGTGTATAGACACATCCTATCTGCTCAAGTTCAAACAAATGCCTCAAAACTCATTGGTCAGTAATTCATTCAAAACAATGATCCCAAGCATACATCTAAAGCAACAAAGGAGTTTTTCAAAGCTAAAAAATGGTCAATTATTGTGTGGCCAAGTCAATCACCCGATTTGCACCAAATTGAGCATGTCTTTTAAATGCTGAAGAGAAAACTGAAGGGGACTAGCCCCCAATACAAACATAAGCTAAAGATGGCTGCAATACAGGCCTGGCAGAGCATCACCAGATAAGACATCCAGCAACTGGTGATGTCCATGAATCGCAGACTTCAAACAGTCATTACGTGCAAAGGATATGCAACAAAATACGAAACATGACTACTTTCATTTACATGACATTGCTGTGTCCCAAACACTATGGTGCCCTGAAATGGGGGGACTATGTCTAAACACTGCTGTGAAACCAAAATGTAAACAAATGACCTTTATTAAAATCTGATAATATGCACTTTAACCACACGTGATTTTTCTATTACAAATCTCAAATTGTGGAGTACAGAAGCAAATAAATAAAAGATGGGTCTTTGTCTCAAACATTATGGAGGGCAGTGTAAATCTCACTGTGCCCTTCTGATGTTGGGGACTCAAACGATGATGATGTTCAAGGTAGCCTCAACTGGTTTCAGACTTTGTTCAGTAAGACCACCACTAAACTCGGCAAGAGCTAGCAATACGACTGGAGTTGAAAGGAGTGGAATGGAATACGTGTCGTTTTATTCCATATTTCACGCAAAATGACAGGGCATGCTTTTGGAACTGTTATGAAAACCTCAGGTAGTTTTTGTTTGCCTGTCAGTCTCCAACTGCATGCCTACAAATAATTAATGGCCTGCCCCTTGAGGCTGCACCATTTTCCACCTTAAATGTGAATGAGCTCCATAGAGAGAAGGTCAATAGCTGTGAGAGCTTGTTCCGAATGTCCAATTTGATCTGATCCAAGATAGATTGTATGTTGGTGGAGAGTTGGGTTGTTGAGGGGGGAGGTGGTGAATGGAGGTGGTTGGTGGATGGGCGGGGTGGATTGATAAGTGTAAAAGTAGAATCACATTGTTCAAAAAAAATGTAGTCCAGTTTTCACATCTACCAAAGATGCACACAAAATGCTGGAGTAACCCAGTAGGATAGGCAGCATCTCTGGATAGAAGTAATGGGTGTGGTTTCGGGTCAAGACCCTTCTTCTTCCTACAAAATTCACATCTACCATATGGACCATCATATTGGTTGCCCAATTCAGGCACAGGACACACTGAAGAAACAATGGATACTAGGCAAAATATAACATTTTTAATATCAATCCTTGTTAAAATTAATGGGAGGGAAACTCATGGCCACAAGGTTTCATCGCCACACCAACATTAGGTTGCTTCGTTAAGCACAGTGAGTACACCTAGGTCAGTCACAGAAGGGAAGTGAGCAGCAAACAAAAGTGGGGAGATAATTAAGTGACCTAATTATTAATTTGTTCAAAGATAAAAAATAAAATGGATGATATGCAAAAAGGGGAAACCACTTTAATTCCCATGAACGACATGGTTAACCTAGTCCTGTGATAAAAGAAAGCAAGGCTAATGGGTGGATCAGCTTTAGCCACCCATTAGCTAAATGGGTGGCTAAAGCTGATGGAGTTTAGAATTAGCTGGTATGCATATAGGAGGATGTGTTTTATTCAGTTGTCAATCGCTACAGCTGCTTCACTCTGTAGCAGGCCACCAGTCCCCTTGAATTAAAATATAGTTTGGGAATTAAATAACAGATATAATCAAGGAACCCTTTCAGCAATGAAGACTTGACTGGAAGTGCTATAAAGAGTAATTAATTTCTCTGACTAACAGTAAATGGCGCATCAATCAAATTTATTAATAAGCAATATTAAGAATAAAATCAGCATTATGCAGAGCATCACCATATTTCACTTCCAGTTTCAATTTCAAACGATTTAAATTTTTTGGGCTAAAATGTTGCTCCATGATAGTGTGTGTTTGAGGACTGCCTGTACTTCTAAGAATAGTATGATCCTGCTCAGTTCCCCAAGTTACTACCTTGGGTCAGATTGAGTTCACAGAACTATTCCGCATTGAAATGGGTCTTTTGGCCTTGCACAGGCATCCAACACCCATTTGCAGCAGTCCTACACTAATCCCATTGTATTCTCCACAACTGCTCCTGGCCCTCACATCCCAACTCCAGGTTCTGCCTGTCATCCACACACTTTACTGTTGCATGTTGACCTACAAAGCCACACTTTGGAAATGGAAGGAAACTAAAGCGCCCATTGGAAACCACATGGTCACAGGGGGAGGTGCAAACTCCACACAGGCAGCATACAATCTCAGGATTGAACAAGGGTTGCCTGAGCTATGAGGCAGAGAGACTACCAACTGTGCCATTATAAAACATGCACTCACGGATATTTTCACCTGCATCTGAGAGATGGAAAATGGAAATGTGATGTTTCTTTTTTCAGAGAGTGCAGCAGCCTTTACGGAAGACCAGCAATACTTCTGTATCGATTTGGAAAATGGACCATCTCTGAGACTTTCGCCACATCCAAGTTGGAGTGAGAATATGCCCTCGGTCGTTTGCACTGTGTACAATGGAGTAGCATGTACAAGCTGTACTCCCATTCCATAATTTCCAATGATTTTCATTCATGTCAAAGCACTAGAGTTTCAGAGCACAGTACAACATCGACCCATAGTCCCTGATCAAGAACAATGATTTTACTCCCTAAATCCTGTGCAGAGATTTTATTAGCCAAAATAAATGTGAAAGGGGAAACAAAGAATTGGGACTGAGAGAAAACAGTCAAATGCAGTAAAATGACAGATTTTCATATTGTTTTAAGGGTTCCTTATTCACTATGATTTAAGACAGCGATCAGTTATAACATACTGAGTTAAGCTAAATGGCTACTATGGACCTATGTAAAATTATAGCTTTTGTAAGAGTACAAAGCCTGTCCCGTTTACGTGTCCTTGGCACACAAATTACGCGACCTCGTGGTCGCGTTGAGCCACGACGGTCCCGCAAAGGTCGCGCGCGATTTCATGTCTACACACAGCCGTCTGGAGCGCATGACGTCATTGGAAGATGGACACAAAGCTGGAGTAACTCAGCGGGACCAGCAGCATCTCTGGAGAGAAGGAATGGGTGATGTTTCATGTTGAGACTCTTCTTCAATCTGAAGAGTCTTGACCCGAAATGTCACCCATTCCTTCTCTCCAGAGATGCTGCCGGTCCCGCTGAGTTACTCCAGCATTTTGTGTCCATCTTCAGTTTTCTTGGCCCCGCTCTGGGAGTAGAAGTGGGGGCAGATCCGAATATGCAACGACCGTGAGCCCCAGGCCGAGTTCAGCAATCGTTTGCCTGCTTCTGCTGCTGTTGGAGGTGAGATGTTGCGTTGCGCCAGGGTCTTGACCCTGTCCCACTTTGGCTGTCAGTTACGCGACAGGCCGTTGGCGCGCAAAGATTTTGTTCGCTACAAAAATTTCAGAACCCCGCGTGAATTCGCGGACAACTCCATACCCCTCCACGCTTCTCAGTGGAACCAGTCCCGCGCGGCCATACGATGCCCATGCACCTCAACGCCACCACGAGGTCACGTAATTTGCGTGTCAAGGACACGTAAGTGGGACAGGCCCTCACTACTTCAGCAACTAGCATTTGGCTGCACTCAGACAAGCTTTAAACCAGCCTTTTTAAAAGCATGTCTATATGACTACCCATCTAGTCTTTCAAATGTTGAACACCATTTACCCGCTACCTAGCATGTCCCTGCAGTAACATTTGCCTTTTCACATGCACTACTGTCTCCTTGAATCATTTATTCCATAAGCCTAAAGGAAAACAACCCACGAGTTCATGTCTACACTTAAGTACTGCATCCGCTATCAGCAGCATAAACACACTTTTGCTCAAAATTGAGTTGCACTCCACATGGTAGTTTCAATAGTTTTTATAAATCTGTTAAAGTGAAAGAGTTCCATAACTGAGGACATAAACTAATCAAAAATGAAGTAGTCTCATATTCAGCATTTCATTTTTATGTGGCAAAAAATCCTGGCATTGAAATGCAAACAAGGTAAAAAAAAGAAAATGAAAGCTGGGCATGCAAAATAAAATACACCAGATAGGAGAGTGATGAAAAATACCTTATACTTTCTTTTTAATTCAACACAGAAAGAGTTTGACGGAAGAAAATGTTGCACTTTACTATACTTGATGTATGGCAACAAGTAGAGAAGGACCTTCTCTCTACTTCAGGGCAGTGTTCAACAACCAGTTTGCTGAACAGATCGTAGCAGAGAGGAAGAGTAAGTAATGGATCTGCAGGCAATTATGGACTTGCTACTCACCTTCCACAGCTGAAAGAAAGAGGAGTAATAAATATACTTTCTGTAATGTTTTTCTATTGCCTGTAGACCAAGCTTTATTACAAAAGCAGTTAGAGGAAGCAAAAGGTGGTAAACCAAACAGGATTGCAAAGTTCTAAGACATTACCTCAGGTGTAACACTTCTCTGAATGCTGCACTTCTGGCCCTGAATAAAATCAAGCATTTATATCGGGCCTGCTTTGCTCATCGCTCATTATCCAAAAGGAAAGTGCACAATGAAACAGTCAAATAAATTACACTGTAATATCAAGGTATGTCATATTAATGCAATGTGTCACCATAAGCCATTGTGTAGTGAGTCAGCTTAGATAATTATAATATCGTGAAATTGAGTAATAGCATGCGAGGAAACTGAAAATAAAATCTCATGAGTTTATAGGTACTCTTATTTGGAACCAAGACATGGAAAATAAGAATTCCTATAAATCACCAGATGGCATAGCTACACTCTTGCCAGTAAATAATAGATATTTTACTTTGTATTGATGTGCAACATTCAGATAAATGTTACACCTCATACCTGAGGTAATGTCTTAGAACTTTGCAATCCTGTTTGGTTTACCACCTTTTGCATCGTCTAACTGCTTTTGTAATTAGCTTTCACTTTCAATCAGGAAAAGTCTTGGTATCTTGAAGCTTCAAGAGATATTGTGCCGTTTCTTCCTTTGCGTGGTTAAGCTGCAGAGCCATTATGATTGACCGATGAAGCAGCAACACTTAAAAGTTTGAACGTGGCCAGGTGGATGTGCTAAGTATTTTCTGGCAACATTCCAGTTCACAAGGGCAAGCTTTAAAACCTTTTCTTCCACAACAACTTTACAGCACTTTTTATGTGCTACAGTTTGAAACCTGCTCCACGCACTTTGCAGGAGAACAGTACGGATTAGCAAAGTATTCCTATGCCAGCTTTCATCTTGCAGCATCCTACTAAGGCACTTTTTTTTCCTCATGTACAATATTAGGCATTCAATAATTGTGCATGCCTTTGTTGTAAAACTTCATTTCAGTTGGTACAAGTTATATTTTAGCTCTATTATTATTTGCATTATAGTGTGAGCTGAATGTTTAAATGCTGAAACAAAACGATGCAAGTTGGCTGACATCTGTTGAGTCACAGGTGGTATTAGATTTTAAGTTAGTCATTCCATTTTAAAAATTACACAAATTCCACACACAAAAGTAAGTTGGAAAGAGGTTGTGATCAGTCTGAATACAAATGAATATATCTAAACCTCCAGGATTCATTGGCAATTTATAATGCTGATTCCCACATGAGGCGAATGGGAATGAGGACCCTGGCAAGTAGGAGTGAAATATCAGCCTGAAGATGGGCCTCAACCCGAAACATCACCCATTCCTTCTCTCCAGAGATGCTGCCTGTCCCACCGAGTTGCTGCAGCTTTTTGTGTCTATCTTCGGATAAAACCAGCATATGCAGTTCCTTCCTACACAGTGAAATATCAGTGATAGATGCAGCCAGACACACACAGTTACAGGACCAAGCTTTTCATAAGTATATTAAGTATATTAAGGCCAAAAGAAACAGAAAAGGGTAGCCGGAGAAAGAGCAAAGCCCAATAGGAACCAAAATGGTAATAGATGAGATCATAAATGAAGACTTCTTACCTGGTTTCATTAGGGAAGTACCATTGTACTTGGATACTACTTGTAGATGGCGGTGAAATTCGAGAACATGTTATCATTAAAGATATAGAGGATTTAGATGCGTTGGCGGGCTTAAAGGTAGATGAGATTATCCCAAGCTGTTTTGGGAGATAAGGGAGGTAATCACTGGGCAAATATTTTTAAATCATCATGGCCACAAATGGGGTATCAGATAACTGGAGACGGTGGGTCTGGAACCTTTATTCAACAAGGACTGCACAGTTAGGTTAGTGTTGGCCAAGTAGCTACTGGACAGTGGTAAGGAAATAAATGTAAAAAAATATTTGGTATAGGATTGATTTGCATACGGATAGGATGGGATTAATCAAAGATAGTTCACATGGATTACCAATTGTATTGTCTTTTTTAAGGAAGTAACAAGATTTATTGCTGAAGACAGTATGTTTGGTGGGGCTACACGGAATTCAATAAGGCCTTTAACAATCTTCCACAGGAACTAGTCCAGAAAGTTAGAGCCACTGGAATCCAGGTAAACTGGTAAAATGATTGCAACATTGGCTTGGTGAAAGGAGGCAGAAGAATAATAGTAGAGGGTTGTTATCATAACTGATAACCTATAACCAATGGTGTGCCTCAAAGAATGGAAACTCATTGATTATTACAGACATTAATGATTTGGATATGAATTATTACTAAGTGTGCAAATTACACAAGAAATCAGTAGTGTTGTTAAGAGTGGGGAGGATAGTCAAAGACTATAAAATGAGATTGATCAGTTGGTAAAATGGGCAGAGCAATGACAGAGGGAATTTAATTATGATAAGTGCAAGGCAATGCAATTTGGAATAACTAATAAGGGTAAGACATAGACTATGAATATTAGGGTCCTGGATAGTGCTGAAGAATGGAGGAAAAGTGGGGTATAAGGCCAACAATTGCTGAAGGTTGATAAGGGGATGAAGGAAGCATATGGGATACTTGTCTTTATCAAGCAGGGTACAGAATAGGCGAGCAGGTGCATGAGAGTACAACTTTTAAAAAAAACATTAGTTAGGCCACAGCTGGATGACTGTGTAGATTTCAGGTCATCGCACTGTAGCAAAGAGGTTGTTGCATTGGAGAGGATGCAAAGTACATTCACCAGAAGATTGCTTGGGGTGATCGGTCTCAGTTTGGGGACGAGACTGGATAAGATATGTTGTTTTCCATGGAGCAGAGTAGGCTGAGGGGCCGATTGATTGAGGTCCACATGGATAGGGTAGATCTCGAAACGTTTTCCCATAACATAGATGACTTAAACTAGAGAGTATAGGTTAAGGGTGAAGAATAAGAGGTTTCATCCAGAAAATGTTGGAATCTGTAACGGGCTCCCCAATGACGGAGACAGGTGCTTTCACAATATTTAAGAAGCATCTAGATGAGCACTGAATCGTAAAACGTTTTGGAGGCTGACGAGGGGCTGGTGAGATTAGTTTTAAAAAAAAACATGATAGTCAGTATCGAAATGGGATGAGACGGGGAGATGCTTAAGGGCCTGTTTCTGTCTTGCACGATTCTTTGATTCTATTACACTAAGTGAGGTGGGAAGGAGGTATTGGAAGAATTAGAGTCAAGAGTGAGGAGTTGAATGTCAAGCTGAAAGGCTATGCGAGGACAGGAGAAATGTCCCGTTCCACCTGGATTACATAGGTCCCACATGAAAATAGTCTTCTGGCTACGCTCTCGTCCAATTAATGATTCAGCCCACCTGAACAAGCAAGTTAAAATTAATCATGTCCTAAACCAATAATTTGCCAATGTAAAGAAGCCAATACTCAGGTAAACAAGAAAGGTTGGAATGTATGTTATTTCGACAGTTTCATCTAATGTTTGCAATCTTCATACTGGGCATGTAATGGTTCATATTCACTACTTAATATTCCTTTCTACTTTTTAGATCACAAAAGAATATTTGGTATGTCAACGGCGACAGAGAGAGTAATCATCGATGTGCTTGCAAACTGAAGGACGCATTTACTCATGCAATCTGATAGAACACATGGATGATTTGCATTGAAAATGCGTTCAGAGACACGGAGAATTTTTAGGTGTTACCTAGAACCACAATTACCCTCTCTCAAAAGCACATTCTAATCCAGTTCTGAGATCAAAAACACATTGAACAGAAAGCACAGAAACAGACCCTCCTGGCCTTCAGCTCATTGAGTTTATGAGGAATATCAACTAAATATATGTTAAAGCTATTATCGTTTCATCAATGTTACCTAACCTGCATAGTGTCCTGAATATGTTGTGATTTTAATTACTGGCCTCCATTCTGCTTTATTTTTTACTTTCATGTTGAATTGTTCAGTAAGACAACAACCAATTTTCTTCTCCATTTCATGTGATGGAACATTAAAAGATTACTTGATAACAAGACATTTAAGAACACTCTCCTTTGTATTTTTGCCAATTGTTTTATTACATTCTTGTCAAAGTTCAGCTATACCTGAAGATCACCTGAACTGGTTTGACTCCTTGCTATTATAAACAGGGCAGTAGATCTTCTCCACTTGCATTAATTGTGTCATAAATGTCTGAGCTTAACTGGTAGAAAGCAATGTTACACCCAAGGGATATATTAAGCCAAGTCTGGAAGGTAATAGATAGTTGGCAGTGAATTACGAGGCTATCATTCAATCATAGGGTTCTGATAATAATGCTATAAACCACAAAAGTGAAGCACTTACAATTTATAAATGTCAGAAGAAACCCTAAAATGAAATGATAGCTATAAGATCACTTATCGTCTATGACATGTAATGAATGTTCTAGCTGTTTTAAAGTTTGTTTTCCAGTTATGTTAGTGGAAGGCAGATACCCTGGGAGTAGCTCTGCCCTATGGATACTGTTATGTACATAACACAATAGTTATTTCATAGTTTTAAAGGGATAAGGCTCAGATGGACATACCACCAGAGTACAGGCAACAAATTCAAAGAACTAGTGAGTACATTTTCTCCAGTGTACATTATTTAGAATGTAGTAGGTGGCTGGAGATATATTGGTAAGATGGAATTATCTGCATGATAGATGGACACACAAAGTTGGAGTAACTTAGCGGGACAGGCAGCATCTCTGGAGAGAAGGATTGGGTGATAGCCATTTCGGGTAGATAGCCAGAATGGTTTATGAATCTTTCTTTGCTTCTAGGAACAAATCACCAAATTGAAAAATCGCTTAGTTTAAGAAAAGGTTACCCCACTTTTTCCATCCCATTTGTAACATTTTCCATTCAAGCTTTGCCATTGGAATCCAGCAGCACCAGGATGTCATATCGAACCTGTCACTGATGTTTGAACTGTGCTTCATGTCACCGAACATGAACGATACAGAAGAATCCGGAACTCGATTAAATCATAATGAATTGAAATTTTCCACCAAAATGCTGCCTTTTTTTGTGATGGATTTATTAAACCCAGTTAAAGCGATTTGTTACAATTTCTAAACCATTCCTACCAAACTGTACCTCACGGGCCTGTCCCACTTAGGCAATATTTTATGCGCCTGCAGGAGACTATGCGGTCACCACATGGTCGCCACATGTTCGCGGGTGGTTGCCGGGGAGTCGCCTTCATGGTCGTGGGGAGTTCCCGCATTCTGTGAACTAGTGGTGGCCTCATTATGGTTGCCACGAATTTTTCAACATGTTGAAAAATTAGCGGCGACCAGAATGAAGCCGCCATGGAGAGTAGCGAGAATTCTCGTGCCGTAGGTGGGTTGCCAGGAGGTTTTAGTGGGTTGCCAGGAGGTTGAAAGTTCTCCTAGGTTGTAGCTGGTGAAGCTCATTGGGGAAACAAAATATAAGCATTAGTTTTCAGAACCAAGAATAACCGACCAGTAATATTAATGTCTGCCGAGCTTCACAGCTGTGTATCTCTGGCTTCTTAAAATTTGTCTCCACTCCTACTCCCCCCTTCTCCCACACCCTTTTAAAGGGCTTACGTGACCCTTCCCATACACTGTGCTTTCACCGTCTTAATTACAGCGCCAACCTTCCTGTTCATCGTGGTGTGTGGCTGTATCACATTGGCTTTGCACCATGTGAATTTCACTCAGACAGCGCTCCCCCCACTTGCCCTGTCCCCCGCCTGCAGTCGCCTGAAAAATCACCTAAGTGGACAGGCTCATCCTCCTCAAAGAAAATTGACAGCGTTTCAGGAAGAAAAAAAGAGAATCTGACAAATTTCTCCCAAATTCTTTGCTAAATTATTACTGATATTATATGTATTGTGCTAGACACCAGGTTTAGGAGGCTGATTAGTGTATTGTCAATGAAATCTAATGTTATTTTGTTGATAAATTGAGGTCTCTAGCTTTTTGAGAGCTTCTCATGAGATACTACCAACTAATTTTATTTGAATCGGCTTTATGTTTTGCAAGGAAGAAAAGTATATCCTGACTGAAAACTCAATATTGTGAAAAGAAGGAAACTTAGAATATCTAAGGAAGGGGAAGATGGAGACTGTAATTTTTATTATGGAGACACAAGGAACTGCAGATGCTGGAAAGTTGAACACAAGACAAGGTGCTAGAGGAACTCAGCTGATTAGGCAGCATCTGTGGAGATAATGGACAGGTCTTCTTCAGGGTACTTATTATTGTGGTTAGGCAGCACCTCTCTGTGTCTTCCTGGACTGTTCTAATGAAGAATAGCATCTCACCTTTTATCCGATTAAGTTGTAGCCATTCAGACTCGATACTGAATTCACAGTCCCAGGTAAGTATCAGAATTGAACGAGGAGGAGGACACAAATGCAGGCTCAGACACAGGGCAGATCCGTTTTCAGAGTTTAATCGGTCCAAGTCGGTACACAGGTAAGCAAAAACAGAGGCAACAGTATAATCTAGGAGCAGGAAAAAACAGTGGTCGAAAAACAGGCAATGGTCGAGATCACAAGGTCACAAGATTTCTAGAGCTGGAACGAGGTGATACAAGTAGCATACACAACGAACTGGCAATGAGAACTAATACACAAAGGGCTTAAAGACAGACTAACAGGGGATAACGAGACACAGGTGAAACACATCAGGGCAGAGCCAACAATCACATGAGGGTAAACGACATGACAGGAAATGGGACCTGAAACAAGAGGAGATGTGAGACACCAAAATAAAACAAGAATGCAAACTCTAATACTAAAAACCAATAAGAAACAGAAACTAGATCAAACGCGAGACCTGACAGTAAGTTGCTGGTACTCTTTGTATTGACACCGGCAAGCAATATTGTACAATATTCATCTCCTACAATATATTAATTCTGCCTTCCTATCTCCACTAAAACTGTCAGTCATGCTAAACATTTCCTGCAGCTTTTATCTGCATTTTACTTCTTATTACACATTTCTTTGATTGTTTTCTCTTTCCCAAAACTAGCAACCAGATAACTTCTTCAACAGCTTATAATAATGACGATCCTGACCTCGCTGTATCAGAGATATTCTCTATATTCTCTCCATCCATCCCCCAACCTCTAACTAATTCTCTCCCTTTCAGAGTTCTCACAAAGGGCCTTCAACTTGAAGCATTAACTCTTTCTTTCGACATAGATGCTGCCTTATTTTCAGCATTTTCTGTTTTTATTTCTGATCTTTGACAATTATCTTTAGCCCCTATGTGGCTGTTTGCAAAGCTTTTAACATTATTAAAATCTCCTGGAATTAAACTCTAATATACAGGAATATATGCTAAGCAACACAGGAGAAATCATTGTTGCATTCAAGCAACTGTTGTTTCACTTACTGTAAGCACATTTGTAGTTATTTGGGTATAAAACATTTGTAAGCAGAAGGCTGTTTAACTGGGCGAGGTGTTTGGAGGTGGGACATTATATGCTAAATTATCTGGGAATAAGATTACTGCAGGATGATAAGGAAAAACAAAATGCTGGAGTAAATCACTGTGTCAGGCAGCATCCCTGGGGAACATGGATAGGTGGCATTTTGGGTTTGGACCCTTCTTCAGACTAACAGCAGGAGTGGGGCGAAGAGAGCTTCAAGAGCAATGGGACAGGACAAAATATGGTGGGTCGCAGGTGAACACGGGCGGGGGGGGGGGGGGGGGTTGATAGACAGATGGTTGTACAAAGGCCAGAGATGAACACAAACAAGGTGTGAGGCAAAGGGATTAGAGTGTTGTGCATTGTGAAACTAGAGGAATGTGAATTTAGGAATATAGGTGGAGGGGAGCGAGATAGGTACAAGGTCAACCAGGGCTCAGGAGAGGGGGGGGAGGGGGGAGTGTTTAAGCAGAGGATGGGGTGGAGTGGGGGTGTTTTGTAAAGGTTACCTAAAGTTGGAGAATTTAATGTTCATAGACATGTTCATTGTCAAAATATCAACCCTGCATTACAGTACAACAACTGGCTTTGAATTCAGAAATATGCAAGTGTCTGCAAAATCTTCCACCTGCCGTGTTTCTCAAATACTGAAATTAAAGCATAGTTAGTGTTGTACCCACAAGTGGTAAAGAAGTTTGATTTGCAGCGATTTGTTTTATCTTAGATTCCCGCATGTATTCCACAAAAAATTAGACACTGACAGCTGATCGCCCCGACGCAGAGGGCCCAAACGACGCCGGCTATGAGAGTCAAGATCGTCCCGTCAACGGAGGGCTCGAAGCCCCTGACCACGGTAGAACAAAGAAGGGAAGAGATTGAACTTTTTTTTCACCTTCCATCACAGTGAGGAATGTGGAGGAGTCACAGTGGTGGATGTTTATGTTAAAATGTATGTTGTGTGTTCCGTTGCTTTTTATTTTGTCGTGGGACAGGAATTTTGAGCCAGTGCAACTGGTGGCCAGTGTCAGGTTGGAGAAGAAGACATTCATGGCCTGCTACTCAGAGGATAGTTTCCTGCTTCCACTTCCAAATAAGGAAACATTTCATCACTTTGAGGCTACATTTCAACCCCTTGTCTCATGATCTTAAGGGCAATATGGCTAATTCGCTTGCTTACGTTTTGCACCTCAAGCTTACAACATGGACTGTAGGTGTGATGTAGAGATGTAATCATAATAGTTATCTTCAAAAGATAGACTTTTAAAATTAGGTATTCCAACGCCTACTTAATGAACAGTAAACCTCATTAAGTATTCATTAATGAAATCTACTATTAATACTTAATGGTCTACTATTGATTGAGTAGACTTAATGAATAGTAGACTTCCAATTGAGGGCCAAATAGTACTTATTAAAGGGACTACAAGTGACCCACTCAAAAGTGAACAGCCCTGATCAGGGACATGAGCAGCAAGATCATCGCTGGTCTTCAGTGGTCACATTGTGTAAATTTGCCCATTTATAAGATCATGTTGTTAATTTTGTTAAATGATTAAACAAAACAAAATAGATACTTCCTGCCTTTCGCTTTGCAAACTCTGCACCTATTGAGTTTGTTACACCAGGCAAGTCTGAGTATTCCATAAACACAGCTACCGTATCATGAAAGAATTAACAAAATCATTGCAGTTTCTATGTTTCTACCAATTTTTGCAAAGCCCTCCATTGCCTTGTTCCCAAATATCAAAATTAAAGCCATTAAATCCATGGTGAAACAATGATGATTTACCCTATTCTTTGGCAATAAAACTCAGGCTGATGTATTCAGAACAGCTGTTAAAATTAACATGGATAAAATTGTTGGATCAAGACACAAAAAATGTGCTTTTGTAGGAAATAGAATGATTTGGAAATTGATACATGTAGAAACAAGGTTTTGCAGATGCGAGTTTACAAAAAAAGTGTTGGACTGATGCCGAGAGGAGAAAACGAAGCAATCCAGGCCCACACCTGGATGACATTGAAAACATGACTGATTGGAGGGATATAAAATTCTCCTATCATAGGTGCTGGGCAATGGCTATCTCCAGTTGAAGAGACTGTAACCATACATCCCTGACACTTCCATTAATACCTGGCTGTGAACCTCTACCAGAAATTCATCTAGGCCAGTTAAGACACAACGTACACCACCAGGTATTCAGCAATGTCACCTGAACTCTTCTCCCCTTACTACAAGGCGCAAGACAGGGCATTAATATTGCTCCAGCAATGCTCCAACACGGCCAACAACATTCAAGACAAAGCCACCCATTTGATAGTTACCCCACCCACCCATCCATCCTGAGCCTTGTTCCCTTCATCCTCAGAGCACAACAGCTGCAGTGTTTATCATCTACAAAATCCATCATTACAACTGCCATACCCACTCACTAGCATTCAAAAGAAAAACAGCTTTTGTCACTATGGGATTGGGAATGACGCCGGGTTCAGCAATAACCACACTGACACTCGCAGGTGAACTAATGTGATACTGTATGTTTTATTTACAGTGACAAGAATGTCCAGCACCACATGGGGGCGCCATCCTTCACCATCAGGGCACATGTGCAGTGAACTTGCCAATCTCAGGCTTGTCCCAGCAACTCAGTCCTGCTCTCAAAGGAAGAGGTGTGTCAATCGTAAGCTTCCCCTGCAGTTCACCTTTACGTCAAGAGGAGGCACTGGCAGTCCCAGGCTTATCCTGGCGGCTCAGCTTTGGAGCTTGAAGAGGCAATGTTGGTTATCTCTGGATTATCCTGGCAAATCAATCAATGTGAGGGTGCAGTCCATCATTGTCCATGAGCAGGAAGAGCCACTGGCATTTCAAGCTTGCCCTGACCACTCAGCCTGAACATCAGTAGAGGCCTCACTGCCCAGGGCTTCTTCCTGGCAGCCCAGTCTTGAATACACACGGGCGCTGGTGGTCTCGGGTTTGTCCCAGTGTCTCAGTCTTCCTCAAACCTGCATCAACAGAACACAATTAACAGGGAGGTTATCTCTCTCTCCTCTTCCATCTTCCCACTTCCTTCTTCTCTCTTCCTTTTTCCCTTTAAGGGGGTGTTGTCACACCTCCTTAAAGTACCAAGCAGCATTCACAAGGAATCAACATCAGTAACAAACATGCTCGCATGCCAAGCATCCTCCCAACCAGGAAATAGATCTTACTTTTATAGTCACTGCATCATAGGCCAACGGTACAGTGGGAGTACCCTCAACATAAGGATGACAACCGATAAAGGAGATTTATTGCAATCTCCTCCCTGGCCGTCATAAAATCCTGCAAGGCAACATCATGGCATCCTATACATGAACAAAACGTTAGGGAATTATTTTATTCCCTCAAGGGATGGCCTGCCATTTTGAATATTTTACCAAGCCAAATGTTAAACGTCTCATCTTTCATCCTTTGGAGATAATCTCAAGATCCACCTGGCCACAAACCACATAGACAGGTCCCAGACAAAGTGATATGTCCTTCCACACAGATATGCCAAATCAAGAGCAAAGCCACACAAATCAGAACTAATCATGCTTTTGCCTAAAGACAGAATTGTTGGCAATGCTCAAAAACACAGGTAGCATATGTAGAGAGTGAAACAGTGAACATTCCAGGTCATTGATTTTGCTTATGGAATTGGCCTTGGGCATATCCTTTTTTAAATATTTCATCCTATTTCTTTGAAGTGGCCTCCCAGTGGTCACACCATACCTACTGCAAAGCTGCTGGCTGAAAATAGGAAGTATGCAGGTGGTTTTAACACATGGCCAGAGGCATTTCTGGACTTAGATAGTCCAGCTTCAGTTTGTGCCAGGAGTATGAAATGTCTTTCTATGTAATGATTGCAGGCCTACTGGCATAGAAACAATGGAGGGATGTTGGAACTGACTTTATGCAAGAGACTGAATCATTACAATGCAGTTCTCGTCAGCACTAAACAGTCCGAATAATATGTTGGTGAGCAATTAGCTGGACTGCTGTGATATCCTGCAAGCGTCTTTGTACACCTGCATCCAGAACTTTGGAGCAGCAGTCTATATGCCAGATGTCAGTCCCCATACCTTGGGAGACAGGGGGGCGGTGCGATAGAAGCACAGAAATCCCATGACATGACTGATAGCTTCAAAGGATTTCAATAGAACTGAAAAGCATTACTGTGCAAGAGGTTGGGCTGCTGGCTAGAGATGCTGCCAAAGTCTTGCCCAAGTAAGGAGCTGGGCTCCATGACACCTCTCCCATTAAATTTATAGTCCGAGCCACCGGCAACAGAAGGCAATCCAGGCTCACCCTCTGGAAGCCGTAACACAGGCTGCTTTAGCCCCTGCTGCGGCTCCTGGCCACTCATGCCTGACGATATATCATCGTCAGGTTCAGTGTTCAATCAATCGAGCATTAGATTGCGTGATGGGCATCTTCCTTTCTGCTGTCTTGTAGCCGAATAGCCATTGCCTAGCCAGAAGGAGTTGGTGCCAAATGAAAGGTAGAAGTAAGAAATAAATGATTGCACCATCTGCACCTTGTAAAACAAAATAAATTGTTAGTTGTGGAAAAAATTGAATGTGAGAGGGCATCTGAGAAATGTCCTCAAAAACCCTGTGATAGACAGTCCAATAATCTGAAGAAGGGTCTCGACCCGAAACGCCACCCATTCCTTCTTTACAGAGATGTTGCCTGTCCCGCTGAGTTACTCCAGCATTTTGTGTCTACCTCCAATAGTCACCATTTCCTCCTTTAGGTTATTGAACCCCAGACTTAGTACTGCCCAGTGACAACCCAGAACAATCTCACTTCAAACAAGTGCCCAAGTGTTAGAGACTTGACACATAATCTGTGCAGATATTATGAAATTAAATTATGTATTACAGTTATTTTAAACCTATATTAGTAATACAGCAATATTAGTAATATAATAATTAGATACTTTATCTAGTGTTTTTGTTGATTGTGTCTGTTATTTTGTTTCCACAAGAGTCATTTTATTTATGTAAATCTTATTAGGTTACTATATTTTATTGAGTTGACTTTAATTTTATCTTCTGAGGCCTGATGAATTAATCAAGCAGCAAATTTTAATAAATAATAAATTAAATACTTGAGTAAATCATGAAACAGTGCAAAGGCTTGAGTTAATTAATAATGAATGAAAATCAAACTATCATTTATCAGACACCATTTATCCACTAAATGACTTATTCAGGCTTAAAGCTTTTCTTTCCGTTCTACACACCACATTACAAAGAGAGTTTACCTCTCAATTGTCCTCCTGCACTCTATGGTAACTGCGGAAATGCCATTTCACCTGTTGCTTTGTCAGGAGTTTTGTTTATCACATTTTCTTCCCTTTTTATTCATTCCTTTTCTGAACACTTTGGTGTATTTTTTTTCTTCCGTTTATTTTCTCCCTCCCTTTCCCTTTTCAATCTTACAAATTGGACGTAAAAGGCAAAAACATATGTATAACCTGGTAAAATAACAACATTTAAATAACATTTGGACAAGTACTGGGATTGGAAGTGTTTTGCAGGATATGGGATAAATTTGAGCAAGTGGAACGCACATCTCGGCTGGTTTGGCGAATTAGGTTTCCTCTATGAATCTATGATTCTATGTTATCTCAACAATAACTACTATTAGGCACTTCAGGGACCACATTGGTTTAATCCTCCAGTGATGCACCAGAGAACCTCAAGAAAAATCAATAACTTACTACTTCCCTTAAAATGACTTTACTCCACCCCACAGCAGCAACCTTCACCTCCCCCTGCTTAACAATTTAGCCCTGACCCTCAATCTACAGTCCACTCCTCTTCCTGGTATATAACTGGCCTACCTCACCATTACCCACCTAACTCCCCAAAATATCTCTGAACACCCTTCATGCTGCACTGCTGGATTTTCCAACATCCCCTTGCAATATATACCTTGACTCCTTCATCCCAACTGCCGGAATGCCAATTTCAATGATGTCTCTCCTCAAACTTCCAACATTGCACTGGTGACTGGGCTTCTAAATGCATCCATGGCCCCTTTACAGTGATATTGGATGCCCAGCATCAGCCACCAACCCCACCACCCACTGACAGCCTCCCACATGCTCCACTATACTTTGGTAAAAATTGGAAACTGTCCCTTGTTTGTAGTGTAGTGTTAGCGCACGGGGTGATTGCTGGTCAGCGTGGACTCGGTGGGCCGAAGCGCCTGTTTCCACGCTGTATCTCTAAACTAAACTAAACTAAACATCCTCCCACCACTCATACCATGCAGTGAATGCTACTGGTGTTTTCCCCATGACTGAGCAAAGTATTCCTCCATGTATTCAAGAGAGAGTTAGATATAGCTCTTAGGGCTAACAAATTCAAGGGGTATGGGGAGAAAGCAGGAATGGGGTACGGATTTTGGATGATCAACCATGATCATATTGAATGGCAGGGCTGGTTCGAAGGGCCGAATGGCCTACTCCTGCACCTATTTTCTATGTTTCTATGTTTCTTTGACTGCAGGTGGGTTACTAATCCAAGTGGTAATCTCTTCAACACTGCGCACCCCTTGTCTCCAATCCTACCATGCTGTAGATGTTTGTCCCAACACAGCGACATCATTCTATTGCACCACCGGAATTTCTAAGCATAGCACTTACTTAGCAAGGGTAATTAAAATAAGAATTGTAAAATATTTCACAGTAGATAAATAACAAATAAAAAGTCACTTTGGGGACATAGACGGGAAGGGAGTGATGTAATAAGTTTGCATAAACTGGCAAATTTGGTAAATAATTAATTTGCCAGTGAAATTAATATGATGAATTTGAATGACATCAGAAAAGATCAGAAATAGAGATTGAGACGTTTAAGATAGAAAGACGGAAACATTGTTAAATGATCAAACTGAAATAAAAAGAACAATTGGTCTAGATAGATTGTATCAGTTTATGTAATGAGAATTAATGATATATGAGAGACACTATTACATGTGTTAAAAGTTAATTAGTGAATTTTATGTATGAAAATGGAGACAGAATAGCCTCAGGCATCTCCAGACTAATTAATTTAAAAAGTCAGTGACAGATATGATGTAATAGAAAAACATCTAGAAACTTAAAATATTATATAAAAGGAAAGATTTTGCTTAAGTAAACAGCAAAGGTCCCTTTACGCACACAAATGCATCAATTTCTGTACATGTTGTGTGATATGTTTGTCATTAGGTGCACAACATGAAAATCAGCCACACTAGGCTGAATCACACATGTCTGGGCTAATTTCTTGATTTGCTGAATAATGTGCACAAATTGATTCAATTTCTAGGCTCAAACGTTTCTCTGTCATTGTTTAGAGGTAGATATAAATTTATTAGCAAATTAAGAAATTAATTGTCAATAATACCAGATGGGGAAATAAAATGGAAAAGTTTGCACGTGACATCACAATATTCCAAGTGATTTTACAGCTAATTAAATAATATGTTTGATTTGTTGGTACTTTAATACTTAGGGAAATGCTACAGGCATTTGCAACTCGGACATCTAGTTCCACTCTGTAGAGATCTGAGATGTCCTCTCTCTCTAGTAGATGTGATTTACCCCCTGTTGTAGATGATGGATCCCTCACTCATGCCTCCTCTGTGTCATTTTGTTCTGCTCTATCTCCCCCTCACTCCAGATGGAACAACGATAGAGCTCCTCTGGTCCTTATCTATCATCCCACCAGCTTCTGCTTCCAACATATAATTTTCTGGCATTTTCACCACCTGCAACATAATCCCACTACCCGTCACATCTTTCCATCCCCTCACATCTTTTCCACTTCCGGGAGAACCCTCCCACCCTCCGCAATTCCTTCGTTCACTCATCCCCTTCACACAGACCATCCCCTTCCCAGGTACTTTCTCCTGCAACCGCTGATGTAACAGCTAATTCAGAAACACGTGTGTTGCCAACTGATCTTGTCAGTTGTTAATATGTAAAGCACACTCTCTGAACTTCTTCCTCGTGTCCGGCCATCTTCTATATCAAATTTTTCCGGTCGGTCAGTGACGGTTGACGGTCGGTGGTTGCAGAATTGACTACTTCAGTCAGTCACTGTGGTACAGTTTCTGTCGTCAGCATTGCCCGGGATGTGCCACGTGGAGGCTTCAGCTTGCATCCCACACTCTCTGTCTCTGTTTCTGTCTCTTTGTCTCTGGAACTCTCTGCCACAGAGGGTAGTTGAAGCCAGTTCATTGGCTATATTTAAGAGGGAGTTAGATGTGGCCCTTGTGGCTAAGGGGATCAGAGGGTATGGAGAGAAGGCAGGTACGGGATACTGAGTTGGATGATCAGCCATGATCATATTGAATGGCGGTGCAGGCTCGAAGGGCCGAATGGCCTACTCCTGCACCTAATTTCTATGTTTCTATGTTTCTGATAAGAATTTATAATTAGATGGTTTAGTAAACTTCATAGACAATTGGATGTGCATGTGGCAGACTCATTTTCAGTGTAATTAAAAGAGTCTGGGTGCAGAACCAAGTTCATTGGTAGAACTGATACAACAACAACAGACTAAAGGGCCCCCTTTTAAACTGGAAGATTCTACCATTCGTTGTATGATCCAACCTGATCAATTAATTAGGGTGTGATATTGTCGTCGGTGGAAAGAGTCAGCAGCTTCAATGACCCGTTGATGAAGACAGGTTTGTGGATCTTTGGGTACCCTCTTCTGAAGTCAACAATCAGCTCCTTAGTCTTGCTGACATTGAGAGCAAGGTTGTTGTTCTGGCACCATGCCATCAGATTATCAATCTCCCTCCTTTGATCTAACTATGTTGGATTGTGCTAGTTTTATTGATATGAACATACAATCTCACTCCCGAGATCAGGTTCAAATCTTGGATGTGTATATCTCTGAAGATCTATCCTGGGCCTACCACATTGAGGCAATTACACCACCTCTACTTCCACAGAAGATTGAGGAGATTCAGTATGTCGACAAATATCCTCAGGTGTACAGTGGAGCGCATGTTGACTGGTTCCATCGTGGCTGGTTCAGCAACTCAAATGCCCAGGAACAAAGGAGATTACAAAATGTGGTGGACACCACCCGGTCCGTCACGGGCATTGATCTCCCCGCCATTGAAGTGATCTAAAGGTGGAGCTGCCTCTAAAAAGCCAGTCACCATCACCAGACCCACACCACCTTGGCCATGCTCTTATTTCACTCCTACCATTGGGGAGAAGGTGTAAGAGTGTGCAAACTGTGACCTCCAAGTTCAAGAACTGCTTCTTCCCAACAATTACCATGCTGTTGAACACAACTAAACACAACTAAACTATGAACTATGGACTGTATTGGTTGCACAAAGGACTTTGGGCTATTTGCACTAATATTCATGTTATTCATTTATTTGATTTTTTTTGGTTTATTATATATTATCGGTGAGTATTGTGTTTATATGCTTGTTATGCTGCTGCAGGTAAGAATCTCATTGTTCCATTGTCGGTACATATGACAATTAAACGCTCTTGACTCTTGAGCCAGTGAATCAAACAAAGGAATTATCCAGACATAATATTCATACTCTAAGCATAGCCATTACAATGACATTCAGAAGTAGGACGGCTTGGTGGAAAACTAGATGTTACACAGCTCATTGTTTCTAAAGAATGGCATAATTTGAGCTGCCATTTGTTTAAATCTTAGTTTTATTTATTGTACTTAAAATGAAAGGTAACACATCAAATCTGTAAATCTGTAATGGTGAATTTATGTGCAGCTTTTGCCTCTGTGTGGTAGATTGAAGCTATTACATTTTACATAAAGGCTGGCTGGAATAATTAATAGGAATACATCTGTAAACACCAAACTTTGAAACTTATAGGTGTTTCTTTCTGTTTTCTTTCTCATCCATATCTCTTCTTTCGATAAAATAACTTCCTGCCAATCCATATTGAAGAACAGTTTACCATTAGTCTACAATTGCATGGGTTTTGTTTAGTTTATAGACACAGTGCGTCTATAAACTAAACAAAACTAAACAGGTTATTTGACCCACTGAGTCCGCACCGACCAACTATCCCCGCACATTAACACTATCCTACACCCACTAGGGACAATTTACACTTATGCCAAGCCAATTAACCTACAAACTTTTACATCTTTGGATTGTGGAAGAAAACCGAAGATCTCGCAGAAAACCTATGCGTTAATGAGGAGGACGTACAAACTCTGTACAGACAGCACCCGTGGTCAGGATCGAACTTGGGTCTACTAAGGCGGTAAAGCAGGAACTCTACGTCTGCGCCACCGTGCCAACCACCATTGTAAATTTGCTTTCAAATAAGAGCTGAATGGTATATCCTAGACATAGTAGATCCAGGTTGGATCATGACCTGGTTCAGCACTTCAATCCTTATAAAGTTTCTATTTCCAGCTTCTGCCGGTTGAGCTTTGAATATTTTGGAAAAGTTGCCAGTTTGGAGGAGATGAAAAGGATCTGTTCCTTAATGTATTTTAAATGCAGAGCTCTGGGCAGAGAGGAGTAGGAGGGTTTTGACAAACTATCTACAGAACACCCAATCACTTTCAGAATTCCTATGCTGGCAGCAAACACAGATCCCTCTCTGGTCAACAACCTCCATATAGTTACCACCTCCATCATCCTCTTTCCCATTTGGCATCTTTAGACTTTAGACTTTAGAGATACAATGTGGAAACAGGCCCTTCGGCCAACTGAGTCCGCGTCGACCTCCGATCACCCCAACACCGTGCCTATCTCAATTTACAATTTTTACCGAAGCTAATTATCCTACAAACCTGTATGTCATTGGAATTCAGGAGGAAACCAGAGCACCCAGAGAAAACCCACAGGGTCACTGGGAGAATGTACAAACTCTGTACAGACAGCACCCGTAGTCAGGATCGAACCCGGATCTCTGGCACAGTAAGGTAGCAGCTCTACCGCTATGCCGCTATGCTACCCCTTATGCCACTGTGCCGCCCACAGAATCATTCCACAGAGCAGATGCTTTGCCCACGTCTTATGATCACTGACTCTTCACTTCTATGACAGAATCTATCTGCTCCTTGTTTGGGACCTTCTTCTGTCAACGTTGCTGCTCACAAGTCCCCTGATTACTGATGTTATTCGTTGTTATGTGAATAGATAAAGAATAAGAAGTGTTCTTCTGGGCCAGGAAGCCCACACAATCTGCAAAGAATGGATGCAGGGTTCAAGCATTCAATTCACAAGGAAACTGCAGTCAAGCATGATGCCTGTACTTACATATATGAAAATAGTTTCCAACACGAGGCCTTCATGTGCTCTGTATTGAAAACAGGAGGGTGACCGGGGAAGCTGTAATTCCAGAGGTCCTGTCTACAACAACTGATAGACACTTCCCTTCCTAACCCCTGGGACCTGAGTAAAAACACCTTACTAAAAGCAGGGGATTTTTGCATTTGGAATTTATCCTGCACTTTTTCCTTTAACAAGGAAATAAGGATTGTAATTTATTTCTATGTAGCAGCTAATATCCTTATTGCTATTCATGATGCCACATTCAACAAAGTCCTCAGCATGAAATATTTTCTTCTGATTACTGAAATGAATTCTTACAGATGATTCTGTTTCCTTGAAGTGTTCTGCAGCTCCAGCCAACAGTTTCATTTGTCTCTGTGCCACAAATCACTCAGAACCCATTTGGTTGAGGTGGCACTACAACAATTGTGACCCATTAATCAATACTGCCTCACTCAGATCAGTTGGGTTATAATAATGTGCAGCATGCATACGTATCCCTAAAGACAGGTTGTAAGACCACAGAGGGCAGCCAACAGTGCGGGAGTGAGGATGGGCAGGATGATGGTGGTGGTGGAAGGTGAAGTTAGTGGAAGTTATTGGCTCACCACCCACGCCCTAAGAAAGTGTCCTGTAGTTTCCTGGTCAGTTTGGGAAACGGTTGAGGCGACAGGCAGTATGGTTGGGGTAGTCATGGTTCGAGATGTAGGTAGAGGCGGCTGCCAGATGCCCTACAGCAGGAGGGTGAGCATGTGGATCGAGCTCTGTCTGCATAGGCTACACGGAGCAGTGGCGGAAGGAGGCAGTAGCCCGTCACTGGGCCTGGCTGAACCCGACATCATCAATCCCTCCATGGAGCCAAGGCTCCCCAGATGCAGTTCGCAGCTGACTCAGACGTCCCTCATCCCAGCCTGAAACAATGAGACTCTGCTTACGGCAAAGGTATGACCTTATTCACAATTTCTTATAACCATTTGGAAAGGTCTGTGCTGCACACATTCTGCTCATTTCTATCAAGCATTAAGTTGTGTTTCTAATACTTACCATGATCACTAAAAGTCACTCCAGCAAGTAATTCCAGGTTAATATGTTTTTCTGCACAGTAAATACAAAACTATATTAGCATTATATATCCAGGGCATTTATTGAGGAGAATTCAGTAATTAGTAAAGGAGATATATAGCCACATTTCTCAATCCCCCTAAATCAGCCACTGATGACCAAAGTTTTGGAACCCGCGTAATAGGCTGCAGAATTGTGACTGCTGTAAACTCGCACTGGTTTGTCCAATGTCGCCTCATGGAGTTCTGCTTTTATACTATTAACCATTTTTAAATGTTTTAAATTATTAAACCAAAGAAGTGAATGAAGAGGAAGACTATTTGAGTTGGATAACAGAAGCTTTATCCTTGTTTATATAGTTCCCTTTTTTTCAATTGCTATACAGCAGATACCCAGCTAGAATTTATGTTGTAAATTTGTTAGGAATTAAAATGCAACTTTAAAAATCAAAATTTCAATGGCTACAGCATACCCCAAAATCTGTTAACTGTCCACCTAACCAGCTTCAACAATTTCAAATAAGGTACTTGTGTAATTTGAAAGGAAGAATGAGAAACTCAGTGTAAACCAAATTATCACACTGGATAGAGGCTACAGGCACAGATAATATCACATGCACAAGATTGAGCAACTAAATAAGGTTGATAAATGGAATCTTTAGACTCTTTAAATAGAGGAAAAAGGACAAAGGGAATATGTTCATTAAATTAGAGATCATTATTTGGATTTCTTCTGTGTCATGGCATCTATTTCTGGCCACCACATAATAAGAGGTCAGCACCTTGGGGAAGGTGCAGAAGAAATGGAAACAACATTCGGGTGTTACATGCAGGGAAATTGAAGTTCTGATTCAGGTACAAAAAGCTAAAGGAAATAAACAAAATGTTCTTTGAGAAAGTATATCAGAAGGTAAAGAGGTTTTCTCTTGTAAAGTTCTAATAAAGGGTCTTCAACCTGAAACACAAACAGTTTCTCTTTCCGGTAATGTTGTTTGACCTGCTGATTGTTGCCAGCACTTTTGGCTTTTATTATCCAAAATTCAGAGATATTTCAGAAATGGAAACTTTCTCCAAAAGTAAAGAGATTGTAACCAGAGAGAACAGATTTTAGGGAATTGGAAAAAAAAAGAACGAACCAAGTTATTGGGACAATGGAGTGAGGTGGGAGTGGGGTAAATAGAGATGAGAATTTGTAATGCAGTGAAATGGAGAGCAGTTTCTAAGGAGGGAGTGGAAGGAGATACTGAGGCATTTTTCAAAAGGGAATTCAATACATGTTTGAAAAGAAGAACATTACAATTATTAGATAAGGAAGTGGGTTTCTTTCAAGGACCAGACTCAGGCACAAAGCCTTACTTCAATACTGTATGATTGTATGATATTAAGATTAAGCACCTCTTACCTTCTGTTAAAAAAATGTTTTGGTAACTTAAAGGTAGATTAAACCGAAGATTCAGTTTTAAAGGCAAATATAAAAAATAGGAATCATGAAGTTAGTGTTGACCACGAGGAAAGCCTACCAGAGGTATGGTAAAATAATTCACAAATAAAGATGTAAAAATATTAAATAAAAGCTAAGGTAAATTAATGGCATAAAAGACACTGATCTTGTGAAGGAATCAGTTAACATTTCCTGTTGTACATTTTAGCAGTAGTGATGAATGAGCACAAGAAGAGAATTGGATTACCACTCAGCTCCAAAAATTCCACTCCATTTGCTGGCACATCCCTCACCAATCTATTGGAAGGATGCTTCAGTTTGGAGAATTGTCCCTAAAAAAAGTCAAGCAAGAGCCTGACATAATATTTCACAATTATCTTTATATTTATAATTTGGTACCCCGCACACATGCCGATTTAGAAAATATGTGAGAATTTGACCATAATTTTCAACATATGAAAATCACTTAGATGGTAAAATAGATGAAGGAATTTAATATCGATAACCAAAATTGAATAGGGTAATAAAAAAGTAACTATAGATCAGTTAGTTCCTGAGTTTATAAAGCAGGATAAAATTAATATTGTCCCAGAAAGACATCAATTCATTAAAGAGGCAGAATATAAAAATGCAAATAAATTTTGTCAAACTTAATTGAGTTCATTGGCAAAATAATAAGGTGGATTGATTAGAGGAAATGCAGTGAATGTCATCTGTATTGATTTTGAACAGGCATTTTGCAAGGTCTACACGGCTTTTGTCAATAAAAGTTAATGTGCATATTAAATGGAAGGTAAAATAATGAAAATGTAGGAAACAAAGATTAACTGTTTACAGTTATTTTTACAAAAGCAATAGCAATATCACTTGAGGTTAGTTTTAGGACAAGTATGACCTTTAATTCATATATGTTATCTTGTCATGGGAAGAGAAGCAAATGACAGAAACCCAGAGAGCGTGGCTGATGGTGAAAATCATAGTGACCCACTACAGGAGCATATACGATATTTAGAGAAAAACTTGCAATAAGTACATTGAGTTATAAATATGTATAATAAGTGTGAGGAACAAGTTAGTTTAGTTTAGTTTAATTTAGCGATATAGCACGGAAACAAGCCCTATGGCCCACTGTCTCTGCGACGACCAACAATTCCCGTACACTAGCACTATCCTATGCGCTAAGAACGATTTTACAATTTTACCAAAGCGAGTTAACCTACAATTTTGTACGTCTTTGAAACATGGCAGGAAAGCGGAGCACCTGGAGAAAACCCACAGGTCACAGGAAAAACGTACAAGCTCTGCACTCGGCGCCCGTAGTCAGGATCAATCCCGGGCCTCTGGCGCTTTATGGCAGCATCTCTACTGCAGCATGACCCAGTCGCCCCCATTCCTGCACCTGAAGATAGAGGCCCAAGCAGATTCCTAGCATTTTCTGATTTCAGCTTTGATTTAAATCAAAGGGGCCATGCTTGTTTAATTTATCGATTTAAGATGTTCTTCAGGGTCTTCTTCGAGGTCTCAACCTGAAACTTTACCTATCCATATTCTCCAGCAATGCTGCCTGATCCACTGAGTTACTCCAACACTTTCTGTCCAACATTAGCTTATATTTGGATATTGATTCCAAGTAATTCAATTGGACCTCAGGTGGAAAGGTCTCTGAGTCAAAGTCAAAGTCAAAGTATCCATTATTGTCATTCAGACCTTTTGGTCTGAATGAAATTTTGTTGCCTTGCAGTAATACATAGAATAAAAATAACAAAAACACACAATAAACACAGTTTAACATCCACCACAGTGAGTTCACCAAACACCTCCTCACTATGATGGAAGGCAAAAGTCTTAAGGTCTTTGTCTCTTCCCTCCTTGTTCTCCCTCTGCGCTGAGGTGATCCAGGCCTCTGATGTTGTGACCCCACCGGGTGATGGTAAGTAAGTCCTGTAGCTCAACCGTGCTCTGTGAACGGGCTGGTTCAAACTCCGTGGCCCGGGGTGGTCGAAGCTGCCGCCCTCCAGTCCAGCGGACGCAGCAGTTGTTGCGGGAGCTCTGGAAAAACAGGCCACCAACCTGTGACCTGCGAGCTCCCGACGATGTCGTCCACTGGGCCCGCAGCGAGTCCACTGGGCCTGCAGCCGAGGCTCCGAAGTGGGTCGCCGCCGGAACGCCAGAATGCCGCCACAGCTCCAACTCGGGCCGCTGCCGGAACGCCAAAATGCCTAAATGCCTCCCCAGCTACAAGTCGGGCAGCTGCCGGAACACCAGAACGCTGCCACAGCTCCAAGTCGGGCCGCTGCCGGAATGCCAGAACGCCGCCACAGCCCCAACGCCGCCAGCTCCGCCATTAGGCCTCAGCGCAGATGGAGACGGAGACAGGGGACATGACAAGAAAAAGTCGCATCCCCCGAAGGAAGAGACAAAAACCCTGTTTCTTCCCCCCCCACACATACACAACCCAATAAACTCAATTTAACCAACTTTAACTAAAACAGACAAAAGAAAACAACAACAAAAAAGAAAAAACAGACGGACTGCAGGCGAGCCGCAGCTGCCAGGCAGCACCACCACTTAAATCAAATGTTCCTGGTGAATATAAGCCCAGCTTTACTGTTACTTGAAATGAAACTGCCGGAGCAGGTTTCAGATCATGGGTCCAGCCTGTGGTAAGTAATATTGAAATAAAAAATTCACCCTCCACTAAAAATGTCCCTTGAATTCCCTTACCATCTTTCCCTGACAACTGCAACCCCAAACCCACGTACCTCTCCATCACGACATCTCACCCTCAAACCCTTACCACCTGCACCATACACTATGATCAACTAATTCAGTCCCAGTTACAAGTTACAGCCTGTGTCATAAACTTTGCTCTAACGTAGCCAGATATAGTCCAGTCATTGTTACTTGTTTGCTCCATAAGACATTTCATTTTGAATGTGAGAATGAAACACCTCTTACTTAGTGCTGAACACTAATAAGTGCAATATAAAGCTTCATTTATAGAGAATAAAGTCTCAGCAGCATTCAAGAAATGCCTAGATGAGCACTTTAATTGTTTAGCAGCCCTGCCTGCAGTTTGTCTGTCCTTTTCATCTTTTTTTTTGTTATTTTTAGTGTGTTTAAAAAGTATGTGTTCTGGTTTGTTTTATGTGGGGGGTGGGCAGGGAGGTCGGAGATTTTTTTTTCAATCTCTTACCTTGCCGAAGATGTGATTGTTTTTTAGATCGTATCTCCGGTCGCTCTGCGGCATAACATCTGGAGGCCTTGCACAGGACTGACTTTGAGCCCCACTGTGGGGTGTAGACTTGCCATTGAAGCTAATTCCTTGCCTGGGATCGATGCTTCAACCCCGGCCTGCGGACTTTAACATCAAGAAGCTCGCAGTTTCGGGTAAGAGGCCGATGTCGGGAAGCTTCAAAAGCCGTATGACATCTACCCTGACCCGGCGTAGATCGCCCGGCAAGGGAGAACTGAGATCCACCCCCCCCCTCCCCTCCCCTCCCCCAGATGCAGGAGCTTGATCGCCCTGAAGAGGAGGCCCGCTGCCGGCTACGGGAGCCAAGATCGTCCCATCAACAGAAGGTTAGAGGCCCCCAACCGCTGGCGGACAATGAAGGGGAGAGATTGAACTTTTTTCGCCTTCCAACACAGTGTGGTATATGGAGGAGTCACTGTGGTCAATGTTTATGTTAAAATTTATTTTTTGTGTGTCCTGTCGCTTTTTATTAGTATGACTGCATGGCAAATCAAATTCCTCGTATGTTGCAAAACATACTTGACTAATAATAAAGTATAATTATAATTATGATTATGATATACAGTAGATATCTCCGTGGATTGTCACCTTGTCATGGTGGAAGGGCTTGTGTGGACCTGAGATCGTGAGAGCGATGCTCCTGGTAGGGCCAACCATGGAGGTAAGGTCGAGGGGGAGGTCTCAGACAAAGAGCAATCCAACTGAGACCTCAATGGTGGAACAGGCAGAGGACGATGGCTGACCTAAGTGGAGCGTAACAACAGCTGGGAAGGCGGATGAAGGCTGCAGCAGAAAAGGGTCTCCGGTCATCTTGGACTCCATGCCACTGGAACCTGACCCAGATCTGTCAAGGACCGTGGGGTGGCTGTCTGTGCACCAGTCTTCCCACGTTAAACAAAGTCACGCACAGGCATCCTCCATATAGGGAATAGCACCTTGGAGACACCCATGGCCAGCCATGACCGAAGGGGGGCTAAGAAGATACAGTAGACAGTGTGTTAACAAGGAATGGTGTCCACATGGATGTGGATGATTTGGGTCAAATATACTATTTCCATACTGTAGGATTCTAAGGGTCTAGTGCTACTTCTTACTGTTCAAGTGTGATGCTCTTCAATTCCTCACTTGCTATCTTCAGCAGTTCTGATAATGACATTGACCCACAGTGAACAATTAAGCTGAATCTGGAGATGTTTTGTGCTCCATTTACTGACCCCCAAGTCATTGCTTTGAATGAGAAACAGCCACAATAAAAATGTGCTCCTCCCTAATTACACGCTTCCTTAAAATGTAACTACTTCCAAGAGGAAGGAAATGGATCCCCTTTCTTTTCTGTAAAATGTGGAAGCATTATGTGAGAACGTCTCTGCTCTTTTCTCAAATCTATTACTCAGCAATCAGTGCTGCCTCTTATCGGCTTTTGTTGGCATGATTTCAAAAGGATCATACCACCCTTGGGGGAAGGATTCTATGAAATGAGATGAGCTCTGTAACTACTTCTGAGACATTTGAACTCCATTATTTTGAAGCAGATGAAAAGCATTAACAATGTGAGGTATATAGTGCTCCATCCATTTTCCAGCAGTGGATAATCAACACGTCCCTAATTTTCTGTCTGTAAATTACCTTCCACTTTATGTAGGATTGCTCTCTCATCCAACTGCTGGATGCTCGGAGGTTTATTCTTCTCAGTGGTTATGTGATCTTCTTTAATCCATCCTGCATAAAGGCTCCACTGTGGCCCATTCAGAATGGGTTAAAGCCAAATTGTAGACAGTGCTTACACAGGAAAGGAAATGTAAGATTTTTTGTGGGGGATTTCATTTCTACTCTCTTCACAAAATCTTTTTCAAAATTAAGCCAATTAGACCATTAACTTTTGAGCAAGATCGGGTGCAGAGATAAATAAGGAGAAGCTGGGGATATTTAATCATGTTTCCTTTCTTCATACATTCACGCTCTGCATTCATCACAGTTAAGCCATAAAATAAGTATAGATTGCCCATAACTTGATATTTAGTGCTAATATCTACTCGAAATGATTATTCTTCAGAGCTTTCCATCATGGTTGTAAAAACACAAAGCCCTTACTTGTGGAAGATTGCGAAGAGATTTCTTGATGTCAGCCCGTGAAATAGTAGCAGAGGTTGAAAATAAGCTCCCATTTTGCCTTCATTCCAGTTTATACCGACATTCAAGCTCTAGATTTACCACAAGGATTCGTGCACTCTTTTTAGTTCCTACATTAATGATCATAAATTTACAACCAGATGAAAGAGAGCTCTTGAAAGTCCTGAGCACACTCCATGAAGTTACTTTATAACAGGGCAGAATGGGGCGGCATGGTGGCGCAGCGGTAAAGTTGTTGCCTTACAGTGCGTGCAGCTCCGGAGACCCGGATTCAATCCTGACTACGGGTGCTGTCTGTACGGAGTTTGTACATTCTCCCCGTGACCACGTGGGTTTTCTCTGAGATCTTAGGTTTCCTCCCACACTCCAAAGAGGTATATTGGTTTGTTATAAATGTAAATTCTTCCTAGTGTATGTAGGATAGTGTTAATGTGCGGAGACCACTGGTCGGAGTAGACTCGGTGGGCTGAAGGTCCTGATCCGCACTGTATCTCTAAACTAAATTTCAAGTTATAAACTAGCAGCTCCACCCTTTACCAAGACAAATCCTTGTGCTATTCAACGGCTCTCTCGTCAGCTGTTAACTGGCCTCTCAACTGAACATAGCGCATGGGAGTATTCTGTACAAAACTGACGAGTCCAAGAGTTAGCAAACAGTGACCTTGTATGTAAACCAGAACCATTACAGAGAAGATGTAAACTGAATTGTAAAAAGTCACCCATGCATTGTTTTTTCAAACATCTTCTCCCCCCACCCTCTCAATACATCAGCCAATGCATGCCAGAAGACATCATGATTTGAATTTGCTGTTCCGTTCCACTAGTTCCAAACCACTTTCCGTATAAATCTCCCATCAAATGAGTGGGAATACCATAATATAATTTGTTCTTTAAAGCTGAGGTTAGTGCAGAGCAGATGCAAGACCTTCTAGCTGGAGATATTGAAATAGTGAAAGGCCTTGTGTGAATGTGGAGAGGATGTTTCCACACGTGGGAGAGTTTAAGACCAGAGGCCATAGCCTCAGAATAAAAGGATGTACCTTCAGGAAGGAGACGAGGAGGATATTCTTTGGTCAGAGGGTAGTGATTCTGTGGAATTCATTGCCACAGAAGGCTGTGGTGGCCAAGTCAATAGATATTTAAAAAATGGAGAATGATAGATTCTTGATTAGTACGGGTGTCAGAGGGGTTATGGGGAGAAGGCAGGAGAATGGAATTGAAAGGGAAAGATAGATCAGCCAGGATTGAATGGCGGAGTAGACTTGATGGGCCAAATGACCTAATTCTGCTTTTATAACTTATGAACATAAAAAAAGTTCCCCTTTATTGTAAAGAAAACATAATTTAGAAACATTTCCATTGATTTTATAAAAATTTTAATACTGAGGAGTGTATTCGTCAGTCAAGTAATATTTTCCAATACAATAGTAAAAACTTCTATTATTGTACAAATTATTGCATAACTACTGCTGTGACTAAGCATTTAATTCCTCTTGAAATATTCAAATCTAAATTACATTTGGCACTATTGAAATTAAGATGCAAAGTCAAATATTGTTGTTGGTGGTTTGGTGAAGAATTGCTTAAGATAAGGTAACCAGAAAATTGGTTGCTTTGTTGAAGCACTAGGCTCCCAATTTTTCTCCAAGCTGTCTGATCAAATCAGCAAGATCATCTGTGTTTTGAGACTTTTCTTCAAGCAGTTCATATCGGAGACTTGAAATATCTTGTTTGATTTCCTTGAGTTCACCTTGAAAATAACAAGCAAACAAATGATTAAACCACAGAGATAAAGAGAAGCCATGCAACAGAATTATCTTGAAAGAAGGCTTGGAATTACAATAACAAGAACACAAGATATTACTTTGCGGAAAAATAATCTCTGTTTAGGACTAAAATTCACAAACATGCAATACAGTTCAAGAAACTAAAGATTGATTAAAAAATTGCTCAAAAAACTAACTGTACTCTGGTAAAATAAAATACAAAACATTGCAATCATACACAATCTACTTGACTATCCCCGTTAGACTAATTTATTAATTATTTTACTTATTTGTTCTTTTGGTACAGTCGATGCCATAAAATTAAAAGTTTAGCACTCATGAATTCTCCCCCTCCCAAAAGAGATATCAATATGAAGAATTATATTTATATTGTCTGCTATTCCCTTAACATTTGTTTCTGAAGGAGCTTTCTCGTATCAAATTTGTTGCATTAATTAAATCGCCTGTTTAAAATTTAGCTTGAATTTTTACTCTTTGTGATGAAATTTGGAAAACAGGATTTTTTTAATTGGTTTTACATCCATCCAAGTCAGTTATCATTCCATTTGATGCAGGTTAAAAATCATTCTAATCTCCTAGATTGAACCAGCTGCAACAGCACTTAAGAAGCCCGACACAATTAAAGACAAAGCACTGTGTTAGACTGACATGGCATCAACTATTCTCAACATTTGCTCCCTTTGCCACCATGACCGCAGTGTGTACCATTTGCAAGATGTCTGGCAGTAATGAGCCAAGGCAATTTTTGGCATCACCTCTGAAACATGTGGCCATAACCAGTAAGGATGGCATGGACAGGAATACATGGGACTGGTGCCAGGTCTGCTTCCAAGTCAGATGGTTGAAAACACAGCACCATTATTTCATTGCTACTGGGTTGAAATCTTGGAGCTTCCTAGTCCACAGGAATATATTAACCAGAACAAATGCACTGTCAACAAGAGCAATTAGGGGTAGGTGATAAACGCTTTCCAACACCTCTGCACTCCATGTAAAATGCAAATAAAATCCTAAACTCTGAATAAGCTCAGGATTGCAAACCAATATAATGATATTAATATATTAATGATCTGGATGAGGATATTAATGATCTGGATGAGGGAATTGAATGCAACATCTCCAAGTTTGCGGATGACACGAAGCTGGGGGGCAGTGTTAGCTGTGAGGAGGATGCTAGGAGGCTGCAAGGTGACTTGGATAGGTTGGGTGAGTGGGCAAATGCATGGCAGATGCAGTATAATGTGGATAAATGTGAGGTTATCCACTTTGGCGGCAAAACAGGAGGGTAGACTATTATCTGAACAGTGGCCGATTAGGAAAGGGGGAGATGCAACGAGACCTGGGTGTCATGGTACACCAGTCATTGAAAGTTGACATGCAGGTGCAGGCTGTGAAGAAAGTAAATGGTATGTTGGCATTCATAGCAAAAGGATTTGAGTACAAGAGCAGGGAGGTTCTACTGCAGTTGTACAGAGTCTTGGTGAGGCCCCACCTGGAGTAACAGAACAGTTTTGGTCTCCTAATCTGAGGAAAGACATTCTTGCCATAGAGGGAGTACAGAGAAAGTTCACCAGACTGATTCCTGGGATGGCAGGACTTCCATATGAAGAAAGACTGGATAGACTTGGCTTGTACTCGCTGGAATTTAGGAGATTGAGGGGGGATCTTATAGAGACTTACAAAATTCTTAAGGGGTTGGACAGGCTAGATGCAGAAAGATTGTTCCCGATGTTGGAGAACTCCAGAACACGGGGTCACAGTTTAAGGATAAGGGGCAAGTCTTTTAGGACCAAGATGAGAAGATCATTTTTCACACAGAGAGTGGTGAGTCTGTGGAATTCTCTGCCACAGAAGGTAGTTGAGGCCAGTTCATTGGCTATATTTAGGAGGGAGTTAGATGTGGCCCTTGTGGCTAAAGGGATCAGGGGGTATGGAGAGAAGGCAGGTACAAGATACTGATTTGGATGATCAGCCATGATCATATTGAATGGTGGTGCAGGCTCGAAGGGCTGAATGGCCTACTCCTGCACCTATTTTCTATGATTCTATGATTCTAATGCTCTTCTACTTTCCACTCCAGCCATGGTTTTGATTCCTCTGAAACCAATCTGCAAGATTATTTTTGCTATGGGCACCCATAAAAGGACAAAGTGCCCAGGAGTATGTTCACTCAACTCAGTTCTTTCAACAAAATCTGGCCTTCAGCAGAATACTTGCATCTGGATGAAGTTGCCTCTTTATCAGAGCACCACTATATTCACCCCTGAACAGCGACTGGTTCAGAGCTGAGTGAAGAGCAATGCTATGCTGTGGATCTGCATCCACTGACTGAGTTTGCACAAAATCATTTTGCATATGGCCTGTTGAATTATCAGAGAGGGAGAATATTCACTTCATCAGACCTGGCATTGTATAAGTAAAGCAGGGCCTGTTCAGGTCCTGTTCTATGTCCTTAACGTTTAAAACTAGAACTTGTATTTATGGTGCTCCGGTGTCAACACTGGATAGTGATCATTAATTCCCATCCCCTTGTCCTCCCTAGGGTTTCCTTACTGACTCATTGTATTACCAAGCTCCTGACATATTATACTGCTGAGATTCTGTAAAATACAAGTTATACTTGTTGTTGAGTGAAGCAAGATTTCTGCCTGTAACTTACCTGACCTGGTAGTGACCAGTTAACGTGATTGGAGATTGTCATACCCAATCCCCATATTCAACCCTCACAAAGATAGTTCCCTGGCTGAATGGGTGATGTAATGCAACGTATAGAGCAGTAACGATCTTATAGAGACTTACAAAATTCTTAAGGGGTTGGACAGGCTAGATGCAGGAAGATTGTTCCCGATGTTGGGGAACTCCAGAACAAGGGGTCACAGTTTAAGGATAAGGGGGAAGTCTTTTAGGACCGAGATGAGAAGATCATTTTTCACACAGAGAGTGGTGAGTCTGGGGAATTCTCTGCCACAGAAGGTAGTTGAGGCCAGTTCATTGGCTATATTTAAGAGGGAGTTAGATGTGGCCCTTGTGGCTAAATGGATCAGGGGGTATGGAGAGAAAGCAGGTACAGGATACTGAGTTGGATGATCAGCCATGATCATATTGAATGGCGGTGCAGGCTCGAAGGGCCGAATGGCCTACCCCTGCACCTATTTTCTATGTTTCTATGAACACCAGAGTGTTCCTTCTCTTCTTTGAAACCAAGACCAATCTGAGGATGTCTAAGTTCTCCCCCAATGATTATTTGACAAGACATGTACAGAATTATTTTGTGCAATGTCTCATGTTAGTGAGAGCAGGTGATCCACAACATAGAATTCCTCTTAATTTCACTCTGACTCAGTCATTGTACTCAGTATTCATCGTGCAGGTAATTTGATTGGGATAGATAAATGTTTGGACTCTGAATGTCACACTGATGAAGCAGTTCTCTTGATCCAGGATTTAAACATCTTGTTACAACTGAACAGAGATCAAGACTGCTTCACTCCGCATCTGCTTATCCTGCACTTGACCTGAGATTGTTCAGCAGTACCATTGACTATCAAGAGAGTGGAAACATGGCTTGATCTTTCACGGAGGGATCTATAAATATATCAAATAAATATATGAACAAGCTATTTCAGAATTAGAGTCATAGAATCATACCATGTGGAAGGAAACAAGCCCTTCGGGCCAACTTGCCCACACCGACCAACACACCCCATCTACACAAATCCTATCTGCGGCATTTGGACCATATCCCTCTAAACATACAGTACGTGTCCAAATGTTTTTTAAACATAGTGATTGTACCTACCTCAACTACCTCCCCCAACAGCTCATTCCATATACCCACCACCCTTTGTGTAAAAAAAGGTTGTCCCTCAGGTTCCTATTGAATCCCACACCCCCACATTAAATGACACTGGAATCTACCCATGCAAATTATCACTCCATCCTCTATACCCCAATGTTTATTGTGGATACATTGAATCTGTTCTATTTTACCAGATGAGAAATTCATGTTCCACCAATACTCATGAATTAATGGGAAACCAAGTTGAAATGGACAAAATGATACTCAGATTACTAAAATATAGGGGTTTTTTTAGGAACATCCAGCAGATCATGGCTACATTGCAACCTTTTGGGTTGGTTATCATTCTGAAGTTTTTTGTTCAGTTCAATAATGTTAAGAAACATGATTGTGCACTACCATGGGAGGTGGTGGAAGCAGCTACAATGGTGGCATGTAGATATGCAGGGAATGAAAGGATATGGATAACAAGCAGGCAGAGGAGATTAACATGCCGTCTTGTTCAGTACAGATTACGTGGCCAATAGGCCTGTTCCTGTGCTGTACTGTTCTATGTTCTCTGTTCAATTTGATGAAACCTGAAATGTGATAATAGACAATAGACAATAGGTGCAGGAGTAGGCCATTCGGCCCTTCAAGCCAGCACCGCCATTCAATGTGACCACGGCTGAATATCCACAATCAGTACCCTGTTCCCGCCTTCTCCCCATATCCCCTGACTCTGCTATCGTCAAGAGCCCTATCTAGCTCTCTCTTGAGTTTGAGTTGCATTTTTGCTGAACGGAAAATTGAGAAGACTTGATTGCCAAGTTGATCAGAATTGTGGTCCACATAAAAAATATCAAATTAATTGATGATTCCCATTACATGGCTGTGCCTTTACCCTACCTTCATTGACATCATCTTTCTCCTTGTCCATTTGTGCTTTTAGTACGTATCTCTTTATAAGACGCTTCATTATTTTCTGCAGGTCAGAAAGAAATAAGAAGACTGTTACTGGGCCCACGACAACTGGCAAGTACTACATAGAGCAATGTCAGAGCATAGAACCAAAATACAGCAGGTCATTCACATCCGTAACCAGATTCTAAATAAGACAAAGTGCTGGAGTAACTCAGCAGGTCAGGAAGAATATCTGAAGAACATGGATAGCTAACATTTCAGCTCGGAACCCTTCTTCAGACTGATTGTGGTGAGGGGAGGAAAGGAAGAAAGCTGGAAGAGAAGAGGGGCAAATAAAAGCCTGGCAAGTGATAGGTGGATACAGATGTCGGAAGCCTTTGATAGGCAGATGTTTGAACAAAAGCCAGTAAGAGATATGGGACAAAAAAAATTGGAGAGTTGTGGAATGTGAAGCCAGAGGAAGGAAGTAGGTAGTCGATAATACGCAATAGACAATAGACAAGAGACAATAGGTGCAGGAGTAGGCCATTCAGCCCTTCGAGCCAGCACCGCCATTCAATGTGATCATGGCTGATCATCCACAATCAGTACCCCGTGCCTTCTCCCCATATCCCCTGAAGCTGAATTAACCTTGTAAACCTATGGTGTACTCCCTCAATAGCAAGAATGTCCTTCCTCAAATTAGGGGACCAAAACTGCACACTCCAGGTGTGGTCTCACTAGGGCTCTGTACAACTGCAGAAGGACCTCTTTGCTCCTATACTCAACTCCTCTTGTTATAAAGGCCAACATGTCATTCGCTTTCTTCACTGCCTGCTGCACCTTTCATAGACTGATGAGCAAGGACCCCCAGATCCCGTTGTACTTCCCCTTTTCCCAACTTGACGCCATTTAGATAGTAATCTGCCTTCCTGTTTTTGCTACCAAAGTGGATAACCACATATTTATACACATTAAACTTCATCTGCCATGCATCTGCCCACTACCCAACCTGTCCAAGTCACCCTGCATTCTCATAGCATCCTTCTCACAGTTCACACTGCCACCCAGCTTTGTGTCATCTGCAAATTTGCTAATGTTACTTTGAATCCCTTCATCAAAATCATTGATGTATATTGTAAATAACTGCGGTCCCAGCACTGAGCCTTGTCTGCCATTCTGAAAGGGACCCGTTAATCCCTACTCTTTGTTTCCTGTCTGCCAACCACATCTCTATCCATGTCAGCACTCTACCCCCAATACCATGTGCCCTAATTTTGCCCACTAATCTCCTATGTGGGACCTTATCAAATGCTTTCTGAAAGTCCAGGTACACTACATCTTCTGACTCTCCCTTGTCCATTTTCCTAGTTACATCCTCAAAAAATTCCAGAAGATTGGTCAAGCATGATTTCCCCTTCGTAAATCCATGCTGACTTGGACCGATCCTGTTACTGCTATACAAATGTGCGGCTATTTCATCTTTTATAATTGACTCCAGCATCTTCCCCACCATCGTTGTCAGGCTAACTGGTCTTTAATTCTGTTTTCTCTCTCCGGCCTTTCTTAAAAAGTGGGATAACATTAGCTACCCTCCAATCCACAGGAACTGATCCTGAGTCGATAGAACATTTGAAAATGTTCACCAGTGCATCCACAATTTCTAGGGCCAGGCCATGAGGCCGTGGGGATTTATCAGCCTTCAGTGCCATCAGTATACCCAACACCATTTCCTGCCTAATGTGGATTTTCCTTCAGTTCCTCTGACACCCCAGATCCTCTGGCCACCACTAGGGGAGGGGAGAAATAGGTGCGAGTCCTGGTGGGACACAGGGGAGAGAGAGGAAGAAAAGGTTGGTTGTAAGCCACCCAAGCGCATTATGAGGTGCTGAGCGTCTAGTTTGTGAATGGCCTCAGTCTGGCAATTGGAGGAAGTCCAGACAGAAAGGTCAGTCTGGGAGTGGGAAGGGGAATGAAAATATGAAGAGTTCCCCCCGCCACAGGTACCATGTAATCCCGTGCTACCTGCTCCATGGTCAGATAGTCGGCGACTAAATCGCCTCCCCCACCTGGTTTGCCAGATGAGGAGGGGGCTGTGGACCCCCAGCAGGACCAAAAACAAGACCTGTCAAAGGGCGTATGAGCTTCTAGCAAGCCAACGGCCATCAACAGTTCTGTAATTGCGATCACTGTCTTAGATAGCATTGTAAGGAATTGATGATAAAACGCACACACCAAAATCCTATACTTCCAGCGGAGGAAGTCCGCAGGAACTGGAGAACAGAGATGTGTGGTGCGTCCGTCACCGTTCCCGTTGGAAACCAGCACCACTATGTCACTAATGTTTTCAATGATGATGATGAAAGATCCAGTAGGCCTTGGCTGAGCATGCCCAAGTGATCGGTGAAACTGTCACCGAGTCTACGCATGGTCACGCCAATGTACATGAGGCCATATCGATAATGATACGATAAGATACGACAGAACTTTATTTATCCCAGGAGGGAAATTGATCTGCCAACAGTTGTTACAACACAAAAAACATGGAACAAGAAATTAAAGTGACGAGTAGAAAGGATTGGGAATGTGCAAAGATTGGGGAGGAGTGGGGGAGGGGAGTCAGTCCCAGTCTACCTCACAACAGAAGGGGGAGGAGTTGTACAGTTTGATAGCCACAGGGAGGAAGAATTTCCCATGGCATTCTGTTCTGCATCTTGGTGGAACCAGTCTGTTGCTGGAGGTACTCCTCAGGTTGACCAGTATGTCACCACACATATATCAGAAAGATTAGAAAGGTTATCTCTCTCTCACCATTCTCTGCTCCATAGCATCTCTAGTATATGTTGTTGTGGTGAGGTGTCCCATCAAGGATTTACACCCTTCTCAGATTGATGAAATCAATTGTCAGAAGCTGTATCCAATTTAGTTTGGTCCCATTGGGAGCAATGGTCCCAGTCTAGTGCATGTAACTAGGTGTAAACCATCCTAGTAATGTTTGACCAATTTCATGGCCTTAGCATGGGAGCTGTAGGTGCCCAAGTACAAAACACATTTGTTTTATCACGCCACAAACAGCTGAAATCCAACTTATAGGCAAGAGTTTAAAAGAGAACAAAAGGGAAGAGCTCTGGGAAAACTTTCACAAAAGTGTCATCTAACTACAAGTACTGTAAATTTGAAAATACTTTAAAATTACATTATAGTTTTGTACAGTCAAAAGGTGTTCTCAAATCATTAAATTGAGAAAGGTCTGCTGTCGTTCTCATTTATTTTTCAATTCTCACTTTGAAGTAAACCCACTTTCTATCTGGTTACCCAATTATGCAGCAGATCACACTAACCTAGCATGTTCACTTTGCAGCAAGGTTACACAGACTTCTCACAGATCATCATGTAATAGAAGCAGCTATGCCATCGTCGGGGCTCCGGAACACATGCTATTTACTCTGCAGGAGGTAGTTAACAATAGCAGAGAGAATCTTACACTTGTTTACATTGTGGACAGCAGCACTTCTCCAGACCATAGGAAAATGTTTAGCAGTCAGTACATAACAGACTGGACTGCTGGTCTGCAGGGGGAGGGGAAGGCAATGGGGTCCCGACGTGGGGGGACTGCCGTGAGGGATGGTGAGAGAATAAAGGGGGACCCGGTGTGGGGGAGTGGGGGTGGGAGGGGCGCTCTCGTTTAGAATCCTCTGCCCAGGGGATAAGTCTGTGTTCGTTTATTTGTCTGTTCATTTGCTTCGGTGAAAGTGCTGTGCAAAATCGCAGCCAGCCAACAGTCGCTTGACTTTTACTTTTTGTTTCATTTGTAATTTCAAGTTTTTGTGTACCTTGTTGTGTGTTGTGACTGTTTGGCAGACCAATTTCCCTCCGGGGATGATTAAAGTTTTATCGTATTGTGTCGTATCGTATCGTCTCAAGAACTTGGAGATGGATCTGCTATAACGTGACAGTTGTGTTCCTGAGCAACCTAGCATTATAGAAAATTGTGTTATACAGTTGTGTTAATGTGGTAAAGGGGGTGAGGGCTGGAAAATTTGAGACTAGCAGTAACAATGTTATTTTCCCACTGCATTTCAGATCTTCAGGTCGAAGAAGGGATCCGTTCCCAAATGTCACCCATTACTTTTTTTTCCAGAGATGTTGCCTGACCCGCAGAGTTACTCTCGCACTTTGTGTCTATTTTCAGAGATTTTCTTTCAATAGCTGAAAGGTTATTTTAGTTAATGCAAACTAAAGATATTAAGGGCTATCATGTTACGTTGTTTAATCATCATAGCACAACTGTGATCGATTTATGTCGATTTCAATGGCTACCCATGATGAAACTGAGAGACTGTGTTCTCCAGTGATGAACGATTGACCCACCTCCTGGAGTTGATTAATTGCTCAATCTGTGGAGCACAATATCTAACCTGTATTCATACTAGAAGTGAAGCAGGTTGACTTCAATTTTGAGATTAAAGTTACACCCCGAGCAACAATTTCAACCTGGTATGTTTTTTACAACCTTGAATCCACTACTTGAAAAACAAAACTTCCATGGTTATTTCTTGGAAGCCATTAAAGTTTCTTTGGTGTTAATTTAATCAAATTTCAATGCATAGCTAATTATGTAGTATTTGTAAATGCTCTATTAAACTGCCCAAACTATAGAAAAGACCTGATATTACTGAGCATTTCTTTAATCAATACCTTTTCATTTATTAATTTGATGCTCTTTCAGCTTTTTCAGGTAGTCAAGGAAGTGCTGGTCACCACTTGGGTATATCTTAACCAAAATGTATCACCCAAGTAACATTATCTGCAAATCCAGTAACCAGATAGACATAACATGCTGGAGTAACTCAGCAGAACAGGCAGCATCTCTGGATAGAAGCAATGGGTGACATTTTGGGTTGATACCCTTCTTCACGATGAGAGTCAGGGGAGAAGGAAACAAAAGATATGGTAGGATAAGGCGTGAAACCAAGAGATCAAAGGGGACAAAGTTCAAGGAAAATGGAGTATAGATCATTGTTAGCTAGGGGAAGGTGACAACAAAGCACACAATTTAATCAAGAGGACAGTCAAACTAGTCTGAGAACTAGAATGGGGGAAGGATGAAGAGAGCTTTTCCTGACTGGATACATTGCATCAGTATAAGTTCAAATGACATCTCATGAAAGATAATTGTTCCAATCTACTTCAAGATTATTTGGTCATTTATTCCTTTTCTACTTTGGAGATCATGCTGTGCACAAGTTAGCCATCATGATATACGTACAAGGCTATAAGGATGTACTGCTTGAAAGAATGGTGGAAAACAATTGAGCAATAAGCTTTGAAAGAGAATTAAAAGCATACCCAAAGGATAACCACGCTCAGGAGGAAGAATAAAAGAGGAGACTAATTAGGCAGTTCTTTCAAAGGGCTGCAGAAGATCAATGGGCTGATTGATATTATCTTACCGCAACAATGACTAGACTTCAATTGGTTATAAAAGCTTAATTGGTTGTAAAGAATTTTGAAATAACTTAAACTCTAGAAAGGCATTATATCAATGCATAGTTTTCTTTCTCCTTTAATTTGCTGAACATAGCAAACTTACTCAAAAAACTATTTGTACATATAAAAATAATGAAGTTTAATTAAGATGAGCTTTAAGCAGGTCATATGTATACATGATACCACACTGCAAACACCGATGTATGAGAATAGCTTCAATTAATACAGACTTTAGGTATTGTCACTCTGAAATTCACACTATCTATAGCAAGTAATTGAAGAGCTATTGTAGAGCTATGAATGATTTTCATTCTGGACAGACAGCAATTTACATCAATTATGCAGCCTACCAGTTTAATGTGGGATGGGATTCATATGTTGAAAAATGTACTGATTTGAATAGGAGGGGTATGTATTCTTTCAAGATTTGCTAATTGAGACATTTCATAAGAAGTCTTGCTGCTATGATCTATGTTTCTTTATGTGATCAGTAAAAGAAGTCCCTCTGGAGGCAGAAAGATCCTATTACTACTGAATGTTATGCTGTGGTTTAAACAGAATTCTTAGGAAGGAAAACTCACCTTCCCCACTGTGGCTCTCCGACCACAACTTTTAATCTACCTTCAGAAATAATTACCTAATTCCTGACATCATTATATATGTAATTAAGAATAGTTATTGCATGTTGCTTATGGGTTAACTGCTCTGAATTACTGTTCAGTACATTAATCTGGGTGAAATAGTTGAGTGGAATCTTCATTGCGTGGAATCACCATCACTTAAGTGTCAAAGCAATATTGCTAATATGTAACAATTAAATAATATTAATTAATATTATCAAACGTATAGATGTATGTATTAAACTGTACGGACTAGATATGAGAAATATTTTGTGTAATATTTGATATTACTGTCACATTGGTTTATGTGTTATGTGTATGTTCTGTTGAGGGCAGATATGAAGATTAGATTTCAATGCTTTTACAGTCATTTGGCTACTTGCCGAATATTCCTAGGTTTGCTTATTTATTGACAATTAACTCTTCATTACTCTCATGTAGTCATTATAAACGCGGAGGAGACAAATAAATGGTAAAATAAACCGTTTCTTGCAACATTTTCAACTCTTATCAAAGCAGGCAGGGAAGAGCTTTTTCCTTTGGTTGCCTGGACTCCCAAATGAAAAATCTGTCAGATACAACACGTCCTACCCAGCAGCAAATAGTACATTAAGTGGCCATGATTGTTGTACTCAGGTTTGCAAAGCCATATTCGCATTGCAATCATTTCTCAAACAACTGATTCCACTGTGAATATGAGGCTACCCCAGCAATGGAGAGAAGCCAAAACAGCTGGATCCAACACTGTCTTTTACTACACAGCTGACTTACTATCTCCCCTTCCCCAACGAGCCATTAGGCACAATTCATAAATCGATTTGTATTCAGCGTGACTGCTCTTGAAATGCTGACACTGCTCGGCACCTGTCTGAACATGCAAGTAACTTTCATACCCAGAATTTGAGGCCATCAGAATTCCTTAAATCCTAATCACTTTGCAGGTTAGTACAAGGTTCATAATGTTCACAAATATACATACCTGGTACTGTGTTGGTGGATTTCTGACATTATGTAAATTGTTGTTTTCAGCACTTTGAACACTTGAATGTTTGCTGTGTTTGAGCTGAGAAGAAAAATGAGAAAAGTCTAATATAGTGCAATGTTTGCAGAGCAACTGGACCTTCTGAATTCTGGAACCCAAGTTCAACATTTGATAACTTAAAACAGAATGGATATATTATTATTTTTCAATACAAATTCTAATTATCCCAAAAGATCTGGTAGTGGAATTTTGCCGTCCAATATTAAGATAAAAGCATATTTTTCACTCATTTATTTTGTTTCATCCTGGGATGTGGATGACACCAACAAAGGGGTGTTTATCTTCAAATGCCAGTAATAAGGCTTATAAGGTGCTCCAATAATAATGTTTTTAGGGAATGCCAAGCCATTGCTCCTGTGATGAAAAAATGAAAAATGATACATATATCAAACCTGTACCACATTTTCCATGTATGCCTGATGTGTTTAGTTATAACTTTAAATTATGCCTTCTCATCCTATACTTCTAAATCTGAGGCAATTAATTCTCAATTTTTAAGGAACTGCAGATGCTGGTTTACACCAAAGTTAGACACAAAATTCTGGAGTATCTAAGCGGAAGAGGCACACTCTTAAAGAAAGGATACTTAGAGATAATATATATATAAGCATCTGGATAAACAGGGTCTGATCAAGAAATGTCAACATGGATTTGTGCCTGGAAGGTCATGTTTGACAAACCTTCTTGAATTTTTTGAAGAGGTTACTAGGGAAATTGATGAGGGTAAAGCAGTGCATGTTATCTATATGGATTTCAGTAAGGCCTTTGACAAGGTTTCCCATGGAAGGTTGGTTAAGAAGGTTCAATCTTTGGGTGTTAATGGCGGAGTAGCAAGATGGATTCAACAGTGGCTGAATGGGAGATGCCAGAGAGTAATGGTGGATGGCTGTTTGTCAGGGTGGAAGCCGGTGACCAGTGGGGTGCCTCAGGGATCTGTGTTGGGTCCACTGTTGTTTGTCATGTACATCAATGATCTAGATGATGGTGGGGAAAATTGGATAAGTAAGTATGCAGATGATACTAAGATAGGTGGTGCTGTGGATAATGAAGTCGATTTTCAAAGTCTACAGAGAGATTTGGGCCATTTGGAAGAGTGGGCTGAAAGATGGCAGATGGAGTTTAATGCTGATAAGTGTGAGGTGCTACATCTTGGCAGGACAAATCAAAATAGGACGTACATGGTAAATGGTAGGGAATTGAGGAATGCTGTGGAACAGAGGGATCTAGGAATAACTGTGCATAGTTCCCTGAAGGTGGAATCGCATGTAGATAAGGTGGTAAAGAAAGCTTTTGGTGTGCTGGCCTTTATAAATCAGAGCATTGAATATAGGAGTAGGGAAGTAATGTTAAAATTGTACAAGTTATTGGTGAGATCAATTCTGGAGTATGGTGTACAATTTTGCTCGCCTAATTATAGGAAGGATGTCAACAAAATAGAGAGAGTACAGGGGAGATTTACTAGAATGTTGCCTGGGTTCCAGCAACTAAGTTACAGAGAAAGGTTGAACAAGTTAGGTCTTTATTCTTTGGAGCGCAGAAGGTTAAGGGGAGACTTGATTGAGGTCTTTAAAATGATGAAAGGGATAGACAGAGTTAACGTGGATAAGCTTTTCCCATTGAGGGTAGGGAAGATTCAAACAAGAGGGCATGACATGAGAATTAAGGGACAGAGGTGTAGGGGTAACATGAGCGGGAACTTCTTTACTCAGAGAGTGGTGGCTGTGTGGAATGATCTTCCAGCAGAAGTGGTGGAGCAGGATCGATTTTAACATTTAAAAGTAAAGTGGATAGGTATATGGACGGGAAGGGAATGGAAGGGTATGGTCTGAGTGCAGGTAGATGGGACTAGGGGAAAATAAATGGTCGGCACGGATTGGAAGGGCCGTAATTGTTATATGGTTATATGGTTATTGTTGAATGTTTAATATTTCCCGAAGAGGTATAACTAAGAGCAGCTGAAGAGGGAGAAATTAAAAAATGGTGGTTAGTTTCAATTAACAAGCTTCTTCAAGTACACGGAACTTCATTTGGTATCCATCCTATTACAAACATTCCCTCTGTCCTCTCCATCCCTCCATCAGCTCTGTAACTTTAAACATGCTTACTTTCTAAATGTTCTCAATTCGGTAGAAATGCCAAGAGCCTGGAATGTTAATTGTGTTTCTCCCTCCACACATGCTGGGTGACCTGCTGAGTATTCCCACCATTCTCTGCCGCTAATTAAGCACTGTTCACCATAAAAAAAATGTTTATACAGAAATGACAACCATGATACCTGACCTATTAAATAGTAATATAGAAGAATCTGAGGATGCTCAAAAATGCTTTGTCCAATTTACTGATTTTAATGAGAAGCTACCATAATTAAATGTCAGTCTTTTGTTTGCCCACAACATCATTTTCCTTTACTCTAAACACCAACACAATATAGTTACTTAACATACCCATAATTTCCTTTTTCTTGTAAAATTTTTCTATGCTCAGTTATTCAATATTTTCCTAATAACTATAAAAAAATGCTTTGTTGCTTTTCATATCCCAAGTTTATTTTAGAAGTCTGATTTATTGTAACTCTTGCTTCCATTTGTCACCTTTTGTTGTCTCAGTTTGTGTTCTCTAATTAGTTTTGCATATTTATCCTCTTACAGTATATTAGTTTATATGCATACAATGGATGATAGCTCCTTGCCTCACTGTTATTAAACATATTATTCAATAATTCTTTGCAAAGAATATCCAGTGAATGCTTTAATTACCAAACCATTACCTTTGTCATCTCTGCATTTTCCTGGCACTGTCCTTTGCTGCATCGCCGAAGATTAGGCAGAAACTTCTTGATTCGCAAAAGAAGATAAAATAAGGCCTTGGGACTTGGCACCAAGTTAAAAGGCACTGCAAGTGTCTGCCCTTCTTCAAAGTAGGAAATCCATAGCTTAGCTCTGGCAAACTTCCATTCCACATCGGCATCATTCTACAAAATCAAGAAAACATGATGTTAACTACTTTTTCTCTACTGGTCCAGTGTCATTAGAGCTACATCTGACCTTTCCATGGCCATGTTCCAGCTCCCGTTTCATTCTGCATCTCCACCCTCAAACAGAATGGCATGAAGGACCTCTGCTTCTTTTTGAATGGATGTTAAATTAATTCCACCTCCCACTACCTTACTCTGCTGAACTTGGTCCCATCTTAAACACCTTATCATTTGACTCTAACGTCTCTCCCAAATAAAAACGCAATTCCTAACTTGGCTCCTAACTTTGCTTTTCATGGGATATATTCTTCACTCAAATCTACAATGCTTCCTTTGCTTGGAATTTTTCCCAGTACATTAATGACTGTAACAGTTTCCTTCCCCTGTATCATTCTTGCATAACTAATGTCATCAACATTGGCAACATTCAGCTGCCAATTTCCACACGCATTTTCACAGCCTATTCTGCTTGGGTTTCCGTACACTTCAAGATCAATGCTTGGTCAGATTCTGAGTGAAGGCTATGGCTTTCAATATGTGAATGCTCTGCATTTGTGTGGGGAGTGTCACCGGAACCACAAAATATGTTGCCAATGGAGAGCCATCAGAGTCCAACTGCTCGAATGTGAACGACACAGCAGAATTCAGCAGGAAAAGTAGAGCAACAAACTGTTGGAGTTTTGCTACAGTTCTGGTCACCCCATGCAGGAAGGATGATGAGTCTTTGGAGAAGGAGTAGAAGAGGTTTACCAGAATGCTGCCTGGATAGGAAGGTATGAGCTACAAGGAGAAGGTTGGATAGACTTGGATTGATTTCTCTGGAGTTCTGCTGGTTGAGGTGAGACCTAACAGAGTATTTGAATGTAGGAGATACATGGATATGGTAGACAGTCAGAGCCTTTTTCCCAGGGTGGAAATGTTAAAAAAACTAAAGGGCTTCAAGGTGAGAGGGGCAATGTTTAAAGGAGAGGCACAGAACACTTTTTTTTTACACACAGATGATGGTGGGTGCCTGGAAACTGCTGCCAAAGTCGGTGGTAGATTCAGATCAGAGAGTGACATTTAAGAGGCTTTTAGATAGGTGCAGGGACATGTAGAGAATTGCAGAATATAGATCAAGTGCAGGCAGGTGAGATTAATTTGGCTTGGTATCATGTTTGGCACAGATATGATGGGCCGAAGGGCCTATTCAGGCTGCACTGTTTTATGATGGTCCAGGCTTATACTTCCACAGGCAATGATGGTCCAGTCTTCCATTGCCATCATGGAGTCTGCCCTTACCTCCTCCATCATGGCCTGGCTCAGCTCAGGCACAAAACATGACTCCCAGAGGCTGCAGCACATCATTCGCTCAGCTGAGAAGCTTGTTGGCTGCAACCTTCCCCACCATCAACAAACTGTACGCTGCAAGGGCCAAGAGGCGAGCGGATAAGATCATCTCTGACCCCTCTCACCCTGGCCGCAAGCTCTTTGAATTCCTCCCCTCAGAAAACCTCCACATCCAGACACAAGAACAGCTTCGTCCCACGAGCGGTAGCTCTACTGAACAGCCGCACTACACCACTAAACATTCTGATCTGTAAACCAAACACCAGCTCTTGAAGTGCACTTTAGATATCTACATGTGCAATATATAGCAAAGCTGCCCCTTTACGTTTGCACTTTTTTAAACTTATAATACGTAAATACTTTTTTTAACTTATAATTTTGTTATAATTCGCTACTGTGCATTGTGTTTCTACCACATGCAGATTCCTTGTATGTGTACATACTTGGCCAATAAATTGATTCTGCTCTGATCTCATCCCTTGCATCTCCCTGCAAGTCTCGGAAGTGGCATTTTGTCATTTCCAGCGGAATGCCGCTGCAGCTTTTCTGTGAGGCAAGGTGGGTTGTCGGCAGCACAACATCCTTCAGAGAGGACATTGTGGCAACCCCTGGACCTGCTGAGATACTTGACATTTTGCTTTAGCATCTTTGCCATCATCTCAATAACGATCTGGGCACTTCCTGGCCTTTGGCAGACCTCGGGCATTGTGAGATTATGTTGCTGTGACACAAGACAACGCATGAAGTCATGGTCCATGGGCCAACATAATATTCAGGGCTGCTTCAGTGGGGTGGGACCAACGCAAGGTGGTATCAGCCTGGCTGAAATGCACAAAGCCATATGGCTCTCAGGCACTGACTGGAATTTGCAAGAAAGCCCTCTTATATAGCAACAGGCTGCTGTTCTGATGACCTGCACACAATGTATGTGTGGCCAATTATTCCGAGCGAAAAGAAGGCAGCTAGTCATAGAGCGATACAGTGTGGAATCAGGCCCTTTGTCCCAACACCGGCCAACATATCCCAGCTACACTAGTCCCACCTGCCTGCTTGCTGCATTACCCACCAAAATTGTCCTACCCATGTACCTTGCGGCGGGGGCTCGCAGGACTCCAGCCAAAAACTAGTCGGACACGAGTTGTGTGCACTAGACGTGTTTCTTCTCTGCAATACAGCTTCCTACTCCTCCTCGGTCACGGGCGTTGCCCGGCCTTAAATACCAACTCAGGTACCGACCCCGTGACTAGCGCCTCCCACACCAAGACGCCGCCCTCTAGAGTTGATGGTTCATTGTGCCCTTGGGTTGCCACCAGCTACCACCACATTACCCCCCTCCTCCCCAGAACCAGAGGCACCGAACCGCACAATGTGGCCCGAACTCGTACATACAATCCCACGCCCCGAGGGCTTGCTCGGTTCGGAAGAATCTCCGGGAGCCTGGGATGGGCCGACACCCGTGACAGCGCGATTGAGTCACATGGACTGGCTCGCTCAAGTCCAAGTGGGCCGGTTTCAAACGATCCACAGACACAGTTTCACGCCGGCCTCCCATGTCCAAATTGCATGTAGTAGGCCCGTGCTGCAAGGGTGACCTGTGGGAGTCAAGGCGAAGAAAAACGTACGGGCAGCCCATCAGTGACAGTGGCACATGGGAAGGAGCCACTCCATGAAGTGACGTTGGGATAGGAGATAGGGCGCCGGCCCTCTCCCGCTAGCGGATCAGCACCAATGACGGGGGTTCCTGGGACCCATCAGTCGCAGGGACAAACTCCCCAGGGACGGTGAGTGGAGCACCATACACCAACTCCGCGGAGGACGATGACAAATCCTCCTTGGGGGCCGTCCGAATCCCCAACAAGGCCCATTGCCCATCGTCCTTCCACCCAGGGCCTATGAGACGAGCCTTCAGGGCGGCCTTCAGACAGCGGTGGAACCGCTCCACCAACCCATTTGACTGGGGATGGTACGCTGTCGAGTGGTGGATCTGCGTCCCCAACAGGCGGGCCACGGCGGACCAAAGTTCAGACGTGAGCTGGGCAACCCAGTCGGACGTGATGTGAAGTGGAACCCCAAAGTGGGCAATCCAAGTGGCCACGAGGGCACGAGCGCACAACTGAGTTGAAGTGAGCGGGATACCCTCCGGCCATCGCGTAAAACGGTCAACCACCGCAAGCAGGTGTGAAACACCCTGGGATGGAGGCAGTGGCCCCACAATGTCCACGTGTACGTGATCGAATCGCCGGCGTGGTCCTGAACGGGCGCCCGGACTTGTCGGTACACCTTTGATGTCTGGCACGGGATGCACGCCCCGGGCCCCGCAAGCAACCTGCTTCCAAACTCCATGCCACATAAACCTTGCGGCCACCATAGCGACTGCGGCCGGGTTGGAAGGGTGGTCCAGCCCATGGATCACCTCAAGGACACAATGGCGCCAGGCCGCTGGAACAATAGGCTGACCCGTGGATACATCACAGAGGATGGAACCCGAGGGACCCAACGGCACGTCCGCAAGCACCAAGCCAGAGATGGCGACACGGTACGCCGGCATCTCATCATCCGCCGGCTGGGTCGCCGCCAAGACGGAGTAATCTAATCCCGGCTACAATTGCGGGACCGGACAAAGCATCCGCCACGAGGTTGCATTTCCCGGCGATGTGATGGACGTCCATTGTATACTCCGAAATGGCCGCCAGCTGGCTCTGCTGACTGGCGGTCCAAGGATCCGAAACCTTCGCAAAAGCAAACGTGAGGTGCTTGTGGTCCGTGAAGGCTACGAAGGAACGGCCCTCGAGGAAGTACCGGAAGTGCCGCACTGCGAGGTGTAAGGCGAGCAACTCCCGGTCGAAAGCGCTAAAGCGCTGCTCCGCTGCTCTCAGGTGACGGCTAAAGAAGGCGAGAGGCCGCCAACGGCCGTTAACCGACTGTTCCACAATGCCGCCGACCAGAGTCCAATGCATCCACGGTAAGGGCTGTCAGGGCGTCCGCCATGAGCATAGTGGCCCAAGCCAATGCCTCGTTCGCCCCTTCAAACGCCGCCGTCAAACAGCGTCGATCTTGGAGAAGAATCTAGTCCCAGACAGATGTTCTGAGAAGTCCTGTATGTGGGGAATAGGGTAACAGTCAGCTGTTGAGGCCTCGTTAAGGCGGCGATAGTCCCCACATGGCCTCCAGCCTCCAGACACCTACGGCACCATGTGCAGCGGGCAGGCCCATGTCAGAGCGTTGAACGATACTGATGGCCTCCATACTCCAAAACTCGACCTTTGCTATGAGGAGCTTGTCAGGAGCGAGCCTACGGGAGCGGTCGTGGAGCGGTGGACTCGGTCAGAATATGATGCATGACACCGTGCCTCAGGCTTGCCGAGCTGAACTTCCGACAATGTCCGGAAACTCAGCCAGTACCTGCGCGCAGACATTGTCCACCGTCGCTATGGGTTTGCTGACCAGTGCGGTGTGCAAAGTGGAGCACAAGGAGATCTTCTCAAAAGTTGACGCATGGACGAGACGTTGGCCCCTCATGTCCACGACGAGCGACCGCGCCCGCAAGAAATCTGCGCCCAGCAGCGGCTGGGCCACGTCCATGATGATGAATGGCCAGATGAAATGGCATGCGCCGAAAATGACAGGAACCATGCGGATCCCATATGTGTGGATTGAACTGCCATTTGCAGCAGTTAACGGGAAGATCAAGTCCAGATGGGGGCAATACACTGACCTCCGACCCAGTGTCCACCAAGAATTTGAGCCCCGAGCGCCGGTCCCAGACATACAATTGATGGATCCTACCGGCCACCGCGATGAATATCGGCGGCCAGCGCTGCCGTTTCCCGGAAACGAACATGACTGGTGGCATTGGCGGGCTGCTAAACCCTAGCACTGGTGGTAAAAACACCACATTCTTCTCCTTGGATCTCCTGGGTCCTGCTAAGCCATCCTCCTCTCCTGTGCCACTTGTCTTGTCTGTGGCTCTTGTAGGCGTGGCCCTCTTGTAGTTGTGGTCCTGAGTCGCTGGGCCTGCCAGGGTGTTGAGTCAATCCGGTCCAGCGATTCCAGGGACTCCAGCAGTTCCAGGTATTCCAGTGAGCCCACCTGCTGCTAATCAGAAAGCCACAGCTCATCAGCGCGGGCCGCTAGCCGGATGGGATCCTCGAAGCTCGACCCCCCGAGCTGCCGGCGGATCCAGGTAAGTAAATTCAAACAGCGGGCAGGGCTGGTGGTTGCCCATTAGCGTGAGCTTCTCGCTCATGAGGGCCGAGGGCATCCGGTCGCCTAGCCCGCCCATGTTAAGGACCTGACAGGCGCACTGCATTCAGCTCAGCCCGTAGATCCGGAGCAGCAGCTCCTTGAGGCCTGCATACTTACCCGCCGCCAGCGGGTTATCCAGGTAAGGAATGGCCCAACTAGCCATCCGCTAGTCAAGGGTGCTTACCACATAGTGATAGCGAGTCTCGTCAGCAGTAATGCTGCGCATGTAAAATTGGGATTCGGCCTGTCGAAGCCAAACCGCCAGCTGCAAGGTCCAAAATGTTGTTAGCTTTAGGGAGACTGTGTTGAGTCCGGCCTCTTCGGCCTCTTCGGCGGCAGTGGCAGAATGCATTTTTAAAAATTTCCCTTCCAGGATTACACTCCTGGGCTTCCGGGGTCACCAATGTGGCGGAGACTCGCAGGAGTCCAGCCAAAAACTAGTCGGACACGAGTTGTGTGCACTAGATGTGTTTATTCTCTCCAATACAGCCCCCTACTCCTTCTCGGACATGGGCGTTGCCTGGCCTTAAATACCAACTCAGGTACTGACCCCGTGATTAGCGCCTTCCACACCAAGACGCGCCCTCTAGAGCTGATGGTTCGTTGTGCCTTGGGTTGCCACCAGGTGCCGCCACAACCTAATTGTTTCTTAAACAATTACCAGCCTCAACTACCTCCTCTGGCAGCTTGTTCCATACACCAACAACCATTTGAGTGAAAATGTTATCCCTCAGATTCCTATTAAATATTAGACTAAGTTGGACCCGTTGGGTGCCAGCATCACACGGGAGGGCTGGTCCCCAAATCAAATTTTCAATTAGGCAAAGCATTCACAAACCAACTTTTCAATCAGGCAAGGCAATTTTAGCATTCTCAAACCAACTTTTCAATTAGGCAAGGCAACTTTAGCATTCTCAAACCAACTTTTCAATTAGGCAAGGCATTCTCAGGTGTTGGGTGCCAGCATCACACGGGAACGGGGAGGCTGGACCCCAAATCAACTTTTCAATTAGGCAAAGCATTCTCAAACCAACTTTTCAATTAGGCAAGGCAATTTTAGCATTCTCAAACCAACTTTTCAATTAGGCAAGACAACTTTAGCATTCTCAAACCAACTTTTCAATTAGGCAAGACAACTTTAGCATTCTCAAACCAACTTTTCAACTAGGCAAGACAACTTTAGCCTTCTCAAACCAACTTTTCAATTGGGCAAGGCAACTTTAGCATTCACAAACCAACTTTTCAATTAGGCAAGGCATTCTCAGGTGTTGGGTGCCAGCATCACACGGGAACGGGAAGGCTGGTCCCTAAATCAACTTTTCAATTAGGCAAAGCATTCTCAAACCAACTGTTCAATTAGGCAAGACAACTTTAGCATTCTCAAACCAACTTTTCAATTAGGCAAGACAACTTTAGCCTTCTCAAACCAACTTTTCAATTAAGCAAGGCAACTTTAGCATTCACAAACCAACTTTTCAATTAGGCAAGGCATTCTCAAACCAACTTTTCAATTAGGCAAGGCATTCTCAAATCAACTTTTCAATTAGGCAAGGCATTCTCAAATCAACTTTTCAATTAGGCAAGGCAACTTTAATTAGGCAAGGCAACTTTAATTAGGTGAGGCAACATTAATTAGGCAAGGCAACTTTAATTAGGCAAGGCAACTTTAATTAGGCAACACAGCTTTATCATTTCAAAACCAAAGGCAAGACAGCTTTAGCATTTCCAAACCAAAGGCAACACAGCTTTAGCATTTCTAAACTATATTTTCAAACCACATTAAGGGCACTGACAGGTCAGTAAAACCACTCACAGTTTAGTAGACATGTGTTCTGTGTTATTCACAGCTCAGACTGAGAGACGTGACCCTATCGCTCCCTCATCTTGCCGAGACTGACTGAGGCACTCAACACTTCCGGGTTTTATAGTCCCTCCGGAAGGGGCGTGGCCTTCAGGAGGGAGAATCTCAACACTTTTCAAACACTAATAACTCTTATATTTTTAATCAATAGGGAAAATCCTCTTGTCCTGCGCAGTAGAGGGGGATTCTGAGTAAGATGGCCAAAAATCACAGTCGTAAGTGGCAGCGTTTATTTCTAAAATCAATATACAGAACAACAGGAAGTGGTCAAGATCAGACCTAGTAATATAAATGTTACCCTTCCCCTTGAACCTATGTCCTCTGGTCCTCGATTCCCCCACTCTGGGCAAGAGACTGTGCAGGGTACACAAAATGCTGGAGAAACTCAGCGGGTGCAGCAGCATCTATGGAGCGAAGGAGATAGGCAATGTTTCGGGCCGAAACCCTTCTTCAGAGACTGTGCATCCTCCCGATCTAATCCTCTCATGATCTTATACACCTCTATGAAATCACCCCTCATCTTCCTGTGCTCCAAGGAATGGAGACCCAGCCTACTCAACCTCTCCCTATAGCTCAGAACCTCTAATCCTGGCAACATCCTCGAAAATCCTTTCAAGCTTGACAAGATATTTCTTATAATGTTATCAACACCACACTCACCCCACCTGAAGACTAAAGAGGGGGCAGGGAAGGTGGTGCAGAGATTCACACTGTCAACACAGTCGGGTTTGACATCTTCTGAACAGACTGAAGGACATCAGGACAGAAAGGGTTGCATTGACGATGTTCACAGCCACTAACAAAGTAAGGGCTCCAGACTCTGCAAGCTGTTCCAGAAAGCTGCTAAGATTAATTACACCTGCTCCATACAACAACCACTTCCACAAATAACTGGCGTGACTTGGCCCATCTGCCGGATACAGACACTTCCGACCAGACCTCCTCACCAGTTGCCTTCTAATAAGCCCCGCTGGTGTTGGTACAGGCTGCTAAAACCGCCACTGCTGCTTCCTATCCAAAGGAAAGTTGTCGGAGCAGCGAGCAGACTATGGGTGATGCTAATAAAACATGAAAGAAGAAACCTGAATACTGAAAAGTTTTCAACTGCCTCAAGTTTATCCACACTGGAAGCAGAGTGGCCGCCAGGAATGTCTCGGAGTAGTCATGCCAGAAGTCATTAAGGCATGCATAAGAGATTCAATGTCAGCTGAGCCGAGCCACGTTGGAATCAGAGGGTGGTCACACAGGAGGAAGCAGGAGATCTTGGTTGGGAATAGATACATCGTTGTTAGTCTATCTCAGGGTCAGACTGACAACAAGGATGAAAGCAGCTGGCATGCTGTTAAACAGTTATTTTAACAACATTTAAGAGAACAGGTACATAGATAGGAAGGTTTATGGGCGGAACATGGACAAATTAGACTAGCTTAGATGGGGCACATGGGCGGCTTGGACAAGTTGAATGAATACTTCATTGAATGAATACTTTATTGTCACATGTGATAAATCACAGTGAAATTATTTGCTTGCATACCCAAGATATGCAATTTACGGCCCATAAAAGTTGGGCCAAAGGGTCTGTTTCTGTGCTGTATGACTCTATGACTGGGGGTTCAACATTGAATTTAACAATTTCAGGTAACTAGCTTTTCTTTATTGCATTAGAGCTGACTGGTTCAAAACATCATCAATATAAATTGTTAGCTTTGTTTTTCCCTCTGCTAATGTGGTGTTTTACCAACATTCTCTCTTTTTACCCAGTGACCCAGCATGAGCAGAGCTTTGCTTTTCCTGTCTGCAAATCCCAGCCACAAAATTATTTCCCCCCCCCCCTCCTTCTTCTCTCTGTTCCTCTTTCTATTTGCATTTCTTCCAGACAGATGAGCTGAATGATATCTTCATCACCATCTTACATCAGATTAGCTGACTGAACCATCACTATTTGTTTCCTTCAGTTTATTTTAGACTAACCTTTCTTTTTGCTCTTTCATCCCCTCTCCTTTTCTCAGTAACTTAACGCATTTCACTTCAAATATTTCTTAGATTTCATAAAAGGTCATTAACCTAAAATGTTGACTCTTTTTCTCTCCGCACGCACTCCTTAGTGTTTCCAGCAATTCTTGTTTTTATTTCAGATTCCCAACATTTGCAAGGTTTGTTTTTAGATTGCTGGTCCAGTTCCTTGGCAAAAGAAAGGACTCGGCAACGGACCTGAATGGATAAACTTCAGTAGTTACAGACCATACCAAAGAGTGTGTTTCCGAAAAAACATCAGAATATTCCCCAACCAGAAACTATGGATGAACCAGAAGGTCCTCAGGGTTCACTGAGGACCAGATCTCGCCATTCAAGCCTTGCGATGCAGTCATACAAGAAGTCCAGATATGACCTTAATAGCACCATCAAAAAGGTTAAAGGACCTGTCCCACTTGGCCGACCTAATCCACGAGTTTAGAAGACCCTAGACGAGTTGAAAAAAATGTCAAGGTCGTGTTGACTCGCCAAAGTAAAATACCTCCTACGACCATGTCTACAACCTCCTACGACCCCCCTCGACCTCAGTTTCCACAGCTAAGACCAACTACGACTAGCTACGAGTGGAAAATGATCACATACATAAACATTTTGTCATGTTTGCATTTTTTTTCTTGGGCCAGTTACCAACCTACGACTACCATCACGACCTACTATGACCTACCTATGACCTACCTACGAGTAAAAAGTATCAATTTTTCCATGCTCTCCTTTTTTTTACTCATGGACATTTTTTATCAGGCTGGAAAAAATGGCGTGACCTTCGCGGAGACCACTCACGAGCATGAGGAAGAGTTACGAAGACCTCCTACGACCTCGTGCGACTATGCAGAGGTCGCCAATTAGGTCATGAAAGTGGGCAGGGGCTTCAAAGGGATCTTCACTCTAATGTGGAGGATGAAGCGGATGTTCGGCTGCTGTGGCAGGACTTGCACGCCATCAATTCCTGCAAGTCGAAATCAGGGGGCAACTCAAGCAACAGCGAAGCATCACTCCCAGACGAGCTGAATGCATTCAATGCACGATTTGATAGGGAGAACACTGATGTACCATCCTGGGCGCCCATTCCCCAGTCACTGAGACATAGAAGTAGATCCTTCAGGAGGGTGAACCCATCTGGACCCGATGATATACCTGGTTGTGTTCTTTAAACCTGTGCAGACCAACTGGTCTAATCTTTTAATAGAACCAATCTTTTCCTCTTCACCTTAAATAGGAATAGAATAGGAAGTTAAGTTTTGGGCATTTCAGCTTGAGATGTTCTGAGATTACTTTTTGTGATGGATGAAGTGATAGGAAATCTATGGTGTGATTTAGTTTGATTTAGGAGAATCTCGCAGAGTGCCGCTGCCTACATGGTGTAGCTGCTGATCCACTTACCCACGGCTGACACAAGACCCGGCAGAAACGATCTGCCGGAGGAGGTAGTTGCGGCAGGTACTATCACAACGTTTAAGAAACATTTAGACACGTACATGGATAGGACAGGTTTACATGGATATGGGCCAAATGCAGGCAGGTGGGATGTGTAGATGGGGCTTTTTGGTCGGCACTGTAGGAATCTAATACTGAAATCTGCTGATTAAAATACAGCAAGGTGCAATCTAATTGTATTACCTCATGTTAAACTGTGGAATCAGATTGTTTTAATTCCATGGTACAGGCCCAAACATTCCAAGGCATTCGGTCCCCGTTATCCACTAATTGCTCCTCATGGATACCCACACTCGTAAAGTCAGCCCCAGGACTATTTCCAATTATTTTTCAGAGACTTTGAGTCATAATACAATGCCATTGAAAGAGAAGAAGTGTGTACAGGTGCTTTTCTCGAGCGAGTGTTCTTTACAAAAGTTAAGCGAGCCACAAGGCCACGAGAAGCATGGCAACCTTGTGCCTCCTTGCCCACTCTCATCTTCCTGCCTTCGTCTCCTAGTTTGCCCAGAGGAGGAGTGAGCCATTCCCTCAACCCCACCACCAAATGAGCAGGATCTGAGAGTCACAGTACATCTCCTCAAGATGATATATATAGCATTCAAGATTATCATTAAAGGAATTAGTAATTTATGCTTTTTTATATTGTTTAGTTAAATAATATTGCTTGCTTTTAGATCTTTAAATGATTCAATGTGTCTATCAAGGCTTCATATTGCTTTTGGATGATTATAGGACCTACTTATCTATTTGGGAGTCTAAAAAGTAGACGAGAATTACAGGAAATATTAATTTTCATACATATTGGTATGAGAAAACAGCTAACATTTTAAGTCAAATGTATTTCTATAACATATTTGAGACAGCTCCTCACAGCAATCCATCTTCAAACCAACAAGCCACGTTAGATTTAATGGTGAGTAATGGACCAGAATTAATTAACAATCTAACAGTAAGAAACCATTGCACTGACAGTGAGTATAATACAACATAACTTGCTATTAGGCTACAGTCAGGGAAGGTATTGTCATAGAATAAGTATTTAATTTCAAACATAATTTCAGAACCATTATGATTGGTTGAATTGAAGTCAGCGGAAACAAATACTATAAGTGGAGTGTCTTGCCCTTTGCAACACGCATGTCCCCATTATCTGCTGACTTATCATCTGTGGGTCAGTGTGCTCATAAATTGGACTTCAGGAACACAGGTGGGGGGGGGGGGGGGGGAGTAAGTCAGAAATGTGAGAAAGTTTACAACTGAAGTTGATGATCGAGAGCACCGAGGACACGTATAAGCTGAAACAAAACATAGAAGCTGAAATTCACCTACAAGTTGTTATGTTCCTCAGAGCATTCAGCATGTACATTATTGAAATATCTGTGTAATTGCCAGTGGTCTTCATAGTTTCCATGATTTTTTTCATATTTGCCAAAGCCTATGCCCCTATGCCTCATGAATAATGTGGACTTTCTGTACTTTATTATTCATTATCATATGGATTCGGAATAGTCAGCGTGGTTTTATGTGTAATTGATCGTGTCTCTTGAAATTGATTGAGTATATTGAAGGTTGATAAGGGCAGGGCTCTAAACATTGTCTATATGGACTTCAATAACGTTTTGATAAATATGCCATGCTCTGGAAGGTTAGATCACATGGGATTCAGAGAGAGCTAGCTAACTGATTAGAGAATTGGCTTCATGGTTTCATGGTTGGAAGCAGAGGGTGGTGGTGGAACTAGGGAGCCCCAGCCAGAAGGTTGTTTTGTCAGACCGAAAGCCGGTGACTAGTGGTGTGCCTCATCCATCGTTGCTGGGCCCATTGCTGTCTATCGTCAATATCAATAACTTGTAAAAGAAAGCACAAGCCACAATTAACAAGTTTGGAGAAGAAACTAAAATAGGTGCTATTGTTGACAATCACGATGTTTATCAAGAATTACCGTGGGATCTTGGTCAACTGGGCAAGTGGCCCAAAGAATAGCAAATGTAGTTTAATTCAGTGAAGTGTGAGGTGTTGTATTTTTGGAGGTCAAATCAGGGCAGGACCTTCACAGTAAATGGTCAGGTACTGGGGAGTGTTGTAGAGCAGAGAGATCTTGGAGTGCAGGTACATTGTTCTCTAAAATGGTGTCTCATGTAGATAGGGTGGTCAAGAAGGTTTTTGCAGGCAGACCATCATCAGTCAGGGATTTGAGTATAAAAATTGGGACATTATGTTATAGTTGTACAAGACATTGGTGGGGCCGCATTTGGAGCATTGGGTTCAGCTTTGGTCACCTTGCTGTAGGAATAATGCTATTAAGCTACAAAGAATGCAGCAGAGAAGCTTTAAGAAGTTGTTCCATGGACTTGGGGACCTGAGTTCCAGTATAGGACAAAGTTGAACAAGTGGGACTTCGCTCCTTGAAGCTCAGGAGGCTGAGGAGTGATCGTATAGAGGTATATAAAATTATGAGAGGAATAGGGTAAATGCAAATGTAAATTCCCAAGGTAAGGGAATGAGTAACTGGCACAGGTTCAAGGTGAGAGAGCAAAGATTTAATAGAAACCTGAGGGGAACATTTTTCATACAGAGGGTGTGGCTATATGAAATAAGCTGCCAGATGAAGCAGTTAAGACAGGTACAATAACAACATTTAAATAACATTTATACAGATACATGGATTTGAAGGATTGAGAGACGAATATGGGTCAGGTAAAGCAAATGGGACCAGCTTGGATGGGGCATCTTCATCGGCATGTTGGGTCATAGTGTCCATTACCCATGCTCTGCCATTATGTTTCGAATTTGGTTACTGAAAAAATAAAATATTGTGACATAACATTTTGATCTCTGTTGTCTGTAATGAATTGAGTCATAAAGTCATAGTCATATCCTGTAATATGGAAATGAGCACATTACCAAATTCTGTTCATAAGATGTAACAGAGAACAGTTTTTTATGTCATTATATTTTAATTTTTCAATAGGAATCAATTGCCTATTTTTAGAAGCAAGAAACTGCAGATGCTGGTTTACAAAAACAACACAAAGCATTGGAGTAACATAGCATCTCTGGCAATCATGGATGGATGATGTTTTGGATCGGGATTCCTATTTTTATCAGTCATAACATTAAAAACAGAGCAATTAAAGAAAATTAAAACTTTACCTCAATTTCTTGAAAGGAACTGTTAATCATCGCAATCAGCATATTCAGAAGCACAATGACCATTGTCACATGGTATACACCATATAAAACATAGCCAATATTTTCAATAAATTTGTGGTCATAATTGATGACCACAGACTTGACTTCTGATAATCCAAATATAGCCCAAAACAACGTTTTAAAGCTTTCTTCAACACTGCAACAGAAATAGTAAATAACATTAGATCCATTCTATGTATCAATTCAAAATACATTTCTTAAATTCATATCAAATTTTATCTATGATATAAAGTAGATACAAATGTTGGAGTAACCCAGCGGGACAGGCAGCATCTCTGGAGAGAAGGAATGGGTGACATTTCTGTTCGAGGCCCTTCTTCAGACATATATGCTATCATGAGATTATTTGGTTTAAAAATTCTCTTTATTACCTGTTATGGTATGGCTTCAACTTGTCCCTATGGATAAAGTTGCTACTTGGGAATTTTTATCTCTCCCCCATTCTAAATGTGCCACTAATTTCAAGATGCTTAGGTTCTTCTGGCCTCTCTAACACCTATTCACAACCTATCTGTGAAATTGCTTTTGAGACAATGAGCCACATTAGTACAATTCCTCAAAAGCTAATAAATTGGATAATTACCCTTTTTTTTAGTATCTCATGTTCTAGTTTCTCTTTTTGTTTTCATCCCTCCTATTAGTTCACAGCTCTTATGATTAATAATCTTACCTCCTCACATCCCACAGTTATTCCATGACAAAGTGCATTCACCACTCATCTTGTCACTCCTAAAAACCCTGACACCATCCAGAGCAAAGCAACTTGATTAGCATCACCATCCAATGCTCTAAATGTCCATTCACTTCACCCAGGATTTGTCTTAGTAGCCCCTTCTAATGTAATAATGCTCCTAGAACTTACCCCCCTTAGTGTAGTTCAGTAAAACACTGAGTAAAGCACCGGATCACTAAACTTTATTCTTTCCAACAACAACGAACTCCCTATACAATACCGAACCACCGCAGGCCCGATCCTTGTCTCTGGACATTCAAGCCCTTCAACCTCGTGCAAGCAGACACCTCCAAATGTCACACAGTCCAAAGCGCCCCTTCAGAAGATCGACTTCGATCCTTGTGCGGTTCACACTTTATAGGTCATCGGACCCTGTGGCGCGAAACTAGAGGGGGTGAGAGCCCCTACAAACCAATCACAAATATCAATCACATTATACTGTTATTGGCAGTTCCCTAACTCAATTACAAAGTACCCTATTACAATGTTTCTGCAGAAGGTTCTGGAAGGAAGTCAGTCAACCGAGGTAATAGAACATTCTCCCAGGTTGTACAAACAAAGTTTCACACCTCAGCCAATCATCAAAGAGCAGCACAAACACCTTGCAAAATTATTAACAGTAATTACACTCCCCCATATTTGGCCAATCCTGACTATGCATTTCCAAACCTCTGAGCTCCTCTGCAAAGTCCTCATGAAGGAAGGACTATCTGGATCTGACCTTATCCTGCATATCAATCTGGGCTCCAGACTATCTGGCACCAACTTACAGCTTGTAACTTCTCACAGAAAGAAGCCAAACAGGCCCTGCAAATGCAAAGATCCTCCATTTTATAATACCTCTAATATGGCCAATATTAACACTAACAATACATGACGGCAACTTAATTTAGCTACTTCTACAGCACTTCCTATTTTCAGGTAATACATTAAAATATTTCTGGAAGATACAAACGTGGGAGCTTCGACCACCCCAGCGTGGGAGCTTCGAACGCCTTGTGAGGCCTTCGAATGTGAGGGCTTCGACTGCCGGTTGCGGGAGCTTTGATCGCCCCAACGATGGTTCGACTGCCCCGACCGCGGGAGAAAATGAGGGAAGAAGATTAGACTTTATTGCCTTCCATCACAGTGAGGAATGTGGGGAATCCGCTGTGGTGGATGTTTATGTTCATTTTTATGTAGTTGTGTGTCTTGTTGCTTTTTTTAGTATGGCTGCATGGTAATACGAATATCACTGTACATTAATTGGGACACATGACAATAAAAGACCTTTGATCCTTTGAACGTGTATATTGTTATGGATTCACTCTATTTTACAGTAACCATGTCCAGATTAATCAGAGCGATTTTACATTATAATTTACCCCTTATGCTAAATCATAATTTTGTTATTTGTGTATTTTCTTGGTGATAAATCATGTTGGAAAATCAGAAATTGCCGTGCAAAATGATTTGCTGAATGAAATTATGTTTTAGGAACCATGATCTTCACATTTGGGGGCTGTAAAATTCCTAAAGATGAAAGTGGAAGTTGTTCCTATTGTGGCTATACAGTGAGATCTAAAATGCCCAAGGAACGATCGTTAACTAAAAATTTTACCTGCAGGCAGACTGCAGAAGGACATCAAAAAGTAGATAATCAGCAAATATGGATGCTAAACTTTCAGGAAATAGAGCTTCAAATATAGCTATTTGTCTCCAAAATGTATTCTTGCTGAAAGCAATTAGGTTAATGACGTAGTTACAGACAGTGAGGTGAGGAAGGTACATTTCCTCAGTCCTGCAATTTGTTTTGTTATTGTGTTATGTGATGTGCTGCCAAATTATTCCTATCGAGGCATGATCTAACTGTAACTCAAACTAATATAACTCAAATAATTATTGGCCATTACCTTGGAAAAATCAGCGCATTGCACAGTAGGGAAAAATGAGTTTTAATCTGTTTCTTACAATGTTAACACTTGACAGATTAAATTGTAATAGGATCCAGTGCTCAGCAATCCTGAATTCACCCAAAGAATGAGGATGAATAGAGTTTCTCTGTTTTAATCAAGCAGACTTTGTTTAACGAGAAATTAATGAATCAGGAAAAAGGCATAAACGAGAGCGGTAGATGATTAAATGTTGGCTGCTTGATGTTGAACACCGATGTGTTGCTGCATCTGGGTACAACATGTACCATACCAGGATTTCCACCATCACATTTAAGGTAATAGATATTATTGTCCAAGTTTTGGCATATACAGTCTGGCTGCCTTTTACCAACTTACAATTTGCCACCTCTCTATTTTGTGTGCACATCTGTTATGCCACAAACTCGTCCATTTATCTTGGACAACGTCCAACATGTAATTATAACAACATTTGTAGAAATAACTGGAAACTTTTTCTGAAGTAACTTCAATAAAAAATGCCTGCTTAAGAGGAAAATGAAATGTGTGGGTAAGAATCCTGCGTCTGAACCATTCTAAGGAATAAATTGTTTCCTTTTCAGTTTTGTGCATGGATATTAATTCCCATTTTTTATTTTCCCAGAACACTGCACACAGATAGCTGAATAATTAAGTAAAGCATTTGAGTATAAAATCATGAGCGGAATAGACCGGGTAATTGCACAAATTCTCTTGCCCAAAGTAGGTGAATGGTGGACCTCAGGTTTAAAGTGAAGGGGAAAAGATTTAATAGGAAACCAAGAGGTAACTGTTTCACACAAAGGGTGGTGGGTGTATGGAACGAACTTCCAGGAGAAGTATTTGAGGCAGGGATATCCCAATATTTAAGAAACATTGGGATAGGTGCATGGATAGGATGGGTTTGGAGGCATATAGGTCAAACGCAGGCAGGTAGGACTAGTGTAGCTGGGACATATAGGCCTGTATGACTCTATGATGCTTTATCATCTGGTCATCTCTTCTTGACTCTCGAGAAGACAGTGCGGGGTTGGAACATGCTCACCTCACCCAGGTTACCTCACCTCTGACTTTTGCACCTCGTGCATTGAAATGCATGAACCAAAGACGATAGGTCGGATCTCAGCATATCCAACCTACTGCTGAACCTGCCACTGATCCCCAGTGTGCTGAGCAGGGGGCCTGGATACCCAGTGCACCAAGCACCTCAGGAAACCTCGACACTCATTTGAATGGAGTTGCTAACCCCAAAGTTAAAGTGAGACAGATGATCTTGGTCTTTATTTTAATTTACCTTATTGATATTAATTAATTTTCCAGGACTATGAGCAATTCTAAATTAAATTTGTTATTCATTTATTATTTTTAATTGTTCTACTCTCTTTGAACTGTTTCTAAATGTCTCCAATTATTAACGATCTTTGACACTTGCGTGCGATCTGAGACAATGTCACCTATTTCCCTTCATGGGAGGCTTTGCTGGGCAGGTCCTCCATATCCGATCTGTATCAGACTGATGCAGTTGAGAGGGATGTGTGAGCACCACATTAGGGCAGCGAGCGAACTCTAGTCTGATACAGACTGGCGAGCTGCCTTGTCAACCCACTGTTGTCATCATGCCTGTTAAAATGGAAGCTCAGGGATTTTAACCGATGATAACAGAGAGGCCCATATACATTTCCAGGGTTGGGTGCTGTATCATTTGGAAATGTACTTGCAGGTGGGGATATTGCCATGAGCTTACTTGCTTTCTTTCATGGTATCAGCCCTTGCAGCTGTTGTCAGTGGAGTCTTGGTGACTGGCAACTCTACCTGTTCTTGCTGGAACTGAGCACACATTCTGATGGTGAAGGTAAGTTGTATGTCAAGAGCATTTAATTGCCATATGTACCAAACCAAGCCATGATGCAACCAGTCAGTATGCTTTCTACATCAATAGAAATTTGATAATGTATTCTATTGCTGTTTGCCGACTATACCAATGATTTGGATTAGCACATACAACGTATGATTAGTAAGTTTGCAGATGACACGAAAGTGGGTCGTATTGTAGATAGTGAAGGTGGTTGTCAGAAATTTCTACAGGATCTTGATCGGTTGAGCAGATGGGCTGAGATGGAGATGTTGATGGAGTTTAATACAAAGAAGAGAGAGTTAGGCCAAGCGGCCTGTTTCCAGTCTGTGTGACTCTATGACGCGACCCGTTGACATACTCCCCAATCTTCCATGCAAGTTGAGGCACTGATGAGCTTTCTTCATGATGCATCAATGTGATAGCCCAGGACAGATGTTCAGAGATATGCATGCCCAGAAACTTAAATCTGTTGACTCTCTCCATTGCCACATTATTGATGAAGACTGCTTCATGGATCCTAATGCCCCTGACCCACTTAGGAAGCTGAATGGAAACCTCTGGAGACTTTGCGCCCCACCCGTTTCCGTGCGGTTCTCGGAGGTCCCCGGAAGTTTTTGTTAGTCTCCCTAATGGTCGAAAGTGGCTTCTGCTTCTTCTATGGTCTGGAGATTATTTCAAAAAATTCAAAACCGGCCGTGACTAAAAATAGGTTGCCGTTTTAAAAATCGGTAATTTCTTAGTCGAAGCCGGTTGCGATGCTAGTTGAAGGTGGCTGCCGGAGGTTGCAGGTAGTGGAAAGTAAGACCTCCCTGGTGGAATAAAACTGGGTGATCGTTTGATCTATTTATCTCTGTAACTCCCTCTCCCCGGACACAGTCTGTAGAAGGGTCTCGACCCAAAACATCACCCATTCCTTCTATCCAGAGATGCTGCCTGTCCCGCTGAGTTACTCCAGCATTTTGTGCCAACCAACAATGGTGAAACTAGGTTCTAAAATATTACAGTGCTAGATACTTCCCAGATCAGGACTTTTTCTGAATAGTTCCCACCAACTGCTCTGGTCACAAGACAACTTTCCTATTAACGGACAAGTTTTCTTTAGCCTTTTTTTTGTAGGATTACATTAAAAGCACCAAATTGTGAGCCTGTACTTACGTTGTAAATGCATTGTTCTTCTTTGCTCCAAGGTAGTGTGAATAAAGATTAAACATTCCAATCATGAAGGCCACAAAAACCATGATGAATATAACCATGAACTTGAAAATGTCTTTCACTGTTCTTCCTAGCGATATCTGTAAAGGCCCAAAGCTTTCATTAGCTGGAAGAATGTAAGCAATTTTGGAGAAGCTCATCACAACTGCTATTGCATAGAGGCCTTCTGAGATGAGTTGAGGATCAGATGGAAGCCATTTTATTCGAGCTGGAAGAAATATTTAAAATACAGACCATTAATTCTGCTACAGGTCTCGTTGATGTAAAGCATATTCGAATTAATTTATTTTCTTCTATGTTCAAAATATATATTTTACTTTTGGTGAGGCAACCTGCCTGCTTTATTTTGAAACTACAGCATCACACAAAAATTATTGCATTAAAGCAAATTGTGCCTAGATGCTGGAGGAAGGTTACGTTACTGGCAGCTAAAATAGGCATGCGTCTGTTACTAGTTTGGCATCATTGGTTTGATCGTATAAAGCCTCTCAAGAGATACATGGGTTGGAGGTAATGGCCACAAAACTGTCACACAGTGTTCTTGCTGAGTATGACTCCAAGCACAGAATCAATAAGCTTACTGTTATACATGTTTTATAAGTTTACATCTGCAGACTATGTTTTCTTTGTCCGAGTAGAATAAAATGTGAAAAATGGGAACAATTCCCATTTAGAGATAGCCGACAATTTGCAATTTATTGGTCATCTTTGAGGAAGCTATGTCAGAAACCAGAGTTCTCCCACAGAGTCATAAAATTGTAAAGGCATAGGGGACATTTCTTTAATGGAACTATCTAATTGAACCCATGTCTTTGTTCATTTACTACAGTTCTGCAGCCTTTCCCTTTTCAAAATTATTATTGCGTCCAATATCCTCTCCCTTTCTGGAAATGCATTCAATGCATGGGAACGCATTGCCTAAAAGGATTTTCCTCATTTCCTCTCTAGTACTCCAGAGGGGCAGCACGGAGGCGCAGCTTCACAGCGCCAGAGACCCGGGTTCGATCCTGACTACGGATGCTGTCTGTACAGAGTTTGTACATTCTCCCCGTGACCCCATGAGTTTTCCCCAGGTGCTCCAGTTTCCTCCCACACTCCAAAGACATGCAGGTTTGTAAGTTAATTTGCTTCAGTAAAGATTGAAAGTTGTAACTAGTGTGTAGGATGGTGTTAAGGGCCTGTCCTACAAGCATGCAACTCTATACGATTAGCGCGACCTAACGTGGTCGCTTGAGCCGTCCAGCGTCGCGCGGCCGGTCCCACTTCGATCGCCAGAGCCATGCGGAATTGTGCGGAGTTCGTCCTGACATCGCGCGGGGCTCCGAAAAACTGACTATGTTCAAAAATTCCGCGCGGCAACGGCTTGTCGGCTCGCAGTCGCCTCGACACATTACACACCGCCCTGACATCGTGCCTCCGTGAACCTATCTGTAGGTGCCTCCGTGACCCTCTATGTGTGTGGCTCCATGGCCCTCTGTGTGTGTGTGCCTCTGTGCCCCTCTCTGTGTACCCCTCTCTGACCTGGCGAACTTACCTTAGACTTCGCTCCAAGTTCACCTCACTTTGCGCCGCGTGGCGCCACTCACTCGACCTCCGCGCGGCCCCTGCTGCCGGTTTGGTTCCGCTTGCCGCATGCAGGCGCATGCTGGTGGGAACGGCCCTGTACAGGGGATGACCCGACATCCGCGCGGCCCCCGCTTCTAGTTTGATCGCGTTCATCGCATAGAGTTGCATGCTGGTGGGACAGGCCCTTTAGTGTACAGGTATAGGCAGTCGGTAGGCCAAAGGGCTTTTTCCATGCTGTATATCTAAATTAAACTTATGTCAATTAGTTTAAAATGTCCTCTGTTTACCTAGCTTACTTGAAATTCTCGAGCTAGGAGTGACTATAACTTATTTTATTAATTATCTCACTCAAATGACAAAGGCACAAAACTATCACAAAACGTCACAATACAAAGTGAGGCACACATACAAAGTGTGTTTGAAGGCTTTCAAAAGAGCCAAAATTGTATTATGCATTACTGGGGGAAACAGGCCAGTAACATAACCAGAATTAAAGTCATATAGCAGGTTAAAGCACCATAATCAATGTTCATGTGCAGAATTACCACATTTTTCACAATAGATGGCAATAATATGCCTGAAGAAGTCTCAGCAAAGGAGTCTCAGTCAAGTGGTGTGAAGGTGTCTGGGGAAACCAGGAAGCTGAACTTCAAAACAATCTAAGTTCTAATAGTGAAGTAAATGTGGTCAATGCTATGATATCTTTGCTGATCTTTAACAGAAAAGGAAGCTGAAGGAGTTGTCCCAGCTCAAGACCCTCATGTTTAATTATCTGCAGGCAACAAATTAAATGTTGACAAACAGAACTGCATTTGCTGATTTACAAAAAAAGACACAAAGTACTGGAGTAACTCAATGGCGCAGGCAGCCTGTCAGGAGAACATGGATAAGCGACATTTCAGGTTGGGACCCTTCTTCAGACTTTGTTAGTTGTCCTTATTAATCTGGACAAGAGGAGGGCAACTGGCACCATGGTTCATTATTACCCACGATGAACTCCTTCAACCGTTTTGAAATTTCAGCTATTACACCAATTGTTCCTGAGAATAGCTCTCCCCTCTGTGTTGTTGTGAATAACATCGTAAAGTGGCTCATAACATCAATTGTATTACATGTTATGGAAAGAATCTACCCTCCCTCCTAGTCTGGTCTTAATTAACCAGATGCACTTGTACTTTGATGTAGTTTTTGATTCAAGACACTGAACTCCAAATGACTTTTAACTTGTACTGCGTTCAACGATAATTTACAATTCAAGGGAGGGAAAAAAATAGTTTTGGCTCCTCCCATCACAAGGAGTGAGTGGATGAAAGCAAAAATCTGGAAACCGGGAGAGAAATGTTAATGCTTTGAGCTCTCTCTGGACGTTGCGAGGGGGTTTGTTAATTGGGCCCACCTATTTTTCTGAAATGTAAAATTTATTAACTCAATATTCCGAAAAGGATTTATCGTAATGTGGTAGATAAAACAACATTCGAAAAAATGTAAAATAATTTTTGCATTTTATATAATACTCTGCTATTTTAGGTCTTTTCCATAATGCCCAAACTTGGTGAGGGCATACATGAATACAAAGAATCAAGGAAACCATATGGTGTCTAGGTAGATGTTACACAATATTTACCCTGCAAAGTATTCTGCCTAAGATCGGCACAAGGTGTTGGACTAACTCAACGGAACATGCAGCATGTCTGGAGAGAAGGAATGGGTGACGTTTTGGGGTCGAGACCTTTCTATAGACTGCTTGACAGTCAGACCCTGCACTAATCAGTAAAGCAACAGAGTTTGAGGAAAGCATCTCAAAAAGATATAGCAACTTCTACAATGGGATCTGCGACTTTTCTGAACACTGCTGTTGTCAGCCATTAGGTAATAAGGCCATAGTGTGGCATCAACCTAAAAACAGGCCACTTATGTTCGAACTCTCGTCAGGAGATACGAGGACGGGCACGTGACGTCATGGGCTAGAGAGATTGTCCTGGTCCTTAAGGTCTCTCACCTCGAGACCTTGGAGGAGTCAACCGGTAGCTGAGCCGGAGTGAACAACCTCACTCAGCTACAGCTACACAGTAATATAATTAGCACACCAACCTAACGTGTCACCACTGAATAAACAACGGTTTGAACCGGCCTGACGTCTCACCTTTATTCACCACATATGGTGCCGCTACATTGGTGACCCCCGACTGTCCGAATTGAAATTTGGACACCTGACGCACGCAGCCTTGGGAGACCTGATGTCTGCAGCCGGCTGCCCAGCCCTGCAGAACTACGCTGCCGCCAACCCAGCCCTGCAGTGAGGTATGCCGCCTCTTCCCCACCAGCTGCTGCTCACCAGAGCTGAGAAGCTGCGGCTACCGCCACTCTCCCGCTCCCGGCAACGGGGCAGGCCCCGCTTCCAAACCCCACACTGCTCCAGGCCTTGAGTGACGGCCACTGAGCTCCTCTGCATGACCTGCCCGGAGCCGACCACCGGAGCGGAGATGTTATTGCAGCCGCCGCTGCCCCACCAGCTGCTACAGGAGCTGCGAGCGTAGCAGCCGCCTACCCACAGCAAGGCCGACACACGCCCGACGGCCCAGGGAGCAGAGGGAGAGTGCCGCTCCACCACTCCTGACAAGGGACCCGGGCCCGGCGTCGCACCACGAACACGACTCCAGGCCCTGTACTGCACTGGGCCCCACCGCTCCAGACTCTACACTGGCCTCACCTCATCCGCACCGGGCCTCACCGCTCCAGATGCGGCAACGCAACAGGCCTCACCGCGGCCATGGCTCCGCGCCCTGCCCTGCACCACTCCTGGCCCTGCCGGCCACTGACCAGGGCCTAGCCACCCGATAGGGCGGGCATACCTGGCGCGCCTGCCAAAGACGCCCTTCTGCTCCTCACCGGTCTTGAATCGCTGGACCAGTCCGCTTCAACCAGCCGGCAAAATGGCCGCCACGGCTTCCTGAACAAGCGACCACGTGACTACAAAAATGGCGGCCGCGGCAGGCCAGAAGAGAAGCTCGAACGTACCGTCCACAGCGCCACCTTCCGGCCCGATGCCATCCCTACAGCCTGATCACCGGCAACAGCACCAACATCAGAGCGGCTGCCGTCACTACAGCCTCACCATCGTCCACAGCGCCACCTTCCAGCCAGGTGCCGTCACTGCAGCCTGACCACCGGCTACAGCGCCACCTCCTGGTCGGATGCATTCACTGCAGCCTCACCGCCGTCCATAGCGCTACCTCCTGGCCGGATGCTGTCACTGCAGCCTCACCGCCGTCCACAGTGCCACCTTCCAGCCGGATGCAGTTCCTGCAGCCTGACCACCGGCAACAGCACTTATTTAGGCCGGAGGCTGTCACTACAACAATGCATTCCAATCCTGCACTATGAACACTGGACAATTTGAACTTTGGACACTGATTGCACTGTAAGTTGTCTTTTTACTGTTCATTTTGTGTTCACTGCATTTCCACTGCATCAGAATTTAGTTTGCTCATTTTATTTAGTTTTTTTCCCCTCATCGTTGCTGGGGGCCGTATTTCACAGGACACTCTCCCATAGCTAGTCGAGGAGATGCAACCGCGTCTCTTCGTCTGGCGGCTTCTGCATCGGTCTCCTCGCACCCCTCGGTACCTCGGGATCGCCCACGCAGAGCGTCACTGCGCCCGTGGAGCCCTCCGTCCTGACACACGCCCGGGGTGTCCCAGACCCACATGCAGGAGCCGCCCTCGACCATGCTATTCCTTCCTCCGGTTCTGGGGGGTTCCTGTGGCGTCAGCCTAAACACGGGCCACTTATGCTCGAACCCTCATCAGGAGATACGAGAGCGAGCACGTGGTGTTGTGGGCTAGAGGGAGTGTCCTGGTACATAAGGTCTCACACCTAGCGACCGTAGAGGAGTCAACTGGTAGCTGAGCCCGAGTGAACAACCACGCTCAGCTATAGCAACACAGTAACATAATTAGCGCACCCACATAACGTGTCACCACTGAATAAACAACTGTTTGAACCGGCCTGACGTCTCACCTTTATTCACCACGTTTAGCGCCGCTACAATAGGGTCTTAAGTGATAGGAGCAGAATTAAGTTATTCTGCCCATCAATTTTACTCCACCGTTTCATCATGGCCAATCTCTCCCTCCTAACGCCATTCTCCAGCCTTCTCCCCATTACCCATGACACCTGTACTAATCAAGAATCTATCTATCTCTACCTTAAAAATATCCATTGACCAGGACTCCTGGTAAAGGCATCCCTGGTACCAGCTGATGTGGTGTCATCAAGCTAGTTGAACTGCCATTCACATTAAATAATTCTCACAGACCATAAAGCAGGAAGGAATGTTCAATTAACCCTTCAAGTAAAAGGATTTAATTAAACAATAAAATATCAAACTATTTGGATTTTATAACTGGTAAGCAAATTGATCAGCATAACAAGGACTGAGAGGAAAAAACTGACCGAAGGTGTAGTAATTTATTTCTGTTGGAAGTGTCACATTAGCTGAACCCATTTTGAATTTTTCATCCACAAAGCTCTGTGCCTTGGAAGCATGCCAAAATGCCATGAATCGTGCTATGAAAGACGCTGCAAAGATGGCCAACATTCCAAAGTCTAATAAATTCCATAGTTCCAGTAAATATTCTCCTGGGCCTTGGGACCACATTGCTTTGCATTCCGACCAGATCATTCCTGTGGGAAGAAAAAAACAAAAAAGTTAACTCTGCTCATTTAATAATTCCTAAATATATACTTGACGGATATATAGACAAATGGAATGGAGTTGCAGGAGACTCGTGGAGCTCTTGGATACTAGGAATGGTCATCATTGCACGTCAGATTTTTACATTTTAATTAATCTTGATATTTTCCCACCAACATTTAGATTGTAGAAGTACCTAGTGTCCGGTTATGTTGAGTCACTGGAACAGACCAATGACATGGTTAGTTGACAGACCATGAATGACATTTTCTACCACACATACAACATCCTGAATGAAACTGATTGTCGGTAATGACATAGTGTCAACATGCTTTACATTAAGCCATAATTAATGACCTCATCTTCCCATGAAAATAGAACCAAAGATGAGCAATCAAATTCTGCATGCATATCATCCTCCAACTCTGAAAGAGGCTAGTTTTATGCAAATGTGTGTTATGAAAGACAGGTGAATGGAAACTCATGCCACATTCCATGTCGTAAAAAGGTAAAGAATAATTTGGGCACATAGAAGAATACCACCTCTTTGGTTATCAGCAGTCCTGTGGCTCCAGAGTGAAATCTAAGCAGGGCTTCAGGGAAGTTGCTGTGGTCTACAATGTACAATTAGTTTATATCGAAACCAGGATCAAACTAAATGTGATTCACTGTAAAATCTCCATGCCTCTATCCTCTGTTTCAAGAACACATCTGGTGCGGAATCTGGTAGCCTTTTGACTAAACTATTTTCTTGATTAGTAAGGGTGTCAAAGCTTATGTGGAGAATTCAGGAGAATGGGGTTGAGAGTGATAGGTAGGTCCGCCACGATTGAATGGCGGAGTAGACTTGATGAGCCGAATGGCCCAATTCTTCTCCTAACATGAATTAACATGAATCCAGAGCCAGTGGAAGTCATTTTCTTTGAATTTCCCTGATTGTGAACAGGTGACCACAATAGAGTTTTTACTCGCAATGTTGGTTTAGTTAATTACTGTAGCACAACAAGCTACCTCGTCAAGGGTTGACGTATGCAAAGAGATTTACTGAGGATTTGAATGAGAATAAAGTTACTTGCATTATAGATTATGTCATCATGGTAGATAATACATGATTCAGTGCCCTCTCCTGACAGCAACCAACTGAACACAGAAAATCTCATTGCTGATATTTTCAGTGCAACTTTCACTGATTGCAAGTAGTATGAAGATTTTTTAATTCAATTTAAAGATATTCTACATTTTCTGCAGCTCAATAACTTGTGTGAATCGTAGTTAGAAGATAATTGCGTAAATACTAATATAATTCAGTCGGGATTGTGCAAACTGGCTCAGCAAGCCAAATTTGGCACTAGTAACTGAAGGTCTCAACCCAAAATGTCACCCATTTCATCTCTCCAGAGATGCTGCCTGTCGCGCTGAGCTACTCCAACTCTTTGTGTCTATCTACGAGTAACTGGTTGATGTTGGGACTAAGGGATTGTGGTTGGTACACTGTGAAATCGACAGAAGGATGTAGGGTTGGGTGTTTATGCGTGCTGTTTTTATATTTTATATTTATTTTAGTTGTTTATCATCTTTTTTAATATTTTACCTTGCATGTATCGTTAGCTTTTATGGTTTGAATGTTGCACTGACTGGCTGACATTTTTAAATTTCGTTGTACATGGTTCATGTTACAATGACAATAAAGAAACTATTCTATTCTATTCTATGTTGTAGCGAGACCAAGCGGGTAGAGCAAAATGGTTTTTATTGTCGAAACGACACTTGAACTACACGAGCGCTTAGTCGAGAGAAAACGTTTTTATCTCTTGTCATCGTGAAGAGCACTAGCTACTGAATACACTGAAAAGCCCGCGAATGAATCCTGTCACATGACAGACCCAACCTATGACAAGAGTTCTGCATACTCAGTGTAGCCACTAGGTGCTGCTACAGTGTATTCTAAATTGTATGATTGAGTGCTTAATGAGTGATCAAATGCTCTTGATAATTGTTCTTGTCAGAATATTGATCCTTACTCCATGTTATCCAGGTTCTCAAATTTCTCAACAGCTTTACCCCAACCAATCCAATGATCTGCTCTTGCCTGACAATGCTGAATGTCAGAAGGAAGTGTGGATGCTGGTTTAAACCAATGATTGATACAAATACATGCTCTGCCAGGTTTCTATCCAACCTTTCTCCCCTGCAATCAGTTGACCTTCATTTGATTACTATACTCTACCTTATAGAAATGTATATTGAATAGGCTGAACCTTAATACAATTCAGACAGATTTTAAACCAGCTAAAATAGCTCACTGACTGCATTTTGTAAACAGAAAACATGGCATTTAAAATCTCAGCAATTTCCATTCTGAACTTTCCATTGCTCTCCTTTTAACCCTGTCCGCCTTCTGCATTTACAGTACGTTTATATTTACCTTGAGACATGTTCATCGTGTGAGGGGAATTATATATATATGAAAGCTTAATGTTCTGATAAAAGGTCTTCAACCTCAAACGTCAATCCTCTTCCTCTTTCCACAAATGATGAGCTTTTCCAATACGTTTTGACAGAAGTTGTTCCAAGATTATAAAAAAAGGCTATAATTACAGAGTCAAGTTCATAGAACAAAAAGATCTTGGTGTTTCTCAGTTTTTACTCAGCTCTCTTGGCATTTGTGGTTCTTTCCAATGCAATTTTTTACAAGCAATCACACTACAATTGCTTACCACTTTTACAAACTGAACTCCAGCTGAATTAGTTGCAGGATATAAGTGGGTTTTAGCGATGTTTGGGGCAGAGGTACAGTGGGTAGAATGGTGCGTGAGAGACTCGTAGGTAAGATAAAGAGAAACCAGGGATCAACCATTTCCCTCTCCTTCTGTTCTATCTGATTTAAGTGAGAACTATAAGCAGTCTACAGGTAAAAGGTGATGGGTATACCCAACATAATGATCGGGCATTAGCAGACCTGCTTGAGATAAATGAAAGGTCTTTTGCATAGTCTGTAACCCATCCTTCCCAGAATGCAAGCATAGACCAACATCATTTCAATACAGGTAACATCATGTAACCTCTGATGACTACACTTATCATTGTAGAATAAGTTGAAACGACTGTGCTGCAAAAAAACACTGGGAGCAGTGCATGCCTGTGTGAAAATGCACACCTTCAGATTCAGGGACAGTTTCTTCCTGTTATCAGGTATCCTGGAATCTGCACAGCAACGGTGCCTTCGCTGAAGTCAAAGGTCGGGTCAAGAGTGTAAAAATTACAAACATTAAAATCAACAAAAATAAATTCAAGATAATTTGTTGGACTTTGTAATATGCTCTTGGTAATACATAGAGTGCAGAATATAGCTGAAAATCTATATTCCTCACTGTTTAATTTCTCGTTTGCACCAACCCAATGTAATCATACATGGTATCATTTGCCTGGATAGTACACAAAGTGCTTTTTTAGTGTATCTCAATACACGTGATAGCAATAAATCCATACCATGTTACAAAGTCCAATTAACTAATGCTCACTTAATTTTAATGTTTAATCCTTATTTCTCAGAGTTTCAACAGGTAATAATGTTTTACTTATTTTTCCAATAATAGCATTATTGTTACAATGTAACTTTATTTGACTATTTAAGCCAGTTTTATTTATTTTTTAATTGGATTGGGACCTCCAGGATGACTGAAGTCACACATCAGTACAGGCATGAAGAGGGGCAATGGTGGCACAGAAGGCCAATTTGTTCAAATAAGAAGGTAGACAAAATAAGGTGGTCAAATAAGAAATTGCCAGTGAAATTTGTGTTATCTTAAGTATATTCATCATCAGCAGAATGAGGGTTCAAGAGTGTTTAGTTGTCATATGGACCGGCAATGGAACAATCTTCAAAGATGTGCATAGTCAGGAACTTGAAGTTGTCCCACCAATGAAGCCAGGTTTATGATTCTCTGCTTTCCCTTCCTGAGGTCAACAATCATCTCCTTGGTCTTTTTAACATTAAGAGCAAGATTGTTTTTCTGGCACCATTCAATTAAATAATCAACCTCTTAAGGGCATCACCGCAATTAACATGAGTGCGCCGTTCAGTAGTCATTGAAGCACGTAACCTTGCTCTTCTCATGCACCAGTATTATGGATGTCCTTTGGAAGCAGGCGGGGACTTTGGGGCACAGTAGGGAGAGGTGAAGATGTCCTTGAAAACTCCAGCCAGTTGGTCAATAGACAATAGACAATAGACAATAGGTGCAGGAGTAGGCCACACAGGTTTTGAGAACGCAACCAGGGTTCCCGCCATTTCTTGTATAATAGACTACAAATCATGTCATCTGGCCTCATTGTGCATTCATCGTGGACAATTGAGTGCCTCATGAAGAACTACGTGGGACCTTCTGGCATCATGAGGTTGCTGCCTTTGCCAGGGTGCAGGGAGCAGTAAGTAGAGCTCTCATTGATTTGTGAGCTCTCACCTCAACCACCCAACGTCCTCAACAGAAGTGCCTTGTACTCTTCCAAATTAAATGTGGCAACATGCACAGAATCAGACTCCTCAAAATATTTGGCTCCAATACAAATTGTCACAATGAATTGATTCTTCAGGTAATAGGTTGCATAAGATGATATTTTGCAATTATGTCTCACAGACTGCCAGTAGCATTTCCCTTTGTTGAATTTCCTGTGCTGTAATGTGCGCATGTGCCATGTCCTGCTGCTTTTATAGTGCTATGTATTGTATTTTCCAATTGACTGCTTCTAAAAAGCACTCCTGAGCCATCCAGAAAAGCTGTCAAACAGCCAAGGATATATATATACTCCTCCAATATATATATATTCCTCCAATCTTTTGATAAAGTCGTCAGAGAGATATGGCCCTTTGTAAATGCTGCTTTTTAATGATCAGCACATAATATGCTATTCACAGTTTGCATTCTATAGATGCCAAGAGATGTTTACTTTGATTCGCTCCCAATTATGCCAGATCAGTCATGTAAATGAGCAATAGCAGGAAGTCCCGAGACCAGTACACAAATCTAACACAATCTGCTGTTAATCTGAAATCTGTTAACTAATATTCAATGAACAATTGCAAACAAGGAAGCTTTAACTTGTAATCAATACGGCTTTTCTGAATTAAAAATAAACTAAATGCAGCAACAAAACTCTGAGTTAACCTTTGTTTCAGAATACAGTACTCTGGACCCTCCAATTTTCAGAACAATTGAGCTTCATGGTTTGCAAATTTAAGTAAATTCCTAGCAATTGATTATATCTCACAAATTAAATGTAATGGATAAACTTGAAGTATCATTAAGTTGTTAGCGGTATTATTGGTGAGAACAGTGATATCTAGCAGCACACCACTGCCACTAACTGGACTTTAGCAGAAGGACAGCCTGGAGTGTGTTGTTTGTTTCGTATAGAGTTATACAGCGTGGAAACAGGCCCTTTCCCACACCTACCGACATGTCCACGCTACACTAGTCCCACCTGCCTGCATTTGGCCCATATCCATCCAAATCTGTCCTATCCATGTACCTGTCTATTTCTTAAACGTTGGGATAGTCGCAGCCTCAACTACCTCCTCTGGCAGCTTTCTCCACCACCCTTTGTGTGAAACAGTTACCCCTCAGATTCCTATTAAATCTTTTCCCCTTTGCCTTAAATCTGTGTCCGTTGGTCCTTAATTCACCTACTGTGTGCATCTACCCGATCTATTCCTCTCATGATTTTATACACCTCTATAAGATCACACCCCTCATCCTCCTGCGCTTCAGGGAATAGAGTTCCAGCCTGCTCAACCTCTCCCTATAGCTCAGATTCTCGAGTCCTGGCAACAACCATATAATTCTTCTCTGTACCCTTTCCAGTATGCCCAACATTTTATCAGAACTAAAAACTTCAGCTGTTTAGTCACATTTTGTCTTACTGGCCATTAGATGGAAAAATAGATTTTAATGACCGTCAGAAAGTCTTTTCCAAGGGTGGTAAGGTCAAAGATTAGGGGGAATATCTTTAATGTGAGAGGGGCAAAATATAAAAGGGATGTGCGGGGCACATTTTTTTACACTGAGGGTGGTGGGAGTTTGAAATGTGCTGCCAGGGTGGTGGTGGAGGCAGGTATGACAGTGGTGTTTAAGAGGCTTTTGGTTAGGCACATGGATATGTTGGTGATGGAAAGATATGGATCATGTGCTGGCAGATGAGATGAGTTTATTTTAGGATTATATTGGCCACAGACATAACGGGTCAAAGAACCTGCCCCTGTTCTGCACTTTTCTATGTTCTATAATGAGGAAGAACAACAATATTACCTATTTCTCTGCCTGCCCTGTTTTCACTCTGCCTTTGCTTCCCTGAAGAGGCAGAATATCACTGTTGGTTAGTTGCACTAAACATACATTGTAAAGTTTGCCATCATACCCTTGGTACCTCACTCCATAATGGTTACTGAATATATAGAGGGAGCTACAGCAGATAGCTGATATTGCAGTCCCTATTTAGTTGACTCCTGGTAAAAATGATGTTGGCTTCTGCTTCCATTCAAAACCCAAATCACATTACCTGTTGGTGTGATATTGCCACAAGTAACACAAATTGACACAAGTAACGGCAGATACACAAATTCCCTAACATTGAGGTTACCACTCAGGTCCCTGCACAGCCGTTCCCCATTTTAGTGATGACGTTGGGAAAACAGATGGATTTTCTCCTTCCTCCCCCAGAAGCATTGAAGTCAACTCCATCAATCCTACTGCTGAACCACCTGAGATCAAAGGAACTCAAAAGAAATTAAGGATTGCAGAAAAGGGAATCAAGAAACCAAAACTGACACATACTTGCAGCTTAAGCTCCGCTCAGGGTCAGAATCCAGCAAATATCAAGGAACCAACTGTAACGAAGAAATACTTCAATTTATAAAGTGTTTTTTGCATCTCTTCCAGAACATTCCAAAGTGTTATAGAGCCAATGTTAGAATTTTGAATGAGGTCACTGTTGTAATGAAAGAAGTATGGCAGATTGATTATATAATTATAGTGCTTTACAGCATGGAAAATGCTCTTTGGCCCAATCTGTCCATGCCAATTAATTTGGCATTCTGGATAAGACATTATTGCCTGCATTTGACCCATAATCCTCAAGATCCCAGAGCATCTGGCGCATAAACACTTCCTAACAGAGAGCATAGTAGAATGGCTGAAAGACCACAATCCCCTGCCCAATGCCAGAAAATGGAAGGAATTGATCAGCAATCCGAGGAAGCAGGGAGAAGCACATGCCCCAGTCTGTATAAATGATGCCGAAGGGTAGATGGTCCATAGCCCCAAGTTTGTACCAGACCAATCATATCGACACCTAGTTTAATTTAGTTTAGAGTTTTGAGATACAGCACGGAAACAGGCCCTTTGGCCCACCGGGACCGCACCAACCAGTGATCTCCGCACACTAGCAAAGAAAGCACATGATGGCCCCGGACCCTTCCCCGACCCTTCCCCACATATTCTCCCCCCAACCTCCACAGACACACTACAGAACACTCCCCATCCAGATGTATCACAGCCTGACATGGCAACAGCTCTGTCCTAGACTGCAAGGAACCTCAGAGCACCGTGAATGTAGCCCACCGACCAGTCCCCTCCCCATCCCACTGTCCTCTGCCCATCAGTTCCACTCAAGGACCATTCACACCTTAATCATCCCATCACCCCTGCTGGTGAGAAGACACAAAGCCCAAAACAAAATGTATGACTAAAGGGCCTGTCCCACTTGGGTGTAATTTGCGCGTAATTTGCGCGACATCATTATGCATGATGCACGCATGGTGCGTGGTGACGAGGGCAGTGATGCGTGGTCGCGCGAGGTGCCCCAGGATTTTGGGATGCACAAAATCTTCACGCGCCATCTGCGTGACGCGCAAATGACGCCCAAGTGGGACGGGCCCTTAACAGTTTGCCATTGCCGCCAGACTACCCCGAACATGCCGGGAATGAATTGCCCATCCTGCAGGCAACCCCATTGTAGCCCTTGCACCTTTCTTTATGTGCAATCTCTCTGTTGCCCCAACACTGTCCTCTCCCTGCCATGTACCAGCCAATGCACTCACACATGGGATGATCTGTCTGGATAGCACGCAGAGCAAAGCGGGCTCCATCAAACAGCAAAATAATAATCACATAATCTGAAATTGGAAATTATGTATTGCTCAAACATCAGGGATAACCACTGGTTTTCCGTGAAATGCTACCTTGGTATTGGCTTTAAATATTGTATTTGAGGGAAACTGGACTTCCATTTAAAAGGCCGTGTCTATAATATTCTCACACTCCCTCAATCTTGCACTGGGATGTCAGCCTAAGGTTTCCCTGAAAAGGTTGGTGTATCTCTTGAACCTGCCACTTTCTAACTCACAGAAATCTCACAAGATGCCACCAGTCACAATGTGGCAAATTGATGGGCCTGTCCCACTTAGGCGATTTTTTAGGCAACCACAGGTGACTAGTTTGTCGCCACATGTTCGCCGGTGGTCACCAGGAGTAGTCTCCTCAGTCGTGCAAAAAGTCGTAGCGTCTTTCTGGTCGCCGCTAAATTTTCAACATGTTGAAAAATTTTCAGGGACAGAGGGTTTGACGCCAATGAGGGTAGCTTGACTTCTCCTGACGTAAGTGCTGTTGTAGGTTGTCGCCAGGATGAAGTAGGTTATTGCCGGTTTTTCGGCAACCTGCTACGACTATGACAATCGCCAGCAGTTGCCTAAAAAATCACCAAGTGGGACAGGCCCAGAAGTCTTTAGATATTTAAGATCATAAATTGGGGAAAAGATCCCCTTAAACATACCATTATTCTCTGCAAAATTAAATTTAAATTACTGAAAGATAAATTTAAAACTGAATTAAAAGAGCTCCATTCAATAACTTACCAACTAGAAGAGTTAAACTCAAATATCAGGGACTATCCAAGTTTAGTTTTAGATAGAAATCCCTGTGGAATGTTTCATATTTGTCCCATCTTTGGAAATCATTCAAAATCGCATCATTAGTTATATAATACATTGGATTGTTCTGGAAGGGATATGAAAGACACTTCATAACTTTAAATATTTCTTCTTGAGAGGGTTTGGATGTCTGATATTTGCTGAAATCTAACCTTGAATGGGCTTAATGCAGCATGTCGGCGTGCATTACATGTCAAGTTCAGTTTGTGGTTTCCTTCTGCAATCTTGTGGAAAGACAGCAGAAATATGATTCATACAGTAGGCACTTTTATCGTAAATGACTGAATATTGAGCCTGCTACTGCGTCGTTAATCAACACTTACTTTGTCATGGATGGAAGTGAAAAGGTTTCACGTCTGACTTGACTACAGTCAACAGGTGAATAATGAATATTTTATTACTCTCCTGTCTCCAGCTCTATAAATGTTAAAGTCATTAATATACAAGTCCCTATCTACTGATATGGTTGACCGAGTTAACATTCATGTCAATAGGAACCCCGATCCTATTCACACTCCTCCTCCCAAAATATGTGAATTACTTGGGGTAAACACTGGAATATTTTAGCTTAATATGTGGTTATACTACATCTAATATCATCACGGGAACTTGTCTTTGCTGAGTCTCATATTGCACATTGCCTTACAGCATAGAAGGAGGCTATTCAGCCCATCACATCTATGCCAGTTTTAAGAGCAATTCCACCAATCAAATCTCCCACATTTGCCTGTAACCTATTTTCTTCCTCTTGCCCATTAACAACATTCCTTTATTATTCTCCTCCAACAGACCCCTCTCATAGGCACACATGCACACACATGCACAGGGACACACAGGCACAGACCCAGACACACACATGCACACGCACATGCACACACACACGCACACACAAACAAACACGCAATGGGAAATGTGGACAATTCACCAAACAAACCACCATATCTTAGGGATGTGGGAGGAAGCTCACAGGGAGAATGCAGAATGTGGCAACTCCACAAAGACCACGCCGGAACTAGTCAGAACTGGACTCAGATGATCGGCATTGCATTACCGACAATGTCACTGTGCCACCACTGGTGAATTAGTTGGGTAGAGACCTCTGTCTGGAGACTCGGAGGCAAAGATCACCACTGTTTTCAAGAGTTAGATTTGAGGGCTAAAGGAATCAAGGGATATGGGGGGAAAAGCAGGAACAGGGTACTGATTTTAGATGAGCAGCCATAATCATATTGAATGACGGTGCTGGATCGAAGGGCCGAATGGACTACTCATGCACCTACTTTTCTATGTTCTGTGTTTCCATGAATGATACTGCTGAGAAGAGTTTTCAAATTTCATTTTCTTTCCATCACATCTTAAAGAACATTGTAAAATTACAGTTTCGAAATCAGCCATGGCTTATCCACCACCTTTAAATGCCAGGGATGGAACTGATCCAGTGTCAGAGATCTTTTGCTCATTCTTGCTACTTTTGTATGACTGTTTTTTGTTTATATCACATGTGTCCTTCTTCCTAATTTAATATCAGTTTTCTTTGGAAGTCTGACATACTATCCTCTTGCTCAACACTTTAACTCCCCCTCCCATTCCCAAACTGACCTTTCTGTCCTGGGCCTCCTCCATTGTCAGAGTCAGGCCCAGCACAAATTGGAGGAACAGCACCTCATATTTCGCTTGGGCAGCTTACACCCCAGCGGCATGAACATTGACTTTGAACTTCAAGTAGCCTTTGCTTTCCCTCTCTCCCCATCCCCTCCCTTTCCCAGTTCTCCTACCAGTCTTACTGTCTCTGACCGCATTTTATCTCTGTACCCCCCTCTCACCCGACATTAGTCTGAAGAAGGGTCTCGAACCAAAACATCACCCATTCCTTCTCTCCAGAGATGCTGCCTGTCCCGTTGAGCTACTCCAGCATTTTGTGTCTATCTTCAATTTAAACCGGCATCTGCAGTTCTTTCCTACTATCCTCTTCCTCCACAATAAACACAACTGCAAATTAATTTTTCCTGTCATTCCTTAATTTTCATTAATAATGTCGCTATTATTAATTTTGAAGAAGCCTGCACTGGATCTAACTATTCTCATTTTCTCTCAATATATTTATAAAATAGTCACCAGGAACTGTGCTATTTCTTGCATTTTGAATGTTGTTTCTCTTAATTTTATACTTCTTTCTGCTTCAGTCATCCATGGCTATTTGTTTTCTCATCCTTTCTGGATGTAAGCTGGTTGTGTACAACATTAATTCCACATTGAACCCCTGTGACAGATCGTTATTCAGTTTATTCATAAATTGACTTGGCTTTTAACACATTGAGAAAAGTCAACCTTATGATTACCGAGAATCATAGTAGCTTTTTGTTGTTTCTCCTTTTCAAATGTCACATTAAATTTAACCTTCCTAGGATGGCTATTAGTTAAGAAATCAAAAATGCTTTTTATTTAGATTTCAGAATCAATGGTGAGGCCAATATTCGTTGACCGGTTGCCTGTAAGCTGAATGGTTTGCTATGCTGTTTCCGAGTAAACTACATTGGTGCAGTTGGAGTCACATTAGTGAACTTTAAATGTATTTTTATGATAAATTGATAATGCTGTGGTCACCCCCCATACAAAATAGAATTAGGATTATTAACTAATTTTAAATTGCAGATACCAGAATGGAATTTGAACTCTGGCCTCTCAAGTAAAGCAGCAGTAGAGTTGCTGGCTTACAGCGCCAGAGACCCAGGCTCAATCCTGACGACGGTGCTGTCTGTGCGAAATTTGTACGTTCTCCCTATAACCTGCGTGGGTTTTCTCCGGGATCTTTGGTTTCTCTCCACATTCCAAAGACGTACAGTGTCAGTTAATTGGCTTGGAATAAATGTAAATTGTCCCTAGTATGTGTAGGATAGTGTCAATGTGCGGGGATCGCTGGTCAGTGCGGACTCAGTGGGTCGAAGGGCCTGTTTCCGCGCTGTATCTTTAAACTAAACTAAACTGAAGTGTTCATTACTGTAGATCAACAATTCATTAAAGGGCCTGACCCACTTACGCAACTTTTTCGGCGACTGCCGGCACCCGTCATAGGTCGTCGCAAATTTTCAACGTTGAAAATCCTAGCAGCGACCAGCAAGACGTTACGACGCTTTGGGCGACTGAGAAGACTATTCATGACCATACAGGCGACACCCTGGCAACATGTCGCAGGGTGAAGGCTGTATGGTCGTGAGTAGTCGCCCAAAGAGTTGTGCCTTGTTCTGGTCGCTGCTGGATTTTCAACATGTTGAAAATTTTCGGCGACCTGTAACGACCTCTGACGGGTCCTGGCAGTTGCCAAAAAAGTTGCGTAAGTGGGACAGGCCCTTAACTGTGGCACCATCGTACATTGACTGTTCATCAACATTGTTTCTGTAGCCACAAGCTATTGTGGCTTAAACTCTCTCTAGGTTTCAAGAATGGTGCCACAGAAATTAAATGGGAAGTGTTGGAAGGCAAGGCACATGCTGGTTTACACCGAAAATAGACACAAAGGTCTGGAGCAAATCAAGACGTCAGGCAGCATCTCTGGAGAAAAGGAATAGATCAGCATCTCTGGAGAAAATGAATATTTTTCTCCTTTTCTCCTTTCCTCCAGAGATGCTGCCTGACCCAATTCAATAGGAGGTTCTGGTGTGATAAAATTGAAAATGAATTCCCTACCTATAACCCAGGAAACAATCAGAAGTTCCATCCACGTGAATTTGGTAGTTTTCACTCTGAAGATTTGTCTCGGGTCATCGGTAATGGACTCATTGGGTAGGAGTTTGGTGCCTTCAAACCGATCAGCTGCATTCATGATCAGCAAGCCGAGGAATATCGTGAAAGAAACTCCGTGGGCCACAAATTTCATAAATGGCGCTCGCAAGATCTTCCCCAGCTACAACACAACAGAGAGATTTTGAGTTTACACCCATCCTTCACTTTACCAGGAAAAAAAACATGAGAGCCATAAAAGGAAAACCCAGAAGATTTCAATGAAATAAATCCAAGTTAAATGATAAGGACTTTGAGAGATTCCCCCCTTAGAATATATTAGTCACAGATAATACACAAGCATTAAACATCAGCAAACAAACACTGTTGTACAGGGAATGATATCTCACAGTAATTGGATGTCATTGTAATTATGTATCATTGGATATTGATTTGACTCATTAAACCATGCAAAACATTTCACTTTTATGAGCAATTCATTCTGTTTATTCAACCTTTCAGTTGGTGACCTCCTCAAACCAAATTACTCTGGAATGTCTTACACGGAGATATGTTATCCTATGACTTTTGCCCACTGACCCACTATAATTTATTTAGAATTATAAGTGAATGTTCGCAGATCAATAGATTGAAGAGTTTGCGATATTCCCTCCCCGGTATTAATTGGACTCGAGGAAAAAACATGAGCATAAGATATCAGTAAACAAATGTTATTGTTCAAGGAAGGATACATCACAGCTTGCAATAAGTGGAAACAATGCAACAATCAACAATTGCCTGAGATAAAGCCTTTGTACAACAAAAGCAAAGCACTGCCAGCAGCGATGCATTTTTTTCCTGTTTTCTAAGGGCTCACTATAGACAGCGGAAACATGGATGTTGGGCAGTCAGGAAAGAGTGGGTAAAATCAGTCACTGAGTGCTGCAGTCATTAGCTCTCAGTCAGTGAGTCCAGACACATAAAATGCACAGCTACCTATGAAATGCACTGGCACATATTGAAATATTTAAATGGAGGAAATGTGCTCTAAGAAATAGAGGAGAAGGTACATAAAGAATATTATAGACAGTACTGGATTCCAGCAGGAGCCTTCAGCAGCAAACCATGAAAGTGCAAAGGGGGTAGGATCACTTGTTAGGTATCCAAGGCCACCAGTAGTTGACAATAAATCCAGGATATTTATCCTCTGCTGGGTGGGTTTGCTCCGCCCCTCCACCTCCCCCTCCCCCTCCCCCCCTCCCCGTCCCCCTCCCCTTCCCCCTACCCCTCCCCCTCTACTGATGTGAGAGAGTTTAAGAAGTTGAAGATGACTAACCTTGCTGTAGGGAGCAATCCAATAGCACAAGGCCATGAATGGCAGCCCAAATGCTACAGCAAGCACTATTAGAAACTTGATTGCTATTGGTTGTTGACGTAATCCTGAGAGGTTGTCATACCAGATAGAGAGAAGCTGTTGTTGACAGTTTGGATGAGCTACAAACTTAAAAAAGAAACACAACAATATGATGTTAGAAATCAAAGTGAAGATAGTTAATGAAACTAAAAATGTTTAATCTTTATCAAATGATGCACTTCTAATGTAATATTCTTACTCTTTCACAAAACAATGTGTTGATAAATGTGTCAGTGATATAATCTTATAAAATCATAAAAGTGTCAGAAATTTTAATTACGAAAAAACCTTTTACTTCAGCAAACTTTCGTTGATGAGGATTTTTTAAGTTTACAACCTCTTTAAGTGATGCTTTTGTGACATATAAAGAAAATCATTGTTTGAGAATCTAATTAAACTGCTAACATTTCGACTGGATTCTAAACTGCATTTGGAAATACAGATGGATAACTATATCTACAGCAATATTCGGCAATACATCCATGCTCCTTGCCTCTGCCTTAGATCCAACTTTTCAGCTAACTCTCAAGGTATCTCAATACACCAAGCAATTATTAATCAATAAGCAAGATGAAACTAGTTTTCAAAAGAGAGGAATGTTTAAGGAGTTGGAGGGTTTTTAGAAAAGACAACTATGCTCTTAAAATTAATACTTTCTCCTGCAGGTAATAGTGGGGTACTAAGTATACAGGAAATGAAGAGTATATAACAAGCAGACTGTGCTTATTTTCAATATGTTAATATTTTTCATGCAATGCAGACAGAGAAGGATCAGGCGTCGCAGAGTTTACAGTATATCATCTTCAAAAAGCTGCATCTTTTCTGTCACGGTAAGCTGAACAAAAACATTGTGGCACACATCGCGGGTTTTCTGTTCCCATGCACTACCAGAGAACTGAGAGCTGGGACCACTGAATCAATTCCCGGTTTATAGCACAACATCCAGTGGAAGGTTTTCCTTTTCAAATCACAGGGCATGACCTGCTCCCTGGTTCTGAAAGCTGCCATTTGTAGCAGGTTGAACATTGGAGGGTATTATTGTTGCTGATCCCAAAAAAGTACAAGAGTGTATCTATACATAGAAATCTGATTTATTTGGCTGATTTAGGATCCAGACTTGATTTTGCGAGCAATAGCGGATGAAAAGCCTGTAACTCAGTTACCAATCCAATCCAATAGAAAAGAAAGACCCTCTCACTCGCACCACCAAATGGATGATGAAACTGCAATACTGGCAGGCCATTAACTAAGTATACCCTGCAAAATCCCTTCCCTGGTGTACCCCTTATAATATCAGTAGCTTACAATGGACACAATTCAGCATCCACTATGTGTTGTTGCAATATCCATTGACTATTCACTTGTTTGGCACTGCAACACCACTATCCAACATGGACTATTTATGCCAGTTGTCCTCTGCATGCCCCATGCAATATCCATTGACTGCTCTTTATATATCACTACTCCGTTGACTATTCACTTGTTTGCTCACTGCAACACCTAGTGGCCACCACATGTCTGATGGAAAGCTCACTAACTGTACGCCTTTGCAAAGTACATTGCCCACTGTTAATATGCCCACTATAACACCTGCTATCCACTAACTATGCCCAAGATGAAAATTGTATGCATTGAGATTTGCTGTGGAAAATGGTCCACTCAACCTCTCATAAAGATTCCTCTAATATATTAATACTCATCAATAGCTTTGTTTATCATTCAGCTTTCTTATTACGTTTTTCATTGCTGATTCATGTCTGTAATAGGACACATTACAGAATACATGGTTGCTGTTTCTAGATTGAGTTTGTTGAAGCATCACAAGCATTAAACAATGATCAGTTAACTTTTTAAATATTATCTCTCATTTTATTAATCAAATGTTTTTCAGGATTTCTGAGGTAACCGGGGTGCAATATTATGGCGACTATACATTATGCGATAGTTGCAAATTTGAGATTAAGTAAGAATTTACAATATAGAAAACTATTAAATTCAGGAGAAGTGCAGAAGCTGTTGTATGGAAATATTTTGTTGTGGCTTCTACTGCAATGCAATGCAACTTACCTTTTTGACTTCACACTTAATGGCTAATTTTAGCCGACTGAGGCTCAGTCTAAATTGTTCGTTACCGTTGGGATTAGTCTCCACAGTTCCATTTAAAATGGCTTCTACTTCTTCAGTAATCCGGCACAAGTCTAGAAGTCCAACAACAAAATCTTTGCATTGCATAGATAATTTTTTGTAATCATTCTGGAAAACACAAATTTAAAACAATTAAACTATTGGATGACCCGACTTTAATGCACAAGTACACGTATTTTTTACCGATACATACGTTAGAATTGTCGGTTGTGGAACTTCACAGCGCTCAATCCAAGATGAGTTTGGTGTGTCCATTTACCAGGACCTACCAGCCCTGATCCGCTGGCATGTACATGGTTACTCGGAAGCACCTAGGTGCATTCAAACATTACAACCTGCGTCTCCAACATCTGATCACCTCAGTTAAACAAATATTGTCGGTTCTGTTTTAGGTTTATGTTTGATATTTTGGAAATGTTGTCATTTTGTGTAGCTAATTTCTTTCATAAAGAATATTAATGTTTTAAATGTATAGGCCCGGTTTATAGTAAGGCAAATGCGATCCTTTTTTTTAGAGCTTAGAAACAGGCCCTTCGGCCCACCAAGTGCGAACTGACCATCGATCACCCATTCACACTTGTTCTATGTTATCCCACCTTCACATCCACCCTACACACTACAGGTAGTTCACAGAGGCCAATTAACCTGCGAACCCACACGTCTTTGGGATGTGGGAAGAACCTGGAGCACCTGTAGGAAACCCAAGTGGTCATGGGAGAACATGCAAAACCACACACACACACACGCACGCACGCACGCACGCACGCACGCACGCACGCACGCACGCACACACGCACGCACGCACGCACGCACGCACGCACACACACACACACACACACACACACACACACACACACACACACACACACAAAATGTGATAGGATGAGTGCAGGAGGCAGTGAATGGGTCAGAGAGCATTAAAACATGAGAAATACAATGAAGAGAAAGCTGTCCAGGTCCTCATGCCTGCTCCACCATTTAAGAAGTTCAGAGCTAATCTTCTATTTCAGCACCACTTTCCTGCACTAACCCCCATCCTTTGGTTCACTCAATTTCCAAAAATCAATTAATCACTATCACTGGAATTTTTAAATTCTTACTTTACCCTCCTAAGGCCAGTCAGCTTGGCAGCCAGACCATGGAAGAAGCTGCCGTCTTTCCGTTTGTGGCCGTGGTAAACAGGCTGCCAAGAACAAATGTCAGTGCTGGCCATATCCATTGTAAAGCAGGGTGGGTGTGCAAGACATTTCTGGTTGAATTTCACAATAGAATGGGGCACAATTAGAGATGGATCTCCCCACTCATAACAAGGACCGAGTCCCCCTTGTCCTCACCTTCTACCCTACCAGCCGTCACATACAACATATAATCCTCCGGCATTTTCGCCACCTCCAACACCGGCCACATCTTCTCATCTCCTCCCCTTTCTGCTTTCCACAGAGACCGTTCCCTCCGTAACTCCCTGGTCAATTCATCGCCCCACCCAAACCTGGTACTTTCCCTTGCGACCGCAGGAAATGCTACACTTGTCGCTTTACCTCCCCCCTTGACTCCATCCAAGGACCCAAGCAGCCTTTCCAGGTGAGGCAGATGTTCACCTGCACCTCCGCCAACCTCATCTATTGCATCCGTTGTTCCAGGTGTCAACTGCTCTATATCGATGAGACCAAGCGCAGGCTTGGCGATCGCTTCGCCCAACACCTCCGCTCAGTTCGCAAGAACCAACCTGATCTCCCGGTGGCTCAGCACTTCCACTCCCCCTCCCATTCCAAATCCGACCTTTCTGTCCTGGGCCTCCTCCATGGCCAGAGTGAGTCCCACTGAAAATTGGAGGAACAGCACCTCATATTTCGCTTGGGTAGTTTACACCTCAGCAGTATTAACATTGACTTTTCCAATTGCAGGTAGTCCTTGCTTTCTCCTTCCCTCCCTTCCTTCCCCTTCCCAGTTCTCCTACAGCCTACTGTCTCTGCCTCTTCCTTTCTTCCCCCCCCCCCACATCAGTTGAAGAAGAGTCTCGACCCAAAACATCGCCTATTCCATCGCTCTATAGATGCTGCCTCACCTGCTAAGTTCCTCCAGCTTTTTTGTCTACCTTCAATTTTTCCAGCATCTGTAGTTCTTTTGTAAACAATAGAGAATGGATGGTCGCTAGGGATTAGGAAAACATTCAGCAGAGGAGTCTTTTCATTCCCCGGGTAGTTCTTGCTGCACCTTGTGGAGTACGAAAAAAGATTTCAACTTCCATCATAGGATTGCTTTACCCATCAAGACACTTTCTGCAGCTCCTCTCTTGCTATATGAACCCAAGCACAGCGTCACGCTACGTTCCTCAGAGAAGTGCCAGATAACACAGGTTATCTTTAATTTGCCATCCATAGTCACATGAGTGAATGGGAATCCTGATGATGGGAGATGATGATTGATCAGCAAAGATAACAACAGTCGACCACATTGAGCACGTCATTGCAGTTATTGTATCCTCACAACACATATGTGGCAACACTGTAAAATTTGGTGATTAAACAACAAGAGGAAAACTGGATTATTTTCGCGATTCATTTACAAGATGTGAGCATTTCTGGCAAGTCTAGAAGTTATTGCCCTGATTGGCTTTGAGAAGGCAGTAATGAGCCACCTCGATAAACTACTACGGTCCCTTAGATTAATTGGGTCGGTAATTCTAGGATTTAGACCAAGAAGCAACGATGACAGTGGATTATATTTCTAAACTGAGGCAGTCTGTCACTTAGAACCTGCAGGTGGTGGTGTTTCCAAGCAAATATTATTTAATTGGTGTGTTTTCATTCTATAGTTACTGTATGTAGGTCAATCAATCAGACAAAGTACATTATCTATGTTACGTGAACATATCAAAATAATTATGTAATGAGAATATTGTACACAGCAAACTGAACCCTTAATGTTACATCAAATCAATTGCCATAATTTGGGCTCAGTTAAACTGGCTCCACCATATCTTAGAAACGTATCACCTTCCTTACATAGAGACTATGCTGAAGATGATTCAATAGAAACAAGTCAAACAAATTAGTATGCCTAAAGGGCCTGTCCCACTTAGGCCATTTTTTAGGCGACTACAGGCGACTAGGGTGTCACCACATGGTCGCCGGGGTGTCGCCTGTATGGTCGTGAGTAGTCTCCTCAGTCGCCCAAAGAGTCTTAGCGTCTTTCTGGTCGCCGCTGGATCTTCAACATGTTGAAACATTTTCGGAGACAGTGAGTTTGTCACCAATGAGCGTAGCTTGACTTCTCCTGGCGTAGGTGCTGTCGTAGTTGTCGCCAGGTTAACGTAGGTTGTTACCAGGTGATGTAGGTTGTCGCCGGTGCTGACTTAGTGTTTTTTTTGGTGTTAAAGTAATGACTCTAGTTCAAATTTTACGTCAAAGGGGGGTCCAGTCGTTGGTTTGGCGGCAACCTGCTACGACTATGACAGTTGCCGGCAGTCGTCTAAAAAGCCTAAGTGCAACAGGCCCTTAAGATTGAAACCAGATCTACCCCAAGGAACAATGAATGTATAGTTTACACAAATACAAAATTAAGTTTACATTTAGCATTTAAATGGTTAAGGATGAGAGAATTCAATGTAAGTGGAAGATCTACGAGTCAGCATCGCCCACTGCCATTGCATCCTCAACTTTCTGACCCACAGACCACAATCAATGAAGAGAGGTGACAACACCTCCTCTGCAATAATTCTCAACACCAGGTGCCCCGCAAGGACATATTCTCAGTCCTGTACTCTGTTACCTATAACTAACCACTGTGCAGGCAAATGTAGCTCTAGCTCCTTCTCCAATTTTGCAGGTGACACCACAAGATGGACAGGAGATCTAGTAGGAGAACGTAGAACAGGGGTCGGCAACCTTGTTCCGCATAGGGGCCAGGACGCATGTCTGTGAGCAGATGGCGGGCTGCATCTATCACATGTACACATGGACCCCGCCCCCATTTCGGGTTACGGGCCACATTCGGCCCGGGGGCAGTAGGTTGCCGACCCCTGACTTAGGACTTAGAATGGGGTCTGGACAACAACATCACCTTCAAAGTGATCACGATGAGGGAGATAGTTATCAACCACAGGAAGTGTGGTGGAGTACATTGCTCAATCAGCACCAATGGCAATGAAGGAAATGGTTGGGATCTTCAAGTTATTTAGTGATACCAACAACCTGTCATTGACTAAACACATTGGTGCGACAGCCAAAATGACATACCAATGTCTATGGTTCCTCAGGAGACTGGAAATTCAGCATGCCTCCAATGACACATAAACTTCTATAGATGCACCTTAGAAAGCATACTGTCAGGTCATATCACAACTTGGTTTGGGATCAGCTTTGCCCAAAACCTCAAGAAATTGCAGAGAGTTGTAGATGTAGCCCAGTCCAGCACACAGACCAATGACTACATCTGCACTTCACACCACCTTGTGAAAGCAGCCAACATAATCAAAGACATCCCATCCCAATCGCTCCATCTGTCTGATGCTCCCATCGGACCACCAGATTCAGAAATAGATTCTTCCCCTCTGTTAACAGGCTTCTGAATGGTCCTTCCATAAGCTAGGATACAATCCAATTTTACTTCGGAGTCACATGAGTCGACGCATGTGGCACCGACAGGGTGGAGAGCGCAGCTCCCACCAGCGGTAAGTTTAACCCGCAGTTGAACCTTCTGGCTAGTGTTTTAAACTCTGTAAGTCTGCAGAGCCAGCTAGAGTGCTGATGTATTTTGAAAAAAATTAAAAACTCTGTAACTCTGGCTCGAAATACGGAGCCAGCTAGAGTGAAAGTATTTTAAACTGCGGTAATTGAATAGAACGCGCTGGAACCGTAGTTTCCGATTTAGATCGGATCGGGAGATAAGGGCTCCCGCTATTTACCGCTATTTAGATCGGGTTTGGAGATAACGGCTGCACTAAATGCCGGCTCCAAATACCCACTAATTGTAAAATAAAGTCTGCTCTGAGTATATGTTACCAGATGCAGTTTTCTTTATGGAAATGTATATAACCCTGTGTGATACTGAGGTTAATACAAATATTCTGCAAGCAGAATGTGCCTCTCAGAATTATAATTTTAAACATATATGCTTTATGCACAAATACAAAACAGGAAAGAAGTAACTCTCCTCCAAGGGAGGATAAAAATGTGGGGAAGGCTGGAAATGGAGAAAATGCTCCACACTTGACTTAGTCAAGGGTTCTAAGACCCATGTATGTCTTCCTGTGAGGCAGGCTCTGAAGGAGTTTCCATACGCTGAGTATGGTGCCTATGAAAATGGGATTCTGATTCTCCAGTACCTTGGTTAGGTCTGGATGAGGTCCCTAGAGCAAGATAAAATGCTCCAAACTCTAATCAGTCAAGGGTTCTAAAGACGCATGAGATTCTAAGGCAGGCTCCGAAGGAGTTTCCATACACCAAGTATGGTGCCTATAAAGAATGAGAATCTCATTCACCAGTGCCTTGCATAGGTCTGGATGAAGTCTCCCTAGAGCAAGACTCAGGAGTACCAGGGCAGGATGAAACTGACCCTGAAGCTGGTGTCCCTACTTATGTGCATACACCAGAGCACAATAGAAATGCTCCGGGTGTTCCCGATGTAGCACCAAATTTTGCTATATCGGTATGGACTGGTGAGGCTATGGATGAACCTGGCGGCCAACATTATTTGGTTTCTCACCTACTCCAAGAAACTGTTATGACTGAAACAGTAAAAAATATATATAAATATATAAAACACCCGTCTATTGTGCCTCGCTCAGGGTGCCAACAGTAACTCAGTAATTGGGCACCCATGAGTGTAACGATGCGAGGACAGGAAATGTGTTCCAGCATGTCCTCTAGCTGATATTCAGTTGGCATCACTGCATTTGGGGAAGACATGGGTCGATAATGTCCAATACATTTAAGACATGCTTGCGTTACTCTGCAATGCATATTCAAACCCAATTGTATGATGAAAATTGCCATTTCTCTACCATTATACCCAAAAAATGCAGGATTATGTGGGCAAGCTATAACCAGATTTATGATTGATGAAAAACTGCCCAAACAATTAAGGATATTTGCCTTATAAAACTTCTCATCCCTGCTTTGAGAAAACAAACAGGTTGAATACGAACCCCATCACCATACGAATCACATTGTAATGACTTATCTAGAGGATATGTTAATTGTAAATGGGAGACAGCTGAAGAACTGGGTTCAGCAACCATAAGCCTATTGAAAGGCTAAGGTTCTGTACATCCAAACAACATGTAAGTTACAGGCATCCCAAACAATTGATTATTTGGGGTTTGTCATTAATACAGTTGATATGTCAGTAACTTTACCAACAACTAAGGTTGGGGATGTTACAAACGCCTGTACTTGTCTTGGGAAAAAACATTATCCCACCATCCAAGAAGTAGCTATGGTTATTGGTAAAGTGATAGCAGCATTCCTGCTGTCGAATTGGTACCTCTGCATGATCAAAGTCTGCAAAAACCAGGGAATAAGCGTAAAAGCGTACAGGTCATTGATTAGGTCCATGCAGTTACCAACTAAAAAGGTTGAGCTGAATTGCAATGATGGATTCTCAATGTTGCACAAGTTACTAGAAGTAAAAATGTGCTTGTTCAGCAGTCTTCAGTGGTATTACAGACTGATGGGAGTGCTCTCGGATGGGGAGCAAGGACAGCGACACCAGTTGTGGTGGTCGATGGACTGTCCAAGACGATTTAATTCTCCAAACCACATGGTATGAATTATTTTGAGTTATTGGGGGCGTTTTATGCATTGGTAGCTGTTTGTTCTACAATAAAGAACTTACATGTTCAATTACGAGCAGGCAATACCACAGCTGTGGGAGAAGACAATATTGTGGTAAGACAACAGATCACGAAAGTTCAATGACAATACAGAATGAATGTTAAAATTCAAAAAGTTCCAAAAAGGTTGTCAGACAGTATGAGTACCAAATGTTGATCTGTTGCGTCTGGATTAAATCTCCAGTGGTCTAAATGTGTCTCATGGGAGCAAGAAACAGGAGCATTAGCAGTGGATGCATTCTCGCTACATTGGGGAAGTATAGTCTTTTATGTTTTCCCCATTTTGCCTGATTAGGCAATGTGTCACCAAAATAGAGCATTACGTGCCCTCCGCTCCTGACCCTCATAATCTAAATGATCATCTGGTAGTTCTAGTCTTTGTGAGCCTTACTATCTTACTCTGGCTATTGGTTCTGTGTTTTTCATGCCACTGCTTTGAAGTATGCCGAGCATGCGCCTGGCGGGGCTTCTTCACGTAATCCCTCATCATAACTCCTCATAAAATAAAGATCAAACTTCGAACAGGTAAGTTCTCGTTTAATCTTACTATTCTCTTCTACCTCATTACGGACATTGATCTTTGCCACTAGAACTGTACTACAATGCTGAAACTTATATTCTGCACTCTATATCTTTCCTTTCACTCTATCTATTTTACTTGAGTTTGGCTTGATTGTATTTAGGTATAACAATATCTGATTTAATTGTATAGCATGCAAAACTGATTGTGGTCGATGGATCAGCGAGTCGGGGATCCAATTGCTGACTACTAGGTTCAGGAGTCTGGAGGTGAGTTTTTTTGGGATTATGGTGTTGAAAGCAGATCTGTGGTCAAGAAATGGGAGTCTGACATGGGTGTTCCTGTTCTTCCAATGTTCCAGAGATGAGTGTAAGGCCAGGAGATGATGTGTGCCACAGACCTATTGCAACAATTGCCGAACTGCAGTGGATCAAGGCTGTCTGGGAGGCTGGATTTAACGTGTACCACGACCAGCCTCTCGAAGCACTTCATGATGGCAAATATCAGAGCCACTGATATGGTATCCATTAAGCATGCTACCTTGCTTTTCTTGGGTGATAGTGGTCTTGAAGCAGATGGGAACCTCAGAAAGGAGTTTGGAGAGGTTAAAGATATCTGTGAATGTTCCTGCCAGCTGATCCACGCAGGTCCTGAGGATGCGGCATGGAACTCCACCCGGGCCAGTTGGTCTCTGCAGGTCTATCCGGGCCAGTTGCTTTCTGCAAGTCCACCCGGGCAAGTTGCTCTCTGCAGGTCCATCTGGGCCAGTTGCTCTCTGCAGGTCCATCTGGGCCAGTTGCTCTCTGCAGGTCCATCTGGGCCAGTTGCTCTCTGCAGGTCCATCTGGGCCAGTTGCTCTCTGCAGGTCCATCTGGGCCAGTTGCTTTCTGCAGGTCCATCTGGGCCAGTTGCTCTCTGCAGGTCCATCTGGGCCAGTTGCTCTCTGCAGGTTCATTCTCAGGATGGCTGATCTGACATCTGCGGCAGTGATCATGGGTACAGGCCTTGCCTCAACTACCTCTACTGGCAGCTTGTTCCATACACCCTTGGTATAAATGTAAAATTGTCCCTAGCGTGTGGAGGATAGGGTTAGTGTGTGGGGGTCGCTGGTCAGCGCGGACTCGGTGGGCCAAAGGGTCTGTTTCCGTGCTGTATCTAATGAGTTTGAAAATGTTTGTCATTGTTTTGTTAGGGGTTCTGGAGTAGAGAACACTCTATTCCCATCTCTGGTGGTTTACCATGGAAGCCATTGGAGGAATCTGTGTGATTTTTGTATGAAGGACAGTGAAAATACACTGAGGCTGTTGGAGCAGATGATGTGAGTCCACTACCCTCAAAGTGAGCATAGAATGCATTGAGTTCATTAGGGAGGGATCCATTATTGCCACCGATACTGCTGAACTTCACTTTGTAGCCCAATATAGCATGGAAACTTGCAGCAATCAATGGTTATCCATCTGTTTATCCCAGGGCTCAGCTTCATCTAGAATTCTCTCTTGGTATCCTTGGGACTTAGTGAAGATTGTAAATAGATTTATTGTACCACTCATGGTTTTCAACTTGAATGCTGCAGACTTGGGCCTCACTTGAGAATGGACCTCACTTTTCTTCTATGGTTTTGGGTTGGCAAACACTCACATTGTTTTCTTCCCATGCATTCCTCTACACACTTACTGATGAAGTCCTGTGATAGCAGAGGCATTGTCATTGTCCTTGAATATGGACCTGTCCGGACCTGACATAGCAGTCAGAAAGAATTATATCCATTTCCTCAAACGAGCTCCGTGCGGCTTTCAGCATTGGAACCTCCCATTTCAGTTTCAGCGTGTAAGCAGAGAGTAGGAACACAGTCAGGCATTAGATTGGCCAAGGAATGGAGCACTAGTTGAGTTGTTATGGTGCGGGGTATTTGGGCCTCTGGTGGGTCAGGGGATATGCTGATAGGAATTTGGCAGCACACTCATGAGGTTGGCCTGGTTGAAGACCCTGGCTTTTATGAACAAAGCCTCGGGGTACTTTGTTTCATGGTTATTGGTAATGTGGTGTAGTACTGTAGTTCACCCAGTGCAAGATCAGCATCAGCATGGGGTAAGATGTACCCTGCTGTCAGGATAGCCAAAGCAAATTCCCATGGTAAGTAGTAGTGACTGCACTTCATCTGTAGATTTTCCAGGTCCAGAGATCAAGACCTCGCCAGGATAGGCACATCTGAACACCATGAGGAATTGATTAAGCAACAGACCTCTTTCCCATAATCTGGCCTGTAGTTACAAGGTGGTCCATCCGGTGAAGGGAGAAGCTCTCCGGTTGTAAGGCACAGTCAGTTGAAACCGGAGTGAGTCATGTCTCTGTAAAACAGAGCAACTGCAGTTTCCCAGTTCCTTTAGATGAGTCTAGTATGAAGTTGATCAGTGTGTTTTCAATACCTTGGATGTTTACCAGGAGTATTCTTTAGTTTAGTTTAGTTTAGTTTAGTTTAGAGATACAAGGCGGAGACAGGTCTTTCGGCCCATCGAGTCCATGCCGACCAGCTCTCAGGAAAGATCTGGGAGAACTGGCCTCATATTTGAAATAAGGTCATTGATGAAGCAGCTATAGATGGCCATGCCGATAACAACATCCTGAGAAAGTTAGTTGGTGCTAATTTATCCTATGCCGCAATACCAGCCTGGCCTTCTACATGTCAGCGTTAGATTACTTACAAATAAACAATTTTCAAAAAGCAAAGTAACCTGGACAAATTAAAAAAGTTGAGCAAACTAAAACAATTTAAAAAATACATATACTGCAATAAACCATTTGAGAATAAAAAAAGGAAAACAATGAGTAACAAGTGAAAGAAGGAGTCAACCCTTTGGTGGTGAAGACCACTGCACGCAGTTAAATTAGCAGCTTCAGCGGAGACTAGGTGTAAAGGGCACCAAGGAAAGCACCCTGCTGTAGAGAGAGGACATGACACATGCTTTACTTTGTCCCAGCAACAGCGGAACAGTGCTGCAATTTAACGTAACCTATTGTGCGCATATATTTAAAAATGCTATAACAAAGGTTTTTATTCAATGACCTTACCATCCTTGATATGGTTTAAGACAAGGAAGTTGTTTGTGGTTTGGGTTGTCAGTTTTCACACTCAATATACATTTATTATAAAACTCAGTTACTGTTGGAGACATATCTCAGTAAGTGCTTCGAAAGATATTGGGGGCAAAATTAGATAGGACGACCAAACAAGCGTACAATGCATAATGGGCAATTAGTCCACCACATGATGCTGCAGTGAATGTCACATAGAAGGTTTATGCTCATAGGTCATTTTCTATCAGCATGATTGTAGTAATTGTGTAGGAAAGAACTGCAGATGCTGGTTTAAATCAAAGGTAAGGGCCTGTCCTACAAGCATGCAACTCTATGCGATGAACGCGATCAAACTAGAAGCGGGGGCCGCGCGGAGGTCGGGTGATCCCCTGTACAGGGCCGTTCCCACCACCATGCGCTTGCATGCGGCAAGCGCAACCAAACCGGCAGTAGGGGCCGCGCGGAGGTCGGGTGAGTGGCGCAACGCGGCGCAAAGTGAGGCGAACTTGGAGCGAAGTCCAAGGTAAGCCAGGACAGAGAGGGGCACAAAGAGAGGGGCACCGAGGCACACACACACACAGGGCCACGGAGCCACACACATAGAGGGTCACGGAGGCACTTACAAATAGGTTCACGGAGGCACGATGTCTGGGCGGTGTGTAAATGTCGAGGCGACTGCGAGCCGACAAACCGTTGCCGCGCGGAATTTTTGGACATAGTCGGTTTTTTGGAGCCCCGCGCGGTCTCGGGACGAACTCGGGACGAACTCCGCACAATTCCGTACGGCTCCTGCGATCGAAGTGGGACCGGCCCCGCGACGCCGGACGGCTCAAGCAACCACGTTAGGTCGCGCTAATCGCATAGAGTTGCATGCTGGTGGGACAGGCCCTGTAGGCACAAAATGCTGGAGTAACTCAGCGGGACAGGCAGCAAGCATCTCTAGAGAGACGTCTCCCATTCCTTCTCTTCATGTATGCTGCCTGTCCCACTGAGATACTCCAGCATTTTGTTTCTACCTTTGATTGTAGTAATTGCCTATTGCTAATGCACTGTTACTGGCTTAGCATTGGTACATACCGCTTGTTTTCTGAACTAGTGTTCGTTAATGCTACCCATCAATTACAGACCTTCAAGTGAAAGGACTCGGTGCCCATAAATGGTAGCACACGTATTCAACATCTCTTCAGCAAAAAATATATAAGCCCCATTCCAAATTCCCAGATGTTGCTTTGGAAGCATTAGTGGGTCTCTCAGGTGAGGTAGGAGCTTGCAGGGGTAGTTAATGATCCCCAGGAAATATTAAAATCCTTCAGCATCCATCAGACATAGCACCTTCTAATCAGTCTGAAGAAGGGTCTCGATCCAAAGCGTTGCTTATTCCTTTGCTCCATAGATGCTGCCTCACCCACTAAGTTTCTCCAGCATTTTTGTCTACTTTCTTTGTCGCTGTGGGTTTTGCTGAACCTGGCTTTAGGTCAACCCTGGTGATGAGGACACTGATCTTCCCCTCATCAGGACGCTCAGTCATTGTTTCTCTTTATTCTAAGACCAATATGTTATTTGTCATAGTCTTTACCCTGTTGAGATCCTAGAGTGCTGCTGGAGGTCTTTGCTGATTTTCTCCTGTGCTGTGTAGCCTTCTATTCCAACAGCATTCATAAAATGGCACGTTGAAATGGTTACATACATACATGGTCCCCTCATTGAGCCAGAACCCCTTCTTTGCATCTCATATAAAATGGAGCCCCACTGTCTCATGGCAAGACAACATTTATCGTCTTGACAGGGTAATGGGTAATCGGTACAACTCAATTAGGTTTCTTGGATTCAGGCAGATTCTCAGCTTGCTACTTCATCTCTCAACACAAACCAACCCATACACTAAGAGGGTTAGTCGATCAACTGGGATCACACTCTCTGCCTTCGTCAGTCTCTCCAACTCAGCTGTAAATTTCTCCTTAAGGCCAACAAGAACACTCCTAAGCCATGCACTACTGGCAGTTTCATCCCTTCTAAACCATGATGGCATTTACTTTCTAGACTGCCTATGCCACATAAGATACTTGCATATTCTTCTTTGATATGCGTAGTGAAGTGGTCGTCTACATTGATACAATCTCCCTGGTCTGTCATTTTCCATGTTTGACTACCGCCAAGTATGTATTTGGTATCTTCCTGGTGTCCTGGTTCATTAACTACCTATGCAAGTTCTTGCCTCTTCTGGATGATCCACCCACCAAAGCAACATCTGGGAATTAGGAAATGGATTTCATTTCCTGGAAGTGAAATCTGTTTCTTTTGTCTCTTGGTTCTTTGGGTCCAACACCTCAGAAGGGATCATCCAGCAGAACTCAGTGTAGTCTTGTGGCACATTGACAACACAGCAATAGATGGTTTCTCTGATATTGATGGTTTGTTGTTTACTGTACGTGATCATCCAATACCAAATTGAAAAGTTATTTTGTCCTTGTGTCAACCGCTTCATGTAAATACATGGAGTGGTTGTTCCTTCAACAGAATTGACCTTGTTCACCATCCAGATACATTGTTGCCACTAGTACCTGTAACACAACCGGCAGGTTCACCTCGCATACTCAACTTTTGATGTCCTTTATAATGTGCACTATTTATGGAAATGAGTTTCCAATCCACAAAATACACACTTTTCCCATTTGCTTCTACATCTGTTTTACTTGTGGCACTTGCCTTACAAATTTGCAATTATGGGTTTGGATTCATGTCTCTGAATTGTTGAGATGCTTGTTACTCTGGGTGGCATGGTGGAGGAAACAAATTGGGAGAACAACAACAAGTTGACTGTGGAAAAAGGAGTCACTCCAGATCCCTGGGTTCTACACATTGGCATCTTCAACCTCTGAATCTAGCTGTAGGTCAATTGGGCAATAGAGTTACATCTGGATCAAAGCAGTTGATTACAGCAGTTGTGCATGAAGAGTTTTGCTCTGTAAACCTTGGTGGAGCGTATGCCCATGCATAGGTTTCCACTCCTCCCTTCAAAATACTCTCTGTGATTTATTTTGATGGATCAACAATCTCACAATGCAAAGAAAGTGAAGAATACTGTGTAACTGGCAGAGTGAACGGACTTCTCTGTGGTTTCAGCTGAGATGGCAGCATGTAGGAGAACTCCCTGCTCACCTTCTTAGTAAAGAGTGGTCTCCTGGTCACTACTCCTCAGTTAAGTGCAGCTAAGTGAATTGCTGACAGAATGCCTTATGTGGATGGGGCCTCCTGTTCATGACTCCTTTAACCTTTTCCCTCTTGCTCCCTCTTGTAGCATTTTTACCCAACATGAGACAAGGTTGATATCTCTACATAACTTCAACTCAATGCTCAACAAGCCTACAAGTAATTCAAAATAGCACAGGTGGTGGAGGGGTGGATGTGGAATGATGGGGAATAGATAGTGGTTTCTTCCTGCTTCACATGTCTAGTTAACATAATGAGTGGGTTCCTTGACACGCCCCAATTGGCCATGTTTTTTGAAGGCTCATCTCAAATCAGGATTGCACAAGTATAGAAGTCAGCAAATGCCTATTCTCTGCATGGGAATGAACTACAGATGCTTGTTTACACTGAAGATAGACACAAAATGCTGGAGTAACACTGGGGGACAGGCAGCATCTCTGGATACAAGGAATGGGTGACGTTTTGGGTCGAGAGCCTCTTCAGACTGAGGGGACCCTTCCTCAGTCTGAAGAAGGTACTCGAGCCGAAACGTTACCCAGTCCTAAATGCCTATTCTCTCTCTGGTATGTATGTGAACAATCCCATTCCCAAGATATCTAAATTACCAGATGTTGCATTTTGCATCAAAAACATACAACGTTTTGCATTGTAACTTGGTGGAATTTCACCTTAGGGTACAGAGAAAATTTGCAATGAGCAACCAATTTTCTTAACCCCCTGTCTATTTGCAAGAATTTTTAGTAAGGAATACTATATTTATTAGCGCGATGCAATCAAATTTTATCAGAAAACCACTCACTAAAAATAAATGGGCACCTACTGAAGGATTTCTGATCATTACTGATTTGATTCTGGGTCTGCCACGCATGGAGTGTGTTTCTGTAACTTGATGGGACATGAATTGTGGGACCATAGCTACAGCTCGCTCTCAGATACAACTTCCACAAAACCTGGCAGCAAATAGTGTAGTCCTCTTGTAAACTGCGCACTGTTTTAGAATTCCAGGAGTTTGATTGTTTAGTAGCAGTCTTGAATGGCTCAGCCTTACATCTGTAAAACTGGTTTTCCCCAGAGAAGTTAAATAATCATAGTAAAAATGTAATTAAAAGTTATTTGCACTGGTGATGGATTGACCAGATGTACTGTGGTCACATTTTTATTAATATTACAGAAGTAGATTTAATTTAAACATTTCATATATCCTGCAAAGTCTAGTTTTTTCAATCTTTAGATTATATATTTTATCATTCAACTCACACAAAGCAAATAGTGAAGTATTTTGATTGTGATCCATGGGCACACCTCTGAGGTAAATGTTGTATTTTTTGGTCCCATGTCATACAGTCTCATTTTTGGTCGACCCATACAGTACATTAAGCAGGTATTGGTGATCCTAATGCCTAAATTCTAAATAAATTAAACATTTTAATAATATTTCTGTTTCCGTCTGGTTGTTTATCTCTGTTTATTAATTTCTTGATTATTCTTTGCTGAAATCCAAAATCTCTCCAACCTCACATTTCTTACTATCTTTACAAATGTTATAAATTTATTTCAAAAAGTACTTGGCTAGAAAGTGGAACTATTTTTTTATTATTTGCAAATAAAATGTAACAATTTTCTGCAGATTAAATTGTGTTGGTAATTATTCTTCGGTGCATTGGGATGCTTGTCCATGGACTTCTGAATGTGTTTCACTTTGCACAACCCACACTTGCCAAGTATTAATCATATAGCTGCTGGCACCAACACATGCATCGCATATGTTACTGTGATTACCATCAGAAACAGCTGCTTAAAGGTGCAATCTGTGACATTTGCTTGCCAATCGCAAAAACTAAGAAGCAAACCATATCATAATCATAATCATCATAATCATTCATAATCATACTTTTATTAGCCAAGTATGTTTTGTAACATACGAGGAATTTGATTTGCCATACAGTCACACCAATAAAAAGCAACAAAACACACAAAATACATTTTAACATAAACATCCACCACAGTGACTCCTCCACATTCCTCACTGTGATGGAAGGCAAAAAAAAAGTTCAATCTCCTCCCTTCTTTGTCCTCCTGCGGTGAGGGGCCTCGAGCCTTCCGTTGACAGGACGATCTTGGCTCCTGTAGCCGGCGGCCAGGCCCTCCGCATCCGGGCGATCAAGCTCCCGCATCGGGGGGATCTCAGCTCCCCCGCGCCGGGTGATCGGACCCCGAGTCGGAGCTAGTCAAACCTCTTGTGACTTTGGAGCTTCCCGACATCAGTCTCTACCCGAGATGGCGAGCTCCTCGATGGTGAAATCCGCAGGCCGTGGTTGGAGCGTCGATCCCGGGCACGGGATCGCAGGCTCCGATGGTAAGTCCACGGCCCCGCGGTGGGGCTCAAAGTCAGTCTCGTGCAAGGTCGTCAGCTCCATGGTGTTAGGTAAAAAGATGTCCCGAAAACAATTGCATCTCCGGTACGGCAAGAGATTGAAAAAAGTTTATCCCGCAGCACATTATTCATGCTTTGTATCGCATGGAAATGATTACTCAACTTTTATCCTCACTTCCAATAAGCCTCCTTGGCAGCAGTCCTGTGGCAAATGAAGCTGGGAAAGTAAGCTTTAATGCAAGAGTTTGTGTAAAAACGAATTGATTGATTTAGCAAGGCTGCCCAATTTTGTTGTTTTCTTTGGGTCATTCAATTGAGCATTAGCTCTACATGCAGCATGTGTTTAGTATACCATATAAGGCTAAAATCCAGTTTTTAAGAAAGCAGTCTAGAACTTGCCAGGTTAACCATAGTTGGATCACTTCCATGTGCATTTTAAGCCCTTAAAAGTATTTATATTTATTTTGAATACCAAGTATCCCTATATCAAATTCAATGTTTGAAATTATGTACTGTATTTATTATAATCATAATAATACTTTATTAGCCAAGTATGTGTGTCAATGCCAAATTGTTTACTTTTCCAGGTTTTGAACCCTATATTCATCTTAGCAAGGTCAGAGTCAGTATAAAATTCTGTCCTATTTTGATAGTCTTGCTCGAAGGATCATCAACAAAGTTATTAATTAACTCATTACATCATGTTTTAACAATACCTAAATTCTTTCTTGGTTTCTTGACATCCAGATCTTGAAAACTAACTTGAAAGTGGAATATTACTGTAAACCTGATTTGCCCTATTCACATGAAGATTAAAGTCCGGTATGGTAACTCCATCAGCCTTGGTACTTTCAGCTCTCATTTCCTGATTTATGCAATGCTCCACACACACCAACTGCAACTACCGGAGAGCCAACATCATCCCAACTAATTCAGCAGCTTCATGTTCTCACCCAATGCCTTTCTCCACAGGGAGCATCACAGGAGATGCTGCCTGTCCCACTGAGTCACTCCAGCATTTTGTGTCTATCTTCGATTTAAACCAGCATGTGCAGTTCTTTCCTACACCTTCCTCCACACTCTGCCTTTATCAAGGTTCACCCAAACACTAAATAAATGCTTCCTGGCTCACTTCCACTTTTCCTTCCTCTCTGTAAAATGTCTCGGACTATTATTTCTCAAACTTGCTCAATCTCCTTCTGACTATCTGTTAAGGCAATTGGATTCAAATTTATCTATGCTATTAATTCACCTATGGAGCCAGGTACAATTATAATGTTTAAATTACATTTAGACAGCTCATAGAGAGGAAAGGTTTGGAAGAATACAGGCCAAATGAAGGCAAATGAGACTAACTCATGTTGACGACTTAGTTGTTATGGATAGGTTGAGCAAAAGGGCTTGTTTCCATGCTGTGTGATTCTATGATTTTACTTCGGAGTCACGTGAGTGACTACATGAAGAAGAACCCTGTCCAGCCGCACGCTCGTCATTACGTCAGACGCATGGCGCAGCGACAGTTGGAGTAGCAGAACTCCTCCAGCGGTAAGTTTAAAAAACCTCGAGGTAAGTGCTAAACTTAATTTGGAGGTTGTTTTCTGTAGATACGCTTGGTTTCACAGCACTAGCACCAAAATGCAGAAAGCTACGAAGGTGAAGGGGAGGCGACCCGCTAGCAAACGTTTGGAAGACCGCGGGAGTGCGGGTAGCGGGTGCCCGCCTAGCTCACCTATATCATCGTTAACAGGGGGGTTAACGACTACATCGTTAACGACTGCAGTAACATCGTAACATCGTTAACGACTGCAGACGCGTTGCCTGTGAGCAGCGTCTCCGCACCGGTGGGGCGTAAAGCCACTTCGAAGTCTGCTGGGCCCATTGACTCAGTCGGGCCAGGAGGAGTCCGTTTCTAAATGGCTAAATGAAATCGAGGTCCTGTTCGAAAGGATACTCGCAAAGGATGCACTCCGGGAGTACGAGTGGTGTCCGAGCCGGGCTGATGGAGAACCTGTGCCAGCAGCGCCTGCAATAGGGCTGCATGATCGCTCCCTCATGGAGAAGGAGAGCTTGACGGGTCAGGGGTATACTGACGCCGAACCAGTGGGTGAACAGAGCCCAGGGGGTGAAGGGCATGAGGTTACAATACCTGATTTGGCTGCAAAATTTGCCATTCCCCCAGAGCAAGAGCGGAACTCGCTATCAAAACATGGAGAGGACCGGGGTTCTGGGGGGACACGATTTCTTTGGCAGCCGCACACACACATGCGCGAGGCCTCAATCCAGCGGTAAATGCAACTCAACTCTGCCTGTCTCGCTGGGTTAACTACAGCCCTGACTTGACTGACGGGACACCAGCGCTGCTTCTCCACGCTGCCCATATTTCCCGCAAGCCCAGGCAGGTTAACCAGGCAGAGTTGAGCTGGGTTTACGCTGCTTGTCTGCGCAGGCTGTGGGCCTGGGGGTACAGCTCTCGTCTGACTCCCGACCTCTCTGTCCACCCGTGGAGGGGGGGGGGGGGGTACTTGGGTGGGGTCGGGACAGCACCGGAGACCCGGCCGGTCGATCCTGGCTGTGGATGACGCACAGGTCTGTGCCACGTCACCCTCCTCCAATCACCGCACTCTATCCTCAGTCCCACCCCCCCCCCCACTCCTCCCTCCTCCAATCATCGCGCTTAAGCATCATGTCCCGCCCCCATTGCCTGCTGACCGACGTCTCTCTCGTCCAATCGGCGCCCTCGATCAGCAGTCCCACCTCCACTGTCTCACGGAAAGCGGAAATTTTAAAATCTGGTTTACAAAAACTTGGGAGGGATGTCCCCCACGTCTCAAAACATGGGGGGACATGTCCCCTCTGGCCTCCCCATGTTTTCCGCCCCTACCCAGAAGCAGGAGAGCCATTGGGGGAGCAGTTGGCCACAAGCATAAATTATTTGCTCTCCCATCAGCTCCTCCAAGAGCTGGTACTGGATGATACTATAAAGAAGTACGAAACCCCGGATGACTGTGCCTTATTGAAGGTGCTGGTGGTGAACCATGTTATATGGGGACAAATGGGGATTGCAGTTTGGGCACAAGAGCTAAAACTCCAGCGGGTGCTGAAATCGCTTGCTGCAGGTATTACTGCGTTCGCCAGAACGGTGGACGAGGGGCACCTATCAGAAGCACATCAGGATGCTTTGGGGCTTCTGTGCAATGCACATTTTGAGTTGAACTGCTTAAGAAAGAGTGTCATATGCCCAAATATTCTCCCGAAGTTTGCATAGTTCTGTAAGCCTAGCAATGTACAGTTGCCTAATCTGCTATTTGAGGAGGACCTCGTAAAGCAAGTTAAAGAACTTGATGATGAGGCAAAAACTGTGGAGTTAATAAAAGTGCCGACGAGCAGCAAAATGGGTCGGAGGCAATTCCCCTATCGACGGGGTGCAATGACTGGGGCTGGTGAAGGGACGAGCCGTTCATTCCCGAACATACAATGCTGGCAGCCTGCCACAGCCACATGGGGAAGGATGAATTTTCCCACGAGGAACACGGGGCAACAAGTGCAGGTCAGTGGTTTTGCTCCTGATAGAATCAAATTAAGTGGGAACGATGTTCAAGTTGGGGGCAGGTTACACTTGTTCCTAAAAGAATGGCAGGAGATAACATCAGATCCGTTTGTGCTGTGCAGTATAGAAGGGTTTTGAATTGAATTCTACCCTAATTTGTGTCCACCCACTCAGCATGTTCCAAGTAGGACACTCATTTTCTCACATGAAGAGAATATGCAGATACAGGCAGAACTTGAGGAATTATGCAGTAAAGGGGTGATTGAGAAGTCGGTTCGTCAACTCCACCAGTTTGTGTCAAATATATTTCCTAGGTCTAAAAAGGATGGGGGATGTAGAATCATTTTGGACCTGACAAGCCTTAACCCTTTTGTACAGTATAGACACTTCAAAATGGAGACTTTTCTGACAGCTAAGCTGATTTCCAAAGGGTGTTATATGGTAAGCATAGATCTTAAAGATACATATTACTCAGTATCTGTTCATTGCGATGATAAGAGATATTTTAAGTTTAGGTGGATGAGTCAGATATGCCAATTCAAAGCACTGCCTAATGGATTAACCTCAGCTCCTAGATTATTTACCAAATTATTGAAACCTGTTCTAGGACTACTCCGAGCTCAGGGTCATTCATCTAAATGGCCTACTTAGATGACATCTTAATTGTAGGAACGACTCGGGATGCAGCTGAATCATCTGTTTCAGTTGTTAAACTCACTTTTGAGCAATTGGGGTTCATCATTCATCCAGATAAATCCAAATTAACACCAGTCAAAATTATTGATTACTTGGGCTTCACCATTAACTCAGACCACATGCTAGTGATTCTGCCCAGTGATAAAAGGCAGCAGTTAATTGAAGGCTGTATCAAGCTCCTTGGTGACCAACGACCTTCAAATAGACAGGTGGCCAGTTGATTGGTAAGTTGATGGCTGGTTTTCCAGCTGTGCAGTTTGGACCTCTGCATTATTAACAATTACAACAAGCAAAAGAACAGGCACTGAGGACACATGCAGGTCATTTTGACAGGCCCATGGGATTACCAGCTGAATCCATTTCAGAAATACAATGGTGGATCACAAATGTCTCAAGTAGTTCCAGGGAAGTTTTGGTTGAACCACCTTCCATAGGTTTACAGACTGATGTTAGTGCTCTAGGTTGGGGTGCTACCGATATATCTTCCAGTTGTGGAGGCAGATGGAATAGTGATGAGACATCCCTTCTGCAATTGCGAGGGATCAATTATTTAGAGCTTTTGGGAACCTTTTATGGGCTTAAAGCTTATTGCTCTACCAAGAGTCACTTGCATGTGCAGGTTCAAATTGACAACACTACAGCAGTGGCATATGTTAATCACATGGGTGGAGTTAAGTCGGAATCTTGTGATAGATTGGCTAATCATATCTGGAGCTGGTGCATTGACAAAAACATTTGGTTTTCAGCGATCTACTTACCAGGTAGAATCAACATAGTGGCAGACACAAGGTCAGGCCAATTCAATGACAACATAGAATGGATGTTGAATCAGGACATATTTAATGATGTTAAAGAAGGAACTGCAGATGCTGGAGAATCGAGGGTACACAAAAGGCTGGAGAAACTCAGCGGGTGCAGCAGCATTTAAGGAGCGAAGGATGGTCTGAAGAAGGGTCTCGACCCGAAACGTCGCCTATCTCCTTCGCTCCTTAGATGCTGCTGCACACGCTGAGTTTCTCCAGCCTTTTGTGTAGCCAATATTTAATGATGTTGTTGCTCAATACGGAATGCCAGATATTGATTTGTTTGCATCTAGACGAAACCACCAGTTGCCTAAATACGTCTCATGGGAACCAGATTCTGGGGCAGCAGCGGTTGATGCATTCTCGCTGCATAGGGGCGGAATGTTTTTATATGCATTTCCTCCATTCTGTCTCATCAGTGGATGCCTGCAAAAAAAAAATCAAGCCGGACTCCGCTTCAGGAGTATTGGTAGTACCAGACTGGCCTACTCAGCCATGGTTCCCTCTCGTTTTGCAGATGGCTATTCAGCCTCGTACGATTGTTCCCAAACATAAAAACCTACTGGTGAACCCGGTAACTGGTGATCAACATCCTTTACATGATCGTATTGATCTGTTAATTTGCAGATTCTAAGAAGGTCATACCTGGGGAGAGGACTGTCCAATCGCACCGTGGATGTTATCACATCGGCCTGAAGGAATAGTACTCAGGAGCAGTACATCTCCTCGATAAGAAAGTCGGAGGTGTTCTGCTTACGGCAGAAGATTTCATATCAAACTGCTGGCATCCCAGACGTGCTGGAGTTCTTGTTAACTCTCTATTTCGATCATGTTAAGCTATAGTGCGATCAATATAGCCAGAAGTGCTCTGTCCTCATATTTACCAATGGAATCAGAATTATATTCTGTGGGGACACATCCTCTAGTTTCTAGATTTATGAAGGGAGTTTTAATTCCAATCCTCCTAGGCCCAGGTATTCAGTTATCTGGAATGTAAGCAAGGTTCTTATGCTCCTTTGTCAGTGAACTCCTGTCACAGCCCTGTCTTTGCCCACACTCACCACGAAGGTAGTCATGCTTATGGCATTGGTTTCAGCGCAACGTGTGCAGACATTACAGAGGCTGAGACTAGATATGATGGATGTATCAGCAGATGCCATTACTTTTTATATCTATGACTTGCTCAAGCAGAGAAGAATAGTAAGATTGAACGAGAACTTACCAGTTCGAAGGTTGATCTTTATTTCATGAGGAGTCGAAGTGAGGGATTTCGTGAAGAGCCCGCCGGCGCGCATGCTCGACATACTTCAAAGTAGCGGCGTGGAATCACAGAACCAACAATAGAAATGACTTCGCATAGTATGATTGAATTGACTAAGATTACCAGATGAAGGTGATTGAGGGTTGGGCGAGGAGGGCACGAAATCCCTCACTTCGACTCCTCATGAAATAAAGATCAACCTTCGAACTGGTAAGTTCTCGTTCAATCTTACTATTTCATTTCGGAGTCACGTGAGTGACTTCGTGAAGACTTCAAAGCTTCTGTGATTACACGCCCTGGACCACGTCCATGCTGACACACCACTACCAGGGATGGATGGGAGGAACAAACTGGCTCAATAGCTCATACTGCAAAACAAAAGCATATTTATTAATAACAAATCAAAAACCCCTCATGCGGGGACATCTCCACGTTCTTGACCTGCATTCAGCACGGCTTCTGCGAACTGTAGAGGAGCAGCAACAGGCTTGTTATAAAAACGCTGGAACACAGCTTCATTCGCCCATCCTGCTGTGGCGAGAATTTGGTCCATGGGCACCTCCATGACCCTCGCCGCTGACGTCGATGCAGCCCTGGTGGAATGAGACTTGAACACATTAGTGTCGATACCTGACTTACCCAAGACGACTCGAAGCCACCTGGATATCGTCTGGACTGTCACTCGATGATGAGGTCTCTTATGAGTGACAAGCAGGTATCTCTCCATTCCTCTGATGCGTGCCGTCACCTTGACATAGTGGCGGATATGTGAGGCTAAACATAGCCTAGCATCTGCGGGGTATGCCGGGAACTTCAGCTGCAGCCCTGTGCACCCAGGTCTATGCTGCTTTAGTAGCTCGTCAACGAAAAAGACTACTTCTGTAGGGGTAGATGTCATTCTGTCGACACGCAGTTTGTGTAGTGTCTGTACCCTCTGAGCTGAAGTCAGCGCTAGTAACATCACCAGCTTCATGGTGAGTTGGTCCAGTTGGAGCCCTTCCATGGGAGACCACGTCCTGAGCAGGGTTAATACGTCCCTGACATCCCAGGTGATATTATAGCGTGGTGTAGGCGGATTCATATTGAATATACCCCGCATGAGTCTGGACACTAGCCTGTTGGATCCTACCCCAATCTTGAGGTAGAATGATAGCGCACTTCTGGCGCTGTTGATGGCACTGTAACTTAAGTGTTCATCATGGTGCAACCCCGCGAGGAATTCCAGGACGTCGGTTATTGTCACGTCATCGTACGTGATGCGAGAGCGGCTGCAGTAGGCTTCCCACTTCTTAATATGCGAGCGGTATCTTCGCCTTGTGGACTCTCGACACGACGCCCCGATGGTATCCATGGTCCGAGCCGAGAGGCCGTATTGGACTAACGGCCTGTTCAGAACCTGCAAGCCAACAAATTTAAATAGCCATGGCAGGGATGTGGCTCCCCTGACACAGGGTGAGTAACCAATTGTGGGCAACCCTTCAAAAGGACCCAAGGTTCGTTGAGCATGTCAAAGACCACCGGATACCAAGGCTGTGTGGGCCAGTCGGGTATAATAAGGATGCCCTTGGCAGCATCTGCCTGAATCTTTCGCAATACCCGACTGATGAGGCAAAACGGAGGGAAGGCATAGAAAACCCAATTCCCCCAGTCCAGCGAGAATGCATCTAGCGCTATTGCCCCAGGATCTGGTTCCCATGAAACGTAGGCTGGTACCTGATGGTTCAACCGTGACGCAAAAAGGTCAATGTCCGGTTTACCAAATTTGGCTGTGACTTTAGCAAAAATCTCAGGATGCAACATCCATTCAATGTTGTCATTAAATTTGCGTGACCTGGTGTCCGCCACAGTATTAAGCTCACCTGGCAAATAGGTAGCTGAAATCCAAATGTCTCTTTGAATACACCAGAGCCAAATTGAGTTAGCCAATTTGTCACACGAAACTGACCTGGTACCACCCATATGGTTTAAATATGCCACAGCTGTGGTGTTGTCTATTTGGAGACGGACGTGTGCTCCAACAAGCTTGGAACAATATGCACGAAGTCCGTGGAATGCTGCCAGCAACTCCAAATAGTTAATCCCTTGAGTCAACAACATCGATGCCTCAAGGGTGTCCCATCTACCCCCACAACTAGAGCAATTATCAGTAGCTCCCCAGCCATTGGAGCTTGCATCAGTCTGTAAATATACCACCGGATTAGCCTCCCTGACAGGCTTAAATGAGTTGCTAATGTGACACACCCACCATTGCAACTCAGTTATCGCTTCGGACGGCAGCTGCATAGATCGATCGTAATGACCAGCGTTCCATTTTAACGCAGTAATTTTAGCTCTTTGCAAATTCTGATAATGCAAAGGTCCATATCGTGCTGCCGGAAACAAAGCCACTAACTTGCCAATTACTGTGGCTGTATGCCGAATCGATGGTATATTGGTGCCAATTAAATCTCTGCACACCTTAGTGACTTCCTCAATTTTGTTAATTGGTATAGTTATCCTCATGCTCATTGAGTTCACCGTGAACCCTAGGTAATTAATTACCTGGGCAGGGCAGAACTTTGATTTCTCTGGATGGACAATGAATCCTAATTGTTGAAATATATTGACAGCAGCTGCAACACCCTGTTCAGCCAATTGCAGGGTGTGGCCCACAATAAAGACATCATCTAAATAGGCCATAACTATATGATGTCGTTGTCTCAAATAAGCCATGATTGGCTTCACCAATTTAGTGAACAATCTAGGGGCTGTAGTAAGCCCATTAGGCAAAGCCTTATACTGCCAAAGTTGCCCCATCCAGATAAATTTCAAAAACCTTCTATCATCTTTCTGGATGGATACTGAATAATATGCATCCCTCAAATCAATGCATGCCATAAAGCAGCCATGAGAAATCAATGATTTGGCTGTTTCAAACGTATCCATTTTAAAATGAGTATATGTTACAAACGTATTCAAACGGGTTAGATCAATAATGACACGACAGCCTCCATCCTTCTTAGGTCTAGTAAATATGTTCGAAACAAATTCAATTGGCTCATGCACTGTTTTCTCAATCACACCCTTCTGTTCCAAACTTAAAATTTCCTTGTAACCTGCTGCCTGTTCTGCAGCAGACAATTTGAACGTACGACCAGGCATGTGCTGGGATGGAGGAATGTCGCCATTAATAAACTCAATTTTATGCCCCTGAATATTCCGCAACACATACTCATCACCAGTAAAATTACCCCATGCATCCAAAAACAACCGTAAACGACCACCAACATGGGAAGTTAAACAGAGAGAAAAGAGAGAACCAGACCCCCTCACCTCCGTGGTTACCGGCGGTCCTTGACACGTGTGGGTGGCCGTGGAGGTGCTGGGTTGGCTTGAGGGCGCGGCGTCTTCGATTTCCAAAAAGGTCTCTGCCGACCCTGTCCTAAAAAAGACCCTTGGTGCTGGTTCTGGTGTTGTTGTCGTTGTGGAGCTAGAGGGTGAGTCCTCGTCGAGGCACTGGCCGACCCTCGTGAGCGAATGTATGGAGCTTTTGAGCCGGACGGTGTGGGGGCACTCTTAGAGCGCATGATCCCCACCGTTTTGGCTTGTTCGTCAAGCTCTTTGACTCTCTTCGAGAGGTCCTCACCAAAGAGCTGACGGGGCGGCGGCGGCGGCGGTGGTTTGCACAATCCTGCAAACTTCGGGTTGAGTGCTGGGCGGATGCTGTTTTTGCGAAACCCGTTGATTTCGTGCTGGGTCGCGCACAATAAGGCCAGAGCATCTTCCTGGTCCAAATTCAGCTCGTCCTCGTCCACCGACCGCGCAAAGGCGGTAATACCGGCCGTGAGGAGTTTCAGGATCCGCTGCAATTGTAGCTCTTGTTGACGGATAGCCGCACTGATGTTGCCCCATATTGGCGTATTGACCACAGGCACGTTGAGGGAGTTGCAGTTTGATGGAGCCTTGTGACGGCTCATAGCCTGGATGAGGACTTCTTCCTGCAGCACCTGATTATTAAGAAAGTCCACTGTGGCTGCCAGCTTTGAATTGAGAGGAAGACCAGCCGTATGTGGGGCCGCGAATTTGGTCGCCACATCCAAAAGTTCCTCCGCTGGCACCTCCACCGGAGGTGGTACGGGATCCACCAGAACCTCCTCCTCGTGCTGCTCCAGGCTGATAGTAGATGTTGGTGAAGACGCCCTGTGCCTGTTGCTGCCCTGCTGTTGTTGACGTTGAAGCAGGAGCTCCAGCAGCCGCTCCATACGGTCAATACGCCCTTCACCCTGAACACTCAGGTGGTCGGAGTCCTCCGGCTCTGAAAAGAAAACCGGGCTCCTGTCATCGGCCCGCACCTCGTCGAGGCCCTGCCGGTGCCGGTAGTTGTCGCTAACAGCCGCCGAGGCGAAACTGCGCGATTCCTGCGCGGGCGTGTTCAATCGCCTCCGTTTAGCGAGAGCTGAAGCCGCTGCCACTAAGGGCACATGCGGCGAAGTGTCGGCCCCAGCCGAAGCATGGCTGCCTGGGGCCCGCGCAGTCTTGCCGGCTGCCCACATCGTGGACGTTGCCGACGCATGGTGCCGCCCACCCATCCATGGGGGGCTCGGCGACCGCGACGAGACCCGACTCAACCGACCCATCCCGGCGTCGAGAGTCGGGGTGTGCCGGCTGGACCTCACAGCCGCCCCGGGTCTCGCCCTGGAACCTGACCGCTCCTCCGCGACAGGCAATGCCTTAGCCCTAACAGGGTTAGGCTTCTGGGCTCCTCCCCTCCCCCTTCTCGGAGGGCTGAGTGGAACAGACCGTGCAACGGCACGCGCCCTGCTCGAGGTCGCCAGCGAGCCCGCTGACAACCTGACTGCCATGGCAGGGTCCCCCTGCTCTGGCGGCACACCACACTCCTCCTCGTCGAACTCCTCCGAGCTGTGGTGTGCTGGCGGATCTGGACCTGTGAACACAGGGCTTACCCACATCTCCGCCTGAGTCCCGGCCTGCGCTGCAGGTACTGCCGATGGTAAAGGCCCCGGAACTGTTGACCGGCGAACTCGTCCTGACGTCCTCCGGCCCTTCGAACTCCCATCCATGTCCTTGCTGCAAGACATAATCAGACAACAAGGACCACCAACTAAAGGTGGAATACTCACCTCCGTGGCCCCTTATGAAGGGCTGGCGAGGAGCGCGCTCCACCGCCAGCCGTCGCAGCAACGCATTACGACGATATGTCGAGCATGCGCGCCGGCGGGCTCTTCACGAAGTCACTCACGTGACTCCGAAATGAAATAGGGGTGACAAGGTGTAAGATTATATTTTCAGCATACCCCACGGATTCCCGCCTGTGTGTAGTGTCATGTCTGTTATATTTCATTTCGGAGTCACGTGAGTGACTTCGTGAAGAGCCCGCCGGCGCGCATGCTCGACATATCGTCGTATCGCGTTGCTGCGACGGCTGGCGGTGGAGCGCGCTCCTCGCCAGCCCTTCATAAGGGAACCACTGAGGTAAGTATCATACCTTAAGTTGGTGGTTCTTGTTGTGTTTTGTTTTCACAGCAAGGACATGGATGGGAGCTTTAAAGGCCGGAGAACGTCTGGACGAGGTCGCCGGTCAACAGTCCCGGAACCAGTGATATCGGCGGTACCTGCAGCGCAGGCCGGGACAGGGGCGGAAATGTCGGTGAGCCCTGTGTTTACAAGTCCGGATCCGCCAGCACACCACAGCTCGGAGGAGTTCGACGAGGAGGAGTGTGGTGTGCCGCCAGAGCAGGAGGATCCTGCCATGGCAGTCAGGTCGTCAGCAGGCTTGCTGGCGGCCTCGAGCAGAAGGGTGCGTGCGGCTGCACGTCCCTTTTCACCCAGCCCTCCGAGGAGGGGAAGGGCAGGAGCCCGGAAGTCTAACCCTGTTGGGGCTAAGGCTTTACCAGCCGCCGAGGAGCGGTCAGGTTCCAGGGCGGGACCCGGGGCGGCTGTGAGGTCCAGTCGACGCCCCCCAACTCTCGACGCCGGGACGGGTCGGTTGGGTCGGGTCTCGTCGCGGTCGCCGAGCCCCCCATGGATGGGTGGGCGAGACCATGCGTCGGCGAGGTCCACGACGTGGGCTGCCGGCAAGCCTGCGCGGGCATCGGGTATCCAGGCTGCGGCTGGTGCCGACATCACGCCGCAAGTGTCCTTAGTGGCAGCGGCGTCCGCTCCCGCTAAACGGAGGCGGTTGAACACGCCCACGCAGGAATCGCGCAGTTTCGCTTCGGCGGCTGCTAGCGATGACTACCGGCACCGGGTGGGCCTCGATGAGGTGCGGGCCGATGATAGGGGCCCCGGCCATTTTTCAGAGCCGGAGGACTCCGACCACCTGAGTGTTCAGGGTGAAGGGCGTATTGACCGGATGGAGCGGCTGCTGGAGCTCCTGCTTCACGGTCAACAGCAGCAAGCGTCCAGCAGCGACAGGCACAGGGCTGTTTCACCAACTTCCACCATCAGCCTGGAGCAGCAGGAAGAGGAGGTTTTGGTCGATCCCATCCCACCTCCGTCCGATTTACCAGCGGAGGGCCTTCTCGATGTGGCCACTAAGTTCGCGGCCCCACACACGTCTGGGCTTCCCCTCAACTCGAAATTGGCAGCCACAGTGGACTTCCTCAACAACCATCAGCTCCAGGAGGGCAACATCAGTGCGGCTATCCGTCAACAGGAGCTGAAAATTCAGCGGATCCTGAAGCTCCTCACGGCCGGTATTACTGCCTTTGTGCGGTCGGTTGATGGGGATGACTTCAATTTGGACCAGGAGGATGCTCTGGCTCTATTGTGCGCAACTCAAAATGAAATCAATGGGTTCCGCAAAAGTAGCATCCGCCCGGCGCTCAACCCTAAGTTTGCAGGGTTGTGCAAACCGCCGCCGCCGCCGCCCCGTCAGCTCTTTGGCGAGGATCTCTCTCAGAGGGTCAAACAGCTTGACGAACAAGCCAAAACGGTGGGACTCATGTGCCCTCACAGTGCCCCCACGCCGTCGGGCTCGAAAGCTCCGCTTGTTCGACCACGAGGGTCTGCCAGCACCTCTACGAGGACCTACCCTCCAGCTCCACCCCGTTACCAACCGCCCCAGCACCAGGGGGCTTTTTTAGGACAAGGTCAGCAGAAACCATGGTGGAAGATGAGGACGCCGCGCCCTCAAGCCAACCCAGCACCTCCACGTCCACCCACACGTGTCAAGGACCGCCGGTAACCACGGAGGTGAGGCGGTCTAGTTCTCTCTTTTCTCTTTGTCTAACCTCACATGTTGGTGGGCGCCTTCGGTTCTTTTTGGCTGCATCGGGTGATATTACTGGTGATGAGTATGTGTTACGAAATGTTCAGGGTCATAGCATTGAGTTTCTTAATGGGGACATTCCTCCATCCCAGCACAGGCCTGGTCGAACATTTAAATTGTCTGCTGCAGAACAGGCAGCAGGCTATAAGGAAATTTTGAGGCTAGAACAGAAGGGAGTGATAGAGAAAACGGTTCATGAGCCCGTGGAATTTGTTTCCAATATATTCACTCGACCAAAGAAGGATGGAGGCTGTCGAGTCATCATTGACCTGACTAGTTTAAATACTTTTGTAACATATACTCATTTCAAAATGGACACTTTTGAAACGGCCAAATCATTGATTTCACATGGTTGCTTTATGGCATGCATTGATTTACAAGATGCGTACTATACTGTATCCATTCAAAAATATTATAGGAGGTTTCTGAAATTTATCTGGATGGGTCAACTCTGGCAATATAGGGCTTTGCCCAATGGGCTTACCACAGCCCCTCGATTATTCACTAAATTGGTGAAGCCAATTATGGCCTATTTACGACAACGACATCATATAGTAATGGCCTATTTAGATGATATCTTAATTGTGGGCCACACCCTGGAATTGGCTCAACAGGGTGTTGCAGCTGCAGTCAATTTATTTCAGCAGCTGGGGTTCATTGTCCATCCAGCCAAATCAAAGTTCTGCCCCTCCCAGGTAATTCATTATCTGGGGTTTACGGTGGACTCTATTCGCATGAGGGTCACCATACCACCTAATAAGGTTGAGGAGGTCACCCAGGTGTGTCAAGGTTTAATCACCGCTGGTATACCATCGATTCGTCATACAGCTACAGTAATTGGCAAACTTGTAGCTTTGTTTCCGGCAGCCCGATATGGGCCTTTGCATTATCAGAATTTGCAAAGGGCCAAGATCGCTGCGTTAAGACAGCACGCTGGTCATTATGATCGACCAATGCAGCTGCCGCCTGAAGCAAAGGATGAGTTACGATGGTGGGTTGCCACATTAGTAACTCGTTTAAGCCTATTATTGAGGCTAATCCGGTGGTATACTTGCAAACTGATGCAAGCTCTTATGGCTGGGGAGCTACGGATCATTCCTCTAGTTGCGGAGGCAGATGGGATACCCTTAAGGCTACTATGTTGTTGTCACATGGGATCAACTATTTGGAGCTACTTGCAGCATTCCACGGACTTCGTGCTTATTGTTCCAAGGTTTTTGGGGCACATGTCCGTCTCCAAATAGACAACACCACAGCGGTGGCATATTTAAACCATATGGGCAGTACCAGGTCAGTTTCGTGTGATAAATTGGCTAACTCAATTTGGCTCTGGTGTGTTCAGAGAGACATTTGGATTTCAGCTACCTATTTGCCAGGTGAGCTTAATACTGTGGCGGACACCAGGTCACGCAATTTCAATGACAATATTGAATGGATGTTGCATCCTGAAATTTATGCCAAAATCACAGCCAAATTTGGGAAACCGGATATTGACCTTTTTGAGTCCCGGTTGAACCATCAGGTACCAACCTACGTTTCGTGGGAACCAGATCCTGGGGCTATGGCGCTAGATGCATTCTCGCTGGACTGGGGGAATTGGTTTTTCTATGCATTCCCCCCGCTTTGCCTCATCAGTCGGGTATTACGAAAGATTCAGATGGATGCAGCTAAGGGCATCCTTATTATACCTGACTGGCCTACACAGCCGTGGTATCCGGTGGTCTTTGACATGCTCAGTGAGCCTTGGGTCCTTTTGAAGGGTTGCCCAGAATTAGTTACTCACCCTGTCTCAGGGGAGCCACATCCCTGCCATGGCTATTTAAATTTGTTGGCTTGCAGGTTTTGAACAGGCCGTTAGCCCAATACGGCCTCTCAACTCGGACCATGGATACCATTGCGGCGTCGTGCCGAGAGTCAACAAGGCGAAGATACCGCTCACACATCAAGAAGTGGGAAGCCTTCTGCAGCCGCTCTCGCATCACGTATGATGCCGTGACTATAACCGACGTCCTGGAATTCCTCGCGGGGTTGCACCATGATGAACACTTAAGTTACAGTGCCATCAACAGCGCCAGGAGCGCGCTGTCGTTCTACCTCAAGATTGAGGTGGGATCCAACAGGCTAGTGTCCAGGCTAATGCGGGGTATATTCAATATGAATCCGCCTACACCACGCTACTATATCACCTGGGATGTCAGGGACATTTTAACCCTGCTCAGGACGTGGTCCCCCATGGAAGGGCTCCAGCTGGACAAACTCACCATGAAGCTGGTGATGTTACTAGCGCTGACTTCAGCACAGAGGGTACAGACACTCCATAAACTACGTGTCGACAGAATGATGTCTACCCCTACAGAAGTAGTCTTCTTCGTTGATGAGCTACTAAAGCAGCATAGACCTGGGTGCATCAGGGCTGCAGCTGAAGTTCCCGGCATACCCCGCAGATGCTAGGCTGTTTTTTGCCTCCCATATCCGTCACTACGTCAAGGTGACGGCATGCATCAGAGGAGAGATACCTGCTTGTCACTCATAAAAGACCTCATCATCGAGTGACAGTCCAGACGATATCCAGGTGTCTCCGGGTCGTCTTGGGTAAGTCAGGTATCGACACTAATGTGTTCACGTCTCATTCCACCAGGGCTGCATCGACGTTGGCGGCGAGGGTCATGGAGGTGCCCATGGACCATATTCTCGCCACAGCAGGATGGGCTAATGAAGCTGTGTTTCAGCAATTTTATAACAAGCCTGTTGCTGCTCCTCTACAGTTCGCGGAAGCCGTGCTGAATGCAGGTCGAGAACGTGGAGGTGTCCCCGCATGAGGGGTTTTTTCATTTGTTGTTAATAAATATGCTCTTGTTTTGCAGTATGAACTATTTGAGCAAGTTTGTTCCTCCCATCCATCCCTGCTAGTGGTGTGTCAGCATGGACGTGGTCCAGGGCGTGTAATCACAGAAGCTTTGAAGTCTTCGCGAAGTCACTCACGTGACTCCGAAATGAAATAGTAAGATTGAACGAGAACTTACCAGTTCGAAGGTTGATCGTTATTTCATGAGGAGTTGCGGTGAGGGATTTCGTGCCCTCCACGCCCAACCCTCAATCGCCTTCACCTGGTAATTTGGGTCTCTTTCATCCTACTATGCTAAGTCATTTCTGTTATTGGTTTCTGTGATTCCACACCGCTACTTTGAAGAATGTCGAGCATGCGCGCCGGCGGGCTCTTCACGAAATCCCTCACCGCGACTCCTCATGAAATAACGATCAACCTTCGAACTGGTAAGTTCTCGTTCAATCTTACTATTACATTGAGGCTACCAGAACCCTAAGAGGAGAGGCATCAGCATTATTTATTAGCCACAAAAAAACGCATAGAAAAGTGTTGGTTCAAACTATTTCAAGATGGCTAAAACAGGTGCCAGTTTACGCTGGCATTGACACTGACAAATTTAAATCTCATTCCACCAGGGCGGCATCAACTTCAGCGGCCAGGGCGATGGACGTCCCTGTAGACCATTTCCTCGTGGCCGCAGGATAGTCCAGTGAACTGACATTCCAAAAATCTTATCACAAGCCAATTGCCATATCGGGGGTATTTGCTGATTCTGTTTTAAGTTCAGTTTCATAGTTCCCATGGGATAGAAGGGGTTACTATTGTTTCTTTATAAATAAACCGTTTATTCGTTTCAAGCAATGTTATGTTTGATGCATTAGTGATTAATTTCTTATTGTGAGTCAATCAATGCAGTGAGACGCTGGGATTTGAATCTGCGGCATGAAATCACAGAGCTTTGAAATCTTCACGTAGTCACTCACGTGACTCCGAAGTAAAATAGTAAGATTAAACAAAAACTTGCCAGTTTGAAGTTTGATCATTATTTTATGAGGAGTTACGATGAGGGACTATGTGCCCTCCGCTCCAAGCCCTCATAAACATCATCTGGTAGTTCTAGTCTTCTCTCATCTTACTATTATACTTCAGTCATTATTACCTGTGATTTCACACTGCTGCTTTGAAGGTTGCTGCACGTGCGGCTGGACGGGGTTCTTCTTCACGTAGTCCCTCATCGTAACTCCTCATAAAATAACAATCAAACTTCCAACTGGTAAGCTCTCATTTAATCTTACTATTTTATTATGTAGATTTTGTTCATTTAAATTGCCTTTGCTTTAATATTTATTAGAATTTTCTCCTGTTTTCACTTCAGAAACTAATCTCCCAGTACATTTGTGATCTCTCTTCCTGCCTACAATGCATATTTATATTCAAATCATTATTCTGATACATATCTTTGACATTTCTCTTACTTTCTTTTGAATTTACTTATTTTAAAATCTTCTCATCCTCTTTCCAATTTCTTTCCCCAGTCCTTTTTATACTTCATGCCAATCTCTGCCAGTTGTCAGGACAACTATAGAACAGGTCTAATGAAAGTGGAGAGAGCGCCTGTACAATAGAGACAAGAGTGCAACATTTAAAGAAAGGAAGAACTTTGATTTATGTCATATGGATCCTACCGCACATAAACAATTTTGTTTCTACAGAGGAGATTAGCTTGTCTGGCATCATGTTCAGCACAGATTTTGTGGGCACTGTTCTATATGTTCTAAGTGCCTCCCTTGATCACAGAAACAGGCCCTTTAACACAACTTCATGTTGACCAACGGGATTAACAATGGTTATCATAATTGTAGGCTATGCCTGTTGATCCTTTGCATTGTGATGGCTTCTTTCTTTGTAAAGCTGGTGGGGCCTCTACCTACTTTAAAGTGTTTAGCAGTCCACTGGTGTATACTTTTCATTAGGACGGGGAGGGGGGAGAAAAATGAGGGGAAGGGTGTCCCCACAGCAATGCAATGGATTGTCGGGGAGCGGCCTTGTAGAGGCAAGTGCCTAGTGAGAAAAGTGCGAGTCTTTGGCTCAAGAGTCTTCGGCGAGGAGGCTGAGGGAGGAGATTATGGAGAGGGTGAGACGCATTGAAGATATGACGGGTAAGCTGACTCGGGGTGATGCTTGCAGGATGTGGGAGGTCAGGGACACTGCTGGTGCCTCTGGCTGCTACAACTGTGGAAAGTGTGTCAAGGTTCAGCTCCTGAAGGACCGTGTTGGGGCACTGGAGAGGCAACTGGATGACCTCTGGATCATCCGGGAAAATGCAAGTTTCCTGGACAGGACCTACAGTGAGATTGTTTCACCGAAGAGAGAAGGGTGACGATGAGGAAGGTTAGGAAGCTTGGATTACTGGAGACCACAGGGGATGTACCTCTTGAAAACAGGTTCACCCTCTTGGAAGCTGTCGGGACAGAAGACACTGCCATTCTGAGCGACGGACAGGTCTGCAAGTCGAAACGTGGTGCTGAAGCAAAGTCAAAGAGACAGACGAAGGGCAGAGCCGTGGTAGTAATCTACGTGGTAGGACTCCATAGTGAGAGGTACAGACAGGGGTTTCAGCGGCAATAGGCGGGATTCAAGGATGGTGCGTTGCCTCCCTGGTGCCAGGGTCCAGGACGTCACGGACTGATTACAGAGCATTCTCAAGTGTGAAGGTGAGCAGCCAGAAGTGGCAGTGCATGTCGGCACAAATGACGTCGGAAAGAAGAGGAAAAGAAGAGGAAAGAGATTCTGCAGCATGAGTAGTGAGCTCGGAAGACGGCTGAAAAGCAGGGCCTCCGGGGTGGTTTTCTCCGGTTTGCTTCCAGTATCTCATGCTGGTGAGGGCAGGAACAGGGAGATAGGGGATATGAACGTGTGGCTGAGGAGCTGGTGCAGGGGGCAGGGATTTAGATTCTTAGATAACTGGGATCTGTTTTGGAGTAAGTGTGAATTGTACAAAAGGGACAGGTTGCACCTTAACGGGGGACCAGCATTCTTGCAGGCAGGTTTGCCAATGCTACACGGGTGGGTTTAAACTAAATAGTGGGGTGGGGGGGGGGGGGGGGGGGGGAACAAATTGGAAATACAAGGATGGAGTTAAAGAGAAAGAGAGTAGAGGAAAAGTTAAGAAAGACACCAGAATTAACAGGACAGAAAGTTCACGAAGGGATAGGAGAGTATGGCCAAGTTAAATAGGAATCTATGTGAAAGGTGAGGTGAGTATGGGTAAAAATGTTGTATATGAATGCACAAAGTATAAGAAGTAAAGTGAATGATCTTGAGGCTCAGTTTGAGATTGGTAGATATGACATTGTGGGGATTACAGAGACGTGGCTGCAGGAGGATTGGGACTGGGAACTGAATATTCAGGGTTATACGTCCTATAGAAAGGACAGGCAGGTGGGCAGAAAAGTTGGGGCAGCTCTGTTGGTGACGGATGACATTCAGTCTCCGAGATGGACTTGGAGCAACTTGTACTGGAGCCTATTAGAGAGAAGACAATTCTGGATTTAATGTTGTCCAATGAACCAGATTTAATAAGGGAACTCGAGGTAAAGGAACCGCTCCCATGGTACTGAAGGAAGTGGTTAGAAATTGTGGACGCATTGGTGATCATTTTCCAATGTTCTACAGACTCGGGATCCGTTCCTGTGGACTGGAGGGTAGCTAATGTTATCCCACTTTTCAAGAAAGGAGCGAGAGAGAAAATGGGGCATTATAGACCAGTTAGCCTGATATCGGTGGCGGGGAAGATGCTGGAGTTAATTATTAAAAAGTAATAATGGCCCATTTGGATAGCAGTAAAAGGATTAGTCCAAGTCAGCATGGATTTATGAAGGGGAAATCCTGCTTGACTAATCTTCTGAATTGTTTTGAGGATGTGACAAGTAAAATAGACAAGGGAGAGCCAGTGGATGTAGTGTGTCTGGACTTTCAGAAAGACTTTGATAAGGTCCCACTTAGGAGATTAGTGGGCAAAATTAGAGCACATGGTATTCGGGGTAGGATATGGGCATGGGCGGAGAATTGGTTGGCAGACAAGAAACAAAGAGTAGGAATAAACGGGTGCCTGTCAGAATGGCAGGCAGTGACGAGTGGAGTGCCGCAAGGCTCGGTGCTGGGGCCACAACTATTTACAATATATATTAATGATTTAGACGATGGAATTAACAGTAACAATAGCAAATTTGCAGATGACACAAAGCTAGGTGGCAGTGTGAATTGCGAAGAGGATGCTAGGAGGTTGCAGGGTGACTTGGACAGGTTAACTGAGTGGGCAGATGCATGGCAGATGCAGTATAATGTAGATAAATGTGAGGTTATCCACTTTGGCGGCAAGAACAAGGAGGCAGATTATTATCTCAATGGTGTCCGATTAGGAAAAAGGGAAGTGCAACGAGATCTGGGTGTCCTTGTATACCAGTCACTGAAAGTAAACATGCAGGTACAGCAGGCAGGGAAGAAAGTGGATGGCATGTTGGCCTTCATAACGAGAGGATTTGCGTATATGAATAAAGAGGTTCTTCTGCAGTTGTACAGGGCCCTGGTGAGACCACATCTGGAGTATTGTGTGCAGTTTTAGTCTCCTAATTTGAGGAAGGACATCCTTGCTCTTGAGGGAGTGCAGCATAGGTTCACGAGGTTCCTGGGGGATGATGGGACTGTCATACGAGAAAGGATTGGAAAGACTGGGCTTGAATTCACTGGAATTTAGAAAGATGAGAGGATATCTTATAAAAACATATAAAATTATAAAAGGACTGGACAAGCTAGATGCAGGAAAATTTTTCCCAATGTTGGGGGAGTCCAGAACCGAGGGCCACAGTCCAAGAATAAAGGGGAGGCCATTTAAAACTGAGATGAGAAAAAGCCTTTTCACCCAGAGAGTTGTGGAATTCTCTGCCACAGAAGGCAGTGGAGGCCAATTCACTGGATGAATTTAAAAGAGTTAGATAGAGCTCTTGGGGCTAGTGGAATCAAGGGATATGGGGAGAAGCTATGTTTCCATGTAAACTCTGTAGATGCGACAAAAGATTACAGGACTTTGTAACAGAGCCTACAGAATGAAGCGGGGAAGGGGGGGGGGGGGTGTAAAAATAGCTCCATGGCACAAGTGCTGCAAGGATACCAACTGCTGGACTACTGAATGCCAAACTAGTTTGTGAAACGAAACAACCTGGAGTTTGCAAACATTTATTCTACCACCAAGACAATTTTGCTATCACAAGTAATATCATTTATTGCTGTGTGGGGCTGCTGTTGAAAATTCCACTCACACTGACTGCTCCCAAACAATTGAGTTTGAAGAATCAGTAACATTCTACATCCTGACATAGACATTGATGTTATGGTGCAGTATCACATCCGGAAAACTGGGGAGACATTTTATTACAATTTTTATCATCAGAATCAGAATCAGAACCACACTTTATTCACCAAGTATGTTTTGCAACATTCGAGGAATTAATGTAAATAACCCCAGCTAAATATTGTTAACTCTAGTACACATAACTAAGCTCTTTTTGGCTGCAATTTACAAGGATAAAATGCTTAAGTATGATCATGGAATTTTATGTATGACTACAGCTTTATTTAATATTTAGTGGAGCAACCTGGACATAATGCTGAGAAGGTGAAAGCACCCAGTCATTGCTCATCCATCCAATCCTTGCCAGGACCTCCTTCGCCAGCTCAGAATGCAAATAAAACGAGCTCAGACAAAAGAGGGAACAATAATCCTCTTGCCCTGGCATCAGTTACTAGTAAAATGCTGGAAGGATGGACTAACCAGGGTACTTAGAAGATGATATGAGAAAGAAGCATCAGAATGTTTCGAATCATACTTGACAAATGTCATCGAGGTTTTTGAATATATAACCTCTAGCAGGTAACTGGTGGATTCAGCTGTTGACAATTCACATAAACGACAGATGAAAAGACAGAATGTTACAAATCCATTACACAATAGACAATAAGTGCAGGAGTAGGCCATTTGGCCCTTCAAGCCAGCACCGCCATTCAATGTGATCATGGCTGATCATCCCCAATCAGTACCCTGTTCCTGCCTCTCCCCATATCCCCTGACTCTGCTATTTTTAAGAGCCCTATCGAGCTCTCTCTTAAAAACATCCAGAGAACCTGCCTCCACCACCCTCTAAGGCAGAGAATTCCACAGACTCACCACTCTCTGGGAGAAAAAGTGTTTCCTTGTCTCTGTTCTAAATGGCTTACTCCTTATTCTTAAACTGTGGCCCCTGGTTCTGGACTCCCCCCAAACATCGGGAACATGTTTCCTGCCTCTAGTGTGTCCAAGCCCTTAACAATCTTATATGTTTCAATGAGAATCCCTCTCATCCTTCTAAACTCCAGAGTGTACAAGCCCAGCTGCTCCATTCTCTCAGCATATGATAGTCCTGCCATCCCGGGAATTAACCTTGTAAACCTACGCTGCACTCCCTCAATAGCAAGAATGTCCTTCCTCAAATTAGGGGACCAAAACTGCACACAATACTCCAGATTATCTCACTAGGGCTCTGTACAACTGCAGAAGGACCTCTTTGCTCCTATATCCATGTTTGTTGATGGTGCAAAACTAGGTGGGAAAGTGAGCTGTGAGGCAGACACAAAGATCTAAAAGTACCTCTCTTATTCTGGAGGGTTAAAACAGCAAAGTGACATGCTCATGATCTTTTCAAAAGTTCAACATGATCATTTTGTCAGGCTTCCCTGTGAAATGGTATGGTTTCCCTGGTTCACTGTACATTACACAACTGTAATTCCTAAATGCAAAGACACTTACCAGTGATACTGTCCTCGTAGGAACTGGCCCTGGATGGGATATGTCCACCACAGGAACCATTGTAGCAACATGCAGAATATTGACCATACATGTAGTTTTAATTCGCGCCATGGATTATCGCAGACTTCATGGGTCAAAGGGCCTAATCCTGTGCTGTACCATTGTGTGTTCTACATTGCAAAATTGATCATGATGTTAAGGCTTCCGATCTCTGTTGAGTTCATGCCAATAGTAGAAAATATGAAACTTTCACTCACCTTAAATTCCTTCTCGATATTGGCCAGCACACCGAGCTCATTGCTGAGCTCCAGGGCTGTAAGCACAGGGTCTTCACTGGAGAGGGACAGGTAGGCAGGACTTGCCAGGCCCTTGTAGGCATTTATTCGAGACCTAGAGTGGCTGAAGGAATCATTCAGCTGGTTCTCAGTACACACTTTGCATTTGCAAAAATAATCATGTGGCCGGTTAATCCGGGCCCCCCGCCTCAATAGGATGTGAACTATCTCATAATCTTGGCAGTGGGAAGCCAGGATAATAGGAGTGACATCTTGAGAAAACCTGGTACCATCTTCATCATAGGCATAAAAATCAATGTACTCTGGTTGATATTGCTCTGGGATCACAGCCAGCATATGTTTAGTAGCAAATAAATGATGGTTCAAGATGGCCTCCACTATTCGCACATATCCCTTACTGATGGCCAATAATAAACCATCACCAACACGAGAGAGATTGTCGACTTTCAGCAGGAGCTCTATGACCTCCAAATGTTCATTTGCTACAGCCAACTGCAACGCATTCTGACCCATGTAATCAACACAATTCACGCTGAGTGTCTCCGATTCCTCCAGCATCCTTCTGACCACAGGGACATTGCCATACTCGGCTGCATCTAGAAACCTTTCCTCTTCAGGTGTCAGGCTTGTGGACCTGTCGTTAAACATGTACGCTGGCCCACGGAAAGCCTGTCTTCTGCCTTTCTGCAGCGTCAGTCTGGGCCGCTCCTCCATGAAATGACTGTTTAAATACAAAGGAAAAAAACATTAGTTGTCTCTCCAGTCCACTCAACATCAACAATGATAACTCCACAATAAATTGATATTTCTCCTTGAGATACTATTAATACCAAAGAGATGTCAATTTGTCGTCATATTATCAACGTTCATATTACCAGTTCTGAATTATAACCTGTACTTTATTGTATTATTTCGTTTTAACTATGTTGGGTACCCTTTATCCACAAACATTGACTATTCCACAGACGCCTGTTATTCAAGATCAAACAAATTAGCAATTTATCTTGGAAGTCAAGCTGGTTAAAAGACTCAATCAGACTGAAAATACAAACAACACCATTGCAATCTGTAGCCCCACTGCTTAATACGCACACTCTTCAGTCTTGAGATTGAACCTTCCTTGTATCTTCAATTACTTTTCTGTAGTTAAAAAGCAAAATAACTGTAGATAGTGCATATCTAAAATAACACCAATAAATCAATCCTGATGAAAATTCACAAGTTATAGCAGTGGAATTAGGCAATTCGGCCCATCGAGTCTACTCTACCATTTAATCATGCCTGATCTCTGCCACCTAATCCCATTTTCCTGCCTTCTCCCCTTGACACCCATTCTAATCAAGAACTTGTCTATCTCTGCCTTAAAATTAATCAACCTGAAGCATTAACTCTATTTCTCACACTGTACCAATGTCGCCTGGCCTGCTGAGTAGCTGTAGCACGGTCTATAATTAAATAAACATTTCCAATTGGTATATTTCAGCACCAAACTCCTTCTCTCTGGATGACTGGGAAATAGACTTTAGACACTTAAAACACAACCACAGGGCACAGAAGGAGTAAACATTCCAAGACTTCCATTATATTGGGTTTGTAGGAAACCGTTCAAATCAACTTTTCTATGGACCAATGCCCACCTAGGTAGCACCTGACAAGGAGCAATCCACTAATATCCATAAGCTCCTCTTGCCACAAAAACAACATGCCCGCATAGTTAAGGGCCTGTCCCACTTTCACGACCTCTGCCGAGTTTGCCCTTGACTCACACTCGCAGCATGGTCGTCACAAGGTCGTAGGAGGTTGTAGGTAGGTCGTAGCAGGTCGTGATGCTAGTTGTAGGTACTCAAGGCATCAAGTACGTCGGGGGGTTTTTCTAGCCCCATGAAAATGTCCACGAGTAAAATAGGTCGTGAATTAGGTCGTGAAAGCGAGACAGGCCCTTTATACTGCTCTCACAATCTTCCTGGGGTTGGGATCATTCCAAGACTATGTTACTGATTGTAGCCACATCGATCTACTGCTCGAGCTCCATGGTGAAAAGTATTTATCTACATTTCTTTCCACCCACAGAGGCTTGCAGAGCAAGGACAGGGATTTGCTATCATTGCAGCCTCTCCAAAGTGCAGGCATTAATAGTAAATAAAAATATAATTTTTTTAAAACAGTTGATGCTGGAAAGCTGAAAATGAAAACAGAAACACAAAATGCTGGAGTAACTCCAGCAGGTCAGGCAGCATCTCTGGAGAAAAGGAATAGGTGGCGTTTCGGGTTGAGACCCTTCATCAAACTAGAACAGTAAGCAGGTTAGGCAGCATCTCTGAAAATTGAAGTAGTTAATCTACCAAAGACAGACACAAATTGCTGGAGAAACTCAGCGGGACAGGCAGCATGTCTGGAGAGAAGGAATGGGTGCTGTTTCAGATAGAGACCCTTCTTCAGATATCAATTTTCGACTCCAATTCATTGACTATCTCTCTGCTTTCAATACCTTTCTCCCAACCAAGCTTATTTCCAAACTCGAGAACCTTGTAACTTGGTGTTAAGACAGCAACTTCTCCCTCTCTGTCAGCAAGACAAAGGAGATTGTGATTGACTTCAGGAAATGAAGCAGTACACACACACAGCACGCATACATTGATGACACTGAAGTAGAGATGGTCAAAAGCTTCAAGTCCCTAGGAATGTCTATCACCAGCAATTTGTCTTGGACTAGCCACATTGATGTAATGACCAAGAGAGCCCACCAATGCTTCAGCTTCCTTAAAAGCCTTAGAAAACTTGGCATGTCCCCAACAACCCTCACCAACTTGCTGTAGAAAGCATTCAATCAGGATGCATCACAGCCTAGTTTGGGAGTAGCGCCATCCAAGACTGCAATAAAATTGCAGAGGATTGTGGACGTCACCCCAGACCAGCATGTAAACAAATCTTTCTTCTATTGACTCCATCTACACTTCACAGTGCCTCTGCAAGGCCGTCAGCATAATCAAGTACAAGTGTCTCCTTCTCCCCTCTCGCAACAGACACGAGGTACAGATTTGAAAATGCAGACCTCCTGATTCAGGGACAGTTTCTTCCCAGCCGTTATCAGGCAACTGAATGGCCCTCGTGTGATCATATAACCATATAACCATATAACAATTACAGCACGGAAACAGGCCTTCTCGGCCCTTCCAGTCCGTGCCGACCATTTATTTTCCCCTAGTCCCATCTGCCTGCACTCAGACCATACCCCTCCATTCCCTTCCCGTCCATATACCTATCCACTTTACTTTTAAATGTTAAAATCGATCCTGCCTCCACCACTTCTGCTGGAAGATCATTCCACACAGCCACCACTCTCTGAGTAAAGAAGTTCCCCCTCATGTTACTCCTAAACTTCTGTCCCTTAATTCTCAAGTCATGCCCTCTTGTTTGAATCTTCCCTACCCTCAATGGGAAAAGCTTATCCACGTCAATTCTGTCTATCCCTTTCATCATTTTAAAGACCTCAATCAAGTCCCCCCTTAACCTTCTGCACTTCAAAGAATAAAGACCTAACTTGTTCAACCTTTCTCTGTAACTTAGTTGCTGGAACCCAGGCAACATTCTAGTAAATCTCCTCTGTACTCTCTCTATTTTGTTGACATCCTTCCTATAATTAGGCAACCAAAATTGTACACCATACTCCAGAATTGGTCTCACCAATGCCTTGTACAATTTTAACATTACTTCCCTACTCCTATATTCAATGCTCTGATTTATAAAGGCCAACACACCAAAAGCTTTCTTTACCACCCTATCTACATGCGATTCTACCTTCAGGGAACTATGCACAGTTATTCCTAGATCCCTCTGTTCCACAGCATTCCTCAATTCCCTACCATTTACCATGTGCGTCCTATTTTGATTTGTCCTGCCAAGATGTAGCACGTCACACTTATCAGCATTAAAGTCCATCTGCCATCTTTCAGCCCACTCTTCCAAATGGCCCAAATCTCTCTGTACACTTTGAAAATCTACTTCATTATCCACAGCACCACCTATCTTCGTATCATCTGCATACTTACTTATCCAATTTTCCACCCCATCATCTAGATCATTGATGTACATGACAAACAACAGTGGACCCAACACAGATCCCTGAGGCACCCACTGGTCACCGGCTTCCAACCTGATAAACAGCCATCCACCATTACTCTCTGGCATCTCCCATTCAGCCACTGTTGAATCCATCTTGCTACTCCGCCATTAACACCCAAAGATTGAACCTTCTTAACCAACCTTCCATGGGGAACATTGTCAAAGGCCTTACTGAAATCCATATAGACAACATCCACTGCTTTACCCTCATCAATTTTCCTAGTAACCTCTTCAAAAAATTTAAGAAGGTTTGTCAAACATGACCTTCCAGGCACAAATCCATGTTGACTGTTCTTGATCAGACCCTTTTTATCCAGATGCTTATATATATTATCTCTAAGTATCCTTTCCATCAATTTGCCCACCACTGACGTCAAACTAACAGGTCTATAATTGCTAGGTTTATTCTTTGAACCCTTTTTAAACAATGGAACAACATGCGCAGTACGCCAATCCTCTGGCACTAATCCCGTTTCTAATGATTTGAAATATTTCTGTCATAGCCCCTGCTATTTCTACACTAACTTCCCTCAATGTCCTAGGGAATATCCTGTCAGGACCTGGAGACTTATCCATTTTTATATTTTTCAAAAGTGTCAGTACTTCCTCATCTTTGAATCTCATAGTTTCCATAGCTACTCTACTTTTTTCCCTTACCTCACAGAGTTCAATATCCTTTTCCTTGGTGAATACCGAAGAAATGACCTCCCATCTACCGCATTGGCGACCTTTCAACTATCTTTAAACAGACTTTATCATAAATGATTTTGAACTAAACGTTGTACCCTTTATCCTTTATCTGTGCACTGTGGACAGCAATATCAAATTATTTTCTTTCACTGGATCGCATGCAAACAAAAACCTTTCACTGTACCTGCGAACACGTGACAATGATAAACTGGATCAAACTAAACTAAACTAAACACATTGGCCCTGATTTGTCCTGGTCTTTTGTCGTCTCCTGTTTTTCTGCCACCCCCCTCCCATTCCCAAGCTCTCCATCCCCACCCCACCGCTTTCAGTCTGAAGGGTCCCACACAAAATGTTACCTATCCTTTTTCTCCAGAGATGCTGCCTGACCCACTGAGTTATTCCAAGACATTGTGTCTATCTTTCGTATAAAGCAGCATCTGCAGTTCTTGCCTATACAATCTGCCTTTTATTTTTTTCCACCTATCATCCACCTGTTTCTGCATCTCATTGCAATCTCCCCTCCTCATCATCCACTTGACTCCGTCTGCACATCATCTTTCATTCCTCCTGTGTCCCCATCCCTCCCTCTGACTCATCACTCCCCCTCTCCTCCTTATTTTCCCTCTCCATTCTCCCCCCTGATGCAGGGGACCCAGCATAAAATGTGGTTCCTTTCCCTTTATGGATCCTGCTCGACTCACTGAAGTCCTCCAGTGGATTGCCTTGGCTAAAAAAATACCATGATACCTCAAAGGAATTAGCTTGTTCCCAGGTACTGTTTACAGTAATTACAATAAACTTTTGTTAAAGTGCGTTGAAAAATTCGGGTTGTATTTAAGAAATCCAGATGGGGTGGGATTACTAAAGGGCAGAGAAGCAAGAGTATGCCATTATTTTACTTCAGAGTCACGTGAGTGACTATGTGAAGAAGCCCCGCCAGGCACATGCGCGTCATTACGTCCGACGCATGGCGCACCGACAGGCTGGAGAGCTCAGCTCCACCAGCGGTAAGTATTAAACCGGCAGGTAAGTGATTTTAACACCTTTCTGTGGGTATTTAAACTCTGTAAGACTGGTTCTGGAGCCAGCGGGAGTACTCTCAAAATGGAGAGAGTTGTAAAAAAGAGTGCTGCCGTTCGTAGTAAGATCCTTAATCGCGGGACCGCGGTTAGTGCATGCAGGTCGAGTAGGGAAATACCAGCTGCGGTAACGGCGGTTCCAACGCCGACTGCAGAACCGCCGGCAGCTCAACTGCCTCCATTAACTCCGGTGCCTCAGGGCGCTGAGGCCACTACAACAGGGAGAAAGGCTAAACAGAAGTCAGTCAGGCCCGTTTTATCTGACCAGTCTGACCAAGAAGACCCCCCCCTCCTTCCAACAAGAAGGCCTGGGGACGTCTCGATAAAATGGAGCAGATGATTCAAACAATGATGAACCATGAAATGTTCCAATCGGGGTCGCATATCCCAGGATTCCCCAACAACTTCCTGGAACAGCCTCAGTCAGAGGCCCATATGGCGAGGAGGACTTCCAGAGCGTCTATGAGTTCCAATGGGAATCACCCTCACCAGCACCTTGTTTAGGGCTGGCCGAGACCTCCCTAGAGCAAGGCTCGGGAGAGCCAACGCAGGAGGATTCTGACCCTGAAGTTGGTGTCACTGCTTTTGTGCACACACCTAGGCACATGAGCCATGCTCCAGGTGTCTCGGATGTGGCTAGAAATGTTGCCATTCCGGAGGGGACTGGTGAAGCCATGCAGGAAAATCTGGCTTGTAATATAAACTATATGGCCTCTCACCAGCTCCAGGACTCCAACATGGAACAGACAACAACTCGTTATCAGACACCTGTTAACTGTGCGTTGCTCAAGGTGCCCACTGTGAACTTGGCCATCTGGGCACAAATGAGCACATCTATGAGGGGGCAGGAGCTCCATTTCCAGCAAGTCCCCAAATTGGGCAAATGGTCCAAGGAGCACCAATGTCGGGAACACAGCAGGATATGTTGGCTCTGCTGTGCAATGCACATTTCTAGATAAATTGTATCCGGAAGATCGCTATCAAACCGACATTGAATCCACGCTTTGCAGCTCTTTGTAAGTCCTCTAACATCCAGGCGCCAAATTTCTTATTCGGCGAAGACCTGATGAAACAGGTTAAAGACTTAGGGGAAGAGGCCAAAACCATTGACCTCATGAAGACCGACACACCCTCGGCCAGGATACCACCTCGCAGGTCTTTTTCAATCAGACGGGCTTCGGATGCTGGAGCAGGCCCAAGTAGAGGGTTGCCAGTTGTACACCGTCCAAATGCACCTGCGTAACCCAACTACAACCCCAACATGGCCAGAAGAGTGAGGAATTCACGGTCGGCTATGGAGTTATGGGTAACTGATTCAGTCCAGGATAAATCCACTGGGGAACAACGTCCGGTTGGGGGTAAGTTGCAATTGTTTTATGGTGAATGGTGCCGATCTGTTTATACTGGACAGTGTCTCGGGGTCTCGAATTGAGTCAGGAATACATCCACCTGCACAAAATATGCCTAGTTGGGTATTGTTTTTTTCAGGACCAGAAACTCTAGAGGTGAATAATGAAATTGGGGTTTTATTCCAAAAGGGGGTAATTGAAAAGACGGTATATCATCCTCAACAATTTGTGTCCAATATATTCCCCAGGCAGAAAAAAGATGGCGGGTGTCGAGTCATTCTGGACCTAACCCGGTTATATTCCTATGTCCAGTATAGGCATTTTAAAATGGATACTTTCAGTACTACTAAGCAGTTGTTATCAAAAGGTTGTTATATGGCAACCATATATCTGAAAGATGCATATTATTCAGTACCAATTCATCATCAGTACCGTAGATACTTGAAATTTAGTTGGATGGGCCAGCTGTGGCAATTTAAAGCATTGCCCAATAGGTTAACCTCAGCTCCTAGGTTGTTTACAAAATTGTTGAAACCAGTTCTGGTGCTACTTCGTGCCCAAAATCACATTGTGATGGCTTATTTAGATGATATTTTAATTGTAAGCAACACTCTGGAAGCAGCTGAGGAGTCGGTTTCAGCAACCAAACACCTTTTTCAGAGGTTAGGTTTCCTCATCCATCCAACAAAATCCAAGCTAGTACCATCCCAAATAATTGACTACTTGGGGTTTGTCATTGATTCAGTTGATATGTCAGTGATTTTGCCTATGGCCAAAGCTGTTGAAATCATGGAGGTCTGTAGCAGTCTCATAGAGGAGCAACAACCCTCCATCTGGCAAGTAGCCAGTGTTATTGGTAAATTGGTGGCAGCTTTCCCTGCAGTGCAGTTTGGACCTCTGCACTATCAAGGTTTGCAGCGAGCTAGAGAATAAGCACTTAAAGAACATGCAGGGCATTTCGACAGACCAATGCAGTTGCCAGCCAAAGCCATCGCTGAATTGCAATGGTGGATAATCAATATCTCACGAAGTACCAAAAACATTTTGAACCAACAGCCTTCAGTGATTTTACAAACAGATGTCAGTGCTTTGGGATGGGGAGCCACGGATAGCGAGTCTTGCTGTGGTGGGAGATGGAGTGTGCAAGAGGAATTTTAAACCTGCAGAGGCATGGTATAAATTACTTAGAATTGTTAGGTGCATTCTATGGGTTAAAAGCATATTGTTCAACAATGAATGATTTACATGTTCAGCTCCAGATTGACAATACCACGGCTGTTGCTTATATCAATCACATGGAAGGAATTAGGTCAGTATCATGTGATAATCTGGCTAACCTCATTTGGGACTGGTGCATTTCCAGAAATATCTGGGTCTCAGCTATCTACCTATCAGGTAGAGATAATGTGGTGGCGGACACCAGGTCACGAAAATTTAATGACAACATAGAGTGGATGCTAAATCCTAATGTTTTTAAAATGATTGTCAGCCGTTATGGTTTGCCAGACATAGATCTGTTTGCATCCAGGCTAAATCACCAGTTGCCTAATTACGTTTCATGGGAACCAGATCCAGGAGCAGTAGCGGTGGATGCAATCTCGCTACATTGGGGACATACGTTCTTTTATGCTTTTCCCCCATTCTGCCTCATTAGGCAATGTCTCACCAAAATAGAGCAGGACTCCGCCTCAGGCGTTCTGGTGGTTCCTGACTGGCCTACACAACCATGGTTCCCAATGGTCCTGAGAATGATGACTCAGCCATTCATAGACTGTCCCCAAGTGCAGTAATTTGTTGGTTCATCCGGTAACAAGAGAAAATAATCCGTTACATGATCATATTAATCTGTTAATCTGCATGTTCTCACCAGACCGTTCCAAGGGCTTGGACTGTCGAGTAGGACCATGGATGTGATTACTGTGGCTTGGAGAGATAGCATTAAAAAACAATATGTGTCTCATATTAAGAAATTGGAGATGTTTTGCTTGCAGTCAGATATATCTTATCATACTGCAAGCATACCGGATGTATTGGCGTTCCTTGCTACATTGCATTTTGATGAACACTTGAGTTATAGTGCCATTAATAGTGCTCGGAGTGCTTTGTCCTCCTATTTAGGGCAGTTTTCAGAACAACAATCTATCGGGTCTCATCCGCTAGTGTCCCAATTCATGAGAGGTATCTTTTTTTTTAATTTAATTTCTTTTATTAGAAGTAATCAATTTACAATAGTGTAAACAGCTTTACAAACATCAACTTAATTCCATATTTATTTAAATAACCCGTTAAAAGTTATTATCTTCTATTTTTTTGGAGATAAAGATAAGGATAGAGTAGAGTAGTTTTAAATCAATAAGGGAGTGATTAAATAATAATTTGATTATATATAAGAGAAAAAGAAAAAAGAGAAAAGAAAAAAGGTTAACAAAAAGTAAAAAGATATTATATATATATATAAATGAAAATCAACAAAATATATTGTAACTAAAAATATTACAAATGATAATATCAATAAAGACATGCATATTAATCCTAGTATGAAAATAAGTTATTCTCATCAAATCCCGCAGGGTACCCGTCGAGCTGTGATGTCAAGAACAGCTACTTCTCTAAATACTGTATATATGGAGACCATATTTGTTCGAAGGAATTATATTTGTCCAATAGGACAAATCTGATTCTTTCTAAATGTAACGTCTCCAACATTTCTGCTGCCCACATTTTAATTGTGGGGGATAATGTTCCCTTCCAAAATTTCAATATGATTTTTTTCCCTATTATCAAACAGTAATCAAAAAAATTTCTTTGATTTACTGTAAGTACCGAATTTGAGTCCAAAATTCCAAGTATTATTAACTTTGGGTCAGGGTCCAATCTAATTTTAAGAACTTCAGAAATAACCTTAAAATTTTCTGTCCAGTAGTAATGCAATTTGGGACATGTAGCAAAACTGTGTATTAAATTTGCTTCTAAATTCTTACATTTATCACAAATTGAAGAGAGATTGGGAAAGATACTATTTAATTTAGTTTTTGAATAATGTAATCTATATAGTACTTTAAATTGTATCAATGTATGTCTGGCATTTAACGAACACCGATGTATTCGCTGTAAACTTTCTTCCCAATTTTCTTTTGTTATAAATAAACCAATTTCATTTTCCCATGCTTGACGATATGTTTCAGTTGTTGGATTCTCCTTATCCAAAATTATGTTATATATATAGGCTATTAGTTTTTCTGTATTTGGGTGTAAATTAAACAATTCATCTAATAATCCTGGTTCTTTATTTTTATAATCTTGTGTATTGGATTTTATATAATCTCTAATTTGTAAGTACCTAAACAAGTGTTGCAGAGACAATCCGTAGATATCTTGTAACTCTTGGAATAAAATAAATTTTCCTTTTCTATAAAGGTGCTCCATGAGAGGTATCTTTAACAAAAACCCTCCTAAGCCTAGATATACAAAATCTGGGATGTTAGTATAGTTCTCACACTGCTTCGGCAATGGGCCAAAGTTATCTTTTCAGAAGTTAACACTTAAAGTGGTTATGCTCATGGTGCTAGTATCAGCGCAACGGGTTCAAACATTGCAAAAGCTAAGGCTGGATAGCATGTATTCTTCCGTAGATAACATGACGTTTTATGTACATGATTTAATCAAACAAAGCAGGCCAGGTATGGCCGGAACCAAAGTAAGCTTTAAAGCATACCCCGTTGACCAAAGGCTATGTGTAGTTGCGCACCTGAGTCAATATATCGAGGTAACTAAGAGTGTCAGAGGCTCTGAAACAGCAATGCTCATCGCCCACAAAAAAACTCATAAAAAGGTGTCAGTACAAACTATTTCTAGATGGTTGAAACAGGTTTTGGATTGTGCTGGAGTAGACACTCATGTGTTTAAATGTCACTCCACCAGGGCGGCATCAACATCTGCAGCGAAGGCACAGGACGTGCCTCTAGATCAAATCCTCAGGGCCGCAAGATGGTCTAGGGAGGCGACCTTCTCCAAGTTTTATGACAAACCTGTCCTGGCAGTGCAAGGTTTTGGGCATGCTGTTTTGGGTTCCGTTTGATTTATTTTTATAAATTTCATTTGTAATTTCCCCCTGGGATAGAGGGGTTATTACTGTTTTGTTTATTATTAAAAAATGTTTATTGAATAATTTGAGCAATGTTCAATACATTATTTGTTCACTTCTGTGTCAACTGAAGCAGTGTGTCGTGTGGAATGGATCTACGGCATGAAATCACAGAGCTTTGAAATCTTCACATAGTCACTCACGTGACTCCGAAGTAAAATAGTAAGATTAAACAAGAACTTACCAGTTTGAAGTTTGATCTTTATTTTATGAGGAGTTGCGATGAGGAATTACGTGCCCTCCGCTCCCGACCCTCATAATCGCAAAGATCATCTGGTAGTTCTAGTCTTCTGAGTCTTACTATATCACTTTGACTATAGTTACTGTGTTTTCACACCGCTGCTTTAAAGTATGACGCACATGGGCCTGGCGGGGCTTCTTCACGTAATCCCTCATCGTAACTCCTCAAAAAATAAAGATGAAACTTCAAACTGGTAAGTTCTCATTTAATCTTATTATTATTCACCTCAATAGTTTGTCAATACTGCCGACTATGAAGTTGTGATCAATGTGGAGATGGATCTGGAAATCACAGCTAAGTATTCCATGGAGAACCTCCAGCATTTAATCCATTCGTCTGGTGATAATTAATGAGTGACCAATTTATCAGTTCCTCAAAATTATGTCAACATAATGAATACTTCTTCTAACTAGTGTAGATGAATGAGAGGTAAGTTTGTCCATGCAATATTATAAAATAAGTTAGAAATGGGTGAGTTTTGCATCTCACACATTTTCTATTTCTTTTGATATCAATGCTGATCCTCCATATCCTTGACTTGCGCTAAAATTACCCCCATTTTGACAGCACCTTTCCAATCGTTGCTGAAAGGCATTCACAGACACTTCCCATCAAGAAACCTCATTGCTAAAAGAAACAAAGCTTTGCATTACTTCAAATGATGCTGGTCTATCTTGGTTTCCACGAGGCTATTAAGATAGCATTAAAGCCTTGTTTGAAATAAGCGTACTTTTCTTGCTTGTGCCAGTCTTCAAAGGGGAGGCCAGTTAAAACTGAGATGAGAAAAAGAAAAATTCACCCAGAAAGTTGTGAATTTGTGGAATTCTTGGCCACAAGGGCAGTGGAGGCCAAGTCACTGGATGAATTAAAAAGAAAGTTAGATAGTGCTCTAGGGTCTAGCGGAATCAAAGGATATGGGGAGAAGGCAGGCACGGGTTACTGACTGTGGATGATCAGCCATGATCACAATGAATGGCGGTGCAGGCTCGAAGGGCCAAATGGCCTCGTCCTGCAGCTATGTTCTATGCTTCTATGATTCTATAATCAGCCATTTTTTTGCATGCAATTCAATGTGAGGGAAGTTCACTTTTAGGATTGAAGGTGATGTTGAACATTCACAAGCACTTTACATATTCATCGATTCAGAGTAAGTCTGTTTTCGTCCAGTCTATTCCCATTGGTAATCAGCAGCTCAGTTTGGATGTGATTATTTTTTATTTTCCTCACTTTCTATCCTGTGATTATGCTTCATGCTCAGACCAAAACTGTGTGGGGACTGAGTGTCTGCTCTCCCAACCTAATGTCACCAACTACTAGTTGTAATGAGCATTTATGACATGACCCTGGTTGAATTTGCTAACATTATCTCATCAAGAAAACACATACTACAGCTCAGTAACATCTGGAGAGAGTGCTTAGCAACCATTTTGAGGAGAGATCAGTGGAGAGAAAGTTGTGTTTTGATTATAAGGAAGCTTTGTTTGAAGCAACGGGTGGTGGGTTTTCACACACAACCTATTGTTGTGGATAATGTTGTGGTGGAGCCAGGATTGTTGTGGATATTCTCAGGGGAGGGCAGCAGCAGTGGTCCGGCCTGTGCTCTTGAGCTTGACTCTTAGGGCAGGGAAGGAAAAAGTCCGACAGACCCACAGTGATAGGAGACGTTAGTTAGAGGCATAGACAGGACATTCTACAGCAGCAAATGAGACCAGGATGGTGTGTTGCCTTTGTTGTGAAGAAGATTCTAAGGCTATTTTTGACTAGTACGATGCACACCATCACAAATAGTATTAGTACTGATTTTACTTCCGAGGTATTGATTTAACATGAAATTAATAATGAAAAATGACAATGAAACTGTCCACAATAAACCTGATATTACATCAACTTCACACTTAATTAGCAACTTAATTGATATGTAATTGACGGAGCCATTTTCTGGTTGGCTGCCAGTGACGAGCGGAATTCCACAGGGGTCGATGCTGAGGCCGCTACTCTTCACGTCAGGGCCGGACTTAGGAGGTGCGGGGCCCTATTGGGAACAATTTTGAGCCGTGAGCCTCAGTTTCCCAGCCAAGGTCTGTAGAATCATAGAAATACAAATAAAGTCTATTATAGACTTCATATCTCTATGGTAGAATGGGAAGTAATCAAAATATGCGCTTAAAAAGTGCCTGCGAGTTAATGGACCAAACAGATCTAAGCTACACTTTAATATAAAATTGCATACATGTAAGCCTACAAGTAACAAACAAAATGTGTAGATCACCTCTGAAAAGTACATAGTTAGAATACCACTTGTTTTAGTGACTGTGAATTTAAAAATATATATAATTAACTAGATCCTGAAAACCAATAACTATTGGCGAAAAACCAGTTCAGGCATTAAATTTTGGGCTGCAACCCCATCCTACCCTTTGGGCTTCTACCCCATCCTAACCTAGTTGTCTGTGCGTGATGTGTGTGTGGGAGGGAAGGAGAGAAGGGAGGAAGGAGAGAAGGGAGGGAGGGAAGTAGAGAAAGAAGGGAGGGAGGGAGGGAAGGAGAGAAAGAAGGGAGGGAGGGAAGGAGAGAAGGGAAAAGAGAGAGAGGAAGGAGGGAGGGAAGGAGAGAGGGGAGGCAGGGAAGAAGGGGAGGGGGGGAAGGGAAGGAGAGAAGGGAGGGAGAGAGCCAGCGGCAGGTGAGAATGCGGACGGGTGTGAGCCGAGGCTGAGGTTAGTAAACGTTGCTCCAAACCCCGGCCTGGCCCTCCCTGTACTGTTCACCGTGTCTCCCCGGGGAGAGAGAGGGGTGGAGCCGGGGCTGTGTGCGTGAAGCACGGCGACTGGAGGGGCGGGAGCGCTGTCCAGGGACCGCGAGAGAACAAGCCACCTCCCCCGCTCCCCCTTCTCCATTCCCGCTCACACCCCCACCCCATCTACCCCTTTCTTCCTCCTCAAGCCCTCTACTCTCTCTCCACCCCTCTCTTTCCCCTCCACCCGGGGTAGATCTACCCGAGCCGAGAGTATATTACTCCAAAGCAAAGCTGAGAAATTAAAGGATAGACACAAAATGCAGCGGGTCGGGCAGCATTTCTGGACAAAAGGAATAGATGACATTGCTGGTTTAGGAAATCCTTCGAGTGTTTTTTTTCAAAATCTCCCCCTTACCATTTCCGTAATGTTTCGATAGCTGCCATGACCCGTTTGATGTTATCCTTCGCCCTGCTCCGCAGCTGCTCCTGCTCTCGGCCCGCACCAATCTGCTGGGTGTGTGTGTTTGTTTGTTTGTTTGTGTGTTTGTTTGGTGGAGATTGAGGGGGAGAAACGCCGGCAACAAAAGCGAGCGAACATGCGGACAGACGGACAAATGCAACGCTGGTTCAGCTATGGCTCTCGCAGCGTTGCAAGGGAACAGTTGCGGAGATCTTGTATCTTTTGAATACTCTAGCGCGGGGCCCCCTTAGGCGCGGGGCCCAATTGGGAGCAATCGATCCAATCGGCTTAAGGCCGGCCCTGCTTCACGTCATGATTTGGACGAGGAGATTCAACACTTTGTAGCCAGGTTTTCAGATTATACGAAAATAGGTGGAAGAGCAGGTAGTGTACAGTAACCAGGGACTCTGCAGAAGGACTTGGACAGGTTGGGAGAGTGGGCAGAGAAGTGGCAGATGGAATATAGTGTAGCAAAGCGTGGAGTCATGCATTTTGGTAGTAGGAATAAAGGCGTAGAACATTTTCTAAATGGGGAGAGAATCCAGAAATCAGAAATGCAAAGGGACTTGGGAGTTCTGGTTCAGGATTCCCAAAAAGTTAATCTGCATGTCGAATCGGTAGTAAAGAAAGCAAACTCAATACTAGCATTTATTTCAAGAGGGGCTTGTATACAAAAATAAGGATGTAATGCTGAGGATCTCAAAGGTGCTGGCTCTGCCGCATTTGGAATATTGTGAGCAATTTTGGGCACCATATCTGAGGAAGGATGTGCTGGCTCTGGAGAGGGTCCAGAGGAGGTTTACAAGAATGATCCCAGGAATGAGTAGGTTAACCTATGATGAGCTTTTGTCGGCACTGGGCCTGTACTCGCTGGAGTTTAGAAGAATGAGGGGGGACCTCATTGAAACATGTAGTATAGTGAAAGGCTTGGATGGAGAGGGTGTTTATACTAGTGGGAGAGTCGAGGACATTGAAGGAGCAGAGCCTTCTCAAAAAGTACAGCCGGCTCTGTCCCTTTTGTACAGGGCCTCATCGTTCCTGGACCAGTCCAGTTAAATGTCCAGGTAAACTCCTAAGTATTTGTACTCCCTGGTAAACTGCACATCCACACCATGAATGGAGACAGGGAACAGGGGTGTTCCTCTCCTCCTAAAGTCCACCACCAACTATGAGTCTTGTCGGTGTTCAGCTGCAGGTGATTCAGCCCACACCACTCAACAAAGTCGTTGACCACACCTCTGTATTCAGCTTCCATGCTCTCACTGATGCAGCCCACAATTGCAGTCATCAGAAAACCTCTGCAGGTGGCAGGAGTCCGAATTGTATCTGAATTCCGAGGTGGAGATGGTGAACGGGAAGGGAGAGGGGACTGTCCCCTGTGGGGCCCCTGTGGGGCCCCTGTGTTGCTCACTACCATGTCCAAGACACAGTTCTGCAGCCTGACATATTGTGGTCGTCCAGTCAGGTAGTTGGTGATCCAGGACACCATTGGAGCATCCACCCGCATCTTCGTCAGTTTGCTCCCTAGAAGTGCAGGCCGGATTGTGTTAAAAGCACCGGAGAAGTTAAAAAAACATGCCCCTCACAGAGCTTCCAGGCTTATCCAGGTGAACATAGGAAAGATGGAGCAGGTAGATGATGGTGTCCCCAACCCCCATCTTTGTTTGGTAAGCAAACTGCAGGGGGTCCAGGCAGGGTTTAACCAGGGGTCGCAGGTGAGTGAGCACCAGCCTCTCTAGGGACTTCATGATGTGTGAAGTCAGCGCCACTTGTCTGTAGTCTTTGGAGGAGCTGGGACATATATACATATATACAGTATACATACATATACTGTATATATGTACACACACACTTACGTACACATAAAAAACAAACAAAAAATTGTGCAAAATAACAATAATAGTCCAGAGTGGAAGATCAAAATCTATGGTGTCCTTTTATGGAATCTGGTTTCATTCCTTTTCTGTGTAAGAAGGATCTGCAGATGCTGGTTTTAACCGAAGATAGTCACAAAAAGCTAGAGTAACTCAGCGGGACAGGCAGCATCTCTGGAGGCCCTGAAGGGTCGAGACCCGAAACGTCACCCATTCCTTCTCTCCAGAGATGCTGCCAGCTTTTTGTGTCTATTTCTTCTGTTTGTTGCTTACATTGTTGGTTATTGGCTATCTTAATGATGGATAACATGAAAGAGCAGCTATTAGAAAAACAAATGACACAACACATGATTGACACTGGACAGCAAAGAACCCATGATCCTTAAAGATTAAAATAAACATTAATCATCATTTTTAAATACAAGCATTTGCAGGCATTACTGATTATTATTGACAGGCATGAAGGTTTAATCATATTTTTCATTAAAAACTATTTGAACTGTTATACAGTATTCTAAATTATTTTAAACCATAACTAATTACACCAAATCAGTAAATATGAAAACATAATGGTCTACAAGGACAGGAAGCAGTTATAAGGTACACTATGCAAGGGTATTAAATTCACATCATGATGCAGATACAAATTAAAGATGAGCTTACTTTTTATCAGACTAACACAGCTTGCACTGAACAATTACTAAATGATGATTATACTGAAGGACTAAATCAGAATGTATTATATGAAACTGATTTGGCCGAGTGGCTCAATCTATTCTGTTTACCTACAGTACATGTGTGTGCCACTTGTCCGAGTCCTTGATCCAGAATCAGTAACAATAACAATTCTTGCAGCCTCAAATTTGGGTTTGGGCATGAGTAGATGGAAGTTGACTACACATTGAGAGTTCAGCTCCAAGCAATTTCCACGATTAAATGTTGTCTCTTCTGGGCTTAATTATCACAACACTGAAAAGACCATGAGGCCCGCAGGGTCCAGGTCAACTTTCAGAAGAGCAAATCGAGAAGTCCCATTCCCCTCTTCTGATTTCCCGACCATCCAATAACTAAAGGGCCTGTCCAACTTGGCAATTTTTTCGGTGACTGCTGGCATCATTGACTGACGTATTTGGACACCGAAAAATTTGCAGCGTGATGCGGCGGTGACGTGGCATGATGACAAATGACGCGCTGTGCTTTTTCAAGTGCCGCAACATTTTTTTTGTCGCTGCTGGATTTTGGAATGTTCAAAATCTTTTGGCCACACTGATATGACGCAGACAGTCGCCGAAAAAAAGGCCAAGTGGGACAGACCCTTTATTCTCTTTTACGTGCTCATCAACATCATTTTATTAACTATTCGTCTTACACTCAGGAGTAATTTGCGGTCTTCAATCAATCTACCAGCAAATATTTGGGATGTGGAAGTAACCAGAGAACTTGGTGGAAACCCTAACAGTCACAGGGAGAATGTGCAAACTCTACACAGATATACTGAGGTTGGGACCAAACCTTGAGTCACTGGAACATTGAACCAATAATCTGCAGCACAAACATGCCATTATGAAACAGTTGGTGTAATACAAAGAATTAGCAGTTGAGTTCCTCTATTTTCCTGGTTGACAGTATAATGAACAACATAAAACAAATTAATTTAATTTAGTTTAGTTTGGAGATACAGTGTGGAAACAGACCCTTTGGCCCATTGAGCTTGCTGTGGCCACTGATCCCCATGCACCAGCACGATCCTACACACTAGGGACAATTTGCCAAAGCCAATTAACATACAGACCTGTACATCTTTGGAGTGTGGGAGGAAACCGGAGCACCCGGCGAAACCCCTTGTGGCCACGGAGAGAACGTACAAACTGCACAGACAACACCCGCGGTCAGGATCGAACCGGGGTCTCTGGCGCTGTAAGGCAGCAACACTACCACTGCACCATGATTTGCAAGATTATTCTAATCATGGAGTCAGAAATTCATAGAATCATGCAGTAAGGAAACAGGCCCTTCATCCAACTATATTCATGTAAACCATCAACTACATATCTATGTTAATCCCATTTACCAACATTTGGTCCATAGGCTTCTATGCCTGAGCAAATCAAGTTCTCATCTTAACTGCTGTGAGAGTTCATACTCAAACAGATTCGAACTATCCTCTGATGTTACAAGCATTTCCTCACATTCCCTCTAAACATATAACCTTGTGTTTTAGAAACCCTTGCTGTGGTGGAAAATTTCCTTCCTGTTTACAGTATCCAAGCCCTTCATATTTTTGTCCACCTCTGACAGGTCCCTTCAGTCTCTTCTGCTCCAAGGAGAACAAAACTGGCCCAAGCAGTCTCTCCTCATGACTGAAACGCTCCATCCCAGGCAACATCCTGTAGATAATTTCTCTGCTCGCTCTTCAGTACAATAGTATCCTTCTGATAATGTGGGAACCAAAACAAACATGTTGTACTCTATCTGTGACCTGACCAATGTTTTATACAGTTGTTTCCTACCCCTATTTTATGCCTTGGCCAATGATGGCTTGTATCCCATATGCCTTCTTCATCACCTTGTCTACCTATGCAGTTACTTTCAGGATCTTGGCCTTGTGCACAAAAACCCTCTGATCCTCAGCACCCTGGTGCCCTAATAATCCTCGTTAGTGCTTCAAAACTGCATCACTTTGGCCATTAGGATTACACTCCTTCTGCTATTGATCTGCTCGCCTTAACATCTAATCAATGGTATCCTGTAACTATCCTCACTCTTAAATATAGTAACAGTCTTGTGGCATCTGCAAACTTAATAATAATTCATATCCAAATCATTAATGTCTGTAACAAGCAGTGGGATCCCAGTTCCAATCCCGAGGCACACCACGAGTCACAAGTATCCAGTTGCAAATTCAATCACCACCCCTCTGGATCCTATAACCAAACTAATTTTGAATCCAATTTGCCAACTTTCCTGGATTCCACATCTCCCAACTTTTAGACCATTCACCCATGTGGAACCCTGTCAAAATTTTTACCGAATTCCATGTGGGTCAATTCATTTGTTACATTTTCAAAATATACAGTCAAATTGCTCAGACAGGATCTTCCTCTAACAAAATGTGTTGGAAGGAACTCCAGATGCAGGTTTACACCAAAGATAGACACAAAATGCTGGAGTATCTCAGCAGGGCAGAGGCAATATCCCTGGAGAGAATAAATGGGTGACTTTTCGGGTAGAGAAGAGCTGAAGAAGGGTCTCGACCTGAACGTCACCCATTCCTTCTCTCCAGAGATGCTGCCTGTCCCATTGAGTTACTCCAGCAATTTGTGTCTATATCCCACTAACAAAATGGATGCTGTTCATATATCTAATTAACTTCTACCTTGCCAATTATAGATTAATTCTGTCCCTTGGGAATTTTTCCAATAATTTCACTGCCACTGATATTAATCTCCTGGAATCTCCTGGAGCCTGGAATCACCTGGCTTATCCCAGCTGTCCTTCATGAGGATACCACATTTGCTGTCCTACAGTCAATAGGCAGCTGACCTGTGGCCAGTGAAGAATCACAGAATCACTTCAAGGATTCCAGCAATTGCCTCCCATAGCAGCCTGGATACACCTTGTTGGACCCTGGAAATGTATCCACATTTAAGCCTCCCAACAACATCTAACACCTTCTCCCTTTTAATGATATCATTCCACCATCCCACTCCCTAATTTTTCCAATTACAATGTCCTTCTCTGTATAGAAAACCGAAGAGAAGTATTCACAGAGATTGCAAGTTTAGCCCCTTTTGTTTTTTTTCTTTTTCCTTGGTTACCCTCTTGCATTTCGAATACCCTCTTGCAAGCTCTTAACCAGTGATATTTCATGCCACCTTCTATGTCCTCCGAGTTTCTTTTTTAAGTACTCCCGCCCACACCCCACCCTCCCACCCACTATATTAGTTTTACTTCTGAAGAGCATCCCCTGTTTTCATTTATTTAGCCCTGATAATGGATCCATTTCATTCTTTATCCAACTCCAATATCCGAACATTCAAGCTTCCATGGATTTGGTCTCATTTTTTTTTCATCCTTACAGGAACACTTTGACCCTAAAAATCATACTGTTTTACTTTTGAATGATTTCCATTCCTTGGTTATAGACCTACCTGCAAGAAGCTGCTTCTTGTCCCCCAATTCAAGACTTAACTCTCCAGTCCATCCTCATCCCGTTTCATAACAAAGTTACGGCCACTATTAGCAAAATATTCTCCCAAAAACACTTTAACCATTTGCCCGACTACATTCGTTGAGATTAGCTTCAGTACTGCCCTTTCTCTCTTTGGACTATCTATGCACTGACTCAAAAAAGTATTTTGACTCCCACATCTTGCAATCGTAACTAAAGGTCAAAGTGTTTCATTGCTTTGAATGAAGCTTAGAAACCCCACAAGCTAGGTATTTATTTCCTTATGGTGCATCTCACAGTCATAGTGACAGATTGTCATAGAGCTGTACGACATGACAACATGGCAAAATTAGGGCACATGGTATTGGGGGTAGAGTGCTGACATGGAGTGTTGGCAGACAGGAAACAACGAGTAGGGATTAACAGGTCCCTTTCAGAATGGCAGGCAGTGAGGCATCTATTTAGATGAAGGAATTCAAAGTAACATTAGCAAATTTGCAGATGACACAAAACCGGGTGGCAGTGTGAACTGTGAGGAGGATGCTATGAGAATGCAGGGTGACAAGGACAGGTTGGGTGAGTGGGCAGATGCATGGCAGACGCAGTTTTTAATGTGAGGTTATCCACTTTGGCAGCAAAAACAGGAAGGCAGATTATTATCTAAATGGTGTCAAGTTGGGAAAAGAGGAAGTACAATGGGATCTGGGACTCCTTGTTCATCAGTCAATGAAAGTAAGCATGCAGGTATACCAGGCAGTGAAGAAAGCAAATGATATGTTGGCCTTCATAACAAGAGGAGTTGAGTATTGGGGCAAAGAAGTCCTTCTGCAGTTGTACAGGGCGCTAGTGAGACCACACCTGGAGTATTGTGTGCAGTCATGGTCCCCTAATTTGAGGAAAGACATTCTTGCTATTGAAGGAGTGCAGCGTAGGTTCACAAGGTTAATTCCCGGGATGGTGGGACTGTCATATTCTGAGAGAATGGAGCGGCTGGGTTGTATACTCTGGAATTTAGAAGGATGAGAGGGGATCTTATTGAAACATATACGATTATTAAGGGTTTGGACAAGCTTAAGGCAGGAAACATGTTCCTGATGTTGGGGGAGTCCAGAGCCAGGGTCCACAGTTTAAGAATAAGGGATAAGGCATTTAGAACAGAGATGAGGAAACACTTTTTCACTCAGAGAGTTGTGAGTCTGTGGAATTCTCTGCCTCAGAGGATGGTGGAGGCCGGTTCTCTGGATATTTCAAGAGAGAGCATGATAGGGCTGTTAAAGATAGCGGAATCTGGGGATATGGGGAGAAGGCAGGAACTGGGTACTGATTGTGGATGATCAACCATAATCACATTGAATGGCGGTGCTGGCTCGAAGGGCCAAATGGCCTAGTCCTGCACCTATTGTCTATTGCCTCTTGCCCTTCAGACCATCTTGTCCATACCAACAAGATTGGAACATTGGGTTAGACCCATTTACCTGCTAAAGAAAATATATTTATTAAAGTGTTAGTAAGGGGGAAAGGACTACATTCAATGTAATGCTGCAACAAGGCTGCAGTATAAGAGCATCATAAAATTATTTTTTATATATAAACCAATGTTCAATTACGGTAACCTCATTTATCTTCCATCGCAGTTGTCCAATGCCAAGAAAAGGCTAGTACATTATCTATTCGTCTCCGTATTAATTGTAGCAACTTAAAAAAAGTGGTTGGGAAAATATTACATCTTGCATCTGACCCAGAGCTCATGGCCTCAAGCACAATTTTAGCTGCCATTCTAAACCAATGCCATGCTGAATGGAGTCAAGTGATCTACTGAGATCTTTGTATCCCCTGAGGTGAACGATTGAGCTCCCAAGTGTCTTTGTATCAGTCTTAAAAATCAATCATATAGCACATAACAACATAGGCAAAGGGAAATGTGCGCCTATTGCCCTGAGTGATGAAAGAACCCCTTCTGCATTTGCAGGATCTTGGAGAGGACCCTTTTCTATTTGGCATTAGTAGGTTATTTGGTATTATTAGAGAACACTTGGAGCACAACCACGTTAGAGAGGACAGGAAGCATTGAAGCCTATAACAGCCCTATAACAGCCGTGTGAGTAAGCAGATCGAGCGCTGCCTGGAACAGCTCGATGGAGAGGTGGTAAAAGGAACTAACAGCAAAGTGTGAAGCCAGGCTGACCCCTTCTTCACTGATCCAGTGCCACCAAAACACAAGGTCTTATTGGGAGCAAACAAGAAAATTGAATATCTTCTTTGGCCAAGAATGGATTTTTCAGTGACTTGAAACTTGGAAGTTGGAAGATGGCATCAGAACGCGGCAACTCTTTGCATGCTGTTTCAGAAAAGAATCTGACTTACAATCAGATCCACGATCGCCATAACTGCGCCATCTACAACTTCCAGCAGCCTCCGCTTGCATGTGCTGAGGTTGACATTGTCTGGCTTCCCAAGCTGACCAGGGAATTTTGGGTGCTCTCCAAGGATGAGGGCAGTGGGTTTGTGGACTGTTTGCAGCCACTGACTTTCTCCTTCACCTCCCACTGCCACCATCATTATACTCTAATAGCTGCACGGCATTACTCCGACCATTAGAATGCCTTCCCCAATAAGTCCAGTTTTCCCACTTGATATCAGGAGCAGTTAACTCTGGATTCAGCTCATTGGTCCACTGTCTCTGGAGTCAACAGGTTCATCCATTAAGCAAGCCGGGCACCAGTGAGCATGTTCTCTCTGATGATAGTCAAAGGTCCCCTCCATCTCTTTGCTGATGAGTGTGAGTAGACTTAATAGGCAATAATTAGTCCGTTTGGATTTCTTCTGTGAACAGGGCAAACTTGGAACAATTTTCCACATAGTTTGGTACCTACAAATTTGTACCTACAATGGAACAACATGGTTAAAGATGTGGCTAGTTCTAGAATTCAATAATTCAGTACAATAGTCAAGCTAGGGTTTAGGTTTCGGCACAGGTTTATTACTGTCATATGTACTGAGGTACCGTGAAAAGCTTTTTGTTTTGTTTGCTATCCAAAGAGATCAGATAATCCATATTACTAAAAGTCTGATCTTGATCACTTTTGGCTCGCTGTGCTGTGATTTCCAAGAGAACGCCGCCACCTACGGCCGTCATTTTTGGCCACCTCGCTTAGAGCACCCTCCGCCTTCCTGGACCGGGGGATTTTTCCCATCACTGAAAAATCAGAGAGATATTAATGTGTTTTTTTTATTGCTATTCTCTCTGCTGCCCCTGCAGGTGGGAGGGGGGGAGGGACTATAAAACCCGGAAGTGGTGTGCCTCACTCAGTCTCTGCAAGATGGAGGAAGCCAGAGGTTCATGTCTCTCTGAACAACACTAAACACATGTCTACTCAACTGTGAGTGCCCTTAATGTGGTTTGAAAATGAAAATATGGTTGGTTTCAAGTAAAAATGCACTGCAAATGGCTGTTTGGGGGGTTTTGGGTTGAAGTAGACATGCATTGCAAATGGCTGTTTGGGAGGGGGGGTTGGGTTGAAGTGGAAATGCACTGCAAATGGCTGTTTGGGAGAGTTTTGGGTCAGAGTGGAAATGCACTGCAAATGGCTATATGGGGGGGGGGGGGGGGGGGGGGGTTGGGTTGAAGTGGAAATGCACTGCAAATGGCTGTTTGGGGGGGTTTGGGTTGAATTGAACATCACGATCTCAGAAGAAGAATGGCATCACATGTGTGTAACACTACAGACATCCACTAATTCACAAAACTGGAGAAAATGTAATTGGAAAATTTTGATTTGTTTCTTTATTATGCCTAACATAAAAAGCAAGCAAATTCTAAGGCAGCAAACATGATGGAGGCAATGTGGTCAAACAGACACAAATCATGCACATATCTTCTGGAATTGCCCAAAAATAGATCCATTTTGGGACACAGTGAATTCAGAATTAACGGGGGTATTAGAATAAACAGTCTGCAATAAGTGTTCCATTTTATACCTGGGTAATATAAATACAGTGGTGCTGAAGGAAGACCATTACTTGGTTAAAATCCTTCTCACAGCTGGCAGAAAGGCCATTACAAGAAACTGGCTTGGAGCGGACACACCCAGACTTAGACAATGGTTGGACATAGTACAGGAAATATTTGTCATGGAGAAAATTACATATTCTCTAAGAGTGAAAGAAGACGAGTTTAATAGAAAATGGGAAAAATGGATTAGGTATAGAAATAAAGACATCAACTGTATAATTTTATAGACAATAATGTAAGTTATTGGAAAATGTTTTAATATGAAAATAGTTCTGTATACTGCATCATTAATTGTAAACTGAACCCTCCACTACACTTTTGTACGTTTCATTGTAATGTTGTATGGTTCGCTGTTATATTTGTGTTTTATTTGTGTATACATAAAAGCAATAAAACCTAAAGTAGAAAAAGAAAATGCACTGCAAATAGCTGTTTGGGGGGGGGGGGGGGGGGGTTGGGTTGAAGTGAAAATGCACTGCAAATGGCTGTTTGGGGGGGGGGGGGGTTGGGTTGAAGTAAAAATGCACTGCAAATGGCTGTTTGGCTAAACTTGACAACTTCGAGGGTGCAAGGCCACAAAATTCAAGTGCAGTTTCCAACCACTTCAAGCAAGGTCCAAGGCCACTCTTCTAACTTTTTTTTAATTTAATTTATTTTTTTAAATTCAAGTATAATAGATTGAGCAAAGGAGAAGACACGGAGTGCAGAATACAGTTCTCAGCATTGTAGCAAATCTTTTCCAGAGACAAAGTCGAATGTTCACAATAGCATGGAGGTGAATCAGAAAGTACCTTTGCTTAGAAGGGTCATTCCGAAGCCTAATAACAGAGAGAAAGAAGCTCTTCCTCAGTCTATTTGAGCTGTACCTTCTGCCGGATGGGAGCAGGGAGAAGAGGGAATGGCTGGAGTGGGACAAGTCTTTGATTATGTTGGCTCCTTTTCCAAGGGTGAAGGGTAGATGGGGTTTTGGGTGGAAACTCTGGTCTGTGTAATGGATTGGAGTACATTTACAACTCTGCAATTTCTTGCCATCTTGGGAAAAGCTGTTCCCAAACCAATCCGTGAGACAACCAGACAATGTGTATGCTTTATATTTTGTGGTTCAATAACATTTGGTCTTTCCAGTACTTGGAGCCATTTCTTAATATTACAAAGTATCAGCCAAACACTGGCTTCTGTGATGGCGAGGGTCCAGAGAAATAGAAATCATGCATCCACGCCCCATGTTTAGCAACATGATTGTTAATGCCCTGGTCTACATTTGGCACACAAATACAGACCCCCAACATCTTTGATGATGGGGAGATTATTGGAGTTTTTGCCTCTCCAACACTAAGCAGCTAAATGAATGACCATAATTCATAATTACGTGTGACAGGACTGCAGAGCTTCAATCTGACCGAGTGCTTGTGGGGCTTCCGATGATACTTACCAACTTCAATGGATGCACTGTAAAAAGTATATACTATCGGGTTGCATCCTAGCTAGGCTTGGGAACAGCTCTGCCCATGATGGCTAGAAATAGCAGTGAGTCATGGGTATAACCCAGTATATCACAAAGAACAGAAAATCACTATCAACTCCATCCACACTTCATGCTGCCTCAGGAAAGCAGCCAACATAATCAAGGACGAATTTCACCCTGGTCATTCCCTCTTCCCCCCTCTCCTGACAAGCAGAAGTTACAAAAGCTTGAGAGCACGTACCACCAGACTTGGCAACAGCTGCTTTTCCACTGTTATCAGACTGCTTAGTTAGGGTATAGTCCCAATCTTCCAACCTACCTCATTGTGTACATTGGACTTTCTCTCTTTGCACTACATGTTGCACTTGTATGTGGTTTGATTGTACTCGTGTATCATATAATATGAAAGCACACAAACAAAAACTTTTCACAATACCTCTGTACACGTGACATTAAACCAAGACCATACCAGAGAGATAAATAATAGGAGGTGGGAGGGTTGGGCAGGATGGATTTTAATGGAAGGATTGGAGGCTAGTGAGAAAAAACTAAATTAATTCAGAGTGTTTTGGAGGGAATTGAAAAGGGATCTGGAGCTCACTGCCAGACCCAGGCAGAAACCCACCATAGAGCAGGAATAGTCCAAATAGCCCTCCTTGAACAAACTACATGAATTTTGTGTGCTAAATGGCCTATTGTTCCATAAATTCATGTAATTTCCATGAATTTTCTTTTTGTTTCCCTGCAATTTTTTTCTGAAATAAGACTTTATTGTTAACTTTTTTTCTGAAATAAGACTTTATTCGTCAGTGCCAGAGAGTGTTTTCATTAGGGATTAAAAACCCCGTTACAGTTGCAATAAAGTCGAGCCATCTTAAGAAACAAGTTGAAAGGCACAAACGTAAGATCCATTATATCCTAATTTTTTTATTTGAAGGAATTATAATCGACATATCAAATCGGTGATCTATAACCACCGATGTCTCTGTTAGTTTCGGTATATCGAGCCATTTAAAGCTCATCTTCGTTTCATGTAGGGGAAGTAAAATGTTCACGCTTCGTTTTACAGCAAGATTAGAGGCAGGGGTCGCATTGGATCCCTGATTGGGATGGAGAAGGGCAGACAACATCGCTACAGTCCTGGACTCCAGTCTGACCACTGGGCTGCCGTGCACAGGTCGGCATTGCTCAATTGGTTTAGATTTGTGACAGATTTGGTTAAATTCACACCATAGCAGCGATTTATGTGCACCGAGGAGGACCACAAAAGTGCAGTTTAGTGAGAAGCTGAATATCATCAATTCAAGGCTTGCACGATTATTCATGCGCAACCTGCCTCCAGAGAGCAACTGTCAGCTTCACTCTAATATTCACCGCTGGCAGTCCCTTGGTTACCAGTATCGCAAATTCAGGGCTCTGAATCGATTATTAGTTCATAAATAACAGCCAGGAAGGATCAGCCTCACAACGACTCTGACAAGTAATTCTGAACCACCAATTATAAATCGGCTGGAGTCGATTAAACGAAACGGCAGATGTTTGAATCTAGACAAGACACGAAGTGCTGGAGGAACTCAAGCGGGTCAGGCAGCATCTGGGAAGGAAAATGGACAGGCAACGTGGCGGATCGGGACCCTTCTTCAGACTTGGGGAAGTTGTCTGTCCACTCCCTACCCCGATGCTGCCTGGACTGAGTTGAATTCCTCCAGCACGTTGTGTTCGGCTGATTATAAATCGGCTGTTTCTAAGTTCACGACGGAGTTTTCAGAAGTAACAATATTGGAATATTTACAGATGGTCACCTTAAAGGAGTTTAAACAATATATATACTTAAAACTCCGATTGAACAAAAAACATGCCTATTATGAACTGTTCCGGAGAAACTGGAGAATTATACTGGCTATGGACCCAATCCTTTCAATCTGTCACTGGTGACGGAAGGTGTAAAATGCGCCTTGTTCGTTATTTGCATGAAAAAAAGCAATCCTCCATCTAAATAGTCCCGCTACATTGCTGATACAATGCCACTAATCAACCAACATAATCACCCAATACAATGTTTTCACGAGAGAGTTAGATATAGCTCTTTGGGCTAACGGACGGAATCAAGGGGTATGGAGAAAAAGCAGGAACTGGGAACTGATTTTGGATGATCAGCCACGATCATATTGAATGGCGGTGCAGGCTCGAAGGGCCGAATGTATCTATTTTCTATGTTTCTATGTAACATAACACAAACCCAATATCGGACGTTAGCGTATCAACATTAACATTTTTGAGGACAGAATACATTTAGATGCACAGAGTCTCTAACCCAGTGTAGAGGAATCGAGGACCAAGAAGACAAAGATGTAGGGGAAAAGATTTGATAGGAATCTGAAGGGTAACTTGTTCACACAAAGAGTGGCGGGTGGATGGAACAAGCTGCCAGAGGAGGTAGTTGAGGCTGGGACTATCCCAACGTTTAAGAAGCAGTTAGACAGGGAAATGGATAGGACAGGTTTGAAGGGATATGGACCAAACGCTAACAGGTGGGACTAGTGTAGCTGGGACATGTTGGCCGGTGAGGGCTAGTTGGGCCGAAGGGCCTGATTCCACACTATTACTCTATGACTCTATGAGACGTACACAAAATATTTACAGTCTGCAACAATGCTCTAAAGATTTCGATACCTTTATAAACCAGCACACACGTCAAGGATAACTTCAGTTTAGCACTGGATACAGGTGATAGAGTGCATTAAAAATCTGATCGGTGGGGAAATTGGCACGTGTTTGTATACTTACGAGGGACAGTGACCATACTGTGCGTAGTAGCCTCGACGGAAAGCTGTGTCCATTTGACGGTAGTCGTCCGTGCCGCGGGCTGAGTTGTCAAAGGTCGCCGGATTGTTGGCAAAGAGCCTCGGCGTCCTCTCGCCCATCTCCTCGCACTTCCGTGCCTGGCTGTTTGTTAGATTGGAACCGTTTTCGCCAAGCAAATTATATCCCAGTCAGCCCGTGATTTGGCGTCGTCCTCAAATGACGCTCCGGCTGCGTCAGATTTTACATATCTTTGTGGAGCAGACACTTTCTTGTCCGAAACGTCTCCCACGACTCTCACTGTTTGGGGCTGGCGTGGACCTGGACTGACACCAAGAATGCACTGAAGAAGGGTTTCGGCCCGAAACGTTGCCTATCTCCCTCGCTCCTTAGATGCTGTTGCACCCGCTGAGTTTCTCCAGTTTTTCGTGTACCACCAAGAATGCACTGTCTGACAAGGCGCAGATCATGTCAGAGCAGAGACTTCACACGAACGGGAGGCTGGAGGGTGAACAAATAAAACAGCCTGAAGATAGACACAAAGTGCTGGAGTAACTCAGTCTAACGTCAGAGAGTTAATAGTTAATTAACCGCTTCATTTGATTAAAGCATTTTTTACGATTGCAATTTTCCATGAGGTTAAATCAATCTAACACTGAAATGATAAATTAATTTAACATATTCCCGCATCCTAGTGGTCTTGTCATTAATATTTAGTGCTTGTTTACCAAGACATGATGAATTATGATCAATCACAAACAAACTTGTGCAGCCTTAACTGAGTTGTAATCTTGGTGTTCCGCGCAAAATGCCAACATCTACTGTTCCTTGTGTCTCCTAGTATAACCTGGTTGAGAGATGTTAAGTTCGTGGCTATTGAGTATTTCAAAATAAAGCTCATGGTTTTAATAGATCGATTCATAGCATCCCGGCTCTGTCACTTCTCTGCTGTTGGAGGCCAGTTAAGCACCGGGAGGATGTGGTTCTATGAAGATCCATATATCCCCAATGATGGAGAGCTTGTAGGCAAAAAGGCCATTCGCCACACGATCTCCCTATGACATGGCCCATATCAAGGGATATGGGGGAAAAACAGGATCAGGGTACTGATTTTGGATGATCATATTGAATGGTGGTGCTGGCTCAAAGGGGCTGAATGGCCTACTCCTGCACTTATTTTCTATGTTTCGATGTTTCGATGACCCTTTGCAGCCTCCACAATCTCCACCATTACAATTTAAGGGCCTGTCCCACTTTCACGAGTTATTCACAAATTCTCCAGAGTTTTCCCCTTGATTCAAACTCGCAGAATGTTCGTAACGAGTCCGTAGGACGTCTTAGGTGTTTGTAGATATATCGTAGCGGCTCGTTATGCCAACCGTAGGTACTCGTGGCATCAGGTAAGTCGGGACGTTTTTTCCAGCCCAATAAAAAAGTAAAGAAATGGTTGGGATGAAAGAAATTGCAACTTTTTACTCGTAAGTAGGGTATCGAAATAGTCGTGGGAATTCATAGACATACTCGTAGGAGTTCTTAGGAGTTCGTGAACATATTCGTGGAAGGTCGTAGGAGTTCGTAGATTACCATGATCTTGATTTTTTTTAGGTCCTTTAAACACAGCAGAGGTTTTGAATTAAGTCATGAAAGTGGGACAGGCCCTTTAGTCTTGACCCACTGATTTCACCGAACACATCAAAATGTCAGGCAATAGGATCAAGGGGGGAAAGCAACACTGGCTGTGGTTATATTAAGCATAAATAACATAGGGTTGAGAGTTGGAAACAGATAATGTGAGCCCACGCTATCACTGCCTAGATCCCTCAACTATCCTCAATTACATATTCAAAAGTCTCCAGCATGACATTATAAATGGGGCTGTTTACTAGTGATTGCATGAACATCTTAGATAATGAGGCAATCTAAATTTGCACACAGCAAAGATCGATAAGCAAAATACACTTTGCAAGCAGTTAAACATGCAAACAATAATAATTTGATAATGATAATTTAATAATTAACTTATCATTACATCTTTAGCAATGTAATAATAACTGTAACAGACAAATCAATAACATTAAAATAAAGCAACATAAATAAAATTGGATAGCTTGAGAAGTTGAGGAAATGGACACAAGGATTATGACATGCAGTTACCACATCGCCAACTGACCGGTTGGCAGCATGGAAGCTCTGTACTACCTGTTGGTCATTAGTTAGCTCTAACTATGCTGTCAAACGGATTTGAATTTCAAAATGGAGCCAGTTTCAGGAATCATTGGAAGTCTTCAATACTGTCTGAAGAAGGGTTCCGACCCAAAACGTCAGCCATCCTTTTTCTCCAGAGATGCTTTGTGACCCGCTGAGTTACTCCAGCACTTTGTGTCTATCTTCAGTTTAAACCAGCATCTGCAGTTCTTTTCTACACCACATACTACACCACATGCTACATCTCGTGAAGGGAGGTAGTTCAAGGATGGTGTCAGTGAGTGTTCCAGCAAATGTGACTTGTTCCAGCAGAGAGAGCGGTTTCCGCAACTTTCCAGTGTTGCATTGGAAAAAGGAGCAAGATTAGGGAGTTAGAGAGCAGAGATGATATTCTCATTTGATAGTGCCAAAAATGCCCCACAACACTTAACCTCCAAGGCAGTGAGAGGAGGGAGCTCACAAGGAGAATGTTTAGAGGCATGTGGCACAAAAAGTTGAAGGACATTTTGTTTGTAAGCCAGGTGAGTGAATGTATCTTCAAAAACATTTTCTACAAACTGTACCCCAGCTTCATCACCCACATATTCACAATTAATCAATCAAGGATTTTTTTCAAATTCTAACATTCAAACACTATTCTGCACCTATCCACTGCCAGGAGGAGTACAAGTACATTTCATGGGCAGAACAAACTGCTAACTGTTCAACAATAACAGCCGCATCATACATACCACATAGTCTCTTGTCGTTTCGGGTGGCATTTAATTGCTGCCAAAATCAGAGAATCACATGGATTGTCCCAATCCTGCATCATTTACTTACATGGGAAATTAATTTGAGCAGTGTTGACCCAGGCCACATCCAGAAATCTTGGCGTCCAATGCAGCACAAACAGAAGCTACATTGGCAGATTCAGACAGCCACCAGCTGGTTCTCTCTACATGTTCAGAGAGGTATGTAGGGTGTCAAGGCAGACTAGCAAACTGCAATGAAACAATGTTCACAAATTAGTGAAGTACCATCGCTGGGGAAGTAACAAAACATGGTTTGTTGTATATTTGCGTTGATACAGCACACTTGGTTTACGATAGCTTTAACTTGGCCTTGTGGCCATGTGATAGTCGGCACCTATCAGGGGCCTGGTGGGAAGGGGTGTCTAGTGTGTCTCCCAGAATCCCAATATGACTGGTTGGTCACAGATAGTGCTTCAAGTAAAATAGCTGCCAGTAAGGTCCCTTCCCTTTTTCTTCCATGTCATGCTCCTCTTCTATATCCTGCTGTGCAGGTTTAGTCTTTAGACTTGAGAGATACAGCACGGAAACAGGCCCTACGGCCTAGCGAGTCCACACCGACCAGCGATCACACCATACACTAGCACTATCTTACACACGTGGGACAATTTACAATTTTCCTGAAGACAATAAACCTATAAACCTGTGCGTCTCTGGAGTGTGGGAGGAAACTGGAGCACCCGGAGAAAACCCAAGTGGTCACAGGGAGAAAGCACAAACTCTGTTCAGCAGCACCCAGTCAGTATCAAACCTGGGTATCTAGCGCTCTAAAGCAGCAAATCTAGCGCTGTACCACTGTGCCGCTGTGCACTAATAGTAGTGAGTGCTGAGCATCATCACGGCAAGACTGCTTATTATACTATAGACCAAAGTGAATCTGAAGAAGACTACAGTGCATTTCGTCAGATTAATCCACATAATTTATAATGTAGCAAAGTATTTGTTGTTGGCATTGCACCCTGATATGTGCAGGTTGTCTGGAGCTGTGCCTCAAATGGTAGTCATTTTGTCTCAGAATTAGGAGATTGTGGATTAGAATCCCATCCCCATTTGAAGGTGTTTCTCCTGTACCATGAAGTCTTGCCTTTCAATTGAAATATTAAAACAGACCCCCATCTACCCTTTCAATTGAAGTTGAAGTTGCATAGTGGCTCCTTCACTTTGCCAGAGACCTGGTTCACTCCTGCCGTCAGACACTCTCTGTGTGGATGTTCTTCCTGTGCCCAGTGTGGCTTTCCTCTGGGTGCTCCAGTTTCCTCTCACATCTCAAAGATGTGCAGGTTGACAAGTTAATTGGCCATTTTAAATTGTTCATCGTATGGAGGTGAATGTTGGAATCTGGAGAGTTGATGAGAGCAAGGGGAGAAGTAGGATTCATATTAATATATGCTTAGTGTAAAGGTGTGGTTGATGGTCAGAATGAACGGTGGGCCAAAGGGCATGTTTCCATGATGCATCTCTCTATGACCCTGAAGGATAATAACTATTTAAGGGAATTTGCTGTAAACCTCTCTAAAACAACAATGATCACAATGAAAGGTCATCAGTCTGAAGCAATAATGTTTTTCTCATGATATGCACTTATCTGATCTGCGGAGTATTGTATTGCCTGCATTTTCTGTTATTATATTTTGGTACAACATGAATGTTCTGCTTAATAAAATTATTATGGGTATTTGAAAAGGCACTACCCACCGGAATGTGTTTTGAAGATGTAAAAATTATTGTTAGAAACATTAAAGTGTATATTAAAAATGAGAGATATCTGACTGGAAGACATTTGAAGATGGTATTCTATTGTTGTTATTCTAGAGATAAATTTAGATCAAACTGTTATGTTTTTCTAGAAATATATGTTTCATATTTGGTTATTTCAAACCATCCTCAGGAAATACATAGGTTCAAATCCTCTGTGCTGTTTACTGGTGATTAAATTGAATACAATATTGACTTGACTTTGTCAATTGGAAATAAAGTGACTAATAAATGAAGTGGCAAACTGGTCTATAGGGTGAAGGGTATTATACATCCCAAATTAGTTACTGCATCAATAATTCCTCAAGAGTCTATGTACATTCCTGGTTAATCCTCTCATACAACATTAAATTTTAATAAACAACTAATCTCTTGGCTACCTCTAATACCACTTGAATATTTGGATGGCATTCATATTTTACAACGGCATTGCTTTGCCGATGAAAAAAATAATTTAAAAAATAACTAGCATCAATTGGCAATTATGAACAATGTTCATTATTGTGCTGGAATGTAAAAGCTGTTTATAAATTCCATTTTAGGAACTGACAAATGGGTCTCTAAGTCATGTGCTTTGAAGCGTTAGACAAGCAAAATGCAATCCATCTGCACAACACAGATTAACATGAATCACTTGCTGAAATACTGTAAATGTCACCCTAGTCATGGTTTTGGCAATCAGTTGAAGGCTAAATTAAGGTAGATATGTGCATGTTAATTATGGTCACAATTATTATTATTTTAAATATGGCTTCAAAATAAGGAATTCATTTCAGGAACTGAACCAAATAAACATGGTGTAAAGGATAAAATCTTTTGAATTAAGAAGATCTTTGCAGTATTTGATGAAGTTAATAAACTAGGTTTAAGACTTGAATAGTAAATAATGTTGATTATTAGAAACATAGAAAATAGGTACAGGAGTAGGCCATTCGGCCATTCGAGCCTGCACCAATATGATCATGGCTGATCATCCAACTCAGTATCCTGTACCTGCCTTCTCTCCATACCCCCTGATCCCTTTAGCCACAAGGGCCACATCTAACTCCCTCTTACATATAGCCAATGAACTAGCCTCAAATACCTTCTGTGGCAGAGAATTCACCACTCTGAATTCACCACAGATTCACCGCTCCGTGTGAAAAATGTTTTCTCATCTCGGTCCTAAAAAACTTCCCCCTTATCCTAAAACTGTGACTCCTTGTTCTGGACTTCCCCAACATCGGGAACAATCTTCCTCCATCTAGCCTGTGCAACCCCTTAAAACATTTGTAAGTTTCTATAAGATCCCCCCTCAATCTTCTAAATTCTAGCGAGTACAAGCCGAGTCTATACAGTCTTTCTTCATATGAAAGTCCTGACATCCCAGGAATCCGTCTGGTGAACCTTCTCTGTACTCCCTCAATGGCAAGAATGTCTTTCCTCAGGTTAGGAGACCAAAACTGTATGAAATACTCCAGGTGTGGTCTCACCAAGACCCTGTACAACTGCAGTAGAACCTCCCTGCTCCTATACTCAAATCCTTTTGCTATGAATACTAACATACCATTCGCTTTCTTCACTGCCTGCTGCACCTGCATGCCTACTTTCAATGACTGGTGTACCATGACACCCAGGTCTTGTTGCATTTCCCCTTTTCCTAATCGGCCACCATTCAGATAATTATTTCCAGGCACAATTATAAAATGTTGTAAAGCTATAATATTCTGTACTGGTATTTTTCACTTTGCACTATCTGTTGTACTTGACTATGGCACGATTGTACTCATGTATAGTATAACTTGATTGGATAAAACACCACAGAAATTGAACAAACACACTGTCTTTGCCAAAGATGCCCATGTTAATTGAAATTTTTTAAATGCTGCTACTTAAAGTAAATTGACTAGCTTTACCTTACTTCAGAGTAAATCAGAGAACATTTGGTGGATAATTCTTGCAGCTACTAGAAGGGGAAACAGAAACATAGTAACATAGGTGCAGGAGTAGGCTATTCGGCCCGTCGAGCCAGCGCCACCATTCAATATGATCATGGCTGATCATCCAAAATCAGTACCCCGTTCCTGCTTTCCCCCCATATCCCTTGATTCCTTTAGCCCTAAGAGTTATGTCTAACTCTCTCCAGAAAACATCCAGTAAATTGGCCTCCACTGCCTTTTGTGGCAGAGAATAGTAAGATTGAACGAGAACTTACCAGTTCGAAGATTGATCATTATTTCATGAGGAGTCGCGGTGAGGGATTTCGTGAAGAGCCCGCCGGCGCGCATGCTCGACATTCTTCAAAGTAGCGGTGTGGAATCACAGAAACCAGTAACAGAAATGACTTGGCATAGTAAGATTAAAGAAACTCAAATTACCAGATGAAGGTGAGTGAGGGTTGGGCTTGGAGGGCACGAAATCCCTCACCGCGACTCCTCATGAAATAATGATCAACCTTCGAACTGGTAAGTTCTCGTTCAATCTTACTATTTCATTTCGGAGTCACGTGAGTGACTTCGTGAAGACTTCAAAGCTTCTGTGATTACACGCCCTGGACCACGTCCATGCTGACACACCACTAGCAGGGATGGATGGGAGGAACAAACTTGCTCAAATAGTTCATACTGCAAAACAAGAGCATATTTATTAATAACAAATCAAAACCCCTCATGCGGGGACACCTCCACGTTCTCGACCTGCATTCAGCACGGCTTCCGCGAACTGTAGAGGAGCAACAACAGGCTTGTTATAAAATAGCTGAAACACAGCTTCATTAGCCCATCCTGCTGTGGCGAGAATATGGTCCATCGGCACCTCCATAATCCTCGCCGCTGACGTCGATGCAGCCCTGGTGGAATGAGACTTGAAGACATTAGTGTCGATACCTGACTTACCCAAGACGACTTGGAGCCACCTGGATATCGTCTGGACTGTCACTCGATGATGAGGTCTCTTATGAGTGACAAGCAGGTATCTCTCCATTCCTCTGATGCATGCCGTCACCTTGACATAGTGACGGATATGAGAGGCTAAACACAGCCTAGCATCTGCGGGGTATGCCGGGAACTTCAGCTGCAGCCCTGTGCACCCAGGTCTATGCTGCTTTAGTAGCTCATCAATGAAGAAGACTACTTCTGTAGGGGTAGATATCATCCTGTCGACACGTAGTTTATGCAGTGTCTGTACCCTCTGTGCTGAAGTCAGCGCTAGTAACATCACCAGCTTCATGGTGAGTTTGTCCAGCTGGAGCCCTTCCATGGGAGACCACGTCTTGAGCAGGTTTAATACGTCCCTGACATCCCAGGTGATATTGTAGCGTGGTTTAGGCGGATTCATATTGAATATACCCCGCATGAGTCTGGACACTAGTCTGTTGGATCCCACCTCAATCTTGAGGTAGAATGATAGCGCGCTCCTGGCGCTGTTGATGCACTGTAACTTAAGTGTTCATCGTGGTGCAACCCCGCGAGGAATTCCAGGACGTCAGTTATAGTCACGTCATCGTACGTGATGCGAGAGCGGCTGCAGAAGGCTTCCCACTTCTTAATATGTGAGCGGTATCTTCGCCTTGTTGACTCTCGACACGACGCCCCAATGGTATCCATGGTCCGAGTTGAGAGGCCGTATTGGACTAACGGCCTGTTCAAAACCTGCAAGCCAACAAATTTAAATAGCCATGGCAGGGATGTGGCTCCCCTGAGACAGGGTGAGTAACCAATTCTGGGCAACCCTTCAAAAGGACCCAAGGCTCACTGAGCATGTCAAAGACCACCGGATACCACGGCTGTGTAGGCCAGTCGGGTATAATAAGGATGCCCTTGGCTGCATCCATCTGAATCATTCGTAATACCCGACTGATGAGGCAAAACGGGGGGAATGCATAGAAAAACCAATTCCCCCAGTCCAGCGAGAATGCATCTAGTGCTATAGCCCCAGGATCTGGTTCCCACGAGACGTATGTTGGTACCTGATGGTTCAACCGTGACGCAAAAAGGTCAATGTCCGGTTTCCCAAATTTGGCTGTGACTTTGGCAAAAATTTCAGGATGCAACATGCATTTAATATTGTCATTAAAGTTGCGTGACCTGGTGTCCGCCACAGTATTAAGCTCACCCGGCAAATAGGTAGCTGAAATCCAAATGTCTCTTTGAACACACCAGAGCCAAATTGAGTTAGCCAATTTATCACACGAAACTGACCTGGTACCGCCCATATGGTTTAGATATGCCACCGCTGTGGTGTTGTCTATTTGGAGACGGACATGTGCTCCAATAAGCTTGGAACAATAAGCACGAGGTCCGTGGAATGCTGCAAGTATCTCCAAATAGTTTATCCCTTGTGACAACAACATAGCAGCCTCAAGGGTGTCCCATCTGCCCCCGCAACTAGAGCAATTATCTGTAGCTCCCCAGCCATAAGAGCTCGCATCAGTTTGCAAGTATACCACCGGATTAGCCTCAATAATAGGCTTAAATGAGTTACTAATGTGACACACCCACCATCGTAACTCATCCTTTGCTTCAGGCGGCAGCTGCATTGGTCGATCATAATGACCAGCGTTCTGTTTTAACGCAGCGATCTTGGCTCTTTGCAAATTCTGATAATGCAAAGGCCCATATCTGGCTGCCGGAAACAATGCGACAAGTTTGCCAATTACGAATAGAGTCCACCGTAAACCCCAGATAATGTATACCTGGGAAGGGCAGAACTTTGATTTTTCTGGATGGACAATAAACCCCAGCTGCTGGAATATATTGACAGCAGCTGCAACTCCCTGTTCAGCCAATTCCAGGGTGTGGCCGACAATTAAGATATCATCTAAATAGGCCATTACTATATGGTGTCGTTGTCGTAATTAAGCCATAATTGGTTTCACCAATTTAGTGAATAATCTAGGGGCTGTGGTAAGCCCGTTTGGCAAAGCCCTATATTGCCAGAGTTGACCCATCCAGATAAATTTCAAAAACCTCCTATAGTATTTTTGAATGGATACAGAATAGTACGCATCTTTTAAATCAATGCATGCCATAAAGCAACCATGTGAAATCAATGATTTGGCTGTTTCAAAAGTGTCCATTTTGAAATGAGTATATGTTACAAAAGTATTTAAACGAGTCAGGTCAATAATGACTCGACAGCCTCCATCCTTCTTTGGTCTAGTGAATATATTAGAAACAAATTCAATTGGCTCATGAACCGCTTTCTCTACCGCTCCCTTCTGTTCTAACCTTAAAATTTCCTTGTAGCCTGCTGCCTGTTCTGCAGCAGACAGTGTAAATGTTCGACCAGGCCTGTGCTGGGATGGAGGAATGTCCCCATTAAGCAACTCAATTTTATGACCCTGAATATTTTGTAACACATACACGTCACCAGTAAAATCACCCCATGCTCCCAAAAAGAACCGAAGGCGCCCACCAACATGTGAGGTTAGACAAAGGGAAAAGAGAGAACCAGACCGCCTCACCTCCGTGGTTACCGGCGGTCTTTGACACGTGTGGGTGGACGTGGAGGTGCTGGGTTGGCTTGAGGGCGCGGCGTCCTCATCTTCCACCAGGGTTTCTGCCGGCCCTGTCCTAAAAAGCCCCCCTGCTGCTGGGGCTGTTGGTAACGAGGTGGAGCTGGAGGGTAGGTCCTTGTAGAGGTGCTGGCAGACCCTCGTGGACGAACAAGCGGAGCTTTCGAGCCCGACGGCGTGGGGACACTATGAGAGCGCATGAGTCCCACCGTCTTGGCTTGTTCGTCAAGCTCTTTGACTCTCTTCGAGAGACCTTCTCCAAAGAGCTGACGGGGCAGCGGCGGCGGCGGTGGTTTGCACAACCCTGCATACTTAGGGTTGAGCGCCGGGCGGATGCTGCTTTTGCGGAACCCATTGATCTCATGTTGATTTGCGCATAATAGAGCCAGAGCATCCTCCTGATCCAAATTTAATTCATCCCCATCAACCGACCGCACAAAGGCGGTAATACCGGCCGTGAGGAGCTTCAGGATCCGCTGAAGTTTCAGCTCGTGTTGACGGATAGCCGCACTGATGTTGCCCCATATCGGCGTATTGACCACAGGCACGTTGAGGGAGTTGCAGTTGGATGGAGCCTTGTGACGGCTCATGGCTTGAATGAGAACTTCTTCCTGGAGCTGATGGTTGTTGAGGAAGTCCACTGTGGCTGCCAATTTTGAATTCAGGGGAAGCCCAGACGTGTGTGGGGCCGCGAACTTAGTGGCCACATCAAGAAGTTCCTCCGCTGGTAAATCTGACGGAGGTGGTATGGGATCAACCAAAACCTCCTCATCCTGCTGCTCCAGGCTGATGGTGGAAGTTGGTGAAAAAGCCCCGTGCCTGTCGCTGCTGGACGCTTGCTGCTGTTGACCTTGAAGCAGGAGCTCCAGCAGCCGCTCCATACGGTCAATACGCCCCTCACCCTGAACACTCGGGTGGTCGGAGTCCTCCGGCTCTGAGAAAATGCCGGGGCCCCTATCATCGGCCCGCACCTCATCGAGGGCCACCCGGTGCCGGTAGTCGTCGCTAACAGCCGCCGAAGCGAAACTGCGCGATTCCCGCGCGGGTGTGTTCAACCGCCTCCGTTTAGCGGGAGCTGAAGCCGCTGCCACTAAGGGCACTTGCGGCATGGTGTCGGCACCAGCCGTAGCATGGATACCTGATGCCCGCGCGGGCTTGCCGGCTGCCCACGTCGTGGACCTTGCCGACGCATGGTCTCGCCCACCCATCCATGGGGGACTCGGCGACCGTGACGAGACCCGACCCAACCGACCCGTCCCGGTGTCGAGAGTTGGGGGGCGTCGACTGGACCTCACAGCCGCCCCGGGTCTCGCCCTGGAACCTGACCGCTCCTCGGCGGCAGGTAATGCCTTAGCCCCGACAGGGTTAGGCTTCCGGGCTCCTGCCCTTCCCCTACTCGGAGGGTTGAGGGAAAAGGGCCGTGCAGCTGCACGGACCCCTCTGCTCGATATTCCCGCCTGTGTCCCGGCCTGCGCTGCAGGTACCGCCGATATCAATGGCTCCGGGACTGCTGACCGGCGACCTCGTCCAGACGTCCTCCGGCCCTTGGAGCTCCCATCCATGTCCTTGCTGCAAGAAACAAATCAATACAACAAGGACCACCAACTTAAGGTAGGATACTTACCTCAGTGGTTCCCTATGAAGGGCTGGTGAGGAGCGCGCTCCACCGCCAGCCGTCGCAGCAACGCGATACGACGATATGGCGAGCATGCGCGCCGGCGGGCTCTTCACGAAGTCACTCACGTGACTCCGAAATGAAATTCCACAGATTCACAACTCTCTGGGTGAAATTGTTTTTCCTCATCTCAGTCCTAAATGGCCTACCCCTTATTTTTAAACTGTGACCCCTGGTTCTGGACTCCCCCAACATCGGGAACATTTTTCCTGCATCGAGCCTGTCCAATCCTTTAAGAATTCACCCTTGTCCTTGGGGCCTAGCATCGTGGAGCGGCCTCCAGCCGGAATGACCTGGGGGCTCCAGTCGCGGAGCCTGTGGACTTGCCATCTTGGGGCTGGCCGGCCTCAGAGCGTGGAGAGCTGTGGTGGCGCGCGGCTGCGACCGGGCTTCGGGGCTTCGGAGACTCCAGCTGCGGGCCTGTGGACGGTGACATCGGGAGCTCGCGGGTCCCTGGTGGGAGACTGCTTTTCGGAGCTCCCGCGGCGGCAGCTTCTCCCTCCCAAGTTGCGGGGTTGAAAATGACCCAGATCGGGGCCTGACATCGCCTGGAGTGGCTTTAATGGCCACGGGACTTGCCATCATCAGCCGGGGGCTCCAACATTAAGACCCGGAGCAGGGCCTTACATCGCCGGCGTGGCCTTAATGTCCATGGGACTTGCCATCGCCCACTGGGGGCTTTAACATCGGGAGAGGATGGAGAGCAGGGGAGAAACAAGACTTTGCCTTCCATCACAATGAGGACGAGATTCACAGTGATGGATGTCTGTGTGAATTTAGTTGGTTGTGTGTCTTGTAAAATTGTTTCTTTTTGTTGTATGGCTGCAGAAACCAAAGTTCCTAACTGAAAAATAAAGTTCATTGTATTGTATTGTATTGTATTGTATTTTATTGTTTCTATAAGATCCCCTCTCATCCTTCTAAATTCCAATGAATACAAGCCCAGTCGACCCATTCTTTCATCATATGTCAGTCCCGCCATCCCGGGAACTAACCTGGTGAACCTACGCTGCACTCCCTCAATAGCAATAATATCCTTCCTCTAATAAGTAGACCAAAATTGCTCACAATTCTCCAGGTGCGGTCTCACCAGGACCCTGTATAACTGCATTAGGACCTCCTTGCTCCTAAACTCAAATCCTCTCGCAATGAAGGCCAACATGCCATTAGCTTTCTTCACTGCCTGCTGTACCTGGATGCTTCCTTTCAGTGACTGATGCACAAGCACACCCAGGTCTCATTGCACTTCCCCTTTTCCTAACCTGACACCATTCGGATAATAATCTGCCTTCCTTTTCTTGCCACCAAAGTGGATAGCCTCACATTTATCCACATTATACTGCATTTGCCATGCATCTGCCCACTCACCCAACCTATCCAAGTCACCTTGCAGCCTCATAGCATCCTCATCGCAGCTTACATTGCCACCCAGCCTTGTGTCATCCGCAAACTTGGAGATGTCACATTAAATTCCCTCGTCTAAATCGTTGATATTTATTGTAAATAGCTGGGGTCCCAGCACCATGCAAGGAATTTCTGAGTATAGATTTTGTGCATTATCAATACCAGGACCATGTAGAACTTCCCAATTGAACTGTGCTTCTGTTGCTGGAGATATTGGATAATTGTGAAGGTCAAGCCTTTGGGTCCCCAAAACATTTCTTTCTTGCTCAGCTTTCCATAATTTCACATGTTTATTTTCTCAGAGATGTGGAATTATGCATATTCTTGGAACCAAGTGATGCGATCCTAGAAGAGAATTATAAATGTGTGGGGTAACCATTGTGGAAATGCTTCCCAAATCTCATTCGCCTAATCGAAAAACTCACTCTGAAAGCCATGGAATTGAATTTATCGAAGGCATCAGCAGGAATAGATACAACTGTAAGCAAATGGAAACTACTGGACTGCAATGAGAGGTTGGTGCACTGTTAAATATTGACTTGGCCCTGAGTAGAGCAACAGGGTATCTTGGCACCCATTGGAAAAGTTAATAGTAAGATTAAATGAGAACTTACCAGATTGAAGTTTGATCTATATTTTATGAGGAGTTACGTTGAGGGATTACGTGACGACCCCGCCAGCACGCATCCGTGACATTCTTCAAAGCAGCGGTGTGAAATCACAGATAACAGAAGTCGAACTAAACATAGTAAGATAAGAGAACTAGAATACCAGTTGACCTTTATGATAGAGGGTTGGGCGTGGAGGGCACGTAATCCCCCAACGTAACTTCTCATATAATGAAGATTAAACTTCAAACTGGTAAGTTCTCATTTAATCTTACTATTTTACTTCGGAGTCACGTGAGTCACGTGAGATTTTAAAGCTCTGTGATTTCATGCCGTGGAAACCAAGTCCATGCCTACACACTGCCATAACTGACCAATGGAGGAAATATGTTAATGTATTCAGACATGAATCGGTTATTGAAACACAATGATATATTTATTAACAAAGTAATAATAGCCCCTAATATTCGGGGTAAATCATAATACAGAACTTAAAATTGAATCTGCAAATATCCCAGGTCTGGCAACGGGTTTATTATAAAATTGTTGAAAAGTTCTTTCGCTAGACCATCCTGCCGTTGCAAGGATGTGGTCCATGGGAACTTCCAACATTCTCGCTGCCGATGTTGCTGCAGCCCTGGTGGGATGAGATTTTAAAACATCAGTGTCCACTCCTGCAGCATCGAAAACCTGTCTAAGCCATCTCGAAATGGTCTGCACGGACACCCTTTTATTAGGACGTTTATGACTGATTAATAATGCCATTTCTGTGCCTCTTAGGCTTTTGGTGACCGCTAAATAATGCAATAGATGAGTCACTATGTACAGACGGAGGTCTATGAGGTATGCTAGGAACTCCAATTTGAGGCCAGATGACCCAGGCCTGTTCTGTTTAACTAATTCAAAAATATAGAAAGTTATTTTGTTTGTAGATATTTCCTTAGTGTCCAGTCTTAATTTGTGCAGTGACTGGACCCATTGCACCGATACTAGTGCCATCAGCATCACCATTTTATATGTTAGTCTTGCCAGAGTCAGGGACGTTGCTGGTGCCCAACCCCTGAGCAGCGTTAAGACAACACCAATATCCCAGGTCTGGGAGTACCTAGCCCTGGGGGAATTAGTGTTGAAAATACCCTTCATCAGTTTCGATACTAGAGGGTAAGATCCAACAGCATGGTGTCCTAATCCCTGCCCCAAGTAAGATGATAGGGCACTCCTTGCACAGTTAATGGCACTGTAGCTCAGGCCTTCGTCAAAGTGAAGGCTGGCCAAGAATTCTAGCACATTCGTCACAGTAGTCGTTTTGTATGTGATGTTCGCCCTGGAACAGAATATCTCCCATTTCTTTATATATGAAAGGTATTGTTTTCTGGTGGACTCTCTGCAAGCCGCTGTGATAATGTTTATGGTTCGATCCGACAGTCCAAATTCCAGGAGTGGTCTTTTTAGATCCTGCAAATCAACAGATTTATCCTGTCATGGCACGGGTGACTGTCGCCTGTCACAGGATGAACCAATAAGTTCGGGCGCTTGGAGATGGGCATACATGGTTCCAAGACCATGTCGAGAACCACAGGGAACCATGGCTGAGTAGGCCAGTCGGGTACTACCAAAATACCCGATACGGAGTCTTGTTGTATTTTCCACAAGACCCGACTGATGAGGCAGGAGGGGGGAAATGCATAGAAAAACAATTCTCCCCAGTGCAGCGAGAATATGTCCATCACCACTGCCCCAGGGTCTGATTCCCATGCAACATACGTTGGCAACTGGTGATTAAGCAATATCTGATGTTCCATACCGAGCTACAATATCAGTAAACACTTAGTGGTCCAACATCCATTCGGTGTTGTCATTGCATTTGCGTGACCTGGTGTCCGCCACTGTATTGAGCTTACCTGGAAGGTAAGTTGCTGATATCCAAATATTTCTATCGATGAACCAGTGCCAAATTGTGTTAACCAGATTATCACAAGATATAGACTTAATTCCACCCATATGATTAATATATGCCACCACGGTGGTATTATCAATTTGCAGGCGAACATGTAGGTGGTGTATGTCCGAACAGTAAGCCCGAAGTTCGTGGAACGCACCCATCTAATGGGTGCGTTCCACGATCTCTAGATGATTAATACCAAGTGCTTGAAGGAAAGTTAATTCATATGCATCCCATCTACCACCGCAACTAGAGATGGTATTAGTTGCACCCCAGCCGTGAGCGCTGGCATCAGTTTGTAACACAACTGAAGGATTGCTGATTATAATGGGATTAGAGCAATGCTGAATGTTCTTTATCCACCATTGCAACTCCAAAACTGCTTTAGCTGGTAACTGCATTGGCTTGTCTAAATGGCCAGCATGATATGCCATGACAATATGTTTCTGTTTTCGAAGAAATGCCAAGGCTGGTTTTAATATTTTAGTAAATTGTCTGAGGGCTGATGTTAATCCATTAGGCAGCGCTTTATACTGCCAGAGCTGCCTCATCCAGTTAAATTTCAGATATCTGCGGTGACCCTTCTCTATAGGTACCGAATAGTATGCATCTTTTAGATCAATGCAAGCCATGAAGTATCTTTCGGAAACTAATTGTTCTCCAGTAACAAAAGTTTCATTTTGAAATGTGTATACCTCACAAATGTATTCAGCTGTATCAAATCAATGATGATGCGGCATCCACCATCTTTTTTGTTTTTTGTGAAAATATTAGACACAAACTCAAGAGATTCATGTTTGGATTTCTCAATTACTCCTTTTGTATGTAACCTCAAAAATTCTGCATAACCTTCCAATCTTTCCTGTTGTGAAAGCACAAACGTTCGGCTAGGTGCATGCTGAACCGGAGGAAGGAGGTTGTGAATGAATTCAATTTTATATCCCTGGATACTATGCAGTATAAAAGGATCAGAAGTTATGGAGCTCCGTGCACTCCAAAATAAGCGTAACCTACCCCCAACCTGTGAAGAACTTACACACCCTATGTTCCGGAAGAAACCAGACCCACCTACCTCTATGGTTACCGGTGGAGCTGTGTTCATTTCTTCCATCCTTGTCTCCTGGGGGGTAGAGGAGCTGGAGTGTGGAGTTGGCGCATTTTCCACAAAGGCCGTTCTGGGCCTTGGTCTAAAAAAGACCTTTGTCCTGTATGTACGGCCTTCGAGCTTTCACCAGCTGCTGGGTATTGTAGTTTGCTGGTGGATGCGTAGGGGTGCAGCCGCCGGAGATGGGAGGTCTCGGCAGTTGACGGTGCTTTTATTAGCCCGATGGCATTTGCCTTCTCGTCGAGGTCTTGACCTGCTTCAGCAGGTTATCCCCGAATAGTAGATTAGGCGGTTGCGGGCTGCTGGTCTTGCACAACCCCGCAAATTTGGGGTTTATGGCAGGTCAGATCACACTCTTTCTGAAGCAATTTGTCTCGAATTGCATGTTGCAGAAGAGCACCAGTGCATCTTGCTGTTTATCCGACATGTCCTTTCCATCAACCAATCTGGCAAATGCCGTTATACCGGAGGCCAGCAGCTTAAGGATTTTTTGCATCTTTATTTCTTGGGCTCTGATGCCACCACCGATATGTCCCCAGATTGAGTTGTTCACTGCAGGAACATTCAGGAAAACACAGTTTTCTGGTGCTAAATATTTAGCAGCTGTGTCATTCATTACCTGTTCCTGCAGCTGGTTAAACGTGAGGTAATCGATGCTTGCTGCCAGCTGTGGCTGTAACGGCTGTCCTTTTTGTGAGGGCATCGCAAATTTAGAGACCATGCCGAGCAGCTTCTGTTCTTCCTGCACCCCTAGCACACTAGAAGTGTCTTCAGCCGAACCCCCATCTTCAGAGCCAGCCCAGTAGTGACTCCCTATGCTCCCCTCCGAGGAGAGGGAGACATTTTGCAGCCCTGTACAAGGTGCTGCCGTGGGTGTCCGAGGAGACCCACGGTGACAAGGCTCCGCTTATTGGAGCATGTCACGTTGCAGCATTTGCTCCATCAACCGCTCCATGCGGGATAAATCTTCCTGGCCCGACCCGTCCAGGTCTACGGGCTTATCTGACTTCTGTGTGGCCTTCCCGTCAGTCCAAGGTACCCCTACGGACTGTGCTGGTGCCAAGTCAGAGGTTGCTGACCGCACGGTTAGCGACCTAGGTGAAGCCGGCCTCTGCTGACTGCCCGCATTCCCGCGGTCCTCCGCAGTCAGCTTCGTTGCGGTCCGTTTGGACTTTGTTTTTGGCTTATCCATCTGTAATCCGTTCTGTAAAACACAATTCGCCCAGAACGGAAAACCACCTCACATTAGTGAAACTTACCTGCAGGTCCATTTTAAACCTACCGCTGGAGGAGCAACGCTCCTCCCGCCTGTCGCTGTGCAATGCGTTAGCCGATATGTCGCGCATGCATGCTGGCGGGGTCTTCACGTAGTTACTCATGTGATTCCGAAGTAAAATTTCCCCATTAAATGGTGGCCTTTTTACAGGAACGGTCAGAGCTGTTAGTCAGGACAAAGGATGCACTTTGACTGTTAATGCTGTAAAAAACACAGTTTTACAGGAAATTGAGTTAGTAAAATGTAATACTTTTGTAAGTAAATATGAACTCTCATTTTGTAAACCACTGAGTTCGAAAAAACAGTGATCGTTGGAGATGTGTTGCAACCTCTCACAATTGTCAGCATTTAGCCCAGCGAGTGTGATCTTTGCAACAGCTCTTGAAAGGATGTGTCAAAATATAAACAACACATTTCCGCCACAGCTGAGCATTGGTGCTGCATGAATGAATGCTAAAGTGGTGGAGAGGGAATGGGACAGTCATCCCAAAGGATTAGAGCGACATGGGACTGGATGGAGAAGAACAGTCTGAAGAACCCATGCTCTAAAAAGCAGCAACAAATAACTGCAGGTGCTGATTTATTTTTTAAAAAGGTACAAAGTCCTGGAGTAACTCAGCAGGTCAGGCAGCATCTTTGGAGACCATGGATAGCTGACATTTTGGTATGGGAACCTTCTTCAGACTGATTATGGTGGGTGTGGGGAGGGGGGGAGGGAGGGGAAGAAGGCTTGATGAGAGAAGGGAGAAAGGCAAAGCCTGGAAAATAATAGGTGGACAGAGATGGATTTTGATTGACAAATATTTGGACAAAGGCCAGAGATGAAAAGACAGGAGGAGTGAGGTAAAGGGATGGAAGAGTTGCACATTGTGATTTTTATTTATTTTATTATTATCGTTGAAAACATTAATGATGCAGTGGTGCTGGTTTCCGACCGGCACTGTGACGGACGCACCCACATCTCTGTCCTCCATGCAGCTGGCAAGCTTCTCTTTTGTCATGACACATGCGTCTTCCATCAACGTCTTGATTGGCCGTCCCGGGTCACGTCTTCCCTGGGTGGGTTCCCACAGCACAACCTTGTTTGCTGGCATATCTGGGTGATGGTGGCAGTGACCAGCGAGCCTCATCCTTCTCCACCTGATCTTCTCGGTCAGAGGTGGAATTTCCCCAAAGAGCTGGGCGTTGGTGAAGTGGTCCTTCCAACTGACATTTAGAACTTTTCTGAGCATTCGGGTGTAGGTACCATTGTAAGGAATTATAGCATTGTGATGCTTGGAGGAATGTAGGTGGAGAGGGGGAAGGCGAAATAGGTGCAAGTCCAGGTGGGGCACAGGGGAGATGGGAAAGGGGGTGTGAATTAAAGGGGCTATGAAGCGGGGAAGGAGGCGGGGATTGGTAGTTACGTAAAATTGGAGAATTCAATCTTTTTACTGTTGGGTTGTAGGCTACCCTAACGGAACATGAGGTGCTGTTCCTCCAATGTGCATGGCATCATACTGGCAATGGAGGAGTCCCAGAATGGAAAGGTCAGTATTGGAATGAGAAGAAGAGTTAAAATGGTTAGCGACTGAGAGATCCTGGAGGCCTGAGCACAAGTGTTCGGCATGTTTTGAAGTGATGGAAGTGTCGGAGAATGAAATGTTGGAATTGGAGGCTGGTGGGGTGAAAGGTGAGGGCTAGGGGGACTCAGTTCTTGTTCTGTCTGGGGGAAGGGGGAGTGAGAGCAGAACTACAGGGCACAGTGGAGATACGGGTGAGGAATCCATGTATGACGGCAGTGGGGGGAAACCATGTTTACAAAAAAAAAAGAGAACATCTCTGATGTCTTAGAATGGGAAAAGCTCTAAAAGCTCTTGGCATTTATGCAAAAAAAAAATCGCAAAGTGCTGGAGTAACTCAAGGCATTAGGCAGCATTTCTGGGGAACATGGATAGATGATGCTTCAGGTTGATATAAACATATGTCCTCTTGTTTTTGAGGGTCAAAGACTGCATTCACCCTAACTATTCCAAGAGTGACTGGAGTTGCTCTCCAAACTATTGGCTGGAGCTGCCTCAACATGGCACACATTTGCCAGACTGTACAAGGAGCTTCAGTGGGGAATGCCAGTGAAATATGCTTCAAAAAATACTGCAAAAGTAAGAGGTTGTGTAATGCCTGGCATACTCAAAACTGCTATCATTTTTAGCAGAGTTATGAATAAACCATTATTCCTCCCATTTATTTATGTAAAAAGTCTACCACTCTACTATCCACGATTCCTAAATATCGCCCAAATCATTGTATGAATTTGCAGCATCATTCAGGAAGGTGACAACAACTTACCTGTCATTTTGGGCAGAAATATACCCAACAAATCTAATTCCTATCACATAAAAAAAGATCCAAGGTGTAACAAGTTGTCTGGAAATCAAAAGTACAATTTTATATGTATGCTAGTCCAAGTAGGACCCGTTGGGCCCCATTCCCCAACGCTATATTCCACCACTCACCCATAGCCCCCAACTGCACAAGTCATATTAAAAAGTATTTTTTGTCAAGTTTAAAATGTCAATAACCTGTAAAATATAACATCATTCTGAACGAAACTTGTTTCTTTTAAATCCCAGGACAATGGTGAGTTAGGTGGGCCAAAAATTGTAGCGCTATCGTGTAACATTTTGGCGGGGTTTTGGATAATCACACACACGCACGCACGCATACGTACAAACAAACAAACAAGATGAGAGTTTCAGTAATATATATTGATAACCAAGTCAAAGATGCATAAACAGAGAAATGTATTTTAAAACTACTAGAGAATGTGTTTCAGTAAGTAAGTAAGTTTTAAAGAAGGAACTGCAGATGCTGGAGAATCGAGGGTTACACAAAAGGCTGGAGAAACTCAGCGGGTGCAGCAGCATCTAAGGAGCGAAGGAGATAGGCGACGTTTCGGGTCGAGACCCTTCTTCAGGACCCGAAACGTCGCCTATCTCCTTCGCTCCTTAGATGCTGCTGCACCCACTGAGCATCTCCAGCCTTTTGTGTAACCCAAGTAAGTAAGTTTATTGGCCAAGTATTCACATACAAGGAATTTGCCTTGGTGCTCCGCCCACAAGTAACAACATGACATACAGTGACAGTTATGAATCTCAGAAAACACTAAACATTAATAATAATAAAAGATTAATGATAAAACACCATTGATCACGCATGTGAACCAACAGAATACCAGATCAAAGGGAGGCTACAGATTTTTGGCTGTTGAGTAGAGCAATTACTCGTGGATAAAAACTGTTTTGACAGCCTGGAGTCACCTTCCAGAGGGAAGTGATTCAAAGAGTTTGTGGCCAGGGTGAGAGGGGTCGGACATGATCTTGCCCGCTCGCTTCCTGGTCCTTGCAGTGTACAGTGTGCAATGGAGGGAAGGTTGCAACCAATAATCTTCTCTGCTGATCGGACGATTCGCTGCAGCCTCCAGGTATCGTGCTTGGTGGCTGAGCTAAACCAGACCATGATGGAGAAGGTGAGAACAGACTCTACGATGGCTGTGTAGAATTGGACCATCATTGCCTGTGGCAGATTTTACTTCCTCAGCTGCCACAGGAAGTACATCCTCTGTTGTGCCTTTTGTGCCTTTCATGAAACAGAGGTAGGAAGCAAATTTCCAGACAATCGATTAACAATTTGGTAAACCATATTATGTGATAGAGCAGCACAACTTTGACGAAAGGAATGTTTATAAAAACTGCTGGAACTATTAGTACCACAGATTCAGAAATAAATCTGTGAGCGTGAGGTTTAACCATTGCAGAGTAAAGAGTAGCAAATCCTGGAGAATTTAAGCTTGATGTTTAATTTATTATCTGATAATAATTTATATGATATGTAAACACACTCTAACGATAATATATGATGATATACAAACTATACATAGTGAAATAAACAAATAAGCTATTAAATATTCAGCCATCAATTGCAATTTCATTTGAAATCTGGTCAGATTGATCAGTTAAATATAATTTAGACCTGGAGTAATCCAATAAATTCAGGAATGAAATGGCTCTCAATTACTCAGTAAACAAATATAAGAAACTGCACTTGTGACAATCCTAACTGCCGGGTCTGTATCATATGTCTCTGCCTTGTGGCTCATTGAATGAGGAGGAGACACCTGTCTCAATTTTACTTCGGAGTCACGTGAGTGACTACGTGAAGAACCCCGTACAGCCGTTCGTGCGTCATTGCGTCAGACGTTTTTCGTGCAGACAGCTGTGGAGCAGCGCAGCTCCTCCATGGTAAGTCTAAAAAAGTTGCAGGTAAGTGCTATTTTTCTTACCTGTTCTAGGTCTCTGCAGGAACCTCCGGGGTTTCTGCAGTGGATGTTCGCGATAGCCGACAAGGGAACCAGCCGAGGGCTTTGGGGGGGGAAACCCTGGTCCGACCGCGGAAGCGGAGAGCTGGGAAAGTCGGGTTCGCGATCGGAGTCACTGATAACGCGGTCAGTGACTCCACAGGTTGGGTTCCCGGGTAGGGGAAACCCGAGAATAGTGCGGTTTTAGACCGCAGTAGTCCCTAGGGGATGGGGCTTAACGGACCTGAACGGTCTGCCTGGGTTCCCGGTGGAGGGGAAACCCGAGGATAAGTGCGGTTTTAGACCGCAGTAGTCCCCAGGGGATGGGGCTTAGCGGACCTGAACGGTCAGCCTGGGTTCCCGGGGAGGGGAAACCCAAGCATATGCGGTTCTAGACCGCAGTAGTCCCCAGCACATGGGGTTAAAACTAACCTAAACGGTTAAGCTGGGTTCCCGGTGCAGGGGAAACCCAGGTATATGTGTGGTTCCCAGACCACAGTAGTCCCTAGGTAATGGGGTTAATTCACATAAATCATTAGCCTGCGTGCCATGAGGGTACCGTGAGTATCTATTTATATATATATATTATATTTATATGGATTCCTGGTGAGGGGAAATTCACCTATGGGGTTCTCAAGCTACAGTAATCCCCAGGATATGGGGACAACTGACAAAATAGTCAGTACAATTGGGAAAGTTGGGAGATTTCACCTCTAGGAATTAATTTAGAGAGCAGCACTTTTGGGTAGGGCTGCTTCATGGGAATGTCAAGTTATGGCAGTGCCAGCCTATGGGAAAGGCTGTGCCAGCAGTACCTTTGCTCAGGACTGCTCATGGGGATGCCAAGCTATGGCAGGCTAGCCTATTGGAGAGGCTGTGCCAGCAGCACCTTTGCTCAGGGCTGCTCATGGGGATACCAAACTATGGCAGGCTAGCCTATTGCAGAGGCGGTGCCAGCAGTACCTTTGCTCAGGACTGCTCTCAGGGAATGCCAAGTTATGGTAGGCTAGCCTATTGGAGAGGTTATGCCAGCAGCACCTTTGCTCAGGGCTGCTTGATGAGAATGCCAAATCTATGGCAAATACTGGGCTATGGGAAAGTCCGGGCCAGCAGCTACTTTGTTCAGGGCTGCTTCATGGGCACTAGGGGTACCTTGTTAGGGCTGCTTTATGGGGATAGCAGTTTAGTAGGGTATTCCCATTCACAGTGATCATGGGGGATGAGGAGGCATTGTTAGGATAAGGCAATATAACAGAATGATGACAAAAGTATTCAAAGAAAACTATACACAGTTTAAACGTGCTTGTGCTAAAATCCGCTGTCTAGTCTCAAACTATATTTGAGAAATTGGGCTCCTCTATCCAGTTAGATTAAGTCCTATCAAATAGATTTGTAGGATGTTGGGATTTGCTTTTAGGTATTCAATTGGCCATGATGCCGGCCTGGGCAACAGATTGCAGTCAATAAGACTTTGGTAACAGTTGTTGGTATAAAACAGTTCTAGTCGTTGGACTAATTGTTAAGTGCATAGATGCAATTCAGGTGTGTAAGTAGTGCAACAATTATTTTGTTAAATGGTTGATTAGTAAGTGCCATCTAGGTCATTGTTAACACCAGCTGAAATTAATAATGTCACGATGATGGACAAACAGTGTTCATTACTGCTCTAGTAGTTGTTAGGTAAACCTTTTATTCTATTGCAAATTGGTGCTAATGGCCTAAATGGGAAATGGTGTCAGCAGAGCTGTGTAGCAGGCCTGCTTTATGGCTCCCTCATGTAAGAGGTGAGCATGTGGGATTGGTATAGTTTAACGCCGAGTCTGAGGGTATAGCCATAGAGCATGCCCAAGAGATCGGGGCATGTGCCAGAGGTCTATGCCTGACAAGAAAGTTACCATCCCAAACACAATATGCAGTGAACACCGCTCTCAGGGGGACATTACATTTGGCTGCCGAATCCTCTATTCAGGTAAGACTTTTCCATAGGTGTAACCTGGAGGGTGAAGCACAAGCTATTGGAACAAGCAAGGTTTCATAGTTCTGGCAGCAATGCATCCCATGTCTTTTTTGGCAGTAGCGGTTCACTGAAGTTGCTGGCAGCATGAAAGCTGGCCAGAGGTTCCACGCACTGGACTTGTGCTACTCTACAATTAAGGGACCACTTGCAGTTTGGTAAGGTGTATACTTAGTTATACAGTACAAATGATTGAGACATTATCAGCTACTTTGAACGGTAAATGTAAAATGTACAATATTGGGTTTCAAGCAGGTTAGAATTGCACAGGTTCAGTATAAGGACCAAGATTGTCTTGTTAGACTGGCTCGGAAATCGGGCCATAGTTGCTATTTAAGGTAGTTACCAAGTAGCTGAAAGATCATCTCGAGTTTGGAGATGGAACAGATTTGCATGACTTGCCCAAAAAGTTCTGTTATTAGTATCAACTATTTATAGACTCTACGGGCATTGTATGGGCTATAGAGTGATTGGACAAATAAGCATATTGTCATGCTCATGTTCAGGTTGATGCATTGTGATGATGGCATATGTTAGTCACGAGGGTGCAATCGGTTAAAGAATCACTGGAATGGTTACATAATTTTGTTGCCACAGGAGAATCATCAAGTGTGGGTAATGGCAACACAGAGTTGGTGTTGAATCGCACTGTATTATGAAATTCTGGTTCAATGGAACACCTAATATGAATATATGTGTATACATATGTATGTTGGTTTCATGTTTATTTCACTGGTTGCAAAATAGTTGGCATAGCAGTGGCAAAAGATACATTCTCGCCAAAAAGGAGCAGGTGGGTCTTTTATGGCTACCTCCATTTTGTCTCATCACTCGAGGTTTCAAATAAAGTCATTAAGAGGCTTTAAGTTCTTATTGTGTGATTATGCAAATTGATTCCCGATTTGTTGCAAATAATTATATAACCTTATTGGTTATTTTAAACTTGAATTTGCTTGTTCAGCCTGAGGCTTCGGAAATCAGATGTTTCATGATAAACTCAAATTTATGTTCTGCAGGTCTAACAAACTGTCCTAAGGTTTGGGTTGTTACATCTATCCTTCTATGTGTTCAAAGAGTTTGCATAGCACCAAACGGCTATATTTTCTTTTCCAGGAGATGAAAGAGTTTGTTATGCTAATGTTCCATGAAAAATGGTATTGATTGCTAATGTTTCGAGTTCATGCTAAATGATTGTCTGTTAATTATAGAGTAATACGGCCATTAATTGGCTCAATGAGCTTCCTCATTGAATTGGCTGTAACGAACAAGACTCGCTGTCGGGTCCACACCGGTTATCAAGGGGTAGGATAGTTTCAACATAGGTCCCAGGACCAGTATAATGCCATATGCGATGTTGATATCTGTGAACACTATTTCACCAGGAGGCAGCAACTATATCCTTAAATTTGGCTGGAGTTTATTAGGTAGTTATCCTTCTGGCACTGGTTTAGTGCAGCAGGTTGTCGCAAAATAATTGTGATGGTACAGGATGATAATGTCTGTAAATTATAATATATAATATGTTATAAATACTTGAGCAGACCAGAAGGGGGTCAGGTCTCAAAATAGTCACAGGCATACCAGGGGACCTTTGATAAGGTAAGCACACATGTATACAACAATATGTCAAGGTCATCAGGAGCCTTGGAGTTCTGAACTAGCAATGTTGTTAGTCACAAAGAATTTGGGAGAACGTATTGTTCATGGCATTCCAGATGAGGAAAACGGAGTTGTGTTATGCACTAATGGATTCTGTTTCCAGATCTCATTCCACCAGGGCTGCTACAACATCAGCAGCAAGGGTATTTATGTTCCGCTGGGTCGCATTGTTGCGGCTGGAGTATGGTCCATCGAATGAATCTCCACACATCTGTAATGACCCATTGGTGAACCAGGAGTATTGTTAACTCTATTTATGTTCTGGTTATATGTTCCATCTGGGTGAGAGATGGAAATATTATTGTTTCATTTAAACAGCATCGGCATGTTTTACATCTATGTTATGACTGTATGCATTATGAATGTTTTCCCTTCATTTGTCAATGAAGCAGCTGTGGTTGTGTATCCTCGTTTCACACGGCATGAAATCACAGAGCTTTGAAGTCTTCACGTAGTCACTCACGTGACTCCGAAGTAAAATAGTAAGATTAAACGAGAACTTACCAGTTTGAAGTTTGATCTTTATTTTATGAGGAGTCGAGTTGAGGGACTACGTGCCCTCCGCTCCCAGCCCTCATAGATTTCATCTGGTAGTTCTAGTCTTTATCTTACATTATACTTCGGTTTGCTGTGATTTCACACCGTTGCTTTGAAGATTGACGCACGAACGGCTGTACGGGGTTCTTCACGTAGTCCCTCAACTCGACTCCTCATAAAATAAAGATCAAACTTCAAACTGGTAAGTTCTCGTTTAATCTTACTATTATCATGGACACTGGCTCTATCCAAGAGTGCATATACATTGCTTTTGAAGAGCATGTTGAAGTCTGATGATCAGAGTGCCAGAAATATCGGTTCCAGCAAGAGGCGATGTAAGGATTAGTGTCATGTTGTTGTGGAAATTGAATTGAATTCAATTGCCTTTATTGTCATTCAGACCTTTTGGTCTGAACGAAATTTCGTGCCTTCAGTCATACATATATAAAAATAACAATACCACACAATAAACACAAAACTAACATCCACCACAGTGAGTTCACCAAACACCTCCTCACTGTGGTGGAAGGCAAAAGTCTTAGAGTCTCAGTCTTTCTTCCCTCCTTGTTCTCCCTCTGCGCTGAGGAGATCCAGGCCTCCGATGCTGCCGTCCACCAGGCCCGCGGCGGAGCCTCCAAAACTGGGCCGCCGCCACCGCTGTCGCCGGAACACCGGAACACCGCCACATGGCCCGCCGCTGGAACGTCGCTGGAGCACCGCAGTTCCCGAAAGCCAGGCCGCCGCTGGAGCACCGCAGCTCCCGAAACCCAGGCCGCCGCTGGAGCACCGCAGCTCCCGAAACCCAGGCCGCCGCTGGAGCACCGCAGCTCCCGAAACCCAGGCCACCACTGGAGCACCGCAGCTCCCGAAAACCAGGCCGCCGCTGGAGCACCGCAGCTCCCGGAAGCCAGGCCGCCGCTGGAGCACCGCAGCTCCCGAAAGCCAGGCCGCCGCTGGAGCACCGCGGCTCAGAGGGAGCCAGGCCGCCACTGGAGCACCGCAGCTCCCGAAACCCAGGCCGCCGCTGGAGCACCGCAGCTCCCGAAACCCAGGCCGCCGCTGGAGCACCGCAGCTCCCGAAAACCAGGTCGCCGCCGGAGGCCAGGTCGCCGCTGAAGCTCTGAAGGCCGTGCCGCCGCCGCTGGAAACTGGAAGGCCGTTACCAGGGCCTCAGCACAGACGGAGACGGTGTCGGGGGACACGACAGGAAAAGTCGCATCCCCCCAAAGGGAGAGACTAAAACCCCGTTTCTCCCACCCTCCCCCCCCCCACACACACACATACACAACCCAACAAACCAAAAATAAACGCCAAAAACAGGGACGAAGACAAAAATAAAATAAAAGACAGACGGACTGCAGGTGAGCCGCAGCTGCCAGGCAGCGCCGCCACTTCCGGAACTTCCGAAAGAGTGCATAGAAGAGCAGAAGAGTAGAATGGTTATTACAATGAAGTATCATTGGAGTCACTGAGAAATATTCATAAATACAAAATGCAAATTGTCCTTATCGCCAACCAAGTCCATAGCTACAATCAACCACTATTTTATACTAATCCTACATCAACCCCACTTTCTCATCAACTCTCCCCAACTCAACACCCACCTGCACCAGGAACAATTTCCAATGGCCAATTAATCCTCCAACCTGCATGGCTTCAGGATATAGGAGAAAGCCCACGAGGTAACAAGGAGAAAATGCAAACTTCACATAGGCAGAGGTCTGGGTCAGGATTGGACTCTGACGTAATGAGGCAGTGGCTCCACTAACTGTACCACTGTGTTGCCCTAAAAAGATAAAGGCCTGAACATACCATAATAAAAACAGCAAGCGCAGATCAGCCAGCATCTGTGGAATGTGCATCAGAATGAATGTGCCAGGGCGAAATCATCAAACTAGCCTGTATCTTCTGCAGCCATGGCAGAGACTACAATACCTGCCTAGTAACCAAGTAACGATACATAGAAATATACTTTGAAATGAACGGGGGTTGGGGGGGAGAGGAGCTGGAGGGGTGATTAAGTTTATTTCCAATAGCACATGGGTGCATGTGGAGGTCCAGCTAACAGAATATCATGTTGAGAATTAAATTAAAAATGGTAAAGCTAGTGTTGGTAGAGATAAGCAGATTAAGGAGGTGGAATAGAGATGAAGGATGAAGGGCTTTTATTTGATGGGTCACAGTCAGCAATTCAAGAACATTAAGGAGCTGCTCCATTGAAGTTTGAAGGGCCTTGGGTATGAATCACAGAAAGTTAACATGCAATTATAGAAAGCAGCTAACTCGGCAAACAAGATGTTTGCATTTGTTGCATAGGTTTGGTATATGCAGGCAAGAAAGTTTTGGTACAAGTTTACAAGGTTTTGAAAAGACTATGTCTGGAGAACTGGATGTTCTATCATCCATATCATATCACATTTTATCATCCTACCTAAAGATGAAAATCCATGTAGAGAGCAGGGCAAAAAATGTTAGTAGAATGATTGTTGGAATGCTGGAGGATCCAATGAGGAGAAGGTGAGTGGAAGGTAATCCCATTTAGATGTAAAAAATACCAAGGTGGATTGAGTGCATGAATGGAGAAAGTTTGCTTCCCAGGCTAGCTGAGAAATAGGCACCACAATTTCAAGATGAAGAGTAGTTTTGTTACTTTCAAAGTTCCAGGTTTTTGGAATTTCTGAAATTCTGAAATTCCAACCCACCTCCAGAGGGTCGGACTTTCTCAGTCAATTATTACATGTGACTGAGTGATGTGATGGGAATATTGACTGATCATTGGGCATAAAGGAATCGAGGTATTATAGAGGAAGGGTGTGAAAATACAGTTGATGCATTAGTTTAATTGTGATCTTATTGATTGACTGGGTGGAATTATCAAGGACTAGAGGTCATAGCTTTAAGGAGAGAAGGGCAAAGTTTAAAGGAAATGTGCAGAGAAATGTGTATACACAGAGAATGGTGGGTGCCTGGATCCTGTTGTCAGGGGTTGTGGTGAAAGCAGACACTATTGTGGCATTTAGGCAGCTTTTAGATAAGCATGTTGATATGTCTGGAATGGAGGGATGTGGATCATATGCAGGTAAAGATTAGCTTAAACTGGCACCATGTTCAACGCAGACATTGTGGGCTGATGGTTGTGGAAGTTGTTGCCAATTCGTACTGATTGTGATCTTCTGCTGAAGAAGGATCCAGTTACATGGGGATGAGCAGAGACCCAAGTTTCTAACCGCCTCCCCATTATGTAAGTTGGAGCAGAACCAGCTAAACATACACAGCTGACAGAGTGCTTGATCGAAGGTCTAAAATTAAAGAGCGCGATCACTCTTTTGTATCCAGGTGTGGAGCATAATCTCGTCCTTCACACATAAAGATATCTCCAACCTACGCAGTTCCAATCCACCTCAGACAACATGCCGTTGACGAGTTATCAGTTCACCAATTTCAGAAAAGGAGTCACTTTCTTCTGTTTACACCTCCTCCAGATCGTTACTTGGCTGTGTTATTTGAACGCAATGGTCCCAGAACACATCGCCTGTGTACAATTGATCACCACTTGGAGAGGACTGTGCCCTTTATCGGAACTTTCCACTGAGATTCTGACTGCACCATCTGTCCTTGTTCACTCGTTAAATGTGAGTCACCAAGTGAAAACCCAACCATCTGCCTTTGGTTCCCACGCAAGTTGCGGGGACATGGTCTGTACAAGTCCAGTGTCAAGGCTCCTCAGAGAAGGCACCGGCAGTGACTTACAGCGATGTCTCAGACAGGCAAGAACGCCTGAACAGACATCTGAGCAGACATAACACTTTCAAGATTGCAAGGTAAATTAAGTTGTAACTTAACATATTTCACTAGCTGCTGAAGTTAAATTAACAGAACTGAGTGCTGCATCACATTTTGTGTTTAATGTAGTTTTGTCCCAAAAAAATCTGCTTTCTATCTCCATAGCTTCGTGATGCAGGCACAAAGAAACGTCGTGGATGTCCAGCACCTGCCCCCTGCCCACTGCTCAATTACCTGAGATGGGTGCAACACCTTCCAATCACACCCTTTCACACATGCTCTTTGTAGTCTTCTCCTCCTCTGGGGAATGATCAGTGTATGAGTGCATTGGCATGGGCTCACTCGATGAGTGTACTACATTTGGTGACGGTGCCTTTAAGGGGGAGATATAACATTGCATAAGATGAAGACGAGTGCCTTTGGAGGAAGGGAAAGGAAAACCAGGCTTGGAAAATGTATGGATGTGAGAGGGATTGTCATGGTGCACGTTGTGAAGGTAGATTGAGGGGCAGAGTTTGGTGACCCTCCCCTACTTTCATCTCTAAGTGGGTGACTGTCTCCTCTCCTCCAATCCCTTCCTCTGTAGGTAGGTCATCCTCACCCCATCTCCCACCCTCTATAGGCAGGTGACACTAACCTACCCCCTCCGTGCTCAGTAGGGAGGTGACACTCACACACTTCCCCTCCTCTGTAAGTAGCTGACCCTCCCCCCTCCTCTCCTCTCCTCTGTAGGTAAGCGGCACTCACCTCCCCTCCCCTCATCTGGAGGTAGGTGATCTTCACCTCCCCTCCCCTCATCTGCAGTAAACGACCCTTCCTCAGTAGATAGATGACCCTTAATTGCCCTATTCCGTAGGTAGCTGACCCTCCCCTCCCCTTCCCTCCGCTCCTCTTTAGGAAGGTGGCACTCACTTCACATACTCTGTAGGTACGTGGCACTCACCTCCCCTCGCCTCCCCTACTCTGCAGGTAGGTGACCCTCATCTCCCCTCCCTTCTTCTGTAAGTACAGCCAATTGCCCCTGGGTGTGCGGTGCCCACGGCTGGGGCCTGGGTCGGCGCCACAGAGGCATCCGAAGAGGACCCGGCTGCGTTAGTGGAGAGGTCAGCGTGGTGGTCTACGACAGCGCAGACCGACGGACGAGGACTGACACGTGGAAGTGAGGACGCCACTGCCCGGGGAAGGAACAAACGAGGACCCGGCATTGGAAGACTGCTGTGAGGAGGGGGAGGGGGGGGAGGTTGGAGGGGGACCATGGCGTGGGAGTACTCTGTAACTTTGTAAGCACCCTTTATGGACAACTATTTGCCCATAATTTCACTGTGACTTGTCGCATGTGACAATAAAGCATTCATTCATTCATTCAATCATTTTGAACATCCACCAAGTGAAAACTTCCACTCTCCTGTTCCCATATGCCTTGTATTTACCATGAATATTCAATTTCTATTTATCTCCATTACCCATGAGGAAGATCTTTGCACCCTCTGCTTCTTTCCAGAACAAACATGAACCTGTACCCCCAACCAACCCACTCATCCACCTGGCAGAACTTGCTCTCATCCTCAACACTTCTCTTGAGATTCCTTCCCACTTTCTACAAATCAAAGGTGTAGCCATGAGCACTCACATGGGCCCCAGCTACACCTATCTTTCTCTTGGCTAGGTGGAACTACTTGTTCTAAACTTACTCCGGCACCCGACTCCATTAGTGCTGCTCCTGCACTTATGTGGAACTTGTCAATTTCATCATCTTCCCAGCCACACACCAACCTGTCCATTCTAGAATGCAAACTGGAAGAACAGCACCTCAAATTCCATTTGGATAGCTGACAACACAATGAGATGAACATTGAATTTTACAATTTCAGGTAACTCACATCGCATGTGTCCTTTTCCCACCCCTACCAGTCCGCCCAGTTTCTCTGTCCTTAATAGACACAAAAAGCTGGAGTAACTCAGCGGGACAGGTAGCATCGCTGGAGAGAAGGAATGAGAAGATATATCTCCCATTTCCCTTATCCCTAAGCAGTCCGAAGAAGGGTCTCGACCCAAAAAGTCACCGATTCCTTCTCTCCAGAGATGCTGCCTGTCACGCTGAGTTACTCCAGCTTTTTGTGTCGCACTACAGTTTAAAACAGCATCTGCAGTTCCTTCTTACACATTTTCTCTCTCTATAGGCGACCTTGTTCCCATTTGAGATGAGCCCCACCACAGTTGTATCGTCCGCAAAATTATATCCTATTTGCTGGGTGATGGGGCAAGCAGTCATGTGTGTATAGGGCGCAGAGGAGCAGACTGAGCACACAGCCCTGCGGTGCTCCTGTGCTGAGGGTCAGGGATGTCGAGGTGTAGGGTCCAAGTCTCACCGTCTGTGGGCGTTCACTGAGAAAGTCCATTAACCACCGACACAGTTGACTGTTGAGGCCAAGGTCTAGCATTTTTGTGATCAGCTTGCTGGGGATGATTGTATTAAAAGCTAAGCTGTAATCAACAAAAAGCATCCTGACATATGACCCCTTCTCCTCTAGGTGTTGTAGTGCAGCATAGAGGACAGTGTTTATGGCATCCTCTGTAGATCTATTAGCCCTTTATGCTTACTGGTGTGAGTCGAGTGAGGGGGGGAGAGATAATTTAAGGTGACCTAGGACCAGCCTTTCAAAGCACTACAGATGTAAGAGCAACGGGCCTGTAGTCATTGAGGGAGTTGATGTTTGTCTGCTTGGGCACCAGGATGATAATGGCGGTTTTCAGGCACATTGGCATGGAGGAGTGTGCTAGGGAAAGGTTGTTCGGTAGAAAGCATACAGGCAGGGTCCCGGAGCACCCTGCCTGGGATATCATCCGGGCCAGCAGCCTTACTAGCATTAACAGTTCTCAGGGCCCGCTTTACCTCCTCTAACTGGGGGGTAAGTGGCTGGTCAGCAGGGTCCAGTTGGAGAGAGGTTCTTTCATTCGGAACTCTCTCGAAATGGGCAAAAAAGTGGTTGAGCTCCTCTGCCAGCAACGTATTTGCAGCTGTCGGTGGGTCCCTGCTGCCCCTGAGGTTTGTTAGGTGATGTATTCCCTGCCACATGCGCGCTGTATCCCTGGAGTTGAAATGGTCCTCCATCTTCTCCTTGTAGGACATTTTAGCTGATTTAATGCCCCGCTTAAGGTTGTGTCTGGCAGCGCTGTACAGTTCTTTGTTGCCAGATTTGTGTGCCAAGTCCCGCTCCTTCAGAAGACGCTGGACCTCCGTAGTCATCCATGGTTTCCTGCTCGGAAAGACACGGATAGTCGGAGACAGTAAGACTGGTCAGAGAAATGGGAAGGGGGAAGTGATGAAGAGAGAGGAAAGCAAGGGTTACTTGAAGTTAGACAAGTCAATGTTCGTACAGCTGGGGTGCATGCTGCCTGAGTTGCTGAGTTCCTCCAGCAGTTTGTGTTCTGTTCCAGATCTCTTTACTTTTCGCCAAGGTGGTGTCTTGCCAATTCTTATCTCCCATTGCTAGAATAATTTGCTGATGCAAATCGCTTGTAAACAATTTATGTTCTATTTTATTTTGAAAAGAGCCATAATTCCTTAAAACATCACATCTCTGAAAGAATACGCAGAACGCTGTTCTAACTGCCATACCTTCTGCTTTGCCAGCCTGCCTCTTGTCCAGAAAATTGGATGGACAGTAATAGTTAAATCGCGTGTAATTGTCTATATATGGAGCTTGTTAAGAATTTACTGTTATCAGCTGAACCGGAAAATCATGGTTGATTACTGGACTGTTATAAAGATTACCTGGAATTGAACAGTGAGCAAACTGAAATGTAATGCACTGTTGACTTACCTCATCAACAACTCAAATTCAGTGGAAAAGGCTTACATAATTTTCCATTAAGTTGATTAACACAGCAAATAGCAAGTCTGACACTTTTGAAGGTGCTAATTTCCCTTTCATATGTTTGACAACATGTGAGCAAAAAGCGATGAAATGACACTGCAATTTTCCGTTGTGGTAAATTTGACACTACAAGCCAAGACTTTGTTATCATGTGATAGACCTATAGAGTCACATGGCGTGGAAACAAGCCCTTCAGCCCAACTCATCCATATGTCAAATTTCATCCTCAGAGTGGATGGCCTTGATTAGAAGCAGGACAAAGGAAAACTGTTGCAGTTATATTATAATAAAATTACACAAAGTGCTGGAATAACATAGCAGATCAGGCAGCATCTATGGAGAACATGGATAGGTGACATTTTGAGTTCCCGGCCTGAAACGTTATCTATCCATGTTCTTCAGAGATGCTGCCTGACCGGCTAAGTTACTCCAGCTTTTTGTGTCCCTTTTGTGCAAACCAGCATATGCAGTTCCTTGTTTCTATGGTTATATTTAGTTCTTCATATCCTCACAGGATCCCAGTATATTGTCTTTAACAGACATTTAATTAACTTCATTGTGATTTTTCAGAGAAACCATTGACACAGACCTACGTATAAGGCAGATTGGTCAGAAAAATAATTCCATGTGTGATCAAAGGGAGAGAAGCAAGTTGGATCCTGAATTTATTCAGTGGCAGGAAGAAGCTGTCACCCACTGAGTGTTGGGTTTCTTTGTAATAGGAAGGCTGTTCTCAGTGACGTATCGCAGGCCGAGTAAACATCACTTTCTCCTTGTTGAATAAGTCAATGGTTCACACTTGAATATGGGAATGTGCCGAAGAGATTTGCAAATACGACAGAAGTTTAGCCATGTGGCTGAGAGTGAGGAGGAAGGCTTGAATAGAAACATAGAAACACAGAAAATAGGGGCAGGAGTAGGCCATTCAGCCCTTCAAACCAGCACCGCCATTCAATATGATCATGATCATCCAAAATCAGTCCCCCTTTCCTATTTTCTAGGTATGTTACAAAACTTACCTTGAGCAGCACTGCAGTTCTGCCGCTCCCCGTGTGCGTGACTTTGGCGCCTTTCAGAGGGGGGCGGGCTTAAAGTGCCATTTTTCTGGAGAAATGGACAAATCGATCCATGTCGGGCGATTTCGTTGCGGAAGAAAAATCGCTCCGACATTTCATTCATGAAGGTATTTTTAAATTATGCTAGATTATTTATTAACTAGAGTAATTTAAAAATCACCTTCAAAAGCCGTGAGAGCCGACAACGGGAAGGATTTTGCGTAGGGGAGAACAAAAGGTACACAGTTTATTTTTATATTAAAAGTTGGTTTTTATGGAGGCTTTAATCATATTTTCATGTTGCGAAATGGGGTCCAAAAAAATGTATGAACAAACAGTATTTTTCATACCGACTTCACCGCTAACCGCAACGTTCCAATCCACCGCATTCCACTAAAACCCACTCGCTAGTTGATTTAAATGGCCATTAATTTACAGGAATCAAACACTAAATTCCTTCCATTTGGCCCAGAAATTCATGAAAATTAGATTTAAAAATTATGTTATATTGTGGATTATTGTGTGAATGTTATTTGGACACTTAGGCAATTTAAAAAAAAGTTTATCTATTCTTAAGAAATGGATAGATGTTTACATCTACTCATTGAATTTTGTAATTAGCTACAACTAGATAACTAACTAATTATATGCTTTAATTTCAGGACATCCAAGTAAGATAGTTTCATATTTGTTTCAGAATGCTTCAATCTATAATAACTGAAAATTTCATTGAGTTCTCTTAATTTTTAAGAAAGATATGGGCTTTTAACTGTTCTAGATCACAGCTTTTGAGTTAAGTCAATTGAAAGGCAATGGGGAACAAGATGCTAATTTCCGAGTATGAAAATGGTCATAACTTTTTTAATACTGAAGATATGAAAGTGAATTAGGTGTCAAATTAAACTTCTTTTTATGCTTTATCTGATGGGATAAACTGCAGACTTGATTTTTAAAATCTCAAAATTTTGTAACATTGCTATATTTTCTCGCCATAATCTGCAAAGTATGGATAGGTTGGTCAGTTGGGTAAGAAAAATGGCTATTGGAATTGAATCCAGAGAAATGTGAACTGGTACCTTTGGGAGAGATGCAACAAGGCAGGGGTGTATTCAATAAATGGGAGGATATTGCAAAATACGGAGGAACATAGTGATCTAGGATCTGTAGCCCACTGATGATATTGGATGGTTTCTATAGATGAGGTGGTTAAAACACATAATAGGATTATTTCCTTTTTTAATTGATTCATGGAGGGAGACACAAGAGATTTCAGACCGGGAATCTTGAGGAAATAACAAAATGCTAGGAAACCTCAGCGGACCAGGCAGCAGCTGTGGAGGGAAATGAATAGACAACGTTTTCGGGTTGGGATCCTTCGTCAGACTGATGGAGTTGGGAAGAGAAAGCTGGTTAAGAGAGGTAGCAATCTGGCAAAGCTCTGCAAGTGATGGGTGGATACAGGTGAAGCAGGGATGGGGGAGAATAATCAGCAGAATGTGTAGATAGTGCCAAAGGGTAGAGGTGAAAAGGAGGCAAAAGGGTGCCAGATAATGAAAGAAAAGGAGGAATAAGTAATGCCAGAGGGAGGGATATGGTAGACCGGGAACAGGGGGAGGAGAAAGAGTTGGGGACAAAAGGGAAATAGGGGACTCAGAGATGGGAAGAGTGAGAGATGAACTAAAGGTGGAGGGATAAGGAGCAAGGTGTCGGCGATGGTCGGAGAAATGTGTGCTGTGCTATCAAAAGGTCTTTGAAGAGGTACTGCATTACAGCTTATTGAAAAGGGTCAGTGGATATGGAATCAAGTACCAGACTGGGATGTTAACTGACTTCAGGACAAAAAGCAGAGTGGGACGACAAGGAAAAGGACAAAGGACATTTTTATTGTCACATACACCAATTGGTGTAGTGAAATTGGAGTTGCCATTGCAGCATACCAATAAAAATAAAATATAACATTGAAGAAGAATTTAACATTAAACATAAAAACATCCCTCCACAATGGTTCCCACTGTGAGGGAAGGCAGCAAAGTCCAACCTTCTTCCTCTTGTTCACCCGTGGTCGGGGCCTATTTGAGGTCTCTGCAGTCGCCGCAACGGCGGGCCGATGTTTCAGGCCCTCTCGCCGGATGATGGAGCTCCATTGTCGGAAGAACACTCTTCAGTGGCTTGGAGTGTCTGGAACGGCCGCTTGCTACCAGAGACCGCAGCCCCCGAAGTCCACAGGCCGCGCTGGTCGGCGCTCCAACACTGGCAATCTCGGCGAAAGATCCCAGGCTCCGTGGTGTTTAAAGAGAGAGAGAGGGGAGGAGAGAGAGAGGGGAGAGAAAGGGGAAGGGAGAGGGGAAGGGAGAGATAGGGGAAGGGAGGGGGCGGGATGGGGAGGGGTTGGACGGTGGGGGAGAGAGAGGGGGGAGAGAGAGAGAGGAGGGGAGAGAGAGAGAGGAGGGGGGAGAGAGACAGGAGGGGAGAGGAGGGGGGAGAGAGAGAGGAGGGGGAGAGAGAGGAGGGGGAGAGAGGGGGGATAGAGAGGAATAGGAGAGAGAGTGAGAGGAGGGGAAAGAGTGAGGAGGGAAGAGAGAGAGGAGGGGTGGAGAGAGAGAGGAGGGGAAGAGGGAGAGACAAGGGGGGGAGAGAGAGAGAGGAGGGGAAGAGAGAGTGGAGTGGGGAAAGAGAGAGGAGGGGAAGAGGGAGAGACAAGGGGGGGAGAAAGAGAGAAGCCCAAGCGTGGCCTGGAGCGATCTGAAAACTGTCAAAAGCAGCGGAGGACCGGGTGATCGTGGCTTCCGCGAGAAGAAGCCCACCCACCAGCATGACAGATGATCGGGCGCGGGAGACGGAAAGGAGACATTCCCCTGTGACGGCCGCCACGGGCACTTTTCCACCACGCTTGCCCGCGCCCGCACTGTGATAACAACCGCCATCATGTCGTAGAACTTCAAGGCACCAGCGGAGTGCAGCACAACTTGAGCACATGTTTAGCGGCTTCAATCTAGAGCCCTCGGGGGGTTGTGGACGGCTGGGCCACGTAACTCGCAGTTCGTAGAAAACAGTTGAAAACTCTGCGCAGCTGTCTGCGAGGAGCAGAGCCATTGTGTCGTCATCAGCTCACTTCAGCTCGTTAGATTTTTTTTTAAATCTCAGATTGGTGAACAATTTTAGTTAAAAAATCGGGAAATAATGAATCGAATTTTTGAGATCATGAGGTAAATCTCTACCGGAATATGTAAAAATGTCACCATTAGCGCGTCGGGTTTTCGAGGAGATGTAAATCAAAGAAAAAGGCTCAAGTAAACAAACAAATAAGTAAACATCCAAGATCAGAGTTCTATAATAATACTAGACCAAGTGCAGACACATTGGGTCTGTTCCTCAAAACAACCGGTTGCGGTGGGGTGGCTGGGGGGGGCGGCATGCGGCGTCATACGCAATAACCTCCCCCACACACACGTTAAATACCCCTTGATATTATATTAATATTATTAAGAGAGGGAGGGGGGTAGAGAGTGCGGGCAGAGAGAATGGGCAGAGAGAGAAAGGGGAGAGACAGAGAGAGAGGGGCAGAGACAGAGGGTAAGGTGCAGAGGGAGAGGGGGTGGGGGGGAGGAGGAGAGGGAGGGTGGGGAGAGAGAGATGTAAAGAGAGACAGAAGGAGGGAATGGGGTGCTGAGAAGGGGGAGGGGGTAGGCGAGGGGTGGAGGGGAGAAAGGGGTTTCAGGGGGGAGCACAGGGGGGTGGGGGAGAGGGAGAGGGGAGAGAGAGGGGGAGAGAGGGAGAGAGAGGGAGGGGGAGAGAGAGAGAGAGAGAGAGAGAGAGAGAGGTCGTGTTTTCTTCTCAGCTCTGCAGTTGAGAAGGATTGGAGCAGCCTTTCCAGGATTTTGCCGTTGGAGAGGGCACAGACCCAGGGGGGCTTCATAGTTCAACTTATTGTTGGGCTGTTGAAGCTTTTCTCTGGTCTGGGGAGCCTCCATCTGTGTGAAGATTCCTGAGTTTCTCCACATTGTCGAGGGTGCGGTTGGCGTTGGCGGATTGCCAAGAGTGCCTGTGATCTCCGTGGGCTGAAGTTGTGCGGTGTCTTTGTCGTTTTTGGCTCCGCTTCTCTGCCCTAAAGTCATTTTGCTCAGTGCGGCTGCCTGGCTTAATGTGAAGAAGGTACTTTTGCGTCCAGCGCGACTGGGATCGAGTTTCCCGTAAGCTGCTCTTGGCTGTGGACGAACCTGGGGACTTTCCTGCTTCAGCTGGAGGTTTCTGTTTTCTGCTGCCTGTCTTTGACTGTGACTGTCTCTGGGACTTAACTTGGAGCTGTGCTGCTGAGGTGCTTGGAGCTGGTTTGTGCCTCTGTGAGGATGGCGATGGAAGGGGCGCGGCCGAAGGTCCGGACCTACGCAGCGACGGCATCAGTGGCGGGTGCGAGGCCATCTGAGCTTGAGCCTCATGTTGACTTGGATGGGGACAGTTTTGGTATTTCTGTTCAAACTGGGCCTATGATGTCTAGGGGGGTAATTACGAAGGCCATGAATGAACTTCTTGGGAGGGGGGCTATTGTCTCTTCTGAGCTCGAAAGGGGAAAGGTGGAGATGATACTTAAGACCCGGGAGTGTGTGGCCCGAGCGTTGGAGGAGGGGATCTCAGTGGGGGGGGTCCACGTACAGGTGGATCCGTGGGTATCCAGGGTGAGACCGGTTCTCCTGCGGAGCTGCCCCACTTATTTTTCGGATGCAGTGCTTATTCCACACCTGTCCAAGTTCGGGGAGGTGCGGTCTAAATGTTTTCGTCTCTTGCATCCCGGGGGGGACCCGGAGGAAAAAGGGGTCTTCAGTTTCAAGAGGAGGGTGTTCATGAAGGTGGGTGAGGGGGATGGTGCCGAGGGGAGTTTTGAGGTGGTGCATAAGGGTGTACCCAGAACCGTGCGTTGGAGTTGGGGAAAGGCACGGTGTCATGCGTGCGGCGAATTTGGACATCTCCGTAGGGAGTGTCTTTTTCGCGGGGGCACTGCTAGAGGTTCTAGTGTAGTGGCCCAGGAAAGCGCTGCTGGCCCATCTGGGGTGGCTGGTCAAACCTCAGCGGCGCGGGGTGGTACTGCTGACCCGGCTGAGGTTGCCAGTTCTGCCTTGGTGACCCGGGGCGGCAGTGCTAAGCCTTCTGGGTCCAGAGGTTCCGCTTTGGGGACCCTGGGCAGTGAGAGCCCAAGCCCCCCACGTCCCCTACGTCTTGCGCCTGTGGCGGTGGATGGAGGTGGGGCGCAGGAGGAGGGGAGTGTTGAGGGGGGGTTTTGGGAGAAGCAGGGGAAGCATAATAAGAAGAAGGAGAGGGATAGGGCTGCCCGAGCGAAGAAAGTGCAATCGGGTGAGTTTGGCTCCAGTGTGGTGCAGACTGCACCTGCTGGGGCCCAGGGGGGAGTTGTGGTGGCTCGGAAGGGGGGAAAGAAGTCTAAACGTGTGGGTGGCAAAGTGGTTGGGGGTAATGTGGAGGCGGATGACCCTTCCCTTATGGAGGTTACCGCACCTCCGCATGCGAGTGGGACTAAAAGGAGGCATTTGCCTGGTGAAGAGGAGGAAGGGCGTGGGTCCAGAGCGAAGGGGATGTCTTTCTCCGGGCTTTCCACCACTGAGGTGGCTGAAAGTGGTCTTGACCCGGTGTCTTCTGGGTCGGTGGTTGGGCCTTCTCTTCATGGATCTACAGCGGGTGTCACCGGACTGGGTGCTGAAGTTGATTCCGGTGGAGTTGTGTCCACTGGGCGGGAGTCTGTCCCTTCATCTCAGGGGCCCTCTGAGGGAGTTATCTCGGCGGATGCTGTGGTTAGCTCCCTTGGGTGTGTACCCTCTGGGTCGGATGAGGTCCCCTCGTTTCAGAGGCCTACTGAGGGTGCTAGCACGGTAGGTGACGTGTTTGGCTCCTCTGGTAGTGTGCCCTCTGTGACGGGGGATGTGCAGAGTCAGGCTGAGGGGGGAGTTTCGGGGGTGTTGTCGTTCAAGTCTGTGCTCCATATCAGTGCCAGTGGAGGTGCTGGGGGGCGGGATGCCTCACCGGATGAGTTGTCTGGGGTGAGGTTAATGGCAGGTGGTGATTCTCTGGGTGATGCCTGTGGAGAGGGCACTCTGGATGATGTGGAGGTCAGGGCTGTTATGGGACGTGATCCTCTTTCAGACTCCGAGGGTGCCAGTGTTCCACAGGCCCTGGGGATGCCTCTTGTTGTTGCTTCCCCAGGCCCGGAGGAGGAGGGTGATGGTAGCGGGCAGGAGCCCAGCCATTCAGAGGGCTGCGAGTCTCAGGTAGGGGTGTTGGGACCCACCCCCAGCATTGATCCGGGTGGTCGTGTCATGGCTGTGGAGGAGGATAGCGATGCGGCCAGTGGGGGGGGCTCAGAGAGTGTTGTGTCAGACAGTTCTGGTCTTTCTGAGGTTGTTGATTCAGGTGCGAGCGGGTTGGCTGAGAGCCCAGACTCCAAGGCCGTGTCTGAGGCGAAGCTTATTGTTGAGGTGCGAGAGTTCTTAAAAATAAGTCGTGCTCCCAAAACATTATGGTGGGCCGTTACAAGGAGATGGGAGGATTGGCTAGATGTGCGGGAGAGTCTCGAGGCTATCCTTAGTAACAAGGATAGTGGTCTTTCTGACTCGGATTTGGGGCAGTTTTGGGGTTTGTTGAAGGTCCTCAGAAAAGGAGCTCCTGTGACTACAGGGAGTGTGAGGGTCACAATCTAATGTGTCTACACATTCACAGTAGCTACATTAAATTTAAATGGGAGTAGAGCGAGTTTTCGAAGATTTCAGCTCTTATCAGCCCTAAGGGAGGGGAGATTTGCAGTTTGTTATCTGCAAGAGACACATACCGTTGCTAGTGATGAACCTACCTGGCAACTGGAGTGGGAAGGGAGGGTTTATATGAGCCATCTCAGCTCAAATTCGAGTGGGGTGGCTTTTTTGTTGGCCCCAAATTTTCTGCCAAGCATTTTAAAAGTGCAGGAAGTGGTGCCAGGACGTTTGCTCCATCTGGCCGTGAGCCTGGATGGCATGCCGTTGCATTTCATTAACGTGTATGCCCCTAGCTCCGGTACGATGCAGGCCGGCCTGCTTCGGGAGGTGAATGCTCTGTTGGGCACTATTGATAGGGGAGAGTGTGTCTTCCTTGGTGGGGACTTTAATTGCACACTTGAGGTGCGGGACCGTTCTGGTACTCAGTGTGCGCCTGCTGTAGCGAAGAAGCTGAGAGGCTTGATTGACTCCTTTGAGTTGGTTGATGTTTGGAGGGACCTTCACCCTGATTCCACTGCTTTTTCGCGGAGGTCTGAGGGCGGTGGTTCCCGCATTGATCGGTTTTATATTTCCCGAGCGTTTGTTTCCCGTGTCTCAGCGGCCTCAATGCGGCTGGTGCCGTGCTCGGACCATTGTCTGGTGCGTGTGGATTTCAATCCAGCGTGCGCTCGGGCTGGGTCCGCGTACTGGCACTTTAACAACAGGCTGCTGGAGGATCGGTGTTTCCGGGAGTCATTCACTCGGTTTTGGGTGAAGTGGAGAGAGAGGCAGAGGTGCTTCTCTTCCCTTAGGCAGTGGTGGGATGTGGGTAAAGCTCACATCCGTCTCTTTTGTAAGGAATATACATGGGGGTCGACTGGGAGGCGGGACTCAGCGGTCGAGAAGCTGGAGAGGGAGATACAGGACGCTGAGTCTCGCCTGGGTCAGTTTGGTGAAGACTCCAGCGAATGGGGAGAGTTTCAGAGGAAGAAGGAGGTTTTGAGGAGTCTGCTGCTTGAGCGATCTCGAGGCGCTTATGTGAGGTCTCGGGTCCAGATGCTGCACGAGCTGGACCGAGCGTCGCCTTTCTTTTTCTCTTTGGAGAAGGGGCGGGGAGCTCGAAAACAGCTCGTGGAGTTGCTTGCAGATGACGGCTCCTCTGTCACTGATCCAGAGAGGATTAATGCCTTGGTTAGGTCCTTTTATGGGTCCCTGTTCTCTGCGGAAGGATTCAGTGTGGAGGCTCAGCAAGATCTGTGGGAGGGTCTACCGACCGTAGATAGGGGGGAGGCTGATCTTCTTGATGGCCCCTTATCTTTGGAGGAGTTGACTTGCGCCTTGCATCAGCTCAGGAGGGGTAAGTCCCCCGGGCTGGATGGGTTGACGGTGGAGTTTGTTAGGGCATTCTGGGATGTCCTAGGGGGTGACTATATGTTGGTTTTGGGGGAGAGCCTGGCGACTGGAGTGATGCCTCTCTCGTGGCGTAGGACGGTTGTTGTCTTGCTGCCTAAGAAGGGCGAACTCCGTTTGTTGAAGAACTGGCGTCCAGTCTCTCTCCTTTGCACAGAATATAAAATTTTTGCACGGGCAATGGCAAATCGCCTGGGCTCCGTGCTGCATCAAGTGATTCATCCTGATCAATCTTATACAGTCCCTGGCCGGTCCATCCAGGATAACATCCACCTGGTTAGGGACCTGATTCATTTAGTCCAGGGTACTGGTGAGTCAGCTGCTTTTCTGTCTCTTGATCAGGAGAAGGCTTTTGATAGGGTAGAGCATGAATACCTATTTGGGACGTTGCAAGCGTTTGGGTTTGGACCACACTTCGTGGCCCGGGTCCGGCTTTTGTACGCTGCTGCGGAGTGTCTTGTAAAGGTTAATGGCGCGGTGCTATCTCCTTTTCATTTTGGGAGGGGGGTCCGCCAGGGGTGCCCTATGTCGGGCCAGTTGTATTCGGTCTGTGTGGAGCCGTTCCTGTGTCTTCTTCGGAGGAGGTTGACAGGCCTGGCCCTACCTGGCCCGCGGGTTGAGGTGATTCTATCGGCGTATGCCGATGACGTACTTCTTATGTTCACTGATCCTGGTGACCTGCGGAGGATGCGTGACTGCCAGGAGATATTCTCGGCTGCATCTTCTGCTAGGATTAACTGGAGTAAGTGCTCTGGACTTTTGGTGGGTCAGTGGCGGGTAGACTCCCTGCCGGAGGAGATGGCATTGTATGCGTGGAGTACCACGCACCTCCTCTATCTGGGGGTGTACCTGAGTCCCACTGAGGATGTTTGGCCGGCAAACTGGCAAGAGTTGGAGACGAAGGTGGTTGCTCGGCTGGGGCGCTGGTCAGGCCTGCTTGGAGTTCTCTCCTTTCGGGGGAGGGTGCTGGTCATAAACCAGCTGGTGGCCTCTATGTTATGGTACCGGCTGGCTACTCTTGTCCCGCCCTCTATATTTGTAACTGCTATACAGAAGAAGCTGGTGGATTTCTTTTGGGGAAATAGGAAGCATTGGATTTCCGCGGCGGTCCTGAGTCTTCCGTTAGAGGAGGGCGGCCAGTCCTTGGTGTGCGTGCGCACCCAGGTGGCGGCTCGCCGTCTCAGGACTCTGCGGAGATACATGTATGTAGAGAACCCTCCCAGATGGCACGCTCTGGCCACGTATTTTTTTCGTCAGGGTCGTTGCCTAAGGGGGGCCTCGCGGCTCCCGGTGGCGGGTGTCAGTCGACCCGCTCTAAGGGGCTTGCCTGTTTTCTATAGGGATGTGTTAAGAGTGGGGAATTTGGTGGTGTTCAGCCAGAGTGTTGTTCCACGAGGAGAGGGGGATGTTGTGGCTGCGGGTGTGGCTGGTCCTCATCCTGTCATGGTGGTTGTCGAGGAGAGGCGCGAGCCTAGAGTGGTTCAGATAGAGCTTACCCCTGCTCCGTCAGATCTGCTCATCGGGCCTAGGCTTCGGGATATTTCTCGGCCTCCGGCTCCGCATAATCTGAGCTGCCTTTCTGAGATGACCAGCATGCCATTTTGTGATGCAAGGAGACGCGCACTGTACAGGATGCTCCTGCACATTCTGAACCACCGTGCCTTCGTCTCCCGTCCTGACTCACCATGGAGGACGGTGTTACCATCCGAAGGAGGCGGGGGGCCCCAGTGGGGGTCCTTCTATAAGGGAGTTGTACCCCTTTATATTGGGGACCTGGGGTGGAGAGTGCTGCATGGAGCGGTGGTTTGTAATAAACTTTTGAGTCGGTTCACGGGCTCGTCTGCCGCATGTATTTTCTGCGGAGAGGAGGAGACCGTATTCCATGTGTATGTGGAGTGTGTGAGGTTACTGCCCCTGTACCAATATCTGAAGGGGTTGTTCCTCAAGTTCTGGCTGCATTTTAGTCCCACAATCCTGGTGTTTGGACACAAGGCGGGGAGTGGGGAGAGCCGAGTGTGGGGGGGGGACTTACCTGTCGGTTTGCTCCTTGGCCTGGCCAAGATGGCCATTCGTGGGTCCAGGCAGCGGGCGGTCGACGGTCTGGCGAGAGTCGGCTGCCTGCCCCTCTTTCGGGCCTACGTCCGTGCACGTGTGTCCCTGGAGAGGGAACACGCGGTGTTCACGGGGACTCTGGAGGCCTTCCGTCAGCGCTGGTCGCCGCGTGGGGTTGAGGCGATTATAAATGAATGTACTGCTGTACTACAATGATCTGTTCATTATAGTGTGATTTTTGATTGTGAAAAAAAAAAAAAAAAAAAAAAAAAAAAAAGAGAGGTCGTGTTTTCTTCTCAGCTCTGCAGTTGAGAAGGATTGAAGCAGCCTTTCAAGGATTTTGCCGTTGGAGAGGGCACAGACCCAGGGGGGCTTCATAGTTCAACTTATTGTTGGGCTGTTGAAGCTTTTCTCTGGTCTGGGGAGCCTCCATCTGTGTGAAGATTCCTGAGTTTCTCCACATTGTCGAGGGTGCGGTTGGCGTTGGCGGATTGCCAAGAGTGCCTGTGATCTCAGTGGGTTGAAGTTGTGCGGTGTCTTTGTCGTTTTTGGCACCGCTTCTCTGCCCTAAAGTCATTTTGCTCAGTGCGGCTGCCTGGCTTAATGTGAAGAAGGTACTTTTGCTTCCAGCGCGACTGGGATCGAGTTTCCCGAAAGCTGCTCTTGGCTGTGGACGAACCTGGGGACTTTCCTGCTTCAGCTGGAGGTTTCTGTTTTCTGCTGCCTGTCTTTGACTGTGACTGTCTCTGGGACTTAACTTGGAGCTGTGCTGCTGAGGGGCTTGGAGCTGGTTTGTGCCTCTGTGAGGATGGCGATGGAAGGGGCGCGGCCGAAGGTCCGGACCTACGCAGCGACGGCATCAGTGGCGGGTGCGAGGCCATCTGAGCTTGAGACTCATGTTGACTTGGATCGGGACAGTTTTGGTATTTCTGTTCAAACTGGGCCTATGATGTCGAGGGGGGTAATTACGAAGGCCATGAATGAACTTCTTGGGAGGGGGGCTATTGTCTCTTCTGAGCTCGAAAGGGGAAAGGTGGAGATGATACTTAAGACCCGGGAGTGTGTGGCCCGAGCGTTGGAGGTGGGGATCTCAGTGGGGGGGGTCCACATACAGGTGGATCCGTGGGTATCAAGGGTGAGACCGGTTCTCCTGCGGAGCTGCCCCACTTATTTTTCGGATGCAGTGCTTTTTCCACACCTGTCCAAGTTCGGGGAGGTGCGGTCTAAATGTTATCGTCTCTTGCATCCCGGGGGGGACCCGGAGGAAAAAGGGGTCTTCAGTTTCAAGAGGAGGGTGTTCATGAAGGTGGGTGAGGGGGATGGTGCCGAGGGGAGTTTTGAGGTGGTGCATAAGGGTGTCCCCAGAACCGTGCGTTGGAGTTGGGGAAAGGCACGGTGTCATGCGTGCGGCGAATTTGGACATCTCCGTAGGGAGTGTCTTTTTCGCGGGGGCACTGCTAGAGGTTCTAGTGCAGTGGCCCAGGAAAGCGCTGCTGGCCCATCTGGGGTGGCTTGTCAAACCTCAGCGGCGCGGGGTGGTACTGCTGACCCGGCTAAGGTTGCCAGTTCTGCCTTGGTGACCCGGAGCGGCAGTGCGAAGCCTTCTGGGTCCGTAGGTTCCGCTTTGGGGACCCTGGGCGGTGAGAGCCCAAGCCCCCCACGTCCCCCACGTCTTGCGCCTGTGGCGGCGGATGGAGGTGGGGCGCAGGAGGAGGGGAGTGTTGAGGGGGGGTTTTGGGAGAAGCAGGGGAAGCACAACAAGAAGAAGGAGAGGGATAGGGCCGCCCGAGCGAAGAAAGTGCAATCGGGTGAGTTTAGCTCCAGTGTGGTGCAGACTGCACCTGCTGGGGCCCAGGGGGGAGTTGGGGTGGCTCGGAAGGGGGTAAAGAAGCCTAAACGTGTGGGTGGCAAAGTGGATGGGGGTAATGTGGAGGCGGATGACCCTTCCCTTATGGAGGTTACCGCACCTCCGCATGCGAGTGGGACTAAAAGGAGGCATCTGCCTGGTGAAGATGAGGAAGGGCATGGGTCCAGAGCGAAGGGGATGTCTTTCTCCGGGCTTTCCACCACTGAGGTGGCTGAAAGTGGTCTTGACCCGGTGTCTTCTGGGTCGGTGGTTGGGCCTTCTCTTCATGGATCTACAGCGGGTGTCACAGGACTGGGAGCTGAAGTTGATTCCGGTGGAGTTGTGTCCACTGGGCGGGAGTCTGTCCCTTCATCTCAGGGGCCCTCTGAGGGAGTTATCTCGGCGGGTGCTGTGGTTAGCTCCCTTGGGTGTGTACCCTCTGGGTCGGATGAGGTCCCCTCGTTTCAGAGGCCTACTGAGGGTGCTAGCACGTTAGGTGACGTGACGGGGGATGTGCAGAGTCAGGCTGAGGGGGGAGTTTCGGGGGTGTTGTCTGTGCTCCATATCAGTGCCAGTGGAGGTGCTGGGGGGCGGGATGCCTCACCGGATGAGCTGTCTGGGGTGAGGTTAATAGCAGGTGGTGATGCTCTGGGTGATGCCTGTGGAGAGGGCACTCTGGATGATGTGGAGGTCAGGGCTGTTATGGGTCGTGATCCTCTTTCAGACTCTGAGGGTACCAGTGTTCCACAGGCCCTGGGGATGCCTCTTGTTGTTGCTTCCCCAGGCCCAGAAGAGGAGGGTGATGGTAGCGTGCAGGAGCCCAGCCATTCAGAGGGCTGCGAGTCTCAGGCAGGGGTGTTGGGACCCACCCCCAGCATTGATCCGGGGGGTCGTGTCATGGCTGTGGAGGAGGACAGCGATGCGGCCAGTGGGGGTGGCACAGAGAGTGATTTGTCAGAGAGTTCTGGTCTTTCTGAGGTTGTTGATTCAGGTGCGAGCGGGTTGGCTGCGAGCCCAGACTCCAAGGCCGTGTCTGAGGCGAAGCTTATTGTTGAGGTGCGAGAGTTCTTAAAAATAAGCCGTGCTCCCAAAACATTATGGTTTGCTGCTACAAGGCGGTGGGAGGATTGTCTAGCTTTGCAGGCGAGTCTCGAGGCTATCCTTAGTAACAAGGATAGTGGTCTTTCTGACTCGGATTTGGGGCAGTTTCGGGGTTTTTTGAAGGTCCTCAGCAAAGGAGCTCCTGTGACTACAGGGAGTGTGAGGGTCTCAATCTAATGTGCCTACACATTCACAGTAGCTACATTAAATTTAAATGGGATTAGAGCGAGTTTTCGAAGATTTCAGCTCTTATCGGCCCTAAGGGAGGGGAGATTTGCAGTTTGTTATCTGCAAGAGACACATACCGTTGCTAGTGATGAACCTACCTGGCATCTGGAGTGGGAAGGGAGGGTTTATATGAGCCATCTCAGCTCAAATTCGAGTGGGGTGGCTTTTCTGTTGGCCCCAAATTTTCTGCCAAGCATTTTAAAAGTGCAGGAAGTGGTGCCAGGACGTTTGCTCCATCTGGCCGTGAGCCTGGATGGCATGCCGTTGCATTTCATTAACGTGTATGCCCCTAGCTCCGGCACGATGCAGGCCGGCCTACTTCGGGAGGTGAATGCTCTGTTGGGCACTATTGATAGGGGAGAGTGTGTCTTCCTTGGTGGGGACTTTAATTGCACACTTGAGGTGCGGGACCGTTCTGGTACTCAGTGTGCGCCTGCTGTAGCGAAGAAGCTGAGAGGCTTGATTGACTCTTTTGAGTTGGTTGATGTTTGGAGGGACCTTCACCCTGATTCCACTGCTTTTTCGCGGAGGTCTGAGGGCGGTGGTTCCCGCATTGATCGGTTTTATATTTCCCGAGCGTTTGTTTCCCGTGTCTCAGCGGCCTCAATGCGGCTGGTGCCGTGCTCGGACCATTGTCTGGTGCGTGTGGATTTCAATCCAGCGTGCGCTCGGGCTGGGTCCGCGTACTGGCACTTTAACAACAGGCTGCTGGAGGATCGGTGTTTCCGGGAGTCATTCACTCGGTTTTGGGTGAAGTGGAGAGAGAGGCAGAGGTGCTTCTCTTCCCTTAGGCAGTGGTGGGATGTGGGTAAAGCTCACATCCGTCTCTTTTGTAAGGAATATACATGGGGGTCGACTGGGAGGCGGGAGTCAGCGGTCGAGAAGCTGGAGAGGGAGTTACAGGACGCTGAGTCTCGCCTTGGTCAGTTTGGTGAAGACTCCAGCGAATGGGGAGAGTTTCAGAGGAAGAAGGAGGTTTTGAGGAGTCTGCTGCTTGAGCGATCTCGAGGCGCTTATGTGAGGTCTCGGGTCCAGATGCTGCACGAGCTGGACCGAGCGTCGCCTTTCTTTTTCTCTTTGGAGAAGGGGCGGGGAGCTCGAAAACAGCTCGTGGAGTTGCTTGCAGATGACGGCTCCTCTGTCACTGATCCAGAGAGGATTAATGCCTTGGTTAGGTCCTTTTATGGGTCCCTGTTCTCTGCGGAAGGATTCAGTGTGGAGGCTCAGCAAGATCTGTGGGAGGGTCTACCGACCGTAGATAGGGGGGAGGCTGATCTTCTTGATGGCCCCTTATCTTTGGAGGAGTTGACTCGCGCCTTGCATCAGCTCAGGAGGGGTAAGTCCCCCGGGCTGGATGGGTTGACGGTGGAGTTTGTTAGAGCATTCTGGGACGTCCTAGGGGGTGACTATATGTTGGTTCTGGGGGAGAGCCTGGCGACTGGAGTGATGCCTCTCTCGTGGCGTAGGACGGTTGTTGTCTTGCTGCCTAAGAAGGGCGAACTCCGTTTGTTGAAGAACTGGCGTCCAGTCTCTCTCCTTTGCACAGAATATAAAATTTTTGCACGGGCAATGGCAAATCGCCTGGGCTCCGTGCTGCATCAAGTGATTCATCCTGATCAATCTTATACAGTCCCTGGCCGGTCCACCTGGTTAGGGACCTGATTCATTTAGTCCAGGGTACTGGTGAGTCAGCTGCTTTTCTGTCTCTTGATCAGGAGAAGGCTTTTGATAGGGTGGAGCATGAATACCTATTTGGGACGTTGCAAGCGTTTGGGTTTGGACCACACTTCGTGGCCCGGGTCCGGCTTTTGTACACTGCTGCGGAGTGCCTTGTAAAGGTTAATGGCGCGGTGCTAGCTCCTTTTCATTTTGGGAGGGGGGTCCGCCAGGGGTGCCCTATGTCGGGCCAGTTGTATTCGGTCTGTGTGGAGCCGTTCCTGTGTCTTCTTCGGAGGAGGTTGACAGGCCTGGCCCTACCTGGCCCGCGGGTTGAGGTGATTCTATCGGCGTATGCCGATGACGTACTTCTTATGTTCACTGATCCTGGTGACCTGCGGAGGATGCGTGACTGCCAGGAGATTTTCTCGGCTGCATCTTCTGCTAGGATTAACTGGAGTAAGTGCTCTGGACTTTTGGTGGGTCAGTGGCGGGTAGACTCCCTGCCGGAGGAGATGGCATTGTATGCGTGGAGTACCACGCACCTCCTCTATCTGGGGGTGTACCTGAGTCCCACTGAGGATGTTTGGCCGGCAAACTGGCAAGAGTTGGAGACGAAGGTGGTTGCTCGGCTGGGGCGCTGGTCAGGCCTGCTTGGAGTTCTCTCCTTTCGGGGGAGGGTGCTGGTCATAAACCAGCTGGTGGCCTCTATATTATGGTACCGGCTGGCTACTCTTGTCCCGCCCTCTATATTTGTAACTGCTATACAGAAGAAGCTGGTGGATTTCTTTTGGGGAAATAGGAAGCATTGGATTTCCGCGGCGGTCCTGAGTCTTCCGTTAGAGGAGGGCGGCCAGTCCTTGGTGTGCGTGCGCACCCAGGTGGCGGCTATCCGTCTCAGGACTCTGCGGAGATACATGTATGTAGAGAACCCTCCCAGATGGCATGCTCTGGCCACGTATTTTTTTCGTCAGGGTCGTTGCCTAAGGGGGGTCTCGCGGCTCCCGGTGGCGGGTGTCAGTCGACCCGCTCTAAGGGGCTTGCCTGTTTTCTAAAGGGATGTGTTAAGAGTGAGGAATTTGGTGGTGTTCAGCCAGAGTGTTGTTCCACGAGGAGAGGGGGATGTTGTGGCTGCGGGGGTGGCTGGTCCTCATCCTGTCATGGTGGTTGTCGAGGAGAGGCGCGAGCCTAGAGTGGTTCAGATAGAGCTTACCCCCGCTCCGTCAGATCTGCTCATCGGGCCTAGGCTTCGGGATATTTCTCGGCCTCCGGCTCCGCATAATCTGAGCTGCCTTTCTGAGATGACCAGCATGCCATTTTGTGATGCAAGGAGACGCGCACTGTACAGGATGCTCCTGCACATTCTAACCCACCGTGCCTTCGTCTCCCGTCCTGACTCACCATGGAGGACGGTGTTACCATCCGAAGGCGGCGGGGGGCCCCAGTGGGGGTCCTTCTATAAGGGAGTTGTACCCCTTTATATTGGGGACCTGGGGTGGAGAGTGCTGCATGGAGCGGTGGTTTGTAATAAACTTTTGAGTCGGTTTACGGGCTCGTCTGCCGCATGTATTTTCTGCGGAGAGGAGGAGACCGTATTCCATGTGTATATGGAGTGTGTGAGGTTACTGCCCCTGTACCAATATCTGTAGGGGCTGTTCCTCAAGTTCTGGCTGCATTTTAGTCCCACAATCCTGGTGTTTGGACACAAGGCAGGGAGTGGGGAGAGCCGAGTGTGGGGGGGGGACTTACCTGTCGGTTTGCTCCTCGGTCTGGCCAAGATGGCCATTCGTGGGTCCAGGCAGCGGGCGGTCGACGGTCAGGCGAGAGTCGGCTGCCTGCCCCTCTTTCGGGCCTACGTCCGTGCACGTGTGTCCCTGGAGAGGGAACACGCGGTGTTCACGGGGACTGTGGGGGCCTTTCGTCAGCGCTGGTCGCCGCGTGGGGTTGAGGCGATTATAAATGAATGTACTGTTGTACTACAATGATCTGTTCATTATAGTGTGATTTTTGATTGTGTTTTGATGTGTTGTATTTTATGATTTGTGTTGAATAAAGTTTTTGAAATGGAAAAAAAAAAAAAAAAAAAAAGGGGGAGAGAGGAAGAGAGAGGGAGGGGGAGGGAGAGAGGGGGAGAGAGGAGAGGGGAGAGGGGGAGAGGGGGTAGAGGGGAAAGGGGAGAGAGGGGAAAGGGGAGAGAGGGGGAGGGGGAGAGAGGGGAGGGAGAGAAGGTGGGGAGAAGGGAGGGGGAGAAGGGAGGGGGGGAGAAGGAAGGGCGAGAAGGGAGTGGGGAAGAAGGGAGGGAGGAGAGGGATAGGGTCGCCCAGCAAGGCCTCAGAGTCAGCTTCAGCTCCTTAGCCTCGCATCCTCTGTGCATCCTCTCAGTACCCCGGAGCCAGCCAGTTATCTCCGGGTAATCACAGAGGACTGATTCCCGAACGCTTCAGACCCCGGGTATGGGGAGGGGGGGGAGGGTGGAGTGGGCAGGTGCGCATGGTCCCAAGTGCGCCTGCAGGCCACAAGCGAGGCGTGGAGCAACCTGAAGATGGTGGGGGACCACCCGATCGTGGCTTCCACCAGCGTGACAGAGCCGGACCAGGCAGGGGGAGGGGGGTAGTGGAGGAGGGCCGTTAGCAGCCGAAGGTGGCCCTAGCGGCCATTACTCCCTCTGGATCTTTGGTCTGCAGCACAGGAAAGTGCACCTGCGCATTGAGAGCATCTGCTTTAATCGAGAGCGGGGGAGGGGGGGAGGGGAGAAGGTGGGGAGGGGGGAGTGAGGGCGGTGCCGCGAGCAAGGGCATTGTGACGTCCGCAGTGGTTTGATTTTTTTTTAAGTCCATTTTGTGAACAACTTTATTAAATATCTGGGCAAATAATTGATCAAATTTAGAGAGGAGTCAATTTTCGAAATCATAAGTTAAATCGCTACCGAAATATGTAAAAATCTCAGCGTATTTGCATCTGGTTTTCAAGAAGATACGTTTCAAAGGCAATATGACACACACCCACATGTACGCACACACACACACACACACACACACACACACACACACACACACACACACACACACACACACACACACACACACACACACACACACACACACACACACACACAAACACACAAAGAGTTTTAAAAGTATACTAGACCAAGTGCAGACCCGTTGGGTCTGTTCCCCCTATGTGTGGTTGCGGGGGATGGTTGTGCTGGGGGGGTGGCAAGCGGCATCAAACACACTAACTATCCCCCCCCCCCCCCCCCGCAAATACACTAATTACCCCCTTGATATTATATTAATATTATTAATTTTCACCTTTTACCCCATAACCGCCCTATCCACTGACACATAGCCCCCAACTCGCAGGCACGTCTAGAGAGGGGGGGGTGTAGGGAGTGAGGGCAGAGAGAGAATGGGAGAGCGAGAGAGAAAGGGGCAGAGACAGAAGGGCAGAAGGGAGGGAGAGGGGGTGGAGGTTGTGGTGAGGGAGGGTGGGGGAGGAAGGGTGAGAGAGGGGAGAGAGGGGGAAAGAGAGGGGGAGAGAGATGGGAGGAGAGAGAGAGATGGTGAGAGAGAGAGATGAGGAGAGAGAGAGACAGAGAGAACGAAATGCAACCGTGCATCACGCGTTCAGAATGTTCTAGAAATGAAGTGGCCACATCGCTTGCACGAAAGCTGTCAGCAGTTCTATGGAATTTAGGGGAGGACCCCCCCCAACATGCACACACACAGCGGGGCCGATCAAAGATGTCAATGAAGACAGCAAATTATTAATTTTTTTAACTGTCTTTGAAATTAAAATTTAAAGTTAAGAATTAGTGATGTTAAGTGAGAAATAATTCAATTCAATTCAATGAAAAACAATGGAATCAACAACCTGGCAGGCTGGGGGGGCAGGCCGGGTGGGGCCAGGAAGCAGTTGGGCCATGTGCAAAGGCATTGTGAGGTCAGCGGGCAGGGCCGGGCGGGGCCAGCAGACAGGCTGGGGGGTGGGGCCGGGCGGGGCCAAGAGGCAGTTGGGCCAGGTGCAAAGGCATTGTGAGGTCAGCAGCTGGGCAACCTTAATTTTTTTTTTAATGTCAGTTTGGTTATAAATTTTAGTAAATATCTCGGGAAATAATTGCCCAAATGTATAGAGGATTGGATTTTTGAAATCGTAAGGAAAATTTCTACCAGAAGATGTAAAAATGTCTCCGTTATTGTAACATTAGCAGCTGGGCAGTGGTGGCGTGAGATGGCACTGTGGCTCGTGCAGCAGTTTGATTTTAGTGGGATCATGTGAAGGTTCTAATCTCCCACCCCTGTCCCATTGTGATGTCATATATGTAAATGAGATCCAATGTGATTGGACATCTGTGAGGTGGCACTGATTCATGCAGCAATTTGATTTTAAATTTTTTTAATGTTTTGTGAACAGGTTTATTTAAAATCTGGGGAAATAACCGACTGAATATAGAGGAGTGGATTTATGAAATCATAAGTTAAATCCCGACCGTAATTGTAAAAATCTCCATGTTTTTGTGTCTGGTATTCGAGGAGATAAGTTTCACATCCAAAATGACACACACACACGCGCACACACACACACACACACACACACACACACACACACACACACACACACACACACACACACACACACACACACACACACACACACACACACACACACACACACACACACACACACACACACACACACACACACACACACACACACACACACACACACGCGCACACACACACACACACACACACAGAGTTTTAATAGATACTAGACCAAGTGCAGACCCATTGGGTCTGTTTCCCCAAAGTGTGGTTGGGGGGGGGGGGGGGAGGGAGCATGCGGCGTCACACACACTAACTAACCCCCGCACACATGCTAACAACCTCCCTTGATATTATATTAATATTATTAATTTGCTCCTTTTACCCCATAACCACCCTATCCACTGACGCATAGCCCCCAACTCGCAGACGCGTCTAGAGAAGGGGGGGGGGTAGAGAGTGAGGGCAGAGAGAGAATGGGGAGAGACACAGAGAAAGTGGCAGAGACAGAAGGGCAAGGGACAGAGGGAGAGGGTGGTGGAGGTGCTGTCCGTCGAGACGCTGCGTACGCCCTCAATGCGCCTGCGGGCCAACAGGCCATTGAGGTGCCGGATCTGTCATGCTGGCTGAAGCCAAAGATCAGCTGTTTCCCCGCTGCTTTTCGTCGTTCATGGACAGCCGATCTTTGGCTTGAGCCAGCGTGACAGTGCCGGCCCGGGGGGGAGGGGGGGAGGTGGAGGAAGTAAAATCGCCAGCGAAATAAGAAAAATGTCAACCTTTTTGGAGGAGAGCCGGGCAGCAGGCGTTATGGTTGCTGGCCAGCAGGAGGCGAAAAAATTAGTGAGTTGGGGGGGGGAGGATTTTATTTTAAAATGTGTACATACAAATGTCTAAATGTAATGAGGAGTGGATTAGTGAATGTAAAAGTGAAATCACAGAATGGATGTTGCATCATGCAATATTTAATGATATTGTCGCTCGGTATGGCGTACCAGATATTGATCTGTTTGCATCCGGACTAAATCACCAGCTACCAAAGTATGTTTCAGGGGAACCAGACCCAGGGGCAGTAGCGGTAGATGCATTCTCACTACACTGGGGTGGAATGTTTTTATATGCATTTCCCCCATTTTGCCTCATCAGTCGGTGCTTGCTTAAGATTGAGCAGGACACCGCCTCGGGCATTTTGGTAGTTCCCGACTGGCCTACATAGCCATGGTTCCCACTCATTCTGAGACGAATAACACAGCCTTTTCTGGCTGTCCCCAAATGCAGTAACCTGCTGGATCACCCTGTGACTGGGGAGGACCATCCTCTACATGACTGTATTAATCTATTGATTTGTAGATTCTGAAGAGACCGTTCCTGGGGCTCGGACTATCAGGTCATATGGTGGATGTAATTACTGCGGCCTGGAGGGATAGTACTAAAAAACAATACATCTCTCATATCAAGAAATGGGAGATGTTCTGCTTGCAGTCGAACATATCATATCACACGGCAAGCATACCGGATGTGTTGGAATTTCTTTCCACACTATATTTTGATGAGCGACTGAGCTATAGTGCCATCAACAGTGCCAGGAATGCGTTATCATCCTACCTGTGGCAGGGATCGGGACAACACTCTGGTGGATCTCACCCTTTAATATCCTGGTTCATGAAGCGTATTTTTAGCTGTAATCCCCCAAGGCCCAGGTACACGGAGATCTGGGATGTGAGCGTGGTTCTCACACTGCTTCACCAATGGGCTCCAGCAACATCCCTGTCTTTGCCCAGACTCACTCTTAAAGTGGTCAAGCTCATGGCGCTGGTTTCAGTGCAAAGCGTCCAGACGTTGCAGAAGTTACGACTGGATAGGATGGTTTCATCTGTAAATAACATAACATTTTATGTTTATGATTTACTTAAGCAGAGCAGGCCAGGGACGTTAGGGCTTCAACTTATTTTTACGGCATACCCCATAGACCTTCGCCTATGTGTAGTTATGCACTTGCAGCAGTATATCAAGGTCTCCAAGAGGCTCTGAATTAACGATTTTCATCAGTCACAAAAAGCCTCATAAGAAGGTGTCAGTACAGACCATTTCAAGGTGGCTGAAACAGGTTCTGGCTTGTGCCGGAGTGGACACTGACGTTTTTAAATCTCACTCCACCAGGGCGGCATCAACGTCAGCAGCGAGGGCACTGGACGTTCCTCTCGACCAAATTCTCGCGGCCATAGGATGGTCCAATGAACTGACATTTCAAAGGTTCTATAATAAACTTCTTGCCACACCGGGGGTATTTGCCCACACCATTTTTAATTCTGTTTTATAGCTTCCCCCTGGAAGAGAGGGGTCGCTATTGTTTTCCTTTTTGCTAATTAAAGCATCAACATGTTTAAGTCTGTATCATGTTTGAATGCATTATTTATTATTACTCATCCTGTGTCAACTGAGGCAGTGTGTCGCATGGACTCGTATCCACGACATGAAATCACAGAGCTTTAAAATCTTCACGGAATCACTCACGTGACTCCGAAGTAAAATAGTAAGATTAAATGAGAACTTACCAGTTTGAAGTTTAATCTTTATTTTATGAGGAGTTATGATGAGCGATTACGTGCCCTCCGCTCCCAACCCTCATATCATAAAGGTCATCTGGTAGTTCTAGACTTCTCTAATCTTACTATGTCACTTTGACTACTGTTATCTGTGATTTCACACCGCTGCTTTGAAGATTGACGCGCATGTGGACTGGCGGGCTTCTTCACGTAATCGCTCATCGTAACTCCTCATAAAATAAAGATCAAACTTCAAACTGGTAAGTTCTCGTATAATCTTACTATGTTATCATTTGACTGGCATGTATTATCAACCAAAAAAACTGATGAATGTGGCATATTATATTCCTTTAAATTAGTCCATTTCACCCTCTCGAATATGCTCTGTGCCGTAAAATGACAATGGGAATGATGACCACTGTCTGGATTTTGGATCCCTTTCTGGAGTGAAGTTGCAAAAATAAATTGCAAAGGGAATATTTATACCAGGGTCAAAGTGCTGGATATAAAATCATTTTATTCCCCAATCTACCAGCAAATTTGTCTATTAACATTTTTTCAGATACTTTTATCAATTTATAACAATGTTTGATGAATGAGAGAAATGTAGTAATAAATGTTGCTCTTTCCTGGTGAATTTATTTATTCTTTAGCCTTGTTCAGACGCAGCTTTCTCTCGCTAATGTACAAGTAACTACTTAATGTATGCTTCATCATACGATAAAATCTTGATATGAATAATTATACCAGGTACGAGAGGATAATGCTCCTAATTGGAATATGATTATGCCTTAATAAATCATCCTCACAAGTCACTGAGATCATCTCGTATCTTTTATTACTGCATATTGTTTCAACAAATAAGGTTATTTTCAACCATTTTGCTCTTCACTAGACTTATTCTATAATCTGACAATTCATATTATGTTTGCTTTTCTTTTTTGAACAAGTGAATCAAACAAGCAAGCACGGTAAATAAATATGATGAAGACTGCCCTTCAGCATTTGCACTGATGACATTTTTGGTGAGGCTGCATCTTTCTCACCTTGCTGTCTTGATACCAAGATAATGTAAATGGGTGGTTGGTGGTCCATATGGGCCTGGTGGCCAAAGGGCTTGTTTCCATGCTATACCTCTCAATTAATCCATGCTCTATCATGAAATGATGTACTATTTTATGTGAATTTCAATGACAATTTATTCTCAATACTGTGCTCTGTGACTGTGCTATTAGCATTAATGTCAACTATATACTTTTTATTTGGGAAGAATAAACAAAGGAGATTACCCTCAAGAAATGTAATTATGGGAAGATTTATATTGCATATTTACATAATTTTTCAGATGGCTAAAGTGTTATACAATGACAATTGTTCAAACCAGAGGGTGTTGCCACAGAGTCATATCTCTGTCTGCTGGCAAAAAAATCAGTGCAGATGGGTACAGAGAATAATTTTTTTTGTTGAATATTTTTTATTAGAAGTATAAGTACAAGTATAAGTACATATTAAAACAACGTTCTTGATAAAGAGATAGGTAATAATTACCATGTTTTCTTATATATACTTCTAAACATTTTATTATAGTTTTTTTATATAGTGAAAAGTAGGAAAGTGTGAAAAATGATTAACATAAAGATAGTTATAAAATAACCAAAAGAAAAAAGTAAATAAAATAACAGTGGTATATTATACAAACATTATTTATATAATGATATATCCATGATCAATAATGTATTATTCTTCGTCCAATCCTTCGTTCAGGTCTCGATCAGGTCCACAAACCGAGTCATATTGATCCCTTAAGATATTCAAGGAATGGAGACCAAATCACATTAAATTGGTCTAACTTGCCTAAAAGTGCAAGTCTTATTCTTTCCAAGTGTAAAGTCTCCGCCATTCCTGAAATCCACAATTTGATTGTAGGGGGTATGGGGCCTTTCCAAAATTGTAAAATTAATTTTTTACCAATTATTAAACTATAATCTATGAAAGTTCTTTGTGCTGTCATGAGTAATTGATCCCTTTCTAATATTCCCAATATTATTAATTTTGGGTCTGGAACTAGATTCTTATTTACAACATTCGAGATTACCTTAAATATTTCCAACCAAAAATTCGTAATTTTTATACAAGTTGTAAAAGAATGTGTTAAATTAGCTTCTGGGTATTGGCATTTGTCACATATAGGAGATACATTAGAAAATATTCTATGTAATTTAGATTTTCAAAAAAATGCAATCTATGTAAAACTTTGAATTGTATCAGAGAGTGTCTAGAATTTAATGAACAATTATGTATATATCGTAAACTTTCATCCCAGATATCAGATTCAATTGTTTCACCTATTTCATTTTCCCATAGTTGTCTGTACTTTTCCGTACAGACAACTATGTCATTTTCTAATAAAATATTATAAATGTATGATATTAATTTTTCCGTGTTTGGGTGTTTATTTAAGCATTCATCTCTGAATTTTATAAAAAAATTTATGATCTGATCTCGCTTACAAACACTGTATAAACACATTTATACTCAACTGCAACTCCCGGAAACTTTAAACGAATCTACAATAATACATATACCTAAAACTGATAAGGATCTGGAAGAGCCAGCCTCATATAGAGCAATAGCTCTATTAAATACTGATCAGAAAATACTAACGAAAATCCTATCTTATAGATTGAGTTTAGTGATTAACAAATTAATACACCCTGACCAAACAGGCTTTATCCCAAAACGTCACTCATTTTACCATCTGAGACGATTATTTAATATTATATACTCAAATAGAATTGCTAACACAGATCTAGCAATTATTTCGCTAGATGCTGAAAAAGCCTTTGATCAAGTAGAATGGTCATATTTATTTTCAGTAATGGAAAAATGTAAACTGGGAGAGAAATACTACACATGGGTTAAACTTTTATACTCTAATCCAACAGCTAGAATATTAACTAGCCAAATGTTATCAACTAAATTTAATCTATCTAGAGGTTGTAGACAAGGATGCTCGCTGTCTCCATTATTATTCACTTTAGCAATTGAACCACTCGCAGAAAATGTTAGATCTAATCCAGAAATACATGGGTATAATACTAAAGATACAATTAATAAAATTTCTCTGTATGCAGATGATGTATTAATATATATTACAAAGCCAGAAATTAGTATTCCAAATTTATTAAATCTAATAACTCAATTTGGTCAGTTCTCAGGATATAGAATTAATTGGAATAAAAGCAAAATCTTGCCAATAACGGAACTCAATTTACATATACTACAACAATCACCTTTTAAAAGAGTTGAGGAAAAATTTAAATATCTAGGTATTTATGTAACTAAGGCGTATACTTCTTTATTTAAATCAAATTTTCCACCTTTACTGAATAAACTAAATAAGAATATTCAATACTGGAAAACACTTCCTATTTCAATGTTCGGTAGAATTAATGCTATAAAAATGATCTTTCTTCCGCAATAATTGTACTTATTTCAGTCAATCCCAATATATATTCCAAAATCTTTTTTTTAAAAAGTAGACTCTACTGTTACAAGTTTCATCTGGGACTACAAAAATCATAGAATAAATAAAAAACATTTTTGTAAATCAAAGATTAATGGAGGCTTAGCTCTACCAAATTTTCTGTTTTATTTTTGGGCAGTCCATATTAAAAACATGAATTTTTGGCTGGAAGAAATGGATCAACAACCAGACTGGTTAAGGATGGAAAAGGAGGACTGTTTACCATTTGAAATCAGTTCAATTATATTTGCACCGACAAAATTGCACAAAAAAACCTATAGGGAAAACCCTATAATACACAGTGGAACATGAATCTGGAAACAACTAAAAAGGGCCTTAAAATTGGATAATATACCACTCTGTCTCCCTATTGTAAACAATGCCTTATTTAAACCTTCCATGCTGGATAAAGGTTTTACACAATGGAAAAACCATTGAATCAAAAAGATGGAACACCTTTATAAGAAAGGCACTTTTCTTTTATTTTCAGGAATTACAACAGATTTACGGATTACATTCAAATAATTTTTTCCGATATCTACACCTCAGAGATTATGTTAAATCAAACACACAAGATTATAGGAATAAGGAACCAGAAATCCTTGATGAATGTTTGAATAGGCATCCTAATACAGAAAAACTAACAACTTGTATATATAATAACCTTTTAGATAGCGAGATACCAACAACGGAAGCATATAGACATACATGGGAAAATGAAATAAACCAACCCATAACGAAAGATATATGGGACAAAAGTTTACAATATATACATCAATGCTTGTTAAATACCAGACATGCTTTAATACAATTTAAAGTACTACACAGATTACATTGCTCAAAAGTTAAATTGAATAGAATCTACCCACAAATCACCTCTATCTGCGATAAATGTCAGCATCCAGAGGCTAATTTAACACATACTTTTGCAAATTGTATAAAAATAAAGAATTTCTGGACTGAGATTTTTAGAATAACTTCTGAAGTTATTAATATTAAATTGGATCCGGTCTCAAAATTAATAATACTTGGAATATCTGAACAAAGTCTAATACTTACAACGTCAAAGAAATTTCCTAGATTATAGTATAATAATTGGGAAGAAAATAATATTAAAATTTTGGAAAGGCCCTATATCCCCCACGATTAAAATGTGGATTACGGAAATGTCGGAGACCCTACACTTGGAAATAATCAGATTTGCCCTAATGGACAAACAAGAAGTCTTCGTTAGAATATGGTCTTCTTTCATTGATTACTTAAAAGGGTAGATCGGTTCGGCAAGGAACCCTAACTGAAACTTGGATTCAGGATTAGATGAAAAGTTATATTCTATATTTCTTGATTTTATCTCCAATGACATATTAATGGTAAATTATTCCATTCTTTATGATTTCTTTTTTTTTGATTTATATTTTATTTTTCTCTCTGTTTCTCTCTCTTTAAAAAATAAATTATTAGAGACAAAATGATTAATTTGATAATATTAATAATGTACGATTGTTGCACACAAAATATTACTATCATAATATGTGTTTGCTAATGTACTGCTTACCAACTCTAATAAAAAATATATATATTAAAAAATATATATATATCAAATTATCGATATCTTCTATACAATTTCAATCCACATAAACTCTGTTCAGATTCACAAAATTATATTCATATTCAGTCTAGGAAGCTTACACAACAAGATCTTTAACTACAGATAATTTCATGTCTTCGACAAATTACTATGTTCTATATCTTTTCTAAATGTAACGACGGAAGAAAAGTTATTCTGACTCAGTATTGTGGGGTTTAAAACTTAAATGCGTAATTACCTGCAGATATGTACCACAGCTGGTTATAGGATAATGTACCAATCTGCACTTTATATGCTTGCAAGGAACATTATGTGTCTCCTTATTTCATTTAATTGATTAAGTGGCTCTAGAGATCGTGGATGCATTGGTAATAATTTTCCAATGTTCTATAGACTCAGGATCAGTTCCTGTGGATTGGAGGGTAGCTAATGTTATCCCACTTTTTAAGAAAGACGGAAGAGAGAAAACGGGGAATTATAGACCAGTTAGCCTGACATTGGTGGTGGGGAAGATTCTGGAGTCAATTATAGAAGATGAGATGGCCGCACATTTGGATAGCAGTAACAGGATCGGTCTGAGTCAGCATGGATTTATGAAGGGAAAATCATGTTTGACTAATCTTCTCGAATGTTTTGAAGATGTAACTAGGAAAATGGACAAGGGAGAGCCAGTGGATGTCGTGTACCTGGACTTTCAGAAAGCATTTGATAAGGTCCCACATAGGAAATTAGTGGGAAAATTTAGGGCACATGGTATTGGGGGTAGAGTGCTGACATGGATAGAGAAGTGGTTGGCAGACAGGAAACAAAGAGTAGGGATTAACGGGTCCCTTTCAGAATGGCAGGCAGTGACTAGTGGGATACCGCAAGGCTCGGTGCTGGGACCGCAGCTATTTACAATATACATCAATGATTTGGATGAAGGGATTCAAAGTAACATTAGCAAATTTGCAGATGACACAAAGCTGGGTGGCAGTGTGAACTGTGAGGAGGATGCTATGAGAATGTGGGGTGACTTGGACAGGTTGGGGGAGTGGGCAGATGCACGGCAGATGAAGTTTAATGCGGATAAATGTGAGGTTATCCAATTTGGTAGCAAAAACAGGAAGGAAGATTACTATCTAAATGGCGTCAAGTTGGGAAAAGGGGAAGTACAACAGGATCTGGGGGTCCTTGTTCATCAGTCCATGAAAATAAGCATGCAGATACAGCAGGCAGTGAAGAAAGCGAATGGCATGTTGGCCTTTATAACAAGAGGAATCGAATATAGGAGCAAAGAGGTCCTTCTGCAGTTGTACAAAGCCCTAATAAGACCACACCTGGAGTATTGTGTGTAGTTTTGGTCCCCTAATTTGAAGATGGACATTCTTACTATTGAGGGAGTGCAGCGTACGTGTACAAGGTTAATTCCCGGGATGGCAGGACTGTCATATGCTGAGAGAATGGAACGGCTAGGCTTGTACACTCAGGAGTTTAGAAGGATGAGAGGTGATCTCATTGAAACATATAAGATTGTTAAGGGTTTGGACACGCTAGAGGCAGGAAACATGTTTCCGATGTTGGGGGAGTCCAGAACCAGGGGCCACAGTTTAAGAATAAGGAGTAAGCCATTTAGAACGGAGACAAGGAAACACTTGTTCTCACAGAGAATGGTGAGTCTGTGGAATTCTTTGCCTCAGAGGGAGGTGGAGGCAGGTTATCTGGATGCTTTCAAGAGAGAGCTAGATATGGCACTTAAAAATAGCGGAGTCAGGGGATATGGGGAGAAGGGACGAACGGGGTACTGATTGGGGATGATCAACCATGATCACATTGAATGGCGGTGCTGGCTCGAAGGGGCAAATGGCCTACTCCTGCACCTATTGTCTATTGTCTATTGTTCATTTTGATAAGGTTTGACGCAATGCTGTGAACTCAAATGTTAACATTTTGCCATTTCTGGGGATGTACAAGCAATTACTTAGATTTAGAGACCCTGAGAAACAAATTGGAGATTGTTTAGCAATTTTGTATTTCTGGTTAAGTGCTTCTCCTGCTTGAAATACATACTGGGAATTTTGGGCAGGGACATAGAATCCATGCAAATGAATGGATAAAGATTGATGGAAGTAAATTCCTGATCTCCTGAAACTGAATCCCCTTGATATCTGCCTACAATCCAGTACACAATCTCTGAAACATAGACATAGAAACATAGAATATGAGTGCAGGAGTAGGCCATTCAACCCTTCGAGCCTACACCGCCATTCAATATGATCATGGTTGATCATCCAACTCAGTATCCTGTACCTGCCTTCTCTCCATACCCCCTGATCCCTTTAGCCACAAGGGCCACATCTAACTCCCTCTTAAATATAGCCAATGAACTGGCCTCAACTACCTTCTGTTGCAGAGAATTCCACAGATTCACCACTCTCTGTGTGAAAAATGATTTTCTTATATCGGTCCTAAAAGACTTCCACCTTATCCTTAAACTGTGACCCCTTGTTCTGGACTTCCCCAACATCGGGAACAATCTTCCTGCATCTAGCCTGTCCAACCCCTTAAGAATTTTGTAAGTCTCTATAAGATCCCCCCTCAATCTTCTAAATTCTAGCGTGTGAACTGAACTTCTTTGGACATGGAATTAGTTGTCAAAGCAAGGAATGCATAACAAATATAACTGTGGGAATATCAGTCGTCAGCATACATTCATTCTTTACTTTCTCCAAAGATAACATTTATAAGTACCGACTGATAGAGTCTGAAGAAGGGTCTCGATCTGAAACGTCACCCATTCCTTCTCTCCAGAGATGCTGCCTGTTCCAGGGAGTTACTCCAGCATTTTGTGTCTACCTTCCACTTCCCTTAAAAGGTATTTATGGAGCTTAATAAAATAAATGAAAGGAAAAGGGGGAAATTGCATAAAGCCTGCGGAAACAGAATAGTGTCAGCAAAATAAATGAACAGGCAGGGAATGGAGAGATATTGATCATGTGCAGACAGATGTACAATTTAAAATGGCATCATGGTTGGCACAGAAATCCTGGGTAAAGAGTCTGTTCTTGTACTGTACAGTTCTATTTTCGAAGGCAAATTAACATAATAACAATTCCCTGAATGGATCCCAGGATGTCTTTCATCTGTAAAAGGCGCAGTGATTTACAAGGATGTTACCAAGCCTCGAAGGCCTGACCTATAGGAAAGGTTTTCAGCAAACTAGGACCTTATTCCTTGGAGCACTGGAGGCTGAAAGGTGATCTTTTTGAGATGTATAAAATTATGAGGGAACAGGTAGGGTGAATGCACACCTTTTGGCCAGTATAAGAGAATCAAGAAGCCAAAATCATGGGTGAGAGGGACAAGTTTTAATAGAAACCTAAGGGGCAATTTATTAATTCAGAGAATAGTGGGGACATGGAATGAGCTGTCAGAGGAGGTAGTTGAGGCAGGTAGTACAACAGCATTTAATAGACACTACATGGATAATAAATGTTGAAAGGGATACAGGCCAAACGTAGACAAATGGGACTAGGTTAGATGGGGCATTTTGGTCAGCATGGACAAGTTCGGCTGAGGGCCTATTTTCTAAGCTGTATGACTCTGATTCCCATTCAAAGATCTTCAAGGGAAATCTGCAGCTGGATTTCCGAGCAAGTTTAGATGTCCATTAATGTGTGGTAAAATTGTCACTTCTTCCCACGTGCAATGTCATGAAGTAACATTCTGTACAATAAGGCATTGCATTCCACTAATTACTTGTTATTCACGACAAAAAATAGGCCGGTCAGCATGGTTTTATGAAGGGGAGGTCTTGCATGAAACATTTGCTGGAATTCTTTGAAGAAGCAAAATAGCAGGACACACAAAGGAGAGTCAGTATATGTTGTTTATTTAGATTTTCAGAAAGCCTTTGATAAGGCCACACACGTTTGGTTTTAGAATTAAGCCATTCGACCCATTGAGTTTACCCCGCCATTCAATCATGGCTGATATCGCACCCTCCTAAACCCATCCTCGTGCCTTTTCCCCATAACCTCTGACACCTGCACTAATCAGGAATCTATCCATCAATGCCTTAAAAGTATCCACTGACATGGCCTCTACAGCCTTCTGTGGCAAAAAAATCAACAGATTCATCACCCTCTGACTAAAGAACTTTCTCCTCGTCTCCTTCCTAAAAGAACGTCCTTTAATCCTGAGGCTACAACATCAAGTCCTAGAGGAAACATCCTCTCCACATCTACACCATCCAAGCCTCTCAATGTTCAGTATGTTTCAATGTGGTCCCCCCTCATTCTTCTAAACTCCAGCGAGTACAGGCCCAGTTTCGACAAAAGCTCATCATAGGTCAGCCCACTCATTCCTGGGATCATTCTTGTAATTGTTGATGGGAAGAAGCTGTTCTTGTCGCCTGAAGGTAACGGTTCTCAGACTTTTGCACCTTCCCCCAATGGTTGTAGCCATCACAAACGAGCAATGAAGGTCCTGATGGATGTGATTATTTTTGAAAATAATTGATTCATCCATTATCCCTGCAGCCACCTCTTTTAAAACACTGGGAAGCAAACTATCCAAGCCAGAGGATGTGACCATCTTCAGTCTTTTTAATTTTGAGAGGATCTCTGTACACTTCTCCAGTATTACATCAGGCCATCGGTCTCTACTTAGACTGACATATACTCTGAAGTTACAAGCTCACACTTCTGTTATTGCTTACTGCAGTTACAGACACATTCCCAAGAATAAGTTCAATCTTTTAAATACATCTTACATTTCAACATAGAACGTGTGCCAGTAATTTTTACTTAGGTCTATTGAGGGAGTTTGTGGAATTTGTATAAATTAACAGTTATTGGACTCTCAGTGCTGTTTTATCTATGTCTTCTCTTTGTATAATCATAACGTAAGTAGAAGTCAGATTAATGTTCAATTAATTTTGGCTTCTAACTCAGACTCTATTATTCTGGTGGTGCCAGGATCTGAGTAGCTCAGTTGACGCCGTTAAGTTTAATGATACAGTGTACTTCTTTTTTTCATGGTTAGTCTTCATCAACACTCTGCTAGAAGGTGGAAAGACCCTTGGCATGGTATAAAGGTGGTATCTCCTACAAGATAAAAGCAAAGAGCTAGTAAAGGTGTGGCTAAGATGCTGGAAGTAGGAGTGCAAATCTAAAACTGTGTCCATAGGCAGATTAAAACAAGCTAATAAACAGGAAAAGTGAACTAACCTCACACTGCATGGGTTATGCTCATGTTAATCCTCAGCCAATTTTCTGGAACCTCCATTGATCAGTACTTGTGCCTCCATCCTGCTCACGTCAAGAGCCTCTGTTCATTTAAAACCTTGTTCTGTAAAACAAAGGAAAAAGTGAACATTAACGTTTTGTGGCAAAATGATGGTTATTGTGAATTTGTGGGTGTCTGCATGTGCTTCTCTTTTGCAAAGGATTCTTCATAAATCATATTTTTCTCCTGTAAAGTGCTAACCATGAGACATGTTCACTGCTGGAGAATTGTGCAGGAGAAATGATAATGGGGAATAAAGAAATGGCAGAGGAGTTGAATTACATTTTTGTATCAGTCTTCACCGTGAAAGACACCAGCAATGTGCCTGAAATTGAAGAGTCGGGGGTTGGAAGTTAGTGGAGAGGCTATTACTAGGGAGAAGATGCTTGGGAAGCTGAAAGGGCTGAAGGTGGATATGTCACCTGGGCCGGTAGGACTGCACACTCAGGTTCTGAAAGAAGTGGCTTTAGTTATTGTGGAGGCATTGATGGTGATATTTCAGTGATCGTAAGCGAAAGGAGAGGTCCCAGATGATTGGAAGATTGCCAATATTGCCCCTCTGCACAAAAAGGGAGCAAGGCAGAATAGTGGGAACTATGGGCCGGTTAGCCTGACTTCGGTGGTAGGTAAGATTTTAGTCCATTATAAAGTATGAGGTTACAGAAGTTCATGATAAAATAGGCCAAAGTCAGCTTGGCTTTGTGAAGGAGAGATCTTGCTTGACAAATTTGCTGGAATTCTTTGAAGAAGTAAATAGAAGGACAGACAAAGGAGAATTAGTAGATGTTACTTACTTAGATTTTCAGAAAGTGTTTGATACGGTGTCACACGTTGGATGCATAGGAAGATGAGAACCCACTGTATCAAAGGGCAGATACTAGCATGGAAGAGCAGGTTGGCTGGATGGCAGAAGACAAAGAGTGGCAATAAAGGGGGCTTTTTCTGGTTGGTTGCCAGGGACTAGTGGAGTTCCGCAAGGGCCGGTGCTGGGGCCGTTACACTTCACATTGTATATTAATGATTTGGATGAAGGGATTGAAGGCTTTGTGGCAAAGTTTAAGGATGATTTGAAAATAGGTGGAGGGAGAGGTAGTGTAGAGAAAACAGGGATTCTGCAGAAGGACTTGGACAGGTTGGGAGAGTGGGCAAAGAAGTGGCAGATGGAATATAGTGGGAACAAGGTGTGGAGTCATGCATTTTGGTAGTAAGAAAAAAGGTGTAGACTATTTTCTAAATGGGGCAAGGATCCAGAAATCAGTGATGCAAAGGGATTAGGAGTGCTGGTGCAAGATTCCGAAAAAGTTAATATGGAAGTCGAATCGGTAGTAAAGAAAGCAAACTCAATGCTAGCATTTATTTCAAATGGGCTTGTATACAGAAACAGGGGTGTAATGTTGAGACTCTAAAAGGAGCTGGAAAGTCTGCATTTGGAATATTGTGAGTAATTTTGGGCACAATATCTGAGGAAGGATGCGCTGGCTCTGGAGAGGATCCAGAGGAGATTTACATGAATGATCCCAGGAATGAATAGGTTAACCTATGATGAGCGTTTGTCGCCACTGGGCCTGTACTAGCTGGAGTTTAGAAGAATGAGGCGGGACCACATTTAAATATACAGAATAATGAAAGGCTTGGATAGAGTGGATGTGGTTTGGATAATGGATGTTTCCATTAATGGGAGAGTCTCGAACTAGACTTCATAACCTCAGAATTAGAGGAGGTTCATTTAGGAAGGAGATGAGGAGATATGTATTTAGTCAGCGAGTGGTGAATCTGTCGAATTCTTTGCCATAGAAGGCTGCAGAGGCCAGGTCTGTGGATATTTTTAAGGCAGAGATAGATTCTTGATTAGTACAGGTGTCCGAGGTTATGGGGAGAAGGCAGGAGAATGGGGTTAGGAGAGAAAAATAGATGCAAAATGATTGAATGGCGAAGACATGATGGGCCGAATGGCCAAATTCTACTCATATTCCTTATGTCCATATGTCATAAAGTGTGGAAACAGGCCCTTCAGCCCAACCTGCCCACACTGACCAACATGTCCCATTTATAATAGTTCCTCTCTCTCTCTCTCTCTCTCTCTCTCTTTTTTTTTTTTTTCATTTCAAAAACTTTATTCAACACAAATCATAAAATACAACACATCAAAACACAATCTAAATCACACTATAATGAACAGATCATTGTAGTACAACAGTACATTCATTTATAATCGCCTCAACCCCACGCGGCGACCAGCGCTGACGGAAGGCCTCCAGAGTCCCCGTGAACACCGCGTGTTCCCTCTCCAGGGACACACGTGCACGGACGTAGGCCCGAAAGAGGGGCAGGCAGCCGACTCTCGCCTGACCGTCGACCGCCCGCTGCCTGGACCCACGAATGGCCATCTTGGCCAGGCCGAGGAGCAAACCGACAGGTAAGTCCCCCCCCCACACTCGGCTCTCCCCACTCCCCGCCTTGTGTCCAAACACCAGGATTGTGGGGCTAAAATGCAGCCAGAACTTGAGGAACAGCCCCTTCAGATATTGGTACAGGGGCAGTAACCTCACACACTCCATATACACATGGAATACGGTCTCCTCCTCTCCGCAGAAAATACATGCGGCAGACGAGCCCGTGAACCGACTCAAAAGTTTATTACAAACCACCGCTCCATGCAGCACTCTCCACCCCAGGTCCCCAATATAAAGGGGTACAACTCCCTTATAGAAGGACCCCCACTGGGGCCCCCCGCCGCCTTCGGATGGTAACACCGTCCTCCATGGTGAGTCAGGACGGGAGACGAAGGCACGGTGGTTCAGAATGTGCAGGAGCATCCTGTACAGTGCGCGTCTCCTTGCATCACAAAATGGCATGCTGGTCATCTCAGAAAGGCAGCTCAGATTATGCGGAGCCGGAGGCCGAGAAATATCCCGAAGCCTAGGCCCGATGAGCAGATCTGACGGAGCAGGGGTAAGCTCTATCTGAACCACTCTAGGCTCGCGCCTCTCCTCGACAACCACCATGACAGGATGAGGACCAGCCACACCCGCAGCCACAACATCCCCCGCTCCTCGTGGAACAACACTCTGGCTGAACACCACCAAATTCCTCACTCTTAACACATCCCTATAGAAAACAGGCAAGCCCCTTAGAGCGGGTCGACTGACACCTGCCACCGGGAGCCGCGAGACCCCCCTTAGGCAACGACCCTGACGAAAAAAATACGTGGCCAGAGCGTGCCATCTGGGAGGGTTCTCTACATACATGTATCTCCGCAGAGTCCTGAGACGGAGAGCCGCCACCTGGGTGCGCACGCACACCAAGGACTGGCCGCCCTCCTCTAACGGAAGACTCAGGACCGCCGCGGAAATCCAATGCTTCCTATTTCCCCAAAAGAAATCCACCAGCTTCTTCTGTATAGCAGTTACAAATATAGAGGGCGGGACAAGAGTAGCCAGCCGGTACCATAACATAGAGGCCACCAGCTGGTTTATGACCAGCACCCTCCCCCGAAAGGAGAGAACTCCAAGCAGGCCTGACCAGCGCCCCAGCCGAGCAACCACCTTCGTCTCCAACTCTTGCCAGTTTGCCGGCCAAACATCCTCAGTGGGACTCAGGTACACCCCCAGATAGAGGAGGTGCGTGGTACTCCACGCATACAATGCCATCTCCTCCGGCAGGGAGTCTACCCGCCACTGACCCACCAAAAGTCCAGAGCACTTACTCCAGTTAATCCTAGCAGAAGATGCAGCCGAGAATATCTCCTGGCAGTCACGCATCCTCCGCAGGTCACCAGGATCAGTGAACATAAGAAGTACGTCATCGGCATACGCCGATAGAATCACCTCAACCCGCGGGCCAGGTAGGGCCAGGCCTGTCAACCTCCTCCGAAGAAGACACAGGAACGGCTCCACACAGACCGAATACAACTGGCCCGACATAGGGCACCCCTGGCGGACCCCCCTCCCAAAATGAAAAGGAGATAGCACCGCGCCATTAACCTCTACAAGACACTCCGCAGCAGCGTACAAAAGCCGGACCCGGGCCACGAAGTGTGGTCCAAACCCAAACGCTTGCAACGTCCCAAATAGGTATTCATGCTCTACCCTATCAAAAGCCTTCTCCTGATCAAGACACAGAAAAGCAGCTGACTCACCAGTACCCTGGACTAAATGAATCAGGTCCCTAACCAGGTGGATGTTATCCTGGATGGACCGGCCAGGGACTGTATAAGATTGATCAGGATGAAGCACTTGATGCAGCACGGAGCCCAGGCGATTTGCCATTGCCCGTGCAAAAATTTTATATTCTGTGCAAAGGAGAGAGACTGGACGCCAGTTCTTCAACAAACGGAGTTCGCCCTTCTTAGGCAGCAAGACAACAACCGTCCTACGCCACGAGAGAGGCATCACTCCAGTCGCCAGGCTCTCCCCCAGAACCAACATATAGTCACCCCCTAGGATGTCCCAGAATGCTCTAACAAACTCCACCGTCAACCCATCCAGCCCGGGGGACTTACCCCTCCTGAGCTGATGCAAGGCGCGAGTCAACTCCTCCAAAGATAAGGGGCCATCAAGAAGATCAGCCTCCCCCCTATCTACGGTCGGTAGACCCTCCCACAGATCTTGCTGAGCCTCCACACTGAATCCTTCCGCAGAGAACAGGGACCCATAAAAGGACCTAACCAAGGCATTAATCCTCTCTGGATCAGTGACAGAGGAGCCGTCATCTGCAAGCAACTCCACGAGCTGTTTTCGAGCTCCCCGCCCCTTCTCCAAAGAGAAAAAGAAAGGCGACGCTCGGTCCAGCTCGTGCAGCATCTGGACCCGAGACCTCACATAAGCGCCTCGAGATCGCTCAAGCAGCAGACTCCTCAAAACCTCCTTCTTCCTCTGAAACTCTCCCCATTCGCTGGAGTCTTCACCAAACTGACCCAGGCGAGACTCAGCGTCCTGTATCTCCCTCTCCAGCTTCTCGACCGCTGAGTCCCGCCTCCCAGTCGACCCCCATGTATATTCCTTACAAAAGAGACGGATGTGAGCTTTACCCACATCCCACCACTGCCTAAGGGAAGAGAAGCACCTCTGCCTCTCTCTCCACTTCACCCAAAACCGAGTGAATGACTCCCGGAAACACCGATCCTCCAGCAGCCTGTTGTTAAAGTGCCAGTACGCGGACCCAGCCCGAGCGCACGCTGGATTGAAATCCACACGCACCAGACAATGGTCCGAGCACGGCACCAGCCGCATTGAGGCCGCTGAGACACGGGAAACAAACGCTCGGGAAATATAAAACCGATCAATGCGGGAACCACCGCCCTCAGACCTCCGCGAAAAAGCAGTGGAATCAGGGTGAAGGTCCCTCCAAACATCAACCAACTCAAAGGAGTCAATCAAGCCTCTCAGCTTCTTCGCTACAGCAGGCGCACACTGAGTACCAGAACGGTCCCGCACCTCAAGTGTGCAATTAAAGTCCCCACCAAGGAAGACACACTCTCCCCTATCAATAGTGCCCAACAGAGCATTCACCTCCCGAAGCAGGCCGGCCTGCATCGTGCCGGAGCTAGGGGCATACACGTTAATGAAATGCAACGGCATGCCATCCAGGCTCACGGCCAGATGGAGCAAACGTCCTGGCACCACTTCCTGCACTTTTAAAATGCTTGGCAGAAAATTTGGGGCCAACAGAAAAGCCACCCCACTCGAATTTGAGCTGAGATGGCTCATATAAACCCTCCCTTCCCACTCCAGTTGCCAGGTAGGTTCATCACTAGCAACGGTATGTGTCTCTTGCAGATAACAAACTGCAAATCTCCCCTCCCTTAGGGCTGATAAGAGCTGAAATCTTCGAAAACTCGCTCTACTCCCATTTAAATTTAATGTAGCTACTGTGAATGTGTAGACACATTAGATTGTGACCCTCACACTCCCTGTAGTCACAGGAGGTCCTTTTCTGAGGACCTTCAACAAACCCCAAAACTGCCCCAAATCCGAGTCAGAAAGACCACTATCCTTGTTACTAAGGATAGCCTCGAGACTCGCCTGCACATCTAGACAATCCTCCCACCGCCTTGTAGCGGCAAACCATAATGTTTTGGGAGCACGGCTTATTTTTAAGAACTCTCGCACCTCAACAATAAGCTTCGCCTCAGACACGGCCTTGGAGTCTGGGCTCGCAGCCAACCCGCTCGCACCTGAATCAACAACCTCAGAAAGACCAGAACTGTCTGACAAATCACTCTCTGTGCCCCCCCCCACTGGCCGCATCGCTGTCCTCCTCCACAGCCATGACACGACCACCCGGATCAATGCTGGGGGTGGGTCCCAACACCCCTGCCTGAGACTCGCAGCCCTCTGAATGGCTGGGCTCCTGCACGCTACCATCACCCTCCTCCTCTGGGCCTGGGGAAGCAACAACAAGAGGCATCCCCAGGGCCTGTGGAACACTGGCACCCTCGGAGTCTGAAAGAGGATCACGTCCCATAACAGCCCTGACCTCCACATCATCCAGAGTGCCCTCTCCACAGGCATCACCCAGAGAATCACCACCTGCCATTAACCTCACCCCAGACAACTCATCCGGTGAGGCATCCCGCCCCCCAGCACCTCCACTGGCACTGATATGGAGCACAGACTTGAACGACAACACCCCCGAAACTCCCCCCTCAGCCTGACTCTGCGCATCCCCCGTCACAGAGGGCACACTACCAGAGGAGCCAACCACGTCACCAAACGTGCTAGCACCCTCAGTAGGCCTCTGAAACGAGGGGACCTCATCCGACCCAGAGGGTACACCCCCAAGGGAGCTAACCACAGCACCCGCCGAGATAACTCCCTCAGAGGGCCCCTGAGATGAAGGGACAGACTCCCGCCCAGTGGACCTACCTCCACCGGAATCAACTTCAGCACCCAGTCCGGTGACACCCGCTGTAGATCCATGAAGAGAAGGCCCAACCACCGACCCAGAAGACACCGGGTCAAGACCACTTTCAGCCACCTCAGTGGTGGAAAGCCCGGAGAAAGACATCCCCTTCGCTCTGGACCCACGCCCTTCCTCCTCTTCACCAGGCAGATGCCTCCTTTTAGTCCCACTCGCATGCGGAGGTGCGGTAACCTCCATAAGGGAAGGGTCATCCGCCTCCGCATTACCCCCAACCACTTTGCCACCCACACGTTTAGGCTTCTTTACCCCCTTCCGAGCCACCACAACTCCCCCCTGGGCCCCAGCAGGTGCAGTCTGCACCACACTGGAGCTAAACTCACCCGATTGCACTTTCTTCGCTCGGGCGGCCCTATCCCTCTCCTTCTTCTTATTGTGCTTCCCCTGCTTCTCCCAAAACCCCCCCTCAACACTCCCCTCCTCCTGCGCCCCACCTCCATCCACCGCCACAGGCGCAAGACGTAGGGGACGTGGGGGGCTTGGGCTCTCACTGCCCAGGGTCCCCAAAGCGGAACCTCTGGACCCAGAAGGCTTAGCACTGCCGCCCCGGGTCACCAAGGCAGAACTGGCAACCTCAGCCGGGTCAGCAGTACCACCCCGCGCCGCTGAGGTTTGACAAGCCACCCCAGATGGGCCAGCAGTGTTTTCCTGGGCCACTGCACTAGAACCTCTAGCAGTGCCCCCGCGAAAAAGACACTCCCTACGGAGATGTCCAAATTCGCCGCACGCATGACACCGTGCCTTGCCCCAACTCCAACGCACGGTTCTGGGTACACCCTTATGCACCACCTCAAAACTCCCCTCGGCACCATCCCCCTCACCCACCTTCATGAACACCCTCCTCTTGAAACTGAAGACCCCTTTTTCCTCCGGGTCCCCCCCGGGATGCAAGAGACGAAAACATTTAGACCGCACCTCCCCGAACTTGGACAGGTGTAGAATAAGCACTGCATCCGAAAAATAAGTGGGGCAGCTCCGCAGGAGAACCGGTCTCACCCTGGATACCCACGGATCCACCTGTACGTGGACCCCCCCCACTGAGATCCCCTCCTCCAATGCTCGGGCCACACACTCCCGGGTCTTAAGTATCATCTCCACCTTTCCCCTTTCGAGCTCAGAAGAGACAATAGCCCCCCTCCCAAGAAGTTCATTCATGGCCTTCGTAATTACCCCCCTCGACATCATAGGCCCAGTTTGAACAGAAATACCAAAACTGTCCCCATCCAAGTCAACATGAGGCTCAAGCTCAGATGGCCTCGCACCCGCCACTGATGCCGTCGCTGCGTAGGTCCGGACCTTCGGCCGCGCCCCTTCCATCGCCATCCTCACAGAGGCACAAACCAGCTCCAAGCCCCTCAGCAGCACAGCTCCAAGTTAAGTCCCAGAGACAGTCACAGTCAAAGACAGGCAGCAGAAAACAGAAACCTCCAGCTGAAGCAGGAAAGTCCCCAGGTTCGTCCACAGCCAAGAGCAGCTTACGGGAAACTCGATCCCAGTCGCGCTGGACGCAAAAGTACCTTCTTCACATTAAGCCAGGCAGCCGCACTGAGCAAAATGACTTTAGGGCAGAGAAGCGGTGCCAAAAACGACAAAGACACCGCACAACTTCAACCCACTGAGATCACAGGCACTCTTGGCAATCCGCCAACGCCAACCGCACCCTCGACAATGTGGAGAAACTCAGGAATCCTCACACAGATGGAGGCCCCCCAGACCAGAGAAAAGCTTCAACAGCCCAACAATAAGTTGAACTATGAAGCCCCCCTGGGTCTGTGCCCTCTCCAACGGCAAAATCCTGGAAAGGCTGCTCCAATCCTTCTCAACTGCAGAGCTGAGAAGAAAACACGACCTCTCTTTTTTTTTTTTTTTTTTTCATTTCAAAAACTTTATTCAACACAAATCATAAAATACAACACATCAAAACACAATCAAAAATCACACTATAACGAACAGATCATTGTAGTACAGCAGTACATTCATTTATAATCGCCTCAACCCCACGCGGCGACCAGCGCTGACGGAAGGCCTCCAAAGTCCCCGTGAACACCGCGTGCTCCCTCTCCAGGGACACACGTGCACGGACGTAGGCCCGAAAGAGGGGCAGGCAGCCGACTCTCGCCAGACCGTCGACCGCCCGCTGCCTGGACCCACGAATGGCTCTCTCTCTCTCTCTCTCTCTCTCCCCCCCTCTCTCCCCCCCTCTCTCCCCCCCTCTCTCCCCCCCTCTCTCCCCCCCTCTCTCCCCCCCTCTCTCCCCCCCTCTCTCCCCCCCTCTCTCCCCCCCTCTCTCCCCCCCCTCTCCCCCCCCTCTCCCCCCCCCTCTCCCCCCCTCTCTCCCCCCCTCTCTCCCCCCCTCTCTCTCTCTCTCTCTCTCTCTCTCTCTCCCCTTTTTAAATTTGCACAAAAACGGTACCCAATAGTGCTACGATTTTCGCCACCATGCTCACCGTTCTCCTGTGCTCCAAGCGCATCAAGCTTTGTTCTGATAGGTGGAAAACTACAAAAGTTATGAAGGTTTAAAAATTGTATGATCAGGTGATTGGTCTTCTCTTCTGGCACTTGCCAGGACGGCAATACCCCTTCCGGCACCTGCTGTCAATCACCGGGGCAAAGAGAATAGAGCCCTGGTTGCTAGGCTGAGTCCAGAAGTCGTGAGTGAGTGAGTTAGTCCAGATGCTGTGAGTCAGTCAGTCTAGATGCCGTGATGAGTGGAACAGTCCAGAAGCCGTGAGTGAGTGAGTGAGTCAGTCCAGAAGCAGTAGGTGAGCTGTGTGTGCGGAGGCAGCCCGGTGTGGACATTATTGCCATAGAGGGAGTGCAGAGAAGGTTCACCAGACTGATTCCTGGGATGTCAGGACTGTCTTATGAACAAAGACTGCATAGACTCGGTTTATACTCTCTAGAATTTAGGAGATTGAGAGGCGATCTTATAGAAACTTACAAAATTCTTAAGGGGTTGGACAGGCTAGATGCAGGAAGATTGTTCCCGATGTTGGGGAGGTCCAGGACAAGGGGTCACAGCTTAAGGATAAGGGGGAAATCCTTTAGGACCGAGATGAGAAGGACTTTTTTCACACAGAGAGTGGTGGGTCTCTGGAACTATCTGCCACAGAGGGTAGTTGAGGCCAGTTCATTGGCTATATTTAAGAGGGAGTTAGATGTGGCCCTTGTGGCTAAAGGGATCAGGGGGTATGGAGAGAAGGCAGGTACAGGATACTGAGTTGGATGATCAGCCATGATCATATTGAATGGCGGTGCAGGCTCGAAGGGCCGAATGGCCTACTCCTGCACCTATTTTCTATGTCTATGTCTATGTGTGCGGAGGCAGCCCGGTGTGCAGAGCCTGGCCGACTGTGATGCCGACTGATGCAAACTCAGGATCCTGGGGAAGTGAGGAGTGAGAGTGGGGGGTTTCAGGGGGCCGGGCACTGGTGGCGCTGGTGGCGCCGGGCACTGGCGGGGCACACCACTCCTGCCCACACACCCCCATTCCCCTCCCCCTCCCCTCGCACACCCACCCCCCCAGCAGCAGGCCACGACAGCGCTCCCCTCCCCCCCCCCCCCCACTGGCCCCTGCCTGAAGCCGTCCCCCTCCCCCGGCTACAGAACGCTCCCGCCGACCCCCACCTGAAGCCTCCCCATCCCCAGCTGCAGGACTAACCCAAGAAAAGTCAATTTGGTCCACAATGTCCATACTAGCCTGCCGGAAACCAGTCCCTTTGGCCCACAATACCCATACGAGCCCTCCAGAAAGACTCCCTCACTGGCCCCCGCCTGAGGCCCTCCCCCTCCCGCGAAGCCGTGAGTGAGTACAGAAACCAGTATTTCAGCATGGACAACTATATGTGGCTCTTAGCCAAGGAAAGATGAAAGAAAATGTTAAAGTTTTCCTGAAGGATGAAACATCGACTAAGAATGTTGACATTAAATGTGTGCTTGGTTGAACGCTTACCTCAAGAGGTAAATTCTCAGATCTTCTTCAAGTTAAAATTTGACCATTCAATAATGTCTCTATATTAAAATTTGTGTGTCTTTTTTTTCATCAACAGCAAAGAGGCATCAAGAACAGAACTTAACACGAGACACAACAAGAAAGAACTGAACTGAATAAATCTCATCTTTAACATTTAAATTGTTGTTATATTTTAAGAGTTATTCACATTTTAAGCTTTAATAAATCCCTTTTCCACTTGCCATGCCCATCAGCTGCGCCTGTGCATAATACCTGCGTGCTCTACGTCACAACGGGAACCCAAAGGGCAGGGATGGCTGCGCCGCCGTAGAGCCGCTAAAAGTGGGTGGGAGGGGGGTTGAGGGTGATGGAGTGAGTACGTGGGGGGGGGGGGAATGGCAAGGGGCGGAGTAGAGGGTGGGGTGAGGGGGGATCAGGAGCGTCACAACGGGAACCCGTCAGCCACTCCTGCGCAGTTGGGGGCTATGGGTGAGTGGTGGAATATTGCGTTGGGAGACCAGGCCGCCCATGTGAGAATGGGACCTAACTTTAACAATGTGGGTACCATTGCAATGGTTGTGATGGTACCCACATTTTTAAAGGTAAATGTTAATTGTTCATTTTTAGCAAGTCAACTTTCAAAGAATGACGGTTCAGCAGTACATACTGTATCTACATTACATTTAATAAACTATAATTTCTCTTAAAATAAATAATGCTAGAGCAAAGATTGAACATCCTGCTGCTTATATAATGGTGTTGTGCTGAAGCACTGAGACCATACATGAATATCAATGTTTAGTTTTCTATTTATCCAAAGCTCCGCATAGAGTTATAGATTCTTATGACATAAAAGAAGGCTATTTGACCCATTGAACCTATGCTGCTCCTCAGCATTGCTATGAGATGTTAAGGAATTATACATATTTTGCATAGCGAGCAGAAGTATCTCCAAAGGTTACGCAAACATGGAGTGGAATCTGAATATGCAGATGCGGGTTTACACTGAAGATAGACAGAAAATGCTGGAGTAACTCAGCGAAACAGGTAGCATCGCTGCATAGACGGAATGGGTGAGGTTTTGGGTCGAGACCCTTTTGTGGAACCTGAATGTTAGGATCTGGATTTGGTACTAAGGAAAGTTCAATGACGTCACATGAGCAGGCAAGGTCAGTGAATGCATCTTCAAATGTCTTCCACCACTAACCGTACCACCGGGCTCGGAATTCCTTATTCACCGCATCCACGCACCCTCCATTTTCCTAATATTCATTTGCTTCACCTAACGTTTACACACTTAATTCTGCTCCAAGCACAGCATTCACATCTCAATGGCTGCATAATAAATTATTCAACCACGTATGCTGCATCTCTAAAACAAACTCATAAACTTTCCCCTTGTCTGCAGGGGAAAGTGGAGGTTGTGTGGTAATGGCTTAATAATATGGTACAATCACACTGGTAGCAGACACTGCTCTGATCCTCAAACAACAGCTCCAAGTTCATCATGTCATTTAAAATCTCAGTTCGATGCCATGTAATCATTACGCTTTGATTTTCTCAGATGTTATTAATTGGACTTTCATCTCACAAAAATGTTCTCCATAATGGGCCAGACCCACTTAGGCGACTTTTTATGCGAAAACATGAGATTATGCAGTCGCCACATGGTCGCTACATGGTCACCACATGTTCGCGGGTGGTTGCCGGGGAGTCACCTTCATGGTCATGAGGAGTTCCTGCATTATGGGAACTAGTCGCGGCCTCTTTATGGTCGGCACTAATTTTTCAACATGTCAACTTGTTGAAAAATTAGCGGCGACTAGAATGAAGCCACCATGGAGAGTAGCAATAAATTTCGTGCCGTAGGTGGGTCGCCAGGAGGTCCTAATGGGTCGCCAGGAGGTCAAAGGTTCTCGGAGGTTCTCGTAGGTTGCAGCCGGTGCTGACCGGTGAATTTCATTGGCTCATTAGGTAAAGAAAAGGTAAGCAGTAGTTTTCAGAACCAAGGATAACCATCCGGTAATGTTAAATGTCCGCCGAGCTTCACAGCCGTGTATCTCTGGCTTCCTAAAAGTTGTCTCCACTCCTTTGCCCCCCTTCTCTCCCCCTTCTCCCCCCCCTCTCCCATTTTTAAAGGATTTACCATACACTGTGCTAGCCGTCTTAATTACAGCGCCAACCTATCTGTTCATTGCGGTGTCTTTCTGTATCACTTTGGCTTTGCACCATGTGAAATGTTTAGACAGCGCTCCCCCTGCTTGCCCTGTCCCCCGCCTGCATAACGGGCTGGTGAAGGAAGCAATGTGTTTGTGTGTGTGTGGTCCACTCTGACAGTCGCCGTTCCAGTTGCCGGTTTTTCAGGCGTCTGGAAGTCCGCTGAAAAATCGCCTAAGTGGGACAGGCCCAGAAGTATGGTTTTAAATGTTCGATCTGAAATGTGCTTGCAGACCAATAATATTAATACTATAGAATACTATGAACAATCTTATAGTATTAACATTTAGTCTTTAATTATTTAAACATGTCACCTGATATTTTTTGTGATTATACAGTTAACAATCTTCATATAAACCTCAAAAATTGGCATTAATCATTGGTACATGTGGTAAAGATGTAAATATGTTGAAAAATATGTTGTTTTAAAAATATGAGATGATTCATTTTACAGGTGTCCATGTCTGTAGAAACCATCAGTTAACCGTACAGCTTGTACAGGAACATACTACTGGAAATCTAAAATAAAGCTGGAAATACTGGAGGTTGGGTGGTATCTATGGAGAAAGAAACAGTTAATGTTTCAGGTCAATAGCCTTTCATCAAATGTTTATTACATGGTCTAATTTACTAACCTACTCGTTGTCTACTGGTTAATAAGGTGACACTAATTCTTATGCTCTCTCTCAGAATGTCAACCCCATTTAATTGGAAACAAGATAAACTTTGAGATTGAATTAACTGGTGAACTTAAATCAGCTCACAAAAGATATAAAATCCAAATCAACTCTCTCATTTTAGTGATTTGCATAATATTAGGCATAAGGTGTCATCATAAATTCACAATGTCAATTTCCAATGTTTTTAAACTTCAGAACTATAGTGACTTCAGTCACAGTGTTAGCTATATAGCAAGCCAACACGCGTAATCTAATTCTGAATTCTGTAATACATGAATGAAAACATACCACATCACAAGTTGGATCTTAGAAGTCCAACGGAAGAAATCTAACCAAGTAGGCTTCAAATTAATAAATGAATAGATGTCACAATATTTCCAAATCATCGTTGAAAGAAATGTGGTGAAATATCTTTTAGGTTTTCATTCACAGGTGTCTATAAAGTCAGAGTTACATTTCGTCTAATTGGACTTGTTATTCAACTTCAAAACTGAACTTTACTTTATGGAGCAGACTTATATTACTTTACATTGCAGAATATAAGAGATGGGACGTTATGTTGTAGCTTTACAAAACACTGGTTAGGCCATCATTAGAGAATTGAGTGTATTTCTACTTCTCACACGATAGGAAGGATGTGATTACCCTGAAAAGAGTGCAGAGGATTTGCGACAATATTGCCTAGGTTGGAGGACTTTGGTTATGATGGGAGATTCAACAGGCTGGTCTTGGTTTTGTCCTTCATTGCGGACATGTGCAGGATGGAGGGATGACCAGATAACATTAAGTATATAACATTATGAGAAATTCTGTTATATATGTATGTATACATTATACTTATGTATACATTATATATTATACTTATGTATACATTAAGTTTTGTAACATTATGAGAGCATACAGAGCACACAAATAATCAATATATTTTTCCAACAGTTGTCGAATCAAAAACAAGAAGGTGCAGCTTTAAGAAGGAGTTTAAAAAGGGAACTGAGGATAAAGTTTTTTTTACACAGCGAATTGTTGATATCTGGAACTAGCTGGCAATGAGATGATGGACTCAGTTGCAATGACTACATTAGAGAGGTATTTAATCAGGCACTTATATAGACAAGGCATAAAGAGATCTGGCATTAATGCAGGCAAGTGTATATAATCATGAGAGGAATGGATTGGGTAGATGCACAGAATCTCTTGCCTAAAGTAGGGGAATCGAGGACCAGAGGACATAGGTTCAAGGTGAAGGAGGAAAAATGTAATAGGAATCTGAGGGGTAACTTTTTCACACAAAGGGTGGTGGGTGGATGAAACAAGCTGCCAGAGGAGGTAGTTGAGACTAGGACAATCCCAACATTTAAGAAACAGTTAGACAAGTGCATGGATAGAACAGGTTTGGAGGAATATGGAGGTAGGTGGGACTAGTGTAGCTGGGACATGTTGGCCGGTGTGGGCAAGTTGGGCCAAAGGGCCTGTTTCCACACTGTATCACTCTATGACTCTATGACTCCAAGTGGGAATAGTGCAGATGGGTAAAAATATCGGCATTGATGTGGTGGGCTGAAGGGCCCGTTTCTCAGCTGTATGACTATGATTCTTGGCAATATCACAAAACTAGTAATATAAATCCTTAACTCCTGTGTTTAGAATAACATTCTAATGAATGGCAGAAAAGTCAGGACAGCTTCAATAATAAAAATGAATGCAGTAAGTATTTTGTAGCTCATACAGGAACTGTGGAGAAAGAAATAGAGTTAGTTTCAGGTCAGTCACCTTATATCGAAACTTAGAAAAACTGGAGATAGATTGGTGATAAAACAACACAGATTTCAAATACCAATTCCAGGATTTCGTTGCTTCAGGTGTGATAGAATTGGAGGGACCAGAGGTGGAGGTGTTGCATTGCTTGTCAGAGAAGATATTACAGCAGTGCTTTGGCAGGATAGATTAGAGGGCTCATTTTGGGAGGCTATTTGGGTGGAACTGAGAAGTGGGAACGGTGTAGCAACACTTTTAGGGGTGTATTATAGACCACCAAATGGGGAGCGAGAATTGGAAGAGCTAATATGTAAGGAGATAGCAGATATTAGTAGTAAGCACAAGGTAGTGATTGTGGGAGATGTCAATTTTCCAAAAATAGAATGGGAAACACATTCTGTAAATGGGCTGGATGGTTTGGAGTTTGTAAAATGTGTGCAGGATAGTTTTTTGCAGCAATACATAGAGGTATCGACCAGAGAAGGGGCAGTGCTGGACCTCCTGTTAGGAAATGAGGCAGGTCAGGTGACGGAGGTATGCGTTGGTGAGCACTTCGGGACCAGTGATCACAATACCATTAGTTTCAATATAATTATGGAGAGAGTCAGAACTGGACCTAGGGTTGAGATTTTTGATTGGAGAAAGGCTAGCTTTGAGGGAATGCGTAATGATTTAAAAGGAGTGAATAGGGACATTTTGTTTTATGGGAAGGATGTAGAAGAGAAATGGAGGACATTTAAAGGGGAAATTGTAAGAGTACAAAATCTTTATGTCCCTGTTCGGTTGAAAGGAAATAGTAAAAATCGGAAAGAGCCATGGTTTTCAAGGGAAATTGGACACTTGGTTCGAAAAAAGAGAGATATCTACAATAATTATAGGAGACATGGAGTAAATGAGGTGCTAGAGGAGTATAAAGAATGTAAAAAGAATCTTAAGAAAGAAATAAGAAAAGCTAAAAGAAGATATGAGGTTGCTTTGGCAAGAAAGGTGAAAGTAAATCCAAAGGTTTTCTACAGATATATTAATAGCAAAAGGATAACGAGGGATAAAATTGGACCATTAGTGAGCCAGAATGGACAGCTATCTGCAGAGCCAAAGGAGATGGAGGAGATATTGAACAATTTATTTTCTTCGGTATTCACCAAGGAGAAGGATATTGAACTCTGTAAGGGAAAAAAGTAGTGTAGCTATGGAAACTATGAGATTCAAAGAGGAGGAAGTACTGACACTTTTGAAAAATATAAAAGTGGTAAGTCTCCAGTCCTTACAGGATATTCCCTAGGACATTGAGGGAAGTTAGTGTAGAAATAGCAGGGGCTATGACAGAAATATTTCAAATGTCATTAGAAACGGGAATAGTGCTGGAGGATTGGCGTACTGCGCATGTTGTTCCATTGTTTAAAAAGGGTTAAAAAAATAAACCTAGCAATTATAGACCTGTTAGTTTGACGTCAGTGGTGGGCAAATTAATGGAAAGGATACTTAGAGATAATATATATAAGTATCTGGATAAACAGGGTCTGATCAAGAACAGTCAACATGGATTTGTGCCTGGAAGGTCATGTTTGACAAACCTTCTTGAATTTTTTGAAGAGGTTACTAGAGAAATTGATGAGGGTAAAGCAGTGGATGTTGTCTATATGGATTTCAGTAAGGCCTTTGACAAGGTTCCCCATGGAAGGTTGGTTAAAAAGGTTCAATCTTTGGGTGTTAATGGCGGAGTAGCAAGATGGATTCAACAGTGGCTGAATGGGAGATGCCAGAGAGTGGATGGCTGTTTGTCAGGTTGGAAGCCGGTGACCAGTGGGGTGCCTCAGGGATCTGTGTTGGGTCCACTGTTGTTTGTCATGTACATCAATGATCTAGATGATGGGGTGGAAAATTGGATAAGTAAGTATGCAGATGATACTAAGATAGGTAGTGCTGTGGATAATGAAGTAGATTTTCAAAGTCTACAGAGAGATTTGGGCCATTTGGAAAAGTGGGCTGAAATATGGCAGATGGAGTTTAATGCTGATAAGTGTGAGGTGCTACATCTTGGCAGGACAAATCAAAATAGGACGTACATGGTAAATGGTAGGGAATTGAGGAATGCTGTGGAACAGAGGGATCTAGGAATAACTGTGCATAGTTCCCTGAAGGTGGAATCGCATGTAGATAGGGTGGTGAAGAAAGCTTTTGGTGTGCTGGCCTTTATAAATCAGAGCATTGAATATAGGAGTAGGGAAGTAATGTTAAAATTGTACAAGGCATTGGTGAGACCAATTCTGGAGTATGGCGTACAATTTTGGTCGCCTAATTATAGGAAGGATGTCAACAAAATAGAGAGAGTACAGAGGAGATTTACTAGAATGTTGCCTGGGTTCCAGCAACTAAGTTACAGGAAAGGTTGAACAAGTTAGGTCTTTATTCTTTGGAGCGCAGAAGGTTAAGGGGGGCTTGATTGAGGTCTTTAAAATGATGAAAGGGATAGACAGAGTTGACATGGCTAAGCTTTTCCCATTGAGGGTAGGGAAGATTCAAACAAGAGGGCATGACATGAGAATTAAGGGACAGAAGTTTAGGGGTAACATGCGGGGGAACTTTTAGGGGTAACATTTGCTGTCTATGGTCAAGCTGAAGATGGCGCCTGCCTGCGGCGACTTTTGCGGAGCACCAGAACAGAAAAGATTTAACTACAACTTCTATCAACTTACCTGCATCAGGGAAACGGCAGTAATCGGTGCCGTTTCTGACAGGCTGCTTGTGCAGCTGAAAGCGCTGGCAATTTTGCGATCTCCCGCAGCTGCGGGAGCCCCGGACTTTAAACTTTCCCACGCTGGCTGTGAAACTCCCGACCCGACTGAAGAACCCAGGTATAGAAACATAGAAACATAGAAATTAGGTGCAGGAGTAGGCCATTCGGCCCTTCGAGCCTGCACCGCCATTCAATATGATCATGGCTGATCATCCAACTCAGTATCCCGTACCTGCCTTCTCTCCATACCCTCTGATCCCCTTAGCCACAAGGGCCACATCTGACTCCCTCTGGAAACTCCCTCTGGTATGGCACATGGAAACCCCGGGATGACCTCCAGAGCCGACGGGCTGGATATCCCAGAAGAAATGAAGCTGGAGCTGCTGATTCTGAGGGAACCCCCGTTCATTACGGAGCTGGAGCTGCCGTCTGTGAGGGAATTCCCGTTCCAGCGCTGGTCCGCAGAAACAGCAAGTACAGGAAACACAGTACCTGGAAACAAAGGGGAAGCGGGCAGGACTTCAGGTAAGAATGAAGCGCAGGGGACTTCGGCCCCCTCTCCCTACTATCCTACTGGCCAATGTACAGTCCCTTGAAAATAAAGTGGAGGACTTAAGGGCAAGACTGCTTTATCAAAGGGAGCTGAGGGAATGCTCTGTGTTCTGTTTCACAGAGACATGGCTCACCCCCAGCTCCCCAGACTCAGCAGTCCAGCCTGAAGGGTTCTCCATCCACCGTATGGACCGTACACTGGCATCGGGGAAAGGGAGAGGAGGGGGTGTCTGCCTCATGGTCAACTCTGCGTGGTGCTCAGACGTGGCAGTCCTGTCCAACTCCTGCTCTCCACACCTGGAGCATCTGGCGGTGAAGTGCCGTCCCTTCTACCTACCGAGGGAATTCACCTCCATCATCCCGACCGCGGTCTACATCCCACCCCAGGCAGACGTCCGTCTGGCACTGGAGGAGCTACACGCCATGGTCAACAAACACCAGACGTCATACCCCGAGGCATTTACCACCATTGCTGGGGACTTCAATAAGGCAAACCTAAAGAAATCACTCCCCAACTTCCACCAACATGTCTCCTGCTACACTAGAGGACCAAACACCCTCGACCACTGCTACACCACCATCAAGGATGCCTACCGCTCTATCCCTCGCCCTCACTTCGGTAAATCCAACCATACCGCGGTGCTGCTTCTTCCTGCCTACAGGCAGCAATTAAAGAGTGCACCCCCAGAGGTGAGGACAGTACAGAGCTGGTCGGCGGGGGCAGAAGAACAACTACAAGACTGTTTGGAGTCTGTAGACTGGGCTATGTTCAAGGGCTCGGCAACGGACTTGAATGAATACGCCACAGTCGTTACAGACTTCATAAAGAAATGTGTGGAGGACTGCATCCCTACAAAAACCTTCCGAGTGTTTCCCAATCAGAAACCTTGGATGAACTGTGAGATCCACACTCTTCTGAAGACCAGACACCGGGCATTCATGTCTGATGATACAGGGGTCCACAAGAAGTCCAGATACGACCTTGGTAAGGCCATCAAAAAGGCCAAAAGGGACTTCTGCTGCAAGCTGGAGGATGAGACAGATGTTCGGCAGCTGTGGCGGGGACTGAATGCAATCACCTCTTACAAGGCGAAACCAGGAGGCAGCTCGGATGTCGGCGATACATCACTCCCTGATGAGCTCAATGCATTTTACGCACGCTTTGATAGGGAGAACACCGATGTGCCTTCCCGAGCCCCTATTCGCTGTGATGGTATTTTAGTCTAAGTCACAGAGGTCGACGTCAGGAAATCCTTCAGAGGGGTGAACCCTCGAAAAGCGTCTGGACCTGATGGCATACCTGGTCGTGTCCTAAAAACCTGTGCGAACCATCTGGCTGGAGTTTTTACGGACATTTTCAACCTGTCACTTCTGAGGTCTGAGGTTCCCACCTGCTTCAAAAGGGCATCAATAATACCGGTGCCCAAGAAGAGCAAGGTGACGTGCCTCAATGACTATCGACCTGTTACACTAACGCCTGTGGTGATGAAGTGCTTCGAGAGGTTGATCATGGCGCAAATCAACTCCTACCTCGACAAACACCTGGACCCACTGCAGTTCGCTTACCGCCACAACAGATCAACGGTGGACGCAATCTCGCTGGCCCTCCACTCTGCTCTAGACCACTTGGACAACAAAAACTCATATGTCAGGCTGCTATTTATTGACTACAGCTCGGCATTTAACACAATCATCCCCTCCAAGCTGGTTACCAAACTCGCAGAACTGGGTCTTTGCGCATCCCTCTGCAATTGGATCCTCGACTTCGTCATCCACAGACCACAGTCTGTTCGTATTGGTGGAAATGTGTCAGACTCAATAACAATCAGCACGGGAGCACCTCAGGGCTGCGTGCTCAGCCCCCTGCTGTACTCACTCTATACTCATGACTGCGTAGCCGGTCATAGCGCGAACTCCATCATCAAGTTCGCTGACGACACCACTGTTGTGGGACGTATCACTGATGGGGATGAGTCCGAGTATAGAAGAGAGATCGAGCGACTGTCCATATGGTGCCAGCACAACAACCTGGCCCTCAACACCAACAAAACCAAGGAACTGATTGTGGACTTTGGAAAGAGTAGGATGGGGACCCACAGTCTTGTTTACATCAATGGGTCGATGGTTGAAAGGGTCAAGAGCTTCAAATTCCTGGGCGTTCACATCTGTGAAGATCTTTCCTGGTCCGAGAACACAGATGCAATTATTAAGAAAGCTCATCAGCGCCTCTACTTCCTGAGAAGATTACGGAGAGTTGGTCTGTCAAGGAGGACTCTCTCTAACTTCTACAGGTGTACAGTAGAGAGCTTGCTGACTGGTTGCATCGTGGCTTGGTTCGGCAACTTGAGCGCCCTGGAGAGGAAAAGACTCCAAAAAGTAGTAAACACTGCCCAGTCCATCATCGGCTCTGACCTTCCTTGCATCGAGGGGATTTATCACAGTCGCTGCCTCAAAAAGGCTGGCAGCATCATCAAGGACCCACACCACCCTAGCCACACACTCTTCTCCCTGCTACCTTCGGGTAGAAGGTACAGGAGCCTGAAGACTGCAACAACCTGCAATTAGGAATAGCTACTTCCCCACAGCCATCAGGCTATTAAACCTGGCTCGGAACTCTGAACATTAATATCCCTCCATCTGTTATTTGCACTTTATTAATTTATTGAAAGTAGGCATGCAGGTGCAGCAGGCAGTGAAGAAAGCAAATGGTATGTTAGCATTCATAGCGAAAGGATTTGAGTATAGGAGCAGGGAGGTTCTACTGCAGTTGTACAGGGTTTTGGTGAGGCCACACCTGGAGTATTGCGTACAGTTTTGGTCTCCAAATCTGAGGAAAGACATCCTTGCCATAGAGGGGGTACAGAGAAGATTCACCAGACTGATTCCTGGGATGTCAGGACTTTCATATGAGGAAAGATTGGATAGACTCGGCTTGTACTCGATGGAATTTAGAAGATTGAGGGGGGATCTTATAGAAACTTACAAAATTCTTTTTTTTTTTTTTTTAATATTTTTATTAACAGTAACCAATTATAATGCTTTTAACAACTTTCCAAACGTCAACTTAATTCCATTATTTTACCAACAATGCATCAATAATTCTTCTTATACTCTATTTTTTGATATATAGATAGAAAAAGAATAGAACAGATATAAATCATTAAAGATGTGATTAAATAATAATTTGATTATATATAAGAAAAAGGAAAAAAAAGAAAGAGAACAGAGTTATCAAGAAAAAAAAACTGATAGAATATTATATATATATATGTAAACAGCAATATACATTATCGATAAAACTATTACAGATAGTAATATCCATGAGAACATGCATGTCAATCCCAATGTGAAAATGAGTCATTCCCGCCGAATCCCGCAGGGTGCCCGTCGAGCCGTGTTGCCAAGAACAGCTACTTCTCTAAATACTGTATGTATGGAGACCACATCTGTTCGAAGGAATTATATTCGTCCAATAGGACAAATCTAATTTCTTCCAGATGTAGCGTCTCCAACATTTCTGCTGCCCACATTTTAGTTGTGGGGATTGATATTCCCTTCCAAAATTTCAAAATAATTTTTTTCCCAATTATCAAACAGTAATCTAAGAAATTTCTTTGATTACCTGTAAGTGGCAAATTTAAGTCAGGGATTCCAATTATTATTAACTTTGGGTCAGGATCCAATTTAACTTTAAGGACTTCAGAAATAACTTTAAAAATTTCTGTCCAGTAATAATTCAATTTAGGACATGTAACAAAACTATGTATTAAGTTTGCTTCTGAATTTCTACATTTATCACAGATAGAAGAAATATTAGGAAAAATACTATTTAATTTAGTTTTGGAATAATGTAATCTATATAATACTTTATATTGAATCAATATGTGCCTGGCGTTTAATGAACACCGATGTATTCGTTGTAGACTTTCTTCCCAATTTTCTTTTGTTATAGCTAATCCAATTTCATTTTCCCATGCTTGACGATACATTTCAGTTGTTGGATTCTCTTTATCCAAAATGATATTGTATATATAAGCTATTAATTTTTCTGTATTTGGGTGCAAATTAAACAAATCATCTAGTAATCCTGGTTCTTTATTTTTGTAATCTTGTGTATTAGTTTTAATGTAGTCTCTGATTTGTAAGTACCTAAACAAATGTTGCGGAGACAGTCCATAAATATCTTGTAATTCCTGGAATAAAAGAAATTTTCCTTTTCTATAAAGATGTTCTAACCTTTTGATTCCTAAGTCATTCCAGCGTCTAAACCCTCCATCTAATATTGAAGGTTTAAATAATGGATTATTCATAATTGGAAGTCTGAGTGAGAAATTATCTAAGTGTAGAGTCTTAACTATTTGTTTCCAAATACGTCTAATATTATAAATTATGGGATTGTCCCTATAATTTTTTTTGTGTACCTCCTTTGGTGCAAATATAATCGAACCTACGCTGAAAGGTAAACAGTCTTCCTTTTCTATACTTGACCATATTGGTACATTATCCATATGTACCCACCAAAAATTCATATTCTTAATCTGAACAGCCCAAAAATAATATTAAAAATTTGGGAGTGCTAGTCCTCCATTTATCTTAGATTTACATAGATGTTTTTTACTTATTCTATGATTTTTATAATCCCAAATAAAACTATTAACAATATTATCAATTTTTTTTAAAAAGGTTTTCGGGAGAAAGAAAGGAATAGCCTGAAACAAATATAAAAGTTGTGGTAAAAAAACCATCTTTATGGCGTTTATTCTACCAATCATAGAAATAGGAAGCGTTTTCCAATATAAGATATTTTTTTTAAGTTTGTCTAATAATTGAGGATAATTAGATTTAGTTAAAGAATTATATGATTTAGTTACATTAATCCCTAAGTATTTGAATTTATCTTTTACTACTTTTAATGGGTATTGTTGTAATATATTTAAATTTATTTCAGTTACTGGCATAATTTCACTTTTGTTCCAATTAATCCTATATCCAGAAAATGTGCCAAACTTATTTATGACATTAAACAAATTTGGGATACTAATTTCCAGTTTTGTAATATAAATCAAAACATCATCTGCGTATAAAGATATTTTATTAGTTGTTGTATCGGTATTATATCCATGTATTTCTGGATTGGATCTAATTTTTTCCGCCAGAGGTTCTATCCCCAAAGCAAACAATAAGGGCGATAACGGGCATCCTTGTCTACATCCCCTAGCGAGTTTGAATTTAGCTGATAACATTCGGTTAGTCATGATTCTTGCCGTAGGGTTTGAATATAATATTCTTACCCAACGACAGAATCTATCCCCCAATTTAAACTTTTCCATTATATTAAATAAATATGACCATTCCACCTGGTCAAAAGCTTTTTCCGCATCTAGCGATATAACCGCTAGATCCATGTCTCGTTTTCTTTTTGAATATAAAACATTAAACAAACGTCTAAGATTATGGGATGAGTAACGTTTTGGGATAAAACCTGTTTGATCAAAATGTATTAATTTAGAAATCACCGAACTTAATCGAGATAAGATTTTGGTTAATATTTTTTGGTCTGTATTTAGAAGCGCAATCGCTCTATATGATCCTGGATCTTCCAAATCTTTATCTATCTTTGGAATAAGTATAATTGTAGATTCATTTAATGAATCTGGCAATTTTCCTTGCTTATATGCATCTCTATACACTGTATGTAATCTAAATATGATCAATTCCAAAAATTGTTTATAAAATTCTGCATTAAGGCCATCCGGGCCCGCAGCTTTTCCATTCTTTAACGAACTAATTGATTCTTCAATATCCTTTACTGTTATTTCCGCATTTAAAAACTGTCTATCTTTCTGATCTAAACAATTAATTTTGCAATCTTGTAAAAATGTTTCCATACCATCTATTTGTCCTGTTACTTTCGATGAGTAGAGATTCTGATAATATTGTAGAAACCTGTCATTAATATCTTTTGGTGTAATCAATGAATTTCCATGCTCAGATCTGACCTTATGTATCATCTTCTCGTCTTCAAATTTTCTCAATTGACGTGCTAGCAATTTTTGTGGTTTATCTCCAAATTCAAAATGCACTTGTTTAGTTTGTTGAAAAAGTTTAATAACTTGATTAGAGTATAATTTATTCAGTCTGTATTTTACTAATGCAATTTTATTACTTAATTCTTTGGAAGGCTGTTTTATATTTTCATTATCTAATTGTCTTATCTCATTTTCTAACCTTTGTTCCATCTTTCGATTTTCTTTATTAAGATATGCTTGTGCTGATATTATTACACCGCGCATAAATGCTTTAAATGTATCCCAAAGCAAAGATGGAGAAATTTCAGGGGCGTCGTTAGTTTCAAAAAATAATTTAATCTGTTCCGTCATATATTTACAACAGTCCTTATCTTTTAATATCTGGGGATTCATTCTCCAGGTAGTAGTCTCGTTAATTGTATCTTTTAATTTTATCTTGAATGTTATTGGAGCGTGGTCCGAGATAATAATATTATGATATTTTGCATCATATGTAAAAGGAAGTAATTTAGAGTCTATTAAAAAATAATCTATCCTCGAATAAGTTCCATGTACGGGTGAATAAAAAGAATATTCTCGTCCAGATGGATTTTCTAGTCTCCAAATGTCCTTAATATTAGATGTGTTAATAAAAGAATTAATAAGTTTGCTTGAATTAGAGGCAGCTTTTCTTTTTGTAGATGATCTGTCAAGATAATTATCTAAAGTACAATTTAGATCTCCCCCAATTATTAAATTATGTTGAGTGGATACCGGAATATTATTAAATATTTTTTTAAAAAATAATGGGTTGTCAAAATTGGGGGCATATATATTCATTAAAATTACTTTTTTTGAATATAATTCCCCTATGATTATCACATATCTACCCTCTTTATCCTCTATTATAGAACTTTGTGTGAAAGGTATACCTTTACGAATAATTATTGCAACCCCTCTAGATTTATGTATAAATGAAGAGTGATACACCTTTGAAATCCATTTAGCTGTTAATCTATATTGATCATCTTTTTTAAGATGAGTCTCTTGGAGAAAAACAACATCTGTTTTCAATCTATTCAGCTGTGCTAACACCTTTCCCCTTTTAATTGGTTCATTCAATCCTTTTACATTCCAACTGCAGAAGGTAATTCCATCCCCCCCAGCCTTCACATTCATATCATGCATTCTGTTACTAGGGTGGTTTTTTTCGTAGTAGCCTTCTCGACTCCTCCAGCCCCACGCTACACCCGAACATCAATCCGACGAGAATAACCACCCACACTAGGCCACACGCATGTCTTCCTAAATTAATTGTACCATACCGAATACATCTCCATTTCAATAATATAAAATATATAATAATATATAAAAAGATACTAATTAAGAACAGATAAAGGGTGTTAATAGAGTGCTCAGAAAGAAAAGAAACTACACTTGTATAGCGTGTAGTGTGTGTTAGTGACAGCCACACTAATGTGGCTATTAATCTAATGACTTCCGTTAAAGTAAGGTGTTAATTATACCAGCTCCATTCTCAGATGCTGTGTATATTGGGGGGGGGGGGGGGGTACTAACTTTATATACTTAGTAATTATTTCTGTTAATCATATTACTAATTACTAAATTTCAATTGCTATCACAATTAATCTTATAATAAGTAATGCTTTATATACTTATTAATTATTTCTATTAATCATAACACTAATTTTTAAATTTAAATTAAATTGCTATTACAATTAGTCTTATAATAAGTAATACTATTCTCAAGGAACAATTAAAATTTTAATAATTAATATCAAGCTATAACTACATGTCCATTATTCCTTCTGAATAAGTTTTTCATAACCACAGGTTAATAATAAAAGTTCAGTCCTCCACTCCTTCCTCCATTACGTCTCCTTCTTCTTCTTCTGGCACGCCTTCTGCTTTCTTCTGTAATTTTCGGGCATACTCCAATGCTTCATTATGCTTAACGAAGCGAAATTCCTTGCGATCGTAGGTAACTCTCAATATTGCTGGATACACCAAACCATATCTCAAATCCATAGAATCCTTTAAATCCCTCAAGATGCCTCTCGTTTCTCTGAATAAAGCTCTTTTCTTAGCCACTTCCGCTGGATAATCTCTGAAGATGCTGATGTTCTCTCCCTCATATTTCAGATTTCTCTTTCTTATGATTATCTTCATCATTTCCTCGAAAACGTGATCATAAACCACTTTTACAATCATTTGTCTTGGAGGTGCCCCTTTCCCAGGGATACGTCTTAGAGCCCTGTGAGCGCGACCCAACAGGGGTTCTTCATCCATATTCAGAATCTCCTTTAAAAATTTTGCAGCAAATTTTCGAGGGTCTTGATTCCCCTCAGCGCCCTCTCTCAGACCTACTATACGCAAATTCTTACGACGTTGACGTCCCTCCAGATCAATACACTTCTCATTTATTTTGCGTAGTAATTCTGACAGACGTTTATTCTCGGCACGGAGTTTTTCTGTCTCCTTGTTATTCAATTCAGCAATCTTATTTAATTTTCCGATTGCTTCACTTTGTTGGTCGATGGCTATTAGAATGGGATCAATCTTGTCATCCAGCCTTCTTTCCATCCCATCAGCAATAACCTTTATCTCCGTCATTTGAGATTGAATCTCAGCATCCGCTTTTTCTTTCCACTCATTCATCATTATTCTTACCGTTGATATAACTTCCTTTTTTATGTCCTCTTTAGTTTTCTCATTAGCGACCAGTAACTCCTTCTTCAATTTCTTCATCTCACTGAGGATAGCATTTTTAAATTCTTCCATTTCGGATCTCCTTTGTGAGATTTCCTCCTGGGAAGCAGCCAGGCTTGAACTCAAAGCACTGGCTGGGCCCGGATCCCTTCTTGTAGGTTTTTTCTGAGTAGGTGGGGGAGGGGAGCGATGGGTCATAGTTTCTTAGTAAAGTCGCGCGCCTGATGACGTCACAGACCTTTTAACCGCACCGGAGCCGTTCACAGTCGTTCCCAGCTGTTCTTCTTAGGTAAGTGCGTTTATTTGACCCCTAGACCCCCGTTTTTTATTCAATTTTTACGGAGCTGCAAATGGCGCGACTCCACTACAACATGGCGCCAACCGGAAGTCACAAAATTCTTAAGGGGTTGGACAAGCTAGATGCTGGAAGATTGTTCCCGATGTTGGGGGAGTCCAGAACAAGGGGTCACAGTCTAAGGATAAGGGGGAATTCCTTTAGGACAGAGATGAGGAAAACATTCTTTACACAGAGAGTGGTGAGTCTCTGGAATTCTCTGCCACAGAAGGTAGTTGAGGCCAGTTCATTGGCTATATTTAAGAGGGCGTTAGATGTGGCACTTGTGGCTAAAGGGATCAGGGGGTATGGAGAGAAGGCAGGTAAGGGATACTGAGTTGGATGATCAGCCATGATCACATTGAATGGCGGTGCAGGCTCGAAGGTCCGAATGGCCTACTCCTGCACCTATTTTTCTATGTTTCTATGTTTCTATTAATTCATGGGTGTATTTATGTATAGAATTGTAGTCAATGCTCTCTATGTTCTGTTGAGCTATGCAAAGAAAGATTTTCATTGTCCTGTCAGGGACACATGACAATAAACTCTTTTGACTTTTGACTTTTGAACTTCTTTAATCACAGAATGGTGGCTGTGTGGAATGATCTTCCAGCAGAAGTGGTGGAGGCAGGATCGATTTTAACATTTAAAAGTAAAGTGGATAGGTATATGGATGGGAAGGGAATGGAGGAGTATGGTCTGAGTGCAGGTAGATGGGACTAGGGGAAAATAAATGGTCGGCACGGACTGGAAGGGCCGAGAAGTCCTGTTTCCGTGCTGTAATTGTTATATGGTTATATGGTTATATGGGTACTAATGATCTTCCTCTGTACAGATGCTGTCTGACCTATTAAATACTTCCGGCATTTTATCCTTGTATTTAAACATTTCCAGATTGCACAATATTTTGATTATGTAATGCAAGTAACTCAATTCCTTGCATTAGGAGGAAAACATCACAAAAAGGTACCAGTGGCTGTGGACCATAATCCGAATGTTCATTTTGAAAATTCAAGAAAATGGTTATAATTAACTTTTCAAACATATTATGGGCAGATGCAACTATGGATTTCAAAATTCAAACTATTCTACGTTGTCTGGAAACAGATCAACAAATAGAAAATTTAATGGAGCAAGCTCGTTTGGCATATTTCATGCTCAATATAATTTATTTTGTGTCTGATCATTGGAAGCTGATCTTTGTGAAGATGAAGAAAGGCTATTTTAAAAAAGTGAAAAGTTGCATATTACAAAATGATTTGATGCCCCACAGTGCCAGAGACCCAATCCCAATCCCGGGCATCCTCCGTGACTGTGCTCGCCCATCCCCCACCACCCCCGGCACTCCAGCTCCACCCCACACACTAGGGACAACTCACAGTGTGTAGCATTGAACCAGTGCACTGGAGCACCCAAAGGAAACCCAGGCAGCCACAGGGGACACCCAAGCACAGGATCAAACCCGACCTCCGGCAAGCAGTGGCAACACCAGTAACCCACGGAACCCACCCAACCCGCTCAATCCACAGAAGCCAACAAGCTAGAATCCTGCACATGTCCACAATGAAGGACAAAACCAGAGCACCTAGAGGAAACCCACGCTGACACAGGGAGCACCTAAGGTCGGGGTCAACCTTGGGTCTCTGACACTGTAAGATAGCAACTCTACATATAAACGCGGCTGTGTGGTCCCAAGGCATTGTGTATTTTGTGTCCTTCACTGTTTATTGTGTAGTGTATGTTGATTGGCCTTTTTACCAATAGTACTGCACATATTAACCCCTTATTTGGTTATATCGGACAATCGGTATTGACAGATACCATTCCCCCCCTCGTGTGATCCCTTAATAGCGAGGGTTTATTGTGTATAAAATCATGAGAAGCATAGGTTGCGTAGATAATCAGAACCTTCTTTCCAAGGATGCAAATATCAAATACTAGATAGCGTAGCTTTAACGTGAGAGGGGCAAAGTTCAAAGAAGATTTGTGGGACACGTTTTTACCCAGAGGTTGATGAGTACCTGGAATGTGCTGTCAGGGGTCGGGTGGAGGAAAAAATGTCTTAAATGCTTAAACAAAAAGCATTTAGGACACTTTTGAATAGGTATATCGATATGCAGGGAATGGATGGATATGGATTATGTACAGGCGGATAAGATGTTCTATGTTCTATATTATGTCAAAAGTATATGTTCCACTTAGAGCCCACAAATAGCAAACAAAACTATATTTCAAGCAGGAATAACGCTACCAATTAGAAATGATCCATCAGTAAATCATTTGTAATTATAAAACTAAACCTAACTCAACATGGTGGTTTCATTGTGCAAGAACCTTTGATTCTGAAAGACTGATTCATAGCCGACTGAAAGTCAGGTAATTATATAACCTTCAGTAAATTCAGTGTGGGTGATGTGCGCACATTAGTGGAACATAATTGAAAAGGAATTTTGCTCATACTCACTACAATGTGGAATGAAGCCATGCAGCCCGTCAAGTCTCTGCCAGCTCTCAGAACAATCCTAACCCCACTCCCCTGCTTAGTTGCTTGTCAACTACCATCTCTCACATTCCTAGTAAATTCCCAAAACTCTCCTACCATTCACCTACACTAGGAATAATTTACAGTTGCCAATTAGCTTGCCTGTAGATCTTTGAGATATGGGATTGTGTAGATTGGTTATTGCATGTGAACCAATCATAGTAGAATAGCATCACTAACCCCACCCTACAGTATGATTCATACCAACACCCACTTCCTACACTGGTCAGTCTTGGATACGGTAACGATGAACTAACAACTAACGACCTGCTGTACCGCTATATATATCTATGGGTACTGATTAAAGATGATCTTGAACTTCAGATTGTGTAGATTGCTTATTTACACAGAGGAAACCCATGTGGTCACACGTGAATGTGCAACCTCCACATAGACAGCACCAGAGATCGGGGGTCACTGAACCCATGAGTCAGCAGCTCCACCTGCTGCGCCGCTGTGCCCTGTCAGGAAATGAGGTCCATTAGCAGAAGACAATTCACTCTATTCCATCCATGTTCTTGTACCAAGCCTGAAGATGGTTCAATTAATGTAACTGCAGGTATCACATAGATTATATTATAGCAGATAGATAATGCCATGGGACCTCCAAACAAAATTACTTTATACCAAACATGTAAAATGTGACTGAATCTCCATATGTCAGCTGCCCGCCTGTTATTTCACCTTTCACTGCCGGATGCAGTTAACAAAATTCTATTATTTAGTGTTGTTAAGTAGACAACTGCGGGTTTGTTTATCTACGGAGAGGGCATAACTCGAGTTTGCATCTTGACATGCAATTCTCTGTGTTACTTTCTTTCCCTTCAGGCCCTGCTGTTGAGAATATGAAGAAGTGGGGATAATCTAGGATTAAAAGACAAAAGAACAAGACAAAGGAGGACAAAGGACATTTATTTGTCACGTACACCAATTGGTGTAGTGACATTTGAGTTGCCATTAAAGGGTTAATTATTCTGTCTCTTGGAGATTATGAGATACCTCGTGGTTTATTGAAGTTTGGTTTCACTTTTCTTACTGTGACATCCTCATTCTTGTAAAACATGTGATGTTCGATGCTATTGCAATTGGCTAAGATGTATTATGCTGTGTATGATTGTAATTGGATGGAAAGATTGTCCCCACCAAAGATCCTATAGCAAGCAAGATAAAAAAAGACGTAATATGGTCATGGGCAGATTCATGTGTAATTTTCGGCCCCATTTCCGTAACCGGCTTCCGTCTCCGCACCAAAGATCCCATAGCGGAGCTAAGGTACCAGTGTAGAGACGGAAGTCGGTTACGGAAACATCCTCATAAAAATAGAAGTTCTTTGGTAAAAATCTTCTCCTCATTTTCAGAATTATAATTTATTAACACAAACTGTTCCGCCTGTGTAACAACGTTGATTACACTGGAGTCGGGTCGGGTCGAGTTACTGAAATGGATGAAAAAAAGGCCCACGTTCCGCTCCGTTATCCGCCATAGGATCTTTGGCTCCCACCTATATAACCATGTGATACTGTAGTGATTGGTCTAGGAGATTACTGCCCATTGTAAGTCACCTCCGACTGTATCTCCCACTGTATGAACTATATATATATATATAGTTCATACAGTTCACACAGTTATATAGTTCACACAGAGAAACATGTGTTCAAACAAAGGAATTGGCATATATATATATGCCAATTCCTTTGTTTGAACACATGTTTCTCTGGGATTGTGCTGGGAGAGCTTCCCAGAGCAAGGCAGAGAAGGTGGCTTGCTCTGGGAAGGCACCTAGGTGAAATTAAAAGATAATTGAAGTATTCTAGTCGTGTTTTCACTGAACGGACTAAGGGGTGTAAATACCGGAATTATCATTGTTACCCAATGTGATGTAATATCAGCAGCAGAATCAGCACCTATAAATACCATCTCGGTATTTCGCTGATTTTAATCTGGCTTTATTGATCAATCTTCAATGTTCACAAAACTGAAAATAAAACCCTGAATAGAGAGGAATGAAATAAAAGCTACAATGCATAGCAAATGGTATCAGTCTGAGAGTATGGGCATTCAGAAACAGAAAGACCTGGATTTCTGGTAACTTACCACCAACCTTAGTAAAGCCACGTACAAGGGTTGATGCTGTGTACTTTTCCTTTTTTCAACATAGGTTTTGGTCAGGCATCAGTTCTATAGGAACCTGTGGTTTCCAGCAGCACTGAAGCTGACAAGATGGCTCATGATATTTCAAGACCCTTCTTTGACTTCTTAATTTTCTTTTTAAGTGCCACCTTTCACTTTTTATATTTTTTACAGGCATCCTCCTTCTTTAATCCTGCCATTGGCTTTCTTTTTCATCGTTATCTAACACACAATATCCTCGACCATCGTTGTTCCCTACACTTGTTACTCTTGGTTTTCACCCTTACAGAAACCTGTCGGTCCTGAATCTCTTTTAAGTGCTTAAGTACAATGTCCTGTAGATTCCATTTCTTAAGAAAATGATTTTTTTTTAAATAGCCTAAGTATCCAAATAACAAACTAATCCCATTCACACAAGAATTCACAATATAACATGATTTTTAAATCTCACTGTCATGAATTCACATGTCAGATGGAAAGAATTTGATTTTTAATTCCCATAAATTAATCTGGAAACATCCACTCAATGTAATCAACATTTTTACTTTTTGCACAATACATGGGACTAAAACTGATATTTAGTATAAAAATATGACAATGGGTACATAATAATACAACATATAGATGATTTAGATCCTCTTATGACATGATTGTCCAAAAAAAGCATTTAAATCATTTTGCTAGTGGGTTTTTCTGGAACGCGATCGATTGGAACATTACATTTGCGGTGAATTTGAACCCCATATCGGCAGGAAAGACACTGCCGGTTCGTATGGGGCCCAAAGCACATTTTTGCAACGTAAAATTAGATTAAAGCCATCCCAAGAAGCAAGCTTATATGTAAAATACACTACTTACCCTTTGTTTTGTCCCGTTCTTGCGATCCGTGACATTGAGGGTGTTAGAAGTCACTTTTTATTTAATCAAATTACTTCCTCGGGCTGTAGCCCGAGGAAATCCGCCTCTGACAGGCAGGAGAAAACTGGATTTTAATCCCCCCCTCAAAGGCGCCAAAGTTGCGCACACGGCCAGTGGCAGAACTGCAGCGCGGCTGAAGGTAAATTTTGTAACATCTCTAATATATATGTGTGTGTGTGTGTGTGTATAATATATATATGCATGGGTGGGTATGTGTACATAAACACACACTGAACTTTTTTTCTCGTTTATTATATCGTTTATAGAGTACTGTGTTCACATATTCTGTTGTGCTGCTGCAAGTAAGAATTTCATTGTTCTATCTGGAACACATGACAATAAAACAATCTTGATTTGCCTCTTAAAGCTCTTCAAGTGACTCTTACATTGCTAAGCATGAGCACTAAATTTCTGCTGCCCGTCTAATTGATGATAGATAATAAATGGATATTAAATTGAGCACAAACATTGTGAAATTTATAGGAGGTTCGGAGTAATCTGCTGTTATCAAGTTGGTCATGGTGGAGGGGTGCAAATTGAATAGTGACCTGTAAGAGTTTACAATTCATAGGATGTTCTTATCACTACATATTAACTTTGTTTTTATTACAGCAGCAAATTCTGGACCATTAACACTCACAATGAACAGGTAAGATGTCTATCTACATCATTACGTGTGAATTAAGAGCCAAACATCAAATTGTTTGAGGGTTTGAGGATTCTGAATTTCATGACATTGATCTTGATACCCAGTTCTGAACTGTTTTTGCAAAGTACATCAATAAAGAAATGATGACAGTTTATACTGCTTGGACTTTATGCAACCAGACTTGTGCATAAACAACCATAAATAACTACAGCAGCATTTAATGTGTTAGGAACAAAAAGGAACTTGTTAGAAATCCATTTGGATTAATGATTTTGCCAATGAATGATTAGATATTAGAAAAAAAGTGTTTTGACACTTATAGTGAGGGCATAATGAATGTACAGTAGGCAGCAGTAGCTATGTTGCTGGGTGCTACATTGAATCATAATAACCAGGGCAATCCCAGGTTTGTACTGAATAAGGAGATCGAAGCCAGACTGGCTGCAAGGACATTTATCAGCTTCACCATTCCTTGCTAAAGAATGAAAGAGTCAACCATTTTGTATTTGTGACCATTATCTGGTGACAGTGGTCTTGCAGACACGATCTGACTCATGTAGTTGTAGTCCTCATGCAGTTGCACATTCTTTATACCCACCCAAGAAGTGAAACTAGTTTCCAAGGTACTTGATTGAGTTTATGAAATAATATATTGAAGAGTGGAGACAGAAATCTGTTGGCTACAGTATTTCACGTTGCCTCTTATTGTGGGATATAAGGAGCTTATCAGTTCCTAAAAAAGAATACTTCTTGCTATTTGTTATCCCCACATATCCAGTTCTCTCTTTATTCAGATTTCCTTCACCCTGAGTTGGAATCATAGATAGACCACCAACAAGAAACAATTCCACTGGCAAAATCCCTGAAGAGATTAGGACATACAACAATGGTTTAATGATAATGATAACATGACTCCAGGTACTGCACCTTGTGAAGTGTTTGTTCATTTCTAGTAATTTTGCGGTCAACAAACATTTTTTTTATACCACCAGAACTGAAGCAGATGAAAGCAATTCTTGCCCAATGTTATTTATATTGCAATGGCCAAAGATGTTTCCAACAACTAGAAGCAATTTAATTGTCTAAATTGCTAATTAACTTTCTAAAAAAGAACTTGAATCCATGAAATGAATGATCGCATCTTCACATTCTTGTTATATTTTTCTGTTCAACATGAAACCTTTAAAACAGTCGTATGCACTTACAATTCATTTTCACCAAAGTTTATGCAAAGTTGTTTCTTAAATAATTTAATTTAAACCCAATGGAATATAATTAGTTATTTTTCAGATTCGGGTTTTGTGATTTTATAATTTGAACTTAACTAGAAGTTTACTTTAACCGTTTACTTAATTCTTTTTTTTAATACTTTCTTAGATGTGTGAGTTTTTTAAAAATCAGGATCAGTTCTATTTTTGCATACAATAAGACGGCTGTATGCATATCATTCCCTCCTATTGGTATCGATGGCGAATCGCATCTGATAAGTTACTTAAGCTTTTTAAGGGCCTGATCACATAATTTTAATTAATAACATTTATCTTTTAAACTGTTAGCAATTCTTTTGTAACAATAAACATTGATGCAAAACAAGATGGGGAGGTAGACCAGTGGTGGGATTTCTTTTACCCTAGGAATCCTCGCCTAGTTGTTGGATTATCAATTATTATTATATCTGGTGCACCAAGCTGTGGAATGATACCTGTTCAGTATAATTATTAAGACAAAGGAAAATCCACCAGGGTGCCAATGCTTATCCAACACTCAGTGAGTCAAAGTGGAGAGGAGCATACGAGGATGCATATGGACTGATATATAACTTGTAATAGGTAGAAAAGCTGTTGAAGGTAACTTGGTAATATGTGACCACCATCAGCTTGGAAAAGGTAGGAATACCTGTCTGAGCTCTTTGAAATTATGAAACAATTAGCAAACTACTGGAAGAACTCATTGGGTCGAGCAGCATCGTTGAGGAGAAAAAATATGTTGGCGTTTTAGGTCAAAACCATGCATCGGTTCTTCAGCAGATCATCTGTTGTGTTGGATTCCAGCACCTGAAGTCTGTTGTGTTTCCATTTGGAATATTACTGGCAAAATATCTTTGTCTTAGGAGGGAAAGTAGAGACTACACATTTGAAACTATGATTTGATTTGGTAAGCAATAGACCTGGTAATGATGATTTTATTTTCCATTGATTTCAATGACCTTTCAATTTGCTAGCACTTAATTTACAGCCTAATTATTACAGCCTGATAGATCACCAAGAGGTTCACAAAAAATCACAATGAAAATTTATTGATTCAACATTGGTTTAATACACACATTCATCCAGACCGTACATTGAAGGAAAGTGTAGCTTTTGTGTGAGTTCTCAGACAGACAGGGTCAAGTCAGGATAAGGCTAAAGGGTGCAGCAGAATATACAACTGCCAAAGGGCTTCAGGGAAATGTAAAACAATAAATGCCGTCGCTTCCAGCAAGTGGCTGAAGTTAATTCTATATCTGCAAGATGAAACTACCCTGCAAAATCATTACCAGATAAGTAGCTGAAAAAGTCATAGCTCTTTCTACAATCATAGCTCTTTCGCTCCTCCAACCACAGATAAATATTTTCACAGAACAAATATCTTCACAGAGTGCATGATTATAAAACAATCCTGTTGCAAGAAACATGGTAACTGATTGAGATCCAAAATAGGCTGAAAATGCATCTGTGCTAGCCTGCATGTGCTATTTTGTCAGCTCTTTTGTCTGCGCTGTCTTTGAAAAAGATATCCAATTAGTCAGTCTTCTGCTCCATCCTCAGATCTTTCATCTTCGAACATTTATCCAGTTTCTTATGGAAATATATTGTTGAATCTGTTTGCACCGACTTTTAGATAGGTTATTGGAAATAGTTTGTTCCTTCTTACTCTAACAAAACACTTAATGTAATTCAACACATGTATCAAAGTCACTAACCTTTTCAAGGGGGAACATTCCCAGCTCTTTTAATATCCCTACACAGATAAAAGCCCCACACATCAATAGTAAATTATTTAGAAACTCATCCCTATCAGCAGCTCAAAACATATTCTGAATGTGCATTGATCTGTGAAAGCATCACACAATTATCACCAAAGATCATCCGCTCTATGATCTTTGATTATCACTGGCAAACATTGCATGGCAAACTCCATTTCAGCCACTTCTGAACCTTGACGTTGTAGTTTTCAGGCTTGTATGCCTTCTTACTGATGACAGGAGAGTGAGTGTGTGGCCAAGGTGGTGTGGGTCCCCAATGCTGCTGGTTGCCTTTTTGAAACATTGCCTCTAGAGATCCCTTCGACAGTGGGGATACTGTCTGGCAGCTAGTATTTGAACCATGTCCCCATTCTGACACTGTAGCCCAATAGAAGTGTAGGCAACATTTTACTGCATCTCGTGAAAGTTTGGAAGTACAACTATATACATCCAAAGAGTAGATGAGGAGCCAACGCTGAGTGTAAAGATAATGAATTTTCTTTTTTTAAATAATAATAATAAAGATAATAATAAGGAACTGTGGACAATGATGGAGCAGTATCTCTGTCAGTGCAAATGCAGAATCACAGCTAATACATGATTTTTTTTTTAAAAGACACAAAGTGTTATCTGGCTATGCATTGGAAAATAAATGAACATAGCACACAATCTACAGTAAGGATGAAATCATTGTTAAATTCTTCATTGAGATTGAACTATCTATTGAGAAAATATGTGCTATTGTGCATATATTTTAATATTGTTCCGATACAATGTTTTTTGATGGTTCGTTTTCACTTTCCTCAATGCGCTGCTGATTGGAAATATTATCTTTTGTTTGTTCAACTCTTCATCAAAATGTATGGGGCACTAACAGAGCTCTGAAAAACTCAGGTCAGTCCTTTCTCTGGATCAATAGTTAACAACAAGTACTATAAAATTACAGCTAAAATGTCCAAGTATTTTACTGGTCTTAAGTCCATTTTCTCAAACACTACAGAGGAAAACACTTATCTAAAGTCTGGTCCAAAATTACAGTGCACTTAAAAAAAAAATTAAAGTATAGACTAAAGCTGATTATCCTTATCCAACTTTTTATTTTCTCCTCATTCTAAGTGACTATTTAAGCCCTAACATCAGAATTTGCGTTATGTGCTACAATGCCAATATTTTCCTTTTATCTCTGTCTGGCTTGTACCACCATGACAGAAAAATCTTTTAAAAAAACAAAGTTTTGTTCTGGTAATAATAAATACATAGCTTTCTCATATGATGAAAATGTGCATTTCAGTTTTGGAACGCCTTGCAGCTTCACATTGAATTAGAGAAAGTAAAGAATCCCACTGCCCTTAAATAGTTGCATTAAACTGTGTCATGCAGATAACTATTCATTAGATCATGTGATAGGTGCAGAATTAGGCCATTCAGCCCATCAAGTCTACTCCGCCATTCAATCATGGCTGATCTATCTTTCCCTCTCAACCCCATTCTTTTGCCTTCACCCCATAACCCCTGATACCCTTACAAATCAAAAATCTGTCGATCTCCACCTTAACAGTAACCATTGACTTGGCGTCCACAGCGACTGTGACAATGAACTCCACAGATTCACCACCTTCTGACTAAAGAAATTCCTTCTTGGTAGACAAACACCTTTCCCCTCTTAGCACAAGAACCATGCTTGTACTAATTGACCTCCAAGCTCCAATTCATAAAGGTCGTCTCAACCACTCAAGCCTGTAGCTTCTGGAGGTTGTTTCAGATCATCGTGTTACAATCCGCTGCAAAGTTCGATTGGACAGGGAGTAATTAACTATTCATTGATTCCAACCTGAGTTTCCTTGTAGATGAGGTGGAAAGCAGCAGGGATATCCAGTGGTGCCAGGAAAGCTTCCCAAATTAAAATGGATGCTGATGCAATAAACTGCAGATGCTAGTTTGAAACAAAAGACACAAAATGCAGGGGTAACTCAGCAGGTCAGGCAGCATCTCAGGAGGATATGAACAGGCAGTGTTTGGGTCAGGACCGTCATTAAATACTGGGAACGTGGGAAGCCAATGCCAGTAATCTGGAGATAACAATGATTTTATCATCAGCACCAATCATCTAGTCATTGATGATGTTATTATCATCAATGACTAGACCCATTATGAGACTGGGTCAGAATCAGAATCAGAATCAGAATTTATTCGCCAAGTATGTTTTGCAACATACGAGGAATTTCACTGGTAAGGTCATTCATACAATAAAAAGCAACAGATAGTGTGTGCTATCAGAATGTGATAGAATGTGACTCCTACACATTCCTCACTGTGATAGAAGGCGAAATAAAGTTCAAGTCCTTCCTTTTGTTCTTCCTCGGTCAGGGACCTCGAGCCCTCCGTTGGTCTTGACTCTCGTAGCCGGCAGCATTTGGTCCCTCCGCGTCGAGGCGTTCAGCTCCTGCATCGGGGGGTTGTCAGCTCCCCCGCGCCGGGCGATCGAACCTCGTGTCGGGGCTGGTCGAACCTTCTGCGGCGTTGGAGCTCCCGAGTAGCCTCTCCCGAGACTGCGAGCCCTTGATGGTAAGTCCGCAGGCAAGGGATCCGCTCCGATGTTAAGTCCGCGCCCCTCGGTGGGGCTCATGACAGTCCGAGGAGGCTTCCAGCTCCAGCGATGGTAGGCCGCAGAGTCCGAAGAATGTGATCAAAAAATTGATCACATCTCCGGGAAGGTAGGAGCTTGAAAAAATGTTTCCCCCGATCCCCTCCCCCCTCATAAAACAAACCGAAGTACATTAAAACAAACTTTTAACAAACGCTAAAAATAACAAAAGGATGAAAAAACGAACAGACTACCGGCAGGGCTGGCTATCTCCCCGGCGCCCAATGACTGTATCATCTGGAGATTACAAGGGTGATTAAAACCATGATGATTTCATCATCAATGACTGGGCCCACTGGAGACAATGGTGATTTTATCAACATCCATTGAGTACACTGGATACAATAGTGCATTCAGTATCAATAACTACCTTTGTTGATAGGGGGCACAGGAACTACAGATACTGGAATCCTGAGCAAAAGTACTAGAGTAACTCCCCAAGGCTCAGACAGCATCTGTGGGGAGAATAAATTGGTGACGTGTTTGGTCTGGACCCTGCTTCAATGAAGGAATGTCCTGGTCCGAAACATTAATTATCCACGATTCTGTCTGACCCATTGACTTTTGTGTCTTGCCTATGTTGATAGGTGGTTCCTGAGGAATGGAAATTGGCCCCATTTTTCCGACGTCTTAACAAGGGGATTTTATGTTGGGGGCAGTGTTTTACAGTGTGGTGGGCTGTAGGAGGTTATTTGCAAGACCTACTTTCTCAAATGCTTTAGCAAACAATTCTGAGTTCAGTTCCTGAGCTTGCTTATAAGCAAGCAGTAGTTCCAATGTGGAGCATAATGTCTGAGATTGGAGTAACCTTGGTTTTGGAATGGAGGAAACATAGGTATGACGATTTCCCATTTTATTATTATAATAATAATAAGGATTTAGAGCAATATTGCAACTTTGTTTGATCCAGATCAGGAATCTAATTTGTTAGACAAGGAGAGGCTTTCCAAAGATACAAGCAAATCAGGGAGAGATTAGTTTAGTTTAGTTTAGCTTAGTTTAGAGATACAGCATGGAAATGGGCCCTTTGTCCCAACGAGTCCGTGCTGACCATCGATCTCTGTACATTACCACTGTCCTACACACACTAGGGACAATTTACAACTTTACCAAGCCAATTATCCTACAAACCTGTTAAAGAAGGAACTGCAGATGCTGGAGAATCGAGGGTTACACAAAAAGCTGGAGAAACTCAGCGGGTGCAGCAGCATCTAAGGAGTGAAGGAGATAGGCGACGTTTCGGGTCGAGACCCTTCTTCTGAAGAAGGGTCTCGACCCGAAACGTCGCCTATCTCCTTCACTCCTTAGATGCTGCTGCACCCGCTGAGTTTCTCCAGCTTTTTGTGTAACCCCCATCCTACAAACCTGTATGCCTTTAGAGTGTGGGAGGAAACTGGAGTTCCTGGGGAAAACCCACGCAGGTCTTTGGGGAGAACATACAAACTCCGTACAGACAACACCCTCAGTCAGGGTCAAACCCGGGTCACTGGTGCCGTAAGGCAGCAACTCTACCGATGTGCCACCTGATGAAGGTTGTGCTGCTCTGCCTGAATTAGCTTGCTAAACCAGCACCCTCAGGTGTTTCAGATGAACTTGAAAGCATTCACAAAGTGGAAGCATAGATACACCTGAAGGAGAAGGAGAAGTCATCAAAGCACAACTATGCCTTACAATCTGAAAACCACAGAAGAGCAGTAAAGTCAAGGAAACAAACACATCAAGCATGGATGGTTGGAAAAGGATGATGTGAACTTGTCTCATGGTTACCACTTTACAGGAGGAAAATATGAGGGATGTATCCTCTGCAAAAGAGAAGCACATGCAAATTCACAATAACCATTATTTTGCTACAAAACGTTAATGTTCACATTTTCCTTTGTTTTACAGAACAAGGTTTTAAATGAACAGAGGCTCTTGACGTGAGCAGGATGGAGGCACAAGTACTGATCAATGGAGGTTCCAGAAAATTGGCTGAGTATTAAAGTGAGCATAACCCATGCAGTGTGAGGTTAGTTCACTTTTCCTGTTTATTAGCTTGTTTTAATCTGCCTATGGACACAGTTTTAGATTTGCACTCCTACTTCCAACATCTTAGCCACACCTTTACTAGCTCTTTCCTTTTATCTTGTAGGAGATACCACCTGCAAATATCTACCATGCCAAGGGTCTTTCCACCTTCTAGCAGAGTGAAGACTAACCATGAAAAAAGAAGTACACTGTATCATTAAACTTAACGGCGTCAACTGAGCTACTCAGATCCTGGTACCACCAGGATAATAGAGTCTGGGTTAGAAGCCAAAATTAATTGAAAATTAAGCCGACTTCCACTTAAATCATGATTATATGAAGAGGAGACATAGATAAAACGGTACTGAGAATCTAAGCATCAAGTTAATTTATACACGTTCCACAAACTCCCTCAATAGAGCCAAGTAAAAATTACTGGCAAACTTTCCTTGTTGGAATGTAAGATGTATTTAAAAGATTGAACTTATTCTTGGGAATGCATCTGTAACTGCAGCAAGCAATGACAGAAGTGTGACCTGGTTACTTCAGAGTATACTTCAGTCTTAAGGGCCTGTCACACTGTACGAGGTAATTCAAGAGTTCTCCTGAGTTTCCCCTGATTCGAACTCGGAGAATTACGGTAATAGCCCTTTGTAGGTACTCAGGGCTCTCGTGGACATTTTTCACAGTGCTGAAAAAACTTCACCAGTTACCGCGTTTCCCGAGTACCTGCCGTTAGCATTACGAGCCGCTAGGAGACATCCATGAGCTCCGACGTAGCCGCTACGTACATTCTAAGTACTTACCATGAGTTTGATTTTTTTTAAACTTGGGAGAGCTCTTGAATTACCTCATACAGTAGGACAGACCCTTAAGTAGAGACCGATGGCCCGATGTAATAATGGGAGAAGTGCACAGAGATCCCCTCAAAATTAAAAAGACTGAAGATGGTCACATCCTCTGGCTTGGATAGTTTGCATCCCAGTGTTTTAAAAGAGGTGGCTGCAGGGATAATGGATAAATCAATGATTTTCAAAAATAATCACATCCATCAGGACCTTCATTGCTTGTTTGTGATGGCTACAACCATTGGGAATAAAGTGCAGAGGTCTGAGAACCATTACCTCAGGAGTCAAGAACAGATTCTTCCCATCAACAATTAGGCTATTGAACCACACTACACAACCCTAACTACTGTTTATAGACATGTTATAAATTGCACTACGTACTTCAGCTTACACTGTTATCATCTGGTTACATAGTATAATTTGATAATTTGATCACTTATTGTATATTTATTTGTTGTGTTATTGTCTTAATGTGCCTGAAAAGCAGCAGAAAGTAGGAATTTCAGTGTTCTGTACCCAGTGTATGTGTCAATTAGACACTCTTGCTCTTGCCTCTTGACACTTGAAGATCATCCAAGGCATTCAACCATACTTGATCTCTGTGACTCATACTGCAATATGTTGCTGAGTCCATATTCTCAAATTCAAATAAAATTATATAAACATATGAATCAGGAGGAGGGGGACACAGTTAAGGCTCCACTATATAATGAGATCATGGCTGGTCTGACTGTTACCTTAATTCCATATTCAAGTTTCAAGTCCAAGTTACATTTATTGTCACATGCACCAATTGGTACAGTGAGATTTGAGTTATCATACAGCCATACATATAAAAAGAACACTATACATGATAGAGTTTAACATTAATATATTCTCAGCTTTCCTAACTACTTATCTGCATACAAGCCCTTGAACCCTTTCCAACTCACCAGGGCCCCTCCACAGCTCAGAGTTTGGTATCAATCTACATTTAGATAATATGCAATTTTACTTTTCCTCTCTAGATAAACATTTGTTTCAATTTAGAATTTGCTGTATATTCCATTTGCCAGATCTTTGGCCACTCACTTAACTTATATATACAGTTTATCCATATATTCATTGAAGCCTCATGCCTTCTTTACAATTTAACATCCTGACTGCCTTTGCTTAATGTTTAGCAGTCTTTCCTTCAATGCATTCATCCAAATTGTTTATATCAATCGTAAGACATTGAGATCTCAGCGCTGACCTTTGTGATAAACATTTTGTGGAATCTTGCCAACCAGAAGAAAACTCTGTTTTATGTTAGCCAATGAATCTTTTACAGTGCCAGTAAGCTACCACCTAAACAATGCGCTTTTATCTTCTGCAGTAACTTTTGATACAGCACCTTTTCAAATATCTTCTGGAAATGTAAGTATAATATATCCACTGGGGTCTTCTTTATCCACATTACATTTCTTTTAGTTTTATTTTTATTTTTAGAGGTACTGCATGGAAACAGGTTCTTCGGCTCACCAATTCCGCGCCAGCAAACAGTCACCCGTACACAAGTTCTATCCTGCACACTAGACACAATTTACAGAAGCCAAATAACCTGCAACCCTGCATGTCTTTGGAATGTGGGAGGAAACTGGAGAAAACCCGGAGGAAACCCATGCAATCACAGGGAGACTGTGGAAACTCTGCCCAGACAGCATCTGCAGTCAGGATCAAACCTGGTTCTTTGGCGTTGTAAGGTGGCAACCTTACCGCTACCTCGATATATTGCTCAAACGTAATTTTATTTTCACACCATGGAGGCATTTCTATTCTTTATCACTTACTCCACCGATCTGCCAATCAAACCCCCTCACCTGTATCCTCCTATCACTTGCCAGGCTTTGCCCCACCACACCTCCGTTTTCCAGCTTTCTCCACACACTACAATAAGTCTCAAGAAGGGTCCCAATCTGAAACGTCGGCATGCAGGTACAGCAGGCAGTGAAGAAAGCGAATGGCATGTTGGCCTTCATAACACGAGGAGTTGAATATAGGAGCAAAGAGGTCCTCCTGCAGTTGTACAGGGCTTTAGTGAGACCACACCTGGAGTATTGTGTGCAGTTTTTGTCTCCAAACTTGAGGAAGGACATTCTTGCTATTGAGGGAGTGCAACGTAGGTTCACGAGATTAATTCCCGGGATGGTGGGACTGTCATATGTTGATAGATTGGAGCGGCTGGGCTTGTATACTTTGGAATTTAGAAGGATGAGAGGGGATCTTATTGAAACATATTAGATTATTAAGGGTTTGGACACACTAGAGGCAGGAAATATGTTCCCAATGTTGAGGGAGTCCAGAACCAGGGGCCATAGTTTAAGAATAAGTGGTAAGCCATTTAGAACGGAGAAGAGGGAAAAACTTTTTCACACAGAGAGTTGTGAATGTGTGGAATTCTCTGCCTCAGAGGGCAGTGGAGGCTGATTCTCTGGATGCTTTCAAGAGAGAGTTAGATAGAGCTCTTAGGGATAGTGGAGTTAAGGGATTATGGAGAGAAGGCAGGAACTGGGTATTAATTGTGGATGATCTGCCATGATCACATTGAATGGCAGTGCTGGCTCAAAGAGCCACTTGGCCTACTCCTGCATCTATTTTCTATTGTCCATTGAAACGTTGTTTGCCCATTGCCTCCACAGATGCTTCCTGACATGCTGAGTTCCTCCAGCACTTCGTGTTTTGACCATATTGACCATGTCTAATTACCTTGAGGTTCAGTGACCTCATTAGACCTGTTGATAGACATAAAAAGCTGGAGTAACTCAGCGGGACAGGCAGCATCTCTGGAGAGAAGGAATGGGTGACTTTTTGGGTCAAAACCCTTCTTCAGAAACCAACTCTACGACCATGTTTTAAACTCCCCCTCTATAATTCCCCCTGCTCTCAAACTCTATGACCACGTTTTAATCTTTCTTACTCATTAGACCTGTTCATAACTTAGACACTTTAACAGAAAGTAGCTACATTGAACAGCTAGCATTGCTGTTTAAATCCAGACTGCATCTCATAATATGAAAGGAACATCTTCTGGGAGGAGCCTACTTCTGAAGCTGATGTGGAAACATTGCTAAGAAGAACACAACAAGGGTGCAGACTGTGGATTTTTAGTGTTGATGAAGAAGCTGAGAGGATGGATATCTGTATCTGCATGGACAAGGGGGGCCTCCACACATGGGGCAGTAAGATCCTGGAGGTAATCAATAGCAGTCAGGACACAAGGATTTGGATGGAGCAAGAGAATGCACCAACTTCATATGTTATCATTGTCGGCGGTCACTAGAAACGAGTATGACTGTCCTCTCATGGTGGACACCTGTGCGCGGCTTTGCTCAACGTGGGGAGACTGGTGCACAGACAGCCACCACACGGTCCTTGTCTGATCTGGGTCAGAATCCAGTGGCATGGCTTATGCGTGGCTGAGATCACACCTTTAAACAATGCCAACCATCACCTCCACCATTGGTCTGAAAACCTGCTCAATGTACCACATACTCATGACTTAGCTCCCAGCAATCTCTATTTATCAGCACTTGTCCCCAACATTGAACACTCCACACATTGCTGCAAGCCTCGCCGCTACTATTCACAGCTTGCATACAGTGCCAGCCTAAACACCTTGTTTAGTTGTTGAGAATCACTACACCTCAAAATCAGACAGCACACAGAGCAGACATTATTCATAAATGATATAGAAAATATTTGGAGAAGTTTGTCTGAACCTGCATAAGAAGAGGCAAATTTAGAATAATCTAGATAGAAAATGTAAACCCAAAATTTACTTAACCTCTCACCATAGTGACGCAAAGTCACTCAAACCATCCAAGACCAAGTCAATTATAACATAGCACTATGGAATGAATTATGGTGTGTTCTTATGGATCCACAGGGAAAGAAAACTGGAAACAAAAAGTTGCAATGGATTTTATATCCTTATTCAGTGGGTTATTACAGTGCATGTAATTTCAACATTTCTTGCTCTCAAGAACCAAGAGACATCCAAGTATTTCACTGAATTTGCCAGTACTTAATAATACAGTAGATTTTATAACTCGTTTCAATTGGTCTATTTAATTCCATTCACCTTAAAATGGAAACATACAAATGAAGAATTGGACATCATTAATTTTAGCATGTGTATATTTTCAGGAAATAATGGTTTGCTTTATGATTAATGATTTTAAGTGAATTATAAAATAGACTTCCACAGAAACTTGATTTACAATTCTGCAGAACAAATTACTTTGGTTAATGGGAAGCATATTTTGGGAGGTACATGGAACTGAAAGTCATCAGAAATGTGACAAACACAGGCATGGGAAAATTATTTGTCTGTCTTAAATGAATGTACCAGCTGAACATGAGATATTTCTGTGCCAATACTAATTCTTACATTTCACTTGAAAAAGTATCAAAATAGTAAGTATACATTTCCCAATGGATATCCAAGTATTGAAACCTTTCAGAAACATTTTACAGAGGGACAAAAAAATGCAGCTTCCTTTCACACAATGGAAAGAACTGCAGATGCTGGAAAAATCGAAGGTAGAAAGAAATGCTGGAGAAACGCAACCAGTGAGGCAGCATCTGTGGAGAGAAGGAATTGCCTACGTTTCGGGTCGAGACCCTTCTTCAGACTGATGTCGGGGGGGTGCGGGAGAAAGAAAGGAAGCAGATGGAGACAGTAGGAATTGTGGGCGAACTGGGAAGGGGGAGGGGAAGGAGGGAGATAGCAAGGGCTATCCAAAATTAGAGAAGTCAATGTTCATACCATTGGGGTGTAAACTACCCAAGTGAAATATGAGGTGCTGTTCCTCCAATTTGCACTGGGCCTCACTCTGGCAATGGAGGAGGTCCAGGACAGAAAGGTCAGATTCGGAATGGGAGGGGAGTTGATGTGCTGAGCAACTGGGCGATCAGTTTGGTTAAGACAGACTGAGTGGAGGTGTTGGGCGAAGCCTGCTCTTGGTCTCGCCGATGTAGAGATGTTGACACCTGGAACAGCGGATGCAGTAGATGAGGTTGGAGGAGGTGCAGGTGAACCTCTGCCTCACCTGAAAAGACTGATTGGGTTCTTGGATGGAGTGGACGGGGGAGGTAAAGGGACAAGTATTGCATTTCCTGCGGTTGCAGGGGAAAGTACCCGGGGACGGGGTGGTTTGGGTGGGAAGGGATGAATTGACCAGGGATTTGGGTGGGAAGGGACATGGTCGCATTTTTTCTGATTTGGTTCTTTTAAAGAGAAACATATTTTTGGAACTGACTGTTTTTCAGCAGAAATGTAAATGCACATTAATTTAAAACAACTCCAGTATCGTTTAGTTATACATAGGATAATCAGGCATGTCAGCCCAATTAATTATCAACAGCTAATTTTCCTATGTTTCATTTTGTTATTCTTTCCAATATATTTCCATGGAAGGATGAAAGCTTGTTATGAAGTAACTGTCCAAGCTCAGGTTACATTAATATAATTGTGTAACCTGCAAATAATCTGTGCTATAAAATAGAAAAGAATAGCTGAGCAAATGCAGCTGCAATCTGAAAATAGAAAGAATTTATCAAATAAACTGTTGGAGTCGCGGAGTAAAACAGTACAGAAACAGGCTCTTCTCCCCAATCTGTCCATGCTGGCCAAAATGCCCCACCTACGCTAGTCCCATTTGCCTATATCCCTCTAATTCTTTCCTATCCATGCAACAGTTCAAGAATCCTTATTTCTTATAAATTATGTAGTATCCCTTCATTGATTGCGTTATGCAGCGCAGAATCAACTCGTTCAGTGCAACTTGCCCATTCCATTTAAAATCGTGCTCAGATGTCGGCTAAAGTATGAAGTTGCAAATTGCCAGTAATGGCTTCAGATCAGCATTAATTACCATCAACTTGCCACTCGACATGTTACAGGTAGTTATTAGGCACAAGAGTACAATCTCCTTTACCACAATAATGTTTAACACAAATCCTTGTTGGCAGTTAACAAGCATGAGAGTTTAAAAAAAACATCTAGTTCTCAGAGAAGTGAATCCATGCATGCAGTTCTTGGACCTCATTTTCAAATGGTAATTGTCTGATTAAAAACAGATAATAGAAAATATAGAAGCGTGATTAAAAAACGGAGGAGAATATTAATTGACTGCAAATCATAGACTGCCTGGGGCAGGCAAATTTAAGGCAGGTGACATTTAATGCAGGGAAGTAATGCATACTTTGACAGAAAGAATACTTTGCCCTATGTTATTATTTTCAGGAAACTATGTGCTTGAACCAAACCATCTCCCAGTTCAACAACATCCCTTGAGGCATGTCATTCATTATGTACATCATGCCCTATACTTGTCTGAATTAAATTCCATCTGCCATTCTCTTGCCCACTTTCTCATTTGTAATATATCCTATCATAACCCAAGATAAACTTCTTCACTGTCCACTATACCACAAATGTTGTTTGCCATCTGCAAATGTACTAATCATGCCATCTACTGTATGTTCTTATTCAAATTATTGATATTTAGGGTAAAATCAGAAAAGACTGATCTCTGTGACACACCACTGGTCAAGGCCTCCAATCTGAAAAACAACCCCCTCTATCACCATTTGCCCCTTTCTACACAACCAATATCCAATAGGCAAGCTGAGTCTGGATACCATGTGATCCCATATCTTTCCAGAACAATCTACATTGCTGAACCTTGTCAGAAGTCTTGTTAAAGTCAATTGACAATAGACAATAGATAATAAACAAAATGGCCATTCGGCCCTTCGAGCCAGCATTGCCATTCACTCATTCACTGTGATCATGGCTGATCATCCACAATCAATCTCCCGTTCCTGGACCAATAAGTCCGTATATACAATGTGTGTTACTTGCCATCTTCAATCCTCTTGGTCATCCCCTTATAAAGGTAGAGGGAAGTGTTTCCACTAGCAGAAGGCTTAAGGGCTAGAGGACAGATTTTAAAAATAGAGATAGACACAAAAAGTTATTTACAAAAAGTTAAGTAACTCAGCAGGACAGGCAGCAATTCTGGAGAGAAGGATTGGGCGACGTTCTTCAGACTGGCTAGGGACAAGTATTCAAATAAAAAACAGTTTCACATGATACAACCTATAATTAAGAATTTACTGCCTGGGATGATGGAAGCATGATTAAGAAGTTCCTCAAAGGAAACCGGATAAGCACTTGATATAACATAATTTGCAGGGCTACGGTGAAAGAGTGGGGTTTGGAACTGATGGGATACCTCGACCAGGTGTCAAATGGCCTCCCACTATAATAATTCTTTCTTACGTAGCCTGATTTTGTATCTCTGTGTTTAATGAACAAAATATGATGGACCAAATTACTTGGATAAGGATATGATCTATAAAATATGTGTGTACTTGTGAGTATGTGCATATATAGTACGCACTGAAGATTTATTTCTCTCTCGTTTATCATATTATTTACAGTGTTCTAGGTTTACATATTCTGTTGTGCTGCAGTAAGTAAGAATTTAATTGTTCTATCTTGGAGATATGACAATAAAACACTCTTGACTCTTGACTATAACTACAGAAATAGCCTGGCTCATATATTTTTAAAATGTGGGTTCTCTCATGGACCTGGAAAAGTTATTTATAAATTCAAACAAATATCCCCCCCAAAAACATTCTTAAAAGTTTTTACCAAGTTAATAAAGTAATAATGAATTAAGTATGTGCAATATATTGGGCAATAAAAGTGAAAGATATAATACATGCTCATCAATTAATTGCACATGGGATTGCATGACTACCATTGCATTATTATCCATCCCAGATTTTTAGTTAAATGTTAATCACATTGCTGTATGCATGAACAGAAGGTTAAAAGTCAGAGAATAAGAAGAGATTCCGAGAGAAGCGAAAATATAAATAGGAAGTCATGAAGTAATTACAAAACTACACTATGATCAAAACATTTAAAACATAACAAAATATTCCACAGGTACTGTAATTGGTAAGTTTTTTTATTGCTACTTGTGTACAGTAGCAATAAAAATGAAAATAGAAAATCAGAAGCATAGATAGCTAAATGGCTGAAATTTGAAATAATTATCTAGCTTTGGTACTTATTCCCTAGAAGCTTGCTAGGATTTCAGACACTCTCTGCTGCTTTACATTTCTGAATGAAGGTATTTGCACAGCAATTATATGACCACAGAAACAAACGGTTTAGAAAATGTACTAGGTTGTAATCCCAGAGTGGAGTCTTGCTTTACAAAATTCAGATGGAAAATTTGGCAGCATTAATTTCTAAAGCCAGGTGTTTTCATATGAGGTTTCGAGCCAGTGACAACCTTGTTTAACCTTCATTACCTTCCCAACTATAAAAACCTTTATTACCTTCCCAACTACAACAGTATATGTAAGACTGGGAGACTATGGGACGATCGGAAATTGCTATGTTGCTAAATTGCTGTGTTATTGCTGTGTTATCGATAACATCTCTGATTACTGGTTACTTGTATCAATTACGTATTTTTTTGGAAAATATGACTCCTTTCCGCCACCTCACGCCACTTCAATTGACTTTAGGTTTCTGATGTGATTCTTCAACCCATGCTAATGGGGTAAGGAGTCTCTCGACAAAAGGAAATTGGAATCACAAATATGGAGAACAGCCGAGATAGACCACTGGGTCTTTCACTGTCCTCCGTCTTTATATGTTCTTATGTAGTTGTGTTGTTGGCAGTAGGTTATTTGTCCACCAGAGAATGAACTAACAAAATCTCCTTAGACCACCACTGAATCACCAATGGTCAGAAGTGTCAAGTATACCTTACCTTACCAAAGAATGTAGACGCAAGTGACTGCAAACAGTAATTTATAAAAACAAATACACTAAATGATGGGGTAACTCATTGGGTCAGACGGCATCTCTGGAGGACATGAACAAGAGTCCTGACCCGAAATGTTGCCTATTCATGTTCTCCAGGGATGCTGCCTGACCTGCAGAGTTACTCCTGCACTCGGTGGGTTTTTTTTTAACCTTTCCATAAAGTGACTTAAAGCACACTATTAATTGTGTTACAAAGGCTCTTCTGTACAAAGTTCTTAATCAATATGCACTGACATTAATTTTGTTATCAATTGAAATCCAAAATAAATCTTGATAAATCCAGTCAGTTAGATTTGACGTCTGAACTTGGAACATGTCATTTATTGTTTTTTTTCCTTCCATTAACAGTTGAGAATAACATAAATACACCGGGAGCATCAAGGGAAACTCATCTGTTTATTGTGCATTCAACTTAAAATTGAACTGATGTGTGGTACATACTTTACAATAGTTAACCTTATGAGATCCACATGGTAGAAGTAACATCACTGATATTAAATTAATATTTGCATTTAACAGCCAATATACATGAGCCAGAAACAAATTTATATACACCACAGTGCTTTTTGTACCAAGCATTGGCTGAAATCCCTGCTGGCAGATTCGCTGGCAAATAATCTCATGTTATCTAATTTGTTTATGGAGAAAGATTTGCAACTAAACTCATGCAGCGTAATAACAAATATTAACAGTCTATTCATATTTAATAGCTGTTGTGACTGTGGTTTGCTCCGAACTCGAGTCAGGATAGGATGTTCCAAAGTCGCACCCGTCCTTAGCCGTAACAACCGAGAAGTAACTGCCAGGACAAGTTGTCTGTGGCAAAACATCGAGCTGAACCTGCCTATAGAGTTCTGAGAACATTGACGAGACTCTTTGGCAACAGGCCCAACGCATCTTCCATCCCATTTACTATCAGGTCTGACTACCTGAACGTCCTGAAGGGGCTGAGACATGACACAAAAATAGGCTGGATAGACAAGGTCAAACAAAAATTGGGAATGTGGAAGCAATGTTCCACTGGATAACGGGAGGAATTTGGTGAGCCAGTGCGAGAAACTCTTGGGGTTGTTGTACTTGGCACAGGTGTGGCCCATCCCCCACTCTTCAGTCCTTGCGATCACCTGGGCCATCTTCCAGGTCATCTGTGGATCAAAGGTGGATGCGTCATGATGCATGTCCACAGACAAAGGGGCAAAAGCACACCCAACGTCACCCTCATCCTGATGGCTACCTTTGTGTGTGGTTTCATCAGGCTGTGCAAAGTACCAACACATGTGGGCACCAAGTGTCATTACCTGCTTAGGTTCTACCTGTCCCCAGTTTTGAAAAGAATGGGCCTGGCACCAAATCTTGCACAATGTGCCATTCAGCTGGTCATTGCTGGACCGCCTACCCTTTGTGGAAAAGGTCTTTCAGACCAAGCTGATCATCTCCATCAGGCAGTGACCAGTGCAGAACATCGTGCAGGCACTCGAGGACAAGGACTCGTGGATCCTGGTGCAGTTCCCTGAGCTGACTGCCCAGTGTCTCTGGTAAAATGCCTCCCCAGAACTCAGCAGCGAGCACCAAGATGGCACTTGGCTAGCAGTAGGAGGGGCCTTCCCAATCATATCCTTCCTATACCATCGGAGTCTTACTACAGATACATGCTGATATCAGCACAGCTGCTATGGAGAGGAGACGTTTGCCCACCTCCTTGTAGAGTCTTACGAAGAGGGTCTGGAGAAGGATGCAAGGGTCCTTGTCACAGTACATCCCAAAGAGCTCAGTAACAGAAGACGCTTTGGTTTATGAGTTGTTCCTACGGACACCTTCAGGGACGAACATCAAGAGCTGCTGGAACAGACAACTCAGAGAAAAACACTCTTTGGTCTGCCCAAAACCTATGGGTCTCCCAGCAAAGTAAGATGCCCATCAGGAAATGTGGAAGACTGGCCCATTCCACACTGCAGGACTACGCACTGAGGGAACGCACTGAAGCTTGGTTCAGCCAATGCCATGGCTCTGTGGGGGAGGACCACAGTCTAGGGTCTTCTGCTGCTGGACATTGAGGGTCAGGGACACCCGAAAAACAAGGCAAACCATTCCCAGGTCCACATGAATGGCCAGGATCTAGTGCTTCAAGAGATGTGAATATAACTATGACACTATTGAATCGATAGACATTAAAAACATATGGAGTTTCTGCACAGTTTTTGTTTTGCATATTGTAGATTTTTTTTTAAGTAAAGATTATTTTTAGAAAAAAAAATTGACGAAACTTTGTCTGTAGTTGACAATGTATTCATTGAATGCGATTGATATCTGAAACATGCTGCCAGAGGAGATAAAGAGGAATCATACACAATTATGTTTTAAGAGACATTTTGACAGACATTTAAACAAGCAAGACATAGAAGGATATGGTCCTACTGCGGGCAAATTTGATGAGTGTAATTGGACAAAAAGCGGGCATGGCTGTGATGGGCCGAAGGGCCTCTAAGCTGTCCAGCTCCTTGATTCCACGACTCTTAGCATTTGTACAATGCCAAGCCATTCAGTCCCTCCACACTGTTATGGCATTAAATGAGATCACTGCTGATTCATTGTTCATTCACCTAAAAATCAACAAAAATCCCTGCTCCTGCACCAACTCCTCAGCCACACATTCCTCTGTCCTATCTTCCTGTTCCCACCATCACTAGTATGTGGCACCAAGAGTAATCTGCAGAACACTATCCTGGACATCCTGCTTTATTTTTTGTTCAATTTCTTTATTAGTTAGAAGCAATTACATAATTTAAAAAAGGTGCGTGTTCATTGTTGACATAATAAAAATCATTTTGTTCTTTGTAGATATACATAATCAGTATTATTTATGTTAATCCTTGCTTAATAATTGTGCTTCTATATTAGACATCCTGCTTTTTAACCTCCAACCTCATCATTCCCCAGCCCCGCACGGCCCGATTTTACCTTCTCCCCAAAATCAACAAACCTGACTGTCCTGGTAGACCTATTGTCTCTGTCTGTTCATTCCCTACCGAACTTATTTCCACATACCTTGACTCCATCCTATCCTAATCCCTCCCCACATATGTTCAAGACATCTCAACACTCTCCATCGTCTCCGGGCATTCCATTCTTTAGGCCCCCATCCCCTCATCTTCACCATAGACGTCCAGACACTCTGCACCTCCATCCCCCACCAGGATGGTCTCAAAACCCTCCGGTTCCTCCTCGACCAGAGAACCAACCAATACCCATCCACTGACACCCTCCTCCGCTAGCGGAGCTGGTCCTTACCCTCAATAACTTCTCTTTTGACTCCTCCCATTTCCTCCAAAAACAAGGCTTGCCTCTTTTTAGGGTACATAGAACAAACCATGTTTGAGGCGTACCAGGGCCCCATCCCCGACCTCTACCTCCGCTACATCGACGATTGCTTTGGTGCTACCTCCTGCACCCACACACAACTGACTGACTTCATCCGCTTCACCACCAACTTCCATCCGGCACTCAAATACACCTGGACCATTTCCGACACTTCCCTACCATTTCTTGACCTCATTATCTCCATCGCAGGTGATAGACTTTTGACCGACATCCACTATAAACCCACTGACTCCCATGGCTATCTAGACTACACTTCTTCCCAACCTGCTTCCTGTAAGGACTCCATCCCCTACTCCAATTCCTCCGCCTACACCGCACCTGCTCCCAGAATGAGGTGTTCCACACCAGGGCATCGGAAATGTCCTCATTCTACAGGGAACGGGGGTTCCCCTCCCCTACTATAGATGAGGCTCCCACCAGGGTCTCTTCCATACCCCGTAATACTGCTCTCTAACCCCATCCCCCCCAATATAACAAGGGCAGAGTCCCCCTAGTTCTCACCTTCCACCCCACTAGCCGTCACAATAGTCCTACGTCATTTTCCCCACCTCCAACGTGACCCCACCACTCGCAACATCTTCCCATCTTCTCCCCTGTCTGCTTTTTATGCAAATACCACTCCCTCCGTAACTCCCTGGTCAATTCTTCCCTTCTTTCCCGCAACATCCCCTCCCCTGGCAATTTCCCTTGCAACCGCAAGAGATGCTACACTTGTCGCTTTACCTCCCCCCTTGACTCCATTCAAGGACCCAAGCAGTCGTTCCAGGTGCGACAGAGGTTCACCTGCTTCTCCTCCAACCTCATCTATTGCATCCGCTGCTCTAGATGTCAACTGATCTACATCGGTGAAACCAGACGTAGGCTTGGCGATCGTTTTGCCGAACACCTCCGCTCGGTCCGCATTAACCAACCTGATCTCCCGGTGGCTCAGCACTTCCCCTCCCATTCCGAATCTGAGCTTTCTGTCCTGGGCCTCCTCCATGGCCAGAGTTAGGCAGTTTGCACCCTAGCGGCATAAACATTGACTTCTCCAATTTCCGCTAGCCCTTGCTGTCTCCTCCCCTTCTCAGCTCTCCCTCAGCCCTCGGGCTCCTCCTCTTCCTTTCATCTCCCCGCCCCCCCACCCTACATCAGCCTGAAGAAGGGTTTTGGCCCGAAACGTTGCCTATTTCCTTCGCTCCATTGATGCTGCTCCACTCGCCGAGTTTCTCCAGCACTTTTGTCTACCTGGTTTTTAACCTATTGCCTATTTAATTTACCAGGACCTCATCCCTTTCCGACCACTGTCAACAATCTCAGGTTGCTCACCCTCCCCCCTGAGAATATCTTGCAAGCACTCCGAGATATCCTGGACCCTGGCACCATGGAAGCAATACGCCATCCCAAAGCCTCATCGCTGCCACATAATCTCCCGTCCACCACCCCCCCACCCCCCCCCCCCCCACCCACCGCCCCGCTAACGAGTCTCCTACCACTATGGCTAAGTAGCCATTACTCTTCCCAGCTGCACCTTGGTGCCAGGCTCAGTATCACAGCCCTTACTTGCATTTCTTCTCACCCCTAATGGCTCATCCCACCCCCACAGTATCCAAAAGGATATAACTGTTTTGAAGGGAAAATGTTACAGGTGTCATCTGCACTGCCTGGAGTCTCTTGTGTCACCTTGTCTTAAACTTTCCAATCAATGAAAAATATGTCTTCTCCTGTTCATCAATTGCATTTTCCAATACCTTACCCTTTAAAAAAAAAACAAAGCTAACACATTAATAACTTCCTGTTTTTCCCCTCTAATGTTTCTTAAGCAATAACATTGTATTTGCTGGTTGAAGGAAGAAAGCATTGAAAGTTATGGCATCTACAATCTTGTCGCCTACTTCCTTTAACACACTGGAGTGAAAATCACCACTTCCAAGAAAATCCTCAATGCTAGTTTTCAGTGTCATTATTGTCATCAAAATGTCATCTAAATGGGCCAGTCTTGAGTATATTCTGATGTCCCGCAGAAGTTTTGTTTTGCATTCTTTTTCTCAGTTCTTTTTACTTCTGGGGGTTTTCTCCTGTTTAGAGTCATAGAGATTCCTAAAGTCATACGGCATAGAAACAGGCCCTTTGATCCTACTTGCCCACACCAACCAACATGTCCCATTTGCGCTAGTCCCACCTTCCTGCGTTTGGTCCATTTCCTTCTAATCATATCCTATCCATGTCCCTGTCCATATGTTTTGTAAACATTGTGATTGGAGGCAACTGCCTTCTCCCACACTCCAATGATGTACAGGTTAGTAGGTTAATTGGCTTGGTACAAGTGTAAATTATCCCTAGTGTGTGTAGGGTAGTGTCAATGTGCTGGAATCGCTGATTGGTGCAGATTCAGTGGGCTTAAAGGCCTGCTTCATTGCTGTATCTCTAAATTAAACTAAACAACAATAAGGAGAAACAAACATCACCTTACGTACCTTAAAGTTGCCATGGCTGAATAAAAATAGAGTTGATTACTTGAAAAAAGTCAGCATTACCAAAAAAAGGAATATAGTAACAAAATGGTTACATCTTTGTTCCATAAGCATATTCCAATAACAGGCTAATGATTCCATACAATCTTCAGTCCAGTCCACATTCACATATGCACTGGACAGGTCACTGAGCACGCAGAGCACTCTTGACAATACAGCAATATAACTCTCAAAAAATTAGCTATTGTAAAACAGACAATTCACTCAAAAACTGTCTATGTTCAGTACAAAGCAACAGAAACTACAGCAATTTCTACCAATTACTGAGAGATAATTTCTCCTGAAAAATGCAGTGAGTGGAGCAAGGGTAGTGCAAATTATGTGTTAAATGAATCTCTGCCTCTTAAAGCTGGACAGCTCACCAAGCTTGATCAACAAATAAATGACACATTTATTCCCGATCTGGCAGACAATTATATTTTGACTACAAACGGCTCAGAAAAATTAAAATTTAATGTAGGCTGTCTGTTAATGTCTCATTGGTTTGTAGCAAAACAAGCCAATTCTTGGAAATCAACTCATATCGGGCACTTTATCTTAAATCAGCAGTTCCCCACAAATTTGATTGAAATCTGCTCATATTTGTACCAAGTTCAGTTTGTACCTCCCCCATAAATGTCTAATTAGGTCATAGGACTCTCCTTTTATGGGGTTGGGGCTGAGATAAGGGTGTCTAGAGGCTTCTATCTGCCCCATCACCATGGCAATTGCATGCTGGATATTTTTACTATTCTGTGAATTTTCTAACTAAATTACCTCCCCCACCACCACTCATTTCTCTACCACCCACCCCCATCTCTGTCAGGGCAATGGGTTTATGCACCCTAGGAGGTTGGGAACTGTTGCTTTAAACTGTTTTATTCCTGATAAATGGAATATATATGGAAAGCTTAGCTGTAATTCTGTGAATTCCCAGAAATTAATTACATTCGTGACCTAAGTTCCACTCTCTGATGAGGAGAGTTCAGAAAACACGACCCAACAATGGAAATATTGCCTCTTCCCAAATGCCACAAGCATGTATTCTTCGGAAGTTAACTGAGTCAAGAAAAGAGTTCAAAGAAGATTATCTAACTTTCAGATTATCTAACCTCCATAGACAAACATTTTCTCATGAATCTTCAGCTAAATTTGCTGCCTTAAAAGGCAGTCAATATCAGATACTGTAAAATAACCATTAACGGTAGGCGGACAAGAATTTGGCCACTATCAAGAAGCTGGTATGAATTATTTCTTTGTTACTAGGCTTTATTTACTTCCCTAGATGGAAAATAAAAAGTGTAAAATGAAGCAAATTCTAAGAAGGATGATGAAATCTAATAACAAAGCTTTGAAAATACTCAAGACATCAAATTGCCAAAAGAACTACAGTTGATGTTCTGTTTATGAGACACTAAGTCAAAACTGAAAGATCTTAGAGTTAGAAGCTGATTAAAATATGCCGTCTATTGTATTTTGCTTAAAGATGGTTTTCAATTATTTTTAATCAAGTAATTACTGCTCCAGTTTCTTGTAAACATGACAAACGTGTATCCTCAAACTAATAATCAAATCCAACTTCAAAATACCGTATAGCTTAGAATCATGGAGAGAAAAAATAAAATTACATTTTCCATAATGCAGCTAATCAAATTAAATACAAATTGCTGGTACAATTTAAAAATTACCCCTGGACAAAACACATTTGTTTGGGAACTTATCTTCACACTGATTACTCACCTATCTTGGAGATTTCAAAGATTGACCCAGACAAGGTAACACCATTTTGATAACTGAAGAAGGGTTCCGAACCTAAACACCAGCTATTTATTTTCTCCAAAGATGCTGCATGACCCTTTAAGCTACTCCAGCATTTTGTGTCCATCTCTGGTATAAACCGGCATCTGCAGTTCCTTCTAACACCATTTTTTTCAGTTTCTGATGATCTTGCCAGGCACTGTCATTGGCATATTTAACTAGGCAGCATCTGAATTGGAAGCTGCTGTTGGTTTCCACCAAGTAGCCTGATAGAGTAAACAATCAAAAAAGGAAGAATGCCATGACTTTCTCTTTTTCAACTTTCCTCACGAGACCAACAGTGTTCTGGGCTAAGATGACCCATACAAGCTACCCACCCAACCTCCCCAACCCCATTTCAAAGCCTTGTGGGACTACCTCAGCAGTTAATCTACTCATACACATTATCTTAGTGAATAAACTCTGGGCCGCACAACTATTCTCTGTATCCCAACAATCTCCCAACTGAAAATCAGGAGTTACATTAACGGTTAATTTATCCACCTAAGTCTGTTCCGGGGTGAAGGTTGTCACTTATCAGTGCCTATAGAGTGTATCTAAAAGACTTGTATTATATGAGTTTGACCACAAGTACACCACGATTCAAGGTTAAGATACAGTCACCTTTTGCAGCACGTTACATCAAAATAATCATCCCCATGTACAGCTGGCAGTTGCAATCAGATCTGCTTCGGTGGATCAGAATTTTATTAAGCACACAATCTATTTTACATTTCCATGACATTCAAGAAGTCAGATTGGTTGTTTAACAGACTGGAGAAAGACTACCTCAATTTCCATTGTGATTGTTTTTTCTCTAATGTGTTTCATATTTTCTTCACACATCGGGAACCTGCATGGCGAGGAAATGATTCAATTAGGAGGCCAAAGCCACAGTTGAAAAGATGTATTTTCTGAAGTGCACAATGATTTGGGGAGTAGTAGTTAGATTCCTTTCTCCCCTTGATTTTTCTACCTTCATTAAAAGGGACAAGTACGTTGGTAACTAATATCCACTCCAAGCCGTCAGACTTCCACAGCTATCTAGATTCTTACAAAAAATCCATTCTATTTTTCCAATCTCCCCGGCTCTGTCGCATCTGTTCTGATGCATCTTGAGGTGAACTCCCTTATCCATTTGACAAGGCATCATCATCTAAAGATAATTAAAAATAAAAACAGAAACTGTCAGTTCATGCACATTTGGACTAAAGCATTCCTCATAAACAAAAGGTTTTTGTTTCAAGTCACAGGAACTTAACACAACACATTCGACCCTGCTGAGAAAGCACTTTGCTGTTCAAGTAACTGTCTTTCAAATGAAATGTAAAGCTAAGATTTTGACTGTTCTCAGGTGGACTTCAAAGATCCTATAAAACTTAATTGATGAAGAGCAGGGAGGTTGTACCTTATCAGTCCATCAATTAATATCTCTAATGACAGGTAACCCAGCTCTTATCGTGGTGCTGTTTGTGGGAGTTATTGTACACAATCTGGCGAGCACATTTTATATACATCAACCCCCCCCCACACTTTAAAAATGTTTCATTGGCTGTAAAGCATTCGGGGATGATGTGAGACCCACTACATAGTCTTTTCTTATATTATCTTTTTTTACAGTAATACTTCATCGACATCTGTTAAAATGTTTATATTCCACTTATAATAGTAACAATATAACTCATCAACGTGTCTCACGAGAAAACAAATGGTTGCATTTTTCACCATAATTCACTGAAGCAATAAATATTTCCATGTTCTTGAGAAACCACATATACAGTATATAATTAAATGCAGAGAACTTTAAATACAGGAAACGTTTTGTTTAGCATTTTATGTTTTCTAATTAAGAGAAGGCTTGCCCTCTTCCTATTTTGTTCAGCGGTGGTATTAAATCTTCCTGCAGGTCACTGCCCTTGAGGAAAGGGAAAATATCCCCCTGGGAAAAGTCATCTTTCAGCTGGCCTCTGATTAATGAGAAGATAGCAAGACATTTTTCCCAAGGAGTGTAATTTTAGAAAGAACAGTGTGTTTGTTTACCATTTTGCGAATGAATTTGGGGAGTCTGCTTTGGTAGACAAAAATGATGGAGAAACTCGGCGGGTGAGGCAGCATCTATGGATCGAAGGAATAGGTGACGTTTCAGGTCCAGACCCTTCTTCAAACTGATGTGGGGGTGGGGAGGGGGGGGGGCAGGGCGGGAAGAAGAAAGGAAGAGGCGGAGACAGTAGGCTGTGGGAGAGCTGGGAGCTAAGGGATATAGAGGAGACCCTGATGAGAGCCTCATCTATAGTCGAAGAGGGGAACACCCGAACGTCTACGCCGCATCTGCACCCAGGATGAGGTGTTCCAAACCAGGGCATCGGAGATGTCCTCATTCTTTAGGGAACAGGGGTTCCCCTCTTCGACTATAGATGAGGCTCTCACCAGGGTCTCCTCTATATCCCGTTGCTCCGCTCTCACTCCTCATCCCCCCACGCGTAACAAGGACAGAGTTCCCCTTGTCCTCACCTTCCACCCTACCAGCCGTCACGTACAACAGATAATCCTCCCACATTTTCGCCACCTCCAACGGGATTCCACCACTGGCCACATCTTCCCATCTCCTCCCCTTTCTGCTTTCTGCAGAGACCTCTCCCTCCGTAACTCCTTGGTCAATTCGTCCCTTCCCACCCAAACCACAGCCTCCCTTGGCACTTTCCCTTGCAACCGCAGGAAATGCTACACTTGTCGCTTTACCTCCCCCCTCGACGATCCAAGAACCCAGGCAGTCTTTCCAGGTGAGGCAGAGGTTCACCTGCACTCCTCCAACCTCATCTATTGAATTGAATTGAATTGAATACCTTTATTGTCATTCAGACCTTTCGGTCTGAACGAAATTTCGTGCCTGCAGTCATACATATATAAAAATAACAATACCATACAATAAACACAAAATTAACATCCACCACAGTGAGTTCACCAAACACCTCCTCACTGTGGTGGAAGGCAAAAGTCTTAGGGTCTCTGTCTTTCTCCCCTCCTTATTCTCCCTCTGCGCTGAGGGGATCCAGGCCACCGCCACCGCAGGAACGCCGGAACACCGCCACAGGGCCCACCGCCGGAACGTCGCTGGAGCACCGCAGCTCCCGAAAGCCAGGCCGCCGCTGGAGCACCGCAGCTCCCGAAAGCCAGGCCGCCGCTGGAGCACCGCAGCTCCCGAAACCCAGGTCGCCACTGGAGCACCGCAGCTCCCGAAACCCAAGCCGCCGCTGGAGCACCGCAGCTCCCGAAACCCAGGCCGCCGCTGGAGCACCGCAGCTCAGAGGGAACCAGGCCGCCGCTGGAGCACCGCAGCTCCCGAAACCCAGGCCGCCGCTGGAGCACCGCAGCTCAGAGGGAGCCAGGCCGCCGCTGGAGCACCGCAGCTCCCGGAACCCAGGCCGCCGCTGGAGCACCGCAGCTCCCGAAACTCAGGCCGCCGCTGGAGCACCGCAGCTCAGAGGGAGCCAGGCCGCCGCTGGAGCACCGCAGCTCAGAGGGAGCCAGGCCGCCGCTGGAGCACCGCAGCTCAGAGGGAGCCAGGCCGCCGCTGGAGCACCGCAGCTCCCGAAAGCCAGGCCGCCGCTGGAGCACCGCAGCTCAGAGGGAGCCAGGCTGCCGCTGGAGCACCGCAGCTCCCGAAAGCCAGGCCGCCGCTGGAGCACCGCAGCTCCCGAAACCCAGGCCGCCGCTGGAGCACCGCAGCTCTCGGAACCCAGGCCGCCACTGGAGCACCGCAGCTCCCGGAACCCAGGCCGCCACTGGAGCACCGCAGCTCCCAAAAACCAGGTCGCCGCCGGAAGCCAGGTCACCGCTGAAGCTCTGCAGGCCGTGCCGCCGCCTCTGGAAGCTGGAAGGCCGTCACCAGGGCCTCAGCACAGACGGAGACGGTGTCGGGGGACACGACAGGAAAAGTCGCATCCCCCCGAAGGGAGAGACTAAAACCCCGTTTCTCCCACCCTCCCCCCCACACACACATACACAACCCAACAAACCAAAAATAAACACCAAAAACAGGGACGAGGACAAAAATAAAATAAAAGACAGACGGACTGCAGGTGAGCCGCAGCTGCCAAGCAGCGCCGCCACTTCCGGAATTGCATCCACTGTTCTAGGTGTCAACTGCTCTACATCGGTAAGACCAAGCGCAGGCTTGTCGATCACTTCGCCCAACACCTCCATTCAGTTCTCATTAACTAACCTGATCTGCCGGTGGCTCACCACTTCCCCTCACATTCCATTCCGGATCTGACCTTTCTGTCCTGGGCCTCCTCCATGGCCAGAGTGAGTCCCACAGCAAATTGGAGGAGCAGCACCTCATATTTCGCTTGGGTAGTTTACACCCCAGCGGTATGAACATTGACATCTCCAATTTCAGGTAGTCCTTTCTTTCTCCTTCCTTCCCCTCCTTTACACAGCTCACCCTCAGCCTACTGTCTCCGTCTCTTCCTTTCTTCTTCCCGCACTCCCCCCCAACCCCACATCAGTCTGAAGAAGGGTCTCGACCCGAAACATCACCTATTCCTTCGCTCCACAGATGCTGCCTCACCTGCTGAGTTTCTCCAGCATTTTTGTCTACCTTTGATTTTTCCAGCATCTGCAGTTCTTTCTTAAACTTAAGAGTTTTGGCAAGTGCCTAAAGGGTTCCTACCTACAAGGACAATCTGACAAGCACGCTAGTCCTCTCCATTTAAATATAATTATTAATCAAATATATCACAGAGCTACTGTCATGGTTTGGTCTTTCATTTTCAGAGATGCAGATGCTAACATCTGTTCATTATCTGGTAATGTCATAGAGATAGATATACAGCACTGCAACAGACCCTTCAGCCCAACTTGTCCAATCCAACTAAGATTTCTTCCTGAGATAGTTCCATTTGCCTGCCTTTGGTCTATATTACTATAAACAATTTATATTTATGTACCTGTTCAAATTTATTTTAGACATTGTAATTTTATCTGCCTCTAACACTTCCTCCGGCAGATAATTCCATATGCCTACCATCTTCTGTATGAAAAGATTGCCCTCCAGTCACCTTTAAATCTTTCCCCTTTCACCTTAAATCTATGCCCTCTAATTTTAGACTCCCCAATCCTGGGAAAAAGACTGCGACAATCCATCTTATCTATGCCCCTTGTGACTTTATAAACCTCGAAAAACCTACTCCTGTTCCTCCCGACCCCACACAGCGGCTATCCCAACCCCACGCAGCGGCTTTTCCGTCTCCACACAGCGGCTTTCCCAACTCCACACAGCGGCTTTCCTGACTCCACACAGCCAGCTTTTCCGACTCCACACACCCGGCTTTTCCGACTACACTCAGCTGGTTTTTCCGACTCCACACATTGCAGTTTCAAGCACAGGGCAGGCCAAACAGTTGATTGCATTTTCATTTCATTTCCATTGCCAATATAGTTTCAAGCACAGGGCAGGCCCCACAACTGATTGCATTTTCATTTCATTTTGATTGCCATTGCACTTTCATGCACAGGCAGGCCAAGACAAACAGCTGATTGCACTTTCATTTCATTTCCATTGCCATTGCAGTTTCAAACACTGGGCAGGCCAAGCCAAACAGCTGATTGCACTTTCATTTCATTTCCATTGCCATTGCAGTTTCAAGCACAGGGCAGGCCAAGCCAAACAGCTCATTGCATTTTAATTTCATTTCCATTGCCATTGCAGTTTCAAGCACAGGGCAGGCCAAGCCAAACAGATCATTCCTTTTTCATTTCATTTCCATTGCCATTGCAGTTTCAAACACAGGGCAGGCAAAGCCAAACAGCTCATTGCCAGTTTCATTTCATTTCCATTGCCATTGCCATTTCAAGCACAGGGCAGGCCAAACCAAACAGCTCATTGCATTTTCATTTCATTTCCACTGCCATTGCAGTTTCAAGCACAGGGCAGGCCTAGCCAGACAGCTCATTGCCATTTTCATTTCATTTCCATTGCCATTGCAGTTTCAAGCACAGGGCAGGCCAAGTCAAACAACACATTTTATAGCCCTGCCCCCAACCCCCGCCCACCCCACCCCCACCCCGGAGGGAGCGTTACCTTCATGACGGTGATTGACAGGCGAGAGGAGCTCAAGGTTTTTTAACACTCATAACTTTTTTTATTTTTGATCAATGGGAAGAATCTTCGGGGCCTGCTCAGTGGAGAAGGACTGTGAATAAGATGGCCAAAACTCATAGCGATATATGGTAGCATTTTTTTCTAAAATCAATATAAAGCGCAGACAGGAAGTGGTCAAGATGAGACTTTTAATTATATAGATGTAATAACCTTATCAGTTAGTTTGTCATGCCCAGGATCCATCACAGGGACACTGATAAGCTCCACAGCCATTCCCACCACACCTTCGCCGTGACCCCAGTAGGATTAATTCCCTTCCTTCTGCTTGCTGATGCTAACAATAAATTCAATGCAGGACCATTGAAATGTACTGACATTAGTCATTGCAATTCCAAATTCCATTTCTGCACTCATCCTTCAAAGAGTTGATTTCAAATTGCACCCGACAGCAAGCATCACATTCTCTGCACAATTTAGAAACACTAAACTTCGATTTAGCAATGTATTAAACTGATAAATTTGAAACCAGTGCATCATAATCAGGCTTTACTAACCTGTCCACCCTCTTCCTATACATCTTTTTTTGTGAATCGCTGCATCAATTAGGTACCCTTCCCCTGTGCACCTCCACTGTGCACCTTCCTTTAGTGCCTCATCCTCTGTCCTAATTAGGTGCACCTTCCCCATAAACACAGTGATGCACATTTACACACCCCTTCCAACAAGGCACCTCCCCTCCGTGTGCACCTTCTGCCTCTGTGTATTCCCCACTCTACACCTGACCTTAGTCAGAGGGTGGTGAATCTGTGGAATTATTTGCCACCGAAGGCTGTGGAAGTCAAGTCAATTGATATTTTTAAGGCAGAGATAGATAAATTCTTGATTAGTACGGGTGTTAGAGGTTATGGGGAGAAGACAGGAGAATGGAGTTATGAGCGAAAGATAGATTAGCCATGTTGGAATGGCGGAGTAGACTTGATGAGTCGAATGGCCCCATCCTGCTCCTATCACTTATGGCCTTCTGCCACCTGCGGTCCTATTATTCCGCCCTGTGTCCCTCTTCATTGTGCACCTTTCTCCTTTGCTCCACTGCACAGGCCTCTCCCCATACAGGCAGCCCCATTGACTGCTCATCACGTGCCCATTCACCTCCCAGGCCTCCTACCCTCCTCACCTCTCTCCAAGGCATCACTCGTCTTTGTTAATTTAAGATATTCCATCCCATGCTCTGAGCCCAATCTTTGATATCTTCAGCCATGAATTGGATTCCTGGCGTCAGCTCCTGGAACCCCCTCTTTCCTCACCACTACCAACCCCTACAATTATGTGTCGGAAGGAACTGCAGATGCTGGTTTAAATCGAAGGTAGACACAAAATGCTGGAGTAACTAAGCGGGTCACGCAGCATGTCTGGAGAGAAGGAATGGGTGACGCTTTGGGTCAAGACCCTACTTCAGTCTGAAGAAGAGTCTCGACCCGAAACATCACCCATTGCTTCTCTTCAGAGATGCTGCCTGATCCGCTGAGTTACTCCGGCATTTTGTGTCTACCTCACCAGATTATGGTGGCTTGAAAGAGCTTTGACCAACAAGCCACTATTGAAACATTCCTGGTTACTTGTCATCTTCTTTCATTGATTCCCAGAGAATCAGGGTCTTGACAAGAGAGTCCCTCCAAGTCTGCCTCGATTTGCTGCCCTTCCAACCAGAATTCTCCTTCCTCCTTTTATTCCTCCTCTCACCAGAGTAGGATTCCAACTACAATATCAACAGCCATCACATAGCTCTGTGCCAACCATAACTGTGCCAACCATGACGCACTGGCAATACGATGGCATGAATGGTGTAATGTTGTTAGTTGACCTCAATTTGAACAGTTTTCAGGCACGACTTTTAGTCTCCTCAAAATATGTCCTCAAACAAGTTGTAAAAGCAGCGTTAAGTAGGTGAAAGGAACTGACACTTGGTTTTTCGAGTACATTCAGGGTGGTGAGGAAACCAATATTCCAGCCGTGCATTCTTTACATGTAATAACTAAACTGTACTTTCATAAGACAAAGTTCTGGCAACACTTCATTATAGATTGCACATAACAGACCATTTGAGAAAGCTTTCCCCAACTCTTGTGTGTAATTAATGGTTTATTAGCACATTAATATCATATAATAATGACTTGAATCCAGATGCTTTCCAGTACCAGTCTCCAGCAGGGGATTAGTGGATCAACATCACAAAGTGGTTTTGCACGGGCCAGGAAGATATCAACTATCACTTGGATCTGTGTTGCATTATCTCCTTTACTCTGGAATGTATTAGTATAGTACAAGGGGTTGATGAGTCTCATCTTGAACTTACAGTGCACAGTTTTGTTCCCCTTGGCTAAGAAAGAATACTGTAGCAGTGAAGCCAATCCAACAGACCAATCACCAAGCTAATTCCTGGGACGAGAGGGTTGCTCTGTCACAAGATGCTAAATAGGTTGGTCCTGTGTTCCTTGACATTTAGAAGAACAAGGAGTGATCTTAGGTTTAGGTTTATTAATGTCACATGTACTGAGGTACAGTGAAAAGCATTATTTTGCAAATTATGCAAACAGATCATATTTACCATACATAAATACAATCAACTCAAACTCAATTACAATAGATAGAGCAAAGGGAACATACAAAATCCAGAATATAGTGCATTGTAGCACATTGTAGCACATCAGTTCACAGTTCAGAAGTTTTATGAGTAGAATTAGGCCATTCGGCCCATGGAGTCTACTCCGCCATTCAATCATGACTGATCTGCCTCCTAATCCCATTTTCATGCCTTCTCCCCATAATCCATGACACCTCTTCTAATCAAGAATAAGTCTAACTGCCTTAAAAATATCCATGACTTGAAATCTACAGCCCTTTGTGGCAACGAGTTCCACAGGTTAACTACCCTCTGACTAAAGAAGTTCCTCCTCACCTCCTTTCTAAAAGTGTGCTTTTTAATTCTGAGGCTATGACGTCTGGTCCCAGACTCTTCCACCAGTGGAAACATTCTTTCCACATCCACTCTATCTATGCCTTTCATTATTCTGTAAGTTTCAATGAGGATCCCCCCTCAACCTGCTAAACTCCAGCGACGAGAGGCCCAGTACTGCCAAACGCTCATAGAGCCATAGACCCATAGAATTTCATGGAGCAAAGTTCATAAGATCGTAAAGGCATATGACAAGGTAGAAGTTCAGATATTTTCAACAAGGGAGGATCATGAATGAGGGGACAAAGTTTCAAGCGAAGGGGCCGAATTTAAAATCAAGGAGCGTAAAAATTATTTTTGGAAATGGAGTTATGCAGGTTAGAAGGTTTGAAGTATTTAAAGAGGAGGAAGATTTTTTTTTACATCAGGGAATTGGAGGCGATGGGGATCTGGCAGAAAGGAGTTGAGGCCTAAGGTAGATCAGCCATGAACAAACTGAATGGCAGGGCAAGCTTGGAGGACCAGATAGAACATAGAATATGGAATAGCACAGCACAGGGACAGGTCCTTCGGCCCACAATATTTGTGCCGAACACGATGCATTGTTAAATTAATCTCATCTGCCTGTACATGATTCATATCCCTCTAATCCTTGCACTTCCATGTGCCCACATAAAAGCCTCTTAAATGCCACTGTTGTATCTGCCACCACCATCAGCCCTAGTAGTGCATTCCAGATATCTACAGTACACAATCTCAGTGTCAAAACCACTTCTCCATTAAACGTTCCTCTTCTCACCTTGTGGCTACGCCCTCTGGGGTTGAACATTTCCACCCTGGGGAAAGGGTTTTGACTGCCTGTCCTATCTATGCCTCTCAGCATTTGATGTACTTTTATCAAATTTTATCAAGCCCCAGCACTGCAGCGAACTCAGCCATGAGTATTCAACGCTAAACGCCGGGAGCGGGCAGGCGGGCGGTGTGTCCGTGAGAGGTGGGGGGGGGGGGGGCGAGAAAGGGTCATATTTGTATGAAATTGGCGGCGTACCGGCCCGCTCTTCGTCGGGGGGGAGGGGGGGGATAGAGCTAAAAGACCTGAAGCAGAAACGAAAGACAACAGGCCGGATAAGTGCGAGAGGGAGACAATCTGTGGATAAACAGATCTGGGGGTTGTGTTAACTTGTTCCGTGCCGGTACAACAGCAGACCAGGATGGAGGTTTGAGTCTGTGTTAACATTGGTGTCGGGGTTAATGTCCAGGCCGGGGTACGGGCGGGATTTAACTCTGTCTGTCTGTCTGTCTGTCTGTCTGTCTGTCTGTCTGTCTGTCTGTCTGTCTGTCTGTCTGTCTGTGTGTGTCTGTCTGTGTGTGTGTCTGTCTGTATGTGTGTGTCTGTGTGTGACTGTGTCTGTGTATGTCTCTGCGTTTGTGTGTGTGTGTGTGTCTCTCTCTGTGGCTGTGTATGTCTGTGTTTCTGTGTCTCTGTGGATGTGTTTGTGTGTCCCTATCTGCGTGTGTGTGTGTGTGTGTTTTCAGTTAAGAGTTGGACCCGATTACCGTCAATACGAGCAGCTCAGAGTCAGAATGAGAAACACTGCTCGGCTCTCTCACACACACACTCGTGGAGTGAACTGTAGATATAAACGTGGCTGGGGTAGAGGAGTGGGGGGGGAGAGGGAGAGGGAGAGGGAGAGAGAGAGATAATTTGAGAGGGAAGAGAGAGGGAGAGAAAGGGTGAGAGAGCGAGGGGGAGAGAGAGAGGGGGGAATTGGAGAGGAGAGAGAGAGAGGAAGGGGGGGGAGGGAGAGAGGGGGTGAGAGAGAATTGGAGAAGGGGAGAGAGAGAGGGGGGGAGAGAGAGCGAGGGATGAGAGAGAGAGAGGGGGAGAGAAGGGGAGAGAGAGAGAGAGAAAGGGGGAGAGAAGGGGAGAGAGAGAGAGAGTTCTCCCTTCTGCCCCACCACTGTTGGCTGCCCTTTGTGAGGTGGTTGGAGACCAAAACCAGTTACCCTTTAGATCTCCCTCTCCTTACCTCTCACTACCTCTCTCCCACTCCCTCTCCCTCCTTCTTTAGAGAGGAGAGGATAATGAGGGAAGGAAGGGGGGAAAGGGCGGAGGAGAGAGAGGAGTGTACCTTGCTTGGTGGAGAAGAGGGATATGGGAACACTGTACGCAGGTGGTGACTCACTCTCACACAGGGATCCCCCCCCCCTGTCATTGTGCAGTCTATCTGACTCCCTGCACCCCCCCCCCACCCACCCTCTATGGAGCGAAGGAAATATGCAACATTTCGGGTCGAAACCCTTCTTCAAATCCGGCCTGAAACGTTGGCTATTTCCTTCGTTCCATAGATGCTGCCTCAAGGCCTGTCCTACTGTGCGAGTTCACCCAAGAGCTCTCCCGAGTTTTAAATCTCTGTGTACATAGAAAAATAGGTGCAGGAGTAGGCCATTCGGCCCTTCGAGCCTGCACCGCCATTCAATGTGATCATGGCTGATCATCTAACTCAGTATCCCGTACCTGCCTTCTCTCCATACCCCCTGATCCCTTTAGCCACAAGTGCCACATCTAACGCCCTCTTAAATATAGCCAATGAACTGGCCTCAACTACCTTCTGTGGCAGAGAATTCCAGAGACTCACCACTCTCTGTGTAAAGAATGTCCTCTGTCCCTATGCATCTCTGTCCCTATCTTCAAATTCACACTTTGAAATAAAATACAATTTTTGACTTAAATATTTCGCAGCGGGATCGCGATTAGTCGATTCCCACGCATTTTCAATCGTCGTTCGATTCAGTGTAATTTTCACACCTGGTTAATATAGGTTTTTTTTACATATACAGTACATTAAAATAAATAGTTTCAAGCATGCCCGGTACTAAACGCACGAACATTAAGGTGGCTACTGATGTTACAAACGGTTATAAATGAATATAATTTCAAAGTGAAATAGGAGATTTCCGTGGAAAGAATATTTAACCAGAATGTGGTGAGGTCGCTGCAAAATGCTCACTTAAAACAATACGCCGTCAACTCAGGATTGTTTCTTAGCCTCTGACAGGTGTTTCAATCTCACCTTGTAGCTCGCTGTTAATCGATTCATAGCTATTAATTTCCATTCCTGGTCCGTATCGAACTTCCCCAAATGCAAACGCTTCAAGTTACGCTTCTTGTGTGGTGGTAAGGGGGAGGGTGGGGGGGAGATGCTAGGATAAAATACCATATATTTGCATTTATATTGTAATCCTGCTGCGAAGATTTTAAGTCAAAAGTTGTATTTTATTGCAAAGTAGGAATTGGAAGATAGGGACAGAGATGTTACACATAGATTTTGATAGAAAGGAAACATTACAGCAGCTGAGTAAAAGATCGGTCAAATGGCAGGTTCAATGAAGATCAGGCGAGGGGGATTGGGGGTGGGGGGAACGTATCTATAGCTTGGGACTTGCCTAAATGAGTACTGAGATGGATTATCATTCCACACCAAATTTATTGTACAATAATACCTTTTATGCAATTATCACAATAGTTTGGATATGGATCAACGGACTCTGTATGGTACATGCTCATAAATTAGTAAAACAAATGATCTTCTTTAAGTACTGTTGTTTCTGGGATGGGGTGACTGATAACAAATAACCTACATTCTATATTTTGTCATAATGTGGCTGAAACAATGGCATATTTTGTGATATTTATTGAGATAGAAAGATACAACTGAGTTTGGGCAAGATATTGCCTTGCAACAATATGCATGTCTGATAGGTATTGTGAAATGGAACTCAGAAATTATGGGAGGATTACATAAAACTACAATTCAAAGGTAATGAATATACAGAGTATTCTTATTTCCATCATGAACATACAATAGTGATATAGGACACCAGGTCCTACTACGGTAAATTCACAAGCTACTACGGTATGACTACGTGTTAAAAAATATCAAATTTTTACATCCTGAGTATATTTTACTCGTGGACATTTTTCAACATGTTGAAAAATCTTCACGAATTACCACGTTTCCCAAGTACCTGCCGTTAGCGCTAAGAAATGGCATGCTGGCCTTTATAACAAGAGGAATCGAATATAGGAGCAGAGAGGTCCTTCTGCAGTTGTACAGAGTTCTAGTGAGACCGCACCTGGAGTATTGTGTGCAGTTTTGGTCCCATAATTTGAGGAAGGACATTCTTGCTATTGAGGGAGTACGGCGTAGGTTTACAAAGTTAATTCCCGGGATGGCGAGACTATCATATGCTGAGAGAATGGAGCAGCTGGGCTTGTACACTCTGGAGTTTAGAACGATGAGAGGGGATCTCATTGAAACATATAAGATTGTTAAGGGCTTGGACACACTACAGGCAGGAAACATATTCCCGATTTTGGGGGAGTCCAGAACCAGGGGCCACAGTTTAAGAATAAGGAGTAAGCCATTTAGAACGGGGACGAGGAAACACTTTTTCTCAGAGAGTGGTGAGTCTGTGGAATGCTCTGCCTCAGAGGGCGGTGGAGGCAGGTTCTCTGGAAACTTTCAAGAGCGAGCTAGATAGGGCGCTTAAAAAAGGGGGGAAGATTGCAACCTTCACGTGGTCCGCCCTGTTTCGACTAATGCAATCAACTCGATCTGTACAAACGGAAGATCAAATAGAACTAGTTGCCAACAACTTTAGGCTGTGCACGCCACACGAAAGAAGCAGAAGGCGCCTCTTAAAAATAGTGGAGTCAGGGGATATGGGGAGAAGGCAGGAACGGGGTACTGATTGGGGATGATCAGCCATAATCACATTGAATGTATGTGGTATGAAAGTGAACTAGGTGTCGAATTAAACTTCTCTTTATGCTTTATCTGATGGGATAAATTTAAAATCTCAAAATTTTGTAACATTGCTAGAAAATGTACCTGCATCTTGGAGGCCAAAGGTTAGGTTGTTAACCAAGAAAGATAGACTTTGTTATCCCTCAGTACAGCAACATCAAGAACGTTGTTGCTGTACTGAGATATAGCCAAGTCTATCCCTCATTGCTAGCACCTGATGGGAAGCGGCTGTAAAAGGACAGCGCTGCTGGGGGTGGGGGGGGGGGGGGGGGGGGAGTTCCTTTCAGAGCATGTAGATAGTCTGTCCAGGGGTACATTTGCGGGGAGGGCAGGAGAGTTGAGAAGGAGGGGGTCGGCTGGGGATCATCCAGCTCAAGAGCGGACCCACTCTGCTCTATGATCTTTGCTCTTGAGCTGGTCCCCTCACTGTTCAGACGGAGAGCACTGCCAGATGTGAGCGGGTCGGCAGAAGGAGCTGAGATGGCAGTCGGTTCCGCTGTCCAGTGATGGAGGCCGCTCGTAAGCGAGCTGCTTCCCTCCCCGGCCACAATGCGATGGCGCCCGGAACGCCAGGAGCGCCGCGGCAGCGGTGAGTGAGTGTTACTGGCATGAACCCCGACCCTCTCCTTCTCAATGCTCCCGCAACTTTATCCCTGGCTAGACTCCCCACACGCTGTGAAAGGAACTCTCCCCGAATTGTCATGTTACTCACCACACGTGACTCATTTATAATTATTTATTTATATTAATACGAACATTTGGGCCCCGCACCTCCTAAGGCCGGCCCTGCATACGCCATGCCAATTAACCTACATACCTGTACGTCTTTGGAGTGTGGGAGGAAACCGAAGATCTGAGAAAACCCATGCGGTCACGGGTAGACCGTACAAACTCTGTACAGACAGCACCCATATTTGGAATCGAACCCGGGTCTTCGGTGCTACAAGGCAGTAACTCTACCGCTGCGCCACCGTGGCCACCCATAGATAAGGAAAAGGTGGTCAATATCTAGCCCATCTGATTGCCTGCGGTGCGTGGTGGTAGTGTGTTTGCAGCAATAAAACTGAGGTCAAAGCAGGACTTGGACAGGTTGGCTTTTGCAGTCCAACTTCCAGCCAACTCTCAAGGCAGCATCTGGCCAGAGAATGTGTGGCAAGCTCGTGCCCAAAAAGCGTGAAGGAAAGGAGAACCGGGATAGCAATTGCTAAGAAAAATAATAAGATTATTGTAGATTGGTTATTGCATGTGAACCAATCAGAGTTGTGTAGTACCACTAACTCCTTAATATACACTTTATATTAATACCCATTTCCTACATTACGTAGTTATACTAGCGGTAGCAATGAGCTAATGACCTACTGTACCGCTCTACTATACCTTGTGATTAAAGATGATTTAAACTCCCGACCTGCGTCGGTCAAGTCATTTACATGGTGTCAGACAGCGTGAAGTGACCCACTGCGTCTGTATACCGGGTTTTATGTACGTTTTATTAGTTTGATCTTTACCACCTTGGCTCACTCGTGCCGCAAGTCAGCTCAGCTCATCTTCGATTCAGACATCGGTGAACGATGGAGGCTCTTCAAGATCGATTACGAACACTGCATCAACATCGTTCACCGGAATGATCCAGATGAAGTCAAGGCTTCGCTGTTGCTGAACCTGGCGGGACCCGAGGCTCTGATCCGAGCGCAAAGTTTCGACTTCGCGCATGCCGTACTTGACAGTAACGGCCAGGTAGTAGTACCAGCTGAGACTGTGCATAACCCCAATGTACTGCTCCGTAAATTCCGTGATCTGTGTGACCTGCTCTCTAACCGAATCCTGGAAAGAGCTAAATGCTTCACGAGACATCAGCTTCCTGATAAACCTGTTGAACGTTTTATTTGTGATTTTAAATACATGGCTCAGCAATGTCATTTCGGTGAAATGTCGAATGAGCTGATATGTGATAAATTTGTCAGCGGTATGTCGGATCTAAAACTGAAAACAGAGCTCCTCCGAAATGCTGACTTAACTCTAGAACAAACTGTGCATGCCTGCCGTACGTCTGAGATTGTGGCCCCACTGAGCGACCAGCTTGACACTCAGAAAAAGAGTATAAACCAGACGGGTTTCACTAAACGACCAACGCCGCTGACTAACGGAAGATTTGTGAACCGTCGCAAAAGTGTCCAAACTGTAACTATTTCCACAACAAAGGTCGGCTATTCTGTCCAGCGAATGGCAAGCTGTGCAACCACTGCAAGACAATTAACAATTTTGCCATTTGCTGCAGGTCCCGTGGGAACTGCAATTCCAGTTCAGCGTCTAATCTACACCTGCACAATACCAAACATTCTCCGACTCTCAAGAACAACTCGAAGCTGCCCACAAGGACGATCCAATTAGCTCATATGAGGAGTCTACTGTCAACACTCTCCTACACACAGCTGGTAAGCTTTTGGATCCCTCTGTAACTATGATACTTAATAACAAGCCTGTGAAGGCCAAATTGGATACCGGGGCACGCGTGAATGTAATGTCCATGAACGTCTACAACATGATAAGAAATAATGAGACCTTGGCTAAAGACAACTCTACCTTGCATGCCTACGGGGGGGAGATGCTGCACCCCCTTGGAAGAACCAGCTTCAAGTGTGTATTGGAAAATGCCACAAAGAATCTGACTTTTTATGTCCTAAAATCAAACTCGGTTACTTTGTTGGGAATCCATGCGTGCCAGGACCTGGGGTTAATCTCTTTCGATCGCTCTGTTCACAAGCTGCACATATCTGAAGACCGGATTCAAAACTACCCAGATCTGTTTGATGATAAACTTGGCAAACTGTGCGTGTCTAAATGTTCAACAACCTTTCTCTCTACGGGGAAGGATGTAGATTGGTTATTGCATGTGAACCAATCAGAGTAGTGTAGTACCACTAACTCCACCTTACTATACACTTTATATTAACACCCATTTCCTATGTTACGTTAGTTATACCAGCGGTAGCAATGAGCTAACAACCTGCTGTACCGCTCTACTATACCCTGTGATTAAAGATGATTTAAACTCCAGACCTGTGTCAGTAAAGTCATTTACATGGTGTCAGACAGCGTGAAGTGACCCGCTGCGTCCATATAGCGGGTTGCTGGCTTGCTGTACCGCTCTATTATACCTTGTGATTAAAGATGATTTAAACTCCAGACCTGTGCCTGTCAAATCATTTAAATTATTAATTGGTAGTTGCAATCTTAGTCACTAGTCCCAGATCAGAGACGTGGGTATAAAGGTCTAGGTGACCCCCACATTACACAGGAAAAGCATCCATATCATGATTCTCAGTAACATGAATCCCGTGTTATAAGTGGAGATGAGTTCTCTCAGCAGTAATGATAGTACTGAGAGTACTGCAGCTGGGATCGAGGAGGGGAAGGGGGATGGAGGGAGGGTGGGACACTTAAGAGTTTGCCCAGTAAGTTTCTGAAGTAAATCTCCTCTCAGGAGAGGCATGCAGTTGCATCTGGAGGCACAAGCGACTGCAGATGCAGTCATCAGGTGCAACAATGGACAATGGGGGACCCAGCTTGGGGGGACCCAGCGTCATGAGGAGGGGGAGGGGGGGAGAACAAAGGGGGACCTGGCGTGGGGGCACTTTGAAACGTTGTAAGCTCCCTTTATGTGGCAACTATTTGCATACCTTGGATCTGCATGCAAAGAATTTCACTGTGAGTTGTCACATGTGACAATAAAATATTCAATTCAATTCAAAACAAACTGAAAGGAAGGTGTTAGGTAATGACATATAATGAAAGAGGAATAAAAAGGCAGATGGAGTCAAGTGGGGGCAGGAGAAGGGGGAAATGGATGGCAACCACTTATGTGTCCACTTGGTACTTTTCAGCCTTGAGTTTGAATGGAGACATGCACTTTCAAATGCCTACCAAATACAGGTACAATTAGTTGATGATAAAAATCACAAAAAATAACAGTGGTTGTCAGGTTTACAACTTGCAATTGAACTTGCTAGCCCTGCTACAGGCACCTCGCTGGTAAACAATGTGACAATTTTACATTTAGACCACAATATACGCGCAAAAAAAACAGCCATATTTCCGTACATACGCCAAGAAATGCAAGTTGAAACAATAAATAAATGGTAAGGGCCATGCAAGATGTGTGGGTGCTGTGGTTATTGTGATAAACTAGTCTTCAGTATATGCAGTCCTTTCAGTGTGTGAGGAAAGAGCACAGGAATGAAGGCTATGCATCCACACTGATTATCTCAAAGGAAGTTAATACAGATGCTGGAAATCTGAAATAAAGACAAAGAAATAAAGACAAAGAATAAGCTCTGAACTACAACCGACTATTATTATTATTGCACTATATTTGTTTATTGAGTATGCGTGCATGTGTATATATACACACTGAACATTTTTTCTCCCGTTATGTACTATGCTTACATATTCTGTTGTGCTGCAGCAAGCAAGAATGTCATTGTCCTATCTGGGACATATGGCAATAAAACACCCTTGACTCATGAATGCTACAAATATTTAGCAGGTCAGGTAGCAATTATGGGGAGGGAAGTACGGATTCATTGTTTCACCAAAATTGAAAAAAGGTAATTGTAAACAGACTCCAGACTCAGTACGTGATTCAAATACATCTTTAATCAGCACTGAAACTTAACAGCATAGAGGGTGATTAGTTGTCAGTACATCCTGGCTGCTCCAACTGCTCGTGCTGGAAACAAGTGTTAGTATAAGTATTACAGTGGGGTGGAGTTAGAGATGCTAGCTTGTGTGTGATTGGTTAAGATGCAACATCAATCTACAGTCATTAACTCGAAGCTTTAACTCTGGCTGTCCCTCTCCACATGTGCTGCCTGGTTGGCTGGCTTTATTCCAGATTGATTATGATTGTGGTCAAGTTAGAGATGGGAACACTGTGCTTGAAGCAGCCTCTGAGACTTGGTCCTCCACTCAGGCTTCCAGCACAGCATGTTGAAACCAGTCAATGGAGAGGAGGAGGAAGCAGGGAATGGGTACTGAACTTGGATTATCTTATTGATTAGGGCAGCAAGTTTGAGAGAATGAATGGCCTTCTTAGTTTAGGTTAGAAATACAGCACAGAAACATGCCCTTTGGCCCACCGAGTCTGCACCGACCAGCGATCCCCGCACACTAACTATCCTACACACACTGGGGACAATTTACATTTATACCAAGCCAATTAACCTACAAACCCGTATGTCTTTGGAGTGTGGGAGGAAACCGAAGTTCTCGGAGAAAGCCCATGCAGGTCACAGGGAGAACTTACAAACTCCGTACAGACAGGGGTGGTGGAGGCAAATACAATAGTTGCAACAAGGGCTTTTAGATAGGCACATGTATATGCAGGGAAAGGAGGGGGTATGGATCAAATGCAGGCAGCTGAATTTAGTTTATTGTAGCATTATGTTCAGCACACACATTGTGGGCTGAAGGGCCTGTTCCTGTGCTGCACTTTTCTACGGTCTACGATGATGGCTCAGCTACATGTTCCACTCACCAACAAATATTTTAATGTTAACATGAATATTCCACTCCTACACCTCTTGAATATTCATCTTCATCACTGGAATCAAAAAATAATTTAATCTGCCTTGCATGCCTTAGAAAATGTGTCAGTCTGACCAAGATCAGCATGTTCTTTCTATTCCAATATGTGTCATATACATTATAATATCAGTAGCATCCATTTCGAAAAATCTGAAACCTATCAGAACCACAAACATACCTGTTAGAAATTGTTTGTGGTTGTTGTTGTTTCTTTCGAACATAGCAGTCGATTATCTTGAAAATCAAAAGGAAAATACAGCTGCTGGAAATCTGAAACAGAAAAAAAAAGTGCTGGTGTAGCGACACCTAGTGGTGGCCCTGGTAATGTCAAACCCTCGCTATTGTACTAGCGTGGTCACGTGAGCGGGGAGCTTTTTCTCGGGTTTTCTGTAAAGTGAGCATCGTTTATTTTGGCTGTCTATATTAACTCGGGAATCGCTTTATTTTCGTTTAAAAATAAAGAACTTTGTTATACCCGACTGTCTCGACTCGCCAAATTGGAAGCGCTGAAATATTTACTCACTTTCGCTCTGCATAGATGCTTCCTGACTTGCTGAATGCTTCAAGCATTTTCTATTTTGGTGTTTATTATCTTAACTAATTGAAATTCTGTAAAATGTCACTTTATGTTACATCACCTACCTTTAAAGCCCAAAAGTGTGTTGAGCTGTTGATGCGAAAGTTCCAATATTTTGTCATTATCTTGTTAAATGACCGTGCAGCCAGACACAGTTCCAATGCCGTCTTTAAATTCGTAGAAAGGATCTGGAGATGCTGGTTTACACTGAAGATAGACACAAACTCCTGGAGTAACTCAGCGAGTCAGACAGCAATGCTACCTGTCCTGCTGAGTTAAGCCCCTCACGAGTTTCACGACCTAATAGGCAACCTCTGCTGAGTTTGCCCTTGACTCATACTCGCAGCATGGTCGCCACGAGGTCGTAGGAGGTCATAGGAGGTCTTCGTAACTCTTCCTCATGCTCGTGAGTGGTCTCCGCGTATTGGTGGCCTCAAGTAGGTCGCAGCGTTTTTTCCAGCCTGATAAAAAAGGCCCTCGAGTAAAAAAAAGGTCAGCATGGAAAAAATTGATACTTTTTGCTCATAGGTAGGTCGTAGGTAGGTCGTAGGAGGTTGTGATGGTACTCGTAGGTAGTCGTGGGTCAGTAACTGGCCCGAGAAGAAAAATGCAAACATGACATCATTTTATCATGTGATCATTTCCACTTGTAGCTAGTCGTAGTTGGTCTTAGGTGTGGAAGACTGAGGTCGAGGGGGCGTCGTAGAAGGTTGTAGACATCGTCGTAGGAGGTCGTATGAGGTCGTAGAAGGTATTTTACTTCGGCGAGTCAACACGACCGTAACATTTTTTTCAACTCATCTGGGGTCTTCTAAACTTGTGGATTAGGTCGTCCAAGTGGGACAGGCCCTTAACTCCAGCACTCCACGATACAATATGATAGAACTTTTTCCAAGAAGGGAAATTGCTCTGCCAATAGACATAAAACACAAAATACGAAATCATGAAATCAAAGTTACGAGTGAAAGGATTGGGAATGTACAAAGATTAGGGAGAGGGGCCCAGGGGAGTCAGTCTCAGTCTACCCGACGACAGAAGGGGAAGTAGTTGTGTAGTTTGATAGCCACAGAGAGGAAGGATCTCCTGTGGTGTTCTGTCCTGCACCTTGGTGGAACCAGTCTGTTCCTGAAGGTGCTCCTCAGGTTGACCAGTGTTTAATGGAGGGGGTGAGCTATATTGTCCAGGATGCTCCTCAGTTTGAAGAGCACACTAGACAATCAGTTTGAGGAGCATCCTCCCCTCCTCCCTTCTCTCATGAATCCAACTCTGTCCCCAGGACTGAGCCAGCCTTCCTGACGAGTTTGTTAAACCTATTGCCGTCCGCGGCCTTCCCCCTGCAGCCCCAGCACACGGCAGCGAAGAAGATGGCACCGGTTACCACCGATTGGCGGAGCATCTGCAGCATTTTACTGCAGACGTTGAAGGAGCGGAGTCTCCTCAGAAAGTACAGCCGATTTGTGTCCATATTTAAATTCACTGACAATACCACCATTATTGGACAAATAACGGGCAAACAAGTTAGAGAACAAATGGGAAATCGATAACAGTGATTGGGTGCTGCAAGAAAAACAAATTTGTTCTTGATATTGGCAAAACTGAGAGTTGATTGTTGACTTCAGGAACAGAAAGCAAAAGGACCATGCTCTTCTCTTTATCAACAGGATTTTTTGGAGAGAGTCAACAGCTTCAAGTTCCTGAGTATAAAGATCTCTGATCATCTGTCATGGACCCGGTACATTGACAGACGAGCTCAACATGTCCCTATTCCTCAGATGTTTGAAGAGATTCAGCATGTCACCAAATCTCACTCAACTTTCTACAAATATACGGTGGAAAGCATACTGATTCGATGCATCAAGGCCATGTTCAGTAATTCAAACACTCAGAAATGAAGGAAGCTGCGGAAAGTGCCTGCAAAGCTGAAACAATAAAATGGGAAAAGAAAAAAAATCTTTGGGGTGCACTACCAAACACAGAATAAGAGCAGATTGAATGTGCAAGTAATTCTTTGAATAAATAAAACAAGGAAAAAAGAATGCGCTGTTGTTTAGCTAAACAATGGGGAAATATATTAGAGAAGTATGAGCAGACAGTATCAAATGATGGGCAGAAGTATTTAATTTTAGTCTTAAGAAGGGTTCTGGCTCAAAACTCCACCTGTCCATTCCCTCCCCAGATGTTGCCTGACCCATTGCATTCCTCCAGCACTTTGTGTTTTGCTCAAGATTTCATCTGCAGTCCCTTGTGTCTCTCTGACCCTCATCTGCGTAATGATGGATGTAATTTGTGACAATGACATTATATAGGGGGATTTCACGTAAGGTCACTGGGCCATAGGGCTTGATGCACGGAGCCGCTCAATCCATCTGGAGGACATCCGTAACTTCCAGTATATGTTATTAATGCAAGAAACACGTACTTTCCTACCTGTTAAAAAACGCCAAAATGTTGAATTTTTGCGCTGTAAAAAATTGTGGAAGTCGGGGTAAGCGTGAGAGACATGTACCCAACTTCAGAATTTCAAAAGTGAAGCGAAATGAAGGTAAAGAGAAGCGAGAGCTGAAGGGACAACAACAGCTAAAGTGCTTGGCGAACATTGGCCGTGCAGATGTTGAAATTGAAAATATTGGGAACTACCGCGTTTGCTCACTGCATTTCATCAACAGTAAGGCATTATTTGTGTTTTTTCTTGATTACTTTGGTATCTACAAAGTATCCGAAGTAATAAATCTGGCTGTAAATTTTGCTTCAGTGGCGTTTTCTTTTTGTATGTAAAAACCCACTTGAGAACCATGGGCGATTTAAAAATTTTACAGCCAGATTTATCACTTCTGAAAGTTTTTAGATGCCAAAGGAATCAAGAAAAAACACAAATAATGTCTTACTGTTGATGAAATGCAGTGAGCAAACGGCCAATGTTCGCCAAGCACCTTGGCTGTTGTTGTCCTTTCAGCTCTCACTTCTATCTACCGTCATTTCTCCTCACTTTTGGAATTCTGAAGAAGGCTAAATGTCTCTCACACTTATCCCGATTTCCATCATTATTCACAGTGCAAAAATTGACCATTTCGGTGGGTTTTAATGGGCCCGCTAGGCTGGAAACCATGGTAAGTGCTTACCTGCAGTTCATCGCGTGCACTCCACTTGGCGTAGCGTAGCAACAGTACGAGTCATGGGTCATGACCGGACTGCCGTGAAACCTCCCTATACTATGCTGGGCCGTCGTTCTTGGTGACGGCCAGGTCCGTCCTTGTTCTCAGTGGCTACTGGTTGGTCTCGTCAGCCACTGGGTCCCTCCTCGCTCCCGGCGAATGGCAGTTGTTCTCATCGGCAACTGGGTGCGTCCTTGCTTACGGCCGGTGGCCGTGTCTACTCTTGCACAGCTCTGCACCAGCCACTGGGAGCTTCCCTTCCACGCCACCCTGCCGACCTGTGAAGCCACTTTCAGTGTTGTAAATTTGATTTACAAGATCTTAAATCTGTTAACATGCTTACTTGTAAAGGTAATTTAAAAAAAATTCAATGATTGTTTTCAAACCTCCCCATCACTTCATCCTTCCCCATCTCTATTATCTCCACAAGACACAAAATGCCGGAGTAACTCAGCGGGTCAGGCAGCATCTCTGGAGAGAAGGAATGGGTGATGTTTCGGGTCGAGACCCTTATTCAGACTGAGTTACATCTATCATCTCCACCAACCCCATAACCCTACATTCCTCATATTCTAGTCTTCATCATCCCAAGACTAATTGCTCCATTGGTGGACATTCATTCAGTTGCCATGACCATAAACTCTCAGATTCTGACACTAAATTGCATTAGAGACGCAAGAGAGAAAAGATGCTGTGATCTAGAGTAAAAAAGCAAAAGTGTAAACCAGTGTAAACCAGCATCTGCAGTTCCTTCCTACTGATCACCCCTAAATGTTGTGTGTTCTTTTTTTCCTCCACAGATGCAACCTAATCCTGCTAAGCTCATTTAGCGCTTTGCTTTTTATTCGGTTGTTCACATACTTTTTCGCCATTGCCTATCCAAGTCCGCCAGAGATGCTGCCTGACACACTGCTTCTTCAGCAGTTGGTGATCTACACTTCAGTTCCTTGTGCCTGCTCTGATTCTTTCCTTCTTTAATATATTCCTGCCAAATGGCACATAAGTGGTTAAATTTCTATCGTACCAATAAAGAGACTTGGGTTTATATCCGTCTTCTGTAAGATATCCAGTTAATAATCTTGATCACAATCTAGCCCTTTACACATGAAATCCTTTCATCCCTATTGAATCCAGCATAAATGTGCCTCATGAAACAGTTAGGTATTTAACTCATAAATGCTCTCACGTCATTCAGACCCTTAGGTCAATTAAACCCAGCCAATAAATGCTAGCTGGACGTTGATGAAACTTGAACTCTGAGAAATATATATATATTAATAATGTGATTCAAAGCGACTTACTGATAGTCCTCTAAAACATTTTGGGATGTTTATGATGTTGAAAATTCTTAATATCACAGAAATTGTTATCATAAACAGCAAAACGGTAGTTTTGGGTTCCCCCTTCACATTGTGTTTGCTTCATCCGAATCAAAATTGTCTTTCAAACTGACCATGTGAGCTCCACTTACAACTAAAACAGGGTTGAGATTTGTAACCTTGAAAAATACACTCGCAAAACACACAGGAAATGATCAATGGTTTGGAATCTTCACAGCCTTCCGCCTCTTTTCCAGATGCTCAGACCCCCTGTATTTCTCTTTCTTTATTCATGGACCCACCTCTATTAAATTGTCTTCTTTCTCCCATTGAACACCAAAATAATGAAGATGGGGCAATGGAGGTCCACAGTAGACCACTGTACACCAATATTTGAAATAAATGTATTTAACTGGGTTTATGTCTGTCGGGTAAAAAAAGGGAAGAAAGATGCTGTAAATGACCTCCCACTTAAGAATCACAATCTTCTCAGGATATTGCAAGCCGCCAATGGAAAAGAGATTAACCGGAATCCTTGAGAAGCATTTGCAAATATGGAAAGCTCATTGATTTATCATATTTTGCAAATCCAACAAATCTGCTGTACATTTCCACCATTTATTTTTGTTTTAAATTCTTTACGTCAGATACTTGCATTCTCAAATGTCTAAAGGATGTATATGAGCGATTCTGTAATTATCTTTCCATTGAAATTTCAATAGTTTGATTTAATTTCCCACAGAATTTAAGTGTATAATCATTTCACCTAAGAAATATAACAAGCATGCTTACAGCAATAAGAAATCACCATAATTAGTAAAACAGCACATATTGGCCCTCCAGATCAAATGTGAATTTGGTAAGAAATGTGAATTATTTATTCAAAATTAAATCAGTACTTAACATTGTTAAAATAATGATCCATTAATTCTGAATCATCAAGGATATGAATAGAAAAGTGCTTGTCCAGAATTCTTGGACATATGAATCATGTGAACACATGCTCCCAAATCAAGCCACCTTGTGAGAATAACATAAATATTTAAGCATGTTTAGTTTAATATAGAAACCGAGTGGAAACAGGCCATTCAGCCCACCGAGTCAGCGCCAACCGGCATTCCCTGTACACTAACACTACCCTACACACTAGGGACAATTTACAATAGTTACTGAAGCCAATTAACCCACAAACCAATGTGTAGGAGTGTGGGAGGAAACCGGACCACCCTAGGAAAACCCACGTGGTCACAGGGAGAATGTTCAGACATTGCCTAGTCAGGATCGAACCCGGGTCTCTGACGCTGTATAGCAGCAACTCTACCACTGCTCCACCGGGCTGCCATGGTTCTGACTGTTTTTGTTCTTGCTTTTCTTTTCATTTAGTTGGTAAAGGCAATGTACATCTAAGCTGAGCATAGATCTTTTCCCAGATTGGTTCATCTCAGCTGGATTGATACCAGGCATTTGACATTTAGCTCTATCATTCACACATCCTTTTACAGAAATACCAGGCACAGAGCTCCCATGCCTGTTCCCAATCAAGTTTCACTTCCTAGAAAGACAATACCTGCTGCCAATAACTTATTAGCTTTAGGTTTAATCTCCTGCCAAACTTGCCAAACTTCTGCTGAGGCTCATTCATGAAGAGTAACGATTAGGTCAAGACAGCAATTGACATTCATGGAGCTCGAGCTCTGGAAAGAAGCAAATAACCTCACCAATAAAGGTATGGACAAAATTTGAAATGTGCAAAACATTTATGTACAGGACAAATCACAAAATTGTAATATTAACCTGCCATAGGATGCCCTACCATTTGTGACTAAATCAGGAATGGAGGTTCAAGTTCAAGTGAGTTTATTGTCATGTGTCCCCGATAGGACAATGAAATTCTTGCTTTGCTTCAGCACAACAGAACATAATAGGCATTGACTACAAAACCGATCAGTGTGTCCATATATCATTATATAAATATATACACACATGAATAAATAAACTGATAAAGTGCAAATAACAGATAATGGGTTATTAATGTTCAGAGTTTTGTCCGAGCATTTTGTCTGATGGCTGTGGGGAAGTAGCTATTCCTGAACCTGGCCGTTGCAGTCTTCAGGCTCCTGTACCTTCTACCTGAAGGTAGCAGGGAGATGAGTGTGTGGCCAGGATGGTGTGGGTCTTTGATGATACTGCCAGCCTTTTTGAGGCAGCGACTATGATAAATCCCCTCGATGGAAGGAAGGTCAGAGACCATGATGGACTGGGCAGTGCTTACTACTTTTTGAAGTCTTTTCCTCTCCAGGGCGCTCAAGTTGCCAAACCAAGCCATGATGCAACCGGTCAGCAAGCTGTCTACTGTGCACCTGTAGAAGAATGGAGGTTAGCTTGCTATCTAATATTCTTGATCATGAGACAATTCTGACTTTTGAACTTAATGGTAAAAAAAATCAAGGATCACAATGAACAAGATGCAATTATCTCAGCAGGATTCTCAAATTATTCTGTCAAACTAATTAACATTTTCAATGTTCACTAGTTTGACAGAATGATTTGAGAATCCAGCTCTGAGGAGATCACTGCATCTTGTTCATTGTGGTCCTTGTTTTTTTTACCATTAAGTTGTAGTGAACATTTAATTAAACCGCAAATATTTTCACAGCTATTCTTTAAGTTAGATATTGCATAGGATTAAACACTCCTTCGGCCATCCAAGTGACCCACTAGATAAAGAGGACATGTGCGCAGATCTTCTCAATACTACCTACCCTAACCTTCAGAGAGGTCCAGACTTTTCCTAATAGGCATTTTAGAAAGATGGTCTGATACTTGACAAATAGGATACCACTCCCATGATTAATGCCTTGCCATCATTCTGATTGAGAACAAACATTCTCCATTCATCAAACTAGAAAGCTGCCACATCTCATGACAATTCACCTCTAAAATGTTAAGCCAATTTTGAAAACTAGAAAGTAATTCTCATTTTTTAAATGATCCCGTAATAGTGTTACCATTTCATCTGTCAACCAATTTCTATGAACATAATTTTCCTTCAGCACGGTGCTCAAACAGGAATCATTTCTGAGCATCTCATTTCTTTAAATGAGCTCTGGTACTGGGTGTGCTTGGAAATCTATCACATTTATTCCCCATCACATTGAACTTGAGAAGGAGGTGGTGAGCTGCTTCTTTGAACCACGGCAGTCGTTCGGGTGAAAGTGCTGCCACACTTAGTAGAGAGTTCCAGGATCTAGAGCCGGTGATGATCAAGGAATAATTATACTTTTCCAAGTGTGGATGATGTCCAGCTAGATGTGGAACTGGCATGTCGTGCTGCTCCCATACACCTGCTGCCCTTGCCCATCTTGGAGGTTGAGATCACAAGTTTAGGAGATAGAGTTTGGGGAATACCTACTCGATGCCTACTGTGACATCCTGGGGCCGGAGTTTCTAATCTCCAAAAACCACACCTATCGTTCATTGTATGAGTTATGACCACAGCCATTGGAATGTTTCCTACAGTCTGGGTTTCCAAATTCTTTGATGCCACATCTGGACAAATGCTGCCTTGATGTCAAGGACAGATACTCTAGCTCACTTTTGTATCTCATCGCTCTGGTCCATCTTTAGGCAAAAACTGTGATGAGGTCTGGAGCTCCATAGGTTCAGCTAAGCCCGTCTGCCCCCTGGTAAGTAGATTATGTGAGTAGATGCCAATTGAAAGTGTAGGAAGGAACTGCAGATGCAGCTTTACACTGAAGATAAACACAACATTCTGGAGTAACTCAACGGGACAGGCAGCATTTCTGGATAGAAGGATTGGGTGATTTCTCAGGTCGAGACTTCTTCAAACTGAGGTTTTCTTCAACCTCAGACTGGTCTTGACCCGAGACGTCACCCATTCATTCTATGTTGCCTGTCCTGCTGAGTTACTCCAGAATTTTGTGCCACTTGAAAGTACATACCATCGCATTGCTGATGATCGAAAGCAGACTGATAGGGTAGTCATTTGAATAGGACATAACTGGACAAAATTCCCAATATCAGATAAAATGCTAGTGTAGTAACTATACTGGAACAGTTGGTTATAACTACAGCTAGTTCTGAAACACAGTTCTTCAGTGTCACAAATGGGATATTGCCTGCAATGATAGCCTGTTCTGTGGTTATGGAGATCTCAGCAGAAACTGATGAAAAGGAATTGTAGATGCTGGTCTATCCCAGATAGATACTGTACTAAATGCTGGAGTAACTCAATGGATCAGGCAGTATTTCTGGACAAAATGGATAGGTGACATTTTGGGTTGGGATGAGGGAGAGAGGAAGAGAAGGAGAGAGGTCAAGAGGAAGAGAGGGAGAGAGGGAGAGTGGGAGAGATGGGGAGAGAGGGGAGAATAAGGGCCTATTTAATCATTGGTGTGCTGCAACTTCGAAAAGATTGGTGTCTGGAAAAGGAGTTTGTCATTCACACCAGTTCATGGAGAATTGCTACAAACATTTCTGTGAACCCCTATTTTTTGCGCAAATCGTCAGTAATTTCAACTTTTAAAACAGCTGGAGAGTAAACATTCTCACTAACTGCAGAAAACAATTAAATGCAATAACTTGCATCATAATTTGATGGGAGTGCATGACAGTAATGGTTTGGTGAGGTCAAAGGGACATCCAGGATGTCAATGGGGCGTATTAACAATGGAGTTGCACTTTAATTATTGAGATTTAAAGGTGAGAAAGAAATACAGTGGAGAGATGGGCGATATTTAATTAAATTGGATATAGAGAGAAAAAGTAAGAATATAAGATTGGAGGAAGGGATAAAATGTGACAGCAATCAGTACGAACAACATGAGTTTTTGTTGTTCAGTCCCTTTGGCCTTCCACCCCTCACAGACTGTTCTTTCTTCCCTTCTTCCTTTTCTTAAATGTCCTCTTCCACCTTTTCTTAAATGTTCTCTTACACTTCTAATGAAAGGTCATCAAACTAAAAACTGATTCTCTCTCCATAAACATTGTTTGATCAACCCAACATTTCCGACATCCTCTGCATTTATTCAGACTTGAATTTTCAATAGTTTTATTTTCACTCTTGGAACTTGTAGTACCGGCTGTGTTATGAAAAGTGTGAACATCAGTGAATGAGAATCAGAAAATACTGCAAATGCTGGACCCGAAAGAGAAGTGCCAGTGAATTCAACAGTGCGTAAATGAAAATTACATTTTGTCTGATTTTTTTAGTTGTGCAGGAGAGTCGAAGTCCTGAAATGTTAACTATTTTTCTTTCCAATTCAAGATGTGACTTGACTTGCTGAGTATTTGCAGCATTTTCTGTTTATGAGGCAAATATCAGTTGCTTGTTCAACATACACCTGCAAGGCAAGGCAAGGCAAGGCAAATTTATTTATATAGCACCATTCGTATAAGCTGCAATTCATAGTGCTTTACAAAAGAAACAAAAGAATAACATAGTTTAAAAACATTGCAGAACCACAATACAACACGGGACAACAAAATAGCCAATAATCACAAATTACATAACAAGCAATAAGACAATTGCATGAATAGTAAAACAAAATCACTAAAATATTAAAACGATTTTAAAAGCACATAAAAGGGTTAAGATTAGAAGGTTAAGATTACCTGCATGTTGGGTTATGGAAAAGCTACAGTAATCAACAGTGTTTTTAGGCCTGATTTAAATGAGGTTACAGTCTGTGCACACCTCAGGTGTTCAAGGAGCTTGTTCCACAGGTGAGGAGCATAAAAACTGAATGCTGCTTCAGCCTTTTTAGTTCTGACCCTGGGAACACAGAGTAAACATGTCCCTGAAGACCTGAGGAGTCTAGGTGCCTCATATACAACAAGAAGGTCAGAGATGTATTTTGGACCCAGACCATTCAGTGCCTTGTAGGCCAGTAACAGAATTTTAAAATATATCCTTTTATATACAGGGAGCCAGTGCAAAGATTTAAGGACAGGTGTAATGTGATCCATTTTCTTGGTGTTGGTCAAGACTCTGGCAGCGGCATTCTGGATAAGCTGCAGTTGTTTAATTGATTTTTTACTGAGATCTGTAAAAATGCCATTACAATAATCTAACCTACTGAAGATATATGCATGAACAAGTTTTTCAGTGTCTTCTTTGGACAGAAATCCCTTGAAGATTCTGTTTGTGGAGTCCTGCATTGTGTCCAATGACATCTGAGCTCAAACAATAGTCATCACGGTGTAATTTTTGATCTCTGAAGAGATTTGCTGTCATTGCATTAATAATTATCATTACCAGGATTTTCATGTTACCAAATATACACCCTAAAAGTCAATTTGTATGAAAATTATACATGCTCCTAAAATATTTCTCAGCAGATCAGCTACGTTGTTTTTTATATATGTTTATGAAAAATGTATTTATTATAGGAATGGTGAGAGTTGACATCCAGCAAGGGCTGTACCCTGTACATTTGCAGTGTAAAAAAAATTGAGAGAATAGTGATAGTTAAAAGGAAAGTTGGAAGCTTCTGTAAGACACAAGCAGTTCATTGAAAGTAATTATATTCAACCTTTAACATACTGAAACATCTCAAGGCACCTGTTTCCATGCTGTATCACTAAACTAAACTAAAGTAAACTAAAATAAACTAAACTTTGCTAAATTAAGCTAAGTTAAGATAAACAAAACAAGCTAAACTAAACCTCACTGTAATGTCATCAAACAAAACTTGGCATAGCGACATATAAAGGCATATTAGATAGGCGCCTTGAAACTGGGACACAGCCATATTTTAAGGAGGCTCTTAAAGATGGTGAGAGAGCCGGAAAAGACATGATTCAAAGAGGGAGGTTAAGAGACTGGAGCTGCAAAGCATAATGACTAATGGTGCTGATGACAATCGGAGATATGTAAAAGAATGGGAATAGTGCAGGGATTTCAGCAAGATGTGGTGTCAGTGGGAGTTGCAGAAATAGGAAGGTCTCAACTCATGGAGAAATTTGATAACAAGAATAAGAAATGTAAAATCAAGACCAACTTAGTGCAGATGTTACATAGGTCAGGAAACATGGGGTTAAGTGGTAAATAGGAGTGTGAAATACCACACGAAAACTTTGAAAATCCTTATCAGACTATTTGAAAAACCAAGAATTTGCCATCTGCCTCGCTGGGTGATGTCAGTCAGACTTGCTGGTTCCATCACTTCTTCTCACACACAGGAGCCCCAGTATCCCACCCCCCCCCCCCCCCTAATCTCACCAGGACCGTGATTCCTGCACATATCTCTCGTTTCCCTGATCCCTGACCAGTCTGAAGAAGGGTCTCGCCCTGAAACGTCGCCTATCTCCTTCGCTCCTTAGATGCTGCTGCACCCGCTGAGTTTCTCCAGCTTTTTGTGTAACCCTCGATTCTCCAGCATCTGCAGTTCCTTCTTTAACACTCTCTTTAAACTCACCGGACTGTTGGTTGTTGTCTGTTGAACCTTATTGGGTTTATTGGAAAAGTTGTTCTTCTACCGAGTAATATATAAATAAGATGTGAATTAGATATGTGATCCACCAGGGGCGTCGCACAATTGGCAGCCCCGCCAACAGTCTGTCTGTTTTTACGTCTTTTTTTTTACATTTTGTGTGCGTTTTAAAAGTCTGTGTAAATGTTCTCTGGTTTGTTTTATGTGGGGGGGGGGGGGGGGGGGGGGGAGGGGGTCAGGGAAAACCTTTTTTTCAGTTTCTTACCTTGCCGGAGATGCGATTGTTTTCCGGTTCGCATCTCCGGTCGCTGTGCGGCCCACAATCGATGGAGCTGGAGGCCTCCTCGGACTGACTTTGAGCCCCACCGTGGGGCGTGGACTTAACATCGGAGTCAATCCCTTGCCTGAGATTGGTCCAACCGCGACTGCGGACTTTACATCGAGAGCTCGCCGTCTCGGGAGAGGCTAGTCGGGAGCTCCAACGACACAGAGGCTCGACCAGCCCCGTCGCGGGGTTCGATCGCCCGACGCGGGGTGCGAAAACGCCACCGGCTACGGGAGTCAAGATCGTCCCGTCAACAGAGGGCTCGATACTAGAGCAAAGGGGCAAAGAATGGAAGAGATTTTTTTTCCATCACAGTGAGGAATGTGGAGGAGTCACTGTGGTGGATGTTTATGTTAAAATTTATTTTCTGTGTTCTGTTGCTTTTTATTTGAATGACTGACTCGGCAAATGAAATTCCTCGTATGTTGCAAAACATACTTGGCTAATAAAGTATTATTGTGATTGTGATTGTGATAGGAACATTAATAGAATGACAGTCATTAATTCAGAGGAGACACAAAATGCTGGAGTAACTCAGCGGGACAGGCGGCATTTCTGAATAGATGGAATGGATGACGTTTCAGGTTGAGACCCTTCTTCAGACTGAATCAGGGGAGAGGGGATAGAGATAAAGAAATATAAGGTGTGAAAACGAGACAAAGGGATGGAGATCAAGGAAAATGTAGACTAGATCATTGGCAGCTAGGAGTATGTAACAACAAAGCAAACAGATAAAATGTAAAGGAGGACAGACAGACCGGTCAGAGAACTGGGAAACCTCTGACTAGTCCGACCCCGACTGCCCTGACTGTCCGCATTTCCATTTTATCTCTTGTTGTTAACCTTCTCCTAGCCAACAATGAAATATTCTACATTTTCCTTGATCTCAATTCCCATTGTCTTGTTTTCACTTTACATTTCCTTATCTCTGTATCTCCCTCTCCCTTGATTCAGTCTGAAGGAGGGTCTCGATGAGAATATCTGGATGACCATCAAAGACTGTCTAGCTCAAATAAAAGCTTCCGGGCTAATGATCATGGAGAAAGTAAATTAATCTTAAACAGAGTACAGGTATATGCTGAATGATGCAAACATAGAAACATAGAACATAGAAACATAGAAAAATAGGTGCAGGAGTAGGCCATTCGGCCCTTCGAGCCTGCACCGCCATTCAATGTGATCATGGCTGATCATCCAAACACTGTCCAAGTGGCTCAATGGAAAATTTAGTACTGTCTCTGTTAATGTAACTAATTTTATCTGATATACTGGATCTTTATTAAAAATTCTTCATGCCCCTGTTCGTGGTTCTGAAATGTTAAATTCACTGCCCTTTCCTTTTTTTGCCCATCTTGCCAGGCTGTAATTGGTGCAACTTCAGTGTTTAACCTTGCCCGAGGACACCGTGCAGTCTATCCAGTGAAGGAAGAAGCCCTCGGAATGGATGGCAGTCCAGTATATCAGGGATGAGCCATGTCGCTGTGAAACAGAACATACAACAGTTCTGTAAGGAAGGTTACACAAAAAGCTGGAGAAACTCAGCGGGTGCAGCATCATCTAAGGAGCGAAGGAGATAGGCGACGTTTCGGGTCGAGACCCTTCTTCTCCTTCGCTCCTTCGATGCTGCTGCACCCGCTGAGTTTCTCCAGCTTTTTGTGTAACCCTCGATTCTCCAGCATCTGCAGTTCCTTCTTTAACAGTTCTGTAAGGAAGATCAGTCTGGCTTTAAGTTCATCTTGGGTACGCAAAAAGCTGGAGAAACTCAGCGGGTGCAGCAGCATCTAAGGAGCAAAGGAGATAGGCAACGTTTCGGGCTGAAACCCTTCTTCAGACCCTTCTTAAGTTCATCTTGCCTGTTCTCTACATTCTGCACATTAGCCAGCGGTATGCTGGGGACTTGCAGCCCTGCGCATTTCCCTTGTTTCTTCGCTAGGTGGCAGCACCATATAGGAAGGATGTCATTCAGTTGGAATGGGTGCAGGAGAGATTCACCATGGTGTATGTAATCTCGGCTTGTGGGTTTGAGTTGTATGAAGAGGTTGGATCGGCTGAGGGGTGATTTTATTGAAGTGTACAAGATCATAAAGGGCACGGATAAAGTGAACGATCCCAGTTTTTCCCCACAGTAGAGAAGTCTAAAATTAGAAGGTGTAGCTTAATGTGAGAAGGTAGAGATTTAAGAGGAACCTCAGGCGCAATTCAGTGCGTTTCTGAAATGAGCTGACAGGGGAAGTTATAGAAGTGGATATAATAACGACTTTAAAAATACATTGGGTCAGATATACGTATTGGAAAGGTTTAGAGGGCTATGGGCCAAATGCAGACAAACGGGACTAAACCAAACTGTAGAAATGAGGAAATGCAGATGCTGGCTTACCAAAAAGACACAAATTGCTGGAGTACCTCAGCGGGTCAGACAGCATCCCTGGAGAACATGCATAGGTGACGTTTCGGGTCCGGACCCTTCATCAGACTGACTAGTATGCCAATTTGGTTAACATGGACAAGATGGGTCAAAGGGCCTGTTTCTGTACTGTGTTGTTCCAGGACTTCATGTGGTACCCAAGATGGATAACTATCCCGGAATTTCTGGATGACTACAAGTTTCATTCTATATTTACAATACAAGGCAGTTTACTCGGCCACAAGATCCAGCATCCAAATTAAGTTGCAATTGCAGCCTCTCTGTTCTAATTCCTTTCAGTGATAATTATTCGCTGAATATACTAACTACAATCAGTAATCTAAAAGGACGTTCTAACATAAGCTTAAGGTAGCACAAGAGACGGAGATTGGCACCAGAGCATGTGAAGATCCTTCAGTAGGAATGTTCTGTTCCAATCGTTGATTTAACAGCATGATTAATTAAAAAAAGAACAGTTTAATTTGCAAATGAAGTGTAGGAGCATACAGCAGGAAGCACGTGAGCAGTAGTTTATCCTTACAATGCATGACTCCACATTTTTAAATGAACCAAAACTCAGAGGTTAAGAGGAATGAACAGAATGTATTAGGATATGGGCCTTTTCTAGAGTGGCTGTCACTTGCCCACTCCTAACAAGGGTGGCAGAGTGGAGCAGCGGTAGAGTTGTTGCCTTACAGCGCTTGCAGCGCCAGAGACCCGGGTTTGAACCCAACTACGGGTGATGCCTGTACAGAGTTTGTACGTTCTCCCCGTGACCATGTAGAGTTTCTCCGAGATAGACAATAGACAATAGGTGCAGGAGTAGGCCATTCGACCCTTCGAGCCAGCACCGCCATTCAATGTGACCATGGCTGATCATCCCCAATCAGTACCCCATTCCTGCCTTCTTCCCATATCCCCTGACTCCGCTATCTTTAAGAGCCCTACCTCGCTCTCTCTTGAAAGTATCCAGAGAACCGGCCTCCACCGCCCTCTGAGGCAGAGAATTCCACAGACTCACAGCTGTGTGTGAAAAAGTGTTTCCTCGTCTCCGTTCTAAATTGCTTACCCCTTATTATTAAACTGTGGCCCTTGGTTCTGGACTCCCCCAACATTGGGAACTTGTTTCCTGCCTCTAGTGTGTCCAAACACTTAAGACCCTGTCCCACTTTCCCGAGTTACTCACAAATTTTCCCGAGTTTTCTCCTTGATTCAAACTTGGAGAATTATGGTAATAGCCAGCCGTAGGTACTCGGGGCTATTTTTTTCACTCGTGGACATTTTTCAACATGCTGAAAAAACTTCCCGACTTACCTGATGCCCTGAGTACCTACGGCTGGCATTACGAGCCGCTACGAAATATCTACGACGCCTACGGCCTCCTACGGACTCGCTACGGACTCCTAAGGACTCGCTACAGACATTCTCCGAGTTTGAAGCAAAGGAGAATTTGTGAGTAACTCGGGAAAGTGGGACAGGCCCTATAATAATCTTATATGTTTCAACAAGATTTCCTCTCATCCTTCTAAATTTCAGAATACACAAGCCCAGTCGCTCCATTCTCTCAGCATATGACAGTCCCGCCATCCTGGGAATTAACCTTGTAAACCAATGCTACACTCCTTCAATAGCAAGACTGTCCGTCCTCAAATTTGGGGACCAAAACTGCACACAATACTCCAGGTGTGGTCTCACCAGGGCCCTGTACAACTGCAGAAGGACATCTTTGCTCCGAATCTCAACTCCTCTTGTTATGAAGGCCAACATATCATTCGCTTTCTTCATTGCCTGTTGCACCTGCATGCTTACTTTCATTGACTGATGAACAAGGATCCACAGATCCCGTTGTACTTTCCCTTTTCCCAACTTGACACCACTGACTTAGAGTCGGTTAATATGTCAAAACAGTATTAATAGAAAGTTGTAATGTGCCATATATTAGTCAAATTACTTAATATTCAACTACTTAATTAGAGCATATTAAGATACTTTTTTTTGGGGAATGTTGATTCCCTAACGGATTTAAATACTGTTAAACTTTTTTGGGGTTTGTTCTGTTTAGTTTTTATTAACTCCTTAAGGTGCGGAGTTACTTAATATTATCTATCTTATGGAAGCTTTTACTAACCCAACCACTATTGGGTGGTTTTCACCAGCAGCATTTCTATATGCTGCAATTTCTGTTGTTTTTCTTTTTCACTTTCTATTTTCTATACTTATCTTATCTATTTTTATTATTGCACATTTTTCTTGGAGATATCTCTAGGGGGTAGGGGAAAAGGGGATAGGGCTCACCCACCCAGCAATTAAAGGAAATATTTCAAATAATGTGTTGGACCATTTGAATCAAAGGATACCATGTAAGCTTTAAAATGCAAGGTGATGTAGCTAGGAAAATAGGAGGAATTACATGTTGTAGTGGAATGTTAGGGGCGTTAATGAACCAATTAAAAGGGGCAAAGTACTAGCCCACTTAAAATCTATTGATATAATATTTCTACAGGAGACGCATCTCAAAAATGGAGCTCACAACAGGCTGAAGGGTAGCTGGATTGGTCAATTATATAATTCTACTTTTTCTTCCAAAGCAAGAGGAACAGCTGTTCTAATCTGTAAAGGTATACCATTCAAACACAAATTCACTATAGCTGATAAGGAAGGCAGTTACATTATAATTTCCAGGGAATTATATTCAACTCCACTGACTATGGTGAATATTTACACTCCTAATTTCGACAATTCTCAATTTTTTAATAAAATATTTAATGTAATCTCAGACTCTGGTCAGCAGAATCTGATAATTGGAGGAGATTTAAATTGTGTATTAGATCAATACTTGGATAAATCTTCATGTCAAAGGAAAAGTACTTCAAAATCAAAATTGAGTGAACTTTTAAACACGTATATAAATAATACAAACATAACTGACATATGGAGGATTGCCAATCCATCTGGAAGAGAATATTCTTTTTATTCAGGTGTTCATAAAATGTATGCACTAATTGATGCAAAACTTATCCCTTTTACCTATAACCCAAAATATCACAACATTATTATTTTGGACCATCGTCCTTTAACTTTTTTAGTAAATTTGGAATTAACGTATAATAAACAATCGTTTTGGAGATTCAACCCACAAATACTAACTGAGGCAAGTTGTTGTGACTATTTAAAGCTACAGATGAAAACATTTTTCGAGGTAAATGACACTCCCGGTATTTCTTCAGCATTGTTGGGGGAAACTTTTAAAGCCTATGTTAGAGGCTGTATTATCGCATACCAAGCTTTTCAAAACAAGGACTGTCCCAACCACTGCAAAACATAATAAGATAGCTGCATTAAAATGTAAATTAAACCAGATTCTTTCTGCAAATATTATTAGGGTATTTCATTATACTAAGCAAACAAATTGCAACTCCGCAAATTAGAGAATGATCATACTATACACAAAATTAGATCAGAAAAATGGAGATCTGCTTACATTGCCTAAAGATATTAATGATAGATTCTTACAATTCTACCAAACACTATACTCATCAAAAACAACAGCCGATCCCGCAAAGATGAAAAGTTTTCTTGAGAATTGCAATCTCCCATCCCTTAACGAGGAGGAACGGGATGAATTAGGAGCAGAGATAACAACACAATACATTGTAGAGACTATTAACTCATTGAAAAGTGGAAAAACTCCGGGTCCGGATGGGTTTCGTAACAAATTACAGAAAAAATTTAATGATTTAATTTCCCCACGTTTACAAGCCCTTTATATTCAAGCATTTAAAGAAACTCTTGCCAAATCAACTATTACATTGATTCCAAAAAAAGATAAAAATCTCGAGGAGCCTGGAACCTATAGGGCAATAGCCCTTTTAAATACGGATCAGAAGGACTAGCTAAGACTTTGGCTCGCAGATTAAGCTTGGTTATCAGTAAACTGATACATCCAGATCAAACTGGGTTTATACCTAAATGACATTCGTTTTATAATTTGAGACGTTTGTTTAACATAATATATTCGCAGAGAACGACAAACAAAGATCTAACAGTTACTTCTCTAGACAGCTAGAATACTGACAAATCAAATGCTTTCATCTAAATTGTATTTATTTAGGGGTAACAGACAAGGATGCGCCCTTTCACCAATGTTATTTGCTTTAGCCATAGAACCCCTTGCTGAGAGTATTAGGTCACATTCAGGCATTGATGGATATAATGCCAAATATACCACCAATAAGATTTAATTATATGCAGATGACGTACTTCTATACATTACTAATCCCCAAGTTAGTATTCCAAATGTGCTAAACATTATAGAACAATTTGGTTCTTTCTCAGGATATAGAATAAATTGGAATAAAAGTGAAATTATGCCAATAAAGGAACAAGACCTTTCTCAACTCCAAACATTTCCTTTTTTGAACTGTTACCGAAAAGTTCAGATATCTCGGAATTTACGTGACTAGAAAATATTCCTCTTTGTTTAAAATAAATTTTCCACCATTAATTACTAAACTATATGCCTATATTTAATTTTGGAAAACACTTCCTATCTCCCTTATAGGTAGATTGAACTCCATAAAGATGATCTTCCTTCCACAGCTCCTATATTTATTTCAATCAATACCAATATATCTCCCTAAAAGTTTTTTTTTCATTGATTCAATTGTCACTAAATTTATTTGGGACTACAAAACCCATAGAATACATAAAAGACATTTGTGCAAATCCAAAGAAAATGGAGGATTAGCTCTTCCTAATTTTCCTTTTTACTACTGGGCAACAAACATTAAAAATATAATCTTCTGGTTGGACGATACATGTCAACATGTAAATTGGTTAAAAATGGAGAGGGAGGATTGTTTGACTTTTAGTATAGGCTCGATCCTCCTATCTCCAATACATTTGAATAAGTCAACGTATGAGCAAAAGCCGATAATACATAGTACTATATGTATCTGGAAACAGTTGAAATTCAGTCTTAAATTGAGAAACGTCTCTCCTTCTTCCTATTGCAAACAATCCCTCGTTTAAACCGTCTACTTTAGATATGGTGTTTGTTCAATGGATAAACCTGGGATTAATACTGTTGGAGACCTCTATAAGAAGGGGACTCTCTTTTCTTTTCAAGAACTACAGGAGAAATATCACTTGAATGCAAACATTTTTTTTAGATACCTTCAAATCCGAGATTATGTGAAAACATATACACAAGATTGTCCTTTTATGGGTCCAGGTGTATTAGACGATTGTTTGAATAGACATGCCAATACAAGTAAGTTGATATCTTACATTTATAACACTCTCTTAAATATTGATACCCCACCTTCTGAGATTTATAGGCGAGCATTGGAGGACGAGTTTGGTTTCCCATTTCAAAAGATATATGGGAGGAAAGCCTACTATACATACATCACTGTTCTTTAAATGTCAGGCATGGCCTGATACAATTCAAAGTATTGCATAGGTAAGACAAAATTGAATAAGATTTCCCCAACTGTCTCCCCTCTCTGTGATAAATGTCACCTCCAAGAAGCTACCCTAACCCATTCTTTTGTATCCTGTATAAAAATACAAAATTTCTGGATGGGAATATTCAATACCATTTCTAAAACACTCAAAATTCAATTGGAGTCAGATTCAACAATTATAATATTAGGAATATCAGAGGGCTGCTCTAAGTTAACTATATTCTAAAGACATTTCCTTGAAAAAACTTCTGGAAAATTACTTAAATTCTGGAAAATTCTGGAAAAAGATAACAGCTCCCACAGTGAAGATGTGGATCACAGAAATGACCGAGACACTACATTTAGAAAAAATAAGGCTTGTTTTGGCTGATAAATCAGACCAATTTTCCAAAATATTGTCTCCTTTCATTGAATTTCTTCAACAACAGAATGGTTGAACACAAATTCAAGACCAAAGTAGGGTTGGGTTAGCAGGTGTAGGGAAGGATAGTGGGACATATCTCTGCTTTTTCTCTTTTTCTCTCTCACTTCTTTGTCAATTCAGGGTTTTTTTCTTCTCTCTTTTTTGTATCTTTCTTCTTTCTCTTCATTCTTTCCCTTTTATTTTTTTTCCGATTACTTTATCAGTTTATAAAATGTTAAAATTGAAGCTGTACGAAAATTGTATAATTGTTATGTCGATTGCTTTCTTCTTGTACAATTGCTTCTAATAAAATAAACATATAAAAAAAAACAATTTGCGGAAGGACCTATTTGCTCCTAGACTCAACTAATCTTGTTATGAAGGCCAACATGCCATTCGCTTTCTTCACTATCTGCTGTACCTGTATGCTTACTTTCATAGACTGATGAACAAGGATCCCCAGATCCCGTTGTACTTCCCCTTTTCCCAACTTGACACCATTTAGATAATAATCTGCCTTCCTGTTTTTGCTACCAAAGTGGATAACCTCACATTTATCCACATTAAACTGCATCTGTCATGCATCTGCCCACTCATCCAACCTGTCCAAGTTCCCCTGCATTCTCATAGCATTCTCTTCACATTTCACACTACCACCCAGCTTTGTGTCACTGCAAATTTGCTAATAGTACTTTGAATCCCTTCATCTAAATCAATGATGTATATTGTAAACTAGACTAAGTGGGACCCATTGGGTCCCATGTTCACACGGGAGGGCTGGTCCCCTAATGCAATATTCCACCTCTCCACCAATTCCAATATTGGTGGTCAGTGAGGGGGGGGGGGGCTTTCTGAGCGCTAGTATGGGTGTTGTGGGCTGAAGGGGCTGGTTTCCAGAGAGCTAGTATGGAAATTGTGGGCCAAATGGATTTTATTGGGGTGGCAGCTCAGGCACTCAAGCCTGATGTGCTGTCGGCTCACTCACGGCTGGTGGGCTGGCAGTTGACTCACGGCTATTCATTGAAATTCCATTTCAAGCAGGGTGCAAGGCCACCAAGTTCAAATGTAGTTTCCTACAATTTCAAGCAGGGTGCAAGGCCACCAAATTCAAGTGCAGTTTCATGCCATTTCAAGCAGGGTGCAAGGTTAGCAACACTAATAACACTTTTATTTTGATGGGAAGAATCCACTGCACCTGATAAGCGGAGGGGGGCTGAGTAAGTTGGCCAAAAGTCACAGCCGTAAGTGGTAGCTTTTTATCTAAAATCAATATACAGTGCAAACAGGAAGTTGTCAAGTTTAGACTTTTAATCATGTGCTTTATTTCAAACCAACCACAACCAACCACCACCAACCATTTGCTGTGCTTTATTTCAAACCACATTTTCATTTTAAACCCACATTAAGTGCACTCAATGTCAGTAAAACCACACTCACAGTTTAGTAGACATGTGTTCAGTGTTATTCACAACTCAGACTGAGAGACATGACCCTCTCACTCCCCCATCTTGCAGAGACTGACTGAGGCACTCAACACTTCCGGGTTTTATAGTCCCTCCGGAAGGGGCGTGGCCTTCAGGAGAGAGAATCTCGACATTTTTAAAAACATTAATAACTCTTTTATTTTTAATTGATGGGAAAAATCCTCTTGTCCTGCACAGCAGAGGGGGGGGGGGGGGGGCTCTGATTAATATGGTGAAAAATCCCAGCCATAAGTGGCAGCGTTTATTTTGTAAAATCAATACACAGAACAACAGGAAGTGGTCAAGATCAGACTTTTAGTAATATATAGATAGCTGCGGTCCCAGCACTGAGCCTTGTGGTACCCCACTAGTCATTGCCTGCCATTGTGAAATGGACCCGTTAATCCCTACTCTTTGTTTCCTATCTGCCAATCAACTTTCTATCCATGTCAGCACTCTACCCTGAATACCATTTGCTCTAATTTTGCCCACTAATCTCCTATGTGGGACCTTATCAAATGCTTTCTGAGAGTCCAGGTACACTACATCCACTGACTCTCCCATGTCCATTTTCCTCGTTACATCCTCAAAAAATGGCAGAAGATTAGTTAAGCATGATTTCCCCATCGCAAATCCATGCTGACTTGGACCGATCCTGTTACTGCTATCCAAATGTGCCATTATTTCATCTTCCCCACCATCGATGTCAGGCTAACTGGTCTATAATTCCCTGTTTTCTCTCTCCTGCCTTTCTTAAAAAGTGGGATAACATTAGCTACCCTCCAATCCACAGGAACTGATCCTGAATCTATAGAACATTGGAAAATGATCACCAATGCGTCCACGATTTCTAGAGCCACTTCCTTAAGTACCCTGGGATGCAGATCATCAGGCCTGGGAATTTATCAGCCATCAGTCTACCTAACACCATTTCCTGCCTAATGTGGATTTCCTTCAGTTCCCAAAAATGCAAACGTGACATCATTTTATCATGTGATCATTTTCCACTCATAGCTAATCGTAATTGGTCTTAGGTGTGGAAGACTGAGGTCGAGGGGGTTCGTAGGAGGTCGCAGACATAGTCGTAGGCGGTCGTAGACATAGTCGTTTGAGATCTTTTACTTTGGCGAGTCAACACGACCTTGACATTTTTTTCAAATCATCCAGGGTCTTCTAAACTCGTGGATTAGGTTGTCCAAGTGGGACAGGCCCTTAAAGAAGCTTTTACTATCCTCCTTTATATTCTTGGTTAGTTAACGTCGGTTAACTCCCACACTCCAAAGATGTACACGTTTGTAGGTTAATTGGCTTTGTATAAATGTAAATTGTCCTTAGTGTGTGTAAGATAGTGTTAATATGTGGGGATCTCTGGTCGACACGGACTCGGTGGGCCAAAGAGCTTGTGACCGCGCTGTATCTCTAAAACTAAAAGCCAAGACAATGTTTAGAATGGTTGGCATTAAAAGAAATAGGATAATTCATTAAATGGATTTCAGTAACCAACATTGCTTGCTGGATCTTAATAAGATTAAAGCCTCATTCCACAGTCCATTTAGTGTTATTAGAGGGTAATAGCCATACAGTATGGAAACCAACCCTCCAGCCCAACTCATCCAAGCTAGTTCCATTTGCTTGCTTAACGATTTATACCGTAACTTTATACAATTTTGTTCTTTAACTGTGGCCATCTTTGGTGATTGGCTACACAAGGAATCCTGCAAAGCGACTGTCCAACAAATTTTATATTATTTGGCTAAGGCTAACATAGTTCATTCTTCAACCTCCTGTGTTTTGGGAGGATGCCCAGGAGATCCATTTCAGAAAGACCAGCAGGAATTAGGCAGCATCAGCCCAGTTCTGCTCTTGTTTTCCTCTTCATTCACAGGGATGAAAACCTAACAAATTGTGACAGATTGTGCACCGGAACATCAATAGTTCTGCTCATTTAGGTGTGACAGGATGTACGGGCAGATTATTCACCTTCCTTCTATAACTGCAAACCACTAAGCTCTTGGGGTTCCATTGCAAACTGAATTGAGAGTAAGGTTCAAAAGATGAGTGACACAAAGAGTTCGAGTGGAAGGCAAATGAGAACCAGGATTCCATCCCCCATTGATCTGTAACTAATGACAGTGATATATTCCTCAGAAATGCCCAATCATTTCATTAAATATTCACTAATCACATTAAAAACAAAAAAAAAGATTGTACAATGGCTAACCACGTTGGTGTGAATATATTTGTTCAGGATAAAAATTAAAACCACATATCCGCAGGCTCTAAATGATTGCATAGGATCACAGAATTATTCTGGCACAGTGGAGACAGTCATAGTGTGGAAACAGCCCAACTTGACCATACCAACCAATATGTCCCATTTACACTAGTCCCACTTGCCTGCGTTTAGCCCATATCCCTCTGAACCTGTCCTATCCATGTACCTCTCTAATTGTTTATTAAATGGTGTTATAGCCCTTGCGTCAATTATCTCCTCCGGCAGCACATTCCATACACCCATCATCCCTTGTGAGAAAAAGTTACCCCTCAAATTCCTATAAAATCTGTCCTTCTACATCTTCCCTGCTCGATTGTCATCATGTATTGCCTTTCTGTTGAGTGGATAGCAGGCAACAAAGGTTTTCACTGTACGTTAGTACACATGACAATAAACTAAACTGAACTAAACCTATGCCCTCTGGTTCTCAATTTCCCTACTGTGGGCAAAAGACTTTGTGTATTTACCAGATCTGTTCCTCTCATGATCTTATACACCTCTTTAAGATCACCCCTCATCCTCCGGTGCTCCATGGAATAGAGTCCCAGCCTACACAACCTCTCCCTATAGCTCAGACCCTCAAATCTTGGCAACATCCTTGTAAATCTTCTCTGCACCCTTTCCAACTTAACACCTTTCCTATAACACAGTGCCCAAAACTGAACACAATACTCTAAATGCGGCCTCACCAACGAGTTATCTATTTGCAATATATGTCTTCTCAACCTCTATACGCAACACTCTGACTCATGAAGGCCAATGTGCCAAAAGCCTTTTTGACCATCCCATCTACTTGTGACACAAGCTTCAAGGAACTATGTACCTGCATTCCTGGATCCCTCCATTCTACAACACTTCCCAGACCCCTATCAATCACCGTGTAGGCACTTTCCAAAATGCAACATTTCGCTGCATTAGATTCCAACCATTCCTCAGTGCACCTGGCCAACCGATTCTATGATTCCAGAATTGTGTGTTGCCTCCCTGGTGCCAGGTCCAGGATCTTGGTGCGGCTGCAAGACATTCTCAAGGGAGAGGCTGAGCAGCCAGAAGTCATTGTGCACTTTATCAAAAGTGACATGGGTAGGAAAAGGTTGTACTTCATTTCATTGTCCTATCCGGGTCACATGACAATGAACTCTATTGTCTTGTCAAAATGGTTATAGGGCATTAAGCAAAGGGATGAAAAGCAGGACATTTAGGATAGTGATCTCTGGATTACTCCTGGTGCCACCTGTTAGTGAGGGGAGGAACAGAAAGATAGGACAGGTGAATATGTGGTTGAGAAATTGGTATGGTGGTAGGGATGCAGATTTTGGGGAATTCTTCTGGGGAAGAGGTGACCTATACAAGAGGGTGGGCTGCACCTGAACGTGCACCTGACCTGGCAAACTAATATCCTGGCAGGCAGGTTTGCTACTGCTACACAGGTACCAAACTAGATTGGCAGGGGAACAGGATCCAATGCAGGACTGGGGTAGGTGAGAGGCTGGAAGTCAGCATGGATGCTGATGAAAGAAAGTTCAGTGGACAGAATAAGCAAAGTCCACCAGTGGGCAGGAAGCAAGGAAGAGCTGTGGATTGAATTGCACCTATTTTAATGCAAGAGGCCTGCCGGGCAAGGCGGATGGACAAGTATGTGCAACTGCAATGTTGTAGCCAATGTGGAAACCTGCTCTCTGCTTGTCGACTGTTTCCCTTGCCTTTCCCAAACCAGTTGTAGCTGCAGATCTCCCGTATTCCCTTTCACCAATGACTCAGCTGCTTGTGATCACAATCTCCTCCTTCTCACAGCTTTCTGCTTCGGTCCTATCATTTATGGTGAATTAACAACTAATCTATTGTTGTGTCTACACTATCTACAATGGCACAGTGCAACCCCTCAGCAACATCCCACAGCAGTCAAGGGGATTATATAATTTTTTATTTGTTTTTGGTTTTCAGATACAGCATGGAAACAGGCCCTTCAGCCCACAATACCATGCTGACCACTGATCACCCATTCACGCTAGTTCTGTTATCCCACTTTCTCGTCCACTCCTTTCACATTAGGGCAATTTACAGAGGCCAATTAACCTACAAACCCACATATCTCTGGGGCGTGGGAGGAAATCGGAGCACCCAGCCAAAACCCCATGCAGTCAAAGTGATTAAACCCAGTCACTGGAGCTGTGAGGCAGCAACTTTACCAGCTGCATCAATGTGCTGCCCTATATATCAGAAATGATCACGGTCATATTTCTTTGCACTTTGCACCCTTTGCTCTAACTAGTGTACTAAAGTTTTATTTTTATTTTGTATTTATTTTTATTAGAAGTAATGTACAATATAGTATAAGCCAAAAATAACATAATACATTCATGTACCACTTCTTGTTTTAAACTTTAATAATAGGAAAGTAACAGAAGGAAGAACAAGAGAAATAGAGAAAGTTAAATAAGATAGTAAGTACGTGAGAAAGTGAAAAGAAAGAGCCCGTAAAGAAGTAGAACGTGAGGAAGAATAAAATAAATTAAAATTATAATTAAAAAAAGGAAAATATAAGAGAATAAGATAAGATAAAAGGGATGTACCTACTTCATATCTTTACACACCCCTCACCAGGTCTTGAAACCGTTTATTTCCAAAGTTATGTTGCACCCTATGCTTGTAATAAGTCGATAAATGGAGACCAAATCTTTAAGAATTGGTCTGATTTGCCTGCTAGGATGAATCTCATGTCTTCTAGGTGTAACATTTCAGACATATTTGAAATCCACATTTTTACCGTTGGTGTGGGTGCATTTTTCCAGAATTTGAGTTTTTTTGCCATTATTAAGCCATAATTAAGGAAACTCTTTTGGAACGAAGTCAGCTCAAAGTCGACTTCCATTGTTCCAAAAATAGTCAATTCTGCGTTCAGCTTCAATTTTATTTTAAATAATTTTGTAAAAATTTCAAAGATTTCATTCCAAACCTTTTGGATATTTATGCAAAAAACAAAGGAATGTGTTATAGTTGCATCTTGAGATAAAAAATTATCACAAGTGGGGGAAACATTTGGAAAGATTTTACTTAGTTTAGTTTTCGAATAATATAATCTGGGTATGATTTTAAATTGGATTTAAATATGTCTTACATTGATCGAGCATTTATGAACATATAGCAAGTATTTATCCCAACTCTCTTTCGAGATTTTTATAGATAGTTATTGTTCCCAATCTCTTCTAATTCTATCGGATGGTGGTATTTCTATATTTAGGATGATATTATACAAGTATGATATTAAGTTAGTTGAGCGCCTTACTGTTCATAGCTTCATCTAATAAGTCTGGAGTCAAAGTTTGGTATTCTTGTGTATGTTTTTTCAAATAATCATGGATTTGAAGATATTTAAAATATTGATTACTTCTCAGGTTGTATTTAAGTTGTAGTTGTTGGAATAATAAAACATTTCCAGTGTCATACATTTCTCCAAACGTTTTAATTCCTATTCTTTCCCAATGTGTAAGTGATTTATCAATAATGGATGGTTTAAACGATGGATTATTAACTGTAGGAGAGAGAAGCGATAGGTTTCTTAATTTAAGGGTTAATCTTATTTGTTTCCAAATTCTAATAGTACTATGAATAATTGGATTTTTCTTGTATATTGTATTATTCAGTTTTATTGGTGAGAGAAGGATCGCTCCTATATTAAAAGGGGAACAATCCTCTCTCTCCATTACTATCCAATCCACCCATTGGGCAGAATTGTCCAACAGGTGAAATACATTTTTGACATTTACTTCCCAATAATAATACAAAAAATTAAGGAGTGTTAACCCACCAAATTTTTTAGGTTTACACAAGTGTCTTCTTTGAATTCTATGGGATTTATAGTCCCATATAAAATTTGTAATATCAGAATCCAATTTTTTGAAAAACTTTTTAGGTAAGTATATTGGTATTGATTGAAATAAATATAAAATTTGGGGTAAGAAGATCATTTTTATAGCAATTATTATGCCTATTAAGGACATCGGAAATGTTTTCCAAAATTTAATCAGGGCATTTAATTTAGTAAGTAGGGGCATATAATTTGCATTGAATAAGATTTATATTTTCTGGTCATTTCGATTCCCAAGTATTTAAATTTTTCTGTAGCAATTTTAAAAGTGAATTTTAAAAGGTGTGTCGAGTCTTTAGGTTTTATCGTCATAATTTCACTTTTATTCCAATTTATTCTATATCCTGAGAAGGGTCTGAATTCCTCTATTAAATTTAATATATTTGGTATACTGATTTGCGATTTTGTATCATACAATAGTACATCATCTGCGTATAATATTTTATTATTTTAGTATATTGTATTATAACCATGGATATTCGGATGTGTTCTTATGATTTCAGCTAAGGGTTCTATTACAAGAGCAAATAGCAGGGGTGATAGTGAACATCCCTGTGTATTGCCCCGGGATAGTTGAAATTTCGGAGACAGTATGTTATTAGTTAATATTCTAGCAGTCGGCTTGTCACATAATAGTTTTACCCATTAGTGTACTAAAGTTTGACTTGACTATTTATGTATTGTATTAGCTGATCTGATTATATATAGCATGCAAAACAAAGCTTTTCACTGTTGGGATTTACTTGCATGTCACATTAATACTTAGAGTGGCATTTTCTGTATGAGAAACAGCATATGTAAAAAAAAAATATTCACACTCACAATCGATTTTAGAGTTTAGTTTAGTGTTCAGATAAACAGACACTTCGGCCCACCGAGTCTGCGCCGACCAGGCATCCCCGCACACTAACACTATCCTACACACACTAGGGACAATTTACATTTATACCAAGCCAACTAACCTACAAACCTGTGCGTCTTTGGAGTATGGGAGGAAACCGAAGATCTCTGAGAAAACCCACACAGGTCACGGATAGAACGTACAAACTCCGTTCAGACAGCACCCATAGTCAGGATTGATCTCTGGTAATGTAAGCGCTGTAAGCAGCAACTTTACTGCTGTGCCACCTTATACCTTCTATATTTTCACTTTTTCCTGATTGCTTCTTTCTAGCATCGAAATTGAATTTCAAAAATACAATTATTACCTCTCTGAATAATCTCATTGTCCCCCAATTTGCGGCCGTTGTCACTGACTTAACTGTGACCGGCCGTGTTTAACCTGGGCTCTGAGAATTTGGTATCTGAAGGGGATGAGGAGGGTTCCAGAGGGATGGCAGGGACAACTTAGAATCTGGCAGCAGAGTGGCTCTGTTAATGGATTCATTCTACAGTGAGTTCAGTTCAGAAAGAACACACACCGGGAGATGTGCGGCCACTGGTTCAGGAGATCGATCCAATTGTTGACCAACAGGCGGTGGAATCCGTCTGTGACAGACTTCACAGTGACATATGTCCACAGGAGTGGGTGTTCACTCTGATTAATAACACAGGCACAGTGAACTTCACAATGTAAAACCATCCCAGTCAAAACCATCCCAGAGAGCTGCCTTGCCTGAGCACTGATACAACTCTGGGCAAGGTCCCACTGAAGGCAAGAACAAGATGATTTTGGGTTACAGGCCGGATCCTTCCCGTGGGCCATAGGTTGCCGACTCCTGCCTTAACGGTATATTCACACCACCTATAGGTAAAGCATCAGCCCACATCACAATGATACAGTCGCTGCCTGCCTCAGAATAAATATATTTTACACATAAATTATGAATAAAGATAAGAAAATGTTTCAAATACAAGTAATATTTTCTTATTCCACTAGTATTGAGTTGACAGAATTCTAGATTAATTCATTGGTAGAATAGTTAACAATTTACATAGAGTTTATACAGCTCTGCATTCCCTTTTTTTCCCCAAATGACCTTTGACAAATCCCATGATTCCTTGTGTTTTTCGGAATACCAAACTCGCCGACTGAGAAATTTAAAAAGCTTCTAGATCTTTGGAAATAGCAAATGATTGAAATAAATGTTTCAACAATGGATTTAAAAATGTTTTGGAACATAAAATCCAGGGCACAAGTATAAATAATATCCACTTTTACTGGCATTAACTCGTTATATCAGGCTGAATTTAAAAAAAAATTAAATCAAAGATTTTGATGCTAAATATCAGCATTAATGAAAGTGAGGTCTGACACAAATGTACATTATTTTTATATAGTGAGGAGTTATTATGGTATAACTGAATGGAAATATATTGCACAGAACAAACTCAACATAATGCTTTAGAGTTAGGTTGGAGCTGATCCCACTCAAGGTCTCAAACTACACTGAATATGTTACAGGACCCCCTGAAATCCCCCTACATGGCTTTCCATTATATCATGCTTTATTATAGTAGCAAAGTGAAAAAAGATTGAAGGAAATTCCCAGAATATAATTTTAGTTTATTCTAGTAACAGTACAATGTTGTTACAGACAAAACAGTAAACACTGATAAATCACAATCTTGTGTGATATAAAAATGCAAATCCACATTTCAAAATTACACCAGTGGCTTTGTTAAATCATAATTGAAGACATTGCTGCAGGTTAATAACTGCAAGCTCTCAAAGGAATACCAGTGAATTTATTTCATCCCCATTGATCCACGTTGAAATTGAGTTAGGCACATAACTGGATGTCAGCAAAGTTGGTGCAGATCATTATTAATCTGAACTGAAGTAGCATCTGTATGACAAAAGACAAAACATTAGAGGATGCATCTCTTAGCAAGATAAATGTCTTTGAAATTGCCAATGATATACAAAGCATTGTGTACATTAAAAAAACGAATGCTATGAAAATAAGTTAGATTGCATCAATGGTTAAGAATATGATGTGACATGGTAACATGTTTCAGACGAGGATTCTTGGATTCTAAATTTAGGCAATACTGAATGATACGAAATATCTGCTGTAGGGATTTTCGTATTATCATGTGTTCCTTGGTTTTACAAGTGCAAAAATCATCCAAATCATAAAGGTTATCTACCATTCCAATGGTATTCAGGAAGTACAGTACATGTACATACATGCATATATGTACGCTGGATCACTTTTAGCCGATGTGACATGAAAACTGTTCCATAATAGACATTGATGTATTAGTGTTGGGTTGCACCATTTCAAGGAAAGCGCTACTTAGATCTAATTGTGCCAAAATTCGCCCTCCAGCAGAGATGCATAGTGGATACAGTCATTACCGAATGGGCCAAGTGATTTTATATCAAAGTCACGTGAGTGACTACGTGAAGAACCCGCCAGCCCGTATGCGCGTCAATACGTTGACGCATGGCGCGGGATTCGGAGCAGTTCGAAACTGCTCCGGCGGGTAAGTAATGTTTTGTTCCTGGAACGGCCCGCTGCTCCATTAATTGGGTGCAGCGGGCTTGGAGAAGCTGACAGCCGCAGCCAGTGCAGCTACTCGAGAAACGGCCGCACAGCTACCGCCATGGAGGGTGGTCGAACGCGGAAAGTTGACGGGCATGGCCCATGCAGCTACCGCTATTGAGGCTCCGAAAGGGAGCAGGCGGCTGTTGGGGAGAAAAAAATTGGACGAGCGCGGTCGTACAGACACCTCCGGATTTTGGGACTCCACGGGAGCAGGCGGCTGCTCGGAGCATCTGACGGCAAGGCCTGTTCAGACACCTCCTTTGGAGCTCCGAAAGGGAGCCAGCCAGAGGACTGAGGAAGCAACACCTGGTTCAGGGTTGCGTTATTTTCCTCCCCTAAGCAACTGCGTTGAGGCTCCAGAAGGGATCAAGGCCGGACTAAGAGTCACTAGCAGGTGCAACCCGTCTAGCAGGCAATAAATAAATAAATAAATAAATAAATAAAAATGAACGTATGAATAAATAAATAAATAAACGCATAAAATGGAAAGGGGAATGTGCTCCTGGCTCAGGAGACACTTACAGGCTGTGCCAGTCAGATGCCTGTGGAAACAACACCTGGTTCAGGGTTGCGTTATAATATCTCCCGCTCGGAAGAAGGGAAGCAACACCTGGCTCAGAGTTGCATTATAATATTTCCCGCTCAGAAGAGGGGAGTGTTGGAGATTATTACATAGGCGATTCCAACTATGTGGATATTGATAAGGAATTCAATTCCCTTGATCTAATGGGGGATATGCTTCATTTTAATCATATGAAGGAGCTACTGGCTCTTGTCACATATTTGCCATCCCTTGGGATATAGGAGATTCACTGGTGGAAGACCTGGCTAAGAGCATCAGGGATTTAACTTCTCATTAGCTAAGGAGGGGAATTTGCCAGTCCAGATAACTGCCAGACTTTTGGATGTTCCATAAGTCAATTTCATCAGTTGGGATATCTCAGTGATGATATGTAGGCAAAGAATTATTTCAACAAGTCCAAAAACTGCTCACTGGAGTCATTACGGCCTTTTGCAAAGTCAGTAGATGGGTCTCAACTCTCGGAAATGCAGAATGCTGCATTTGCACTTCTGTGTAATACACAGTTGGGTGCACCGCCATCTTGTGTGGTCTCCTTGTGTTGTGTGGTACGTGAACAACACCTGGTGCACAAACACAGTGATTGTAGACAGTCACTGCTCCCCAGACCTGGAGTATGTGACTGTTAAATGCAGGCCCATTTATCTCCCTAGAGAGTTTACTGTTGTCATGATAACTGCTGTGTACATACCACCAGATGCTAATGCTAACTCGGCTATCGGACATTTGTACGGTAGCACTAGCAGTCAACAGAGCATATATCCGGACGGTGTTCACATCATAGCAGGGGACTTTAATCACGCGGAATTGAAGAAAATGCTCCCAAAATTCTACCAGCATGTTAAATGTGCTACAAGAGGAGCTAACACACTAGACAAGGTCTACTCCAACATCAAGCTGGGCTACAGGGCTAGGCCACGACCACACCTGGGTCAGTCGGACCATATGTCCCTGCTTTTAATTCCTGCATATGCCCCCTGGATGACCCGGGAGGTCCAGCGGCTGTTAAAAAAGAGGAACACTGCTTTTAGGTCTGGTGATAGGGCTTTATACAGCACGGCCCGAGCTAACCTGAAGAGAGGCATCAGAGAGGCTAAGTCAGACTACAGGAGGAAGATAGAGGACCACCTGGACAGTAACAACAGCAGGCAGGTGTAGCAGGGGTTCCAGTATCTCACCAATTATAAGACAAACCTTGGAGCTGCTGAGGGTGACGCCTCGTTGGCAGAGGAGCTGAACCTCTTCTTTGCTCGCTTTGAAGTGGAGCCACCCGAGACAGCCACAACACACCATATGGTCCACAGTAGCCTAACCCTCACGATAGAGGAGCATGAGGTGAGGCGCATGCTGCGGGCCATCAATCCAAGGAAGGCTATTGGACCCGACGGCGTCTCGGGACGCGTGCTGAAGGACTGCGCAGGCCAGCTGGCTGGAGTCTTCACGAGGATATTTAACCAGTCTCTGGCCCAGTCCACTGTCCCACCCTGTCTGAAGTCCGCAACCATAGTCCCCTTGCCCAAAAACCCCCACCTTTCCAGCCTCAACGACTACCGGCCAGTCGCACTCACACCAGTGGTGATGAAGTGCTTTGAAAAACTGGTCCGGGGTCATATCACATATCTCCTGCCCCGAAGCTTTGACCCCCACCAGTTTGCGTATAGAGCGAATAGATCTACAGAGGACGCTGTAGCCACAGCTCTCCATGCTGCACTGTCCCACCTGGAGCAGCGGGGAAGCTATGTGCGAATGTTCTTTGTGGACTACAGCTCTGCTTTTAATACTATCCTTCCCCACAAACTGGTGGACAAACTGGGGGACTTGGGACTTCCACAATCCACCTGCATGTGGATAAATAGCTTCCTGTCAGGCCGCAGCCAGAGAGTCAGAATGGGCCATCACACATCCACGGCCCTCAGCCTCAGTACCGGCTCTCCACAGGGCTGCGTGCTGAGCCCCCTGCTCTACACCATCTACACACATTACTGCACCTCCGCCCATCACAGCAACACCATTGTCAAACTTGCAGATGACACTAAGGTGGTGGGGCTCATCTCCGGGGGGGACGAGTACGCCTATCGGGATGAGGTGGAGCAGCTGACAGTATGGTGTGGAGAAAATAACTTGCTCCTGAACACCTTAAAGACCAAGGAGATAATAATAGACTTCAGGAAGAACAAAACAGAACTCGTACCACTAATCATCAGAGGGGACTGTGTGGAGAGGGTGGCGGATTTCCGCTTCCTGGGAATCCATATTGAGGAGGACCTGACGTGGAGCGTGAACACCTCTGCGCTGCTGAAAAAGGTCCAGCAGAGACTGCACTTCCTGAGGGTGCTCAGGAAGAATAACATCACACAGAGACTGCTGCTGTCCTTTTATCGGTGCTCCATTGAGAGCATCCTAACATACTGTGTATGCGTGTGGTACACCAGCTGCACAGAGGAAAGCGCTCCAGAGGGCCATTGACAACGCCCAGAGGATTGTCGGCTGCCCTCTCCTTACCTTGGAAGACTTACACAGTTCCCGCTGCATCAAAAAATCCCAGAATATTATAAAGGACATTTCCCACCCCGGACACTCCCTGTTTGAACTGTTGCCGTCAGGCAGACGGTACAGATCTACAAGGACAAGGACAAACAGACTTAAAAACAGTTTTTACCCCACTGCCATAAAGGCACTAAATGTAGCCGCCAAGGAACGCGGGGACTAAGGGACTGTGGTTGGTACACTGTGAAATCGACAGAAGGATGTAGGGTTGGGTGTTTATGCGTGCTATTTTCATATTTCATATTTATTTTAGTTGTTTATCTTTTTTAATATTTTACCTTGTATGTATCGTTAGCTTTTATGGTTTGAATGGTGCACTGACTGGCTGACATTTTTAAATTTTGTTGTACATGGTTCATGTTACAATGACAATAAAAAAACTATTCTATATTCTATTCTATTTCATTTCGGAGTCACGTGAGTGACTTCGTGAAGAACCCGCCAGCACGCATGCGCGACATATCGTCGCAACGCATTGCAGTCGACGGCTGGAGGTGGAGCGTGGCTCACCACCAGCCCTTCATAAGGGCCGCTCAGGTAAGTGTAAATAACCTTGAGTTGGTTGTTTCTGGTTGTGCGAGTGTTTTTCTCCCAACAGAACTATGGATAGGAAGAATAAGGGCCGCAGGACATCCGCACGGAGTCGCCAGCCACCCATCCCGGAGCCCTCATCAACGGCTGCACCTGCGAGTCAGGCCGGGAAAAAGGCGAGGAAGTCGGGGAGCCCTGTCGTCACAGGACCCGACCCGCCGATACACCGCAGCTCTAGCGAGGATCCCGCAGAGCAGGATTTCGGTGTGCCAACGGAGCAGGCTGACCCTGACTCCATATCTCTGTCGCCAACGGGCTCGTTGGTCGACCCGGGCAAACAGGGTTCACGTGCTGCCGCACGGCCCTTCTCCCTGAGCCCTCGGAGGAGAGGGAGGGATAGAGCCCGTCAACCTAGCCCTTCGCAGGCAAAGGTATCACCTGCCGCTAGATTGCGGACTGGGGAATTGGCGGGACTCAAATCCACTGGGAGACCTGAGAGGACCAGTGTCGACTCACCAACCACCAGGACCAGGAAGAGTCATTCGGGTGGAGTCCCGCCACGGTCACCGAGTCCCCCGTGGATGGGAGGACGGGACCGTACGCCGTCTAGGCCCAGGATTAGGGCAGTCGGTAAGCCCGCGCGGATGTCGGGTCACCACGCCGAGGTGTCGGGTGCCGACCTCTCACCGCGTTTGCCCTCCGAGGCAGCGGGATCGAGCTCCGCCAAAAGGAGGCGTTTGAGCAGATCCACGCGGGAATCGCTCAGCTTCGCTGCGGCGGCTGGTAGCGACAGTTCTTTCCGGCACCGAGATTACCTCGACGAGGTATGGGCCGATGACAGGAGCCTCAGCAGTTCCGTTGAACATGAGGACTCCGACCGCCCGGGTTCGAAGGGCGAAGGGCGTATTGACAGGATGGAGCGGATGTTGGAACTTCTCCTGCAACAAAATCAGAGACGGGAAACATCTAGTTCCAGAGGGCACATGGAGTTATCCCCATCGTCAGCGGGAAGCCTGAGACAGCTGGATGATGAGGACATCTTGGTCCATGCACCATCTACATCAGAGGCCCCTCAGGAGGAGCTCCTGGATGTGGCAACTAAATTTGCACTGTCCTCAACCCCAAACTGGCTGCCACCGTGGACTTCCTGACGAGCCATCAGCTTCAGGAGGAGGTCCTGTCGGAGGCCATGAAGAGGCACAAAGCCCCAGCAAATTGCAACTCCCTCAACGTGCCCATCGTCAATACGCCGATTTGGGGCAACATCAGCCCAGGGATCAGGACTCAGGAGATGAAGCTCCAACGAATCCTGAAGTTGCTCACTGCTGGGATTACCGCGTTTGCACGGTCGGTGGACGGGGAGGACCTGAACACCGAGCAGGAGGATGCTTTGGCACTTCTGTGCAACACACAATACGAAATAAACGCTTTGAGGAAGAGCATTATTAAACCCACACTGAACCGGAAATTTGCGGGGTTATGCAAAGCACCTCCTACGCCGCCACCCAGACAGTTGTTCGGGGAGGACCTCCCGAAGCGGGTCAAGGAACTGGATGACCACGCTAAGACGGTGGGACTCATGAGGTCACACATCTCGACCAGGCAGCCGGCCAGGAAAGAGCCATTATTCCGGCCACGAGGCCCTGCCGTTAGGCCAGCAAGGACCTACGCCCCAGCACCACCCCAATACCAGCAACCCCAACAGCCTAGGCCTTTTTTAGGGCTAGGCCCCCAGCGGCCAGCCTGGAAAATGCGGACGCCGCATTATCAGCTCAACCCAGCACCTTCACGTCCCGCCAAACATATCAGGGACCGCCAATAACCATGAAGGTAAGGCGGTCTGGATTTCATGCACCTGCATGCTTAACTTCACATGTTGGCGGGAGACTACGGTTCTTTACAGAGGCATGGGGAACCATCACTTCTGATGAGTTTATCTTACAAAGTATTCAAGGCCATGAGGTTGAATTCATCAATGGTAAAATCCCTCCATCCCAGCATATGCCAGATCGGAAATTTACACTGTCCAGCAAAGAAACGGCAGTAGGCTATGCTGAAATCTTAAGGCTACAAGAAAAAGGCGTGATAGAAAGAACTATACAGGAACCAATTGAATTTGTATCCAACGTATTTACAAAAACCAAGAAGGATGGAGGATGTCGGGTTATTATTGATCTGACCCAGTTGAATACTTTTGTAACATATACCCATTTCAAAATGGACACGTTCGAAACAGCCAAGTTATTGATTTCTAAGGGCTGCTTTATGGCATGCATTGATTTAAAAGATGCATACTATTCAGTATCCATTCAGAAACACCACAGGAAGTTCTTGAAATTTACCTGGATGGATCAGCTCTGGCAATACAGAGCTTTGCCAAATGGGCTTACCACAGCCCCTAGATTATTTACTAAATTGCTCAAACCAATACTGGCTACACTAAGGAGACAAAATCATATAGTGATGGCCTATCTAGATGATATCCTAATTATTGGGAACACCCTGGAATCAGCGGAACTGGCAGTTTCAGCTACCGTGGAAATGTTTCAGAAAATGGGGTTCATCCAGATAAATCAAAGTTCTGCCCTTCACAGGTCATGGATTATCTGGGGTTCACGGTGGATTCCAATCGAATGAGGGCCACCATACCAACTAACAAAGTTGGGGATGTCATCCAAGTATGCAAGAATCTAGTCTGGGCCAGTATACCATCAATTAGACAAACTGCTAAGGTGATTGGCAAGATCGTAGCAGTTTTTCCAGCTGCCCAATACGGACCTTTGCATTATCAAAATTTGCAGAGAGCCAAGATCTCAGCGTTAAAACTGAACGCTGGACATTTCGATAGACCAATGCAGCTGCCTCTAAAGGCAAAAATTGAGTTACATTGGTGGATTGACAATATTTGTGACTCATTTAAGCCCATCATTTTGCCCAATCCGATGGTATACTTACAAACAGACGCAAGCTCCCATGGCTGGGGAGCCACAGACAACTACTCTAGTTGTGGAGGCAGATGGGACACCCTTGAATCTACTCTGTTGTTGTCACAAGGGATAAACTATTTGGAGATGCTAAGAGCATTTCATGGACTTCGAGCTTATTGTTCTAACCTTACTGACGCTCATGTCCGTCTCCAAATAGATAATACCACTGCGGTGGCATATCTAAACCATATGGGCGGTACCAGGTCAGTTTCATGTGATGAATTGGCAAATACAATTTGGCTCTGGTGTATTCGACGGAATATTTGGATTTCAGCTACCTATTTACCAGGTAAGCTCAATACAGTGGCGGACACCAGGTCACGCAAATTCAATGACAACATCGAGTGGATGTTAAATCCCCAAATATTCGCTAAAATTACAGCCAAATTTGGTAAACCAGATATCGACCTTTTTGCGTCACGGTTGAACCATCAGGTACCAACATACGTTTCGTGGGAGCCAGATCCTGGGGCAATGGCGATGGACGCGTTCTCGCTAGACTGGGGGAAATGGTTTTTCTATGCATTTCCTCCATTTTGCCTCATCAGTCGGGTATTGCGGAAAATCCAGTCAGATGCTGCTAAGGGCATTCTTATCATACCCGACTGGCCTACGCAGCCATGGTATCCGGTGGTCCTTGATATGATCAGTCAACCATGGGTCCTCTTAGAGGGTTGCCCACAATTGGTGACGAACCCTGCCTCAGGGGAACCACATCCCTGCCACAGTCACCTAAACCTATTGGCTTGCAGGTTCTGAACAGGCCATTACTGCGGTATGGCCTATCATCTAGAACTATGGATACCATTGGAGCGTCATGCCAGGAGTCCACCAGGCGGCAATATCTCACACATATCCTGAAATGGGAAACCTACTGCGGCCGCTCCCACATTGCATACGACTCCGTTACCATCACCGACGTACTGGAATTCCTGGCGGGGTTGCACCACGATGAACACCTCAGCTACAGTGCCATCAACAGCGCCAGGAGTGCACTGTCATTCTACCTCAATATTGAGGTAGGATCCAACAGGCTGGTGTCCAAGCTCATGCGGGGAATATTTAATTCCAATCCGCCCAGACCTCGTTATAACATCACCTGGGATATTGGGAAGGTATTAACCCTGCTCAGGACGTGGTCGCCCATGGAGGGGCTTGAGTTGGACAAACTCACCCTGAAGCTGATGATGTTACTGGCACTGACTTCAGCGCAGAGGGTACAGACACTCCACAAGGTCAGGATCGACAGGATGATCTCTACCCCTGGCGAAGTAATTTTCTTCATAGATGAATTACTCAAGCAGCATAGACCTGGGTTCACAGGGCTGCAGCTGAAGTTTCCGGCATACCCCGCTGATGCAAGGCTGTGTTTAGCCGCCCATATCCGCCACTATATCAAAGTGACGAGAAAATTGAGGGGAATGGAGAAATACTTGCTCATCAGCCACAAGAAACCTCACCATAGAGTGACGGTACAGACGATCTCCAGGTGGCTCAGGATCGTCTTGGGTGAGGCAGGTATTGACACTAATGTCTTTAAATCCCATTCCAACAGGGCTGCATCGACGTCGGCGGCAAGGGTCATGGAGGTGCCCATGGACCATATTCTTGCCACAGCAGGATGGGCGAATGAAGCCAACTTCCAGCGGTTTTACAATAAACCTGTTGCCGCTCCTGTATTGTTCGCGGAGGCCGTGCTGAATGCAGGTCAAGAACATGCAGATGTCCCCCAGTGAGGGGTTTTCCTTTGGGATATCCACTGCGATATCTCCTCAAGGTATGCCTACTTTGAAGAAGTTCTCCTCCTCCCTACGAAAATATAAGCAGTCTGAAGAAGGGTCTCGACCTGAAACGTCGCCTATCTCCTTCGCTCCTTAGATGCTGCTGCACCCGCTGAGTTTCTCCAGCTTTTTGTGTAACCCAGGGGTTTTCCTTTGTTTGTTGTTAATAAATATTGTTATTATTTTTTCAGTACAAGCAGTCTGGAAAGTTGATTACTCCTATCCATCCTTATAAGTGGTGTGTGACAGCATGGACGTGGTCCAGGGCATGGAATCACAGAGCTTTGAAGTCTTCACGAAGTCACTCACGTGACTCCGAAATGAAATAGTAAGATTAAACGAGAACTTACCAGTTCGAAGGTTGATCTTTATTTTATGAGGAGTTGCGATGAGGGATTTCGTGCCCTCCGCTCCCAACCCTCGATCATAAATCAACTGGTAATTCGAGTCTCTTCAATCTTACTATAACAAGTCATTTCTATGTTGTTGGTTCTGTGATTCCACACCGCTACTTTGAAGTATGTCGCGCATGCGTGCTGGCGGGTTCTTCACGAAATCCCTCATCGCAACTCCTCATAAAATAAAGATCAACCTTCGAACTGGTAAGTTCTCGTTTAATCTTACTATTCTATTGACTTTGCAAAAATGCTATAAAGCATGAGATAATTCCCAAAATGGCTAATTTTTACATGGCCAGTAACGTGCAGCCTGCATAGTACCTCTTCAGAGAGCACTTCAGTTGAAGACTTGCAGGGGGAATTTAAGGCGGATGCGGGGGTGAAGTACCATCCTATGTGGGTAAAGCTCCACTAGTCCGGCGGGTTTTCACCCCTGTATACAAGGGGCAGGAAGCACCATTGAAGCTCTGGAAAGGAGCAGTCAGGAGTCACAAGCTGGCCCCACAAGAGCAGCCTGTTCAACCAGGTTTGCAGTAATGGCAGGCATGACCTGTCCAGTGAGCCCCGCTGAGGCTCTGAAGGAGCAGCTGGCCTAAGGAGCAGCCTGTCGATCCAGGCTGAGAGAAACTGTTCCAGTAAAGGCTTCAAAAAAGGCAGAAGGACACAGGAGCAGCGGAGTAATGGCAGGCGCGGACTGTTCATTGAGCTCCGCTAAGGCTCCGATAAGGCTCCTGTCAAACCAGGCTGGGAATAACTGGTAGCGTGACCTGCATAGTAAAGCTCCAGCAAGGCTCCAAAGAGGCTATAGGCCGAAGAAGCAGTCTGTCCCATTGGGCTCAGAAATGCTGGCAGGCGTGCCTTGCACAGCAATGTCGCTTTTGAGCTCTGGAAACGAGCTGTTTGGCAAGCGTGGGGCTGAAGATGTGGTCACACATGGTCTGCAATGGAACTTCACTGAAGCTCCAACAAGCAGGTCGACTTGGGCTCAGAGACACTGGCGGGTAAGGTCTCTTTACTAACATCTGTAAAACTCCGAAATGGAGCAGTCTGTCACCTCGGGTCTGCATTTACTGGCAGCATGGTCTGTCTAGTACCTTACACTGTCTCTGGAGAAGAGCAGGTTGATGCAGAGACATTGGCAGGGTGCCTTGCATAGCAACCTCTGTAAGTTCCAAGTAGGAACAGCTTGGCTACCGTGGTTCAGGGTAGACCATCTTGGAACTGGCTGGCCATATGGAACATATTGGCCAGGGAAGCACTGCCTCAACATCTGTGATTGAGATTATCAGGCTGCTCAGTAGAGTGAGGTAGTTTGAGGTTTCCCTCAACACATGCTTAATTCTTCCAGCTCAGCTAGTAGAGTTGCCAGTTTGTTGGAAACATCATTGCCATCCTCGCTGGGATAGGTAGCTACCAGCAGAAAGCTGGCATGTAGCTTTTTTTATCTGACCTGCAGGTTCATGTTGTGAAAGAAAAGATATATATATAATAATCTGTAGGCTCTCAATTCCAGAATTCCTGATTGAGTGGCTGGTCGAAGAGAGTGTGTTGCGCACACTAGCGACTGAGACAGGTGGTTTCAGTCAGAGGACTGCGGAACAATTCCTGGTTCAGGGTTGCATTATGCTATTTTCCACTCTGAGGAAGGAGGCTGAGGATACGTGGTGACTCTGACGGTGAAGAGTTGACAGGGAACTCATATTCTCATATTCCCACATTAAGTGGATGTTGCGCTTCAGCTCTAATCATAAGGATCTGATTATATGTTATGAGCGGATAAATAAATAAATAAATAAATGGATAAATGGATAAATACATCCTCTGCGGCAAGAGAAGCCAAAGATTAGCGTCCGTATGGTCAATAGAGGAAACAATGGTTATCCAAGTGGAAACAGAGACATCTCACAAAGGATGAGTAGTCTGCCCAAGAACAACAGGGGTATATTTCTAATATTTTCTCAAGGTTGAAGAAAAGTGGAGCATGCCAAATCAGGTTAGGATTTGGCTAGTCTGATCATGTGTTTGGTTAACCAGTTTAAGATGGATAATTGTCTTTCAGAGGATTTAGGGCCTCAATTGATCTTGAAGATGCATACTTCTCCATATCTATACACGAGAGGCACAGATATATCTAGTGTTTTTGATGGCAAAGCTAGTGGTGGAAAGTTTAGGCTCTACTTAGGGGTTGTCTTCAGGCCTAGGCTATTTACCAAGATTCTAAAGCTAATGCTGCCCTACTCAGATCAAAAGGGCATTGTGTCATGGAGTTTATAGACGACATGGAAATTTTGTAGCTGATAAGACTCAGGGGTTTTATCAGTAGATGCCTCTTACGATATTAAGGATGAGGCGACATGAATTTTAATAGTGCCAATTTAGCCAACTCATTCAGGGTGTTCATTGTAAAAGGCAGCTGAAAGAAGCTCCTATTTACTCAAAGTCACGAGTGATGGCTAGTTCAGCCTATTCCTCGTGCAGCAGCTCTGCACGGTTGTATGGGAAGTCTGTGAAGCTACTTTTAAACAGAAGTGGCATGGGTTTGTGTATCTTTCAGTTTGGGCTTAGAGAAGTGATTATGTTATAGCACAATTGACACTGCTTGTGCTGCTTTGTCATCCTCTCTAGTAACATATGTTGGACAATAAATGATAGGTTATTCACCCACTGTTGACTAACGTTATGCAAGGTGAACGCTCTAAAGCTTAGACTCATAGTAGTGTGGAATGTGTATCAGTAAATTATTATGCAGATAGTCATCTACTATATTCTTAATGGGAGCAGTATCTTTTAAGTTGATTATGCTTTTAGCAACTGATTTCAACACAAAGAACACAGTCTTTACTTCATCTCACGCTCAGTCTCTGGGTCATAACTGACATGAGGGTAGCTTGTTATGGGAATGATCTTGTAAAGCAAAAGGGGCATGGTTGGGTACAATTTGGAGTTGACAGCATACCCACCAGATCGGAGATTGGGGGTGTTATTATGCATACAGGTACACTGTGCTTGCTAGTACCTATGAGAGGAAGGATAGTTTCTTCATTGTTATTTAATAGTTTTCTCAAGAGATTGCTGGTGCAGACCATCTCAACATGAATAGAGTGTAAGCAGCTAATAGAGGGTGTGAATTCAAATAATTTCAAGTCTCGCTCTTCCAAGGGGGCTGGCTATTTAGCAACCAATATAATGGATATTCCCATTTGATCATCTTCTTGCAACAGCAGGAGGCTTACATAGTGCACTTTCAGATGTTATAAAATTTGGTTGAATATGCCTGGATGATTGCTGATAGAATTCAGAACAGTGTTGCAAGAGTTATTGTCTAACTCAAAGCCAATTGGGACTGTGGTCCGATTAAGGGCAATGGACATGTATGCAAGTTACCATCATGTTGTTAATAACCCATGTCTTTTCTACCATTTATGGTTTTTCTGTTTAAGTGTTTCACACACAGATTGGGTTACTGCATTAAACCACAGACCTTTGAAGGCTTCACGTAGTCACTCACGTGACTTCGATATAAAATAGAAAGATTAAACGAGAACTTACCGTTTGAAGTTTGATCTTTATTTTATGAGAAGTTGAAGTGAGGGATTGCATGCCCTCCACTCCCAACCCTGACTCTCATAAAGATCATTCGTAAGTCAACGGTTATTAATCTTTCTATAGTTTAAGTTCGTGCAAGTGGTCTGTGGTTTCATACAGTTGCTCTGAAGATTTTTTTTTTGAATATATTTTTATTAGAGGCCATACATATAACAAATAATATAGCATTTTTTTCCAAATATAGTTGATAAAATTATATAAATGTTAACAATATATATATATATTGGCCTCACTTTTTATTATAGAGTGAAAAAAGTATAAAGAAAGAATAGTGAATAATTATAAGAGTATGATTATAGTTGATTAATATAAAGAAGAGAGAGAAGAAAAAATAAATAAATAAATAAAATAAACAAAAACAAAAAACAAAAAAAAAAAAAAAAAAATACTTGTGGAAAAGAAAACGGTATACAACTTATCAATGAGTGGAACAATTTCTAATTATAATATATAGAGACAAGTATATAAATCTGATCTTAAACATTTTTGTTTGATCTTTCCACCGGGCACTCATTGAGTTTCGATGCTGAGCCCAGCTACCCCTTCATATAATCAGTGAATGGAGACCATATTTGTTCAAAAATCTCAGGTTTATCCATTAGGATAAATCTAATTCTCTCCAATTGTAATGTCTCCAACATTTCCACTGTCCTGCTCTGAAGATTTACACGCATGCGGGCTGGCGGGCTCTTCACGTAGTCCCTCACTTCAACTTCTCATAAAAGATCAAACTTCAAACGGTAAGTTCTCGTTTAATCTTTCTATTAAATTAGTTAGAAGGAATAAAATTCACAAATCAGGCAGCTGCCTTTAATTTCAACAAAAGATTCTTTGACCACATATTCATCTTCTCCAATTTCCCAACCACCACCTACTTCGCACCCTGCTATTTTTAAATAGTGCAAAATGTTTCAGGTATTTTGCTCCCAAAAGATTTAGGGGAAATTAATTCACAAACTGCAGAATTTAGTTTATTTAAACCTTTCAAAACTAAAAAAAAAATCCTCTGGCAATAACATTAGAAGACACGCTGAAAAACTGTAATAATTACAATAAATTAGTTGTGTTTGATTCTGTAAAAAGCTTCTCCATTCAACACAAGGTGAGTTCATTCAATCTCAAAGAAGATAAAGTTTCTAAATCTTACCATGATATTTCTGGCAAAGTTCCAATATTCTTTAGTTAAATCATCTGCCAAGCTCCACGGCTCCCTCCAGAATTTTGCTCAAAGTACAAAAAGTCCTAAAGAAAAAGTTATTAACAATGTTTACAGCTCGATTATTCTAAAGTTCAGAAATACGGTAAATACACAACCTTGGGCATTAACATTGCCATTAGAACTCAATATGTAAATAAATACACCAGGGACACTTTCACTTAGCTCCTGGAGATCAATGTCAACATCTGGGACAAGGTAGCAAGGGGTGGTTAAGTGAAATATCATTCTTTTTTTAAAAATATATTTTTTATTAAAGGTAATCAATTACAATGCTTTAAACAACTTTATAACATCAAATTAATTCAATTTTCATACGAGTAAAACATTAATAATACTTATCTACTATTTTTTTAGAAATAAAGATAGAGAAGGAATAGAAGATTTATAAATCATTAAGAATGTGGTTAAATAATAATTTGATTATATATAAGAAAGGAAAGAGAAAAGAAAGAAAGAAAAAAAAGTGACAAAATATTATATATATATAAATGAAAAACCACTATATGTATTGTTAATAACACTATTACAAATAATAACATCCATAAAGATATACATGTTAATTCCAATATAAAAATGAATTATTCTCATCAAGTCCCGCAGGGTGCCCGCCGAGCTGTGTTGCCAAGAACAGCTACTTCTCTAAATACTGAATATATGGAGACCATATCTGATCGAAAGAATTATACTCGTCCAGTAGGACAAATCTAATTCTTTCCAAATGCAGCGTCTCCATCATCTCTGCTGCCCACATTTTAATTGTGGGGGATAATGTTCCCTTCCAAAATTTCAATATGATTTTTTTCCCAATTATCAAACAGTAATCAAAGAAATTTCTCTGATTTACTGTAAGTGCCAAATGTAAATCCGGAATTCCAAATATTATTGACTTTGGGTTAGGGCCCAATTTAACTTTGAGAACTTCAGAAATAACTTTAAAAATTTCTGTCCAGTAATAATTCAATTTAGGACATGTAACAAAACTATGTATTAAATTTGCTTCTACTTTCTTGCACTTATCGCAAATAGAAGAGAGATTGGGAAAAATACTATTTAATTTAGTTTTCGAATAGTGTAACCTATATAATACTTTAAATTGTATCAATATATGTCTGGCGTTTAACGAACACCGATGCATTCGTTGTAAACTTTCTTCCCAATTTTCTTTTGTTATAGCTAATCCAATTTTATTTTCCCATGCTTGACGATATGTTTCAGTTATTGGGTTCTCCTTATCCAAAATGATGTTATATATATAAGCTATTAATTTTTCTGTATTTGGATGTAAATTAAACAGTTCGTCTAACAATCCTAATTCTTTATTTTTATAATCTTGCGTATTGGATTTAATATAATCTCTAATTTGTAGATACCTAAAGAAATGTTGTGGAGACAATCCATAAATCTCTTGTAACTCTTGAAATAAAAGAAATTTTCCTTTTCTGTATAGATGTTCTATCCTTGTTATTCCTAAATCATCCCATTGTCTAAACCCCCCATCTGATATAGCAGGTTTAAACAATGGGTTATTCATAATTGGTAATCTGAGTGAAAGATTATCTAAATGTAGGGTTTTAACTATTTGTTTCCAAATAAGTCTATTATTATGTATTATTAGGTTGTCCTTATAAATTTTTTTTTGTACTTCCGTTGGTGCAAAAATTATCGAACCTACATTGAAAGGTAGACAGTCTTCCTTTTCTATATTTAACCATGTCGGTTCATGATCCATATTTACCCACCAAAAATTCATGTTCTTAATCTGAACAGCCCAAAAATAATACAAATAATTTGGAAGTGTTAATCCTCCATTTATCTTAGATTTACATAAAGTGAAATATCATTCTTCTGATTGTAAACAATGAACCTTACTGAAAGTGTGCAAGTCTGAATGTCAAATGATCACAGGATAAGATGGACTTTGAAAAATCCACTGAGTACTTCACACTGAAATGATAACTGCATTATTCTTGCATTGCTGTGATTCATCTATGTAATTGCTCCTTTATCTAAAGCACAGTGTCATAGCCTACAGTCTACGGTCTATTACAAGGCCTACAGTCTCCTACAAAGCAATTGCTCCATTTTATTTCTGGTCTATCCATGTGATCTTATTGGAAAAGCTATCTAGGATATCCTCTATCATGAATCCACTGCTGGACTCCTTGACCAATATTGCAATACTCCTCTCTCCCACTTCCTACCCACCATCTCACCATCCTCTTACTCCCCTGCCCTACCTTCAACTAGTAAGGTTCACTGTTTACAATCAGAAGAATGAAATTTCACAACCATTTCTTCCTGCCTTGTCACAGACATCATGACGTGGGCTGACGCCTGTGTTGTCATAAGCTGTCTTCGCAAGTGTCGTCACTTTTGTCTTGTGACCGCTGGATTTTTTTAATTAAAAAAAATATATATATTTTATTAGAAGCAATAGTACAAAGATAAGACGATCGACATGGCAGTTATTGTACAGCTTCATTTTTAACTGTATCACCTAAATCTAAAAAAAAGAAAAACGAAGAAAAAAGGAAAACAAAGAAAGAAGAAAGAAGCGAATGAAGAAAAAAAAGTAAAATACAAAAGAGCGGGAAAAAGAACCCTAAGCTAGCAAAGAAGTGCAGGAGAAAATAAAATAAATAAGAAGATGGAGACATACCTCCCCCCCCACCCCTCGCCCATCCCTGACATCAGATTAAAATTAAAATTTGTGTTTATCCATTCCATTGTTGCAGAAATTGAGTAAAAGGTAACCATGTCATAAGAAATTGATCTGGTTTTTCCGCCAAGACAAGCCTAATGTTTTTCAAATATAGTGTCTCGGACATGTCTGTAATCCACATCTTCACTGTAGGGACTGTTGGCTGTTTCCAAAATTTGAGTATTAATTATTAAGCCGTAATTGAGGACACGTCTTTGAAATATCCTTAGCTTAGAGCAGGCCTCTGACATAACTAATGTGATCAGTTTTATATCTGGTTCCAATTTAATTTAAGGTATTTTGGAGAATGTATCAAATATTCCCCTCCAGAAGATTTGTAACTTTATACAGGAAGCGAAAGAATGGGTTATAGTCGCTTCTTGGAGGAGACATTTATCACAAATAGGAGAGACGTTTGGGAAGATCTTGTCAAATTTGATCTTTGAATAGTAGAATCTATGCATTATTTTTAATTGTATCAGGGAGTGCCTAACATTAAGAGAGCAGTAATGTATGTATAAAAGGCTTTCCTCCCAGCTATCTTTTGAGATTAATAAACCCAATTCATCTAAGCATAAGCCTAAGCATTTCAGAAGATGGGTTGTGTGCAATTAAAAGGGTATTATAAATGTAGGATATTAACTTATTTGTATCCTCCTGTCTATTCATGCATTCGTCTAATACATCTGGACCCATAAAATGACAGTCTTGTGTATGTATTTTCACATAGTCTCGGATTTGAAGATATCTAAAAAAATTACTTGCTTTCAAATGATATTTCTCCTGTAATTCTTGAAACGAGAGGAAAATCCCCTTCTCGTAGAGATCTCCCAACATTTTAATTCCTGAGTTTTTCCATTGTGCAAACAACTTATCTAAAGTAGACAGTTTAAACGAGGGATTGTTAGTGATTGGTAAAAGGAGAGAGAAATTTCTCAGTTTGAGGCTTGATTTCAACTGTTTCCAAACTCGTAGCGTGCTACGTATTATTGGATTTTGCTCGTACGTTGATTTATTCAGATGTATAGGAGAGAGAAGAATCGCACCTATATTAAAAGGCGAACAATCTTCCCTCTCCATTTTTAGCCAGTTTACCTGTTGACATGTATCATCCATCCAGTAGATTAGGTTTTCAATATTAGTCGCCCAGTAATAGAAAAGGAAATTGGGGAGTGCTAATCCTCCATTTTCTTTAGATTTACATAAATGTCGTTTATGTATTCTGTGGGTTTTATAATCCCAAATGAAATTCGTGATAACAGAGTCTAGTTTTTTTTTTAAGCTTTTAGGGAGATAAATCGGTATTGATTGAAATAGGTGTAGGAGTTGTGGAAGGAAAATCATCTTTATGGCATTTACTCTACCTATGAGGGAAATAGGGAGTCTTTTCCAAAATTGAATGAGAGCATTTAATTTAGTAATTAATGGTGGGAAATGTGCTTGAGAGGTATATTTTCTAGTCACATGGACTCCAAGGTATGTACATTTTTCAGTGACAATTCTGAAGGGACATTTTTGGAGATATAAAGGGTCTTGAGCTTTTATTGGCATTATTTCACTTTTATTCCAGTTTATTCTATACACTGAGAAGGAACCAAATTGTTCTATAAGGTTTAATATATTTGGGATACTGACTTGAGAGTTGGTGATATATAAAAACACATTGTCTGCATATAACAAAATCTTGTTATTGGTATGTTTAGTATTATATCCGTGGATGCCCGGATGTACTCTTATGGTTTCTGCTAAGGGTTCTATGGCTAAGGCAAATAAGGCCTGCCAGAAGTTTGTGCAGTTTATCACCAAATTCGAATTTTTTTTTGCTTGGTGTATTGAAATAACTTAACAAATTTTGCGGAGAGGATCTGATTTAACTTGAATTGTAATGCTGCTATCTTATTATGTTTAACAGTAGATGGATCAATCGCATTTTCTGAATGAAGCTGTTTAATCTGCATTTCTAATTCCAATTGTTCCCACCTGTTTTTTTTTGTTTTGATAAGCTTGATATGAAATAATGGAGCCTCTGATAAAGGCCTTAAAAGATTCCCACAGTAAAGTGGGTGAAATACCAGGTGTGTCATTTGTCTCATAAAATAATTCCATCTGTTGCTTCAGGTAGTCACAGCAACCTGGCTCAGTTAATATTTGTGGATTAAATCTCCAAAACGTTTAATTGTTAAGCATTCCTTCTAGTTTTAAGGAAAAGGTTAATGGACAATGGTCAGAAATTATGTTATTATGATATTTAGGATTGATTGTAAAAGGGATCAGTTTTGCACCCACCAGAAAATAATCAATTCGTGTATACGTTTTGTGAACCCTTGAATAAAAAGAGTATTCTCTTCCGGATGGGTTGGCAATCCTCCATACATCGGTTATGTTTGTGTTTTTTATGTAAGTATTTAAAAGTTCGCTGGATTTTGATTTTGAAGTGTTTCTCCTTTGCTGAAAAGATGTATCGCAATAAGGTTCTAATACACAATTGAAGTCTCCTCCAATTATCAGATTTTGCTGATAGGGGTCTGAAATTATATTGATTATTTTGTTACAAAATTGTGGGTTATCAAAATTAGGAGCATAGATATTTACCATAGTAAGTGGGGTTGAGTGTGGTTCCCCAGATACTATAATGTACCTACCTTTCTTATGGGCTATAGTGGATTTGTGTTTAAACGGTGTACCTTTACGAATTAGAATTGCAGTACCTCTTGCTTTAGAAAGAAAAGTAGAATTATATAATTGACCAATCCAGTTAGCCTTCAGCCTGCTATGAGCTCCATCTTTAAGATACGTCTCCTGTAAAAATATTATATCCGTATTAATAGATTTTAAATGGGCTAAAACCTTACCCCTTTTAATTGGCTCATTAACGCCCCTGATATTCCAACTACAAAATGTAATTCCTGCAATTTTCCTAGTGGCATCGTCTTGCATTTTAAAGCTTACATGGTTTCCTTTGTTTCAAATGGTCAAACACAATATTTAAAATGAGGTTTTTAGTTGCTGGGTGGGTGAGCCCTATGCCTACCCTCTGCCGGCATCTCCAAGAAAAAAAGTGCATTAACAAGAATAGATAAGCTATCTTGTAGAAAAACTAAAAGGTGAAAAAAAAAGACAACAGAAATTGCAGCATAAAGACATGCTACTAGTGAATACCACCCCATGGTGGTGTGATCCATGTTAACGACCGTAGATGTTAATATCAAATAACTCCGCTCCTTAAACGGGTAAGACATTTTAAAAAAATACACTGAACAGAACAGAATATAAAAAGCAATATGTAAATTCGTCAAGGAATCAATATTTCCAAAAGGTTAAATATATTTTTGTACACTAAGTAAATAAGTGGATATGTGGTATTTAGATTAATATATAAGACTTATCAAATAGCTTAGTGATATTGATATGTTAAGCCATTAGCCGGTTCAAAGTCGATGAATTTATAGTAATCTGTTAGTTCCACCTGCAGTTGCGTAGACAAAGCAACCTCTCTCTCTCTGCCACCCTCTACCTCCCACCAGCATTCCCACACATTCCAGTGCAATCTCTAAGCTTCCCCAGAACTTGCCGCAACTTGCTCATACCTCCCAACTCTTACTCAACCCCTCTCTCTCTTTACCTCTGCCCTCTCCCTGTCCCTCTTGCCTTCCCCCGTCGCTCCTCACACTCCCCAAACTTTCTGTGACTTCCCCTAACTAATTCTCACTTACGATGGCTCTCTATAACTCTCCCACGTTCCCTCTTCTGCCTCTACCTCTAACTCTCTACCCCTCCCTTTCTCTGCCATACTCCCTCTCGCTCTGTCATGCAATCTGTCAAGTTCTATATTTAACATTTTAATCCACTTTGTATTGGCAGCTTTTTTGCAGCATATTAAGTATGAACACACTATAAAATCACACCATAAATCTGGTAACTCTGATAAGTCTGGTAATTAAATATTGGATATTAAATTAATATACAAGACTTATTGCGTAACTTATTTGTATTAGTATATTAGTATATTAAATAAGCTATTAAATGATTCGGAGTCAGAGAGCCTGTAGCAGGTTGTTGATACAGCTGTAGACAAAACAATCTCTCTCTCCCTCTCTCTCTCCCTCCCTCTCTGCCTGTCTCTGCCCCCCGGCTGCTTTCCCACACATTCCAATTCTATCTCTGAACTTCCCCCAGACTTAGCAAAACTTACACAATATTTCTCAGCACTTACCCGCATTCTCTCTTTAAACAGTATAAATGCATACAATATAAAAGAATTATAAGCCCGGTATAAACACTAACCCTTTTTATAACCACTGTATAAGTGGATACAGATAGAATGATTTAAAAAAGACAGTATGACTTCAGGGTAAATAGAATATAGTCCTCTTGATTGGCATCGTAAGATAAGTGCAATGTGGCTTTGTGACATAACTAGATAAAATAGTTACTTATCCTTGGCAATGTCTTGGGCGAACTTGAATGCTTCCTCAGGATCGGTAAAGAATCGTTTAGTCTCTTTATAAGTAACTCTCAGTTTGGCTGGGTACATTAGACCGTATCTGAGATCTTGTATGTCCCTCAGAATGACTCTCGACTTGGTTAAAAGTGCGCTTTTCTTGAAGACTTTGGCTGGATAATCTCTGAAGATTTGTATGTTATCCCCTTCGAAGATCAGATTTCTGGTGTTTGCAACTTTCTTCATGATGTCTTCTAAAACGTAGGAATGGTGTATCTTCAGAATCAGCTGCCTTGGTTGTGCTGCGGGTCGGGCTCTCAGAGCTCTATGCACTCGATCTAGTTTGGGTTTTTCATCCAGGTTAAGTACATCTTGGAGTAATTGAGCCGCAAAATCACGAGGGTCTTTACCTTCCTTCACCCCAGCAATCCTTAAATGTCTTCCAGATCAAGACATTTTTCAGTCATCTAGGCAAGTTGCCCAGAAACACGCTGTGAAATTCCTTCTTCATTCTGTGTGTTGTTTCAGTATTTTCGGTAGTAGCAGATTCCAATTGTCGAATAGCTTCGCTGTGTTGTTTTGAAGTAATGTGAATGGGTTCCAACTTACTGCTGATATCAGTTTCGATCCGTTTAATTTCCCCTCTCAAAGAGGAATTCACCTCCTCTATACAGACTTGTACCTTGTTGATCTTTCCACATATTTCTGCTCTACCAGCAACAATGTCCAACTTTACAACAGCAAGTTGCTCACCCAGTTTCGTATCCAGTTCAAGTTTCTCACTCAATAAAGCTATAATATCTTCCACCAAAGCTTGTCTTGCTGTTTTCCTCTTGCTCCATACTCGAAGTCGAGGTTTCTTCTTCAGAAACTTCCTCTTTCCACTTGAAGATTTTTTCCGTGTTTTTTTCGTGTTGCTTTAAATCCCTTAAGAAGTATGGGAAGTGTGGGAAGATTTATTTTCGGATACCGTCTATCGGTTATTTAAAATACCGGAGTCGATTTCTGATGACGTCACTTACGCGACAACAGGCATCTGCCGGTAAGCATTTTTCTTCAGTCCGTTTTTCTAATTTTCTGCCGATTTTTACGATTTTAACGGAGCGGAGTCAAATGGCGCATGTCTCAAGTCGCCATAGCGATACCGGAAGTCCATAGCGCCACCTGGATTTTGAAATGTTCAAAACCTTGCGGCGACAGTGGGCTTGAAGTTGCCTGTCGTAGGTTGGCATAGGTTGTCGCCAGGATGACGGCAGGTGACATACGATGTCGCAAGGTCATGACCTCGGCAAATTCCTTTTGCGACAACCTGCGTTATCATACGTCAACCGGCAACAAGATACAGATCAAAATGACGTTACTTGTCTTCAGATTTCGCAGCTTGTCTTCAGTGTCGTAGCTTGTCTTATCTTATGTTGACCTCGGTTGTCATTGTTTGACGTCTGTGCAGTTGCAGAATGTCGCAGGTTATCGTATGTTGTCGCTGTTGTGGTCATCCCAGGTCCCGAAAATTTGTGACGCCGGATAATGTAAATTGGCGCAGCTTGCATCGTAGCTTGTCGTACAACTTGACGGATTTTCGGTGACCTGGTACGTCAGTCAATGACGCCGGTAGTTGTCGAAAAAAGTCGCAAAGTGGTACAGGCCCTTACTCCCCTGCCCTATCTTCAACTATATCATTATAGCAACAAAGTCATCTTTCCATGTGCTTATAAGCTGAGACCATAATTTTAAATTGTGCTTGGTTATGGCAGTATTGAAAATGTTAAACCGAAGATGAGGGGAGTAATAAACCTTGTATTTACAGACCAGTTGGCCAGATATACGGAATTTTTTGAGGTATAATAATCCGATTTAAAATGAACTGATATCAGGAGTGAGCAAATGAAATAAACCTCGAATTTATAAAAGAAAACTAATCTTAGATGATGGTCTTTGATACAGTAAGAGGGGTTTGATGAGGATGGTATAATTGATGTTTTGCCAAAGGTAAATCACTACCACATAACAAACATTAACAAAATTGAAACCCATTAAATTAAAGGACAGTGGTTTATAAATGGAAGGCAATAAATGGTGTCGGCTGTTGCTTTTTATAAATGGAAAGGATGCATACAGCTATGTTTCCCAGGAAACAGTTTATGACCACATCATTTCAAAGTTTGTGGAGAACAGAAAATTCATAAACAAGATAGATAATTACAGAATTGAACATGGGCAAAGTGGGTAACTGGGAGGCAAATTGAATTAAATGCTAAGTACAAAGTAATTCACCATGATCTGAAGAATGAACAGCAGCAATTTTAATTAAATTTCTACCATTTTAAAAGAGAATGCAGGATGTAGTCTACTGGGGATGTAGCTATATAGTCCTTAAAAGATCATATTTGGCTCACAAATTCTGTGGAATATAAGAAAAGCCCAGCGTAAATGAGCAGCTACCTTTTGCTTTAAATCTTTAGCTCCAGTGAAGTAGTGGCCATTTCTGAGTTGGTTGCACATGTGAAACATAGAAAATAGGTGCAGGAGTAGGCCATCCGGCACCTTCGAGCCAACACCGCCATTCAATATGATCATGGCTGATCACCCAAAATCAGTACCCTGTTCCTGCCTTTCCCCATGTCAATACCTTGAAGAGGACAATTCACCACATCCCAAATTGGAAGCAGAGTTGCAGAACCTGCGCTAGATGGACAAACTAAATCAGCTTGAGTGAGAATAGTCAAGGGAGTCAGCCGAGGTATTCTGAATCAGGAAGGATTCTGATCAGATTAAATATGAAGTAACTGTTTCCAGTGGAAGATGAATCGGTTACTATAGGAAACATTTTGCAAAAGAACCAGAAGCAACAAACAATTGTTTTTCACATAGTTGATGCATCAACAAAGCAACAACCCCAACCTCTCATCTAGATGCTTGAGCCATATACATGTATCAGGGTAGATGGAGTGTTTTCTATGATCGACCCACCTGTTTAAGGATCAGCTGTGAGAAGTTATATGTGCCATTTCTGGACCCGTTTACTACAGTCATACAGTAAAGCCTTTACTGTCCATAATCCAGGAGAATGTGATTCAATTATATTAGATAACATGGATTGAACAGCAGCTTCTTTCATTTTGTAAAAATTCCCAAAATGTGTACAAAAATAATACGATTAAACTAGAACTTACCAGTTTGAAGTTTGATCTTTATTTTATGAGGAGTTACGATGAGGGACTACGTGAAGAACCCCGTCCAGCCGCACATGGTCAATCGTCAAAGCAGCGGTGTGAAATCACAGGTAATAGTGACTGAAGTATAATAGTAAGGGAACAGAAGACTAGAACTACCAGTTTATATATATGAGGGTTGGGAGCGGAGGGCACGTAGTCCCTCATCGTAACTCCTCCTAAAATAAAGATCAAACTTCAAACTTGTAAGTTGTCGTTTAATCTTACTATTTTACTTCGGAGTCACGTGAGTGACTACGTGAAGATTTCAAAGCTCTGTGATTTCATGCCGCAGATTCAAATCTTGCCTTTCACTGCATTGATTGACTCAACATAATTAAATAATCAATAATGCATCAATCATAACATTGTTCAAATGAGTTAACGGTTTATTACAAAGAAAAACAATATCAACCCCTCTATCTCAGGGAGAAACTATATAACCGAACTTAAAACAGACTCAGCAAATACCCCCAGCCTTGCAATTGGCTTATGGTAAAATCTCTGGAAGGTCAGCTCACTGGACCATCCTGCGGCCGCGAGGATATGGTCTATAGGCACGTCCATCGCCTTGGCCGCGGAAGTTAATGCCGCCCTGGTGGAATGAGATTTAAATTTATCAGTATCAATCCCAGCACTTCCCAGAACCTGCTTTAGCCACCTTGAAATTGTTTGCACCGACACCTTACTGTGTGGTTTTTTGTGGCTAATATATAATGCTGATTCTGTTCCTCTTAGGACTCTGGTAGCCTCAATGTAATGGGACAAGTATGAAACTACACACAGATGAGCATCTTTGGGGTATGCTGAAAAAAACCCTTACATCCTGTCATGCCTATTCTACTCTGTTTGAGCAGATCATAAACATAAAAAGTGATGGCATCTGCCGATACCTGCATTCTGTCTAGCCGTAGCCTCTGCAATGTCTGCACAAGTTGGGCTGATACCAACGCCATAAGCATGACCACCTTCATGGTTAGTTTGGCTAGAGATAGGACTGTAACAGGAGTCCACTGGCGAAGGAGCATAAGAACTTTGCTTACATTCCAGATACCCGAATACCTGGGTCTAGGAGGATTAGAATTAAAAACTTCCTTCATAAATCTAGAGACTAACGGATGTGTCCCTATTGAATGTAACTCTGACACCATGGGCAAATAAGAAGACAGAGCACTTCTGGCTGTATTAATCACACTATAGCTTAATTTTTGATCGAAATAAAGAATGGACAAGAACTCCAGCACGTCTGGGATGCCTGCAGTTTGATATGAAATATTCTGCTGTAAGCAGAATACCTCCCACTTTCTTATCGAGGTGATGTACTGCTTCTGGGCACTATCCCTGCAGGCTGACGTGAGAACATCCACGGTGCGATCAGACAGTCCTCTCCCCAGGTATGGCCTTCTTAAAATCTGCAAATTAACAGATCAATACGATCACGTAAAGGATGTTGATCGCCAGTTATCGGGTTCACCAGTAGGTTTTTATGTTTGGGAACAATCATATGAGGCTGAGTAGCCATCTGCAATACGAGAGGGAACCATGGCTGTGTGGGCCAATCTGGCACTATCAATACTCCTGAAGCGGAGTCCTGCTTGATTTTTTTGCAGGCATCGACTGATGAGACAGAATGGGGGAAATGCATATAAAAACATTCCACCCCAATGCCGCGAGAATGCATCGACCGCTGCTGCGCCAGGGTCTGGTTCCCAAGAAACATATTTGGGCAACTGATGGTTCAGTCTAGATGCAAACAAATCAATATCTGGCATTCCATATCAAGCAACCACCTGATTAAATATGTCCTGATTTAACATCCATTCTATGTTATCATTGAATTGGCATGACCGTGTGTCTGCCACTATGTTGAATCTACCTGGTAAATAGATTGCTGAAAGCCAGATGTTTTTGTCAATGCACCAGCCCCAGATATGATTAGCCAATCTGTCACAAGATTCCAACTTGACTCCACCTATGTGATTGACATATGCCACTGCTGTAGTGTTGTCAATTTGAACCTGCACATGCAAGTGACCCCTGGCAGAGCAATAAGCTTTAAGCCCATAAAAGGTTCCCAAAAGCTCTAAATAATTGATCCCTCTCAATTGCAGAAGGGATGTCTCGTCACTATTCCATCTGCCTCCACAACTGGAGGACATATCCGTGGCACCCCAACCTAGAGCACTGACATCTGTCTGTAAGACTATAGAAAGTGGTTCAACCAAAACTTCCCTGGAACTTTTTGAGACATTTGTGATCCACCGTTGTATTTCTCAAATAGCTTCCACTGACAATCCCATGAGCCTGTCAAAGTGACCCGCATGTGTCCTCAGTGCCTGTTCTTTTGCAAGTTGTAAGTGTTGATAATGCAGAGGTCCAAATTGCACAGCTGGGAAAGCAGCCACCAATTTTCCAATTAAAATGGACACTTGTCTAATTGAAGGTCGTTGCTCACTAAGGAGATTGATACAACCTTCAATTAACTGCTGCCTTTTGTCCCTGGGCAGAGTCACTAGAGTGTGATCTGAATTAATGGTAAAGCCCAAGTAATCAATAATTTTAACTGGTGATAATTTGGATTTATCTGGATGAATGATGAACCCCAATCGCTCAAAAGTGATATATTCTCTTTTTGTGAAAATATAAGTGTTCGACGTGGAACATGCTGAATGGGTGGACACACAGCAGGGTAGAATTCAATTTTAGCCCAGTATAAATGAATCTGATGTTATCTCCTGTCATTGTTTGAGAAACAAGTGTAATCTGCCCCCAATTTGAACATCTTTCTCACTTAATTTGTATTCCTTAGGCGCAAAATCTCTCACCTGCACATGTCCTGACTGCGCTTGTTGCCCCCGGCCCCTTGTAGGGAAATTCATCCTTCCCCTTGTGCCTGTGGCAGGCTGTAAGCTGCGTGTGTGTGAGACTGAATGGCTCGTCCCTTCACCAGCGTCTGTCATGGTACCCCGCCGATAGGGGAAAACCCTCTTGCCTGTTTTGCCACTTGTTTTGATGAGACCTACGGTTTTTGCTTCCTCGTGCAGTTCCTTGACTCGCTTTTCGAAGTCCTCCCCAAATAAAAGGTTAGGCGGTGGTGCGCTGATTGGGTTGCATAGTGCTGCAAGTTTTGGGTTGATAGCTGGGCGTATGGCACTCCTTCGTAAACTATTAATTTAGAAAAATGCACTGCACAGCGCATCCTGATGGGCTTCTGTCGTGTGCCCCTTGTCTACTGTTGTTGCGAACGCAGTGAGTCCTGCTGAGAGCAACTTGAGCACTTTTTGGAATTTTAACTCCTGCGCCCTTGCTGTGACCCCCAATTGTGTCCATATAAGATGGTTAACCATTGGTACTTTTAATAACCCACAGTTAACTGGGGCTTCATATTTCTTGGCAGCCTCATCCATTGCCAGCTCTTGAAGTTGATGGGAGAGCATATACTGAATAGCAGCTGCCAACTCTTCCCCTAATGGTTCCCCTGCTTCTCTGGGGATTGCAAGTTTTTCAGCTATGTTCGGTATTAGCTCTTGTTGCTCTACATCCTTATGGCTCTGACCAGCCACTGACTCGGCATCAGTATATTCCTGAGCCGGTATACCCTCCTCCTCTAAGGATGGGTAATCATGCAGCCCTATTTCAGGTGCTGCTGGCACAGGCTCTCCAACAGCCTGGCGTAGACACCACTCCTCCTCCCGGAGTGCGTCCCTATCGAGCATCCTTTGCAATAGGATCTCGATCTGGGAGAGCCGTGAGCAAACGGTCTCTCCTTGTGGAGGTGAAACCTCCAGGCCCGACTCTGGGTCAATGGGCCTAGTAGATTTTGTTGTAGCCTTGCGCCCTACTGGCGTGGCAACGCTGCTTACAGACAGCGGATCTGGTGTCGCAAGCCCCCTTGCTGGTGACGGACTTGGTGAACTAGACAGGCATCCGCTACCTGCACTCTCGCGGTCCTCCAAACTTCTTACCCGGGATCGCCACCGTCACCTTTTTTACTTTCTGCATCTTGTCAACGGTGTAAATGCTACCACAAATGCAGAAAGCGACCACAGGAAAAGTTTTAAACTTACCTTGGGTTTTAAACTTACCGTTTGGAGGAGCTCTGCTGCTCTAACCGGCTGACCTGCATCAATGCGTCTGATGTAATGACGTACGTGCGGCTGGACGAGGTTCTTCACGTAGTCACTCACGTGACTCCGAAGTAAAATCAAAGGTTTCCCTCCAAACAAAGCTTAACAAAGCAAACAAAGTGCAAAATGGAATACATTTCATCGTAGATTAGAACTTAAAAGAAAGATTTTAATAATTTAGACAGGCCATGCATTTGTGGATGAAATGTAGCTTAGATGTACAATAAACACTAATAAAGGTAGATATTAGCTACAAGGTAGCACAGACAGACTAGCTGAAAGTGTAATCAAGCATCAAAGGAAATTTGGCCAGTGTAAAGTGAAACACTTTGGCAGGAAGAATAATGCAACACAGTATTGACTACATGGCAGAGTTTTGAAAGCTGTGCTGCAAGGGCAGGACCTGGATGTACAGGTGCATAAATCCTTCAAAGTTGAGAGAATGAGTGAAGAATATAAATTTCATGAAATCTTAAATAAAAGCATAGTCTGAAGTTGGGTCCTGACCTGAAACACCACTTGTCTATTCCTTTGACCGATGTTCTCTTACCCACCGAGTTTCCCAACACAATTTTTTGCTCAGACTACAAAAATAGGGAAACTATTTAAAATAGTACACACTAGTTAGGCCACAACCCAAGAATTGCATCCAATTCTGGTCATGTTTTAGGTAGGACTTGGAAAGGGTGAAGATTAACCAGAATGGTTCCAGCAATGAGGGATATTAGTGATAAAAGTTAACAAAGAGAAACTATGCCTGCTCTCTTTTGAAAAAAGGAGATTTAAAGGAAATTTGATAGCCACAGAAGATTAGATAGATAAATAGAAGGAAGCTTTCCCATTAGTAGATGGCTTAGGGTTAAGGAGCAGGGAAAACACTAAAGGAATCTTTTTTTAAATTTTATATAGCTTTGCAGTAAGCTATGTCCTGGAGTTCACCAAATCTAAATGAGGTGAGCAATTTACAAAGTGAGCACTTTGTAAAAAAGAAATCCAATAGTCAATAAAGAGGATATTTTAGGTAGACAAAAATGCTGGAGAAGCTCAGCGGGTGAGACAGCATCTATGGAGTGAAGGAATAGGTGACGTTTCGGCCCAAAACATCACATATTCCTTCGCTCCATTGATTCTGCCTCACCCACTGAGCTTCTCCAGCATTTTTGTCTACCTTCGATTTTTCCAGCATCTGCAGCTCTTTCTTAAACAAGAAGATATTTTACAAACTTTGAGGGAAATATGACTAACAAGTTTGCTCTACTGGATGCTCACATAGACAATTGGCCAAATGGGATACAAGTAGGCCAGAACAGCTTCTCACCTATGGTTCAAGGGGAAAAAAGGACAAAATCATGGAATTTAGATCTGGTGACATCTTGATCTCTGCAATCTAACCACATCTGTAACCGAAATGCAGACATTGCTTCTGCCCATCCCAAAAAACCTGCTGCAAAATTACCAAACCAAATGCCAAAAGAATACACGCCTTACCCTAAAATTACTGCCATGCATCCCAGAAATATTAGCTGAATTTTACTCAAAATTGTCTACCACTCTTCTCTCCGCGTGAAGCCAACTTTGTTTGTACTTACCACCATTATGCATGCTCCAATGAGGACAGCTTTAACTTTAACATCCAAATCCATAGGAAACTGAATTCCAAAGTTATCAGCATCTGTGAAGACTTCACGTAGAAGACCTGTCCACTTCTTTGATATCTTTCCAACAACAGTGGACTCATCCTTACTCAAAACCTGCAAGGAAACAACAACAACATTTCATTCCACTTATAAGAAAGAATAAATATATTCAATTTCCCACTGCCAACATGCATTATTTAATTGTAAATCATCATGGAGAGCTATTGAACATAATGTTCCTTCACCTGCGACAGTTTCCGAAAGTCATTGGTGCAGAAATGTACTTAAAAAAACATTTAGACTAGTTTTGCCAGCCCATTAGTCTAAAGGCTATTTTAAATAACGGCAATAATACCATAATCAAATATAATAATGTTGATGCATTTTATTAAAAAATAGATACACATATAATAATCCTGATACATTTTTCAATGTAAAGCGGATATGTTCTGATAAATCTTGAAACCTTGGTGTGAACATTTTTGTTTTTGTGGCAATATTACATCAGTTCCATAACCAAGTATTACATATTTGGTTATCAGAGCTAACTAGCAGCATCAAGCAAGGTCATGGGTGTCAGGAGCCAAGGGTGACAACGAGAGACAGGTTAGCAGGGGCTCAAATGAAATCCAGCAGAATGAATACAGCTAATTGGAGCAATGTTACAAGAATGTTTACAACCTCCAAAAAAGTCAAGGCAAGTAGCAGATAAAAAGCACACATACACAACCCTCAAAAAATGTAGTACAAAGACTTCATTCGGGCCAAGACATGATGAATGAATTCCACCAACATGGGTGTCACCCCCTCTCATGAGCTCACCCCTCGCTAGAGGAAACCACCTTCTACTTCATGGGCAGAGGCACCAGTTACCTCACTTCTTTTTCTTCTTGCATATTGCGTGCACAGCCTAAAGTTGTAAGTCAACTTGTTCTATTTGATCTATTTGTTTGTGCACGCCAGGTTGATTGCATTAGTCGAAACAGGGTGAACCACGTGAAGGTTGCAATCTCCCACCCCAGCTACCTCACGAGCAGGTTATATGAAATCTGCCCATTGTACTCGTGACAATTTTCTATTGCAAGTCATATATCTCCTTTGTGAAGAGTGTGCATCCTTGTAGATCCCAACACTGTTACATTACCATGAACATGATTTATACATAGACCTATTTGGTCTTTGCAAGATATTGCAAGGGAGGGGAACATCATTAATCTCCTCCCCATAATATCAGTACAAGGTAGACACAAAATACTGGAGTAACTCAGCGGTTTCAGGCAGCGTCTCTGGAGAGAAGGAATGGGTGACGTTTTGGATCAAGACCCTTCTTCAGACTGATGTCAGGGGAGGGGGCGAAACAAAGATAGAATGTAGTCGGAGACAGTAAGACTTGTGGGAGAACTGGGAAGGAGGAGAGGATGGAAAGAAAAAGCAAGGGCTATCTGATGTTTAAGAAGTCAACGTTCATACTGCTGGGATGTAAACTACCTAAGCGAAATATGAGGTGCTGTTCCTCTAATTTGTGCTGGGCCTCTGACAATGGAGGATGCCCAGGACAGAAAGGTCAGATTTGGAATGGGAGGGGAAGTTGAAGTGCTGAGCCACCAGGAGATCAGGTAGGTTAAGACGGACTGAGCGGAGGTGTTCAGCAAAACGGTCGCTGAACTTGCGCTTGGTCTTGCCGATGTAGAGAATTTGACACCTGGAACAATGGATATAGTAGATGAGGTTGGAGGAGGTGCAAGTGAACCTCTGCCTCACCTGGAAAGACTGCTTGGGTCTTTGGATGGAATCGAGGCGGGAGGTAAAGGAATATGTGTTGCATCTCCTGCCGTTGCAGGAGAAAGTACCTGGGGAGGGGGTGGTTTAAGTGGGAAGGGACAAGTTGACCAGGGAGTTTCGGAGGGAACAGTCTCTGTGGAAAGCAGAAGGGATGGAGATGGGAAGATGTGGCCAGTAGTGGGATCCCATTGCAGGTGGCAAAAATGTTGGAGGATTATATGCTGTGTGCGACAGCTGATGGGGTAGAAGGTGAGGACAAGGGGGACTCTGTCCTTGTTACGAATGGGGGGGAGGGGGAGCAAGGGCGGAGCTGCGGGATATTAAGGAGACCCTGGTGAGAGCCTCATCAATAATGGAAGAGGGGAACCACTGTTTCCTAAAGAATGAGGACAGCTCCGATGCCCTGATATGGAACTCCTCATCCTGGGCGCAGATGCGGCGTAGACAGAGGAATTGGGTGTAGGGGATAGTCCTTACAGGAAGCAGGGTGGGAAGAAGTGTAGTCAAGATAGCTATGGGAGTCAGTAGGTTTGATGTTGGTCAATAGTCTCTTTCCCTGATAGAGACGGTGAGATGGTCCAAGTGAATTTGAGTGCAGGAAGGAAATTAGTGGCAAAGTTGAAGAAGTCAGTGAGTTCTGCATGGTTGCAGGAGGTAGCACCAATGCAGTCGTCAATGTAGCTAAGATAGAGTTCGGGGATAGGGCCAGTGTATGCCTGGAACAGGAATTTTTTGACGTACCCTACAAAGAGGCAGACATAGCTATGGCCCATTTGAATACCCATAGCTACGCCTTGGATTTGGAGGAAGTGGGAGTCGAAGGAGAAGTAGTTGAGGGTAAGGATCAGCTCTGCAAAGCGGAGGAGAGTATTGGTGGACATAAATTGTCTGGTTCTGCGATCAAGAAGAAACAGAGGGCTTTAAGACCCTCCTGGTGGGGGATGGAGGTGTAGAGTGAATGGACATCCATAGTAAAGATGAGGGAGTAGGGGCCTGGAAAACGGAAGTCATTGAGGAGACGAAGAGCATGTGAGGTGTCTTGGACATAGGTAGGGAGGGATTGGACCAGGGGGGATAGGATAGAGTCGAGGTATGTGGAAATTAATTTAGTGGAACATGAACAAGCAGAAACAATGGGACTGCCAGGACAGTTCTGTTTGTGGACTTTGGGGAGAAGATAGGGCCGTCCGGGGCTGTGGAATGATGAGATTGGAGGCTTTAGAGGGCAGAGAGCCGGAAGTGATGAAATCAGTAATGGTGTTTGAGATTAAGGCCTGGTGCACGTTTGTGGGGTCATGGTCCATTGATAAGTACAAGGAGGTGTCTGAGAGTTGTCGCCTGGCCTCAGTCTCCTAGAGGTACAAGCACAGGGGCATGGGAAGATGGCACTGTGGGGTCAAAGAGCATGGAGTGGTGTATAATTGTGCCTGCGCTCCAACTACCAACTCAGAGATTGGTACAATTATACATAATAATTAATGTTAGGAGGGGTGGGTGTCATGCAGAGAGAGAGAGAGAGAGCAGGCTCCAGCAGCTTTCTGCCTAGCATTGGGCAATCAAGCAGCACTCACTATGTGGACCAACAGATTATGGGTACATGTAATGCAAAGGATTGTACATTGGCACAGAAAATAATTAGGAAGACTTTGGGAATGTTGGCCTTTATTGCCAAAGTAAAATGTAAAGTATAAAAGTAGGGAAGTAATGAAACTATACGGAGCTCTGGTATGAAACCAAGACTACAGGCAGTACTCCTGTACTGGTCTCATACCAGTGACCTGTACAGTCGCATAACTGCATACAGTTTTGGTCACCTTATTTAAGGATGTGCATGTATCACAGAGCAGGTTCATCGGTTGAGATCTGGGATGAAGAGGTTGGCGATGCAAGAATAGTTGATCTGATTGAACCTATCCTCAAAAAAAGAGAGGACTTCATTGAAATGCAAGATTCCGAGAGACAATGACAAGGATTATGCCACGACAATGTTTCCCCCATTTAGGATATTTAGCTTCACCATAAAGAGTTATTAAGTTTGGACAAGGAGGCATCTCTTCTTTCATGAGGTCAAAAACTTTACAATTTGCTAATTCACAACTGTAGAGACAGTGTGATGAATATTCAAAGTAGTGGTTACTCTAGAGGTTGAGGTTGATTAGCTGATGGGTCAGGTGGGGGAGAAAAAGGTAGATACAGCAAACAAGGCCGGAGGTAATAAGTGGAGAAGGCAAAAGGGCACAAATGGTGAAATATCATAGGAAAGCAAGGTGGGAGTGACATATATAGAACCAGAGAGAGGAATGGTGGGTAGAAGGGAAAAATCAGGACCCAGATTAGGGAGGGGAAGAAAGGAATTGCCTCTACTTTGCATTTGGCTGTTCTATCATGCTGCAATTTTTTTTTCATATGATCTTATCAAGTCCACACACAAGATTGGAAGTTGTTCAGCCAGAGCTGAACACACTTCTCGGCATCTGCATGCAATGTTGTCTGTCTTGCGCTTCCTGTGCGTGGTGGTGGAAAGATTGGTGAAAACAGGCCCAGGGCATGAACGCTCTTTCCTTGACCCATAGAAAATAGAAAATAGGTGCAGGAGGAAGCCATTCGGCCCTTCGAGCCAGACCCCTTTTCCTTTGATGAATTTCTATGAGCACCGTTTGCTCTTACATTTTTCTGAAACCCTATAAATCTCTCCGAGAAAGTTCTTCACCATCTCCACTGAGGACGGGTGAGAGTGGCTGCAAAAGAAAGACGACCACAAGAGAAGAGGCCTTCCTGATTTGGGAAAGTATGGATCCAAGAAAGACAAGTGATATTCTGCAGAGAGATTTGGAGGCAGCTGGCGTCTCAATGAGCTCAAGCACCATGCAGTGATGCCTCACTGTGAAAAAACAACTGCTGCGATAAAGAGGAAGTGATTCTAATGGCTCGCAAAATAAAGTTTGGACATGTGTGCACTGGCAAAGGGTGTTATTAGTGATGAAAGCCATTTCTTGGTTCAGGGCCAATATAGCCACCATGATCGGAGATTAGTGAGGAACTGCCGAGTTGACGAGTTTATCAAACATCCTGAGAAAAAAAATAATGTTCTGGGGTTGTTTCAGCTACTATGTATTGGTCTGCCGCACCCTGTTGATGGAATGATGAGATCACTACAATATATCAATGTATTGTAGAGAAGAGTGGTGCTGGAGATGGTAAAGTCTTTTCCAGATGGATCTGGGATATTCCAGCCAGAGTTTGCACCGTGCCACACAAAGATAGTGACACGGTTTTTCCAAAAGGGGACATGCGTCTTGAACTGGCCTGTTAACACGCCTGGTCCAAATCCGATTGGGAATTTGTAGTAAATTATCAAGGAAAGACTGAAAAGGAAGGGCTGTGCTATAAGACAGAAGCTCAGAGGCCATAATTCAGCTGTGGTATAGAGATGAAAAAAATCCTCGGAAACTCAATTCTGGATGATTCCATGGCAGGTCGAATCAAAGACTAGACAGAGAACTGTGGTGGACATATAATATACTAAAGACATAATGGTGCAATGGAAGTGAATAAAAGATAGTCCCATGACAAATATATTAACTTATTATATCAGAGTTTTTGCTTGCTTCAATTAATTTGCACAAGGACATAGAGATTAGAGTGCTGCGGTGAAGGATTGTGAGAATCACTGCTGGTGATCAGTGAGGTGTACCTTCAGTATATGTACTTACTTTAAAGCTTACATCACCAAAACAACGGAATTGCAAACAGGGACCTTTAATTTTCAATATTGTTTCAGACATTTCGTTCTGGATGCTTAGATTAGGTATACAAGGATTCCATTCCTGAACAACATAGCCAATAGTTGTTCCTGGTGGTGCTTGAACTTCCATCTGTAAGAGAAAATATCGCTGAATTGTTGCTGAATTTGAAAACATTAATTCAATCATGCAAAAAGCCAACTTAATATGAAAATGAAATGTCGTGACTCAATTAGATAAAGGTACTGGCACCTATTGCCATCACAGTAAATAAACCACACCACAATTTTTGAGCAAAACACAAACATTAATTCAATCATGCAAAAAGCCAACTTAATATGAAAATGAAATGTCGTGACTCAATTAGATAAAGGTACAGGCACCTATTGCCATCACAGTAAATAAACCACACCACAATTTTTGAGCAAAACACAGTGCTCATGGAACTCAACAGGTCAGGCAACATCTATGGAGGGAATGTGCAGACATTTTGGGTCAGGCCCTTCTTTGGACTGCATTCCCTCCACAGATACTTCGGTAGTAGGTATAAAGGTTTAGATTATTTTCTAAATGGGGAGAGAATCCAGAAATCGGAGATACAAAGGGACTTGCGAGTGCTGGTGCAGGATTCCCAAAAAGTTAATCTGCAAGTCAAATCGGCAGCAAAGAAAGCAAATGCAATGCCAGCATTTAGTTTGAGAGGGCTTGTAGACAAAAACAGGTCTGGAATGCTGAGGCCCTATAAGGCGCTAGTCAGGTTGCATTTAGAATATTGTGAACAATTTTGGGCACCATATCTGAGGAAGGACGTGCTGACTCTGGAGAGGGTCCAGAGGAGGTTTACAAGAATGATCTGAGGAATGAGTAGGATAACATATGATAAGCGTTTGACTGCACTGGGCCTGTAATTGCTGAAGTTTAGAAGAATGAGGGTAGACGTCATCGAAAAGTAGAGAATAGTGAAAGGCTTGGATAGAGTGGATGTGGAGAGGATGTTTCCACTATTGGGAGAGTCTAGGGCCAGAGGTTATAACCTCAGAATTAAAGGACGTTCTTTTAGGAAGGTGATGAGGAGGAATTTCTTTAGTGAGAGGTTGATGAATCTGTGGAATTCTTTGCCACAGAAGGCTGTGGAGACCAAGTCAATGGATATATTTAAGACAGAGATAGACATATTCTTGATTACGATGGGTGTGAGGGGTTATGAGGAGAGGGCAAGAGAATGGGGTTAGGAGGGAGAGATAGATCAGCCATGATGGAATGGCGGAGTAGGCTTGATGGGCCGAATGGCCTAATTCTGCTCGTATCATTTATGAACTTATGCTGCCTGATCTGCCGAATTCCTCCAGAACTTTGTTTTGCTTTCCTGTATCTGCCGTTTCTTGTGTCAGTGTAGTCGTTCTCTGAACAAGGGTTTCGGCCCGAAACATTGCCTATTTCCTTCGCTCCATAGATGCTGCTGCACCCGCTGGGTTTCTCCAGCATTTTTGTGTAGTCGTTCTCATACATCTGCTTGTTCATTATTTCGTACCAATTATAATTTTACTGAACTTATATTCTATTGATATTATAACTTTATTTCTTTAATCCTTTGCCTTATTTGTTTTAAGCTTCAAATATCCAATCTAACACAATCTCCAACTACTTTGTTCATGAAACAAAACATATATCACAATCTCCTCCCAAAATGTTCTTTGGCAAGATCAACTAATTTTAGGATTTCTCAGTGGAGGCCTTACAGGGCCTCGGCATTCCTTCTCTCCCGCTGAGTTACTCCAGCATTTTTTGTCTATTTAGGATTTCTCAAATCCTCAACCTTTCTTTCTTCAGAAAAGTTACAGTATTTATCTATGTAGATATACATTCATATATTTTAATAACAACCATTAATGTTATGATTGGTAGAAAATAATGAGAATGCAGGAGTATGAGGGTTGTTTATTTACTGAGTATTTCATTGGTGCCAGCGTAAGTTTTGTCTAATCACCAGTCATGAGCATTTGTTTTCATATTAAGCAGATTTTTAAACAATGTAAAAACATTTGCATGATGGTTTAATTAATATTTTTTAAACATATTTCCATCCATTCACCAAGCAGAGAAGCTTCAATTTGATTTATTCAATTCCAAATATTAAAAAGTTTTAAAATATTTACTTTTGAAGTGTTGATCAGAATATTTGCCCATTATTTTGCATGCCTTAAAATGGATGAGTAGGAGATCATGAGAAGCAGAGTAGTAACACTATCTCCCCCATCTCCTCCCCCCCCCCCCCTTAAAAATGTTTACAGTTGTACATTGGGCTTCTGCACAAACATATGGCATTGTGGCATCAAACATGATGCACAGAGTCTCTTCCCAGAGTAGGTGAATCGAGGACCAGAGGACATAGGTTTACAGTGAAGGGGGAAAGGTTTAATAGGAATCTGAGGGGTAACTTTTTCACACTAAGGGTGGTGGGTGTATGGAACAAGCTTCTAGGGAAGGTAGTTGTGGCTGGGACTATCCCAACATTTAAGAAACGGTTGGACAGGTACATGTATAGGACAGGTTTGGAGGGATATAGACAAAATGGAGGTGGGTGGACTAGTGTGGCTGGGACATTGTTGGCCGAAGGGCCTGTTTCGACACTGTATCACTCTATGACATTGTCATTAAGTAATATGAATGTCGTCGCTCTCTACCATCAGCCAAGAAACACCAAATATTGCCAAAGTGAAACTGTTCGCTAATTGGCATTATGCACTTCCTGTGAAATTAGCCAGCTGACCCAATTACACATGTGTAAGTCACTGCTACCAATAGTCATAAGGATTAGGCCATTCAGTCTACTCTGCCATTCAGTCATTGCTGATCTATCTCTCCCTCCTAACCCCATTGTCCTGCCTTCTCCCCATAACCTGACTTTGATGCAATCGCCTCTCCTCCGTTTCACTCTATCTTGTACCCCTCCAACATTGATGCTAAAGGCCAATCCACAGAACTAGCTCGACACTCAAATCTTGTACTGAAGCTGTTCAAGATTACACAATATTGCAAGAAATTTCATATTCATCACAAATCTGCTTTATAATCTTATTTTGTAAAGTCAAATAATTTGGGAACAAGCAATTACCACGAGTGTCAGAATATTAAATAAAATACTGCATAAATAAAGTTCTGCAACCAAGATTAAATTCCTTTCCCATTATAAATATATATCACTATTGCTATCAATCAGAGATCCTGGAAGTTTGCTAAATGATCAAATATTTCCCATCCATTGCAATCAAACATTAATGCTTACTATGAACAGGGGATGACTATTTCTCCCATCTGGTTAATTGAAGCTCTCAGCACAGCAATCCCATTTCCTCTTAACCCCTTGTAACAAATGTATTCTCTTTCACATGCCAATCGTGTCCAGCCCAATGGCGTTACTGCGTATTTTATTTTATCTTTATTGTAAATGCTCTATTAGCTCCACAAAACATTTGACTGCACCATTCACCAATTTTTGGTCTCAAATGCTACCAAGGCTAAGAAATAAAATACCACAGCGCCACTGTGCTGCACTTGTGCCTCAACAGTACTAGAGACCTGGGTTCAATCCAGACCTCAGATGCTATCTGTGTGGAATTTGCATGTTCTCAATACGAATTTTATTCCTAAAATTCTGCCTTGTTCTCTTGCCCATCCACATTGTGTATTTTCCTCATTCTCTCTCTACTGGCCCTTTTTCCCTACTCCCCAAACACCCCCAGAACCTGCCTCCTTCAGTAGTACCCCTCTCCCTCAATAATCTTATGGAGGTGTTTGAAATCGTGAGGGATATTAATAGAGTGAATACACAGTCTTCCACCTATTGTAGGAGAATCAAGAACCAGAGGATACAGGTTTAAGGTTAGTGAGAAAAGATTTAATAGGAACCCGAGGGGGTAACTTTTTCCACTCAGAGGGTGGTGGGTTTATGCATCAAGCTGCCAGAGGAGGTAGTTGAGGCAGGCCCCGCAACAACATTTAAAAAACAATTCAACAGGTACATGGTTAGGAAAGATTTAGACGGATATGCACCAAATGCATGCAGGTGGGACTAGCATAGATGGGGCATCTTGGTCAGCATGGGTAAGGTGGGCTAAAGGGCCCGTTTCCATGGAAACATCCAAAAAACCCAATAATATAAACCTTTGCAACCATTTTCCTCCATGAATCAATGGAGGTGGTTGTTCCAAACTAATACAGATTTGCCAGCTGAATTTCTGTGTTACAGAACACAGTTTCCTCCCTATGGGAAGTTCAGGGGCAAGGCAGTAAGGCGATCAAATTATACAAGAAGTTATTTAATTTGTGGGAAGAGACTTCAAAAGCTTCCGTTCCATCTTCAAATGAACACATAATAACCATGGCTGAAATCTACTTATTTCAAAAATGCCAACATATTAAAAATGTGGTTTGTGATTAAAGGACCCCAATGCGTAAACGTTCAAATGCCAGACTAAAAAAAAGTGGATCACAAAAGTGGGCTTGTTTAATTAAAAACATTGTATTGGAAGCTTCAATCATGTTCATCTCATATATTAGTTCAACTTTATTTTACACTCACCCGATGATGGCAACAAGGGCAGCAGCAAGATTGACACCCTAACGGACGCACGAGATGCATGACGGTATGGTCTAGATTATCCAAAATCTTTATGGTAAATGCTCTATTAGCGCCACAACACAATCGATTGCAGCATTCGGTTTCTTCAATTGCAAAATAAACTCGCTGCCCCATGATGTTTTTTAGTTCGTACTTGTTTTTGGTCTCAAATCCTGACAAGGCTAAAAAATTAAAATACCACAGTTCAATAAACAAATAAAAATAAGGAAACGTGGCTCAGATATGGAAAGCACTGTTTACTCCTAGCAGGCTGTGAAGGCCACTCGCAAAGCCAACATTTATTGTCCTTTGAGAAGGTGACAGAGAAACCACTGCAGTGCAAGAGTTGTTAGGTTGCCAACTCCTGCATTTTTGTCCGAGCACTGACGCAGTTCCACGATAGAGCAGTGCATGAAATGGAGGGGAACTTGCATGAAATGTGTTTGCAGACTTCGACCTTGCAATGCTGGTCGCAATATGTTCAAGAGGAGCTGCCAAAGAAATTTGAAGGTATGAGATGTGAATTGGCCAAGATAGACTGGCAGGTGATTCTTAAAGGGTTGACAGTGGATGTGCAATGGAAGGTATTTAAAGACTGCATGGATTAAGTACAAAAGTTGTTCATACCAGTTTGGCAAAAGAATAAATCGGGGAAGGTGGTGCATCCATGGATAACAAGGGAAATCAGGGATAGTATAAAAACAAAAGATGAGGCATACAAATTTGCCAGAAAAAGCAGCCTACCGGAGGACTGGGAGAAATTCAGAATCCAGCAGAGGAGGACAAAGGGCTTAATTAGGAAAGGGAAAATAGATTATGAAAGGAAACTGGCAGGGAACATAAAAACCGACTGCAAAAGTTTTTATAGATATGTAAAGAGAAAGAGACTAGTTAAAACAAATGTTGGTCCCTTGCAGTCAGAAACAGGTGAATTGATCATGGGGAACAAGGACATGGCAGACCAATTGAATAACTACTTTGGTTCTGTCTTCACTAAGGAAGACATAAATAATCTGCCGGAAATAGCAGTGGAACGGGGGTCAAATAAGATGGAGGAACTGAGTGAAATCCAGGTTAGCCGGGAGGTGGTGTTGGGTAAATTGAACGGATTGAAGGCCGATAAATCCCCAGGGCCAGATAGTCTGCATCCCAGAGTACTCAAGGAGGTAGCCACAGAAATAGTGGATGCATTAGTGATAATTTTTCAAAATTCCTTAGATTCTGGAGTAGTTCCTGAGGATTGGAGGGTAGCTAATGTAACCCCACTTTTTAAAAAAGGAGGGAGAGAGAAAGCGGGGAATTACAGACCAGTTAGTCTAACATCGGTAGTGGGGAAACTGCTAGAGTCAGTTATTAAAGATGGGATAGCAGCGCATTTGGAAAGTGGTGAAATCATTGGACAAAGTCAGCATGGATTTACGAAAGGTAAATCATGTCTGACAAATCTGATAGAATTTTTCGAGGATGTAACTAGTAGAGTGGATAAGGGAGAACCAGTGGATGTGTTATATCTAGACTTTCAGAAGGCTTTCGACAAGGTCCCGCATAAGAGATTAGCATACAAACTTAAAGCACACGGTATTGGGGGTTCAGTATTGATGTGGATAGAGAACTGGCTAGCAGACAGGAGGCAAAGGGTAGGAGTAAACGGGTCCTTTTCAGAATGGCAGGCAGTGACTAGTGGGGTGCCGCAAGGCTCAGTGCTGGGACCCCAGCTATTTACAATATATATTAATGATTTGGACGAGGGAATTCAATGCAACATCTCCAAATTTGCAGATGATACCAAGCTGGGGGGTATAGTTAGGTGTGAGGAGGATGCTTGGAGGCTGCAGGGTGATTTGGATAGGCTGAGTGAATGGGCAGATGCATGGCAGATGCAGTACAATGTGGATAAATGTGAGGTTATCCACTTTGGTGGCAAAAACATGAGGGTAGACTATTATCTGGATGGTGGCAGATTAGGTAAGGGGGAGATGCAACGAGACCTGGGTGTCATGGTACACCAGTCATTGAAAGTAGGCATGCAGGTGCAGCAGGCAGTGAAGAAAGCAAATGGTATGTTAGCATTCATAGCGAAAGGATTTGAGTATAGGAGCAGGGAGGTTCTACTGCAGTTGTACAGGGTTTTGGTGAGGCCACACCTGGAGTACTGCGTACAGTTTTGGTCTCCAAATCTGAGGAAAGACATCCTTGCCATAGAGGGGGTACAGAGAAGATTCACCAGACTGATTCCTGGGATGTCAGGACTTTCATATGAGGAAAGATTGGATAGACTCGGTTTGTACTCGATGGAATTTAGAAGATTGAGGGGGGATCTTATAGAAACCTACAAAATTCTTAAGGGGTTGGACAAGCTAGATGCTGGAAGATTGTTCCCGATGTTGGGGGAGTCCAGAACAAGGGGTCACAGTCTAAGGATAAGGGGGAATTCCTTTAGGACCGAAATGAGGAAAACATTCTTTACACAGAGAGTGGTGAGTCTCTGGAATTCTCTGCCACAGAAGGTAGTTGAGGCCAGTTCATTGGCTATATTTAAGAGGGCGTTAGATGTGGCACTTGTGGCTAAAGGGATCAGGGGGTATGGAGAGAAGGCAGGTACGGGATACTGAGTTGGATGATCAGCCATGATCACATTGAATGGCGGTGCAGGCTCGAAGGGCCGAATGGCCTACTCCTGCACCTATTTTCTATGTTTCTATGTTTCTAAATGTTGACAAATAAAGGGAAGCATTGGATGGGGTGCCAATGAAGCAAATCACTGCCATGGATGTAGTCAAGAGACGTGGGTATTGCTGGTGCAGAACTCACCGGGAAAATGAACACCGTTCCATAGTACTCCCAGCGTTTTGTACATCAAAGGTAAAATTTGGACGACTGCAAGACAAATCACTCAAGATAGACTTCTGCCTCTGACGGGCTCCAGTAGCAGCATGATTTGTGCGTGGGTTGAGTTACATTTTTGATCAACAGTGACTTCTCCAAAATGTCACTATTTAGGCATTAATGTTAGCAATGCTGCTAATTCCCAGGAAGAGCTGGTTGGACTCTCTTGTGTGGGAGATGGCTACTGCCTAGCACGTGTTTGTATAAATGTTACTTGTCAGCCCATCTCTAAATGCTGAACAAGTTTTGCTGCACACAATCTAGGACTGCATTAAACAAGGAGTTGTGAATAGAACTGAACTTAGGAATCTAGAGCAAACATCCTCACTGTCACCTTAGAAATGCAAGTAGGTCAATGATAAGGTAACAAAAGATAGTTGTGGTGAGGACATCACACTGAAAAAAACTATTGCACCAATATCCATATATGAAGATATCTGGCTAACAACAGCAGCTATCTTTTGTCCTCACTTCAGCTGCACTCCACATTGATAAAGCTAGAAATTATGAGGGGTATAGATACGGTAGACAGTCAGAACCTTTTTCCCCCAGGATGGAAACACCAAATGCTAGAGGCCATGCATTTAAAGGTGCGGGAGGCAAAGTTTAAAGAAGGAGATGTGCAGGCAACTTTTCGTCTTTTACACACAGAGTGTGGTGAGTGCTTGGAATGGGCTGTCAGGGGTTGTGGTTGAGGCAGATACAATAGTGGCATTTAAGAGGCTTTTGGATAGGCATATTGATATGCAGGGAATAGAGGAATATGGGTTATCTGCTGGTAGATAAGAGATGGTCTTGGCATCATGTTCAGCACATACAATGTGAGCTGAAGGGACTGTCCTTGCATTGAACTGTTTAATATTCTAAGTTATCATTTAGTTTAGTTTAGAGAAACAGTGAGGAAACAGGCCCTTCAGCCCATCGAGTCCGCATCAACCAACAATCCCCGCACATTAACACTATCCTATACTGTGGACATTTTTTACATTTGTACCAAGCCAATGACCCTACAAACCTGCATGTCTTTGGAGGGTGGGAGAAAACCCACACAGGTCACGGGGAGAACGTACAAACTCCGTACAGACAAGCACCCGTAGCCAAAATGGAACCGTGATCTCTGGAGCTGTAAGGCAGCAACTCTACCGCTGCGCCACCGTGCCTCCCCAGCTCCTTATTTAGTTACTACTTTAAACCCCAAAAGGTCAAAATTAAAATTGGTCTTGAAATCAAGCTTGCAATTTCACTTAAACACTCAAAATTGAATATTTATTTAATACAAGCTGCTTTTAGCAGACATGAAAATTATATACCAATCTTGACTTTAAGGTGCATAATTTAATCATTATTTTTAAAAGATAAAATGCTATTAAAATTAAAAATGTCAAAACATATTACTTGCCAAATTCAATATTTAATGGATGTCAAATATTTTATTTCTACACTGATCCATTCAATAATACGAGACTGAAAAACTAAGATATTATCTATGCAGCGCTGATATTTGTACAGTTCAATTATTTAAATAAACTAACTCACCTTCAATGAATTCAAACAGCTGATGAACAAATATCTGGTCAATCTGTGAAGGACAGAATATTACATCTCAATGATTGAGTAATTTTTAAATTAAAAAAATATTTTCATCAAAAGCCTAATTTCTCTTCCCAAAATCAAGAACATCAATCTCGAGATTGCAACATAATGTAATATTTCCCACCAGTCTTAAATAGAACGCATTATCAATATTTTAAAAAGGAGATTTTAATGATATTCATCTTTTGCTGCAAAGAAGGGATAATAAGTGTCAAAACAAAAATTTTATTTTGTTTGGAGCCTTGGAATTAGAAGAGTCAATACCCTAACTCTCTAGGGTCTGAAGAAGGGTCTCGACCCGAAACGTCGCCTATCTCCTTCGCTCCTTAGATGCTGCTGCACCCGCTGAGTTTCTCCAGCTTTTTGTGTAACCCTCGATTCTCCAGCATCTGCAGTTCCTTCTTTAACATCCTAACTCTCAGTCAGGCTGATTTAGAGCCACAATTCTCACCAAGACTCCACAAGGTCAGAACCGCCTAGATACATCCCATGGTATCTCTAATATTCATTACTTTTTCAGCATATATAGACATTGAAAAATATATAGTTGCTAGATCTCTCGGGCTGTGCCATGAATGAATAGCATAATCAACATATGCTTACCATTGTAAGGTACTCTAAGCCGGGTGGACAGTTAGGAATTGGGGTTGGTGCTTGCATCCACGCCACCTGCATTTGATTAGGGAAAGCAGGATTGCCTTGAGGAACATAAGGTCCTGATATACATGCACAGGATGGAAAGATAGACAGAACAGAAAATTAGTTTCCACTCTCAATAAAGTAAATGAATATTCCTTGGTATAGTTTTTTAATTGCACATTTCAAACATTAACTGGTGTTTAATTTGTAGCAAAATAATTTTCAAATTTTCAGTTGTTAATTTATTTGTCAATGGTTTGGTTAGTTGCTGCGTATCCTGGTACTGGACCAACAACTGCACAAGGCCAGTTGTTCCAAGAAAGCATAACTGTGCAGACCCTTGTAGCTCAATATTATGTCGTTATGAACCCAAAATTCACAAGACACTTGCTCTCAAAAACGGAATCAAGGGATATGGGGAGAAAGCAGGAACGGGGTACTGATTTTGGATGATCTCAGCCATTATCATATTGAATGGCAGTGCTGGCTCATAGGGCCAAATGGCCTACTCCTGCACCTATTTTCTATGTTTCTATTCAGGTCAGTCAACATGTATGGAGATAGACACAGAATTGATATGTCATGATGAAAGGTTATCATGGTGGGACTGTCATATGTTGATAGAGTGGAGCGGTTGGGCCTGTATACTCTGGAATTTATAAGGATGAGAGGAGATCTTATTGAAACATATGATTATTAAGAGATTAGACACGCTAGAGGCAGGAAACATGTTCCCAATGTAGGGGGAGTCCAGAACCAGTAGGCTCAAGGGGCCGAATGGCCTACTCCTGCACCTATTGTCTATTCTGTTCTATCAAGAGAAACCCTAAATCTGTTTCTCTCTCCATTAGTGTTGCCTGATCTGTTGAGTACTTCCAGAATTTATTTTCATTTCCAATTTCTAACATCTGCAGTTTGTTTTAGAGTTTTCCTTATTCACATTTGGGGTGACTGCAAGCCCTGCAAAACAGGATCAGTATGCATTTCAGGGAAGCTTCAAGCACTGTATGTGTTGCGTTACCAAGAAGAGCAAGGTGACGTGCCTCAATGACTATTGACCAGTGGCACTAACGTCTATGGTGATGAAGTGCTTTGAGAGGTTGACTATGGTGCAAATCAACTCCTACCTCGACAAGAACCTGGACCCACTGCAGTTCGCTTACCGCCACAGCAGGTCAACGGTGGATGCAATCTCACTGGCTCTCCACTCCGCTCTGGACCATTTGAACAACAAAAACTTGTATGTCCGCTTTTGTTCATAGACTACAGCTCGGCATTTAATACCATCATCCCCTCCAAGCTAGTTACCAAGCTCACAGATCTGGGTCTCTGCGCATCCCTCTGCAATTGGATCCTCGACTTCCTCATCCACAGATCACAGTCTGTCCGTATTGGTGGAAACGTGTCATCCTCGATAACAATCAGCACAGGAGCACCTCAAGTCTGTGTGCTCAGCCCCCTGCTGTACTCTCTATACTCATGGCTGTGTAGCCGGACATAGTGCGAACTCCATCAACAAGTTCGCCGACAACACCACTGTTGTGGGACGAATCACTGATGGTGATGAGTCAGAATATAGAAGTGAGATCGACCGATTGACCAAATGGTGCCAGCACAATAACCTGGTTCTCAACACCAGCAAAACCAAGGAACTGATTGTGGACTTTGGACGGGGTAGGATAGGGTCCCACAATCCCGTTTATATCAACGGGTCGATGGTGGAATGGGTCAAGAACTTCAAATTCCTGGGCGTGCATATTTCCGAAGATCTTTCCTGGTCCCAGAACACTGATGCAATTATAAAGAATGCACATCAGCGCCTCCACTTCCTGAGAAGATTACGGAGAGTCGGTCTGTCAAGGAAGATTCTCTTGAACTTCTACAGGTGCACAGTAGAGAGCTTGCTGACCGGTTGCATCGTGGCTTGGTTCGGCAACTTGAACGTCCAGCAGCGGAAAAAAATGGAGAAAGTTGTGACCACTGCCCAGTCCATCATGGGCTCTGACCTCCCCACCATCGGAGGTATCTATTGCAGTCGCTGCCTCTAAAAGACTGCCAATATCATCAAAGACCCACACTATCCTGGCCACGCACTCATCTCTCCGTTGCCATTGGGACGAAGGTACAGGAGCTTGAAATCTGGAACATCCAGGTTCAGGAACAGCTACTTCCCCACAGCCATCAGGCTATTAAATACAACATCAAACAAGCTCTGAACAATAACAGTCTATTATTACTATTGTACTTTATCTGTTTATGTATTGTGTATATATATGGTCTATGGTCTATAGATACGCTGAACTTTATATCTCACTTTCTGTATTATGTTTACATATTCTGTTGTGCTGCAGCAAGCAAGAATTTCATTGTCCTATCTGGGACACATGACAATAAAACTCTCTTGATTCTTGACAATTATATCATAATCATTTGAAGAAAAGGTCATCTACTGCAGAGGGCAACAAACAAGGAATGTTCAAAATGTCATTCCAGATAGGATATTGGCAGGATTTCAGTCAGAGCAGACTGCAATGTTGCTACTTGTAGGCATGTTAATTTTATTAATTGGGATGAATTTCCAAGCCCCCAAATCAAAAGAGGAAATAATTTCCTCTTCTGGGATCCCTCGCTGGGAATCCCTGGAGAAGAGCTCCTACCGCCGGCCTGCGGCCCACGTCATCTTGAAGCCGCGGTCTTCGGTAGATTCGGGACTTACCTTCCAGACGTGAGGGCCTGTCATCTGGCCGCCCGCAGCAGCGACTGCGGAGGTTCATGGCCCCGAACACGGGGGAAAATGGTGGAGGACTGACTGTACTTTATGCTTTCCACCACAGTAAAGAATGCTGTGGTGGATGTTTCAGTTAAATGTTTATTGTGTATTGTATGTTCTTTTTTATTGTTCCACTGCTGGCAAGTTCATTTCAGTGCACTTTATTGTGTATGTGATGAATAAATCTGATTGATTGATTGATTGGAAGAGTCACCTAGAAGGGAAGGCCATTACTCGAACACACTGAAGTTTCCTTATTCAATCAGATTATTAATTGTGCAACTATCCCTTCCATTGTCTTTGGTAATAAAGACCTGAATGTCTGAGGAAAAATAACAGTACGATCCATTATAGAATGAAAAATAGGTCTAATGGAATAGATAGGTGAATCTCTTCTAATCCATTAGTTTTATATTTGTCCCAGTTTCAGCAAGGACACACAGCTGCATTGGCGAAAGATGTCCATCATTAACTTTGTACTTACCAGGAATATTGCGCAAGATAATTAAGGATACGCAAGGTCTGTCTGTCTGTCTGTCTGTCCCCGATAGCACTACGATTTTTTGCCACCTTACTCAGCATTCTCCTGTGCTGCAAGTGCACCAAGTTTTGTTTCGTCAGTGAAATATTACAAAAGTTATTGGTCTTCACTCCTGTCATTCGCCGGGACGGTCCACACAAAGCGGTGACACCACACAAAGTGGTGAAGTAACTCAGCGAGTCAGGCAGCATCTCTGGAGAACATGGATAGGTGACATTGGGATCCTTCTTCAGATTGATTCAGTCTGCTGCGTTACTCCAGCACTGTGTCGTTTCACCTTAAAATTAGTCACCGATGCCGCTGGTCTGCACCAGCAAGCTCCACCCCATCAGGTAGCCTACAGTCTGGCCAGCGCAGCCTCCGGCAGTCAGCCCCCGCCCTCAGTCTGCCGCCAAAAACAGGACGCACCGAAACACTGCGGATATCCCTCCCACCACCTCAAATGTACTTGCCCATTCCTTTCAGTAGTGGCGGCAAAATAATATATTTATAATGTTAATATGCAAACTAAAGCTGTATTCTAATTTCATTTTTGTTAAATTATTCATTTTCAAACAGTGCACGATCTGCAGAGTAATGTTAGCATTTTTTAGGTATGGGATATGATTAGCATATGTGATGTCTTGTGCAAGCACGCATGCGCATGAGAGCCTGAAGGTGGCGTCCTGGAATAAAGAATCGTGTTAGTTTACTCCTGTGTCCGAATGTTATTTTAAGTCTGTTCCAAGCACCAAAATACACAACAATTGGCGATGAGGATAAAAGAACAGAAGAGAAAAGAACAAAGACAGCCAAGAAAAACGAAAACAAGTTAAAACAGAGACTGTATTTGGAAACAAAGTGGAACAGCACCAAGCAAAAAGATTTGGCGCCAAATGCTTTTGAATTGGTGCCAAAGGAAAAAAAAAGGTTGGAACGGGAGGCAAGAGCACAGGGAAGCAAGAGCGCAAGGAAGACAAGCGGGGCAGTAAGGGTCACCGAGCGCAGCTGGAAGCTAGGAGCGACAGTGTCAACTTACCTGGAACATTTTCCAGGGCTGTGTAGCCCACAGCCAGGCCCAAGCAGCAGCCACAGATGTCAGGTGAGGGCCTAGTACCGTGTAGGCCACGGACAGGTCCGGAGAAGCCACCGACGAAAGCCGAGTCTTCAGCCCGGCCGAGAGCAGTCAGCCCGGTGGGGGGAGAAAGCGGAGAAGGCCGGTCGTGCGAGAAACGGCCGAGGGCCGAGAAAGCCCAGTCGCAAGAGACGGCCGAGAGCGGGGAAAGCCCGAACGTGAGAGAAAGTCTGGCCCCGAGCGAAGAGTGGGTCCACGCGAGAGAAGCGGGACACAGCACACAGCACTTGGGCCGAGTGAGAAAGCCAGCCACGCAAGAGAGGCGGAACACAGTGCTTACCCAGCCCCGACAGCGGGGCACAGTCCCGACGAGTCAAGCAGCCAGGTGGGCCATGGAGCCAGAGCAGCAGAGACGAGCTGTGGAGCCAGCGATCAGCTAAGCAGCTGGGCCCAGCAGAGTGAGGCCGCGCTGTGGAGCCTTGACGGGCGGAGCAGCGGGGAGCCAGAGACTTACCTTCCGCAGGGCGTCCACAAGAGACAGCAGGCAGGTCAGTGGAGCAGCGGGGGTCGACTTGGCAGGCAAGTCATTGAGACAACGGAGGAAACAGCAACAGATAAGCCTGCGGTAGTAGTGGGGATCCAGAGTGGCCAGCAGCAACAGTGTCCTTGGGAGAAGCTCTGGAGAATCCGAGAGGTCGAGGATACACCGGAGTCCATAGGCCGACAAGCTGGACCAGTAAAATCATTCACAGTAAAAGCACTGTTTGAATGTAATGCATTGTTCACTATTCCCTCAGAGTAAAAGCAGGACTGTTTGGATATAATGCATTGGTCATTGTTATTAGTAGTAAATCTGTGTGCATAGCAGCAATATGGTTTAAAATGTTCTAGTTGGCTATTAACCTGAAATGTTGGTGATTAGTATAAATCTATTATTATAAGATTAAGTAATAGTCAGTGGGCTGGATAATCTCTTAGAATGTAAAAGGATTAAGTCCAGGGCAGAAAACACAGTGAGAGAACAGAATATAGTGCACCTGAATAGCAACAGGTAGCATGGCTATTCAAATGGTAGGAAAGTTGCCCCAGTTAGAGTCTGGGTATAATTTTGAGAAATGGACTGAAGTATTGGAGGCTTCGTTCATTTCCAATGATATCACTGCAGAGGAGAAGAAGAGAGCATGGTTCATATTAGGCTTAGGAAGAAAGGGTTATCACACCTTACGTACGTTACTGCGTCCAGCAAAGCCCACGGATAAATCGTACGAGGAGTGTAAGAAGGCATTAATGGCTCATTTCTCGCCAAAACCTCCAAGTGCATCCTGCATGCAGAGGCACGGAGCCTGCACTAAAGAGGGCAGCGAGTCCCTCAAAGGACAAAAGTCAAGGGCAAAGTGACAAAATTCAAGTGCCAAGTGCCAAAGGTCAAAGTCAAATGCAAAGGGACATTGCCATCCAGAGGGCAACCCTAACTATTCAAGCTGCATTCAAGGGTATGAAGGTACGGAGAGAGATCCGGAACAAACAGAAGGCAGCAACGGTAATACAAGCAGCATTTAGAATGCACAGAGTATACCATACAAATAGGGCAATGAGATTGGCAGCTATAATAGTACAAACCCATTATAGGGCACACCTTCAAATGGAAAGTGATCGCAAAACTTACATGAAGGTACGCAGCAGCGTTGTGCTGCTTCAGGCTACCTACCGAGGAATGGTTGTTCGTAAGCAATTGCGGTGCATGCACAAATCTGCAAAGGTCATACAGACCTATTATCAGATGCATAAACAGAGTCAGTATTTCAAGAAACTACGCTGGTCTGCCATTGCGGTACAGCAACGATACAGAGCTTGCCAGATAAGAGATGTCCAAGTGAGACATTATAATAGTTTGAGAAAAGCAGTGGTTTGTATTCAGGCCTTCTACAGCGGGATTAAAGACAGGGAATTGGTTGAGAAAATCAAGGCAGCACGCCATATTAAGTCATTCATAATGATGTGCATTACAAGAAAACATTTCTTGACGCAAAAGGCTGCTGTAGACACTCTGCAAGCTGCATACTGTGGTTACCGATCAAGGGTACGCTACAGAGCTATGCGACACGCAGTCATTTCGATCCAGAGATTGTACAAAGCATGCAAAATAGGGCATTCCCAGTTTGTGCAATATAAGTCAATGAGGTATGCAACTATTACCATTCAGGCTGCCTATATGGGTATGGTGGTTAGGCAGTGGGTTAAGCAAAAGAGGGCTATTATAAAAGGGCAGTCAGTACTCCGTATGAGTTGGTATAGGAATGACTTAAGAAGACAAATAGATGCACAACTTTAAAGGCTTAAACGATACAAAAGGCTTAAACGATATCGGAAAGACTTCCTCAAACTGATTTATACAGCAGTTGTAGTGCAGTCTCACTACCGTGCTTATGTAGTAAGAAAACTATACGGAGCGCAAATCAAAGTCAGTGTTGTATTGTAAAGACAATATAGATCCTGCTTCTTGATGAAGAACCCGAGATGTGACTTAAGTGGACAAATAGATGAACAACAGAAAAGGCTTAAACGATACAAAAGGCTTAAACGATATAGGAAAGACTTCCTCAAACTGAAATATACAGCAATTGTAGTGCAGTCTCACTACCTTGCTTACGAAGCAAGAAAACTGCACAGAGCACAAATCAAAGCCACTGTTGTATTGCAAAGACAATATAGATCCTATTTCTTGATGAAGAACCAGAAAGGTGGCTTAAGAAGACAAATAGATGAACAACAGAAAAGGTTTAAACGATACAAAGAACGGTTAAATAAATGTATGACAATGAGTAAAAAACTGCTAATAGAAAAGTCTAAAGAAGAAAGGCTTGTCGGTCAAGACAAAAGTATGTAAGACCGATTACGATTAGGACACTTCACTATAGTCCAGCATGGAGCTTCCTTCACTGAGCAATGGACAAATGGTTATGCATTGCAGAGTCTCATTAAATGACAAGAGCAGATAAATACGCAACGTATGGAAATTGAACAACAGAGGATGCTGCTGGAAAATGAAAACTTGCAGCCATGGGTCAGATCCCACCTACAAAGAGGAAAACAAAGCAAATAAATGAACCAGAAAATGAAACGCAGAATATCAGGAACAGGAAGAAATTAGCAAAATTAGATTAGGACATTTAAAAGGGAATAAGCAGAGATACAGGCAGAGCTAGAGCGATTAGAAAGTGTTAGCAATTTACACATAAAGGAACGGAAAATGATAACGCATAAAGCAAGGGGTAATGTATTTGGTTTAAGGAAGGTGGGTGGAATGAAAAAACTATGTGCTGGTTTGGATAGGATTATTACAGTTATGAGGATGCGTTGTAAGATGAATGTAATAATACCATTTTGCAACAGTGGATTAATCAATTATATTTTAGGTAAAGAGCATATTACCGTGGTTTAGATATGATTATTACAGTTATGAGGGTGTATTGTAAGATGACTGTAATAATACAATTGTGCAACAGTGTATTAATCAATGATATGTAGGTAAAGAGCATATACCGTGCAGGTGAAATTGAGTTAAAAGGGGAGGAGTGCAGTGTATGTAATAGAAATGGTATTACCTGCCTCCAAGTTAAAGGGGGGGGGGGGGGGGAGTGCGGTGTATGTAATAGAAATGGTGTTACCTGCCTCCAAGTTAAAGGGGGAGGAGTGTTAGGTAGGTGATATGATTAGCATATGTGATGTCTTGTGCAAGTATGCATGTGCAAGAGAGACTGAAGGTGGCGTCCTGGAATAAAAAAGCTTGTTAGTTTACTCCCATGTCTGAGTGTTATTTTAAGTCTGTTCCAAGCACCCAAATTCACAACAGCATTCAAGATTAATTTTCAATTAGACAACTTGCGGGAACAGAATGAATAGTCAAAATGCAACAGCTCAATTCATCAAAATAGACAATCGAAAACATCTACTCAATTGTGTAAATTTCACTTAGAAAAGAATTAGGCTCTAACAGTGAAACTAAGCAGGATGACAGCAAAACTGTCGCCTTGCGTTGTTTCACGGCTTGCATCCTCTCGTAGTCACCTTTTCCACATCCAACAATGGGCCATTGTGGGCTCCACCTTTCCTTGATCATCATTACTAGCTATAGAAACATAGAAACCGAGAAAATAGGTGCAGGAGTAGGCCATTTTGCCCTTCGAGCCAGCACTGCCATTCAATATGATGATGGCTGATCATCCAAAATCAGTACCCCGTTCCTGCTTTCTCCCATATCCCTTGATTCCGTTAGCCCGAAGAGCTGTATTTAACTCTCTTGAATACATCTATGAATACAGCTACGATTTGTTCTTTTCTTACCTAACATTCATCTGTACTTTGTACCTTTTCATACCTATAGTTTCCCTCTCCCCTGACTTCTCTGGAAGAAGTTCAGTTCTTCCAGAACTGCATGGATCGAAGTAATGAAGAAGAACTTGCCCGACTAAATTTTAGTCCATTAGCCAACCATTAAAACTGATTATCTGGTCATTTATCATAGAATTATCCTGCAGAAAAGTTGACTACTATACTTGATGCACGGCAGGAGCCATTGAAATTACTACTCATGACATTTGGAATGTGAAAAACACAATGCTATTCTAATTTATTTATATTTTCAAAATGCCCCATTTTTAACTTGCTCAAATCTGTGCAGTTCGAGACAGATTAAATACATCTATCTCCATCTGTAAATCTCAATTCTCTGGCACAAATTAAATAAAAGTAGTTACCAAGAACACCGGCCGGGGGAGCTCCATAATAATTTGGAGGTGGTGGGTAAATAACTGGCCCAGGATGGTGGGGAGGAGCACTGGGCACTTGAGGAGCATATAAATCTTGAGGGAAGCAAAAACAAAAAACACATTAGAGCAATTAAAATTAAGCCCAGTGGATACCAACTCCAAATCTGTGTTCTCCATATTTACACTTGCCTCTCAGCAAGACGTTTCATAAGTTCTTGTGATAGGAGCAGAATTAGTCCATTCGGCCCATCAAGTCTACTCCACCATTCAATCATGGCTGATTTATCTCTCCCTCTCAACACCATTTCCCTGTCTTCTCCTCATCACCCCCTGATACCCGTAATTTTTAAGAATCTATCTATCTGAGCCTTTAAAATATCCATTGACGGCTTCCACAGCCTTCTGTGGCAATGAATTCCATAGACTCACCTTCCGCTTACTTGTGAGCCTGTCCCACTTAGGCAACTTATTAGGCGAGTGCAATAGACTCTGTGCTCGCCACATGGTCGCCACATGTTCGCTGGTGAGTCTCCTTCATGGTCACGAGGAGTCCCCGCGTTCTGGGAACTAGTCGCGGCCTCAGTATGGTCGCCGCAAATTTTTCAACATGTTGAAAAATTTTCTGCAACCAAAAATTGGTCACCATGAAGATAATCAATAATCCTGTAGACAAAGGTGCAGTTGTAGTGGGGTCGCCATGTTGTTACGGGTGGTCAAGGTAGTCGTAGGTAGTTTTAGTTCATCGCCTTTGCTGACCGGACATTTTCATTGGCTCATTGGGGGAAAAAAAACGGAAGCAGTACTTTTCAGAACCAAGGATAACCGACCGGTAATGTTAAATGTCCGCTGAACTTCACAGCTGTGTATCTCTGGCTTATTGAAAAGTTGTCTGGCTTCTTAAAAGTGTCTCCATTGCTTCTCCCCCCTCTTCTAAAAGACTTACCATACCCTGTGCTAGCCGTCTTAATTACAGTGCCAACCTTCCTGTTCATCGCAGTGTGTGTCTGTATCACCTTGGCTTTGCATCATGTGAATTTCAGATAGCGCTCCCCCCACTTGCGTGTGTGTTCCACTCTGACAGTCGCCGTTCCAGTTCCCGGTTTTTCAGGCGACTGCTGGAAACTTGACTGTCACCGGCAGTCCGCTGAAAAATCGCCTAAGTGGGACAGGCCCAGAAAGAAATTCCTCCTCAACTCCTTCCAAATGGAATGTCCTTTTATTCTCAGGCTATGAGCTGTGGTCCTAGACTCTCCCAATAGTGGAAACATCCTCTCCACACCTTTCAACCCTGAAATCCAAACTTGCCTGCAACGTGGACACCAACAGAAATGCATGAATGGAGATTTTCTCAAACATATACAGATAACCCCTGTTATAATGGACCATACAGTAGTGGGTGGAAATGTTGCCCATAATGCAGATTGTCTGTTACAGCCGATTAAGGGAGATACATATGTACAGTTTTGGAAAAACAGCCAATAAACAGGAAAGATAAACAGACTGTGACGAGATTCACTCCAACCACCTAGCTTGGATAGAGTGGATGTGGAGAGGATGTTTCCTCTAGTGGGAGAGTCTAGGACTGGAGGTCATAGCCTTAGAATTAAAGAACTTCCTTTTGGAAGAAGATGAGGAGGAATTTCTTTAGTCTGAGGATGGTGAGTCTGCAGAATTCTTTGCTACAGAAGGCTGTGGAGGCCAAGTCAATGGATATTTTTATGGCAGGGATAGATAGATTCTTGATTAGTACGGGCGTCAGGAGTTATGGGGAGAAGGCAGGCGAATTGGGTAAGGGGAGGGGGAGGTGGGGGAAAGAGATAGATCATCCATGAGTGAATGGCGGAGTAGACTTGATGGACCAAATGGCTGAATTCTGCCCCTATCACATGACCTTTGCTGGAAAAAACTCAGACATCTGTTCCCAATATGAACAAATACCTCAGTTGCAACAGATTTTGTCCACTATAGCCAAAATCCATTATACTTTCTTTCTCTGACCCGAATCTATCAATCCTGAAAATCCCACTATCAACCCACCCCGACCAAGTTGAAATACTGTTTCCACTTGAAGTGAAGAACAACAGCGGCGTTCACATTTATCTCTGATTAGTTTACCTGTAGATAGGAGCACAATACTGACCACATCCTCCAATTGGAGTAACGTTACCATATAAACAGCTTACCCCAAAACTGTTACTGAACAAGTCAAGTCAAGTCACTTTTATTTATATAGCATGTTTAAAAAACAACTCTCGTTGGCCAAAGTGCTTAACATTGGTATAAGAATAGTATAACAAACAACAGTAGTTCATAGATTAAATACAAACATCACTACATACATATAGCCCTCACTCAGAGGATGTCAAGAAAGGCTTGGGAGTAGAGATGAGTTTTTAGTCTCGACTTAAAGGAGTCGATGGAGGGGGCAGTTCTGATGGGAAGAGGGATGCTGTTCCACAGTCAAGGAGCTGCAACCGCAAAGGCGCGGTCGCCCCTGCGCTTATGCCTAGACCGCGGGATGTTCAGTAACCCCAAGTCGGCCGATCTGAGGGACCTGGAGGTGGTGTGGTGGGTAAGCAGACTTTTGATGTAGGTGGGGGCAAGCCCATTGAGGGCTTTGTAGACATGAAGGAGGATTTTTAAATTTATTCGGAACAATTAACAACTCGTAGTTTCAATTGGCTCATGATCTATCCTGTATTATACCACTTTCTGTCTGGACCAAGTCACTCGGGGGTGAAATTAAGTAACTATGCATTTCATTGTACAGACTGAAAGCATCTTTCAGGGACAATTATAGATATAATGTGATGCAGTCTCAGAAAGGCTTTTGGCCTAGGCAGTCTTTCATTATTTTATTTCCATGAAGAAATGTCTTCATTAAGTCCAGGAACTATATACAAACATATTAATTGATGAAGAGTGAACTTACCTTGACCCGCCATAAAATGGACACCTTTCACCCCAAAATGTGACTGAAAGTGAATAGAGACAAATAATTAAATTGGCACATTTTAATTTGATACCATGGCTAGATATTAATTATTTGTCAGGCATTATCTCATTTCCAAATTTTCTAGACAGAGTTTCAAAATCTACCATGACCTTTAAACTTTTAATTAGGACTAAGCCACAATCTATTATCCTGATTTACTGTCCACCAAACTCTAAATTTTCTCATCCATCTCAATGAAGATATGGCAGGACGCCTACCTAACCCCAATCTTTCTTCCTCAGAGCGAGATTCTTCGGAGATCATAACTGGCAAGCAGGAGCCAAAGGCTGTTCTCAAGCAAAACTGGTGTTGGTATTGGTTTATTGTCACGCACACTGAAATGCACTAATTGTACACAAAGTATGTTAGGTTGTTCAACAGAGAAAATAAACAGAGTGTAGAATATAGAGTTACAGCGACAGTGAAAGAGCAGTTTAAAAAGTGCAAAAAACAAAAATATTGAGGTGGATTGGAAGATAAAGAATTCACCCTTAGCCTATGAGAGGCCGATTCAAGAGTCTGGTAATAGCAGTGAAGAAGCTGCTCTCGAATCTAGCGTTCTGTGCTTTCAAACTTTAGTATCTTCTGCCCGATGGAAAAAAAGAGTGACTAGGTGGTAAATGGTCATTGACTATGTTGGCTCCTTGGCTGAAGTGTAGACAAGTGTTGTTCGGGTGTGGGGGTCTGAGGAGGTTGGTTTGTGTGATGGACTGCACTGCTTTGACAACCCTCTGCAATTTCTTGCAGTCTTGGGTGGACCAGTGGCCAGACCAAGCAGTGATGTATCCCAAAAAGATACTTTCCACAGTGCATCTGTAAGAGTTGGTAAGGAATACTGAACACATGCTGAATTTCCTTAGCCTTTCCGAGGCAGTTGAGGTTCCTGACCATGGAGTCAATACTTTTGCACAAGGACAAAATGTTGGTGATATTTACTCCAAGGAACTTGCAAGACGTGGTTAAAAATGTAAGTGGAGAAACGACAGTGCGAAAAACTGAATTTGGAATCAGGCAGGTGGTTTAATGACTTAGCCTGGACTGAAATCTAAAACAGGCAGTGCAACAAAACTGCCATCAGTCCACAAAGATCTTCCCTTCCCCAAAGCAATAGTAGTGGACGTAGGGAGTAACGGTCTCTGAAACACGAGCAGAGGAAAGGACAATTTCCTTATGAAATTACAGATCTAGATATTTAATAACAGTTAGCTAAAGAAAAATTGATGCATAAATAAGCCCAAAATCATGTAGGGTACAAGAGTACAGACCTGCTAATAGTATAGCTCCTTCCCTTCTCCACCCCACCCCTCCCACCCAACCAAGAAATTGACTCAGCTGAATAGGCTTTTGCTGTGCTATGTGACTTGGGAGGATCATTAGGGAAATTCCACGTTTATAGTATATCATCTAGCCTTTATAACTAGCATTATTAAGAGTGAATGATTACCGTTCCCAAATATTAAACAAACTTGTGCCATTTACATTTTTCACACGAAAATAATTAAATTGACTATTGTGATAAAAAAAATTACACTTGTCCCTATACGTCCTCACTTGATTCTGTCCAGGGACCCCAAAAGTCCTTTAGGTTAGGCAGAGATTCACTTGCACCTCCTTCAAGCTCACCTACTGTATTCGTTATTCCAGGTGTGGACTCTTATACATCAGCGAGACAAAACGTAGACTGGGCAATCATTTAGCCGAACACCTTCGCTCAGTCTGCCTGGACCTACCTGATCTCTCGGTTGCTAAACTCTAACTCTCCTTACCACTTCCACACTGACCTTTCTGTCCTATGCCTCCTCCATTGTCAGAGCAAATTGGAGGAACCGTACTTCATATTTCACTTGAGCAGCTTACAACCCAGCGGTATGAATATTGATTTCTCTAACTTCATGTAACCCTTACATCCCCTCTCTTTCTCTGTCCCTCCCCCACCCTAGTTGTTGTACTAGTTTCACTGCTGTCCTGGTGAGTTTCATTGTCTGTAACTCGTTTTCACATAGCCCTCCAACAATGGCCTGTTTCCTTTGTCAACATTACTTTTTTGCATATCTTTCATTCATTTGTTCAATATCTCATGGTGGATATCTCTCGTTTCCCTTTTCCCTGCCTCTCAGTCTGAAGAAGTGTCTCAACCTGAAACATCACCTATTCCTTTTCTCCAGAGATACTGTCTGACCCGCTGAGTTGATCCAGTGCTATGTCTACGTGGATAGGTATATGGATAGAAAACGTTTAGAGGGATTTGGGCCAAACAGGCGTAGATGGACCAGTGTCGATGGGCATGATGGTCGGTGCGGGCAGGTTGGGCCAAAGGGCCTGTTTCCATGCTGTATGACCCTATAACAACTAATACAGCATGGTCAGAGGAAAAGGCCAGAACTACCAACTCTTTATTTTATGGCATACTGGTTTGTACCAGGCGAGGAGGCACTTCTAAATTGAAATAATACCTCAGCATGACCTTTCACAACTTTGAACACTTGGTAACCCTGGCATTCCCGTACTTTGCATCTTGTACCATTTCAAGGTTTCAAGATGAATTTATTGTCACATGTACCAATTAAGGTACGGTGAAATTCAGATTGCCATATGGTCACACCAATAAAGAGCAACAAGACACCCCCACATTCCTCACTGTGATGGCAGGCAAAAAAAAGTTCAATCTTCTTCCCTTCTTTGTTCTCCTGTGGTCGGGGGCCTCGAGCCTTCCGTTGTCGGGGCGATCCTGGCTCCCGCAACCGGTGGTCGATCCCTCCACATTGGGGCGCTCAAGCTCCCGCATCGGGGGATGTCAGCACTGTGCCTGGGCGATCGGACTCCCGAGTCAGGGCTAGTCGAACTTCCTGCAGCTTGGAGCTTCCCGACATCAGTCTCTACCCGAGACTGCGAGCTACTCGATGTTAAAATCCCCAGACCGCAGTTGGAGGGATGATCCCAGGCAAGGGGTCGCAGGCTCCAATGGCAAGTCCACAGCCCCGCGGTGGGGCTCAAAATGGGTCTCGAGCAAGGCCGCCAGCTCGAGATCGCAGAGATGCGATCCGGAAAACAATTTGCGTCTCCGGCAAGGTAAGAGATTTTAAAAAGTTTCCCCCAACCTCCCCCACCCACCACACATGCACACACAAAAACAAACCAAAGAACATTAACCCATACTTTTTAAAACACACAAAAAAACCCAAAAAAGACGAAAAGTCAGACAGACTGTAGGCGAGGCTGCCATCGCTGACTGCGCCACCCGGTTTGCCCACTCACATTCAGTGGAGACAACAGAAGGACTCTGCAAAGAATAATGGGCCTTTCTATTGCAATAAATTAGATGCTGAAGCGACAAATAAAATACAGAACCTATTCACAAATAACAGCAATCCCGTCAGCTAATCTAACACACCGATCAGACCGATACATCAATCAGTTATGGCCAGACATCAGTTACATCAGGATTAGTTTAAAAATAATAACTCTTCAACAGGAAACCTGATGCAATCACTCATGTTAAAAGTTTGCCTTTGAAACAAATCCTTAATAAATCCAGCTTTCATTTTGTTTAATGTAAAAAAGCATTGAGGTATTAATTAATGATAAGAAAAGGTTTAGCTATTAAAAATCTGTAATTTAAAAAGGCTAGTAACAGCAGGCTTGGAAGCAGCTGCTAAGAGGTTTTAGCCATATCTGGCGACATGTGGCTGATTGTACTTAAAGTAACAGAGGCAAGTGGCATTACAGTGGAAACAGTTTGAGGGTCCTGGTAATATACCAGCTGGGAAAAGTGAACAGTTTTTCTGACTTTCCACAAATCAGCTGTATTTATAATCCAGTGATCAAAAAAACTCAAAAAATCTGGTATCTGCACTCAAAGCCTTTGGAAATGCAAGAAATGCAGACTAAAAATACTTGAGATAGAGGTTACATTAAAAATTGATTATGTAGAGACATTAGAAAACTGGACTAAAGTTCTGGTAGGTCTGGAGGGCAGGATGAGATGCATCCTAGGATTGAGGGAGACAAGAGGAAATTGTGGGGGCACTGACCATATCAGTATAGATATGAAGTTGGCCAAGTGACAGATGACAGCAATAGTGGTGGATGCTTGGCCTTCGGTCACGCACAGAAGGGGCAAGAGGTGACCCCAGGTTTGGTGTTAAGGGCATTACTTTTTTCGATCCACATTCACGACTTGGAAACAACGTGCGATTGCCACAAAACTTGGTCGTACAGTAAACCCTCATTATAGTGGACCATGGGATGGGGCTTTGAATGGTGATTGCCGATTGCCCACTATAACCGAGCTAGGGATTTTTTGGTATCATTGGTAGAAATAAGGAACTGCAGTTACTGGTTAATACATAAAATGGCTCATAGTGCCGAAGTGACTGAACAGGTCAGGCAGCATCTGTGGAGGAACTGGATAGGCAACGTTTCGGGTTGAAACCCTTTTTCAGGCACTTGGTCTGGATCTGGGTCTAGAGTCCAGGTGAGTTGACGTCCCCGGATTGCTGGCGGATGGGGGAAGAGAATTCCAAGCCACTGTCAACTTGTTTACTGAAGCATTCAAGAGACAGCCCTTTCTCACAACAACAAAAGTCCTCTTTAAACCAGCCTTGTTGCTCAACACTGCTTTCTGACAACGAATGTTCAAAGTGACTTTGGAATGTTTTAGTTTTAGTTTAGTTTTAGAGATACAGCGTGGAAACAGGCCCTTCGGCCGACGCCAACCAGCACATTAACACTATCCTACACCCACTAGGGACAGTTTTTACATTTACCAAGTCAATTAACCTACAACCTCTACATCTTTGGAATGTGGGAGGAAACGGAAGATCCCGGAGAAAAACCCACGCAGGTCACGGGGAAAACGTACAAACTCCATACAGACAGCACCTGTAGTCGGGATCAAACCCGTGTCTCCAGCACTGCATTCGCTGTAAGGCAGCAACTCCACCGCTACGCCACTGTGACAGCAAGGACATATTTTCAAATCAAGGGAGCCTTCACCACAAAGGCAGACATTGATGGCCACTAACACCAGCGCAGTTGATTAACTGTGGAAAAGAGTATTTGAAGATCAAGACAACAGACACATAGACAATACTCGGTCTGCTGAGCAGCAGTAATCTCTGTCCCCTTATAGATTAATGGGATGTGGAGGAAACCAGAGCACTTACACAATCTTAGGGAGAATGTGCAAACCACACACAGACAGCATCAAGGGTCAGAATTTAACCTGGACCCTGACACTGTGAGGCAAGGGCTCCCTTAGCTATGCACTGTGCTGTCCACATTGCCTTTCAATTTTGGTTTCCCTCCGACAAAACACTGCGTGGCAGTTCTGTGCAACATTTGCATGACACATTTATGTACAAGCATTCCAAACCAAACTGTGCCCTGTAGTTACAGTATCTTCCTTTTCTGCACGGCCTTCTAATCAGGATGTACAAAACACTTTAATTAAGAGTAATTGCAAGAAGGCATATTTTCCACAAAACCTCAAAGTGAATGATACAGAATAAAAATACATGCAACATTTTTAGTTTTTTTGTTAAATTGTAATGCAAAAAGTCTCCAGTACTTAATGTTCAGAAACAATTTAATAGCAAATTAAAGTTGCCTGATTTACAACCTGGCCAAGCATGGATTCAGAGAGAAAACTGAAGAGCCATTTACACAAGTTCAAGATTCAAGAGATTCAAGAGTTTATTGTCATGTGTCCCAGATAGGACAATGAAATTCTTGCTTTGCTTCAGCGGAACAGAATATAGTAGGCATAAATAAATACAGAACAGAACAGATCAGTGTGACCATTTACCAATGAATATATATATTCACACATAAATAAACAGATAAAGTGCAATGGGCTATTAATGATCAGAGGTTTGTTTGAGTTGAGTTTAATGGTTGTGGGGAAGCAGCTATTCCTGAACCTGGATGTTACAGATTTCAGGCTCCTGTACCTTCTACTTGAAGGCAGCGGGGAGATGCGTGAGTGGCCAGGATGGTGTGGATCCTTTCAATTCAATTCAATTCAATTCAATTCAATCTTTAATTGTCATTGTGCAGTGTACAGTACAGAGACAATGAAATGCAGTTAGCATCTCCCCAGAAGAGTGAACTTAGAACAATGAACGGTAAAAAGCAAAAATATGTACAAACAGTATCAGTAGTGCAATTATACTGGGGGAAGGAGTATCCGGGGGGAGGGGGGGTGACTGGCAATCACCAAGGTGCAGAGTTAAGTATTGAAACAGCCGCAGAGAAGAAGCTCTTCCTGAACCTGCAGGTCGGGCAACAGAGGGACCTGTAGCGCCTCCCAGATGGGAGGAGGGTAAACAGTCTGTGGCTGGGGTGAGACCAGTCCTTGACGACGCTGCGCGCCCTTCGCAGACATCGCTTGCTATGGACAGACTCAATGGAGGGGAGTGTGGAACCGGTGATGCGTTGGGAATTTTTCACCTCCCTCTGCAGTGCTTTCCGGTCAGAGACAGAGCAGTTGCCATACCATACTGTGATACAGTTGGTAAGAATGTTCTCGATGGTGCAGCGGTAGAAGTTCACTAGAATCTGAGGAGACAGATGAACCTTCTTTAGTCTCCTCAGGAAGAAGAGACACTGGTGTGCCTTCTTGACCAGTGTAGAGGTATTGTGGGTCCAAGAGATGTCATCTGAGATGGTGACCCCCAGAAACCTGAAGCTGGAAACACGTTCCACCTCCGTCCCATTAATATGGATGGTGGTGTGCGTGCAGCCCCTAGACCTTCTGTAGTCCACAATGAGCTCCTTGGTCTTCTTGGAGTTAAGGGCCAGGTTGTTGTCAGCGCACCATGCTGCTAGGAGCTGAACCTCCTCCCTATAGGCCTACTCATCGTTGTTGCTGATGAGGCCAATCACCGTTGTATCATCTGCATACTTGATGATGGTGTTAAAACCATGTACAGGTGTGCAGTCGTAGGTCAAGAGGGAGTAGAGGAGGGGGCTCAGTACACAGCCCTGTGGAACACAGGGGTTCAGGGTGAGGGTTGAAGAGGTGTGGTTGTCCAACCTAACAGACTGTGGTCTGTTAGTCAGGAAGTCCAGTATCCAGTTGCAGAGGGAGGGGTTGATGCCCAGGTCGCTCAGTTTGGTGATCAATTTTGAGGGGATAATGGTGTTAAATGCTGAGCTAAAGTCAATGAACAGCATTCTCACGTAGGTGTCTCTGTTATCGAGGTGGGAGAGGGCGGAGTGGAGTGCCGTTGAGATGGCATCCTCCGTACTCCTATTCTTGCGGTAGGCAAACTGATAGGGGTCCAGTGTGGGAGGTAGGCAGCCTATGAGGTGTGCCAGGACCAGCCTCTCGAAGCACTTGGCGATGATGGGAGTAAGTGCAACTGGGCGGAAGTCATTGAGGTTCGCCGCAGTGGAGTGTTTTGGCACCGGCACGATGGAGGTGGTTTTTAGGCACGTGGGGACAACTGCTTGGGCAAGTGACAGATTGAAGATGTCAGTCCAGACGTCTGTCAGCTGTGCAGCACAGGTCCTGAGGACGCGCCCGGGGATGCCGTCAGGGACAGCAGCCTTTCGTGTATTAATCCTACTCAGTGCTAGATACACGTCGTAGGGGGGTGAATGTGAAGGGTTGGTGATCAGCAGGGAGATTAGCCTTGATGGCCATCTCTTGGTTGTCCCTGTCAAAGCGGCCATAAAAGTGGTTGAGCTCCTCAAGGAAGGATGAGTCGCTGGATGTGGGGGTGGTGTTGGTGGGTCTGAAGTCCGTGATGGCCTGGATGCCTTGCCACATGCGTCGGGGGTCGGGGCTTCCTTGGTGATGCTGGCAGCCTTTTTGAGGCAGCAACTGCGATGGATCCCTTCGATGGTAGGGAGGTCAGAGCCGATGATGGACTGGGCAGTGTTGACAACTTTTTGCAGTTTTCTACATAGTCTCCACTTCATTAAAAGTTTTCGGTAATTGGAGCTCCTTCCCCACTTATTCTGCCGAGCTGATGTCCTAGATAAAAATGCCCCAATTTGCCTCTTAATATTCCCTAATTCTATTCTTCAAAATATATTTTGTCCCATCTAGGGTATTCAAACGCGAGATGCACAGCCTAACATCTCACAGAGTTCAACCTACTGCAATCTCCAGCATCTCTCTTCGATGCAGGTAAAATAAATAGCAGGCAGTTTAGGGAAAACCTCTGGAAATGTTTCTCTGGCTTTGTACCTAAATAAAGCCAGCTCCCGATTTCACATTCACTAATTGTTACTAAAATCAACCCTTACTGCCACTGCGATCTTCATGATCCTGTCAAGTTTACAAATTAAATTGTCTACTCTGCTCAGATCTCAGGCAAATTCTTCCTAAAAGCAGCATCTTCCAATGTACAATGAACTGCCTGCAGATTGTATATGTCTCCTCCAGTCCCATTAGCTTTTGTTATTTCTGAAAATTTCTGAATGTTCTGAACTGATCAGCATGTTCAAAACACTGCACACAGCAGAAATCATTATCTTTATAATCTGGCATAACCCCCCTTTCTTCCGAACCAATAAATTGATAGTATAACCCTATAAGCATCTTATGGGTTGAACGGGAGAGACTTGATAATGTTTGCTGCCTTCCTGAGACAGCATGAAGTGTAGATGGAGTAGATTGGGGTGGGGGCAAGAGAATTGGAGATGGGCAAGAAGCTGGTTTGTTCAATGGACTGGGCTATATTCACAACTCCAATTTCGTAAGTGGCGGCACTGCCAAGCAGTTGTGGCTCGCCTGCAGTCCGTCTGTCTTTTGCTTTTTTTTGTTTTCTTTTGTCTTGTTCGATGTATGTTTTAGTTTATTTTTTGTTGCGTATGTGTGGGGGGTGGGGGAAACTTTATTTAAACCGCTTCCTTCAACGGGGATGCGACCTTTTCCTTGTTGTATCTCCGTCTCCATCTGCGCTGAGGCCTAATATCGTGGAGCTGGCGGCCTCCAACTGGAATCGACCTTGAGGCTCCGGTGGCAGAGCCTGTGGACTCACCATCGCGGAGCTGGCTGACTTCAGAGGCTGTGGTGGCGCTGTGGCTGCGACCTGACTTCGGAGCACCGGAGGCTTCGGCCGCGGGCCCTGTGGACGGTAACAGCGGGAGCTCGCAGGTCCCAGGTTGGTGACAGATTCTCGGCAGCTCCCGTAACAGCAGCTTCTTCCGCTGGACTGGAGGGTGGAAGCTTCGTCCACCCCGGGTCGTGGAGTTTGAATCGGCCCGTTCGCGGAGCTTGGAATCGGCCGCGGGACTTGCCATCACCCGGCGGGGGCTTCAACATCGAATGCCTCAACGCAGCAGGAGAACAAGCAAGGAAGAGATAAGACTTTTTGCCTTCCATCACAGTGAGGAGGTGCCTGGAAATTCACTGTGATGGATGTTTGTGTTAAACTGTGTGTTTTGTTGCTTTTTTTCTGTCATGACGCAAGGTACGCAATTTCGTTCAAACTATTGTTTGAATGACAATAAAGGAAATTCAATTCAATTCAATTCCTGGTGTCTTGTGCAGAGCAATTGCCATATCAAGCTGCAATGCATCCGGATAGGATGCTTTATGCAGGAGATTTTTGTTCATCGTTTGAATGTTGACAATGGATCATTGCCAGGTTTTCTAGTAGTGTTTCGAACCAGATCAAGTGAGTTGGTTCTAAGCAGCATTACACCAGTAAATCAGCTGTAATTTAGAGGGCTAATGGTGCTGTGATATTCAAATCCTTGCTGCAAAATCCTTGGCAACATTTAGTCCAGGAAAAATATTGGTGCAAACCATATACAGTGTAAAAGCACAAGCCATCATACATTAGAGGTACAGTGAAAAGCTTTTTATCACGTGGTAACTAATCAGCGGAACGACTATACATGATTGCAACTGAGTCGTCCACAGTATACAGATGCATGATAAAGGGAATAATATTTAGTGCAATATTAAGCCCAGTATAGCCTAATTACAAATAGTTCAAGGGTCCTCAAAGAGATGTAGAATAGCTCTCTCCAGCTGTTGATAGAATGGTTCAGCTGCCTGATAACAGCTGGGAAGAAGCTGTTACTGAATCTGGAGGTGTAGGTTTTCACACTTCTGTACCACGTGCCTGAAGGGGGAGGAGTGAATAGGGGATGAACATGGTGTATGCTATTCTTTTGTGCAAATAATTCTTGCGACTCTCTTTAGTTCCAATTTGTTGGCCTGGGTCTTTCTCTCCTGCATGCTCAATACATGCAGTAAGCAAGAGGGGAAAAAGCACATTAAAAGATTACGTGTACAGTTCCAATCCCCAGAACCCGAACAGTTTACAGGTCAGAAATACTGTCACAAAACAAATCGCTTAAGCCAGTAGGGGCCTGCAGCCGAGAAGCAGCTGACAATCCATCCCACTCATCTCTCAAACACTTGTTTGTTTGTCCTGTACATAATTGGGGGGTCCGTCTGGGATGGATACATAACTTAAATGCTGCACACAAAAGTCCAAGCATTCCAATTGCAATCATTTTTCCAAAAATCACCCGTGATTTCTTCATTTGAGTGCTCATTTACATTAGTGATCAATTTAGTTAACCAAGAAAACTCCTTTAATAAATATGCCTGCAAAGTACAATATTTACTTTGAAATCTCAGGCGCTTTGGAGTAACATCTTTCACATAGATCAACTCACTTAAATGATGAAAATTAGGCGGCAACCTGTTGACTTGATCTGAACCCCATAGATATTTATATCAATCAAATGTTTAAGGCTTGTTATATTTGGCTCTCCAAGTTATGAACGACAAATAAAACACAATGGTATTAGTAAGATGTTTTGTACCACTCCCACTAAGAGCCGAGAGGAATGCATTGACATCAATTATTACCTTGCTGTTACACAACTACAATACACCATCTATTTAAAATGAACAAGAACCATCTTTTATTTTCTTTTTACCATCTCTGCATTCCTGCAGCAATTGCATTTTGGCTGCACCAAATATTCCATGAAATTTAATGCAGATTCATTAAGATAGTGCAGGGGTAGTTCACCCTCTCCAGTTCACAGCACCAACTCATTACTTCAGCTTTATCTTGGTCACAGCCTGCTTATCTGGAAAGGATTTGTATATTTCCACTCCTTGCTTTCTATCCGATAGCCAAACCTCAGTGCACGTCATTCTTAATTCCGCACTTTAATCGTGTCAACCAATTGCCATATCAAAAGCATTCCAGAAATCCAGATGTACCACATCTTCCAGTTTCCCATTTTCTATTCTACTAGTTTCATTCTTCATCTCACTCAATTCCCTTCCTACATTACAGAATTTGAAGTATATTACAGCAGCAGAACACTTGAAATGCAAAGTAGAGCTAAGCCGAAATTAATCTGTGCTTAATCTGTTGGTGTTCATCATGGAGGGTCATATGCATGGGCAATTCCAGGATTCATGTCAAATGGTAATTCCATTGTTGGGAGGAGAATTTGCAAATGGTCCCACTTGCCAACTGTAGGTTTTTTTTTGGTGATAGGAAGTAAATTGTAAAGCCCATGTCACTCTTAGTCACTCCCATGCTCCCCCCAGGATCTTTGTATGCAAACTGTACCAAACAAAAATCAGCCATTTTTACAGCCTTTCAGAATCATAAGTACAGATGCTCCCCGCTTTACAATGCATCGACATGATATTTCGACTTTACAATCGGCAAACGCTTGGCAACGGCAGCGTTTTCGACTTGCGATATTTACGATTTTCGATTTGGAACGTAACCCCATCGTAGGTCGAGGAGCAGCTGTACCCCTTCCAAGTGCACTAGTGATCTTTCTATAATGAAAAGATCAAATCAAATTATACTCTGTCTGAAGAAGGGTCAACCCAAAACGTCACCTTATCCACGTTCTCCAGAGATACCACCTGACTTGCTGAGTTATTCCAGTACTTTGTATCTTTTTTGTACAATGACCCCTTTCAGTTCATTAACATGGCCTCAAGATTCTAAATATTTGTCATTTTAATTTTCTAACGAGCACCAAACTCACTTTTTTTTAAACGCAAGCCTCCTACAGAATTACAATTCAAGCAAGGATGAGAACCGCATCTTTGGATCAAGCACTCAGATCACAATCACTGCTCATATTTTCTCAAACATTTGATGGTGGCAATGATTCACTTAGCATGCACACCCTTCATAAATCCAACTTTTGTTTCTTCATTCCATTATTGATACATTTTCTTTCCTGCAATACATGCCTTCCCTCTTTCTGGTCCCAACCTCCCACCCCACATCATTCCCCGTGCCTCCATAATTGAAATTCAGAATTGTCATTGATCTGAAATATTTAACCAACTGCCAAGCTACAGGTAATTTTGTGAGCACTATATTACAATGTTGTATTGTAGAAAAAAGTGTTATGCCCCTGTCCCACTTGGTGACCTTGCGCCCCACCCAAGGTTTCCATGAGTCGCCAGAGGTTTTGGTCACTCACCTGGAAAGCCTCGACCGAAGCGTGAGCTGCATCTACTGACGAAAGATCCTACAGGATCTTTGCTACTGACTGCACACACACACACACACACACACATCGCGAAGGTGGGGACCAGGGACAGCGGAGGAGCGCTGTCTGCACGATGAAGAGGAAGGTAAACGGCTGCCACAGAGCATGGTAAGTCCTTTAGAGAGCGTGGGAGGGAGGGAAGGGGAAAGAATGGGAGAGAAGGACAGAGAAGGGGAGAGAGAAGGGGAAGAGAAGGTGGGGAGAAGGGCAGAGAAGGGGAGAGAAGGGGGGGAGAAGGAGTAGAGAGTTTTAAGAATTTTAATAAAGTTAGCGGGCATTTTACCTTCCGGCGGATCTTCTAGGTCCTGAAAAAAAAAGATCCTATTGTATCTTTGCTGAAAACTCCAATGAGCCAATCAAAATGGCCGGTCGGCGAAGGAGATGGCCTTCAACTGTTTGTAAGTAAATAGCAACCCCAATCCACTGGCTTCGACCAAATGGCAACCTATTTTTAGTCGAGGCCGGTTTTGATTTTGTTGAAATAATCGCAGGAACATAAAAGAAGCCTCGACTACGCGAAAACCACTTTCGACCATTAGGGAGAGTGATCAAAACCTCCGGGAACCTCATGGAAACCTTGGGTGGGGCAAGGTCACCAGAGGTTTCCGTTCAGGTTTCCTAAGTGGGAAAGGTTTAGAAAACCCATTGTGTCAACGAGGATAGGGGGTTAAGGACTGTGCTTGCAATAACAAAGTTGTTTTCTCCTGCAGGATATTCAGAAATAAAGTTATTTTTAATAGCTTTAAGATCATTTTTGTTGCTGCCAGCGAAAAGTATTAAAGGCTGTATATTACGGAGTTTAATAAAGCATTATTGCACAATAGTTGAAATTATTTGCCAATTTCAATGGTTACCTGTGGTGAAAATGGCATGCCAACTCTTGGGAGATAATGATGTCCGAAAACTGCAGGGAGGTTACATAGTAAACTCTATCCTCCCCCACCACCCCCCAGATTTTTTTTCTTTGCAAGGTAGTTCTGCAAGTCAATTTCCAAAGTAGCTTTTGAGTAGTTCATTAGCTCCTGATCAAAATTATGTTGTAACCAGATCAGCCTGCATAATGTAAGAAGTGTTCCCCAATTCATCAATCGTGTTATATCTAATTTGCGGTACAGAAACATGTTATAGCAGAACTAACTGCATGACGTGAATAATGGCCATTTCAAGGTTTCAGAGTGGATCTTTATTGCAGCAATGATTTATCACCTTCAGGACAGGAAGAAAATGTTATAAAGCAATGCCGGGGTATAAAATCCAGATCAAATTGGAACAAAATGTAAATTGGTAGCTTTGCAATAGTGAACATATTTGTGAATTATTTAAATCAAATACAAGACCAAGGATGAACATTAAACCCAAACATTTTAGTGTACTTCCTTTTATAGAAGGTAAATTGTAGGTTGGTTATGATTTAAATTACTGTGGTCTCCTCAAGTCTTAATTATCTTAGAGTGCATCAAAACCTCCCACAGTGTTTCCTAAATTAATCTTATTTTAGCCCAATTGGGGTGAATCAATAACAGATAGGATTGCTTAGCAGTGGAGGCCACAGAATAGACATAAAGGTTTCCACTTAAAAAAAATATATATGTTAATACATAAACTGGAACTTACTATTTAAATCCAGATTGTGAAAGTAGTTAATTCAAAACCTACCTACATTCAAGATTCACACCGTGTTCTCATCAACTTGGCAATTCAGGGACTGGGAGGGATAGAGACGAATAATTAAATTAACAAATGCAAAACTAATGGGTGAGATCAAGCTCGATTAGTCTTACCACCCTTACTCGCCCTGCACTTACATTGCTCTCAGAGGCCTTGGTTCCCTATAAGCCAGCTAACAGGTTGAGCACTGTACCTGGTGACTAGGTCATCAAAGATGGTACCCAAAGGCTCTGTGTAAGTACCTCTCTGTTGGCCTTTAACTCTGGTTAAATGTCAGATGCTTAGAGAATGTAGCAGCCAAAATGCATTTAAACAAGTAAAACATTTATTAACAGAGCAATAATAGTACATTATCTTAGTTTGTTTTTAAAGGCTGAATGGGGGCCAATTTTGAAGGCATTAGGCGGGAAAGTGCATAGGTTGATTGGGTGAGTCAGTTTGTAAGCAAGGGAATGGCTGGCAAGCGGGCTGCTGTCAAAAATGAGCGTGCACGAGTACAGGGCAGCATGCTCCTGTTAGGGCGAAGTCATGGTTGGCACATTTATGGAATCCTGGTTAATGTGAGAGGTTAAGGCACTTGTCAAGGAAAAGGAGGCATACGTCAGATTTAGGCAATCGGGATCCAGCAAATCTCTCAGCGAGTACAAATAGTGAAGGTACGGAGGAAAAGTGGCAAAGTGGAGGCTGAAAGAAGATATGTCCTGATATCCTGGGATGTCAGGACTTTCATATGAGGAAAGATTGGATAGACTCGGCTTGTACTCGCTGGAATTTAGAAGATTGAGGGGGGATCTTATAGAAACTTACAAAATTCTTAAGGGGTTGGACAAGCTAGATGCTGGAAGATTGTTCCCGATGTTGGGGGAGTCCAGAACAAGGGGTCACAGTCTAAGGATAAGGGGGAATTCCTTTAGGACCGAAATGAGGAAAACATTCTTTACACAGAGTGGTGAGTCTCTGGAATTCTCTGCCACAGAAGGTAGTTGAGGCCAGTTCATTGGCTATATTTAAGAGGGTGTTAGATGTGGCACTTGTGGCTAAAGGGATCAGGGGGTATGGAGAGAAGGCAGGTACGGGATACTGAGTTGGATGATCAGCCATGATCACATTGAATGGCGGTGCAGGCTCGAAGGGCCGAATGGCCTACTCCTGCACCTATTTTCTATGTTTCTATGTTTCTATATGAAATGGATCTGGTAGGCAAAGTACATGAAAGTCCCAAGAGATTCTACAGGTTTATCAAGAGTAAAAATGTGGCTAGGTAAAGAATAGGACCCCATGAAGATCAGCATTGCTACCTTTGCCTCCGCAACTGGATCCTCAACTTTGTTATCAACCAAACACAATTGGAAGGAAGTGGCAGCAATACTTTCTTCTCGGTAGCCATCAGCACAGGAACGCCTCAAGGTTGTGTGATCAGCCGTCCGGTCTACTCACTCTATACTTATAACTGCGTAGTTGGACACAGTTCCAATTCCATCTTCAAATTTGCTGCCAACACCACCATTGTTGGACGAATTACAGATGAAGAGTCAGAGCGTAAGAGGGAGATCGATCAACTCACTGAATGGTGCCAGACCACCTTGCTCTCAGTGTCGGTGCAACCAAGGACTGATTGTTGATTTTAAAAGAGGAAAGCCAAGGATCCACAAACCACTCTTCATTGATGGGATGGTGGTAGAGAGAGTCAAAAACTTCAAATTCCTGGGCATTCTTATCTCTGAAGATCTATCCTGGACCCAGCACATTGATGAGGGCCCATTAACACCTCTACTTCCTTACAAGATTGAGATTTGGTATGTCAACAAATATTCACTTGAATTTCAGGTGTACAGTAGAGTGCATGGTGACTGGTTGCATCATGGCCTGGTTTGGCAATTCAAGCACCCAGGAACAAAGATGATTGCAAAAAGTGATGCACATTATCCAGTCCATCACAGATACTGACCGCCCCGCCATCTAAGGGATCTAAATTAAATCTACGAAAAGGCAGCCAGCATCATCAAAGACCCCCACCACCCCAGCCATGCTGTAATTTTATTTGTTCCTTCGGAAAAGTGGTATGAGCCTAAAAACTAATTTCCAGGTTCAGAAGCAGCTTCTTCCCAATAACCATTAGGCTGTTAGACACCACAAACTTCAAATAAGCTCTGACTTAGAGGTAGAGGAAGATGCTGGAGAAACTCAGCGGGTGAGATAGCATCTATGGAGAGGAGGAATAGGCGACGTTTCAGGTCCAGACCCTTCTTCAGTGATGTCCAGGGGGGGCAGGAAAAAAAAAGGAAGACACGGTGATAGTAGGCTTAAGGGAGAGCTGGGACAGGGAGGGGAAAGAGGGAGAAAGCAAGGACTACCTGAAATTGGAAAGTCAATGTGAATGGTTGGGTGGGAAGGGACAAATTGACCAGGGAGTTACAGAGGGAACGGTTTAAGAAAGAACTGCAGATGCTGGAAAAATCGAAGGTAGACAAAAAGCTGGAGAAACTCAGCGAGTGAGGCAGCATCGGTGGAGCGAAGGAATGGGTGACGTTTCGGGTCGAGACCCTTCTTCAGACTGATGTGGGGGTGGTGAGGGCGGGCGGGAAGAAAAAAGGAAGAGGCGGAGACCGTAGTCTGTGGGGAGCTGGGAAGGGGAGGGGAAGGAGGGAGAAAGCAAGGACTACCTAAAATTGGAGAAGTCAATGTTCATACCGCTAGGGCGTAAACTACCCAAGTGAGATATGAGATGCTGCTCCTCCAATTTGCGGTGGGACTCACTCTGGCCATGGAGGAGGCCCAGGACAGAAAGGTCGGATTTGGAATGGGAGGGGGAGTTGTGGTGCTGAGCCACCGGGAGATCAGGTTGGTTAATGCAAACTGAGTGGAGGTGTTGGGTGAAGCGATCGCCAAGGCTCCGCTTGGTCTCACCAATGTAGAGCAGTTGACACCTAGAACAGCGGATGCAATAGATGAGGTTGGAGGAGGAGCAGGTGAACCTCTGCCTCACCTGGAAAGACTGATTGGGTCCTTGGATGGAGTCGAAGGGGGAGGTAAAGCGACAAGTGTGGCATTTCCTGTGGGAAAGTGCCAGGAGAGGGGGTGGTTTGGGTGGGAAGGGACGAATTGACCAGGGAGTTATGGAGGGAGCGGTCTCTGCAGAAAGGTGAAAGGGGAGGAGATGGGAAGACGTGGCCAATGGTGGGATCCCATTGGAGGTGGCGAAAATGTCGGAGGATTATCTGTTGTATGTGCCAGCTAGTAGGGTGGAAGGTGAGAACAAGGGGGACTCTGTCCTTGTTACGAGTGGGGGGGATGGGGAGTGAGAGCAGAGCTACGGGATACAGAGGAGACCCTGGTGAGAGCCTCATCTATAGTCGAAGAAGAGAACCCCTGTTCCCTAAAGAATGAGGACATCTCCGATCGCCTGGTTTGGAACACCTCATCCTGGGTGCAGATGCGGCAAAGACAGAGGAATTGGGAGTAGGGAATAGAGCCCTTACAAGAAGCAGGGTGGGAAGAAGTGTAGTCCACATAGCCATGGGAGTCAGTGGGTTTATAGTAGTTGATTTGTAGTAGACGTTGTTTGTAGTAGATGTTTGTAGAGAATTGGAGGCATCGTTTTTGCACTATTATGATTTTATTAAATATATATATCCTGAACGTTTGTTTTTTTTTAATATGGGCTTTACAGAGTACTCTGCTTCTGTTGTGCTGCTGCAAGTAAACATTTACTTGCTCCATTTTGGGACGTGTGACAAGAGAACACAAAAAATATTTAGTAATTTTGCGGCCAAAAATGTATTTATTCTTTCCCATCCATCTAGTGACATCTTTTGAACATTTCTTTCCCCCACCAGTCCCTTGATAGTCCTCTTAATAATTCAAATCTGATTGCAAAGTATTGTTAGCTAATCTGCTTTTGAGCTTTACATTGCTACTGAAGGGATAATCTTGGTGCACAAAGGGCATACTAAAGTCTATTAAGTAAAAACAAACCCATTTGCGAACATGGTGCTGTTTGCAAATTTGAAGAACAAATAGCCAAATTGGAACAACATTTCAAATCACTAAAATTTACTTTACATTCAAGATATCACAGAATATGTTTATTTAATCTTAATGTCTGCCCGCCCCCTAACCACTCCCACCCCCCACACACTTTAAATGTCAAAGTGGTATTAAGAAATTTGAACTACAAACAATACATGTTAGCGAAGTATAAACTTCAGATGTGGCAAAACCTTTCATGCACATCCCCCTTACCAGGATCAGCCACGTGTTCTTCAATTGTAAGTTGGAGAATGCTACCCTTGGCAATCTGACCCTTTGTTTAAAATAATTGTGACGACCAAACAATTAATGTGCAAAACAGCTGAGGTCCTTCAAGAGAAAAATCATCTTATTGTTCAGATATTTTCATTAAAAATTGTGGCTTAGGATGAGTACTTTGATAATATTTAAATACAAAAACTTAAATCAGCTGCGACTGTAAACTACTAGGACTCTATTCCCTGTTGACCAGGAGGATGACGTGTGATCTTATAGAGATGTATAAAATCATGAGAGAACTAGACTGTGTAGACAGTCTCTTGCCCAGAGTAGGGGAATCAAGAACCAGAGGACATATGTTTAAGGTGAGGGGAGGGGGAGGGGGGGGAGGGGGGGGGGGGGAAGGGGGGAATTTAGTAGGAACCTGAGGGGTAACTTTTTTCATACCACGAGTGGTGGGTGTATGGAATGAGCTGCCGAAGAAGGTAGTTGAGGTAGATACTATCACAACGTTTTAGAAACATTTACACAAGTACATGGGTAGGGCAGGTTTAGAGGGATATGGGGCAGAGGCAGGCAGTGAGGTCCGACGCAAATGGGAGAAGGGAGAAGAGGGGCTGCCCAGTGTGACGCTTGTCCTTCATTATGCCGGTGGCTTTGTTGAGCCAATGATTATGCTAATGGCCTTGCTGAGGCTAACATTTCACAATTTTCACACTTATTTCACAATTTTCTCCCTTGCTTCTTTCTAAAATAGTGGTGCACTAAAGAATAGGAACAATTTCGGAATATATATATATATCATCTTGGAAGATTACAACCAGAGCATTCAGTATCTCCATAAGCACCAAATTAAAACTTTGAATTGAATTGTCTTCAATTCTTTATCTTTCATTCTCTGATATATCAATCATTTATTTTAGTCTCTTGCGCAAAACAGGAACAAAAGTACCACTGCCTTTTTCTCTCTCTAAAAAATGAAAATACAAAGGAAAGAAATTAACATTAATAGTAAAATGCAGTTTGCTTTCATCAACCAACCCACTTACTATCATACAATATAATTACTTTAAAAAATCAATTTGTCTAATAAAGAACATCTGTGTACAGCTTTTGTACACAGGCCATAACAGATTTTGGTTAGAACAGACCTAATTTGTTGTAGACTGTATTAGTTATTTCATGAATAACCACTAGGTGGATGGAGCAATTCTTGGTTTAGTTTAGATTTAGAGATATGAGTACAGCAGCTCCATCAGCAACCCTCACAGGCCATAGAAGCAACCAAACCACAAACCTGCACATCTCCGTAACGTAAAAGAACCCAAGTACCCGGAGGAAACCCACACTACCACACAGAGCACCCAAGATCAGGGTAGAACTTTATTGGGCCTGTCCCACTTAGGCGAGAGGAGCTGTCTGAGTGAAATTCACACGGTGCAAAGCCAATGTGATACAGACACACACTGCGATGAACAGGAAGGTTGGCGCTGTAATTAAAATGGTGAAAGCACAGAGTACGGGAAGGGTCACGTAAGCCCTTTAAAAGGGGGGGGGGGGGGGGAAGAGGGAGGAGAAGGAGTGGAGACAACTTTTAAGAAGCCAGAGATGCACAGCTGTGAAGCTCGGTGGACATTAACATTACCGGTCGGTTATCCTTGGTTCTGAAAACTACTGCTTATATATTTTTTCCCAATGATCCAATGAAATTCACCAGACAGCACCGGTTACAACCTACGCGAACCTCCGACCTCCTGGAAACCCACTAGAACCTCCTGGCGATCCACCTACGGCACGAAAATCCTCGCTACTCTCCATGGCGGCTTAATTCTGGTCGCTGCTAATTTTTCAACATGATGAGGCCGCAACTAGTTGCCAGAATGCAGGAACGCTTCACGACCATGAAGGTGACTCCCTGGCAGCCACCCGCAAACATGTGGCAACCACATAGTCTCCTGCAGTCGCCTAAAAATTCACCTAAGTGAGACAGGCCCATAAAAGACCCTTTAGGCGAGTGCCAGGGACTAGTTTTAATGAAATTCACCTAAGACACCTGGCGACAACCTACGACAGGAATAATTATCGCCACTGTCGCCAAAAAATGTTCAACATGTTGAAAATTTTGTGGCAGTCGCCTGTAGTCGCCCAAAGACAATGCCTCAGTGGGACAGGCCCTTAAGATGTCTGGCACTGTCGGTAGCGATTCTACCACAGAGCCATTGTGCAGCCCCAAGATACTATGTGTTTTGTGTCCTTTACTGTTTGTGTAGTGTATGTTTGTTGGCTGCTTTTTCCATTATTTATCCCCTTATTCAGTTATGGCGGACAATCGGTGATAACGGACACCAGTCCCCCCCATATGGTCCGTTATAGCGACGGTGTACTGAACATTATATCCCATTTGTAGTAAATGAACCTTGGAATTGCAACAAGGTATCTCTTGTGCTCATATCTGTCCCAATGGCTCGCACCAATCCCATATGGATTTCAACCCACTTATATTTTTGCAGTTTAAAATATCTATTTATAAAAAGTAAAGGGTGGAGGAAAGCTAGAGCCTAACTTTAAAAAAAACGTTTTTATATTTATCTCAATGGCAGGCACAATTACTGATAATTACATAGAATTATAATTGAAACTACTGCCTCATTTTAAATGCAAACAACGTGATCAAGCATATACTTTTATACAAGGGTGGATTTTGTGCATATTTATAAGCAGCAGCTAATTTCAGGCATTGATAATTATGGTCTTCACTGCTCTTCCAAGAGGAATTAAAGTGGATACCACAAATCCAACCCCCACCCTCCAATCAGAAGCAAATTTTCCCATAAATACCCTCCAACATTGATGCTCACTCTTCCTCATGTTAAAATTAAAATATTCTCACCCAAATATAGAAACTATTCATACAACAGCTAGGATTCCATGTAATACAAAAAATCTTAACGTTAAAAACTGGGAAGACCAAAAGCTTACCCTCTGCTCTTCATTTCCCCATTGTCACAAACTCCTACTGAATCAGAATGAACTCCCCAAACCCATCTTAATAACATCACAAAAAAAATCTACCTCCACCTCCATTGCCTCAGCCATTGAGATGCTGAAACTCCTTTCCATACCCAAGGCAAAGGGTCTCAAACCAAAACATTGCCCATTCCTTCTCTCCAGAGATGCTGCCTGTTCCGCTGAGTTACTCCGGCATTTTGTGTGTATCCAGATTCATCTATTTATATGTTCCTGGTTCACTTCCTTTTCATCCAACCTGGTAGCCAGTATATCAGTGCATGCAAAATAAAAAGAGAAAATGCTTGTGTACCTCAACAGATCAGGCAGCATCTCTAGAGTACATGGATAGGTGACTTTCCAGGTCATGACCCTTCTTTACACTGATTGTGGTAGGTGGTGAGGGGGGAGAGAAATCGGGCGATCACAGTGGTGCACCAATAGAGTTGCAGCGAATGTAGCGCCGGAGACCCAGGTTCAACGCCAACTACGGATGCTGTATGTACGGAGTTTGTACATTCTCCCCGTAACCTGCGTAGGTTTGCTCCAAGATCTTCGGTTTCCTCCCACCCTCCAAAGACGTACAGGTTTGTAGGTTAATTGGCTTGGTAAATGTAAAAATTGTCGAGAGTGGGTGTAGGATAGTGTTAATATGTGGGGATCGCTGGTCGGCGCCGCCCCGGTGGGCCGAAGGGCCTGTTTCCGCACTGTATCTCTAAAACTAAACTATAAGCAAGGAAAGAGGCGAGGGTGGGATAAAGCCAGGCAAGTGATGGGTGGATAAAGGTGATGGGGTTTTTGATTAACAAATGGTTGGACAAAGGCCAGAGATGAAAAGACAAAAAGTGTGATAAGAATGGAAGAGAAATGAAATGTAAAGTCAGAGAAAGGAGAATAGGTGGAAAGGGAAAGGGAGAAATTGGTTCACATCTAGGTGGGACATAGAGAAGAGAGGAAAAAAGATGGGGAGAGATAGTAGTTTCATTAACTAAAATTGAGAATTCAAAGTTCATATCATTGGGATGTAAGCTACCAGGTCAAATACATTGCTCTGTTCCTTCAGTTTGTGTGTGGCCTCACACCGGCAATGGAGGAGACCCAGCACAGTGAGCTTTGGGAATAGGAGTAAAAATGCTCAGCAACCGGGGATCCAGCAGGATCCTTGGCAGACCAAGAGCAAGTGTTTGGCAAAACAGTCGCCCAGTCTACGCTTGGTTTCGTCGATGTAAAGGAGCACCAAATACAGTTGTTCTACTGCCCAAATCCTTTTGCTATATGAAAACTCACTCATCCAATTTAGATTGGAGGACATCGATTTCTGGTCCTCCAACATAGCTATGCTAAGTTATCTTTGATGGCCCTGCACCATGGATCAGGTGAATGCCTCCAACTTTGCACCCTCAGAACTCGACCCATTCATAACCTTTTCCTATCAGTGATAAGTCCCTTATTCCATGGCCTAAATGTCCTTTCCGACGTCTCTCCCCTCCTCTCTGTGACTCATCTTCATCCATTTCTTGCTTCCCCCACCTCTGAAACAATCCTTTCCACCATGACATATTGTTAGAGCAATGTTGTTAGCTGTAATTTTCTGTAGTAGAGACCAAAGATACTAGAGGAGCTTTTGGTAGAGACCTTCCCACAACAGAGCTGCGTTAGAGTATTCTTCTCACCATGCAGCTTCAGTTATTTTGTACCATTTGGTCTTGCAAGCGGAAGTTGATAACCAAGTTCAAAAAACATCTGGGACCTTGGATGAATGGTGGGATCAACAATCTATCTTTTTAAAGAATAGAAACAGAAGCAGGCCAAAGTAAAAGCAAAATTAAGTTTAAACAAAAAGCGAAAATGTCTCCCCACCTGTAAAATATTCAATTGTCTACACTTTCTGCATCAACATAAAATATTAAGAGAACTCTTCCATTAAATACCACACATATCCATCTGTAGATAATGCTGACTTCAAAGCAACCAATTTATCTTCTCACCTCCGTGCATCAACATAAAATGTTAAGAGAACTCTTATGTTAAATAGTATGCATATCCTCTTAAAAATAACAATGATTTGGCCCCCACAGCTGTCTGTGGCAATGAATTCCACAGATTCACCAGCCTCTAAATAAATTCCTCCTCATCTCCTTTCTAAAGACGCGTCCTTTTATTCTGAGGATGTGCCCTCTGGTCCAAGTGAAAATATAGTCTTCACATCCACTCTATCCAGGCCTTTCACTGTTGTGCACTTTAAAACACCGATTCATCTTCTCACCTGGTGTTTTGACATTAATTGTTTGCTCAAGGAAAGTGCAAATGGCCCGGTAACTTGAGGATCGCCCTTTGTCGCCATAAATTGCCGAATTATTCCTTTTCACATTAAATTCACTCCGCGCAGTTACCCAAATTTTTCAGAAGTGGCTAAACATTAACTAGTTTCATTTCTTGTTTAATTCACTTTCACATCCACATTTACTTTCTTAATAAAGTTGTTAATTAACTGCTTCTGCACTCAGTATAAAGAATTTGCGATGAACTACCTCCCCACAATTGAGTGCTACCTGTTCTTCTGCAATGTTAATAATTAAAGGGCCTGTACCACTTTCCCGAGTTATTCACGAATTCTCCCGAGTTTTCAATCGAGTCCGTAGGAGGCCGTAGGTGTCCGTGGCTATATCCTAGCTGCTCGTTATGTCAGCCGTCGGTACTCGGGGCTATATTTTTACTCGTGGACATTTTTCATCATGCTGAAAAAACGTCCCGACTTACCTGATGCCCCGAGTGCCTATGGCTGGCATAACGAGCCGCTACGATATATCCACAAACTCCTATGGCCTCCTACGGACTTGTTACGAACATTCTGCGTGTTTGAAAAATTGGGAGAATTTGTGAATAACTCAGGAGAATTCGTGAATAACTCGGGAAAGTGGGACAGGCCCTTAAGGGTTGTCAATAATCGGCCTGCCCAGGTAGGGTGCATCTTGTGGGACAGGCAGCATCTCTGGAGAGAAGGAATTCTCTCCAGAGATGCTGCCTGACCCGCTGAGTTACTCCAGCATTTTGTGTCTATCATCGATTTAAACCAGCATCTGCAGTTCTTTCCTATGCATCTTGTGGGATGCTGATCACAAGTTTAGAGCTGGTCTAGGCTCTGAAAGTGGCACAAAGGAAAACTCCCAATCGACAATGCAAACTGATCCCCAGCACTGCAGTCAAACCAGCAGAGAGGGCAGAAAACTGAAACCCTTAAACAATATCCCGTAGCTCCATACAACAGTACAGCACAGTAACAGGCCCTTCGGCCCAATATTCCCAAACATTTCCCCAAGACATATGCCAGACAACATATAAAAATAATAACAACACCATCAACATATACTCCGTGCACTGGGTAGGCGTTCAATGTCCAGTGTAAAACTCCCTTCTTACCGTACTCACACTCTGTCGAAAGGCCCAGGATCAGAGGCCGCTTGTGCAGTTAATGCAGACACCTTATATTCTGGAAAAGGAGCAGCCAATGCAAGACGGTAAGTCCAATAAAGCCAGCTAATAATAAGGAACGCGGTGGTATTTTACATTATAGATATATTTGGCTGTAAAAAAAACATCAGTTTGCCAGCAGAACCCCAACAAGATCCATAACCAAGAACAAGACATGTCTCCGACTTCTGCAGCGGGATAAATATAAACAGGAACGCACCCGACGCACAGATTCACCCTGCTTGCATTTGACCCTCTGAGCACTGGTGCAGGACAGGCAGTGAGCACCGGATCACAAGCACACTGAAGCTTACAATCTCTCGTCACCCGCAGGCATCGAGCTATCTTTAGTTCCCGGCACAAGAGGAGGAGATTTAACCACGTGTGTCACTTATGCTACTACGAAACCAGAAACAAAAGCTATGCATGGTTTGTATCTTGTTTATTGTATCTATTATATATGCATATTCTTTATTTTTTAATAAGAGTTGTTGTGAATGCACGCAGAAGGATGCGAAAATAGAATTGCTCTAACAAGTAATACTTTCCTCCGAGGCTTTAATATTCCAAGTAACGGGACACCAGCTACGAGCACTTGCTGTTCAGTTGTAATCTTTTCTTTTTGGGGGAACGGGGTATTTGCAAATGATAAACTCGGGACGTCTGCCCAGCAAGGAAACATACATTGTGACCATAAGCAGCAATGCAACAGCACTTCACGGCGAAATGACTGATCCGGATACCGCAGCAATGTTACACATTTTTGAGATTTTAAAAATCAAGTCTGCAATTTATCGCATCAGATAAAGCATAAAAATAAGTTTAATTTGACACCTAATTCACTTTCATATCTTCAGTATTGAAAAAGATATGGCCATTTACATACGTGGAAATTAGCATCTTGTTCCCTACTGCTTTCCCATTGACTTAACACAAAAGCTGTGATCGAGGACAGTCAAAAGCCCATAACTTTCTTAAAAATTAAGTAACTGAATTAAGTGTTCAGTTATTATGGATTAAAGCATTCTGAAACAAATATAAAACATCTTACTTGGATGACCTGAAATTAAAGCATATAATTAGCTAATTACCTAATTGTAGCTAATTACAAAATTGACCGTTGTGACGGAAATAGTAATAAACACCCAGACTGCCTTGAAAATTCAAAAATGTGATATTCTCAAGATCAGAACTTTAATATTATTGTATAATATGCTGTAAGACCGTAACAGATAGGTAAATAAATTACAATTATAGCAATAGACCAGTCTTTATGGAGAAGATCAGTTGCTAGCTGGTACATTGGCATATCATAATCAGTAGCATCATCATACTCCTCAGATTGTAACCAATAAGCAACTCTGTACACCTTGTTTTTCCTCAACTTTTCCATTTTGCCATTGTAAACTACAGGTTTTTGCTCTTCAAACCACACATGACATGCCTTTCTGCCCTCTACTTTCCCATTAAGAATGTCCTGTAGATTCAATTTCTTAAGAAAAGGATATTTTTTTAAAATAGCCCAAGTATCCAAATCACAAACTAATCCCATTCACACAGGAATTCACAATATAACATGATTTTTAAATCTCACTGTCATGAATTTATATGCCAGATGGAAGGAATTTAATGTTTAATTCCCATAAATTAATCTAAAAATATAATCAAAGTTATTGTTTTTTGCACAATACATGTGACTCAAACTGTTGTGAATATTTAGTTTAAAAATAATTATCATGGAGAGAGAATAACACAAAATATAGACAATTTAGACGGCTTATGGCATGATTGTCCAAAAAAAAGGGCATTTTAATCATCTTGCTTCTGGAATGCGATCGATTGGATCGTTGCATTTGCGGTGAATTTGATCCCCATATTGGAGGAAAAATACTGCCGGCTCATATGGGGCCCAAATCACATTTTCGCAACGTAAAATTAGATTAAAGCCATCTCAAGAAGCAAGATTATATGTAAAATATATGACTTACACTTTGTTTCGTCCCGTTCTTGCGATCCGTCACATTGTATGTGTTGAGGGTGCTCAAAGTCGCTTTTTATTTTAATCCAAATATTAAATAGTCCAGCGATTTAAAATAAAAAATATATAGCGCGAACGGGTGTCAGATCGATTATTCTTCAGCAGCTAGCAGTCCGAGGAAGTCCGCCTCCGGTAGGCAGTACAAAACGGCATTATAATCCCGCCCCCCCCCCAGGCGCCAAAGTCGCGCACACGGCCAGTGGCAGAACTGCAGCGCTGCTGAAGGTAAGTATTGTAACATTGCTAGATACAGCTGGTATGACCAGTCACCAACACTGGAAATGGGTAACCTTTGTTTGCTTTAAGATTTCATATAGAAATGGAGCATTTAGGCCAATCACGACTGGAACAAAACAAAATTAATTACTGTCCCTTTTTGTAGGATATCTCCAGTACTTTGCCCGTCCAATATATTATGTAATTGTCACATTTTTTTTATTGATTCATTATAATTTTCTGCTTGGTGTTTATGCAGAAATTATCTTGAGTACATTGTGTAACTAACAGGTGAATATCAGGAAAGTTACATAGAAACAGTGTTTGCAAGCGGAATGTATATTAACAGCATTTGTTTAAGTATGATGGAACAAGGCCCTAAAGAGAGAATTAAAGAGACCCATGTAGCGCCACCAGGTGGTGAAGATGGGTTTTCAGAACCCTCGTCATTGGTCGGGACTGTCACTTGACCGGGGGTTCGTTCGCGGGCTTTTCTGTGCGTTCAGAGTTAGTGCTCCTCGCGATCATAGGAGCTTACATTGTTTATTCCTGACTAAGTACGCGCGTAGTCGGGTGGGGGGGTCCTCGAACATTTCATGGACGGTCGCTGGCAGCCACTCGCCTTTTTCAGTCAGCACCTGAGCCTCCCCGAGCGTAATTACAGCGCTTTCAACCATGAGCTCCTGGCCCTCTACTTGGCTGTCCGGCATTTCCGGTATTTCCTGGAGGGCAGAACCTTCACGGCCTTCATCGACCACAAGCCCCTCACTTTCACCTTTGCTGAAGTGTCTGACCCCTGGTCAGCTCGCCAACAATGGCATTTGGCTTTCACCACCTGTATCCAGCACGTGGCGGGTAAGCATAACCAGGTTGCTGACGCCTTATCTCGCCCTGCCATAAATGCTGTTCTGACTTTAGCCCGGGAATTTACTATTCTGGCCTGGCCGTTGAGCAACGGGACGGGGATCAGATGCTTCCCTATCGCACCGCCGCTTTGGGTTTGATACTGAAGGACGTCCCACTAGGGCCCTCGAGGCGTTACTGTCCTCTGTGATGCCTCCACGGGGCAACCCCGACCCATCGTCACTAATATTTGGCGGCGTTGCATTTTCGACAGCCCACGGCTTAGCCCACCCTTCTATCCGGGCAACTACTGCGTTGGTGGCGGCCAAGTTTGTCTGTAACGGCCTCCACAAGCAGGTCGGTGCCTGGGCCAGACCTCCAAGGTCCAGCGCCACGTGCGCGCGCCTCTGCAGGATTTTGTCGTACCTCTACACCGATTCGACCACATCCACGTTGACCTTGTGGGCCCCCTACGGCCGTCCCGAGGTGTCACCCACCTGCTCACCATTGTGGACCATTTCACATGGGGACCCGAGGCCGTTCCACTCCCTGACACCTCCACCGCGACTTCTGCTCGAGCTCTCACTGCCCACTGGGTGGCTCATTCCGGCGTCCCCGCCGGCATCTCCTCGGACCGAGGTGCCCAGTTTACCTCTGCACTGTGGTCGGCCATGGCCCCGCTACTTGGCGCTCAGCTGCACCACACTATCATCCTCAGGCTAACGGACTGGTAGCGCATTTCCACCGGCACCTGAAGTCCTCCTTGAAGGCATGGCTCACAGGCCCTGATTGGTTGTACGAATTGCTGTGGGTTTTGCTGGGGATCCACATGGCACCGAAGGAAGATTTGGCCACATCGTCCACCATGTTGGTTTATGGCTCCCCGGCGATTTTATTCCAGCGGCAAGGGGGCAGCAGCAACCCCCTTCGTCTGTGCTGGCGCACCCCTGTGAGCAAGTGGGCAAGCTGGCTCCTGTCCCGACCTCTCGCCACGGGGTTGCCCCTTCCTATGTCCCGCCTGCCCTCAAAGGCTGTCAATTCATTATTCGCAGGGACTTGCATCGGACTCCGCTGCAGCGCCCTTATGAGGGTCCGTTCCGGGTGTTGAAATCTGGTGTTGTAACTTTCATTCTGGATGTCGGGTGTTTCGGTGGCCCGCCTAAAGTCACCTCGATGTCGACCGCCGGTGGTGGTGGCCCAGCCCCGTCGTAGAGGTCATCCTCCGGCCCTCCCGCCTTTGCCTGTTGCACCTGTTGTGCCTGTTCGCCATGTGTCCACACGGTCGCGCCTCCTTACTCGGACTCCCGCTCGTTTTCTCTCCTCTGGTTCTGGGGGGGGGGGGTATGTAGCAGCACCGTGCTGGTAAGCGAGGCTCTGTCCTGACTGCTGTCAAGCGCAGTACTATCCGCTCCTACGGCACACGGACCCTAAACCTCACCTTCGACTCCCATCAGTACGTATGGACCTTTACCGTCACAGATGTGGTGCAGCCGCTCCTGGGCGCCGACTTCCCTCATGGTCGACGATGTACAGCACGGGGCGCCTCATTCCATCGGCAGGCCTCGGACCCGCAGCCCCGCGGCCCATGGCAACCCGCAGCCCGCAGCTGAACGTGGTGGCTGGGGTCGAGGGCCCATATGCCTCTCCTGCTCACCGAGTTCCCGGAGCACCTCACCCCCCGTTTCCACACGGCATCCCCCAAACACGGGGCGGTGCACCATATACCCACCACGGGACCGCCATTACACACTCGGGCATGCCGGCTCCTGCCCGGCAAGCTGCACGTCGCAGGGAAGAATTCCAGCTGATGGAGGACATGGGAATCATGCGGCGCTCTGACAGCCCGTGGGCATCCCCGTTACACATGGTCCCGAAAACATCTGGGGGGTGGTAAGCATGCGGGGATTATAGGTGCCTGAACGCCGTTACGACCGCGGACCGCTACCCTGTCCCACATATACAAGACTTTTCAGCCCATCTGGAGGGTGCTACCTTTTTTTCGATGGTGGACCTGGTCCGCGGTTATCATCAGATCCCTGTTCCCGGACGATGTGCCAAAGACCGCCACCATCACCCCGTTTGGGCTTTTTGAGTGGCTTCATATGCCTTTTGGTTTGAAAGACACTGCGCAGGCGATCCAGAGACTAATGGACGTGGTCGGTGGGGGATTGGACTTTATTTACATCTAGCTAGATGACATCCTGGTTGGGAGCCGCTCACGACAGGAACGCCCACGCACCTGCGGACTCTGTTCCAACGGCTCAAAGACCATGGACCATGTAGTCAATACCCGGCCAAATGCCAGTTTGGCCTCCACACTATTTCGTTCCTGGGACACAACATCACCTCGCAGGGCGCCACCCCATTGCCTTCCAAGGTAGAGTCCATCCGGCATTTCCCCAGGCCATGCACGGTGAAAGGGCTACAGTAGTTTGTCGGTATGGTCAACGTCTACCACCGTTTCATGCCTGCGGCGGCCAGAATCATGCGCCCCCTCTTCCAGTGCCTCAATGGCAAGCCACGGGAGCTCGTATGGTCCACCGAGGTGGAAGCCACGTTCGAGGGCGCGAAACTAGCACTATCGGGAGCCACCACGCAGGTACACCCTCGGCCCACGGCCTCGACGGCTCTCATGGTGGATGCCTCAGGTACGGCCGTGGGTGGGATGTTGGAACAGCTCATTGACGGCCGCTGGCAGCCGCTAGCCTTTATCAGCCGTAGCTGAGGCCCCCTGAGTGCAACTACAGTGCATTTGATCGCGAGCTCCTCGCCCTGTACTTCGGCCATCCGACTCTTCAGATACTTCCTGGAGGGCAGGCCGTTCACGGCCTTTAAAGACCACAAGCCCTTGATGTTCGCCTTGGCCAAAGTGTCTGACCCATGGTCCGCTCAACAGCAACGACACCCGGCGTTCGTCTCGGAGTTTACGACGGACGTACAGCATGTGGCCGGGAAGTGCAACACGGTCACCGACACCCTGTCCCGCCTGGCCCTCCCAGTTGTGGCGGCCATGGACCACGGTGTGGATTACGGGGAGTTTGCTGCAGCACAGCACGCGGCAGATGGGATGGCGGACTACAGGACAGCTGCTTCTGGGTTGCAGTTGGCTAACGTTCCGTTCGGTCCCACAGGAGCGTTGGTGATGAGCAATGTTTCCACCGGGCGACCTTGTCCCATGGTTCCCATCGGTCCGTGCCGCCGGATTTTCGACACCATCCATGGCCTGGCACACCCTTCAATCCGGGCGACTTCCGGGGATGGTGGCGCAGCCTCGGAGTAGGGGCCACCGCTGGCCGATCCTGCGGAACCTGTTGTGCCTGTTTTCTCCGCACCGGTTGTTTCTGTTCCTCCCACACCGTTATGGTCTCCTGGCTTTGTTCTGCCAGCCCCACCTGTACCGCACATCCCATCTGTTGTTACCACGCGTGCCGGTTGCCGAGTCTGCCCTCCTGCTCGGTTCCATACATCTGGTTCTGGGGGGGAGGATGTCTTGTAGCGGCACCTAGTGGTGACCTTGTTAATATCAAACCCTCGCGATTGGCTGGCGAGGTCACATGAACATGGGAGCTTTTCCACAGGTTTTTTTCTGTAACTGTTAATTCTAGCGCCACGCGAATAGAATAAGCATCGTTAAAATTTGGCTGTCTTTCTCGACTCGGGTGACTGCCTTATTTTCGTTTTAAAATAAAGAATTTTGTACACCCTAATGTCTTGACTCGCCAAAGTACACTGTAAACAATATGATAAACGAGAGAGAAAAAAAGTTCAGTTTGTGTATATATACACAAACTCACAAGTACACATAGATATATGTGTAATTACCATATATTGTAGTAATTCACGCGCTGTGAATAAAACGATCTTTATTGGCAAATACAACTGTTAAGCACACACTTGTTAAGTGAGGGCTCAAGCAAGGTCCCTGCTGCTGCTGTAGGACACACCTGTTGACTGATGATGATCTTCACTCGCAAACACCCGCCAAATTCAGTCACGAATGGCCTCAACCTTGTCCGGGAACGGGAGCGCACCATGCGGAGTAACGTGATGGATGAGGAAATTGATGGAACTAAGACCAAACTGCCACTTAACCAGGTTGATGGCCAGGCCATGCTCGCTGAGCTGCTGACAAAGTAACCGGAGATGAGCACAGTGCTCCTGGCGAGAGCGACTGGCGACGAGGAAATCATCCAAGTAAATAAATAGGAAATCCAAACCACGGCCCACCATGTCCATCAGCCGCTGGAAAGCCTGCGCGGTGTACTTGAAGTCGAACGGCATCTGGAGGAACTCAAACAGCCCAAAAGGGGTGATGATAGCCGTCTTGGGTATGTCGTCCGGATGGACCGGAATCTGGTGATAGCCCAGAACCAGGTCGTTGGCGCCATCCAGATGAGCCGTGAAGTCCTGGATGTGAGGAACAGGGTACCGGTCGGCTGTCCTGGCGTCATTGAGACAGCGGTAATTCCCACAAGGCCTCCAGCCCCCAGACACTTTGGGGACCATGTGAAGTGGAGAGACCCACAGACTGTTGGAGCGATGCACAATACCCATGGCCTCCATCTGACGGAACTCGGCCTTGGCAATTTGGAACTTGTCGGGGGGGGAAGCCTGCATGCACATGTGTGGAGTGGCGGTCCAGTGGATCGCGGTGAGGCAGGTGGACAATGTGGTGAAGAAGGCATTTGGCAAACTTGCCTTTATTAGAAAGGGTATTGAGTGTAAATGGTGGGACATCATGATGCAGCTGTCCAAGTTCTTGTTGAGATTAAACTTGGAATATTGTGTGTAGTTCTGGTCACCCAGCTATAGAAAGGTTATCCTTAGGTTGAAAGGGATGCAAAAGACATTCCCCAGAATATTAACTGAGCCTGCAGGCTTGAGTTATAGGTACAGGCTGGGGAGGCTGGTACTTTTTTCCAGGGTAGAAGGCTGACGGGTGACTTGAATTGTTTTCGCTGGAAAACCGAAGGTTGCAGATAAGCCCAGTTGATTGTAATTGTGTAGAGTTTTTGTTTTTGGTTACAAAATAACTTTTCACTGTACCTTGGTACACATGACAATAGTAAACTGAACTAAGTATATAAAATTGTGAGAGGCAGTCAAAAACATTTCCCAGGATGGAAATATCAAATACTAGAGGGAATAGCATAAATGGTAGATGGGCAAAGTTTAAACTAGACCAAGTGGGACCCATTGGGTCCCTGTCACACGGGAGGCCTGGTCCCCCAATGCAACCCGTTCCACAACGCAATTTTCCACCACTCACCCATTCCCCCAGTTCCCCCAACGCAATATTCCACCACTCAGCCATAGCCCCCAACTGTGTAGGCCAGCTATGGTCCCGAAAACATCTGGGGGGTGGTAAGCATGCGGGGATTATAGGTGCCTGAACGCCGTTACGACCGCGGACCGCTACCCTGTCCCACATATACAAGACTTTTCAGCCCATCTGGAGGGTGCTACCTTTTTTTCGATGGTGGACCTGGTCCGCGGTTATCATCAGATCCCTGTTCCCGGACGATGTGCCAAAGACCGCCACCATCACCCCGTTTGGGCTTTTTGAGTGGCTTCATATGCCTTTTGGTTTGAAAGACACTGCGCAGGCGATCCAGAGACTAATGGACGTGGTCGGTGGGGGATTGGACTTTATTTACATCTAGCTAGATGACATCCTGGTTGGGAGCCGCTCACGACAGGAACGCCCACGCACCTGCGGACTCTGGTCCAACGGCTCAAAGACCATGGACCATGTAGTCAATACCCGGCCAAATGCCAGTTTGGCCTCCACACTATTTCGTTCCTGGGACACAACATCACCTCGCAGGGCGCCACCCCATTGCCTTCCAAGGTAGAGTCCATCCGGCATTTCCCCAGGCCATGCACGGTGAAAGGGCTACAGTAGTTTGTCGGTATGGTCAACGTCTACCACCGTTTCATGCCTGCGGCGGCCAGAATCATGCGCCCCCTCTTCCAGTGCCTCAATGGCAAGCCACGGGAGCTCGTATGGTCCACCGAGGTGGAAGCCACGTTCGAGGGCGCGAAACTAGCACTATCGGGAGCCACCACGCAGGTACACCCTCGGCCCACGGCCTCGACGGCTCTCATGGTGGATGCCTCAGGTACGGCCGTGGGTGGGATGTTGGAACAGCTCATTGACGGCCGCTGGCAGCCGCTAGCCTTTATCAGCCGTAGCTGAGGCCCCCTGAGTGCAACTACAGTGCATTTGATCGCGAGCTCCTCGCCCTGTACTTCGGCCATCCGACTCTTCAGATACTTCCTGGAGGGCAGGCCGTTCACGGCCTTTAAAGACCACAAGCCCTTGATGTTCGCCTTGGCCAAAGTGTCTGACCCATGGTCCGCTCAACAGCAACGACACCCGGCGTTCGTCTCGGAGTTTACGACGGACGTACAGCATGTGGCCGGGAAGTGCAACACGGTCACCGACACCCTGTCCCGCCTGGCCCTCCCAGTTGTGGCGGCCATGGACCACGGTGTGGATTACGGGGAGTTTGCTGCAGCACAGCACGCGGCAGATGGGATGGCGGACTACAGGACAGCTGCTTCTGGGTTGCAGTTGGCTAACGTTCCGTTCGGTCCCACAGGAGCGTTGGTGATGAGCAATGTTTCCACCGGGCGACCTTGTCCCATGGTTCCCATCGGTCCGTGCCGCCGGATTTTCGACACCATCCATGGCCTGGCACACCCTTCAATCCGGGCGACTTCCGGGGATGGTGGCGCAGCCTCGGAGTAGGGGCCACCGCTGGCCGATCCTGCGGAACCTGTTGTGCCTGTTTTCTCCGCACCGGTTGTTTCTGTTCCTCCCACACCGTTATGGTCTCCTGGCTTTGTTCTGCCAGCCCCACCTGTACCGCACATCCCATCTGTTGTTACCACGCGTGCCGGTTGCCGAGTCTGCCCTCCTGCTCGGTTCCATACATCTGGTTCTGGGGGGGAGGATGTCTTGTAGCGGCACCTAGTGGTGACCTTGTTAATATCAAACCCTCGCGATTGGCTGGCGAGGTCACATGAACATGGGAGCTTTTCCACAGGTTTTTTTCTGTAACTGTTAATTCTAGCGCCACGCGAATAGAATAAGCATCGTTAAAATTTGGCTGTCTTTCTCGACTCGGGTGACTGCCTTATTTTCGTTTTAAAATAAAGAATTTTGTACACCCTAATGTCTTGACTCGCCAAAGTACACTGTAAACAATATGATAAACGAGAGAGAAAAAAAGTTCAGTTTGTGTATATATACACAAACTCACAAGTACACATAGATATATGTGTAATTACCATATATTGTAGTAATTCACGCGCTGTGAATAAAACGATCTTTATTGGCAAATACAACTGTTAAGCACACACTTGTTAAGTGAGGGCTCAAGCAAGGTCCCTGCTGCTGCTGTAGGACACACCTGTTGACTGATGATGATCTTCACTCGCAAACACCCGCCAAATTCAGTCACGAATGGCCTCAACCTTGTCCGGGAACGGGAGCGCACCATGCGGAGTAACGTGATGGATGAGGAAATTGATGGAACTAAGACCAAACTGCCACTTAACCAGGTTGATGGCCAGGCCATGCTCGCTGAGCTGCTGACAAAGTAACCGGAGATGAGCACAGTGCTCCTGGCGAGAGCGACTGGCGACGAGGAAATCATCCAAGTAAATAAATAGGAAATCCAAACCACGGCCCACCATGTCCATCAGCCGCTGGAAAGCCTGCGCGGTGTACTTGAAGTCGAACGGCATCTGGAGGAACTCAAACAGCCCAAAAGGGGTGATGATAGCCGTCTTGGGTATGTCGTCCGGATGGACCGGAATCTGGTGATAGCCCAGAACCAGGTCGTTGGCGCCATCCAGATGAGCCGTGAAGTCCTGGATGTGAGGAACAGGGTACCGGTCGGCTGTCCTGGCGTCATTGAGACAGCGGTAATTCCCACAAGGCCTCCAGCCCCCAGACACTTTGGGGACCATGTGAAGTGGAGAGACCCACAGACTGTTGGAGCGATGCACAATACCCATGGCCTCCATCTGACGGAACTCGGCCTTGGCAATTTGGAACTTGTCGGGGGGGGAAGCCTGCATGCACATGTGTGGAGTGGCGGTCCAGTGGATCGCGGTGAGGCAGGTGGACAATGTGGTGAAGAAGGCATTTGGCAAACTTGCCTTTATTAGAAAGGGTATTGAGTGTAAATGGTGGGACATCATGATGCAGCTGTCCAAGTTCTTGTTGAGATTAAACTTGGAATATTGTGTGTAGTTCTGGTCACCCAGCTATAGAAAGGTTATCCTTAGGTTGAAAGGGATGCAAAAGACATTCCCCAGAATATTAACTGAGCCTGCAGGCTTGAGTTATAGGTACAGGCTGGGGAGGCTGGTACTTTTTTCCAGGGTAGAAGGCTGACGGGTGACTTGAATTGTTTTCGCTGGAAAACCGAAGGTTGCAGATAAGCCCAGTTGATTGTAATTGTGTAGAGTTTTTGTTTTTGGTTACAAAATAACTTTTCACTGTACCTTGGTACACATGACAATAGTAAACTGAACTAAGTATATAAAATTGTGAGAGGCAGTCAAAAACATTTCCCAGGATGGAAATATCAAATACTAGAGGGAATAGCATAAATGGTAGATGGGCAAAGTTTAAACTAGACCAAGTGGGACCCATTGGGTCCCTGTCACACGGGAGGCCTGGTCCCCCAATGCAACCCGTTCCACAACGCAATTTTCCACCACTCACCCATTCCCCCAGTTCCCCCAACGCAATATTCCACCACTCAGCCATAGCCCCCAACTGTGTAGGCCAGCTCATTTTCCCTTATTCACCCTCCCTCATTGTAAGCTTTAAAAAAAACTAGACCAAGTGGGACCCATTGGGTCCCGTGACCTCAACCAGCGGTTGCGGGGAGAGGAGGGCGGCCTGCAGCGTCTCTCACACACACACACACACACACACACACACACACACACACACACACACACACACACACACACACACACACACACACACACACACACTAACCACCCCCCCCCCACACACACACTAAGCACCTTGATATTATATTAATATTATATTTGATATTATATTAATATTATTCATTCACTCCTTTTACCCCATCCCCTGCCCTATCCACTCACGCATGGCCCCCAACTCGCAGGTGCGGCTAGAGAGGGAGGGGGGTAGAGGGAGATGGACACAGGCACAGAGAGGGACACAGAGGCACAGAGAGGGACACAGAGGCACAGAGAGGAGGGGGAAGAGAGGAGTGGGGGGGAAGAGGGGGGTAGAGTGATGGGGAGGAGGGAGAGGGAGGAGAAGAGGGAGGAGGAAGAGATGGGGGAGAGGACGGGGGGAGGAAGAGATGGGGGAGAGGAGGGGGAATAGGAGGAGGGAGGGAAGGCACAGAGAGTGACACAAAGAGGCACAGAGAGGGACACAGCGAGGGGGCAGAGGCACAGAGAGGGGGACATAGGCACAGAAAGGGGCACAGAGAGGGACACAAAGAGAGGGGGGGAGAGAGAGAGGGGCAGAGTGGGAGGGGGGACAGGCCGGGGGAGGGGCCGGGTGGAGAGAGGTCGGGGGGAGAGAGGAAGGGAGGAGATAGGGGGGAGAGAGAGTAAAGGGGGACAGAGGAGGGGGGGGAAAGGAGGGGGAGAGAGGAGGGGGGAAGAGAGGGGTAGAGATGGGGAGAGAGGAGGGGAGAGGGGTGGGGGGAGTGGGGGAGGAAGATGGGGAAGAGGACGGGGAGGAAAAGATGGGGGAGAGGAGGAGGGGAGGATAAAGGAGGGGGGAGATGAGAGAGTGGAGGAGGGGGGAGGGGAGGAGGGGGAGAGGAGGAGGGGGGAATAGGAGGAGGAGGAGGGAGAGGGGGAGACGAGGGGAGAGTAGGAGGGGGGAGAGGAGGAGGGGAGCAGAGGATGGAAGGAGAGGTGGGGGGGAGATGAGGGGGAAGGAGGGGGGAGAGAAGGAGGGGCGCAGAGGAGGAGGGGGAGAGGAGGGGGGAGAGGAGTGGGGAGAGAGTAGGAGGGGGGAGAGGAGGAGGGGAGTGGGGCGGGCAGCAGGGAATGGAGAACAGCGGGGAGCGAGCAGCAGGAGCAGCCTGGGGGAAGCAGCGGGGGGAGCGGTGTGGGTGAGCAGCTGGGAGCGAGGAGCGCCACTCGCATTGCAAGCAAGACGATGCAGACCCATTATGATGTCATCAGCGAAAGAGTCGTTTTTATTTCAAAGTTTTGTCGGAATCTTGAACATTTTATTTAATAACTCGAGAAATAAAGCATGAAATTCTCAGATAAGTTGATTTTGGATTCAATGGAAAAAATCTCTGCCTGAATATGTAAAAATTGTACCGTTACCACGTTGTTTTTTTCGAGAAGATGTGCTTATACACACACACATATCCAAGATCAGTGTTTTATATGTATTGAGATGTCATTGCACTTACCAAAGGACTCAGTGTACTGGGATAGCAACATTGTAGCGGGCAGGGCTACAATCCCATTCTGACGTCATAGTTGGTAACTGCCAGTGCAAATTGGAAAAAATCTTTCTCAAAGTGGGGTCTTGTTAACGTAAAAAGTGCTAACTTGTAAAATATAACATAAATCTGAACGAACCATTGAAAACACACCACGGGGCAATTGTTCATAAGGTGATGGAAAGATTGTAGCGCTATCGTGTACTGTTTTGCTGTAATTTTAGGATCTCACTCACAAGCTCACAGACAGACATCCAAACTAGATGAGTTTTAGTAATATACTAGACTGAGTGGGACCCGTTGGGTCCCTGTCACATGGGCTGCCTGGTCCCCCAATGCAACCTGTTCCCCAATGCAATACTTCACCACTCAGCAGTTCCCCAATGCAACCCGTCCCACCAACGCAATATTCCACCACTCACGCATAGCCCCCAACTGCACAGGCACGGCTCATTTCCTCTCATCCCCCAGCACACCCTCCCCCTCCTCTTCACCTTGCCTTTTCTTTCCCCTCTCCTCCTCCCCTACCCCAACCGTCCCTCACCTATCCCTCCCTCTCCTTTCCGCTACCCTCAGTCACTCCCTCCCTCCCTCCATCCATGAAAAGCAGCATCTGCAGTTCCTTCCTCCACAGGTCATTCATTGTTAGCTATGGTTAGATCCTGTTCACTTGACGATTGGACCAGTTTGCATCATGTGTGTGTGTTTGTGTGTGTCAGTTACTCAAACTCTGCGCAAAAAGCTCAGCCACCCTGCAACCCGATTCTCCCTCCCTCCCTCCCTCTGCCCACTCCGGCTCAGCCGCCGCTCAGCCATCCTGTCCGACCGTCTACTGCTGCTGCCGCTTGGCCCATCCGCACCATGCCTAACCGCCTACCTGCCTGCCTGCTCTCTGCTTCTGCCGGGCCGTTGGGGGGGGGGGGGGTATGGAGTTGGTGTTCATCACGGTGGGCACCACAGGTTTCGATGAGCTGGTGAAGAAGATCTCCGAGAAGGCCGTGCTGGTGAGTTACCTCGGCGGTGGAGGAGACGGACCCAGGGGGATGGGTAGAAAGGACCGCCGTTGCCACATTGGGTGGGCGGGTGAGAGGGGTGAGTGATGAGGGAGAGAGGGACGGGAAGAGGGCCTCCACCGAACCCCCCCCAGCGGCCGCCGCCGGTGGTGGGGGAAATGACAGACAAGTCACTGTGAGGAGTGGAGAGAGGAGTTTGTGAGTGAGGCGGGACATGGGGCAGGAAGGGGCATCACCATCCCGGCCGTGGCATTGACTGACAGGAGAAGAGACCAATCTGCGTGGTGCTGACTGAAGGAATCTGCGCACGCGCTTTTTAAAAGATTTTTAAACCTCGATAACTTTTACAATATACCTCAGATCGGAACGAAACTTGTTACACTCACAGCACATGAGGGGCAGGGCCGGGTGGGGCCAAGAAGCAGTTGAGCCAGGTGCAAAGGCATTGTGAGGTCAGCAGCTGGGCAACCTTAATATTTTTTTTAAATGTAAGTTTGGTGATAAATTTTAGTAAATATCTCTGGAAATAATTGACCAAATTTATAGAGGATTCAATTTTTGAAATCATAAGGACATTTTCTACAAGAAGATGTAAAAAATTATCTGTTATTGTTACGTCAGCAGCTGGGCAGCGGTCAGATTTTAAAAAAAAGGTCAGATTGGTCAACAATTTAAATTAAAAAGTCAGGAAAATAATGTACCAATGGTACAGAGGAGTGCATTTCTAAACTCGCAAGGAAAATCTCTACTGAAATATGTAAACATTTCCCCGTTTCGGCATCTGGTTTTCGAGGAGATACGTTTCAAAGGCAAAATGACATACACACACCCACACACAGTTTTAATAGATATATGAATATGATAGAAGATAGATAGATACACTAGACCAAGTGAGACCCATTGGGCCCTGTTCCCCTAATGCAATATTCCACCACTCACCCGTTCCCACAATGCAACCCGTTCCCCCAATGCAATATTCCACCAACCCATAGCCCCTAACTGTGTGTCTCATTTCTCACGCAGAATCCTGGCTTTGTTAACATTGTCCATCACCGCTCTCCCCTCCCTACCCCAAGAGGGACCCGTTGGGCCTCATTCCCCGAAGCAATATTCCAGTCTGGAACAGCGGGAGGGGGAGGGAGGAGTGCAGCTCCAGGCCCTGTCTGTATCCAGCGTGCTCGGTACTTTAAAATAACCAAAAGTCAGTGAGCTGCCATCCTGAGCTGCGTGAGGGTGAGGGAGGAGCGCGGCTCCGGGTCCTGTCTGTGTCTGTGTCCATGTCTGCGCCCTGTGTGCTTATATCGGGGTCAGCAAGTTTTTAAAAAATGTAAGTGATATCCCATTGTGATGCGCTAGTATGGGTCTTGTGGGCTGAAAGGAATGGTTTCCAGAGGGCTTATAGGGACATTGTGGGGCAAATGGATTCTTGGGGAATCACTCAATCACTCAAACCTGATGTGCTGGCAGCTCACTCACGCCTGGTGGGCTAGCAGTTGACGCACGGCTATTTCTTGAAATTCCATTTCAAGCAGGTTGAGGGACTCCCCTAGTGGCAGCATGCTGTAAAGGTTGCAAATTCGTTTGCTCCCTTAACTTTTAACCTTCACTTACCACTCTTTCAATGTTACTTGTGACTACTTGATTTCAAGGCATGGTCTAACGTTTCATAAAGTGTCAGATTTTTGGTGATTACCGGTGTTCTTGATAAGCAAAAAGTTGCTATGGCGAATATTTACGCACCAAATATTGATCATGGGAAAATTAGGCTAACATAGTGAAAGTCACATAAAGGTCACATTAGAAAAACCAGTGCAGTAATTACTGTAGGAAGTGCTTAGACTGCGAGTTAATTAGAACAAGGATTACTATGTGTGGGAATTAGAATATGTGGGAATTAGCATTCACAGGATAAGCAAGGTATGATAAGTGCAGGAAAGCAGGCCCACAAAGAAGGAGTTGTTATCTACAAGAAGGATGTGGTCACTGCTGTCAGGCTTTTCCCATATAAATCAATAACTAATGCTCATGATCCACAATTAAGAACAGGATCTTTATTATTTGCCATGAAACTGTAGAATTTGCATGTAATATTATAACGTGATTGTAAAAAAATCTATAATATATTTCGAACACCAGAGCATTTTTGAATTCTCGTAGGAATGTTCTCCATTATATACCAGAAATCAGGAGGCAGCTCGAATGTCGGCGATACATCACTCCCTGACGAGCTCAATGCGTTTTACGCACGCTTTGATAGGGAAAACACCATGTGCCTTCCCGAGCCCCCATTCGCTGTGATGGTATTTCAGTCTCAGTCACAGAGGCCGACGTCAGGAAATCCTTCAGAGGGGTGAACCCTTGAAAAGCATCTGGACCTGATGGTATACCTGGTCGTGTCCTAAAAACCTGTGCGGACCAACTGGCTGGAGTTTTTACGGACATTTTCAACCTTTCACTTCTGAGGTCCGAGGTTCCCACCTGCTTCAAAAGGGCATCAATAATACCGGTGCCCAAGAAAAGCAAGGTGACATGCTTGATCATGGCGCAAATCAGCTCCTACCTCAACAAAAACCCGGACCCACTGCAGTTCGCTTACCGCCACAACAGATCAACGGTGGCCCTCCACTCCGCTCTGGACCACTTGGACAACAAAAATCATATGTCAGGCTGTTATTCATCGATTACAGCTCGGCATTTAACACAATCATCCCCTCCAAGCTGGTTACCAAACTCGCAGAACTGGGTCTTTGTGCATCCCTCGGCAATTGGATCCTCGACCTCCGCATTCACAGACCACAGTCTGTTTGTATTGGTGGTAATGTGTCAGACTCAATAACAATCAGGACGGGAGCACCTCAAGTCTGCGTGCTCAGCTCCCTGCTGTACTCACTCTATACTCATGACTGTGTAGCCGGTCATAGTGTGAACTCCATCATCAAGTTCGCTGATGACACCATTGTTGCGGGACATATCACTGATAGAGATGAGTCAGAGTATAGAAGAAAGATCGATTGACTGTCCATATGGTGCCAGCACAATAACCTGGCCATCAACACCAGCAAAACAAAGGAACTGATTGTGGACTTTGGAAGGAGTAGGATGGGGACCCACAGTCCTGTTTATAAAAACGGGTCGATGGTTGAAAGGGTCAAGAGCTTCAAATTCCTGGGCGTGCAAATCTCTGAAGATCTTTCTTGGTCCAAGAACACAGATGCAATTATTAAGAAAGCTCATCAGCACCTCTACTTCCTGAGAAGATTACGGAGAGTCGGTCTGTCAAGGAGGACTCTCTCTCTAACTTCCACAGGTGCACAGTAGAGAGCATGCTGATCGGTTGCATCGTGGCTTGGTTCGGCAACTTGAGCGCCCTGGAGAGGAAAAGACTACAAAAAGTAGTAAACACTGCCCAATCCATCATCGGCTCTGACCTTCCTTCCATCGAGGGGATCTATCACAGTCGCTGCCTCAAAAAGGCTGGCAGCATCATCAAGGACCCACACCATCCTGGCCACACACTCATCTCCCTGCTACCTTCATATAGAAGGTACAGGAATCTGAGGACTGCAACGACCAAGTTCAGGAATAGCTACTTCCCCACAGCCATCAGGCTATTAAACTTGGCTCGGACAAAACTCTGAACATTAATACCCCTTTATCTGCTATTTGCACTCAATCAAGTTATTCATTCATGTGTGTATTTACGTATATAATGGTATATGGACACACTGATCTGTTTTGTAGTCAATGCCTACTATGTTCTGTTGTGCTAAGCAAAGAAAGAATTTCATTGTCCTGGCAGGGACACATGACAATAAACTCTTTTGACTTTGATATACGGAAGTAAGGTTATAATAAGTCGACTTGTCAAGAAACACACCTTCACTGTATGCTGTTCCCATCTTACCCCTATACATGAGGGCAACTAACCCCATGTAATAGCCAGATTCATGGTACAGGCCAAACACACAATTCCCTCCAACACTCTCCTTGGATGCTGCTGGACATGCTATGTGGTTCCACTATTTTCTGTTATTGTTAAAATGGTCATAATTCTACAATGACACAAAACAATAAGGGAAAGGTTGCATTCTATGTCTGTGCATTTTTAAATGTGCTAATGAAATGAACAGCACTATGGCCACTTGTTTCTGAGACAGCATATCTTCAATATAACTTATCTTATTATAATTCGCAACACATTGACTGAATATGGACTTTATGTACAAAAAGGACAGATGTTGCATTCAATTTATAAAATAATACAGTTCCTTACATCATAACCCGAGCGAAATAACATACAATTATTTTCAACAATTATGGAGACTAACACTGCTTTACTATTCCTCTCTGAAGCTTATAATGCTGCCAGCTGGCGGATTGAACCTGAGATCTCACTGCTATTTTATGGTTGTCCTTTGGGATCAAGGGATCTCTGCTATTTTATTGTAATCCAAAGGTATTTATTTTCTATGGATATCTCCTCCCACTCTCCATTATCTAATCTCATCAACAAACTTTTCATTTCTTTCTCCTGCTTATGTTTTTCAAATTTAGCCTTGCATGTCTATGATTTTTACAAAATCATATAGCTTGAAAACAGGCCCTTGAACCCTGAAGAAGGGTCTCAACCCGAAACGTCACCCATTCCTTCTCTCCAGAGATGCTGCCTGTCCCGCTGAGTTACTCCATCTTTTGGTGTCTATCCTTGAACCCAACTTGTCAAGATGCCCAACTAAGCTCATCCTGTGTTTGACCCATACCCCTCTAAACCATTCCTATCCAAGTACCAAACTTAATCTCACGGCTATTTAATGGTTGTCCTTTGGGATCATCACTCAAAACTAAAATTCCAATCTGCCAAAAACAATCATCTCATCCTCTCAAGATTTTCAAATAATTGAGTGAACATGAATCATCACAAAGTAAAAGCATCATGAGTGATGTGATAAAAGCCAGTAACTTCGAATCGTAAACATCTTATGGTTTCCGGTGGGAAGGAACTGCAGATGCTGATTTACACTGAAGAGACACAAAATGCTGGAGTAACTCAGCGGGACAGGCAGCTGGAGAGAAGGAATGGTGTGATGTTTCGGGTCGAAACCCTTCTTCTCGACCCAAAACATCATATCCGGAGCCACAGCCTGTTACTCCATCATTTTGTGCCTATATGATAGTTTCCTGTTCATTATTCCTTTCTCCACTAGATGTCTCCTTTCCACTAAAAAACGAAATTACAAGATACAAGATACATTTATTTGTCACATGTGCCAGATGGCACAGTGAAATGTGATTACCATACAGTAGATATGTTACAATACCTATCTTTAGCAGCGCTGCAGTTCTGCCACTCCCCGTGTGCGCGACTTTGGCGCCTTTCAGAGGGGGGCGGGTTTAAAATGCCGTTTTTCCCCCAGGCAGTCCAAATCGATCAATCTCGGGCGATTTCGTAGCTTAAGAGCAAGCGCTGCGACAGTTCATTTATGAAGGTATTTTTAAACTACGCTAGATCATTTATTAGCTAGAGTAGTTTAAAAATCATCTTCTAAAGCCGTGAACGCCGACAGCGGAACAGACCTAACGTAGGCGATAAAAGAAGCTACACAGTTTATTTTTACATAAAAACATGCTTCTTAGGAAGCCTTTAATCAAATTTTCATAATGCGAAAAGGAGACAAAAAAAATATACGAACCGGCTATATTTTTCCTGCCGAATGGGGGTTAAATTCACCGCAAACCGCAATGTTCCAATCCACTGCGTTCCACTAAAACCCACTCGTGTTGATTTAAATGGCCATTAATTTACCGGAATTAAACACCTATAAATTCATGAAAATGAGATTTTAAAATCATGTTATATTGTGGATTATTGTGTGAATGTTATTTGAACACTTAGGCAATTAAAAAATGTTTATCATTTCTTAAGAAATGGATAGATGTTTAGATCTAGTAATTGAATTTTGTAATTAGCTACAATTAGGTAACTAACTAATTATATGCTTTAATTTCAGGTGATCCAAGTAAGATTGTTTCATATTTGTTTCAGAATGTGTCAATCTATAATAACTGAAAATTTCATTGTGTTCTATTAATGTTTAAGAAAGTTATGGGCTTTTGACTGTCCTAGATCACAGCTTTTGAGTTAAATCAATGGAAAGGCAATGGGGAACAAGATGCTAATTTCCAAGTATGAAAATGGCCATAACTTTTTTAATACTGAAGATATGAAAGTGAATTAGGTGTCAAATTAAACTTCTTCTTATGCTTTATCTGATGGGATAAATTGCAGACTTGATTTTTAAAATCTCAAAATTCTATAACATTGCTACATACAGCCATACACTAAAATAAAGAGCACAACACACGATAGATTTAAACATAAAACATCCCCACACGGCAGAATCAAAAATTTCCCACTGTGAGGGAAGGCACCAAAGTCAGTCTCTTCCTCGATGTTCATCCGTGGTCAGGGCCTCCGGAGCCCTCCGCAGTCGCCGCTACGGGCAGCCCACCGCTCAAGCCCACTCGCCGAGATGTTAGCTCTCCGACGTCAGGACTGGAGGCCAACCTCAGCGGCTTGGACTTTCAAAACGGCCGCTTCCCACCGGAGTCCGCAGCTCCCGACGTCCCCAGGCCACGCCGGGCGGAGATGCATGCTGGCGGCCCTCGGCAAAGGGCCCCAGGACTCCGCCATGTCAGTCAGCGCCGCCCGCGTTGGGAGCTCCTCGACCCACAGCTCCACGATGTCGATGCTGTCCCATTTTATGCTGTAATGAGGTGCAGATTTAAAATCTGGCATGTTTAACAGTGCCATGTTAAAGAGAAGCTAATTTTTGAAATGACAAAACGAATGAATGAAATCAACAGGGACATTTGCCCCATTGGTTGAAGTTGTATGTATGTCAGCCTGCAAGGAATAGTGTGAATCTATCACTGCTGCTGAAGTATTGCCAGATATTCTTCTTCTGCAAATCACTAAACTCTCGTCCAAATCTTGATACAAATAATCATGTTAAAGAACTCCATGTTTCAGGACACCATTGTGAGAAAATATTTTTGCTGATTGACTTGTGTTCTGACAGTTCTTGACATCTCACCAGGTCACTAATTAATGCAAATTCATTGTAATTTTATATTTAATTTTTGACAGCCTTCACCTGCATAGACAGCCTGATCATAGTTCACCTGCCCATCACCAGACTCTTAAAATTGGCATTTTGCTCTGAGCTTTGTTATGTCAAGAGATTACAATTGGACATAGAAAATTATTCAAGGATGTTGTTAAAGTTTCATAGGAAAGCTGAACATTTCCACCGACCTGTGGGACCTGTGGGAATCCCTGGTTTAGGGCTACTTGAAATTAAAAAGGACATTCAGGATGCCTTTCTGGATGGCACTGAGAGCCTTATCACCAGACCAGACTGGGGCGGCACGATGGCGGAATTGCGCAGCAGTAGAGTTGCTGCCTAACAGCGTTTGCAGCGCCAGAGACCTGGCTTCGATCCCGACTACGGGTGCTGTCTGTAGAGAGTTTGTACGTTCTCCCCGTGACTTTTCATCGAGATCTTCGGTTTCCTCCAAAGATGTACAGGTTTGTAGGTTACTTGGCTTGGTACAAGTGTAAATTCTCCCTAGTGTGTGTAGGATAGTGTTAATGTGCGTGGATCGCTGGGATCAGTGCAGAATCGGTGGACCTAAGGGCATGTTTCCATGCTGTATCTCTAAACTAAACTAAACCACACAGGCGCTCACTGTGGATGGTGAAGGAATACACTTTCCAAACTACCCACCACCAAGCAGCTCCTGCCCCACTTACACCAGGGTGAGTAAATTCCACACTGACCCGATCAATCACAGCAGAATCCACAAAAGTGAAGTTGAAAGCAAATCATTCTCAAGTGCAAAGGACTATTTAAGAAAGAGTAAGAAAAAAACATTTATACTATTATTGAGTCATTTTGTTTTTATTTCACATTTGCTGCTTTTGGAATTCCTATGGCTAGGTTGTACAGCTGAGCTTGTAAGTATGGGGGGGGGGGGGGGGGAGTGGGATGGGCGATGTAAGGATTGGGAAAGAACATTTGGTTTGAATTTGCTATCGGGCCAAATTATGCTCAATTTGCTTCACCGCCTGGGCTCACCATCCTACCACATTTGCTCCACACAACTACTAACCATCAGGGTCCAATCATCCCAGAGCTATCAGAGGTGAGTGCTGAGATGTGGTGAGGACTCAGTAGCAATTACACCTCAGCTGGCATATCGATGAGACCAAATTCCCAGAAGCTCTTGATAACTCTTGATCGGGAGAAGGTTGGGTACAAAGCATTGCCTCCTGTCAACATTATCAACTTTTTAAGTATTTTCAAATGATTTGGATATATAGAGGCGTTTCAAAATCATTTAAATTAGTTAAATATTCTTAAGAAATTACAAAGTATTTTATTTTAAATTTCAAATAATTTTAATTTTAAATAAAATTTATAAAAATGAGACAATAGATTGGGTCATCTTATTTTCATTTTTCACTCTCCAGCTTTGTAATAAAAAAGGTGAAATTAAGATTTAGTTGCAATATGTTTCTCCTTTGTTTATAGGCTTTTCATTTAAGAAATCCAGACGATTCGGGTCAGGACCTTTCGTCATATGTCCGAAGAATGGTCCTGACTCAAAACATCCATTCCCTCCACAGAAGCTGCCTACCCCACTGAGTTACTCCAGTACCTTGTGTTTTGCCAATGGCCAGATCTAATTGGTCATTAATGAGTCGATAGCATGCAATTTAAATGCTACAAGTGGCAAATGTCAATTACTTTCCTGTTTCTCACTCATCTTCAGCTAGACTCTCTTGGATGTTGTCTACGCCAGGCCATCTTGTTTCTCCTTGGACTTGCATGCTGCCTCTGTAGCCACTACTAACACTCATAGCTCACCAACAACTTGTAAAATGTCCAGACTAAATGTTCCTGAATCTGTCACCACCAAAAATGGAAAGTTATAAATTTATGATAATATTGGAAGAAGATTAGTACATACATTCAAGTTTAGCAAAATAGCCTTTCTGTATTGAAATAGTATGCTTTTCCTTTAGTTTAAAATCTCTCTTTGAAAAATAATTTAATCTGAGCAGTACACAAACAAAATAGCTGAAACATATTTAAAAACAATTAACATCTAATTCAATTTTTAAATCACTAAATACCTGTAGGTTTTCCCATTTTGAATTAAATCTTTAGAAAGGCAATTTATTTTGGGACACATGCCATTGCTGCTGACAGATGACAAACATATTGAGTTCCACTGCCACACAAGAAATATGTACTATTTGAATGAGGTCTGGGCAACATTGGTTGGTCGATTTCTATTCTCTAATCTTTTCTGCACTACATTTGAGAGTTGTATTAAAGCTTTAGTATGTTTTCTATTTCTTCTTACTTTTAGCAAGCACCTAATGTTTATTTCTTGGTTTCATGTTTAGCGTTTCTGTGTAATCACAAGAACACACATTTTTAAGTAGTGCAGAAATGTACCATTTTCCATTGACTATATCTTCATTTCTTTGATGCCTTATCTCTGTGTTCCAGTTTTTAAAATAAAGTAATGTTTTAAAGCCTATCTAAAAGCCTGTTAAAGATATTATTGTTTCTGTTTCCACCTCCATGGACTATCTTTAAACAAACTTTTCTAGACTTTATCGTGCACTGAACGGTATTCCCTTTATCCTGTATCTGTACACTGTGGGTGGCTTGATTGTAATCATATATAGTCTTTCCATTGACTGGATAGCACGCATCCAAAAAGCATTTCACTGTACTTCGGAACATGTGACAATAAACTAAACTAAAAGATCACCCCTTAGCCTCCTGCACTCCCAAGAAATTAATTCTTAGCTTTCCCAATCTCTCCCCATAGCTCAGGCCCTTGTGTCCTGGCAACATCAGGGCTGCCAACTCTCACGCTTTGAGCGTGAGAATCACTCATTTGGCCAAATTTTCACGCTGATCACAAATTTTTCACGCTCTGCCGTGAGAAATTATGTGATCAACGAGAATTTCAAAACTCATATAAACTGCATGGGCCGCGGGTGTTGGAGAGCCGGGGCTGAGGGAGGGATGAACGCAGAACCAGCAGTGGGGACAGATGCGGGGAGCCGGGGCTGGCGAGTGTTTGTGGGTTGGCGAGTGTTTGCGGGGCTGATGAGTCGCTCGCTGCAGCTCCGGCCATGGAGCAGCCTCAGTGCAAGAGTCCCGGGCCGTAGGAGGCGTCGGAAGCAAAGATCCGAGAGCGAGCTGCAGGATCTTTGGTCGGAAGCGTTGCTCCCCCTTCTCCATTCCCCCTCACACACCCCATCCCATCTACCCCTTTCTTCCCCCTCTACTCTCTCTCCCCCCTCCACCCAGGGTAGATCTACACGAGCCGAGAGTAAATTACTCCAAAGCAAAGCTGAGCGATTACAGGATAGACAAAAATGCAGCGGGTTGGGCGGAATTCCTGGACAAAAGGAATAGGTGAAATTTCGGGTCAAGACCCGTCTTCAGGCTGAGTCAGGGGAAAGAGGAACTCAAACGATCCCCCCCCCCCCCCCCCCCTCTCTCCGACACAACACGGAGCGATCGCTGGCCCCACATTTTTATGGTAAACATCTATTTCCTTCGGGTTTTCCCCCTTACCATTTCCATACTTTTTCGATAACTGCCATGACCCGTTTGATGTCATCCTTCGCCCTGCTCCTCATAGCTGCTCCTGGTCTCGGCCTGCACTGATCTGCCGGGCATGCTGTGTGTGTGTGTGATTTTGTTTGGGGAGAAACGCCGGCACCAAGGGCGAGCGAACGAGCGGATGAAAGCACCAATCATAGAGCAGAATAGGTGACATTTCGGGTCGAGACCCTTCTTCAAATTGAGCCAGGGAAAAGAGGAGCAAGAGATATAGACGGTACTAAGGACAAATTAATGGAAGATATGCCTATATCTCCCGTTTCCCTTTCCCTTGACTGTCAGTCTCAAGAAGGGCCTCGACCCAAAATGTCTACCTATACCGCTCTATGATCGTTGCATTCGTCCGTCTGTCCACATGTTTGCTCGCTCTTGGTGCCGGCGCTTCTCCCCTCATGGAAGCTATCGAAAAAGTCGACCCGAAATATTACCTAGGGTCAGGAATGAGAGAAGGTATGCAACTGGAGTCAGGGTCAGGAGTAGTACCAGGTGTGCAGTGTGACCCAGGTTGGTCAACATGGGCCAATTTGATTATAATCTGATTTCCATACATGAATATACTAAAGTAAAGTGAAAAGTAAAGTATCCTTTATTGTCATTCAGACATTTCAGTCTGAACAAAATTGTATACCTTGCAGTCATAACATAGAATAAAATAACAAAACACACACATAACACAGTTTAACATCCACCACAGTGAGTCTACCAGGCACCTCCTCACTGTGATGGAAGGCAAAAGTCTTAAAATCCTTGTCTCTTCCCTCCTCGTCTCCCTCTGCGTTGAGGCGATCCAGCTTTCGATGTAGGGACCCCGCCAGGTGATGGTAAGTCCAGCGGCTGCATTCGAGCTCTGCGAACTGGCTGCTTCAAACTCCAGGGCACGGGGTGGACGAAGCTGCCACCCTCCAGTCCAGCGGAAGAAGCAGTCACTGCGGGAGCTCCAGAAAACCGGTCACCAACCTGGGACCTGCAAGCTCCCGACGTTGTCGTCCACTGGGCCCGCAGCCGAGTCCACTGGGCCCGCGGCCGAGCCTCCAAGGCTCGGGTCGGGTCGCCGCCGCCGCAACGCCACCACAGCCCCGGAGTCGGCCAGCCCGGCATTGGTAAGTCCTGGCTCCAATTTATCTCGGAGCCCTGAGGTTGGTCCCAGTTGGAGGCCGCCAGCTCTGCGATAGGCCTCAGCGCAGATGGAGACGGGGGATATGACAAAAAAAGGTCGCATCCCCCATAAGGGAGGGACTAAAAACAGTTTCTCCCACCCCCCTACACATACAAAACTAAAATAAACTAAATGAACTAACCAACAGGACAAAAGAATAAAAAAAAAGAAAAGACAGACGACTGTAGGTGAGCCGCAGCTGCTTGGGTAGCGCCGCCACGTGTTGATCAGAGCCTGGCTCTACTGTGGAATGTAATTAGGAATGTAATTTAGTCTAACCTTATTCATAGCAAATCTAATTTAAAGCATAAATATTGCATTCAAGTGTAAGCTAGACATAGAAACATAGAAATTAGGTGCAGGAGTAGGCCATTCGGCCCTTCGAGCCTGCACCGCCATTCAATATGATCATGGCTGATCATCCAACTCAGTATCACATACCTGCCTTCTCTCCATACCCTCTGATCCCCTTAGCCACAAGGGCCACATCTAACTCCCTCGTAAATATAGCCAATGAACTGGCCTCAACTACCCTCTGTGGCAGAGAGTTCCAGAGACCCACCACTCTCTGTGTGAAAAAAAGTCCTTCTCATCTCGGTCCTAAAGGATTTCCCCCTTATCCTTAAGCTGTGACCCCTTGTCCTGGACCTCCCCAACATCGGGAACAATCTTCCTGCATCTAGCCTGTCCAACCCCTTAAGAATATTGTAAGTTTCTATAAGATCCCCTCTCAATCTCCTAAATTCTAGAGAGTATAAACCGAGTCTATGCAGTCTTTGTTCATAAGACAGTCCTGACATCCCAGGAATCAGTCTGGTGAACCTTCTCTGCACTCCGGCTATGGCAATAATGTACTTCCTCAGATTTGGAGACCAGAACTGTACGTAATACTCCAGTATAAATACAGTCTGATATCATATAAATATTAATAGATCATAATAATGGGGGTTAAAAATTATATATAGTGTATTAGTTGGACATTTACTAATGAGTATTAAACATAGTATGTAATGAAATAGTTGACAGTCGATTAATGAGTATTATACATAGTAGTATATATGTGTACATTAGATTTATGTGGGCTTAATAATATAGATGTATGTCCAGGTGTGGTCTCACCAAGACCCTATACAACTGAAGTAGAACCTCCCTGCTCCTATACTCAAATCCTTTTGCTATGAAAGCTAACATACCATTCGCTTTCTTCACTGCCTGGTGCACCTGCATGCCTACTTTCAATGACTGGTGTACCATGACACCCAGGTCGCGCTGCATCTCCCCTTTTCCTAATCGGCCACCATTTAGATAATAGTCTGCTTTCCTATTTTTGCCACCAAAGTGGATAACCTCACATTTATCCACATTATACTGCATCTGCCAAACATTTGCCCACTCACCCAGCCTATCCAAGTCACCTTGCAGTCTCCTAGCATCCTCCTCACAGCTAACACTGCCCCCCAGCTTAGTGTCATCCGCAAACTTGCAGATATTGCCATCAATTCCCTCATCCAGATCATTAATGTATATTGTAAATATTGTTAATAATATTTTTATTAGATGTAGTAATTTCCAAGTAGTAAAACAAATTTACAAATACCAACGTAATTCAGTAAATGTACAACTATCATATTCGCTATTATTATCTTCTGTTTTTTAGAAATAAAGAAAGAATAAGAAAAAAGGAATAGACTTTAAATCGAAAAAAAAAAGAAAGAAAATGATTGTGTTTGAATAATAAAAAAAGATAAAAAGTCAAAGAGAAAAAAAAAAGAAAAAGAAAACAAACACTACTTAGTATATATCTATTCAGTATATATATATAATTCCCCTTTATGAACAATATATGGTATAATATGAATATTTAAGATAGAAACAACAAAATGTATTGTAATTATAACGTCGTATTGCGGAGACGTGTACACAAAACCCAATTAGAAAATCCATATTTTTTTCGTCAAATCCTGTCTAGTACCCATTGAGTAGTAATGCCAAGAACAGCTAGCCCTTCAAATATTGTATATATGGAGACCATATTTGTTCAAAGATTTCACATTTGTCCATTAGGACAAATCTGATTCTTTCCAAATACAAAGTCTCCAACATCTCTGCTGTCCACATTTTAATTATGGGGGTTAATGTTCCCTTCCAAAATTTCAATATTATTTTTTTCCCTATTATCAAACAGTAATCTAAGAAAATTCTTTGATTTACTGTTAATACGCATTGTGAATCCGGAATTCCTAATATTATTAACTTTGGTTCTGGATCCAGTTTAACTCTAAGAACTTCAGATATAACTCTAAAGATTTCTGTCCAATAATAACTAAGTTTTGAACACGTTACAAAACTATGTATTAAATTAGCCTCTAAATTCTGACATTTATCACAAATAGGAGAGACATTAGGAAAAATTCTATTTAATTTGGTTTTTGAATAATGTAACCTATATAAAACTTTAAATTGTATCAATGTATGCCTCGCGTTTAATGAACAGCGATGTATGCGTTGTAAACTTTCTTCCCAAGATTCTTTTGTTATAGATAAACCAATTTCATTTTCCCATGCTTGACGGTATATTTCTGTTGTTGGATTCTCCCTATCCAAAATAAGATTATATATATAAGCTATAAATTTTTCTGAATTTGGATGTTTATTAAATACTTCATCTAATAATCCTGGTTCTTTAATTTTATAATCTTGTGTGTTAGACTTAATATAATCTCTAATTTGTAGATACCTAAACAAATTATGTGGTGGTAACCCATAAATTTCTTGTAACTCATGAAATAAAAGAAATTTTCCCTTTCTATACAGATGTTCAATCCTATAAATTCCTAAATCCTCCCATTGTCTAAACCCCCTATCTAATATAGAGGGTTTAAATAAAGGGTTATTCATAATTGGTAGTTTAAGTGACAAATTATCCAAACATAGAGTCTTGACTATTTGTTTCTAAATACGTCTATTGCTATGAATTATAGGGTTGTTCCTATAAATTTTATTTTGTATTTCTCTTGGCGCAAAAAGAATTGAACTTACATTAAAAGGTAAACAATCTTCCTTTTCCATCTTTAACCACGTTGGTTCGTAATCCAAATTTACCCACCAAAAATTCATATTCTTAATCTGGACTGCCCAAAAATAGTACAAAAAATTTGGAAGTGCTAATCCTCCATTTATTTTTGATTTACATAAATGTTTTTTACTTATTCTATGATTTTTATAATCCCAAATAAAACTATTGACAATGTTATCTATTTTTTTTTTTAAACTCTTTGGGAGATAGAAAGGAATAGCTTGAAACAAGTATAGCAGTTGTGGTAAAAAGATCATTTTTATAGCATTTATTCTACCAATCATAGATATAGGAAGTGTTTTCCAGTATAAAATATTTTTTCTAAGTTTATCTAATAATAGGGGATAATTAGATTTAATTAATGAGTTATAGGATTTAGATACATTAATACCTAAATATTTAAATTTATCCGTAACTATTTTTAGTGGATATTGTTGCAATATATTTGATCTTATTCCGGTTATAGGCATAATCTCACTTTTATTCCAGTTAATTCTATATCCAGAAAATCTGCCAAATTTAGTTATAACATTAAATAGCTTGGGTATACTGATCTCTGGTTTTGTAATATAAATTAATACATCATCTGCATATAAAGATATTTTATTAGTTGTAGTATCAGTATTATATCCATATATTTCTGGTTCAGATCTAATCCTTTCAGCTAAAGGCTCTATCACCATAGCGAATAACAAAGGCGACAGCGGACATCCTTGTCTACAACCCCTATGAAGCTTAAATTTAGCTGACAATATTTGGTTAGTTAATATTCTTGCAGTGGGATTCGAATATAGAATTCTTATCCATTTACAAAATCTATCCCCCAATTGGAATTTCTCCATTATTCTAAATAAATATGGCCATTCAACCTGATCGAATGCTTTTTCTGCATCTAAGGACAAAACAGCTAAATCCCTATCCCCAACTCTTTTTGAATATATGATATTAAATAATCGTCTCAAATTATAAGATGAGTAACGCTTTGGGATAAAACCTGTTTGATCATGGTGTATTATTTTAGTAATCACCAAACTTAATCTTCGTGATAAAACTTTAGCTAAAATTTTTTGATCTGTATTTAAAAGAGCAATTGCTCTATATGATCCTGGGTCTTCCAAGTCCTTGTCAACCTTAGGAATTAGTGTAATTGTAGATTCATTTAGGGATTCCGGCAATTTTCCTTGTTCATATGTATATTTATACACTGCATGTAATCTTGGGGAGATCAGATCTTGAAATTTCTTATAAAATTCTGTACTCAGGCCATCCGGGCCCGCTGCTTTTCCATTATTTAATGATCCGATTGACTCCTCAATATCTTTTATTGATATATCCGCATTTAACAAGTCTCTACCTCCCTGATCTAAGCTGTTAATATTACATTTTTGTAGAAATGTATCCATTTCATCCATTTGTCCTGTTATTTTTGATGAATAAAGACTTTGATAATATTGTAAAAATATATCATTGATATCTTTTGGTAAGGTCGATATATTGCCATTCTCAGATCTAATTCTATGTATCATTTTTTCGTCCTCTCGCTTTCTAAGTTGTCGAGCCAACAATTTTTGCGGTTTATCTCCAAATTCAAAGTGCACTTGTTTAGTTTGTTCATAAAGTTTAATTACTTGATTGGAATATATTTTATTTAGTTTATATTTTAATATTGCAATTTTATTACTTAACAATTTAGAGGGCTGTTTTGTATTCTCCATATCTAATTGTTTTATCTCTTTTTCCAAGTTTTGTTCCGTCTTTCTATTTTCTTTATTAAAGTATGCTTGTGCCGATATTATAGCTCCGCGCATAAATGCTTTAAATGTATCCCAAAGTAATGATGGTGAAACTTCAGGTTTGTCATTAGTTTCAATTAGTATATTGTAAATAGCTGGGGTCCCAGCACTGAGCCTTACGGTATCCCACTAGTCACTGCCTGCCATTGTGAAAACGCCCCGTTTACTCCTACTCTTTGCTTCCTGTTTGCCAGCCAGTTCTCTATCCACATCAATACTGAACCCCCAATGCTGTATGCTTTAAGTTTATATACTAATCTCTTATGTGGGACCTTGTCAAAAGCCTTCTGGAAGTCCAGATACACCACATCCACTGGTTCTCCCCTATCCACACTACTAGTTACATAATCGAAAAATTCCACAAGATTCGTCAGACATGATTTACTTTTCGTAAATCCATGCTGACTTTGTACAATGATTTCACCACTTTCCAAATGTGCTGCTATCCCATCTTTAATAACTGACTCTAGCAGTTTCCCCACTACCGATGTTAGACTAACTGGTCTGTAATTCCCCGTTTTCTCTCTCCCCCCTTCTTAAAAAGAGGGGTTATGTTTGCTACCCGCCAATCCTCAAGAACTACTCCAGAATCTAAAGAGTTTTGAAAGATTATCACTAATGCATCCACTATTTCCGGAGCTACTTCCTTAAGTACTCTGGGATGCAGCCTATCTGGCCCTGGGGATTTATCGGCCTTTAATCCATTTAATTTACCCAACACCACTTCCCGACTAACCTGGATTTCACTCAAGTCCTCCTTTGACCCGCGGTCCCCTTCTATTTCCGGCAGATTATTTGTCTTCCTTAGTGAAGACGGAACCAAAGTAGTTATTCAATTGGTCCGCCATATCCTTGATCCCCATGATCAACTCACCTGTTTCTGACTGCAAGGGACCTACATTTGTTTTAACTAATCTCTTTCTCTTCACATATCTATAAAAACTTTTGCAGTCAGTTTTTATGTTCCCTGCCAGTTTTCTTTCATAATCTATTTTTCCTTTCCTAATCAAGCCCTTTGTCCTCCTCTGCTGGTCTCTGAATTTCTCCCAGTCCTCTGGTATGCTGCTTTTTCTGGCTACTTTGTATGCATCATCCTTTGCTTTGATACTATCCCTGATTTCCCTTGTTATCCACGGATGCACTACCTTCCCTGATTTATTCTTTTGCCAAACTGGGATGAACAATTTTGTAGTTCATCCATGCAGTCTTTAAATGTCTTCCATTGCGTATCCACCGAAGTTAAAGGAATCGCTACAGCGTGCATAGATTGCACAATTTCAAGCCTAAAAATGCAAAATCTCCACCCCCCCCCCCCCCCCGTTTGCTAAGCTCCCTCGGGCTTGTTCTCTCGCAATTTCTCACTCCCAACTCTTGCCCTGCAACATCCTCGTAAATCTTCTCTGCACTCTTTCCAGACTTCCTTCCTGCAGCAGGGTAACCAAAACTGAACACAATAGTCCAACATCTTGTACATGGCAACTTGCACTGTGATGGGTTGACACCAATGATTGGGCAAAACACTTGCATTTGGTGAACCCACGTAACATTTATTTTCTTGCTTCACTCATGCAAAACCTGTAGCTGACCTGGCAAAAACCATCTTTGTCTCCTTAGAAAGGGGGTTATGAAGATAAGCATTTTACAAGGGAATTAGAATGGACAATCTACTCTAATCAACCTTTGCAAGTTGTGTTTAATATCATCAAAGTTGAGCTTCCGGTGGCGCCATGGAGTAAGTGGAAGTCGCGCCATTCCAGGCCCGTTAAAAACTGAAGAAAAAATGGGGGTAAAGGGGTCAACTAAACTTGCTTACCGCAGGAGAACGACTGTGAACGGCTCCGGTAGCGTTGAAAAGGTGCGTGACGTCATCAGGCGCGCGACTTTAATAAGAAAATAAGATGCAACGCTCCCCCCCCCACCGGTGGAAAAAGACCTTCAAGAAAGGAAGTAGGCCCCGCTGGAGCCTTGGGCTCAAGTTTGGCTGCTTCCCAAGAGGAGATCTCACTGAGGAAAACTGAAATGGAGGAACTTAAAAACACCATCCTAGGTGAGACGAAGAAAATGCTTAAAGAAGTGAAGAAGGAGTATAAAGATGAAATGAGAACTTTAAGAGCAGATATTCTGGTGTTTCATGAAAAAATTAAAGATGAATTAAAAAAAGAAGTCATAGAGACGGTAAAGATTATGATGAGAAAATGGAAAGAAAAGGCGAACGCCGAGTTACAAAACCAAATGGTTGAGGTAAACGACAAAGTTGCTGGGATGGAAAGAATGCTGGATGAGAAGATAGATCCTATTTTAATCTCGCTCGACCAACAAAATGATGCAATTAAAGAGCTAACTGAGCTTGCCGCATCAAGAGAAGCTCCGCTCCGAGAACAAACGTCTATCAGAATTATTACACAAAATAAATGAGAAATATATCGATTTGGAGGGACGTCAAAGGCGTAAGAATTTGCGTATAGTTGGATTGAGGAAGGGTCGTGAGGGAAATCAAGACCCTCGAAAATTTGTTGCAAAACTCCTAAATGACATTTTGAATTTGGATCAAGAACCCCTGTTGGGCCGTGCACACAGGGCATTAAGACGGGTTCCTGGGAGAGATGCACCCCCAAGACAAATGATTGTAAAGGTGGCTTACGATCATGTTTTTGAAGACATGATGAAGATAATAATACGTAAGAAAAATCTTAAATACGAAGGGGATAATATTAGTATCTTCAGAGATTACCCTGCGGAAGTGGCCAAGAGAAGATCTTTATTCACAGAAACAAGAGGTATTCTGAGAAATATAAAGGATATAAAGGATCTGAGATATGGCCTGATGTACCCAGCAACATTAAGAGTAACCTACAACAATAAGGAGTACCGTTTCGTTAAACATACAGAAGCACTGGAATTCGCTCGAAACATACAGAAGAAAACAGAAGAGGAAGAAGAACTGGAGGAAGAAGAAGAAGGCTGAACTTTTATTACCCACCTGCGGTTATGAATTATCCATGGAGAGAGAGGAGGAATTATGGACACGGACTTTAAATTTGGTTTAAAGAGAGATGGATAGATTACTAATAAATAAATTAGTACATAATAGTCATAGTTTTGTATTAACTATCCCTTAAAAATGTCAATTATTCCCCTAGCATAGTATCACTTATCATAACATTAATCACAATAGATACTAGTAATATGAATAATCACTAAGTATATAAATTTAGTACCCCACCCCAATATATGCAGCACTCAAGATAGGAGCTGGAACTATTAACATTTTTTTTTAAAACGGAAGTCCGTAGATTAGTAGCCACGCTAGTGTGGCTTACACTAACACACACTACACTATATATAGGTGTAATTACTTTTTTTTCCGGGCACTTTATTAACACCCTTCCCTTCACTTTTACTCACATTTTTTATTATTTTTTGTATATCAGATATTTGATTCTATATTATATATTATATGAATATATTTATGATTCGTATTATATAATTAGTTTAAGGAGATGTGTATATGGAATAGTGAGACATATTAATTTTCATCGATCCAATGTTTGGGTATAATGTTGAGGTGGATGAGCCGAGACGGCTACTCCAATATAAACCACTCTAATAGTAAAATGCAAGACATTAATGTGAAGACTGGGGGTGATGGAATCACCTTCTGTAGTTGGAATGTTAAGGGAATTAATGAACCAATTAAAAGAGGTAAGGTGTGAGCCCAATTAAACAGACTGAAATCAGATGTCACTTTTCTTCAAGAGACCCACCTCAAAAAAGATGCTCGACACAGATTAACAGCTAAATGGATTTCAAAAGTGTTTCACTCTTCATTTATACATAAGTCTAGAGGGGTAGCAATAATTATTCGTAAAGGTATACCTTTTAAACAAAGCTCTATAATAGAGGATACGGAGGGTAGATATGTAATGATTACAGGGGAATTATACTCTAAGAAAGTAATCCTTATGAATATATATGCCCCTAACTTTGATAACCCATTATTTTTTAAGAAAATATTTAATAATATCCCTATATCTACTCAATATAACTTAATAATTGGGGGTGATTTTAATTGTACTTTAGATAACTATTTAGATAGATCTTCAACGAAAAGGAAAGCTATTTCTAAGTCAAGTAAACTTATAAATTATTTTATTAGTACAGCAAATGTTAAGGATATCTGGAGAATAGATAACCCATCGGGACGAGAATATTCTTTTTTCTCGCGTGTATTCGGAACTTATTCGAGGATAGATTATTTTTTAATAGATTCAAAACTACTTCCATTTACGTATGATGCAAAATACCATAATATTATTATTTCGGATCACGCTCCACTAACATTTAAGATAAAATTAAAAGATATAACTAATAAAACTCCTAACTGGAGGCTCAATCCCCAAATATTAAAGGGCAAGGCTTGTTATGATTACTTGGTAAAACAGATTAAATTATTTTTTGAAACTAATGACAAACCTGAAATTTCACCATCACTTCTTTGGGATACATTTAAAGCATTTATGCGCGGTGCAATAATATCAGCACAAGCATATTTTAACAAAGAAAATCGAAAGATGGAACAAAAGTTGGAAAAGGAGATAAAACAATTAGATATTGAAAATACAAAATATCCTTCCAAAGTGTTAAGTAATAAAATTGCAATATTAAAATATAAACTAAATAAAATATACTCTAATCAAGTTATTAAACTTTTTCAACAAACTAAACAAGTGCATTTTGAATTTGGAGATAAACCACAAAAATTGTTGGCACGACAACTCAGAAAACCAGATGTTAAAAAATGATACATAGAATTAGATCTGAGCATGGAAATATATCGACTTTACCAAAAGACATCAATGATATATTTTTACAATATTATCAAAATCTTTATTCATCTAAATTAACAGGACAAACAGATGGAATGGAAACATTCCTACAAGAATGTCATATTAACAGTTTAGATCAGGAAGGTAGAGACTTGTTAAACGCTGATATATCAGTAAAAGATATTGAAGAATCAATTGGATCGTTAAATAATGGAAAAGCTGCGGGCCCTGATGGCCTGAGTGCAGAATTTTATAAGAAATTTCAAGATCTGATTTCCCCAAGGTTACATACAGTGTATAAATATACATATGAACAAGGAAAATTACCGGAATCTTTAAATGAATCCACAATTACACTTATTCCTAAGGTTGACAAGGACTTGGAAGACCCTGGATCATACAGAGCAATAGCTCTTTTAAATACAGATCAAAAAATATTAGCTAAAGTTTTATCTCGGAGATTAAGTTTGGTGATCACTAAATTAATACATCATGATCAAACAGGTTTTATTCCAAAACGTTATTCATCCCACAATCTGAGACGATTATTCAATATTATATACTCAAAAAGAGTATGTGATACGGAATTAGCTGTTATATCCTTAGATGCAGAAAAAGCATTCGATCAGGTTGAATGGCCATATTTATTTAAAATAATGGAGAAATTCCAATTGGGGGATAGATTTTGTAAATGGGTAAGAATTCTATATTCAAATCCTACTGCAAGAATATTAACTAACCAAATATTATCAGCTAAATTTAAGCTTTTTAGGGGTTGTAGACAAGGATGTCCGCTATCGCCTTTGTTATTCGCTCTGGTGATAGAGCCTTTAGCTGAAAGGATTAGATCTGAACCAGAAATATATGGATATAATACTGATACTACAACTAATAAAATATCTCTATACGCAGATGATGTCTTAATTTATATTACAAAACCGGAGATTAGTATTCCTAAGCTATTTAATGTTATAACTAAATTTAGTACATTTTCTGGATATAGAATTAATTGGAATAAAAGTGATATTATGCCTATAACTGGAATAAAATTAAATATATTACAACAATATCCACTAATAGTTATAGTTACAGACAAATTTAAATATTTAGGAATTAATGTATCTAAATCCTATAACTCATTAATTAAATCTAATTATCCTCAATTATTAAATAAACTTAGAAAAAATATTTTATATTGGAAAACACTTCCTATATCTATGATTGGTAGAATAAATGCTATAAAAATGTTTTTTTTACCACAACTGTTATATTTGTTTCAAGCTATTCCCTTTTATCTCCCGAAAACTTTTTTTTTAAAAATTGATAACATTGTTAATAGTTTTATCTGGGACTATAAAAATCATAGAATAAGTAAAAAACATTTATGTAAATCCAAGATAAATGGAGGATTAGCACTTCCAAATTTTTTATGTTATTTCTGGGCAGTTCAGATTAAGAATATGAATTTTTGGTGGGTAAATTTGGATCATGAACCAATGTGGTTAAAGATGGAAAAGGAAGATTGTTTACCTTTCAATGTAGGTTCGATTCTTTTTGCGCCAAGGGAAGTACAAAAATAAATTTATAGGGACAACCCGATAATTCATAGTAATAGACGCATTTGGAAACAAAGAGTTAAGACTTTACATTTAGATAATTTGTCACTTAGCCTACCAATTATGAATAACCCTTTATTTAAACCCTCTATATTAGATAGGGGGTTTAGACATTGGGATGATTTAGGAATTAAAAGGATAGAACACCTTTACAGGAAAATGTATTTCATTTCAGGAGTTACAAGATATTTATGGATTGCCATCACATAACTTGTTTAGGTATTTACAAATTAGAGATTATATTAAGTCAAACACACAAGATTATAAAAATAAAGAACCAGGATTATTAGATGAACTGTTTAACAAGCACCCAAATACAGAAAAATTAATAGCTTATATATACAATATTATTTTGGATAGGGAGAATCCAACAACAGAAATATATCGACAAACATGGGAAAATGAAATAGGTTTATCTATAACGAAAGAAACTTGGGAAGAAAGTTTACAACGTATACATCGTTGCTCGTTAAATGCTAGACATACATTGATACAATTTAAAGTATTATATAGATTACATTATTCGAAATCCAAATTAAATAGATTTTTTCCTAACATTTCTTTTATTTGTGATAAGTGTCAGAATTTGGAAGCCAATTTAACATATAGTTTTGTAACGTGTTCAAAACTTAATTATTATTGGATAGAAATCTTTAGAGTTATCTCTGAAGTTCTTAGAGTTAAACTGGATCCAGATCCAAAGTTAATAATATTAGGAATTCCGGACTCAAATTTGGTATTAACAGTAAATCAAAAAAATTTCTTTGATTACTGTTTGATAATAGGGAAAAAAATAATATTGAAATTTTGGAAGGGAACATTATCCCCCACAATTAAAATGTGGACAGCAGAGATGTCGGAGACGTTGCATTTGGAAAGAATTAGATTTGTCCTAATGGACAAATATGAAATCTTTGAACAGATATGGTCTCCATATATACAATATTTGAGGGGGTAGCTGTTCTTGGCATCACAACTCAATGGGTACACGACAGGATTTGATGAAAATAATTCATTTTCAAACTGGGATTTGTATACATGTCTCTATTGATATTATCATTTGTAATAGTTTTATTTACAATATATTTTGTTGTTTCTCTTTTATATATATATATAATACGTTTTACTCTTTTAAAAAATATATATATATTAAATAGATATATATTAATTTTTTTTTTTGTTTTTTTTCCTTTTTTTTCTTTTTTTTCCTTTTTGTTATATAATCAAAATCATTATTTAATCACAACCTTTATTGATTTAAAACCTATTCTTTTTTCTTTTTCTCTCTATTTCTAAAAAACAGAAGATAATAATAATCAATATGATATTTGTATAAATACCGAATTAAGTTGGTATTTGTAAATTTGTTTTAGCATTGTGAAATGCTTACTTCTAATAAAAATATTATTAAAAAAATATATATATCATCAAAGTTGCCCTTTTCAGTAAATCAGGAGCCAAAGCAGCTCAGTATGCACAGAGTAATGTGTCTTAATGTGAATTGATATCAAGGCCGCAGAGCCCAGATGCATTCACTTTAACACTAGAGAAAGATTGAAAGCTGGGAATCCAGTCAGAAGAATGTTGGAATTGCTCATGGTGCAAACATAGTACTGGTACAGCTATATCAAAATGTGTATTAATATTTCATTATAAAAGAGAGTAGAATATACTGAAAAGACATGGATTGCACACTCATAATGAAATAAATAGAATTACATTTTTTGTGTGTAACATTTTTTTATTTGAAGTAAACAGTTTACAATGTATAGCTTACTTTATAAACTAACACCTTAATTCAATATTACTACAAATAACATATCAATACTTAATATCTTCTATTTTTTGGAAATAAAGAAAAAGATATATAAAAGAGAAAAGAAAAAAGAGAAAATAAAAGGGAATAAAAAATTCTTCCCACATACTTCAACCATAAAAAAAATTAAAAAAAAAGAAAATTTGAAAAACAAAAATATTACATATATATAAACAAAAACTAAAGACATTATACGAAATACTATTTCATTCAGAAATATCTCTAATAAATGCACAATAATATCAAATATAAGTAAGTTATTCGCATCGGATCCGTAGGGTGCCCGTCGAGCCGTGATTCCAAGAATAGCTACTTCTCTAAATACTGCATATATGGAGACCATATTGATTCAAAAGAATTATACCTGTCCAAGAGGACAAATCAAATTCAACGTCTCCAACATCTCTGCTTTCCACATTTTAATTGTTGGGGATAATGTTCCCTTCCAAAATTTAAGTATAATTTTTTTCCCTATTATTAAACAGTAATCAAAAAAAATTCTTTGATTAACTGTGAGTACCAAATTTGGCTCCGGGATACCAAATATTATTAATTTTGGGTCTGGGTCGAGTTCAACCTTAAGAACTTCCGAAATAACTTTAAAAATTTCAATCCAATAATAATTCAACCGTGGGCACGTTACAAAACTATGTATTAAATTTGCTTCAAGATTCTTACATTTATCACAAATAGAGGAGAGACTAGGAAAGATACTTTTTAATTTGGTTTTCGAGTAGTGTAATCTATATATAACTTTAAATTGTATCAATGTGTGTCTGGCATTCAAAGAACACCAATGTATTCTTTGTAAGCTTTCTTCCCAAGTTTCTTTTGTTATAGGTAATCCAATTTCATTTTCCCATGCTTGACGATATGTTTCAGTTGTTGGGTTCTCTTTATCTAAAATAATATTGTATATATAAGCTATAAGCTTATCCGTATTTGGATGTAAATTAAACAGCTCATCTAATAAGCCTGATTCTTTATTTTTATAGTCTTGTGTGTTACATTTAATAAAATCTCTAATTTGTAAATACCTAAAATGGTGTTGTGAAGGTAATCCAAAAATATCTTGTAACTCTTCAAATAATAAAAAAATTCCATTTCTATAAAGGTGTCCTATCCTTTTAATACCTAAATTCTCCCACAGTCTAAACCCCGCATCTAAGATTGAGGGTTTAAACAGTGGGTTATTCCTAATTGGTAACCTAAAAGAAAGATTATCCAGATATAGGGTCTTAACTATCTGTTTCCAAATACGCCTATTATTATGAATTATAGGGTTGTCCCTATAAGTCTTTTTTTGTACTTCCTTTGGTGCAAAAATAATCGACTCTATATTGAAAGGTAAACAGTCTTCCTTTTCCATTTTTAACCACATTGGTTCAACATCCATATTTACCCACCAAAAATTCATATTCTTAATCTGAACTGCCCAAAAGTAGTGTAGAAAATTTGGAAGTGCCAGCCCTCCATTTATCTTAGACTTACATAAGTGTTTTTTACTTATTCTATGACTTTTGTAATCCCAAACAAAACTATTAACTATAGTATCAATTTTTTTTAAAAAACTTTTTGGGAGAAAAAAAGGAATTGCCTGAAATAAATATAACAATTGTGGTAAAAAAATCATCTTTATAGCATTAATTCTACCGATCATAGATATAGGGAGTGTTTTCCAATATGAAATGTTTTTTTTAAGTTTCTCTAATAATTGATAATAATTAGCTTTAATTAATAATTTATAGGATTTAGACACATTGATTCCTAAATATTTAAATTTATCTGTAACTATTTTTAATGGGTATTTTTGTAATATATTTACATTTATACCAGTTATAGGCATAATGTCACTTTTATTCCAATTAATCCTATATCCTGAAAATACGCTAACTTCATTTATAACATTAAATAACTTGGGAATACTACATTCCGGCTTAGTAATATAAATCAGAATATCATCTGCATATAAAGATATCTTATTATTTGTTGTGTCAGTATTATACCCATATATTTCAGGTTCTGATCTGATTCTTTCGGCCAGAGGTTCTATCACCAAAGCAAATAATAAAGGGGATAACGGACATCCCTGTCTGCATCCCCTAAAAAGTCTAAATTTAGGTGATAGTATTTGATTGGTTAAAATTCTTGCAGAAGGGTTAGAATATAATATTCTTACCCATTTACAAAATCCATCCCCCAATTATAACTACATTACAAAGTACTGCAAGAATTACATTTTTTACACAGCAGAGAATCAAACCATTTGACACACGTGGTCAGTTATGGTATTTATGTTCTAAATGTTTCCCAATACTGTGACTGATGAAGTCAAGCATGTCAAAAACCTTCTTCACCACATTGCCTACCTGTGATGCCACTTTCAGGGAACTATGTACTTGTACTCTAAAATCCCTCTGATCTACGACACTCATCGGGGCCCCATCGTTCACTGTGAAAGTACTATACTACTTTCACTTCCCAACATGCAACACCTCGCACTCGTCTGAATTAAACCTCATTTGCTATTCCTCAGCCTAATCTGAAAAGAAATCCATAAAATAATTATTTCAATGAATATCATTCATTGTTGTATAAATTTGGCATTGCAACTAATGTTGGTGATCATAATTTTACAATGAAAATCGCATGCGAGGTACCCTTCCAGAGCACACTACCTTGTGGAACTTTACAAGACCTTTGTCATAAAATGTTGATTGCCAGCTTTGGTTGCAATGCCAAATTTATACAATGACAAATGATATTAATTGAAATCATGGTTCAATGGGTTTCCTGAATGATTAGGCTAAAGTCTCTCAGAATCCCCACAGCATTAACGGTGCTAATGTCTCCTTCGATTGATTATATTTGCTATTTTTAGTTTCAGACCTCTAGCAACTTCTGTAATTCCCTTTTGTATTGCTCTTGTGAGAAGTAGTGAACAGATCTCTTAACGATAAGATTTAGTTTCCCATTGATATCATAAATAAGAAGTGAACAACTTATCTGAGGACAGAAACATTTTTTTTTTCAGAAAATCACAATGTTTACATTCGAGTGACACAATTCCAGCATTTGCAGTCTAGTAATAAAAGCTCCTGAATGTTTAAAATCAAGCAGACACCTTGTCAACAGAATACCACCAACCACCTCTTCCACGACATGAACTTGTTTTCCAATTCCAATTTTACACCAATGTCTTTTTTTTGCAGTTATTTTCTTAAGTCTTGCAGTACTTTGTAATGTAGTTATAATTTGTGCAATTTATGTTTTTTTGTTATCTGAGGCCATGTGCCTGTGATGCTGCTGCAAGCAATATTTTCATTGTACCTGTTCCTTACCATACTTGTGCATATGACAATAAACTCAACTTGACATGAGAAATGGAGGTGATAGTTTAAACGGAAGATTGATGAACCTGAAATTAATATTGTCCTCCTAGACATCAATAATGCCACAGATACATGCAGCGCTCCTCTTCATTGTTCAGCTGCTGGGTTAAAATATAGACAGGATCACACATTATAATTGTTAAGTGACCAAATCACTTCTCTCTGAAAGAATAGTCAACTTTGTTGGATGTTGCAAAGAGGTTTTGTTGCTTCAAAGCCTGTTACAGATTATTTTGCTCCATAACCTATAATACAATCCAAACATGATTTACTGAATCATCCACCATTTTGGGAAATTAAGGTTAAATCCAGAAACACATCTCAATGTTTAATCATTCCCACTTTTATAAAGCATTCTGATTTAGATTTACAATCCAGTCTTGTGTAATGATTGCAATATATATATTAATATATCTAAATAGTGGGGCTACTGTAAATATTGTTTTGCAATATGAAAAAAAAGAGTAGTAATTTCTAAGTAACATCATAAAATTAAAAGAGATGATAGTGTTAATACGATTACAACAATAATGTCCCTAGTAATAAAAAGGAACGGCAGATGCTGGTTTATACCACAGATAGACACAAAATACCGGCGTAATTGAGTGGGTCAGGCAACATCTCTGGAAATAATGGATAGGTGACGTTTCGGTTGGGACCCAAGGTCCCTTAGTATTAATTTCCCCATTACAGAATCTTAAGCAGAAGCATATTGATTATCCTTACAAATGTGGATGAGATCGCATGAGATTCATTGAAACAGACTTTACTTTCATTAGTATCCCATTTTGTTTCCGTGTCTCCCAACAAATATGGGAAGTGACTTTTCTGTCATGAGATGAACTTCATTCAAGTTGGCCAGGCCACACTGACTGTACCGCCAGCCAGTTTTATTGTGGTGAATACTGCAGCTGATGACCAACAGTCCTTGTATATTACTTTGTGGATCGCAGCCATCATTGGCATGATCAAAAGTACTGAAGGGCATTCCATTCTCATCACCTTGTGTTTAATATCCTCAAAATGCATCCCCTAGATAAAATAAAATATATCTTCTGTGAGGTGGAACCACTTTTGCACTTACATTGTAAAATAATAATAATGAATACTATGCACTTTTGTAAGTAAATTAACTATTATGATTATTAAAAGTTATTTGCAGATTTATTGGAAATCCTTTTTTAATCTGAAGGTTGTCTATATAAATTGGTAACTCATACACTACAGATCTCCATTAATGATTGCACAAGGAACTACCAACACAATCCAGAACCTGATCTTGGATGCGGGTGTGTGTGCGGGTGTGTGTTCGGGTGTGTGCATGTGTGTGTGTGTGTGCGTGTTTTCATATGTGATTCACATCTCCTCGAAAACCTGACACAGTAACGTCGACATTTTTACATATTCCGGCAGAGATCTACCTCATGATTTCAAAAATCCACTCATCTGAAAATTTGATTAATTAATTAAAATTAAAAGAGATGATAGTGTTAATACGATTACAACAATAATGTCCCTAGTAATAAAAAGGAACGGCAGATGCTGGTTTATACCATAGATAGACACAAAATGCCGGCGTAATTGAGCGGGTCAGGCAACATCTCTGGAAATAATGAGTTTAACCTGAGTTTAACACAGGTTTAATACTAAAATTGTTCACCAATCTGACATCTTTTTAAAATCTAACGTGCTGAAGCGAGCTGGATGACGCCACGCCTTTGCTCCTCGCGGCCAGCTGACCCAGCCACCCTCACCACCCCCCCCCCCCCCCCCCCCCTCAGGGTTCTGGATCGAAGCCGTTGAACACATCATGAAGTCTTGCTGCGCGCTCCGCTGGGCTCTTTCAAGTTCTACAACATGGCAGCGGCGGTCGTTATCGCAGCGCGGCTGCAGACAAGCACAGTCGAAAAGTGGCCTTGGCTGCCTTGACAGGGGAAATGTTGATGTGTGTTGTGGTATGCTCTTATAGCTGAAAGGGAGGAAAGTGATCTACTTATTGCAGAGACTAGTGAGTTGCAAGCTGAGAACAAGCCGAGTGGAGACACAAGCAATAAGACAATCGTGATCAACAGATCAAATACTGCTGAGAGAAAATGTAACTGATGGAAAATAAAGACAATTCAGAAAGTATGTTACAGAAAACAAAGTGAACAGAGTAACAGAGTACAGTTGGGAAACTGTGAGTCTTAATATAGATCTGAATACAAAAAGTATGATCCATATGGTTGCAGAGGTCTTTAGCTATGAGTATCTATAGGAAAATATAATTCCAGACATGAGGAGAAATTTAAAACAGGAACCAAGGGGAGAGTAACTTTGAGAAATTGGTGAGCTGAAAGTACCAGCAAATAAAAACTCAAGATCAGAATGAGAGAAAGAAACAAAACATATGTAGTCACCACAGTTTAGTTGTCAACTATGTCCACTATTAATGTTGATGTTAATGTTCTAATGCAACAAATTATTGTTATACGGGGTAAAATAGATTATATCAAATTTAAATCAAAAATGTGCAGGGAACAAACAATAACTTGTGGAACACGGCAGACAGAATCTCAGAGGTTATTTACGTGGAGCAGACCACACATCGGATGTATTTCACAGTGATAGACACAGAGGCCCACAGGAGCCGTTGGAATAGAAGGAGGGGGAGGAGCAACACCCGACCGGTAAGGATAAAAATCCAGCGCGGGGTTTACCAAAATCCATAACGTTCCATTCGGAGAAGTGGGTTTTTTTGAGGAAGTCGCTGATTGGTGGGAAGTGGACTAGGGTAAGCAGCTGATTGGCAGTCAGATTCCAGCAGTTTGTAGTGTATTTTTGTATTGTGTTCAGATTGTATTTAAGGGGGGGGGAGTATGAAGGCCAGGGCAGTGTACTGTTGTGGATGTCAGATGTGGGAGGTCAGGGAAGCTGATAGCCCTCCAGACGTCCACATCTGCGCCAGGTGTGTCGAGATGGGGCTCCTAAAGGACTGTGTTAGGAACCTGGAGCAACAGCTCGAGGACCTCCATCTGGTCAGGGAGAATGAGGAGGTCATAGACAGGAGCTACAGGGAGGTGGTCACTCCCAGACCACAGCAGGCAGACAAGCCGGTCACTGTTAGGAAGGGCAAGGGGCAGAGGCAGGGACTAGAGAGTACCCCGGTGGCTGTACACCTGGAAAATAGGTACTCATGTTTGAGTTCGATTGGAGCGGTCAGCCTACCTGGGGGCAGTAACAGCGGCCGGGCCTCCGGCACAGAGAACGGCCCTGATGCTCAGAAGGGTAGCAAAAAGAGGAGGGCAATTGTAATACGGGACTCCATAGTTAGGGGGTCAGATTGCGACTCTGTGGACGCAGTCGGGAGACCCAGATGGTCGTTTGCCTCCCTGGTGCCAGGGTCTCGGATGTGTCGGAACGTGTCGAAAAGATTCTGAAAAGGGAGGGAGAGGAGCCTGATGTTGTGGTACACATTGGTACCAATGACATAGGCAGAAAAAGAGAAGAGGTCCTGAAAAGAGAATTTAGGGAGTTGGGGGGAAAGTTGAGGAGAAGGACTAAAAGTAACAATTTTAGGATTACTGCCTGTGCCACGTGACAGTGAGAGTAGAAATGGAATGAGGTGGAGGATAAATGCGTGGCAGAGGGACTGGTGCAGTGGGCAGGGATTCGAGTTTCTTGATCACTGGGACCTCTTTTGGGGAAGGCATGATCTGTAAAAAAGGACGGGTTGCACTTGAACCCGAGGGGAACCAATATCCTGGCAGGGAGATTTGCAAAGGGGACTTTAAACTAGAAAGGCTGGGGGGAGGGACTCGGGTAGAGGGGGCTAGGGGACAGGGTGAGGGGCAAGAGGCAGAGAAGGAAAGCACTCGGACCCAAAAGAGAAAGAGGAAAAAGATAATAAACAGAGAATAAGGGATGGTGGGTTTCTAAAATGTGTATATTTTAATGCTAGGAGCATTGTAAGAAAGGTGGATGAACTTAGAGCCTGGATTGACACCTGGAAATATGATGTTGTGGCAATCAGTGAAACATGGTTGCGGGAGGGTTGTGATTGGAAACTAAATATTCCAGGATTTCGTTGCTTCAGGTGTGATAGAATTGGAGGGACCGGAGGTGGAGGGGTTGCATTGCTTGTCAGAGAAGATATTACAGCAGTGCTTTGGCAGGATAGATTAGAGGGCACGTCTAGGGAGGCTATTTGGGTGGAACTGAGAAGTGGGAATGGTGTAGCAACACTTTTAGGGGTGTATTATAGACCGCCAAATGGGGAGCGAGAATTGGAAGAGCTAATATGTAAGGAGATAGCAGATATTAGTAGTAAGCACAAGGTAGTGATTGTGGGAGATTTCAATTTTCCATAAATAGAAAACACATTCTGTAAATGGGCTAGATGGTTTGGAGTTTGTTAAATGTGTGCAGGATAGTTTTTTGCAGCAATACATAGAGGTATCGACCAGAGAAGGGGCAGTGCTGGACCTCCTGTTAGGAAATGAGGCAGGTCAGGTGACGGAGGTATGCGTTGGTGAGCACTTCGGGACCAGTGATCACAATACCATTAGTTACAATATAATTATGGAGAGAGTCAGAACTGGACCTAGGGTTGAGATTTTTGATTGGAGAAAGGCTAACTTTGAGGGAATGCGTAATGATTTAAAAGGAGTGAATTTGGACATTTTGTTTGATGGGAAGGATGTAGAAGAGAAATGGAGGACATTTAAAGGGGAAATTGTAAGAGTACAGAATCTTTATGTCCCTGTTCGGTTGAAAGGAAATAGTAAAAATCGGAAAGAGCCATGGTTTTCAAGGGAAAGTGGACACTTGGTTTGAAAAAAGAGAGATATCTACAATAATTATAGGAGACATGGAGTAAATGAGGTGCTAGATGAGTATAAAGAATGTAAAAATAATCTTAAGAAAGAAATAAGAAAAGCTAAAAGAAGATATGAGGTTGCTTTGGCAAGAAAGGTGAAAGTAAATCCAAAGGGTTTCTACAGCTATATTAATAGCAAAAGGATAACGAGGGATAAAATTGGACCATTAGAGAGCCAGAATGGACAGCTATCTGCAGAGCCAAAAGAGATGGGGGAGATATTGAACAATTTCTTTTCTTCGTTATTCACCAAGGAGAAGGATATTGAACTCTGTGAGGTAAGGGAAAAAAAGTAGAGTAGCTATGGAAACTATGAGATTCAAAGAGGAGGAAGTACTGACACTTTTGAAAAATATAAAAGTGGATAAGTCTCCAGGTCCTGACAGGATATTCCCTAGGAATTGAGGGAAGTTAGTGTAGAAATAGCCGGGGCTATGGCAGAAATATTTCAAATGTCATTAGAAACGGGAATAGTGCCGGAGGATTGGCGTACTGCGCATGTTGTTCCATTGTGTAAAAAGGGTTCAAAGAATAAACCTAGCAATTATAGACCTGTTAGTTTGACGTCAGTGGTGGGCAAATTAATGGAAAGGATACATAGAGATAATATATATAAGCATCTGGATAAACAGGGTCTGATCAAGAACAGTCAACATGGATTTGTGCCTGGAAGGTCATGTTTGACAAACCTTCTTGAATTTTTTTTAAGAGGTTACTAGGGAAATGGATGAGGGTAAAGCAGTGGATGTTGTCTATATGGATTTCAGTAAGGCCTTTGACAAGGTTCCTCATGGAAGGTTGGTTAAGAAGGTTCAATCTTTGGGTGTTAATGGCGGAGTAGCAAGATGGATTCAACAGTGGCTGAATGGGAGATGCCAGAGAGTAATGGTGGATGGCTGTTTGTCAGGTTGGAAGCCGGTGACCAGTGGGGTGCCTCAGGGATCTGTGTTGGGTCCACTGTTGTTTGTCATGTACATCAATGATCTAGATGATGGGGTGGAAAATTGGATAAGTAAGTATGCAGATGATACTAAGATAGGTGGTGCTGTGGATAATGAGGTAGATTTTCAAAGTCTAAAGAGAGATTTGGGCCATTTGGAAGAGTGGGCTGAAAGATGGCAGATGGAGTTTAATGCTGATAAGTGTGAGGTGCTACATCTTGGCAGGACAAATCAAAATAGGACGTACATGGTAAATGGTAGGGAATTGAGGAATGCTGTGGAACAGAGGGATCTAGGCATAACTGTGCATAGTTCCCTGAAGGTGGAATCGCATGTAGATAGGGTGTGAAAGAAAGATTTTGGTGTGCTGGCCTTTATAAATCAGAGCATTGAATATAGGAGTAGGGAACTAATGTTAAAATTGTACAAGGCATTGGTGAGACCAATTCTGGAGTATGGTGTACAATTTTGGTCGCCTAATTATAGGAAGGATGTCAACAAAATAGAGAGAGTACAGAGGAGGTTTACTAGAATATTGCCTGAGTTCCAGCAACTAAGTTACAGAGAAAGGTTGAACAAGTTGGGTCTTTATTCTTTGGAGCGCAGAAGGTTAAGGGGGGACTTGATTGAGGTCTTTAAAATGATGAAAGGGATAGACAGAGTTGACGTGGAAAAGCTTTTCCCATTGAGGGTAGGGAAGATTCAAACAAGAGGGCATGACATGAGAATTAAGGGACAGAAGTTTAGGGGTAACATGAGGGGGAGCTTCGTTACTCAGAGAGTGGTGGCTGTGTGGAATGATCTTCCAGCAGGAGTGGTGGAGGCAGGATCGATTGTAACATTTAAAAGTAAAGTGGATAGGTATATGGACGGGAAGGGAATGGAGGGGTATGGTCTGAGTGCAGGTAGATGGGACTAGGGGAAAATAAATGGTCGGCACGGACTGGAAGGGCCGAGAAGGCCTGTTTCCGTGCTGTAATTGTTATATGGTTATATGGTTAGTGATGAAATGTCAGTTAAATAATATCACCATCCAAACAATTAAATCGAAATTCATCTTTGGATGCTTAGTTACATGCATATTATAAAAATAGCTACACATTGTACTCTACTTCTAAAAGTTGATTCCATTCAAGTCTAGAAAGTTGCCCAGGTTCAAAGAATAAGAAATCTAATAATAATCAACCCTTTTATTCTTCATGGGCAAAGTAATAGATTTTAATACACAATGCCAAGTCACACACTGTTAAAATACATATCTCAATAAATGCCCAGATGTATCAAAAACATATCAGATACTTGGAGCCAATACTTTGAACAATACATCATGCATTATAACACCAATCGAAGTCTGCAGAAGCGGAGCTGAAGCCCGCAACTTTCAGATTTAAAAGCAAAAATATTACTATTTGAGGCACTTAGCTAAGTAGGTTAGCCTAAATCAAATGGTGAGGAAGACAAAAAAAATAAAGTTAGGGAAGCTGAGATTTGCAGTCATTTACCTCACCAGAAACAATACAATAAGAAAATTATCTGCACATGGTGCTTTTTCTAAAAATATGACCAATTCTGATATATTTTCATAGCGAAGAATATACTATCCAGTAAAACGCAAACCAAGGACAACCAGCATAAAACTCAACATCCTCCAAATATGAAATTAAAGGATTTACCACTATTAAATCAAGCAACGGCGTGCTGTTTCTCACAGGTGATACTTCTGTACTTACAGTATATAGATAAGGATTTGTATGATCATTGTAATCACCCATGGCTTCATTTTTACTCAGTTTTAACTTTCTGTTGAAGTTCTGGTTCAAGCATTTTTCTGATAAAATGCTTATTTGGCAGCTTAATGGGAGGGAATATGGCCAACAGCTGATTTACATCTGGTTGTAATGAAAAAAAGTGTTTGCATTGCTTTATTTTACAAAATTAAATATAAAAAAATGTAATGGAAAATGTATACCTTATTTTCTCTTTTCTTTATGAAATTCAATTCTGGTTCAAATTAGCAATACTAGATTCATCCTTAAACCATTGTGAACTAAAAAGGACTACTTTTAATGTTGGGAACAAATCATACACATATTTGTATCCAAAGATGAAACAACCACAGCATTTTATTTTAAATTGACCTGACTTCGGAAAGAGTCTTGGCATGGCGCACTAAGTGTATTTGCTTGGATTTGAATCGGACTGTTTTTAATTCTCATAACAGAAAACCTGTACAGTGCTTCCCCTTCCTATGATCAGTAGTCGTATCTGTTTAGAACTGGTTACAGCATGCCACGTGGAAAATTATTCCCCCTTTTATTGTATTCTTGCTGCTAGATCGTGCATAACATTACATAAGTAGCAGTGCTGCAAAAATTAGTCCTGCCATGTCACACTTCCAAGCACCCAGGTTCAATCCTGATCTTGAGTGGGTTTTCTGAGTCCTCTGGTTTTGTCAATAACCCATAGACTTGGTGGCTAATTGGTGGTTAATTGGCTGCTGTAAATTATTCCTTGGTGTAGGTTAAAGACAAAAAGAATTGAAGGGGATTGATGGGCAAGTGCAAAAGAGAATAAGCTGCAGGGATACTGGGAAGTAAGGAGACGGGGAATGGGGATGAAGGGTCTGCTCCCCAGGATCTGGTTTGGACCCAGTGGGCTGAATAGCTTTGTCTGCCCATGATAAATACAAGATACATTTGAATTTATTTTTCATTCAGCCACAAACGTTGAACAAAACTGACGTTTTTCCCAGTGATGCATAATATATGGCCAGCTGACCACACCGACCCCACAATAAGTCTTTCTGGCCTTCTCCAAAGAATCTGAACTAGCATCAAGTACCGGCTGGATAGGATTCTTATTAGTCACCCCAAGCTCGCTCCTTGTGACTATAATCCTCTAACACTAGAAGTTGGATAGGGTGCTATAAGGAAAGGGTTAAATGTCACAATGCAAACAGTCACAATGTCTGCTCTTGCTGCATAAGTTAAATTTTAGAAATTAGAAGCACAAGAGAAGCGGTATAACAAGAGTAATTAAGCAAAAGAAAAAAGAAGATACCGCTTAAGGTGATTGTGCCCCAAGGCAATCATCCTCCAAGTCAGACAGAGGTGTGGCTACCAAATAGTTGAGATTTCACCTATGGGCTAGGTCGCCACCAGCTCCAGGGAGGCGACACAGATAGAGGTTGGGCGGACTAGGACTTTAAGAAGGGGAGAAGGGTAGTTGGGTTGGGGGGGGATGGAGATTGAGGGTTAGTTATCTAAAATTAGAGAATTCAATGTTCATACTGTTAGATTGTAAACTACCCAAGTTGAATATGAGGTGCTGTACCTCCATTTTGCATATGGCTTCACAGTGGCAATGGAGGCCCAGGACAGAAAAGTCAGCAAATGTTTGGTGAAACAGTTACTGAGTCTACGCTTGGTCTCGCCAATGTAAGGAAGACCTTCCACGTTCACACTTGCGTTTGGTCCACCAAAGCCTGCTGGACATCCTGTTTGCTAACCATTTTACGTCCCCTACACATTATCAACTAACTAACATCAAACCAAACCACCATTCTTCTCTCCCCCCTCCCTTCCCACCCCCTCTCCCTGGCCTGTTTCACCTGGACAGGAATAAATGTATTCCCTCACACCTACATTCCTTCCTCTGGCTTCACAATTTGTACTTCCTCTATTCATATTTCACTTCCTTTGTATTTTTAACTCTGGCATTTGTCTGACCATCGGCCTATCAAAACTCCCATAATCTGTGTCTACCTACATCTCGCCAGTCCTTGACCTGCCCCCTCATTTCTTCCAGCTTTCTCACCTCCCCACCAAAATCAGTCTGTAGAGGGTCCCATCCAAAATGTCACCTATTAATTTTCTTCAGAGATGCTGCCTGACCCACTGAGTTATTCCAGCACTTTGCTTATTTTTAGAAACCAGCATCTGAAGTTCCTTGTTTCTCAACAATTAAAATACATTTGGACATGTACAAGAATATGAAATATTTAGAGGGATATAGGCCAAAGTAAGCATATGGGACTAGCTTAGATGGGGCACCTTGGTTCTGCATGGGCGCGTTAGGCAGAACATGATGTTTTTGTGCTGTATGATTCTATGATTTTATAACTGCAGATTTACCAACTTTCCCCATCTCTTGTACCCATCATCCACTATCCCTACCTTCGGATTTATATTTCCCTCCATACCTTTGTTCCTTATCTGGCACCGTTTCCATTTCACCTCTAATCTTTGTTACTATCTTCACCCATCTACCCATCACCCCTTCTCACCTGTATTCACCTATGATTTCTTTCCTCCCGAAGGGTCCCACACTGATACAGCAATTCCCTCCACATATGTTGCCTGACCTTGTTTTTTTTCTGCTCAGGTTTCTAACATCTGCAGTCTTGTATTTTTAATCTGAAATTAGTGAACATCTCTGAAGTTTAAAGATAATATATTGCATAATCAAAATATTTCTTCAGGCATCTGTTGGACTTCTTTGATGTTTACAAGGCAAATAAATAAATTGAAAAATGACTGGAAGCTAAGTGACATGCTTGCAGTTTTAGTGAGCAATCAACCATAGCATCTTCAGTGTGCCCACAATTGAGGTCACAATTATTGCAATGTGTCAAATTGAAACACACAAATGAATTGGTTAGTAATAGATGAGACAATCTATATACCTGTTTTTTTTAATTCTGAATCGTCCATAGCATAGATGCTTAATGGACAACTAGTTTACCAAGACGGTGCCCAAAAGGTGGAAAGAAAGTGAAAAGGCGGGTGCTGCGTCGTATGCACATGCATTGTAAGGTATCATGCAGATCCCGTTGTTCTGTTGAAAGGTTATCGACCTAAATTTCAGGTCCTTTTCTTTCGTTGTAACCCTCCGATTATTTCAGATTTCCAGTACCCACGGTACGTTTTATTTTGTGAATTTCTCGCTCTTCCTATTAAATCTTAAGATTGCAGCTAGGATTGCGAGAACCATAAAACTGCACAAGGAAGGAAACTCTATAACGATGTCACATCATTGTTAAATTATGAGATATCAATGATGTGCAATGATCACATTTATTGATGGCACATCATTGGCAACCGACTGGAGCAATTGCAGCAATGCGGGTTTTCTGTGCGTTTGCAACCGCGGATCCTCGAAGCTGTGAGGGAAGCCACCGTGGTCTGAAGAAGGGTCTCGACAAGAAACTTCACCCATTCCTTCACGTCAGAGATGCTGCTGCTTGTCCCGCTGGGTTACTCCAGCATTTAGTGTCTATCTTCGGTGTGTAACCAGCATGTGCAGTTCCTTCCTGCACGGTTGATGCCATTTCCCTGGCACTCTGGGAGTTGTAGACAACAAAGGAAGTGGACACACTGAGGAGAACTCCAGCTCCCGGGATGCAGCACGACCACTCCCCTTTCCTCGCACGCTTGGCGTCTGCTGCCGCCGGCCGGGCTCTGCTCCGCTCGCACCGACCGACTGAGGGAGGGAGCGCCCCCGGAGCACGAGCGCAGCTTGAATATAACGGCAGTTAGCGGGAGACGGTTGGGGGGCGCGAGCCGCAGAGACGCGTGTTGGAGCCGAGGTGAGCCGCGGGCGGGCGGGCAGCTCGCCAGTCTAGCGGGGGGGAGAGAGAGAGAAGGAGGGGAGGAGGGAGTGGGGGTGGTCTCTGCCTCTTTGTGTGCTGCGCTCGGACGTGTCCCGGCCTCGCTTTTAACGCTGCAAATGCAGCCAGCCCAGTCTCTTGTAGTGAGGCTGGGCGCAGCGAGTCTGCAGCAGCCCCCCTTCCAACCGAGCCGTGTAGAAGCCGCTTTTGTGAGGGGTACGCGGCAGTAGAGCTTTTATAGCCGCCTCTTCGGGTACCCTATGCAGGAACAAATCATGCACAACTTTAAAAACCTGCAATGTGGATTCACAGAGGGGCAACTTATAAAGGTGGTTGTGCAGAGAGGCAAGTCTTTGCAAAGCTTTTCTTCTCCTCTCCCCCAACAAAATCCGCAAAGCCGGAATAACTTGTGAAAGTTTTACTGAGCGGCTCAGATTTGTTCACTTGTTTTGCGCATAAATACAATGGCTTTCTGGTTAGTGCAAGCACGTCCACATTTTCGATGGTGGTGAGACTTCGGTTGCAATGATCTTTGCATTCATTGGACGTAGATAATTCCCCATTTTTTTTCAGGATATTTTTCCTCGGATGTATCCTTTTAAGGTCATCAGAGCTTATGGTCGTGTTTTTTTTCATGACTGCCCTCGTTCACCATTAATTGACGTAAATAATCCTTGTACCAACGTGTTTGACACCGAACGATTAAAAATTGCAGCAGGTTCACATGGTGTCGTTTGCATCGTTCTAACGAAAAAGCGCAGTGAGTTCAGGTGGAATCGGGGTCGTATGGATTAGCAAAAATCACTTTGGCAGTATTGCACTTCATTTTTAAATGGACTGTAGTTTAAAAAGTTGACAATTTATTTCAAGGAAAAGACTGATTTATAAAAATTAAAAGCAGCATTAAATTACTGTAATTTAGAGGCCACATGTCATTGTTTATATATATTATGCTTATATATGAAATAGATTCAATTGGTGCCTAATTTACTGTCTTGTAGCACTCAACACTATTTAGGAATGTTACAACATTTTGAGATTTTAAAAATCAAGCCTGTAATTTATCCCATCAGATAAAGCATAAAAATAACTTTAATTTGATACTTAATTTACCTTCATATCTTAAGTATTAAAAAAGTTATGGCCTTTTTCATACTTGGAAATTAGCATCTTGTTCCCTATTGCTTTTCCATTGACAACACAAAAGCTGTCATGAGGACAGTCAAAAGCCTATAACTTTCTTAAAAAGTCAGAGAACTGAATGAAATTTTCCATTGTTATAGATTGAAGCATTCTGAAACAAATATGAAACATCTTACTTGGATGACCTGAAATTAAAGTATATAATTAGCTAGTTACCTAATTGTAGCTAATTACACAATTGACCGTTGTGACGGGAATAGTAATAAACACCCAGACAGCCTTGAAAATTCAAAAATGTGATAGTCTCAAGATCAGAACTAATATTATTGTATTATATGCTGTAAGTCTAACAGATAGGCAAATAAATTACAATTTCTAGCAAAAGACCAAGTCTTTATAGAGAAGATCAGTTGCTAACTGGTACATTGGCATATCATAATCAGTAGTATCATCATACTCCTCAGATTGTAACCAACAAGCAACTCTGTACACCTTGTTTTTCCTCAACTTTTCAATTTTGGCATTGTAAACTACAGATTTTTGCTCTTCAAACCTTGCATGACATGCCTTTCGGCCCACTACTTTCCCATTAAGAATGTCCTGGAGATCCATCACATTTGGAGTAGTCCAAATTTGGATAACTCCGTGAATGCTGTCTAAATCAGTCTCTTTTGCTGGGCATTTGGATTGACAATTTTGCATTTCTTCTTCGGAAATGAGTTATTATTTGCAGCTTTAGAAAAAAGGTAGAAATTATAAAGTTAAACGCTGAATCAAATATTAAATATCCAACAAAAAATTCATATTAATCAGTTTCATCAAATCAATTAAATTCTTCTAATCAATTAAATTCATCTAAATTCAATTACTAGATCTAAACATCCATCCATTTCTTAAGAAATTAAGTAGCCTAAGTATCCAAATAACAAACTGATCCCAGTCACACACAAATTCAAAATATACCATGTTTTTTTAAATCTCACTTTGTCATGAATTTATATGCCAAATGGAAGAAATTTAATTCCCATAAACTAATCCAGAAACGTCCACTCTAAAGATAATCAAAATCATTATTTTTTGCACAATGCATCTGATTAAAACTGTGCTCTGGATATTTAGTGTGAAAACATTGATCATGAATAGACAATAACACAAAATATAGACGATTTAGATGCTCTTATGACATGATTGCCCAAAAGAAAAAATAATTTGATTATCTTGGGAGTGGATGTTTCTGGAATGTGATCGATTGGAATGTTGCCATTGCCATACATTTAAGCCCATATCAGGAGGCAAGACATGGCCGATTCATATAGGGGCCTAAATAACACTTTTCGCATCATAAGATTAAAATAAAGCCACATCATAAAGCAAAATAATGTTAAATAAACGACATACCTTTTTTTTGCCCTGATATTGTGATCCATGATGTTGAAAGCGTTTTTAGTCGCATTTCAATTTAATCCAGGGACGCAAACTTCCAGCAAAAAAAATGTTTTAACCCGCAAACGGAACTTTGAACAATTTTTCTTCATCAGCTAGCAGCCCGAGGAAATCCCTCTCCGACAATCAATACAAACCTACATTTTAATCCCGCCCCTTCTATTTTGATTCTATTTTGAATTATTAATGATGCAGTCCTGCATTAATTCCAACAAGAACTCATTGTGCTATGCACTGGAATTAGAGACGATTCCAGCCACTACTGTAGTCCTATAAACTGCTTAGTTGTACATTGACTGAAATAGCTATTCAATATGAATAAGCTGCATTTTTGGGCACAGCTTACCTTTGATAAAGGTGTGGAAATGCATTTTCACTTGTATGGAATAAACCAAATGGATAAAACTTGCATATTTGGCAGTATCTATATTGTCCACATCTGTGTGGGAAATATTACATTTATAGGAGAGATATGGTATTGTTGAGGTTTAATGTGTTGAGTTGATACTACATTTTGGTATATGCTCTGAGACATCCTGGACCCTCGCATCAGGGAAGCAACACACCATCCTGGAGTCTCATTTGCAGCTTCTTGTCTATCCCACTAATGAAGGTATTTTATCCCCAATCTGCTACTTGTCTTCACCCTTCCCATTGTGCCTCATAAGCAGACTCCATACTGCAGACCTGACTACTGCTGCTCCTCTGGTGTCATCCCTCTTTTCAGTATATAAAAGAATATACCTGTTTGCAAGGAAATGGCCATAGAGGATTCCTGCATTCTCCTGATCTTGGAGATCACCGATCTACTTTCTACCCGCAGCTTGGGTGCGACCACTTCACTTAACTCTTATTTATCACACTCTCGTACTCCTGAAGTCCTGATCCTGAAGTCATCCAGCTGCAGCTCCAGTTCCCTCGCCCATCATTCAGGAACTGCAGCTGAACACATTTCCCACAGGTGCAGTCCTTGGACACTTAATGTCTCTCTGACTTCCCACATCCTACAGCAGGACCATACCAATGAACTAACTGCCATTTCACTGGTGGAACTTGTGAAAAACAAAAGATCTTGCTTTATTTATCCCTTTACCTCATTCATGAAGCTGCCTGGTCAATGTTTCAACAGTTGTCCTCGAACGCAGCACTTACCTACCCCACCCTTCTCCATGTTTCATTTCCAGGCAGGATTGATCCCTCCATTCATCTCTCCCTCTCTTGACTTATCTGCTAATCAACCCTCCTCACTTGAAGCCACCTATCACTTGCTAGTTCTTGCCCCCACCCTTTCCCCTCATCCCTCTCAACCAGCCATCGGCCCTCTACTCCATCGGTCTAAAGAAGGGTCCCAAATCGAAATGTCTGCCCATTTTGCTGCACAAATACTGCCTGACGCGAGTCCCTTCAGAAGTTTTTTTTTTCCAATAATACTGTCATTGTTTTGCCAAATGTTTCACTGTATTTGTGCAAATGCACAATTCTTAATCGTCAAAAGCAACAGAGGTATACTTGAGACCTACTTGATTGTTCAATAAGACTAAATTTTATCCTATTTTCTTCAAATCAACTTTCCTGACTGCTTTCTAACCTTTGATTCCCAACCTGATTTTTAAAAATCAATCACAGATTTGAAGATATCAAAGCACTCTCAATTGCTTTCTGAGGCAAGGAATTCCAAAATCTTAACCTTCTCCCAGCATTTACTTTGTCAAATTATATTGTCACACAGAAAATTAATGTATTGCGCTTCCAGTTGAGCCGATGTCCCAATCTTTGATGAGAAATATGGGTTTCTTTTTAGTTAATTACAAATGCAGTTAAAAGGAAGAAGGGTTTCGACCCGAAACGTTGCGTATTTCCTTCGCTCCAAAGATGCTGCCTCACACGCTGAGTTTCTCCAGCATTTTTGTCTACCTTCGATTTTCCAGCAACTGCAGTTCCTTCTTAAGCAGTTAAAAGGAGATGTTTTGGTTTCCCACTGCCTTGCCATAGTTTGGTTTCAGCATAGTGTCAAAAGAGAACACAATGCTGTACTGCCCTAGTGTCAATACTTTTCTTTACCCCTTCCCTTTTCCATCTTAAAATGCTTGATTTGAAATTTTATTTATATGTCAGCTGTTTATATTATGTACCCATACCAATTGTAGATGCTCAGTATTTCAGGTAGCACTCCAGCTCGGTTTCTCCAGCAGTCTGTTTTTTGCTCAAGATATACTCTCCTCCTTCAGCCGTCTGCTTTATTTGCTCAAGATTCCAGCATCTACAGTTTCTTGTAGACCGATGTCCAGAATTTGCTCTCAAATATTCCAAAATAACATTTTATAGTCATGAGAGAACAGATGTATTTTGTTTCTCGTTAATTAATTATCACCATGCGTAGCTGACATATCTGACTAATGCAATAAACATAGACAATTATATGTACTGGTAAAAGTTTATTCAAATCAGCCTCGGAATAAACTGAGGCCGACAAAAGTGCTGGAGAAACTCAGCGAGTGAGGCAGCGTCTATGGAGTGAAGGAAATAGGCAACGTTTCGGGCCAAAACCCTTCTTCAGACTGATGTAGGGTGGAGGGGAAGAAGCAAGGCTGAGGGAGAGCTGAGAAAGGGAGGAGACAGTGAGGGCCAGCTGAAATTGGAGAAGTCACTGTTCGTGCCGCTGGGGTATAAACTGCCCAAGCAAAATATGAGGTGCTGCTCCTCCAATTTCCAGTGGTCCTCACTCTGGCCATGGAGGAGGCCCAGGACAGAAAGGTCGGATTTGGAATGGGAGGGGCAGTTGATGTGCTGAGCCACCGGGAGATCAGGTTGGTTATTGCGGACCGAGCGGGGGTGTTCGGCTAAGCGATCGCCAATCCTACGCTTGGTCTCGCCGATGTAGATCAGCTGACATCTAGAGCAGCAGATGCAATAGATGAGGTTGGAGGCGCAGGTGAACCTCTGGCGCACCTGGAATGATTGCTTGGGTCCTTGAATGGAGTCAAGGGTGGAGGTAAAGCGACAAGTGTAGCATTTCTTGCGGTTGCTAGGGAAAGTGCCCAGGGAGGGGGTGGTACGGGTGGGAATGGACGAATTGACCAAGGTGTTACAGAGGGAGCGGTCTTTGTGGAAAGCAGACAGGGGAGGAGATGTGGTGAGTGGTGGGGTCACGTTGGAGGTGGCAAAAATGACGTAGGATTATTTGTTGTATGTGACGGCTGGTATGGTGGAAAGTGAGGATTAGGGTGACTCTGCCCTTGTTACGAGTGGGGGGGGGATGGGGAGAGAGAGCAGTGTTACTGGGTATAGAAGAAACCCTGGTGCGAGCCTCATCTATAGTAGGGGAGGGGAACCCCCGTTCCCTGAAGAATGAGGACATCTCCGATACCCTGGTGTGGAACACCTCGTCCTGGGAGCAGATGCGCCGTAGACGGAGGAATTGGGAGTAGGGGATGGAGTCCTTACAGGAAGCAGGGTGGGAAGAAGTATAGTCTAGATTGCCATGGGAGTCAGTGGGTTTATAGTGGATGTCAGTCAGAGGTCTATGAACTGCAATGGAGATAGTGATGTCAAGAAATGGTAGGGAAGCGTCTGTTTTCTTTCTGCTTTCCACAAAGACCACTCCCTCCGTAACCCCTTGGTCAATTCGTCCCTTCCCACCTGTACCAGCCCCTCCCCGGGCACTTTCCCTTGCAACCGCAAGAAATGCTACACTTGTCACTTTACCTCCCCCCTTGACTCCATTCAAGGACCCAAGCAGCGTTCCAGGTGCGACAGAGGTTCACTTGCACCTCCTCCAACCTCATCTATTGCATCTGCTGCTCTAGATGTCAGCTGATCTACATTGGTGAGACCAAGCATAGGCTTGGCGATCGCTTCGCCGAACACCTCCGCTCGATCTGCAATAACCAACCTGATCTCACGGTGGCTCAGCACTTCAACATCCCCTCCCATTCCGAATACGACCTTTCTGTCCTGGACGTCCTCCATGGCCTGAGTGAGGACCACCGGAAATTGGAGGAGCAGCACCTCGTATTTCACTTGGGCGGTTTATACCCCAGTGGCATGAACATTGACTTCTTCAATTTCAGGTAGCCCTCACTGTCTCCTCGCCTTCTCAGCTCTCCCGCAGCCCTCTGGCTCCTCCTCTTCCTTTCTTCTTCCCGTCCCCCCCACCCTACATCAGTCCGAAGAAGGGTTTTGGCTCGAAACGTTGCCTATTTCCTTCGCTCCATAGATGCTGCCTCACCCGCTGAGTTTCTCCAGCACTTTTGTCTACCTTCGATTTTCCAGCATCTGCAGTTCCTTCTTAAACATCAGAATAAACTGAGGGTCATTTAAAAAAAAATGTTTCCAATCATTGTTTAGCTTTGGGGGGTGGGGAGGTGTGTTGGAGATGCTTGACCAAGGAAGGCCACACTGCCAATAGGCAAATTTGCACATCTAGTATAAATGTATTCACATTGAAGTGAATCTGCCATGAGGAAATTGTACAAAATGTTTTTCAGATAACCTATCTGAAAGCAGTTTGTTAAACCAAATGTGGCCACGAGGTGACCAACCTTAACGGAAAAAGGATTGAACCGAAAATGTGTATTTTCAGCTGCCTGTAACTGAACATATTAAACAGATCTAAAGATAATTTTAAAGATGGTGGTTTTAGGGATTGTAATTTCTGTTACAGATTCACTTTCTTATAATTTTTGTATGTATGATTAAACAATTATTTTGGAAAAATGAATAATATTGCAAATTTAAGTTGGAAAATGTTTCATTCTTAATTAAATAAAATTATAATATGTTCTTTTTTTAGAAACTTTATTCCTCAAGGGATGGATAATTATTATACATTGTATGCAACTTCACCCTGACAACTAAAGAAAATGGATGTTTTCCAGACTGGTGCTATCCTATCTCAAAATCCTCCTTCAATTGAAATAATGTTTCTATTCACTTGTCTTTGCATGTAACAATATTTTGCTGAATTTACTATGGAATCTAAGGACTTTTCATGCTTCAGTAGAAAACCATGTGAAGTCCAATGGATAGCTGCAGATACCTCTGAAGCAAACAAAGTGGAATGTTGTGAATTTGAAGCCAGATGGCGAATCTGCAATAAGAAACTGAACAAGGATCCGGCTATGATTCCTGAAGCACATATTTCAGTTTTTCAGACTGAGGACACCATTTCTGATCAAATGTTAAACTTTTCTCTCAGTGGATTGACATGCGAAGAGAAATTTAATGTTGCGAAAGTTGATGAATTAGATAATACTACCAATACTCACTGTCTCTTCACAGAAAAATATAATGGAGATGATGCATTGCTGCCTATTCCAAGCCAGAACTGGAGTTACTTTGAGTCCTTCATAAATGAAAATAAAGAAGAATTTTTAGATCTCTGTCCAATAAATGACTTTTCAACTAATTTAATAAGTGATGAAGACAGTCACAGTTTTTTGTTTGATGCTGAATCAACACTAAATAGTGATGTCTGTTCACTGAAAATAAGGTATGAATCTTTTCAGGACAATATAAAAGATAAAAATAATGCTCATCAAGATGATGCACAGCTTCAATTTTTCCCCAGTGCCTGTTGTAATGGAATAAAGCAAGAAGGGAAAACTCCCATTAAAATTTCTGATTGTGTTCGGGATGAGAAAAGGGAACATGACATTCCAGAACATGCTTCATGTGAATTGGAAAGTAAAAAGTGTCTTCTGTCGGGTGTTATAATGGATGACTGTAAAGATGCTGAGAGTTCACTGGATTCTGTCTGTTTATCGTCCGGTCTACTTGAGGATCAAGGGAATTGGAAGTTTTTAAAGAAAAATGCTGATATGTATTCAAGTCAAAGCAATTATACTTTGAGGGCTAAACGGCAGATACGTTACAGTGATGATTATTTATATGACGTTGATTCATTAGAGACCATGAAAACATTGGGGAAAACTGATCATACTACAGACACTCCAAAGGAGGATGATGATGACTGGTGCCCCAGAAAAAGAAAGAAAACTGGAAAAAAGGAGCCACCTGTAATTATTAAATACATAATTGTTAATCGGTTTAAAGGGCACAAAAACATGCATGTAAAAATTAGCAGATTAGATTGTACAGAGAGTCAGGTATTATTGACTGATGAGGTAGAAAAAAAATATAAAAAACTTTCTCCACTTAAAGAATTTTGGTCTCCAGTTCCTAACTGTAATGTGCATCATAATCAAGAAAGAAATGATAGAAAATTAAAAATCTGTTCAGATGCTGGTATGTCTTACATGTTCTTTGCTTCTAAAAATAAAAAACAAAAAACACTTGCAAATGGGACAGTGCCATTTAAAGTAGGGCACACTTTGAATCACCGAAAAGACAATGTTATTGAAACAGTTGACCCAAACTCAAAAGTACCCGAGAAGATACAGCAGTACGATAAGTCTGTTTATGAATTTACAGATGAAATAGAATTAAAGCGCATCACTATTCGGACTGTGACTAAGGCTGGTCGGTTAAGGGACATACACGAAAAGGATTTATTTCAAAAGTCAAGGAAACAAAACATACTTTCAAAGAAAATGAGAGCAGATGCTCAGAACAGTAAAGATACCAGTAGTAGAAATTATTTTAAAAATACACATGGAAATCCTCGAGTTCTAAGTGCAGATGTGCCCAAAATTCAAGGTGAATGGAATTCTGCTGCTGGTTCTTCGGGTGACACCAACCCTACCGGTTTATATTCTTCAAGAGTTGATGATGGAATAGAAACTTCTAGGGAGTTACTTTCTCCAGTTCCAGCCAGCAGTCCAGGCCATCATGTTACATCTGCCTACAATGTACCTTCTGCTCCAAAAATCCTTGGAGGATATTTCCGGACACTGCTGGATGGTGATGATTCCTCAGTGGATGAAAGTTTCAAAATGTCCTCACAGGATTCCAGTACTGGTGAGCAGTTCAATGAAGATGGAACGGAAAACTCATTTTCTTCTCCACAGCAGAGACAAACATGCAACAGCTCCACAAGATGCAATAACAGTGAATCAAAAATCCTTCCATTGGAATTTGAACCGAACATCCAGGAAACTTGCAATGCAGACACTATTTTTGGTATACCTCAACACAGAATAACAGGCAAAGAGTTATTTTCCTCGTGTGAGGTGGACACTGGAAATGAAAAGATGAATGAAAATCAATTGGATGTGAGCAACATTGCAAATCAATATGGCCTGAAGGTCTACAGTTGTCAAAATGAAATAAATACCAACTTGAGTCAGAAATTGAGTGAAGGAACAAAACATCTCTTTACTTCAAAAGACACTCTCTGCATTTTAGATATTTCAAACTTTACACCTGGAAAAGTAAAACCAACATCTTGCTCTGATTTTTCAAAAGAATGTACATCAGAAATTCCCTCCACAGTGGGAAACTCTGATGTGAATTCCATGGAGCAGTCCAGCCAACATCAATTTCCCATGAAGGCTCCACTACTAAATGAATGTTCGGAGCAATTTCATATTCACAGTGAACTGTATTCTACAAATATCCAGACTTGCTGCCTTAAAAGTGAGCCCACATCTGTTTCGTCCTCACCATATGCTGAATCTTCTAATCAGTTACAAACTTCTGATCATGTGAGTTCAAATAATTATAAATATTCCAAAGTTAATAAGGCATTTAATAGCTTTAGAAAAGGACACGCAAAATCAAATACAAAGCAACGGGACAGAACTACTATTCAAAAGTATAAAAATTGTAAGACTGAAAACAAAGCCATCAAAATAGAGAATGTTGAAAAGACCAGTACGTCACCAGAAAACCATGAAATTGTCAAAGGTGAAGAATACTCTTCAGATACATTATATGGAAATAGAAAAAAACTATCCAATAAGGCCTGTAAGCCCACAAAGGGGTTTACTAATAAAGATTTAGAAATGTGTACAAAAATGGTGAAGAAAGGTTTAATGAGTTCAAAAAACATGCTGTCTATGAAGGAAGAAAATCTAAATGGAAAGGATAAAAGCTGGATTGCTCCTGCAGAGTCCAATGAATATGTACCAAGTAACATTCACGGGGGAATCAGATTAGTGAATAGTGATCAGAGAGAATTTGAGGAACCCGGAAATATCCTTTCCAACATAGTTTCTGGGATGGCAGCAGTTAAGCAATTTATGATGGCATCAGTTGAACCAATCTTAAATCAGAGAGAAGTTGTTCTTCCTGCTCCAAATCAGTATTTGGAAGTACAACATAGTTCCAAGCGGAAACCCAAACCAATCCAGTTGATGCATGTTGGTGTAAAAGATATGAAAAATCAACCACTGCATGTTTCTGAATGTACCCCAGACAATCTGGGTTTTGATAATTGACCTGCAGTTCACATTGCAACTTGCTGTGTTCAAAGTGTCTTTGCTTCCAGCACCCAAATAGCTAATTGTAACTGTACAAGCAATGCACTTTGTGAAGGAAAAGGAGATTTTATATATTTAATTAGAACTTTTTTTTAATACCTCTTACTCGAAACACTGTTATGCCTTGTTATACTTGGAGCTCTTACTCATTGGGGAAACCTTTTATGTAAATGTCAGCATAACATGTCGTTTGAGACTTTGGATGTGGTATGAGAACTGTAGATTTTTTTTGTGGTGCTATCAGTTTATAAAAAGTCTGCCTTTTTTGTTACATAATATGATTTGATTCCAGCTACTCCAATTTAGCAATTTCATGAACTTTGTTTAAATACAAATCTGGGGTATATTTCAATGTATTTACAATCCAATTTTTTGTACTTTGACTGAATTTCTTCAAATCTACAGGTTATCATTGAGAAGGCTAATCTTAATCACCAAGGATTACTGTCATGCTGTACTGTAAATTAAATTAATTACTCTGATTGAAGTGTTTTATTATAAAACTATTATTTTTTTCTTATCTGTATCTCACTAACTTTTAATAATCAAGTTAAAATCATATTTTATACTGTTAACCTGAGGTCAATATTTTATTGGTTTATACAGAATATTTTTTTACCGAAATGAATTTTGGAAGATCGGTAGTAAAAATGGAGCATATCTTTAGCATTGTGCAATATGTTTTTGCTCTTCCACTGCTTGAATTGAAACCACTATAAATAACAAAATTATCTATTTTGATTTATTTGAGACAATTTTATTGAAGAGATTTGCTGAACTTTTATGAATTGCAACCTAAGCTAACCTCAAGAAAATTTTAAAAAATCTGCTACGTGCATGAAAGTTGATTAAATTTGAGGTCTTTAACAAAGTTGAATTATAAATGGATTTGGGGAGTGTTTCCATAGCTTGTGGATAAGTGTGTAGTCAAAAAGCTATTGCCTGGAAACTCAAATTGCTGGCAGTGGGAGTTTAAAACCAATGTCTTATACAGTGGTACAGTAAACCAATCACCACAGTACTTAAGTTACAGAATATCATATTTTGTACAGTAATTTCATTTGGGTTGCTGGATAAAGGTAATTCTTCATAATTATTCCATTAATGTTGTAGAATTTAAAATAACATTTTGATATCAATTTACTACATTATCATTTTTTTCTTGTCTAAATCAAGTGAAAGTAAAACTAAAGCAAATTACCTAATTTGAGTTGCAATGAATACAACACTGCAATGTGAATGTAATAATTGACATGCAATAGTGAGTCACTCGGAATTTTAATGTGCAGGGGCAGCCAACAAAGATGAAGTACACTACTTAGAAGCTTAAGTGGAATTGATCTTTCGAACATTTGCCTCTGGCAACTAAAGACAAAATAAGAAGAGTATATCCAAGCTGTCCTGCTTCTCCAGAAACTGTTATGGTTTTGCAAAGAACATTGCAGAGCGACACATTGGTGCAACTTGAGGAAGTACCAGTAACACATGACCTCTGCTGCTGTCTGTGTGGAGTGTGCTTGTTCTCCCTGACAGCGAGAATCTCCTGCATGTTCTGCGCCCTACAGATAAGAGCTTGTTACAGATTAACCACTATAAAATGGCCGCAAATGTGTGCGTGATTGATAAAATTTGGAGTGTTACTGAGAGTGAGAGGAGAATACAATTATACAAGAATGCTTGATAGTCAGCATGCATAGTGGACCAATGAGCCTCTGAATTTGCAGTACTTGGGTAGGAATATCCATTGAAACATACCAGATAATGTTATGCTTGGCCATGAATAAGTAGACAGGCTGAATATTAATTACTGCTAAATCACTTTATTGACACTGGACAAGTTTGTCCTCTACTTTTGGAATTAGGTTCTTGAAGATTTTCAATAAAAGATGGCATGTAAAGAAAATATGTATAATTTCCTCAAATCGCAATGTGTGCTCTCTCTTTCTCTCTTGTGTTATTGAATTCTAACAGGCACATTCTGATTCAATTTGTCCTTTATTAAGATTTGTGAAGGCATAAAATAATTACTTTGTTCACTCATGTCTCCAATACACAGTGCCCTCCATAAATGTTTGGGACAAAGACCCATCATTTATTTATGTGCTTCTGTACTCCACAATTTGAGATTTGTAATAGAAAAAAAATCACTTGTGGTTAAACTGCACATTGTCAGATTTATTAAAGGCCATTTTTATACATTTTGGTTTCACCATGTAGAAAGTACAGCAGTGTTTATACAGTCCCCACATTTCAGGGCACCATGATGTTTGGGACACATGGCTTCACAGGTGTTTGTAATTGCTCAGGTATGTTTAATTGCCTCCTTAATGCAGGTATTAAAGTGCTCTCAGCACCTAGTCTTTCCATCACCTTTGGAAACGTTTATTGCTGTTTATGAACATGAGGACCAAAGTTGTGCCAATGAAAGTCAAAGAAGCCATTATGCAACTGAAAAACAAGAATAAAACTGTCAACATCAGCCAAATCTTAGGCTTACCAAAATCAACTGTTAGGAACATCATTAAGATGAAAGAGAGCACTGGTGAGTTTACTGGCAGGCCATGGAAGACCTCCACTGCTGATGACAAGAATTATCTCTATGCTAAAGAAAAATCCCCCAACACCTGTCCGACAGATCAGAAACACTCTTCGGGTGTGGATTTGTCAATGTCCATTGTCCGTAGAAGACTTCATGAACAGAAATACAAAGGCTACACTGCAAGATGCAAACTACTGGTTAGCCACAAAAATAAGATGGCCAGGTTACAGTTTGCCAAGAAGTACTTAAAAGAGCAACCACAGTTCTGGAAAATGGTCTTGTGGACAGATGGGACAAAGGTTAGCATATAGTGATGGCAAGAGCAAAGTATGGAGGAGAGAAAGAACTACCCAAGATCCAAAGCATACCACCTCATCTGTGAAACATGGTGGGGGGTTTATGGCCTGGGCATGTATGGTTGCTGAAGGTACTGGCTCACTTATCATCATTGATGATACAACTGCTGTTGGTAGTAGCATAATTAATTCTGAAGTGTTGGATACATCCTATCTGCTCAAGTTCAAACAAATGCCTCAAAACTCATTGGCTGGCGGTTCATTCTACAGCAAGACAATGATCCCAAACATACTGCTAAAGCAACAAAGGAATTTTTCAAAGTTAAGAAATGGTAAATTCTTGAGTGGCAAAGTCCATCATCCGATCTGAACCCAATTGAGAATCTCTTTTATATGCTGCAGAGAAACTGAAGGTCCCCAACACAAGCACAAGCTAAAGATGGCTGTAGTATAGGCCTGCCAGAGCATCACCAGAATAGACACGCAGCAACTGGTGACGTCCATGAATCACAGACTTCAAGCAGTCATTGCATGCAAAGGATGTGCAACAAAATAATAAACATGATTACTGTAATTTACATGACATTTCTGTGTCCCAAACATGGTGCCCTGAAATGGGAGGGACTATGTATAAACACTGCTGTTATTTCTACGTGGTGAAACCAAAATGTGTAAACATGGCCTTTATTAAAATCTGATAATGTGCACTTTAACCACATGTGTTTTTTTTTGTATTACAAATCTCAAATTGTGGAGTACAGAGGTAAATAAATAAATGATGGGTCTTTGTCCCAAACATTATGGAGGCCCCTGTAATTGTTATTTTAGTTTTCTGTTCAAAAGCCCAGTGAAGATGAATGCCGGCATCATTCGTTCACCACAGATTCCAAAATCTGGTGAATGACTCTGGGACTGCACATATTTGCACAAATGTGTGGTAGGACTATCAGGCTGGTAAGTTACAATGGGCTCTTGCTGATTTACAGTGATCACAGTGAACAATTTGTAATTGTTGTTTTCAATACAAATAAACTATGTTCAATGCTTTTCATCAAAATTACTGTAATGCTAATTTTGAATGGGATGTTGAATTAAACGCATCCCATATTTCTCCAGTCATAGCGTGATACAGTGGAAACAGGCCCTTCGGCCTAACTTGCCCACACCGGCCAACATATCTCAGCTACACTAGTCCCACCTGCCAGCATTTGGTACATATCCTTCCGAACCTGTCCTATCCATGTACCTGTCTTAACTATTTCCTAAATGTTCGGATAGTCCCTGTCTTAATTACCTCCGGCAGCTTGTTCCATACACCCACCACCTTTTGTGTGAAAAAGTTACCCCTCAGATCCCTATTAACTATTTTCCCCTTCACCTACCCGAGCTATTCTTCATGATATTATATACCTCTATAAGATCACCCCTCATCCTCCATATGTTTTAATTTTCATGTTTAAATCAGATTTAAAAGCTTGTTTATATGGATTGTCATAATACATTTTTGTTTTAAATTGACTAATTTCCCTATTGGTTCTTCTGTTATTGAAAGCTTTGGCAACTGTCCATATTTACTTCTCACAGCCATTCACTATTTTGAACACTCAGTTTAAAGGACAAGTTCCTTTGGTCTGTCCATACAACTTTGGTCTGTTCGTATAACTTCAGTGTCTCATTTTGTGATAATGGCCTTTCTGTATCAATAATGGCCTGAAATTGCGTATTAATCTCTCTCTCTCTCTGAGGTTTACCTAGTGACTGAGAAAGGTTTTGTATAACATCTCTGTCCTTGTACTCTGTTTATTAAGCTAGGAATCTTGCATACAATGTTTCATAACCTTTGGTGTGTTTTACAACTTTTTAAGCATGAAACAAATCCAAGAAATGCATTGGTAGTGGTCAGGGGATGGTAATCGTTTAGATTTGGTTATTCTTAACAACTTCAAATGCTGCAGTGTGATGAATAATCAATTGAATTAATATATTTTTATCTGCATGTGACATTCAGATGTGACTAATAATGTTTGACCATGCAGAATCTGAGACCAGGATTTTAAAATTAACTTGCCTCAAAGTAGATTAGACATTAGAGGAATCCCTGTCCTTGCATTGTAAAATGGTGCCATACACACGTTTTAGAAAAGAATGCATAATACAAAAGATTGCATCATTTGTTTTGATTGAGAATAAGATTGAACCCAGGGAAAATTGTGAACGTTATTAAATGGTGGACAAATAGAAAGGAGAAAAACAGAATGAAGAACAGATAGAAAGACATTCCAAAGTTTTTATGTGAATAAATGGATGAAGTACAATGAGCGGTAAATAGGTTTTTGTGCAGTGTTGCTTCTGGAATAAAATAGGTCATCCATTTTATGACACTATGACATTTGGATTGAATTATAAACTTGCACATTCTTTGTTTTTCTGAGTTATGTTTCACAATTGGGATTTTGACTCATTGACCTCTTAGAATGTAGTTAAGAAATTTATGCAAGAATAGAACAAACAACCCAGCACTTGCACCGTCAATCAGTGGGATCATGGCTGATCTTTTTTTCTAGGTCTGGATGAAATTCTAGGTTAATTACACTTGTGGGTCATATGTTGACATTTGTAGTAATGTTAATCTTTTTAGCTGCTGTTAAATAAAGTTAGGCAAGCTCAAAAATTGAGGATCACACATGCATTTCTTGGAGTTCTGTGTATTTTTGTAGGAAATTACTTTAAATTGGGGATCATATCTGGAATTTACCTGAAGGCTTTGAGAAAACAGTTGCTAAGATAATTTTTTTTTCCAAGTTTTCTTCACCAAAATCTAACCAATACTTAATGATCTTTATTTGTGCCAAAGTCTTGATCAGCATTTGACAACATCTTCCCACCAGTTTCCAAAATTATATACGATGTACTAAATCCTCTCAACATTCTATCTTTGTTTCTCTTGGCTTTAAAAACTGCCTTATTGCCAACAGCTTCATTTGCTTTATACCCACTATATTTATCTCTTGACATTTCCATTAACTTTTTCTTCCAATTCAGCAAGCGGCCTCAACTGTTTGAACTAATTGTATTCATTTATAAAACAGGCAGAGGGAGTAAATTATGAATTTATTATTGTTATGTGATTTTGTAAATCAACACAAACCATCATAACAAAATATTAGTAGTATACCAGACCAAGTGGGACCCGTTGGGTCCCATCCTCTCAACTCATGGTTGAGGGGGGGGGGGGGGGGGCTGCCTGCAGCGTCATACACTAACCCCCCCCCCCCCCCCGATATTATATTAATATTATTAATTTGTTTATTTCCCCGAGACATCTGAGATGGCATAATCAATGGAAAGTGCTGCAAGAGTCCCACTGAAAAGCAGTTAATTTTTTGAAATAAACTATTCAAACTTCGGAAATATAGATTGGAATGCGACGGGAAGATGTTTATCCCATCGAGGCAAAAAATGTGAGTAGTATGTGAAAATGGGAAGGCTGTGGCCAAGTGCTTTGGAAGAAGATACAAATTAAGGAGATTAAAAGAAAGCCAACACAACCCTGCATATGCAAAATTTGAATGGTGAGAACAAAGGGAAGAGATTTAGTACAATATATAGATTTTTTTTTTAGTCTCGGTGACTCTTGGTTTTGGCTCTTAACCCAAAGCTTGAAACTCCGATTTAATATATTTTTAAGATTTAAAAAGAGAATCATATCCATCATCAACTATCAAGTGTTTTTTTTAAATATAGGAATAGCAGAACTGATCAATTGTAGTAACCAATTTCATTCCATCAATATAAGAAATGCAATGGTAAAGAATGAAAAGTATTGGTCCAAAATCACTTGATCTTCCAAAACATGTTGCACCAACATCATGTACAACTCATTTAAATGTTATTACTGTTATCTGAAAGAAATCCAACATATTTAGAATAATGTTTCTAATCTTGTTTTACCATAAATTAGCAGCCAACATATTAAATAAAGAACATTTGTTGATATATAGTTTTTAATTCTTAAGTACATTCAAGTCATTAAATGTACTTGAGATTTCCAGTACATCAAATATGAAATCTTTATGATGCATTTTTGTCAAACAAGAGATGTGCTCTGTGCAAAAGATATCTTCACTTCTTAACTTCAGCTTTGTACCTGTAAAATCCTCCTTGCCATAGCTATTCTAATTTATTTAGTTTCATATTCTTGAATACAAAATCATTAATTAACATTCAGGCACAAATACTTGGGTTTCTTGTAGAAATATTTCATGGAGAACAGAAAGAAACAAATTCTTGTTAGGGTTACCTATGTCTATTTTTTTCTTTAAACCCTGTGCTGCCAAAGGTATCGACTTAACGACGTTAATAAAATCATATTTGATCTATGCAAAATTAAGTGTTTAAGTAAATTTCTCTCTTGCCATAATATTCCATTTTATTTCAGGAACAAATAATTTATGATGGTCTTTGTTGGTAGAAGTATGTATGCATATTGATTTTGCTTTAAAATTAAATTAGTAATTGCTGTATTCCCTAGAGTTTTGAGACATGTAAACAATTGTGGATCTTTATTTTTTTAAGAACACTTATAACCTGGAGCAAATGGCCAAATCTTGGAGAATGGCTCAGTTACTTTGTTTAGAAATTGAAAGACATTTTAGTATCTATCATAAATAAAACTTACTACAGAGAAATATGATTTTCCTTTTAAGTTTTAATTCGCTTTACTTGGTAGCATCCTTTCCACTTTGATGGGAAGTTCAAGCCCTAAAGCGGGTTTAACTGTGTAATCTAGATTGACAATACAGCACATTGTCTTTCTGATGTAATAGTCAATTAAGCCCTGCCTGCCTGTTCTTGCGTCTGCAGAGATCTCAAAGTACTAGTCAAATCTATTGAATACATTTTCCTCCCTCATGCAGGAAGTTCATTGTATCTGTACCATACCGTCCATGGGCATGTAACAATAAACTTGACCTGAACACCATTGCAATCAAAAATTTCCCTGAATGTGAATTTTCTATTCAGATATAAATTGGCTGCTACATTTTTATGTCAGTGACTAAAGCTCAAAAAGGTTGCAAAGTGCTGCACCTGTCTTCAGCAGCACTAAGTGTTTTTTCCAGTGATGAATTCTAAATAAATATTTAATTTTGTTGTGTTTTATGACTTTCGGTCATTAATATTTTGTCTAAGACAGGCCAAAATTAGCATCAAATCCTGACCGGAAATACAGTAGCTTTAAGGCTATTGGAAATTTAAAAGAAGACAGGTGCTGGAAATCCAAAATGTGCATTGATGTAACACTAACACTTTCTGTTGTGTTGTTAGTTACTTTTCAGGACTGTGAGCTAATAATAATGACATCATATTCATAACTATTCCAAAATTTTATTGTAAAACTTTAATATTGGAGCTCTCAGAGTTCAAACTATTTTCTTAGGAAATTAATAGAGCCATTCTGAATTGATACCGGTTTTAGGGGCAAAGGTTGCAAGGGCTAAAAATATGCCGGAGTGAAAAGAGTGTAAAATGATTTGATTGAATCTGTGGAATCTTGATCGGTTGATATGGCGAGATAATTCCTCATCTTGGAATACATAGAAATAGTGGTCACTGTTTATAAAATAGGAGCTGCTATTTAAGGGGGGAAGGGGGCGGTGAAAGATCAGGTCAGACGTAATCTCATTGAATGGCAGACCAAATTCGAGGGGCATACTCTTGGTCCAATTTCTTAACCAATTAAGATAATTATGAAAGTATAAAACAAATGTTGAAAGAGAATGGTGTTACTAATATGAACTGCAGATGCTGGTTTAAAACGAAGATAGACACAAAAAGCTGGACTTACAAAGCAGGTCAGACAGCATCTCTGGAGAAAAGGAATAGGTGACATTTTGGGTTGAGACCCTTCTTCAGACCTAAAGGTTCTTAACCTGAAACATCTCTTCCTTTTCCCCAGAGATGCTATCTAACCTGTTGAGTTATACCAGCTTTTTGTGTATATCTTACTAATGTATATTCTGTTTTTGATGCTGATGTGAAAGATTGGCTCTGTAATGCACCTCTCAATTTTGGTTTCCCAAAGTACTTCCAAAAGAATCTAATAGCAGAATAGACATTAGCAATGCAGGAAACAAAGCAGCTAATTTAACACAGGAAATTTCAAGAGTAGCACTGTGAATGAACAGAAATTTAGTTTATGTTGATTTGGAGGAGAAAGATATTAGGGGTAATTAATATGTACTTAGGATATTATCACTTAAGAGAAGACGTGGCCTCAATACCTCATCCAAAATAACTTCTTGTAATATATTTGAATATTGTTGTAAATTTCTGTACTTAAATCTTTGAACTGCGGCTTGAACCCGCGACATTTAAGAAATTATCAACTGAGCCAAAGTTGAATAGACTAGTGTATTTCCAGTTATATATTTCAAGACTGAACAATTTATTTGAAAGATATTATTTAGACCTAATTTTGCATTTGAATCTTGTAGCCCAATTATTTTTTATATTTTGAACTAGTGATTTCTTTGTGTACTTTCATTTCCACTTTTGTAGTCTATTTGAAATCTATGCACATTGATATTTTGAGAATAAATACAGATGATATCATATTACTGGATCGGGTTTTCTTAACTTTCTTTGTTAACACCTCTTGAATTAACACACTATCATATATGGAATTTCATTAAGTGCAACATTCTATAAATTAACTCATAATATTTCATATTATACTAGCTGGATTTGAGAGATTTTACAATGGTAGAATTACATCAGATGTTAATCAAAAGTTTACAAGGGTGAACTCAATACCTTAATTTTTGTATGCACTGGTATTCTAAAGTATTTTATAAAGGTATGTTCAGACCTGTACGCTGTCTGTTCTCAAGGTTATATAGTTTTAGAAGACTGGAACCTCTGATTTCACCGCTTAAATCAAAATTTCCTGGGCACGGAAACACAATGCATAATGTCTCCTTGAATGTCTGCAATGATGAAAGTGTAAATATGCTCCTAAAGCTTACCCCCGTAGTCTAGTTCAATAAAAACACTGAGTCAAGCACTGGAACAACGAAACTTTATTTTTGAACGAACAACAAATCCCCCTATACGATACCTAAACCACCGCGGGTTTGATCCTTGTCTCTGCCTGGCCAAGCCCTTCAGCCTCGTGCAAGAAGTCACTACCAAAAGGTCACACAGTCCCATGCGCCCTTCCAGAAGATCGACATCGATCCAAATGGGGGCCACCTTTTATAGGTCAACAAACCATGAGGGGCCAAACTACATAGGGGTGGTTCCCCTTAGAAGTCAATTATACATATCGATTACATAAAAGCATTATTGACAGTCCCCCAACCCAATTACAAAGTCCCAAACAATGTTTCTCCAGAAGCTTCTGGAAGGAAGTCGGTTAACTGAATAATGCAACATTTACCCTGGCAGTACAAATATTTCAGCCAGGGCTTCACACTTCAGCCAATCATCAAACAGCAGGGCAACTGTTTGCAACATTATTTACAATCCCTTTGCAGTAATCCAATCAAACCCCATGCATCTACAACACCTTAGAGTTTCTCTACAAAGTCCTCATACATATTATCAATTGTGAGGACAGCTGGACCTTCCTTATCTGATGTATTGATCTGGGGCCTAGACTTCCTGGTACCAGCTTGCAGCTTGAGGCTTCTCACAGAAAAAGGCTAACAGGCCCTGTAGATGTATAAATCCTTTGCTTTATTTTAGCTCTATTTTGGCCAGGATTTTTCAAAAGAGGACAATGTAATAATGTGCAGTATTTTAATGTTGTTTTCATAAATACAATCAGTTCTAATGTTACTTTGCAACAATATTGAACTGCAGGAAAACATTTTTAATTTGTATAACCTAGAGCAAGCAGTACAGTGCACTTCTGGATCGGTCTGCCATGAGGGAATTTCAGCCTACTATTGGGGACATTGTCAAACAAATATCCATGTAGACAACATCTACCACCCTACCCTCTTCGATCATCTGTGTCAACTCCTCAAAAAACTCAAGTTAGTGAGACATGACCTGCTGTGTACAAACTCATGCTGACTGTCCTCAATTCGACTCATTCTCTTCCAGCTGGGAGTAAATCCTATCCAGAATCCTAACTCCCCAATAGTTTCCATAGCACTAATGTGAGGCTCACCATGATGGATTCTCTAACTTAATCTACTGCATCTGGTATTCTCGATGTGGGCTCCTTTAACAAGACCAAGCGTAGACTCAGCAACCATTTCGCCGAATCCCTATGTTTAAGAAAGAACTGCAGATGCTAGAAAAATTGAAGGTAGACAAAAATGCTGGAGAAACTCAGTGGGTGAGGCAGCATCTATGGAGCTCCATAGATGCTGCCTCACCCGCTGAATCCCTATGCTCGGTCTGCCAAGGCCTACTGGATCTCCAGGTTGCGAAACATTTTAACTTCCCTTTCCCACACAGACCTTTATAGTGCGTGCCTCCTCCATTGCCAGAGTAAGGCCACATGCAAAGTGGAGGCACAACACCTAGTATTTTGCTTGGGTAACTTACAAACAGGGCCGGATTTAGATGAAGAGAGGCCCTAAGCTATTTATAAGCTACTTGTGAGCCCCTCCCAATTCCCCACCCCCATGACTAGAGGACCATGACTATCCGACAGTGACAGTGTGACACTTTTAGATCCTAATGTATGTTGTCATTAAACAGTTGGTTTTAAAATAGATATTGGATTCACAGCGGAGCGGGCGATGCCTTACCTGGATCGACATTTGAAGCTCTGGATTGTTGGGCCTGCTGCTTCAGCATCATGGAGCTGTGGTTTGCAGAGCTCCCAGCCTCGGGCTGCACTGATTTCAATATCGCGGAGCCCTGGGATCCCTTTGCCGAGGGCCGCCAGCGTGAATCTCCGCACAGCTCAGCCTGTGGACTTCGGGAGCCGCGGTCTCCGGTAGGAAGTGGCCGATCCGGAAGTCCAAGCCGCTGAGAATGTTCTCCCGTTCAGACGTCGGATGGTGACCCCAAATTTCATTGTACCAATTGGTGCATGTGACAATAAGTGTCTCTTGAATTGAATGTGGAATATTAAGAAATAAAGAAACTACAACTACACTAAGAGCAAAAATGTTTTTTTCTCGCCTTCTTCATAGCAAAATCATCCAGAAGTTCACCAAGATCTGTTTGGCTAAGTTTGTCACTCTCAATGCACAGAATGCTCAGTGCAGACAACATCTCTTGAGACATTGAGGACCTTAATTCATTTTATTTCTTTTGAGTTTTGAAAAAGATCTCTCTCCTGAGCAGTTGGTGACTATTAAGCTAAGAAACAGCCGCAAGATTGCTTCCACATTAGGGAAGGCCATCTGAATTGTTTCCTTGTAAATTATTTGATAACGGTCTGTATGAGACAGAGAGTGCTCTTCTGTATGCCTATGGCTTTGTCTCACGTACGAGTGAAAGTGCAAAAGTTCATCAATAAGTTTCAGGTCAACATCTTCTGGGTATGCTTCCCTCAACAGTTCAACACCTTGCTGAATTTCTTACTTAGATGCGGTCAGATTAGCAAGAAAGGAAAACTTGTGCAACTTCACTGTACACAGTACCTCTTCTTTTTATTGTTAAAGAAGGAACTACAGATGCTGGAAAATCGAGGGTACACAAAATGCTGGAGAAACTCAGCGGGTGCAGCAGCATCTATGGAGCGAAGGAGATGGGCAACGTTTCGGACCAAACCCTTCTTCAGAACCTCTTTTTTTTAAATTGGTTTCAAGTGCATCTCGTATAGGAATAAAATATTTTATCCCAAACTTATCTCTTGAAGAGAGTTTATCTAAAGCATCAGGACCAGGTGCACCATCATTTTCTTGCCATTTCCTTACTCTTTGTCTCCCTGTGACAGTTCTGTAGTTCACATCTGGCAAGGTGGCCTTTGCTTGTTGCTCAAGCTCACCAAAATCTTCTCTAATTCTGCTTACAAAATCCTGAAGTGAACTGTACAAACTTGCCCAAGTACTAGCACAATAACAGTTTGGATTTCTGAATGGCTTTGTTGACATTGTGGTAATGACCTAGCAGATGGGTCCAAAAATGCAGCATAAACACAAATTCTAGTTCTTCCATTTGATTGTTAGCTTGAAGCCTGGTATCACTCTTCACAGTGACACCAGAGTACAAATGACTGAGGGCATCAGTGATAGCGCTGTAACTTTCCAAAATAACTTCTGTGGCTTTTGCATGTGCCTCCCACCTAGTGTCTGACAAATATTTAGGCACTTTTGACTGAGGTTGCGAAATTGATTTTAGAACTGCCCATCTCTTTGTGGAGATTGAAAAGAAGGTATAAATGTCATTGATAATTCCAAAACAGTTCACTGCACCAAGGCAGCAATCAACAGCCGAACGGCCCACCAAATGTAATGAGTGAGCAGCGCATGGAATAAATCTTGCAAATTTGTTTTTTTCAAGGATTTTTTGCTGCATACCCTTGTACCTACCAGCCATGTTGGCAACGTTGTCATAAGACTGCCCTTGGAAGAAGAGCTCCAAATCGCAGCCGGCGTGGAACTCATTGAGGTGGGGACGGAGGGGGACAACAGTGAGGCCAATGCTGCAGACAGACCGTTCGGTATCTGAGAGGGGGAGGTCAGGGGGGATGGTGAACACATGGCAGGGATAGGGGTTGGGGCCAGAGGAAGGCAGGTGAGTGGACTGAGGCCAAGGCGATGTCTGGTGGGGGGCTGGTGGGTGGTCTGGGGGTAGGGGGTTATGAGGACTGTAGTGTGGGTGGGGAAGAGCTGGGGTCACATGGTTTGAGGGGAATGGGGAAAACCCAGTGGTTACCAGGGTTGGGAGGACAAGCACTAGGACCCAGCGCAGTCAAACCCAGGGGAGTTGGAGTTAGCAGCGTGGAAGCTTCAGGCCCGGTGCTGAGTCCCGGCTGCAGGTAAGGCGACGGCTGCGGGCTGCTGGAGGGCGGTGGAGTGGCCAGGGTCGGCGGGCAAAGTGTGGGAGGTCCCGGTGGGCAGGAATCCAGTCCCATCAGAGACTGTGAGCAGGGTTAACTATAGAAAGGACCATTCCGCCTATCGTAGTGGGTGGCTGCTCGTTCCCACCCACCCTTTACCCTGCCCAGAGCCTTATCTCTTCTCCCCTGAAGCAGGCAGGTCGGGCACAGTCGGAGCTGATTCTGACATTTTTAAACTTGCAGCCGCGCACCAACTCGAACACTCCTGACTGTTGAAAGGACAAGGCTCAGAAAATACAAATATGTCATAGTTTTATACGCTTTGGTGGAGCGGGCTGAGGCCCCCCTAGATCTCGAGGTCCTAAGCTTAAGCTTGTCTAGCTTATACGTACAACTTTTAGGTACCTCAGCTTTTAGGGAACAGGTAAATTTTAGGTAACATACAAACACTTCCCTCCCCCCATTAAAAGTTGGTTAAACAGTTCCACAGATCGCAACGATGCAACCTTCTTGGGATCACACCATCTCCAAACCTCAGGTTCTTGAACTGAGTGCACAACCTTAATCCTACCTCAACAATGAATGCAGGGAGATTGCAACCTTCACGTGGTCTGCCCTGTTTCGACGACTGCAATCATTCCGGCGTGGCCAATCAAATAGAACAAGTTGTCCTCCAACTCGCGCCATGCGCAAGAAGAAGTACACAGACACACAATGCTGGAGTAACAGGCAGCATCTCTGGAGACAAGGAATAGGTGACGTTTCTTTCCTCAACAATGAACACTACATATCAACCCTTGCACGATACCAAATGTGTCTTGCATTAATGTCTCGCTATGTGCCGGCGGCGCTCAGTGCGCAGACTCGAGGTTGCCGGCCGTTCGCAGTGCGCAGACTCCCGCATGCCGGCGACGCTGAGTACGCAGACTCCAGGGTGCCGGCCGTTCTCAGTGCGCAGACTCTGGCCGGTTGGCGGCGCTCAGTGCGCAGACTCCCACGCCCATCATCGCCATGAAGATATTCGTTGCTAGGGAAGCCGCGTCTCCAGTTGTTAAGATGGCGAGGCCGAGGGTTGTCCCGGAGAACACCGCGGATTCTAATGCATTTCCTGCAGAGCTTTATCACTGATGGCCTGCGAGGAAGCGGATCTGCGAGTGCGAGTTACTGCGGCACCCAACTTTAATGGAGCGTTGTCAAAAATGGTGTTAACTCCCGCCGCGGAGTCCCGAGCAGTGCCGGGTCCGGACGGAGGGCACAACCCGGCCGGGGACTGATTGACGGAGGCGGAGAAAAACCTTCGACAAGCCTGAAGCCAGCCTCAGGATGCAAATGCAACGAACCGCGTCCTACTCGTATCCTTTTGGTACCTAACCGAGCTTGAACAAAGTGGGGAAAGATATCGCCACGATTTAGCACGGTAACTTAATTTCGAAGCCCAGTAGAATTAGACTTAGATGATGCTTAGATACTTAGATAATCAATCGGTGAATTTGCTGTTTGATGCAAATTTTAGTTAAATGTAAGACAACGACAAGGTCATCCGCATACCAACTCAAGTCTGGATGTTTAAGAATGAACTGCAGATGCTGGGAAAATCGAAGGTAGACAAAAATGCTGGAGAAACTTGGGTTACACAAAAAGCTGGAGAAACTCAGCGGGTGCAGCAGCATCTAAGGAGCGAAGGAGATAGGCGACGTTTCGGGTCGAGACCCTTCTTCAGGTTAACTTCCTTCGCTCCATAGGTGCCGTCTCACCCGCTGAGTTTATCCAGCATTGTTGTCTACCTTCAAGTCTGGATGTAACTTACAGCCTTTTATTTATTTTTTCTAATAAATAAATAATGATCCCATTCATCTTGTAATAATGGACCGAAATGTTGGTGGACTGGTGTTGAATATGTTGAATTAAATGGCCAGCCGATCTGAGGCGGCTCAATGTAATTAGAGCTTATATGTTTGGGACGTTGACTCGAGCGGAATCTGATATTAAGTTGTCCCAGCAGTGGTATTCGGCGATGCAGTTAACGATACTTTAAAGTACCTGCTTTAAGCCGTTCATGACTCTGAAGCATGCACAAATTATGGGGAATTATTATTTTTGAGGTATGACCCTCAGACACTCTTCTTTAGACAGTTAAGGTATTGTCAGTATTCTGGAGGTGAATTTGATTGTTGATATTTTACTGTGCTGAGGGGGGACCTTTGGAGATCCTGTTTTTGGGATTGTGTTTAGTCTCGGGGCATTCAACAATAGACCCTCTGGAAAATAGTCAAAAATATCCAAAGCTTCCTATAATCCAAAGACGTACAGCTATGTAGGTTAATTGGCTGGTAAATGTGAAGAAATGTCTCTAGTGTACGTAAGATCGTGTTAATATGCGGGGATCGCTGGACAACGTCTGGGACGGCCCAGATCCGGTGGGCCGAATGGCCTGTTTCCGCGCTGTATCTCTAATATAAACTATAAACGATTGAAGGTAGCATGAATTGAAAGGGTCCCTCGATTTGTTTTGTGAAGTTACATATGATGATCATGTTCATTATCCTTCATGATGGACCAAATCCACACTTTGATTCAGGAAGCAGCAATTCAGTATGGGGGAGGAGCATGTCAAGGATGGTTGTGAATATGTTTTCAAGCACATGAGAAATGGACATTAAGGTTTGCTAAAAACAACTAACAGCAGTCTGAAGAACGGTCTCGACCCGAAAAACATTGCCTATTTCATAGTAACATAGAAAACAGGAGAAGGCCATTCGATTGATTGTGATCATGGCTGATCGTCCCCAATCAATAACCCGTGCCTGCCTTCTCCCCACATCCCTTCATTCCACTAGCCCCTAGAGCTCGATCTAACTCTCTCTTAAATCCATCCAGTGATTTGGCTTCCACTGCCCTCTGTGGCAGGGACTTCCACAAATTCACAACTCTCTGGGTGAAAACGTTTTTTCTCACCTCACCTCACCTCACCTCATTTCCTTTGCTCCATAGATGCTGCTTCACCCGCTGAGTTTCTCCAGCATTTTTGTCTAGCTTCGATTTTCCAGCATCTGCAGTTCCTTAAACAACATCTTCTAGTTTAGTCACACTAAGATTAAGCTGTTATCACCTTGGAAAATCGTGAGGAAACTAGGTTTCAAGGTTTCAAGGTCAGTTTATTGTCACATGTACCAATTAAGGTACAGTGAAATTCGAATTACCATTCAACTACAGTTGAACACATATGTTTTAGAGGAAAGCTGGTAATCTCTCCTGGTGAAATTGATATTTTTAATTTAGGAACAAAATAACCGTTACATGCCAACAACAAATATTTTGAGAGATTTTTTTTGTTTAGTTTAGTGACACAGCGCAGAAACAGGCCCTTCGGCCCACCGGGTCCGTGCCGACCAGCGACCCCCGCACTTTAACACTATCCTACACACACACTTAGGACAATTTTTACATTTACCAAGCCAATTTACCTACAATTCTGTACGTCTTTGGAGTGTGGGAGAAAAACGAAGATCTTGGAGAAAACCCACGCAGGTCACGGGGAGAACGTATGAACTTCGTACAGACAGAGATAGTGTAAAGAGGAATTTTTAATGCTCTAGGGCAGGGGCCTCCAAATTTTTCAGCATGAAGACCACATTATATATTTGGCACATTTTTGCGGGCCGTCAGAAAAAAAACAGAAATGTCACACACACACACACACACACACACACTGACACACACACAGTGAGGTAGAGGAAGAGAGAGGGGGAGGAAGGGGGGTAGAGAAGGGTGTGGGGGAGGGGGGGAGGCGGAGTGAGGGGGGAGAGAGGGGGAGGGAGTGGGGGGGGAGAAGTGTGAGAGAGGGGTGGTGGAGTGGGTGGGGGGAGAGAGGGTGGGGAGAGAAGGTGGGGGAGAGAGGGGTTGGGGAGAGAATGGTGGGGGAAAGGGAGAGGGGGAAGAGGGGTGGGGGAGAGGGAGGGAGTGGGGGGGAGAGGGGGGGCGGTTGAGAGAGGGAGGGGGAGAGAGAGAGAGAGAGAGAGGCGAGGGCAGGGAAGGATTGCCCTAGCCGCACCGGCAATCGTCGGCAGAGACCCGGTCAGAGGGTCCAGGTCAGTGTGGCGCCCCGGAGCGAGAGCTGTTCACGGGTCATCCTCATGGGGGGGGGAGACTGCAACACATGGACCCTGGCCGACCCTGCCGCCAACTAGCTCCCCTCCTCCATCCCCTCCCTCTCCCTCTCGTTCCACTCCCCACCCAACCCCACGCTACCACCCCGCGCTACTTGCCTTCACAACACAGGAGCAAAGGCATGGCGGCACAGCGGTAGAGTCGCTGCCTTTTAGCGCCAGAGACCCTGGTTCCATCCGGTGCTGTCTGTACGGGGTTTGTACCTGCGTGGGTTCTTTCAGGGTGCTCTTGTTTCCTCCCACACTCCACGTTTGCAGGTTAATTGAATTTGTCCCGAGTGTGTGTAGGATAGTGCTAGTGCGTACAGGCATCTCTTTGACGGGCCAAAGGGCCTGTTTCCGCACGGTATCTCTAAAGCTGCGCTACCACAGAACCCGCTAAATAGCAGTTCCTTCTTAAACACTTTGTCTACTCCGAAATCTCCTCAAGGTATGTCTACTTTGAAGAAGTTCTCCTCCTCCCTCCATCGCTGAAGAAGGGTTTCTGCCCGAAACGTTGCCTATTTCCTTTGCTCCATAGATACTGCTGCACCCGCTGAGTTTCTCCAGCACTTTTGTCTACCGCTAAATAGCCCGCCGCACGGAACGTGCTAAGAGCTTGCTGCGGCCCGGATAAAATCTTGTGGCGGGCTGTATGTGGCCCGCGGGCCATAGTTTGGAGACCCCTGCTCTAGGGGTCTTAATAGTCATGTCAAATAGAGTTTATCGTCAGACGCACAAGTACAATGAGGTACAGGTACAATGAAAGTCTTGCTTGCAGCAGTATCACAGGCACATAAACGCAGCCAACACAATGCACAAATCATGCATGAATTCTACAAGACTGAAAAAAAGACATTAATGCAAAACAGATTTTGTACAATGCAAGAGGTGGTCTGTAGTGTTCATTGGTGAGGTAGGATAAGGTTGTGCAGTCAGTTAAAAAACCTGATGGTGGTAGGAAAGTATCTGTTCCTGAACCTAGTGGATTTGGACTTCAAGCTTATGTAACAGCAAAAAGAAGGCATGACTTGAATGGTGAGGATCCTTGATGATAGATGCTGTCTTTTTGAGACAGTGCCTTGTAAATGCTTTTAGAAACATAGAAACATAGAAAACTAGGTGCAGGAGTAGGCCATTCGGCCCTTCGAGCCTGCACCACCATTCAATGTGATCATGGCTGATCATCCAACTCAGTATCCCGTACCTGCCTTCTCTCCATACCCCCTCATCCCTTTAGCCGCAAGTGCCACATCTAACGCCCTCTTAAATATAGCCAATGAACTGGCCTCAACTACCTTCTGTGGCAGAGAATTCCAGAGACTCACCACTCTCTGTGTAAAGAATGTTTTCCTCATCTCGGTCCTAAAGGAATTCCCCCTTATCCTTAGACTGTGACCCCTTGTTCTGGACTCCCCCAACATCGGGAACAATCTTCCAGCATCTAGCTTGTCCAACCCCTTAAGAATTTTGTAAGTTTCTATAAGATCCCCCCTCAATCTTCTAAATTCCAGCGAGTACAAGCCGAGTCTATCCAATCTTTCCTCATATGAAAAATTTTGTTGGTGGGGAGGGCTGTGCCAGCGATGGACTGCTGCAGGGAGATTCAACGGTTCAGGACACACAACTACATAAAAGGTAACATAAACATCCACCACAGCGAATTCCCCACATTCCTCACTGTGATGGAAGGCAATAAAGACTAATCTTCTTCCCACTTTGTTCTGCTTGATTAGCACCATTGAGCCTGAATTAGTACTACTGTGGGATTAAACTAGTACACGTGCTGTATTAGTGCAATAAATAATACCGAAGAAAAAGGGATTAATAATGAAATTCATATAAAGGGGGTTGCTATTAATTGTAGCTATTACCAAGTATGTTAAGTCATGATTACACAATGCTTTTACTGAACTGAATTCTCAGAAATACTGAGAAACACCCACTGATGAAGGTGAGTGCAACATTCATCTAACCAAATTGATATAGGGAACTAGTGGGGTAGAATATTTGCACTGAATAAATGTCCAAAATGATAAGTACGCTGTGAAAGTGGTCGGATTCAAATAGAGAAGGTGATGTAATTGGAATAATTATAAAGTAAATCCCAAAAAGGTGAAAGTTGGTAAGTTTTTGATGTTTTGAATGCAGAGGAAAGTTGAACTGGGATGATCATTCAAATCAGCAGCTGCAGTTCATTCTGACACATGATCATTCAATATCCTTTGATTTAGAAATTTAGACTATTGATTTTATTTCTGCATTATTAAAATAAGGGTAAATTTGACAAAGCAGGTTTCTAATCCCATTATTCATGGATATATTTCCTTAGACATTAATAAAATGAATATCCAACAGCCTGCTTGGATTTGTAAAGTAAAATGTGTTTTTGATAACTTCACTAGAAATTTTTAATATAGATTTTCACATTAATAGAAGATACTAGACCAAGTGCAGACCTAGTCCCCTTGGTCTGGTCCCCGCACGTGCTTCAGTACCCGAGTACGGGGGGGGAGGGAGGGGGAGGGGGGGCTGTTAGCGAACTGAACTCACTGTGGAATGAATCCATTAACGGAGCGACTCTGCTGGTGGATTGGAAGTTGTCGCTGCCTTCCCTCTGGCTCAAGGCAACGATCGGCTGTTCCGCTGTATTTCGGAGCACGGTGAAAAGCAGCGGTGGAAGAGGCGATCTTTGTCTTGAGCAAGCGTGATAGAGCCGAGCCGGGGGGGGGGGGGGGGGGGGAGTGGAGGAAGTGAAATCGTGAGGGAGCGGAATCTTTGTCTTTGAAATTTAAAGTTAATGTTAAGAATTAGTGATGTCAAGTGAGAAATAATTCAATTCAATTCAATGAAAAACAATGGCGTCAACAATCTGGCAGGCTGGGGGGCCAGGCCGGGAGGGGCCAGGAAGCAGTTGGGCCAGGTGCAAAGGGCATTGTGAGGGCAGCGGGTGGGGCCGGGCGGGGCCTGCAGGTAGGCTGGGGGGGCAGGGCCGGGTGGGGCCAGGAAGCAGTTGGGCCAGGTGCAAAGGCATTGTGAGGTCAGCAGCTGGGCAACCTTAATATTTTTTTTAAATGTGAGTTTGGTGATAAATTTTAGTAAATATCTCTGGAAATAATTGACCAAATTTATAGAAGATTGAATTTTTCAAATCATAAGGACATTTTCTACCAGAAGATGTAAAAACTTAACTGTTATTGTTACGGCAGCAGCTGGGCAGCGGTCAGATTTTAAAAAAAAGGTCAGATTGGTCAACAATTTAAATTAAAAAGTCAGGAAAATAATGTACCAACGTTACAGAGGAGTGGATTTCCAAACTCGCAAGGAATATCTCTACTGAAATATGTAAACATTTCCCCGTTTCGGCATCTGGTTTTCGAGGAGATGCGTTTCAAAGGCAAAATGACATACACACACACACAGTTTTAATAGATAGTAGACCAAGTGCAGACCCATTGGGTCTGGTCCCCGAACGTGCTTCAGTCGCGCAAATCAGCCACGGGGAAAAAAAATGGCGACGTTTTTGGAGGAGAGCGGGCTGCAGCAGCTGCCGTTATGGTGTCTGGCCAGCAGGAGGCCACAAAATGAGTGAGTGTGTGTGTGTGTGTGTGTGTGGGGGGGGGGGGGAGGGGGGGTGAAATAATTTATTTTTAAAAGTGTACATAAAAATGTGTGAATGTAAAAGTGTAATGTCTAGCAGGAAAATTTCCTGGTGTTGGAAAGTGTGGTTTTGGCGAACCATGATATCAATGGGCAAATCTGACATACACCCACACACACCACAGCCACACACAGAGTTTAAAAAGTATATAGATTTAAGACTGAGTATAGGATAGTGTTGGGAAGCTGTGAAATGTATGCAGGGTTAGTCATTTGAAATGGGGACAATATTACTATTTAAGTTTATATATAGGTGTTTTTCAATTTAAACCAATCTAAAAACCCTACAAAGGAAATACAAAGGCTCATTTGAAAACAAAAGTTATGTTCCCCAATGAATAAAGGAAGCACCATCCTGGCAACAAGTGTCATCAATTCAGAGTTTACATTTTCCTCTAAGAAAACCACATGTGGCTTTCAAAACATGCATGGAAGCTGTGAACCAATCTTATTTTTCTGAATGTATAAGAAAGAACAGCAGATGCTTGTGTAAACTGACGATAGACACAAGAAGCTGGAGTAACTCAGCGGGTCAGGCAGCATCTCTGGAGAAAAGGAATAAGTGACGTTTCGGGCCAGGATCCTTCTTCAGACAGTCTGAAGAAGGGTCCCGACCTGAAACGTCACCTGTTCCTTTTCTCAGAGATGTTGCCTGACCCACTGAGTTACTCCAGCTTCTTATGTCTATCTTTTATTTGTCTGAATGTTCTGTTCAGCGTTCTGACAATATTGCAAAAAAAACAAGAATGAGAAGCAAGATAGAAATCACAATTTACGAAAGAAAATGAAGATTTTGCTGAAAATTATAATTCCCTGATATAATTTAGTTTGTAACTAAAAAAGAGTTATTATTTCTGTGGTTACCAGCAGAGGTCCAATGGGAGATAGACACAAATTGCTGGAGTAACAGCAGTTCAGGCAGCATCTCTGGAGCCCCTTCTTCAAGCAATGGGATATGCATTGCATGGCAGATAAAATAAAGAAATCCATTCCCACCCTCTTGGGGCTATACAAATGGCATTCCCAGAAACTGTAATGAAAATGAAGTGATGTCCAGAAGGACAGCACTGAAGTTTGTTCAGGCAATGATATTAATGGTTATCAGGTTGAATATAGCACATTCCTTCACAAACTAGTTCACAAATTAGCTCCTGCAGGGAGAGGCCTGCCACAATATTGCCAGTTTTGCAGAAAGTATATGCCAGACTTGTCACTATGAGTGATTTAAAAAAAAAATTGATGAAAGCCTGAGGTACTGTACATGGCAACCAGGTGTAGTATCCTATTAATATTATATTTCGATGAAATTTAAGATGGGAGACATTTTATAATGACCTACATGGAAATTGTGCATGTAAGCAATTTTCCCTCCTCATTCAAATTGCTTCAAAATTTAAGAGCACATCACATCAGTTCATGACTTTATGAATGTATGTGAACTGCTTTGCATGCTGCAGGTGAAACTTATGTACTTATAAAATGTACTTACTGTGGTTTGGGAGGAACACACAACCCAGACAGCTGCCCTGGTGAGATTAAGGAAGAGTGAATTTTATCAAGAAATCAGAGACAACTGAGAGGAGCAAGTTATCCATCAGCCTCAGATGGGACACATCCTTGATCATGCATCGGACCACTTTCAGAAGAAACACTCTCGCTTTAAAACCTTAAGAGAGAAGAGATTATTGCGAAAGACCATAAATGTCCATAGGTTGATTAACAGAGTAAATACAGTGCATTTTCTGAATCTTGATCTAAAATGTAGTCATCCATACTCGATCCCAGTTATTAATAACGTATATTATTCTAAATATTCATTGTGTTAACAATCACGTTGGTAAGAAAATTGTTCCAGGCACAGCTATGCGTTAAATAGACTTGAATATGAATGTACATTTAATTGAGACCAATCGTTGATCCATCATTTGACAGTTTTTTTAATAAATAAAGTGAATTAATTTTTCCAATCACTTATATAAAAAAAACAAATTCAATCAGAGATTTTAAAAAGTCAAATCTATAATAATACATTAGATAGTGGGCAGAAGGAAATAGGTTTACAAAGAGGAGGAGCCACTGCCTTGCGTGCCAGAGACCAAGGTTCGACCCTGACTTCAGGTGCTGTCTGTGTAGAGTTTGCAGAGAGTCACCCTCTCTGTGATTGTCTGTGTTTTTTCCAGGTGATCCAGTTTCCTCCCATATCCCAAAGATGTGCGGGTTTGTAGAGAGGCAGACAGACAACTAAACACACACACACACACACACACACACACACACACTCTCTGATCAAGAAGAGGAATATATGGAGTATAAGTTGAGAGGTTTAAGGTGAGAGGAGAAAGATTTTAGAGGAATCTGAGGGGCAGGTTTTCCACATAGAGGGTGATGCTTATATGGAATGAGTTGCAAGAGGAGATGGTTGACACAGATACTATAACAACATTTTAAATACATTTAGATAGACACATTGACAAGAAAGGATAGAGGGAAAAGTGCCAACCATGGGCAGGTGGGACTAGTGTAGATGGTGCAGCTTGACTTGCATGGGCCAATTTGGAACCAAGGGCCTGTGTCCATTTGGTACAATGACAGAACTCTAGACAGAACTCTAACATTGTTGTGAATATTCTTTGCACTCTTTCCAGCTTAATGACATCCTTGCTACAGCTGGGTGACCAAAACTGAACACAATACTCCAAACATTTTATGCTTTATTTCTCGAATTATTATTGACTCATTACTGATTAAAAGTCTAAAAAGGTCAAAAGGCTTTGAAATTAAATCGACCAGCTTCAACTGACGTACATCACAATGGCTCGGCTAGCAGTGTTCAGCCTCACTGAAGATTTCATTCTATATTTGACACGTTATTCACAAATAAAGCTTTAAAAATGTCAACTTTCACAAGATTTTTACATATTCTGATTCACATTGTTCCCCTTTAGGGAGAGAACACCTTCACTGAACATTTTATGCTTATTTCTCGACTTATTACTGAATAAAGTTTTAAAAAAATCAAAAGACTTTGTATTTAAAACAACCAGCTTCAACTGATGATGTCACAATGGCTCGGCTAGCAGGGAGAGGGCGAATTGCTATTGCAACACGCAGGGCAGTGCAATTGGATTTTTTTTTAAGAGCACTGCTGAGGGAGGCAGGGGAGTGCTGGAATCTTACATTCGGGAATGGCTTGAGTTGGAGGACCACACCTCCCTTGGGGGCTACGGGTGGGGAACGGGTGCGTTGGGGGAGCAGATCCAACGGGTCTGCACTTGGTCTAGTATATTACTAAAACTCTTCTCTTGTTTGTGTGTATATATACAGTGGCTTGCAAAAGTTTTCATACCCCTTGAACTTTTCCACATTTTGTCACGTTACAACCACAAACGTAAATGTATTTTATTGGGATTTTATGTGATAGATCAACACAAAGTGGCACATAATTGTGAAGTGGAAGGAAAATGATACATGGTTTTCAAATCTTTTTACAAATAAAAAACTGAAAAGTGTGGCGTGCAAAAGTATTTAGCCCCCTTTACTTTGATACCCCTAAATAAAATCCAGTGCAACCAATTGCCTTCAGAAGTCACCTAATTAGTAAATAGAGTCCACTTGGGTGTAATCTAATCTCAGTATAAATACAGCTGTTCTGTGAAGGCTTCAGAGGTTTGTTAGAGAACATTAGTGAACAAACAGCATCATGAAGCCCAAGGAACACACCAGACAGGTCAGGGATAAAGTTGTGGAGAAGTTTAAAGCAGGGTTAGGTTATAAAAAAATATCCCAAGCTATGAACATCTCACAGAGCACTGTTCAATTCATCATCCGAAAATGGAAAGAGTATGGCACAACTGCAAACCTGTGTGTGTGATCTGGGCACAATCTGGTTAATTCCTATCTTCTTCCAAACGCTAGGCCACAGCCTTCCCATTTTCACACATTCTACTCACATTTTCCCTGGAGGCGATAAAACTCTTTCCGTCACATTCCCACCTATATTTCCGACCTTTTAATCATTTAAAGTTTTAAAAACAGCCCGAAAACGCACCCATTTCGGAAAAAAAAAACAAATTATGTCACAATGCGCTCACAAGGCAGGACAGGACACTCCGGGAGGGAGGGGCACTCCAGTGCTCGTGCGGCTGCTGCCGACGCCTGATACCTGGTGGTGAGGGTGGTGCCGCGGGCCCTGGCTGGAGCCTGGTGCTCGAGCTGGAGTGAGAGCCGAGCCCGGGGCTTAGGATGGGGCCGTGACCGGGGCCGAGAAAGAAGCTGCCTCTGGAACCAAGGACAAGCCTGGGTCCATGGTCAGGGACGAGCCCGCAGATGAAGTTGTAGCCTGCACGATAGCCCAGGCAGCGGCCGAGCTGGCGGCTGGGGTCTACAACCAGGGCCGGGCCGAGTACGAGAACCAGGCCGAGTTCCAGGCCATGACTATGACCTGGGTAGGTCCTGGGGCAGGGAATGGGAGTCAGAGGAGGAGGGAGTAGGGTGGTAGAGGGAGATGAGGGTGGGGGGGGTGGCTGTGGAGGAGGGAGATGCCCCGTCCCTATCTACCCTCAGTCCCACCCTCTCCACCCCCTCCCTCTCTATCCCCCTCCCTCTCTAACCCCCTCCCTCTCTCTCTAACCCCCTCCCACTCTACCCTCCCTCCCCCAACTATCCTTCTCCCTCTACTCCCTCTCTCTCTACCCCCTCCCTCTCTGCCCCTATTCCTCTCTACACCTCTCCCCCTCCATCTATCCTCCCCTCCCTCTCTACCCCTCCCCCTCACTCTCTACCCCTCCCTCTCCCTCTTCCTCCCTCTCCCTCTCTACCTCCCTCCCTACCCCCGTCCTCCTCCCTTTCTACCCACCTCCCTCTCTACCCCCCTCCCTCCTCTCTACCCCCCCCTCCCTCTCTACCACCCCTCCCTCTCTACCCCCCCTCCCTCTCTACCCCCCCTCCCTCTCTACCCCCCCTCCCTCTCTACCACCCCTCCCTCCTCTCTACCCCCCCTCCCTCTCTACCACCACTCCCTCTCTAGGGATTGAAGAGGGAGGGTGAAGAGGTAGAGATGGGAGTGCTGGGGGATGAGGAGAAATGAGACGTGCCTGCACAGTTGGGTGCTATGCATGAGTGGTGCAATATTGCATTGGGGGAACGGATGAGTGGTGGAATCTTGCGTTGGGGGACCAGACCCAACGCAATGGGTCTGCACTTGGTCTAGTTCTATCTAAAACTGAAGCCACTTTCAAGGAACTATGTACCTGCTCTCCTAGATTTCACTGTGAATGTCCTGTCTTGGTTTGACATCCCAAAATGCAACACCTCACACTTATCTGCAATAAACTCCATTAACCATTCCACAGTTCACTCGCCCAGCTGATCAAGATCTTGCTGTAATTTTTGATAACCATCTCAGCTAGTCAATCCGATTTGTAAGCCAGATCTCCCACATATAACACCATGATGACTATCCCAATCAGCCCGTCTATCCAAATGCATATATATCTTATCCCTCAGAATCCTCTCCATTAACTTGTCTATCACAGATGTTAGGCTCACAGGTCTTTAGTTCGCAGGCTTTGCCTTGCAGCCCTTTTGTAAATATTAGCCACCCACTAGTCTTCCGGTGCTTCACTTGTGTCTAATGATATTCATATATCTCTGCAATTTCTTCTCCAGCTTTCACCAGTCTGCTCGGATACATGTGATCAAGTCTGGGAGATTTACCTACCTTCATATGTCCTAGAACTTCCATATCCTCCTTGACTGTAATACCAACTGTCCTAAAGACATCACCATTAACTATCCTAAGTTTCTTGGTCTTCATGTCTTTCCCAATGGTAAAGAAATAGAGGAGGAAATGTTAATTGAGAACCTTGCCCATCTCTCATGGGTCCACACAGAGATGGTGCTTTGGTTTCTGAGGGGTCCTATTCTCCCTAATAACCCTCTTTGACTTAATGTACTTACAAAAGTATCTTTGGATTCTCCTTAATATTATCTCCAGAACTATCTCCTGCCCCCTCTTTTCCCTCTGGATTTCCTTCTTAAGTATGTTCCTCTGAAACCAAAACTTTTCCAGAGATACATTTAATCCAGTTTGCCTGTACCCGCCCCATGCCTCTTTTTAATTTCCTGACAAGAGCCTTAATTTCTATCGTTATCGAGGCTTCCTTACTCCCATCTGCCATGCCATTCACTTTAATAGGAACATGCATGCCATGAAGTTGTCTTATTTTTAAAAGCATGATTTACATCAACATAGTCTTCTTCAGTGTTGTAACTCTTTTTATGACTAGATCACCAGTGTGAAATTTGATTTTTGATTTTCTCTTGCAAATTTTAAATTAAAATTGTTTAAGTAAATCTAGCAAGAATATAAACCTAATAATCGTTCATAGTGCTTTAGTACTGGTCTTCCCCAGGTTTCAAATGCCTGAAAATATAAAGGAGCGTTTGGGAGACCAGTATGATAGATGGGGATGTATTTGCCAACAGCTGTGGGCCTGCACGCATCTTTTGCCAGATGGGAACAAGACTTTTCCGTGTACTTTCTCTTCCCACCCGCCTGCCCCAACTCAAGCAGAGCCCTGGAAATTGGATCTGGTGTAAAGCTGATCAAATTTGTATATGAAACTGAGTAATTAGAAACATTAGAGGCAAATATACATTTCTATACAAGTATATAAAGCACCTGTTTAAAGCAGTTTGCATGTGAAGTTGTGCATTTGAAAAATAATGTTCCATATCTTGGGTCGAATACATTTATTATTTAAACCAAAGCAAAATTTATTGATTTGTCCCATGTTTCGCATGTTGTTATTTCTGCATTTATTCTTAACTCCTGGCCTTTGTAGAAATATAAAAACTCAGTTGGAGCCAGAATGGAATGAAGAACAGCAAAGATTACTGGAAGCACAAAAAACAAATAGGACTAAAGCTCGTAAATTTACATTGCAGACAATCCGCAGACAGAAGTAAGTACAATATATCAGATTTTGTAACTGTAAGATAGATGATTTTTTTTTACCTCCAGGATGTAAAGCTAATTAACATTTTTTGATTTTCCCCTTTTCAATCCTACAGGCTTCTGTACCAATATGGGATCTTACTGCTTAGATTGCTTTCTCTAAAGTACTCACATCTTATTTTCCTGTATTGGTCCTCTACAAGATCAGGCTCTTGCAAAATGCAGTTATTCATACCTTTTCCTGAATTGGGTTTTTCTCTTGTCATCCCACAGCTTCTCCAAGTGGCACTAATCCTTTATTATCCTGGATATCAATCTCAAAATTGTAATCCTTATTTTCAGATTTCGATGTAGGATTTTCTCATCTCACTTAATACTATTCTTTCGTATATTGCCTAATCGCTTTCAATTTCCTTTCATCTTTAAACAAACTTAAAGCTCCTCTCTGTGACTATTTCTTTGGTTTTCAATCCAAAGTTTTAAATATATATATTTTCTTTTATACATAGTTATAATGCACAGCTAAAAGAGCTGCTGACTCAATGCCAGAAACCCAGGTTCAATCTTGCCTGTAGAGTTTGCATATTCTTTGTGACGATGTGGGTTCTCCGAGTGCTCCTGTTTCCTCTTGCATCCGACAATGCACTGTTTAACAGGTTAATTGGAGCTTGATGATGGGTTTTTTTTTAAGTGCCCAAAAAAGGTCGATGCGGGCAGAGCTGTAGATGGATGTATGGACTTCAACAAAGCATTGACAAGGTTCCACATGGTAGGCTCCTCTGGAAGGTTAGGTTGCATGGGATCCAAGAAGATATAGCTGAATGGATAGAAAATTGGCTTCAGGGAAGCAGAGGGTAATGGTGGAAGGTTGCTTTTTGGACTAGAGGCCTGAGGTTAGTGCCGACCTCAGGGTCAGTGCTGGGCCCATTACCGTTTGTCATCTATATCAATGATTTGGATGTGAACGTTCATAGCAAGATTAGCATGTTTGCAGATGATACAAAAGTGGGTGGTATTGCAGATAGAGAGACAGATGTCAAAAATTGCAGCAGGATCGTGATCAGTGGGCCAGGTGAGTTGCGGAATGTTTGATGGAATTTAATACAGAGAAATGTGAGGTGTTAAATTTTAGAAAGTCTAACATGGGCAGGACTTACACAGTGAATGGTAAACCGTGAATTCTCCTGAAAATGGATGTTGTATTTATAGGTCTCTTGACATTAGCTCTTTTGCTAATCTTTATAAACTAACATGCTAGTGCATTGAAAATAAGCTTTACTTGCCCTCTTGTTACACAAAGCTGGGTGGCAGTGTGAACTGTGAGGAGGATGCTATGAGAATGCAGGGTGACTTGGACAGGTTGGGGAGTGGACAGATGCATGGCAGATGAAGTTTAATGCTTTCGTAGCAAAAGCAGGAAGGCAGATTACTATCCAAATGGCATCAAGTTGGGAAAAGGGGAAGTGCAATGGGATCTGGGGGTCCTTGTACATCAGTCTATGAAAGTAAGCATGCAGGTACAGCAGGCAGTGAAAAAGCGAATGGCATGTTGGCCTCAATAACAAGAGGAATCGAATATAGGAACAAAGAGTTCGTTCTGCAGTTGTAGAGAGCCCCAGTGAGACCACACCTGGAGTATTGTGTGCAGTTTTGGTCCCCTAATTTGAGGAAGGACATTGTTGCTATTGAGGGAGTGCAGCGTAGGTTTACAAGGTTAATTCCCGGGATGGCGGGACTGTCATATGTTGAGAGAATGGAGCAGCTGGGCTTGTACACTGGAGTTTAGATGGATGAGAGGGGATCTCATTGAAACATATACGATTGTTAAGGCTTGGACACGCTAGATACAGAAACTTGTTCCCGATGTTGGGTGAGTCCAGAACCAGGGGCCATAGTTTAAGAATAAGGAGTAAGCCATTTAGAACGGAGACAAGGAAACGCTTTTTCTCACAGAGAGTGGTGAGTCTGTGGAATTCTCTGCCTCAGAGGGCGGTGGAGGCAGGTTCTCTGGATGCTTTCAAGTGAGAGCTAGATAGGGCTCTTAAAAATAGCGGAGTCAGGGGATATGGAGAGAAGGCAGGAATGGGGTACTGATTGGGGATGATCAGCCTTGATCACATTGAATGGCGGTGCTGGCTCGAAGGGCCGAATGGCCTACTCCTGCACCTATTGTCTATTATTGTCTATTGTTACCTCTGTCTGAGAATGTGGCCAGATTGATGTAGGGGACTAGCTTCAGATGTCATAATTTTCAGCGATTTCAAACTTGATTTATACTGGTGGGTACACAAAAGGCTGGAGAAACTCAGCGGGTGCAGCAGCATCTAAGGAGCGAATGAGATAGGCAACGTTTCGGGCCGAAACCCTTCTTCAGACTGGTCTGTAGGCAACGTTTCGGGCTGAAACCCTTCTTCAGACTGATTCAACCCTTCTTTATACTGGTGGTTGTGCTTGAATTTCTGTGATCTTTTTTACGAGTTCAACTGATCACATGCGTTACACAAATAAAACTAGCATAAATTCTTTCTTTATGTCTTTTGTTACTTACTTTGAGTTATTTTGGAGTTAATTACATCATGAGAACACGTGATCAATTGAAATGTCTTGTTTGCTTTGTTCTTGCTTATGGGTGTGAAGTTTACTTTACGTTTGTTTGTTTCATTCCTCCTTGGTTCCTACATTTGTTTATTACAAACAAGTAAGTGATATTGTGTTGAATTAAGATCAGAAATAAAAATAAATGACAAGGTTTAGGCTTTAAACATACTTTCTATTATTCTGTCCGGCATATTTTAATTCTTCAAGCTACTGGAAGGTGTTGAACTTTCAGAATAGTTGCTACCATGATGGTAGAAGGAAATTAGATTACACTCAAGGAGTCTGAGGGAGCTCTCTCAACTGATGGAGAGACGTCACCACAGGAGGCATGTTCTTTGTGTGTGGCTGCCCTGGAGACTTGCTATGGCTACTGTGAGGAGTTCCTGATCCCTCTGACAGCATGAAGAATGCTACATATTATATATGTATGTCCTTTTAGAGAACTGGCTGCCAAAGACACAAGAAAGTTAAATGATGGCAGCTGCAAGATCTTGCAATAGAACCACGCAACAGTGCACACAAAACATGACACAGTAATGTTACCCTTGGAAACTTGGCAATGATATTCTGGGAACCTCAGAATTGAAGAGCACAATCTTTACGGCACTCCAAAAAACATGTCAGAGCGACATTTAACACTGCTCTGACACACCCATAAAAGTAACAAGAATGAGACTTGTGGGAGGAACAGGGAATAAAAGATAATGGGCAAACCAAAAATAGTTAAGGACAAATCTTATGACAATGAAGAGGAAAAGAATGTTAAGTCTGCCAGCCTCTAATGCTCCTCTCACTGCAAACTTCAGTTCACTTGAAATGTCTTTGCCCTTATGTACATACCCATCATCTTTATATTCATGTGCACACAGCTGTGCAAAGACTGGCACCCTAAGCTAAAGCTGTAGTATCATCTTTAAATTCCTACAGTGCTTGACCCTTTATCTTTATTGTAACCTCCTAAACATAACCATTCTGACAATTTATTTCCCCTGATTTCAGCCTTGAATATCCTTCCTCCCCCTAACTGACAGTTTACTATTTGTTAACATGGCAACATGGTCTAGAATTGTCTCTCTAACATTTGTGACTGCTCTTTCCAATTCACTTTCTTTTTATGATCCTTCCTAAATTTAATTTTGTTGACAAAGTTTTGACTGTCTGTTAACATATGACGGTAGACAAAAATGCTGGAGAAACTCAGTGGGTGAGGCAGCATCTAGGAGCGAAGGAATAGGCGACGTTTTGGGTCAAGACCCTTCTTCAACATATGATCATCGTTTGACAGTACTTGCTGGATTTTAGAAGGATGAGGGGACACCTTGCTGAAACTTACCGAATAGTGAAAGGCCTGGATAGAATGAATGTGGAGAGAATGTTTCCATTAGTGGGAGAGTCTAGGACAGGGGTCGCAACCTACGGCCCACGGGCAAGATCCAGCCCATAATCCGGAATCATCCGGTCTGCAGGCGTATTTATTTCCAATTAATTTTCACGCCCTGGGCGCTACAGCCAGTCCCGGGGCTCGCAAGCGACCAGAGCGCTACAGCGAATCCTGGGGCACTCGGGCGACCTGGGAACTGCAGCCAGTCCCGGGGCTCGCAGGGGACCTGGGCACTACAGCCAGTCCCGGGGCTCGCAGGGGACCTGGGAACTGCGGCTAGTCCCGGGGACACGAGTGATCGGGGAACTGCAGCCAGTCCCGGGGCATGCAAGCGACCTGGAAACTGCAGAAAATAATTGAAAAACACATGAAAACTATGTATTATTAGTATGTATTATTACTAATTTGTGTATTATTAGTATGTATTATTACTAATTACGTTAGTATGTATTATTATTACTATTTATTAACTATGGCAATAGATGTGACCTGCCATCCGCTCATAAACATAGGTCCTGGGTCCTATGCAAAAAAGGTGGCCGACCCCTGGTCTAGGGCCAGAGGCTGTAGCCTCAGAATAAAAGCACATAAGGAATGTCTTTAGTCAGAGCGTGGTGAATCTGTGAAATTCATTGTAACATTCGGCTGTGGAGTCCTTCAATGGATATTTTTAAGGTGGAGATTGACATATTCTTGATTAGTAAGGTTGTCAGGGCTTATTGGGAGAAGGCAGGAGAATGTGGTTGAGAAGGAAAGATAGATCAGCCATGATTGAATGGTGGAGTGGACTTGATGGGCCGGATGGTCTAATTCTGTTCCTAGAACTTATGAACATAAGTATATCGATTGGTAGTTTGCCAACCATTTCTAAAATCAGTGCCTCTAAAATACAAAACTGCGTTTCAAAAACATATGCCTATTTCTGTTGGTCTAAATGATGACAAATGACAAACTACATTGGGGATAAAAATAAAAACAGAGTGGAGTAAAGGGGAGATGGAGATTAAGGGCAGGGATAGCATAACAAAGAGAGATGACAATCATGGAAGAGAAAGGTAATCAAACCAGCAAGATCAACATGAACTGAAGGGAATAAAATAAAAAACTACTGGAGGAACTCAGCAAGTCTTGCAGTATTCATGGAGGTCAATGGACAATTCATGATTTGGTCAAGACCCTTCTCAATGATGCAATTGTTTTTATGAAGTGATTTTCTACAATGCATGCTGTCTCAGGAATGTGTTGCATTTTGGCAGAACCTTCTGTACAGAGCATCTGGGTAACTTTCCCTCCCTCTGAATCAACAAAGTGTCAGAATCTCAAACTTTAACCCATCAATTCTGAGCCAAAGTTTGTCAAAGTGCAAACACTTACATCCGATGTGTCATTGAACCAAGTGGTATTGATCAACTACCATGACACAAAAGATACATCAACACCTTTCCATCCATGTTTTACTTTATTTAATTACTTGATTTAATCCTGTCACTATTGCCCAAACACAAGTCCCTGTCTGACCAATGTCCACATTCTGTGGACACGACACCCGATTGTTCTGAGAGTACACGGACTTCAGCTTTGTTTTCCCAGCTAACAGCGTAGTCACCTTTAATCAATTAATCATTTCTAATTGATTACTCAATCAGCTGGAGGACTACTTATTTATTTAATTGGAGTTAAAAACTGCAAGAATAAGAAGATTTACCTACAAAATTATATTAAACTAATGTTGCCAAATGTCACACTCAATAAAAGTGTGCTTATAATACGTGCATTTAACTGGTACCACACATTTCAATTATCGGAATTGAACTTCATTTGTCAATTAGAAACTGTTTCTAAATTCTTAATATAAGTTGTTAACAACATTAGTCACAGCACTGATCCTTGTGGATCAAAACAACCTATCTTCTTCAACCGTGACAAGTCACAAATTAGAATTCAGTCTTTAGAAATGTTGGCGGTGCATCTGGGGAGGACAAGCAAGGCAAGGGAAACCACAATAAATAACAAAACCACAACCACAGACTGAGAAGTGGAGAGATTCAGGGAGCCCAAGAAATGCATTTCAGCAGATTTTCAAAAGTACTTGGACAACTAGCGGTTGTGGTTCAGCAGACAGATGGAACACTTCTGTTGGTTGTAATATAGGTTTAAAGAGCAAGTATTTCATACTGTAATTGTATAAATATTATTAAGTCCTAGCTAAAAATTGGTAATTTTACCCCACTGTACAAGAAGGGGGCAAGGCAGAATAGTGGAAACTATAGGCCAGTTAGTCTGATTTCATTGGTTGGTAAGAGTCCATTATAATGGATGAGGTTACGGAGTACTTAGAAGTTCATGATAAAATAGGCCAAAGTCAGCATGGTTTTGTGAACGGGAGATCTTGCCTGACAAATCTGCTGGAATTCTTTGAAGAAGTAAATAGCAGGATGCCCTAAATTTTCAGAAAGCCTTTGATAAGGTACCACATGCGAGGCTGCTCAGGAAAATGAGAGCCCATGGTATCAAAGGGCAGATATTAGCATGGTTGGCTAAATGGCAGAAGGCAGAGTGGTAATAAAGGGGGCCTTTTCTGGTTGGCTGCCAGTGACTAGCGGAGTTCCGCAGGGGTCGGTGCTGGGGCCGCTATGCTTCACGTTGTATATTAATGATTTGGATGAGGTGATTGAAGGCTTTGTGGCCAAGTTTGCAGATGATACGAACATAGGTGGAGGAGCAGGTAGTGTAGAGAAAGTAGGGACTCTGCAAAAGGACTTGGACAGGTTGGGAGAATGGGCAGAGTAATGGCAGATTGAATTATAGTGTAGCAAAGTGTGGAGTCATGCATTTTGGTAGTAGGAATAAAGGTTTTAGGCTATTTTCTAAATGGAGAGAGAATCCAGAAATCGGAGGTGTAAGGGGACTTGGGAGTACTGGTGCAGGATTCCCAAAAAGTTAATTTGCAAGTCAAATCGGTAATAAGGGAGGCAAACATTATGCTAGCATTTATTTCAAGAGGGATAGAATATAAAAACAGGCTGAGGGTCTATATGGTGCTAGTCAGGCTGCATTTGGACTATTATGAGCAAGTTTGGGCACCAAATCTGAGGAAGGATGTGCAGGCTCTGGAGTGGGTTCAAAGGAGGTTTACAAGAATGATCCCAGGAATGAGTGGGTTGCCATATGAGTGTTTGATGGCACTAGGCCTGTACTCGCTGGTGTTTAGAAGGATGAGAGCGGACCTCATTGAAACTTACCGAATAGTGAAAGGCTAGGATAGAGTGGATGTGGAGAGAATGTTTCCACCATTGGGAGAGTCTAGGAATAAGTTATCAGCAAAGAAAGAATAGGGAATCCTGGTTCCCTAACTGGTAAGTGGTTTAAAAAAGACAAGAGGAATTACATGGATTTGTTTCGTGTTAAGTTTAGTTTTAGTTTAGTATAGTTTAGTTCGGAGATACAGCGCGGAAACAGGCCCTTCGGCCCACCCAGTCCGTGCCGACCAGTGATCCCCGCATATTAACACTATCTTACACACACTAGGGACAATTTTTACATTTACCAAGCCAATTTAGCTACAAACCTGTACATCTTTGGAGTGTGGGAGGAAACCAAAGATCTCGGAAAAAACCCACGTGTCACGGGGAGAACGTACAAACTCCATACAGACAGCACCCGTAGTCGGGATCGAAACCAGGTCTCCTGCGCTGCAAGTGCTGTAAGGCAGCAACTCTACCGCCGCTGCACCACTGTGCCACCACCGTGCCTGCCCATAGAAACAGGCTCTTCAGCCCACTGTTTCTATGTTGACCATCACATCAATATAGATGAATCCCACTTACCTGCATTAATCCCAAATTTCTCCATGCCTTGCTCAGTTGCCTGAGATGTTGTTCCTGCCTCCACCACCTCCCGTGGCAGCTCATTCCTTTTACTGACCATTCTTTATGTTAAAAAAAACATCTGATCTCTTTTAAACCTCCTCCCTCCACCTTAAATCTATTCTCTATAGCTTTAGACACCCTACTGTGGGAAAACCACTGGTTAATTACCCTAATCTATGCCACTCGTCAATTTATTTACTTCAATCACATTACGTCTCAACTGGTATTCAGCTGGTATTCACAACGGACTTCGAGATGAAGTAAACTTGGAAACATTTACCCTGATTAACAGAAATCTCAGAGAAGGCTCAACAGCCCATCCAATCAACGCATAGTAGAGTCAGACTCTGCAACATTATTTACAAACTATTTACAAGATATATGTCTGGTTTGCAGCCATCCAATCCATTTATGCATTTAGTACCAGATTGACAGTGTCTGCAAGGTTTCCCATTCTTTGCTTGCAAATTGTATCTAAGTTCCAGTCTCCCTGGCACCTCTCGCAGCCTGTCCCAGCTCTGCAGAGAGCAATTACAATTTGACCATATCTCCCAGCAAACCCTGAAACCTAACCCTATTTTGAAGTCCTGGCTGGTCCAATTTAGCCAGGATTAACATTCCTTCCTTTTATCATTATGATAATCCATCATAAATGATAACCAAATTGGCTCAGTAACCAACTAACCAGATATACATATATGTGATTTACATTTCCCATTCGTCAGTAACACAAGATGATGTTGTTTCTTCTCAGAATCTTGTAAAGCGTCCCAAGTGGGCATGACTTCACAAGTCCTGTCTGAGGAGTCTTCACCTCCCGAGTTTTTTTGTGGGTGCAAATTCCCTCCATCTGTGTTCATGCCCAGTCTTTCATCATCTTCCACAGTCGAACCTAAAGCCTAGAAAATCCTAAGAAGCTTGGGACAAAGCAAGTTACCATTATGCACTCATGCTTCCCCACACATTCGCTATTCCTATTTCCCTTGAACCTATCCCTATTATATTATCTATAGAACCTAGTATATTATATTCCCTAACCTGCTCTTTATTATTCTAGGATTGACATTAAATCTCCTTCTTCATCTTCACACGGCGTTATACTATGTACATCTGGTGACAGGAAATCATATGAATTTCAGCTGGGTTCAGTCCAGATTCCCCTAAAGGCATGACTTTAATTTGAAACAAACCATGATAAATGTTCCAATTCAACCAAATTCAGTCTCATCCTTTACTATTAGGATTTACTAATTTACTATTCCGAATTTCAATGCCCATTTCTTCTTCTTCATTCCACAGCATTGTAGCTGATAATACAATTCCTTTCCATTTCCTGTGGAATTCCCAGCTGTTCAAATTTAAACAATCAATTTCTCATGCTATTAATTTCATCCTGTCCAATCAAAAATGCCAAATCCAGGTACAATTTGTTTTCACCTTGATAATGTAAGCCTCTTGACCATCAAGGGTTAAACAATTCAAATACATCGGGCAAATACACATTGGCTCTACTATTCCCAATACAATCCAAGTTTCCCCCTTGCAGTTAACCAAGTCTGTCCTCCATTTTCTCCTATTTGTATATGACTAGTCAGTATGCTAATTCGCCACTATGTTATTTCTTTATTCTATTAGCTCTTATTATGTTAGCTTTTACTATGTTGGCTTCGTTCTCTGTCTAGGGGTTCTCGCTTTTATTCTATTGGCTTCGTTGTCTTTATTTTATTTTATTAGCCTCGTTGTCCAGGGGTTCTTGTTCTTATAGTTTTCAACCAATATCCCAGCTCTGCAGAGAGCAATTACAATTTGACCATATCTCCCAGCAAACCCTGAAACCTAACCCCATTTTGAAGTTGTGGCTGGTCCAATTTAGCCAGGATTAACGCCCTTATGCTTCTAAACTCCAGTGAGTAGAGGCCCAGTGCTGTCAAACACTCATCATATGTTAACTCATATACTAACCTCTTTTGTTTTACTACTTAAATTAGCCATTTTCATTATTGGCTAGGTTTAAAAAGTTAATTCCCTTCTTTCTCAGCAGTGGGACAGATAATGTTAATCTCAAATAGATTCTCAAAATCACACAAATGTCCTGTGTGGATGAGCCTTGACAAATTGTTTCCTCCGTATCACACAATTTCTGCAACAGTGTTCTGATTTGCATATTTAAGTAGCCTTATTATTACAGGCCTTCTCAAAATTGCATCAGATGTGGCTTGCAAGTCTGTGGGGTGATCAAGGTGATATCCAACTTTTCATTTTCCAGTTGAAAAATACCCAAGTAACAGACAAAGTTTCCAATGAATGATTTCCATTTGGCCTTATGGTTGGTCACAACAGCAATCAACAGAAAGTCTTTCATGATTTTACAAAGTATGGTTGAAATTGCTAAGGCCAATGTTATTTATAGCACAATTTTACCAATGCAAAATTGATTGATGAATTTGGTAACAACATAGTAAAATAATACGAAATCACTGATAGTTTCTGCCTTTTTCCATATAATGTTGTTAAAAAGCGAACATTTTTTACTTACTTTAGACACTTATATGATGATATCATTTACTTGGCATATCTTTACATGGATGCTTCAGTTTGGGAGCAGGGTGGAGAAAAGGACGGAAAATTATTTCCACTATAGACTATATTCCTGTTCAAGGCTTATTTTCACTAAGTTCTTTAAATCACTCAAAATGAATATGGTTGTTAATGAATTGATGAAATGCATGACACATCATGACCTTATGTGAGTATATGTTTACCTAGATTACATATAAAATTCAGCCAGTATTTATTCTCTACAAGAGGTCCTTCCATTTTCCTCATCTTAACCTGTTAACATGAACCTCTATTTTCCCCCATCATAAGCTTTATTAGTCTTGCTTTCAATGCATTTATACTATTCACAACAGCCATTCCCAATGGTAATGGGTTCCATATTTTTTGGGATGATCATTTATCCGCATTTATTGGATTTCTTTGTGACGTATTTACATAATTTCAAGATGGTTTCCAGTTATGCCCTTCCCCACAATTGGAAACAATCTCTCTTAGCATCCACGGCATCAAAAGAATTCATAACTTTAAAGATCAGCTTTATGATCTCCAGTTTATTGGCAGCTCCTGCTTATTTTGTACATTGAATAATGCAATATATGCTTTAAGAATCATGACTGAAGAAATGTTTTTTAACTCATGCATTCACTACATCAAGCAGTTGGGTGATGGATCTTCTCAAAATTAGAACAAATGCTTATTTTTTCCACAGTGTCTGCTGTGTGTTATCATTCTATAGGTTGTAAATCATTACTACATTACCCTTGCAGAATTTTGTATTGCTTACAGAGCCCTCGAGGAGAAGCGCAGAGAAGATGAGGAAAAAGAACAAAGACTTAGGGAGGAGGTACTTCAAGAGCGAAAACTGAAGCAACAAGATGCAACTGAGAGGTTTCAAAGAGCCCATCTCCTCTCATCACAACGCAGGCAATATATAATTGGTGAGAAATAAATTTATTCTGTATAATTTGTTATATTTGAGTAGCAAATTTAGTCTTTTTTATTTATCTGTAGAATACTTAAATTCACAGGTTTTCTTAAATTCTTCATTATTCTTTTAAGAATTTGTAGAATACTTAAATTCACAGTAGCAAGCATTCTTACTGTTCATGGGATTACCGATGTTCAAGCAGCAGCCCTAGTTTTTTTTATATAGTGTCTGTAGACTAGATATAAACAAAGTTCAAACTGATAGGTAGGTACGGGATACTGAGTTGGATGATCAGCCATGATCATATTGAATGGCGGTGCAGGCTCGAAGGGCCGAATGGCCTACTCCTGCACCTAATTTCTATGTTTCTATGAAGTCCTCAATGCCATTCCTTCTCAGGCCCTGCTTTGTCTTGTACAACGCATGAGACAGTAGAGCAGGAATACTTGCCTGCAGCAGTTGCACTTACTGCAACAATCAATCACATCTCTTTGTAGCAAAATGGTGGATTGCATTGAACTACAAATAAGAGGAAAAGGAATGAATGATGGAATGGGATGTGGAGAACAAAAGCTAGAAAGAGTTTTCTTGAATGAGGAGAGAGGTTAATTCAGAGATAGAAAGGGAGAACCCAATAATGATATTCTGGGATTAAGGAACTGTGAGTTTGTTACTATTACGTGAGGTAGTTGGGTGTAATGAGATAACCTTAACTGCCTTATGTAGAGGTATGAAGCATACTTCAATGAAGGAAAAAACTGTGAAAATAAGAGTATGGACTCATTCAATTGGAACAGAAAAGTGTTTTCATAAGTTGAGATGGAGTGGGATGGATGCTGAGGGAAAGTCAATAAATTGTTAACAGAGACCAGGCAAGATTATCTAATGCTGGCCTGGGATAAGCTCAGACCAACTTCTTTAAAGTCAAGCGTAAACAGATGTCATGGGCACTGTGAAAACCAATTTCTACATGAATGGTCACAGACAACATGGACCGCACCTGCACCATTAATGATTACAGAAATGGCATCCAGGACTGTGTTACATGCTGTTAGATTCCTCCCAGCATGCTTGAAATGCATTATCACATGAAACACCTGGCAACAACAGTGTGAAAAGACTGAATTGCTGATTTCTTGCAGCTTGCATGGTCTCTTAGCTTTAGTTATATTTTAGTATGCTTTAGTTACCTTTCAGCTTTTAGCGAAGTAGTTTGCATGGTGCACAGACACAATGCTTTCCTATCAAGTTCTGGGGTTCTTTAAAAGAGCACTGACTCATCATAATTGATGACATATGTTTGCCAGTAGGTGGAACTATAGTGACAGATTTGTAAATCAAATAAACTGTAAATGCTGGAAATCAAAAATAGAAACAATCTCAAAGGGTATTTGGCTCTGTTTGTCCTCCCACATGTGCAGCCTGACCCGCTGAGTATATCCAGCACTTTGTTTTTATTTTTCATTTTCTGATGGAGTTTGTCCCTTGAGCTATAATGCACAGGTTAAAGGAAAAATGCAATAACTTGGTGCTGGCCGTCCAAAGCACTTCAGATCTAATCCTGCATTTATTCTCCCTCCGCAGTTCCTGTATTCTCTTTTTTTAGCCACCCAATCAACTATTCTCAAATGTTAAAATGTCTTCAATAATTAACTCCTGTACATTATGGCTTAAAATTTTAATACCATAATACATTTCCAAGCAACGATTGAATAATAACTACACAGAATAAAATCCAACACTTAAAAAATGTCCAGGATATTTTGTGTCACACCAAAAAATCAACTGAGCATTTCTCAAAGTGATTCACCTTTACTGACATAATTCCCACAACATTTCCTCATGTAATGCTTCTTCTGAAGTATTACAAGGCAAATTAGTCTATGTTGTCCTGGCTTAATATTGGATGGATATCCCATTCGTGTATTTAACAATTGTTTCTGCAACACCCTAAAAAGGCATTGATGGTCCCAATTACTGGCACTTTTCCTGCATTGTCAGACCCAGCCTACTGGACCTTATGACATTTTCTATGCAAAATTCCAAGTTACCCATCCATCCGATGTTCCAGCCACTAACCTTTCAATCCTCTGAGGTTCCACACCTGTGATCACAGCTCCCAGCTACACCTACTTCTAGCCATGACCTACAAGTCAGACACTCTTCTTAGCCCCAATCATTCCAACTCAAACTCCACTTGGTTATCCACGTTGATAAATTAAACTCCATGCCCCAATCGACCAAACTCCACCAATAGTCACCGATAGCTTCCTGACAACGCCTAGATCTGAACATGATGTTTTTAAATTATGTTCTTTCAGAAGCACTGAGGACTTAGATCTCACGTGTTACTAATTTGCAGAAGTGGGCCCACAACTAAAATAGTTGTCAGAGTGCTGCTGCATTCTCCATCTGGGCATAAATCTTTAATCTCATGTTCAATCTTATTGCTAGTTTACCTTGACCCAAATGCTTAATAACATAAAACAGGCCAATTCTAACCTGTTTTACCCCATTTATAGTATTAATATATCCATTAAATTACTTCACCTGTTTTTTTATTTCTTAATGCAAAACAATATTATTAGTGACTGTACTATCGCCTCAACAGCCTTGCATATTAGAATCCAAATTTGCATTCAAGTGCATTTTATTTTCAATTTGTTTCACAGAATTAACTTGCTCTGCAATGAAATTTATCATGAGCTGAAAATTTGGAAATCATTCTCTCTGCGTGGTAAATGGAAAATGCTTTTTAAAATCAATTTCTGCCATATTTCTTCCATTCATGAAATCTTGCACCTTCTCAAAATATGCCTACCCTTTGTTTTTTATTATGTACGCCAACCTCTATCCATATCATAATGTTTCATCCCACCATTAGACATGTGGAAATTCAATTTGATGGATATTTTTAACCATCAAAGTTCATGATTATTCAGGGTGCTACAAAATACAACAGATTATTACAAAATCTTATCATCAAATGAGTAAATATTCAATAATATTATTATTTTTAAAAATAAATTTGAGTTATTTACTTAAAATCAATAGCTCGGTTGCTATCCTCTAATATCAATACCAATATTTCCTCTAATTTACCAGGAGCATCAACAGTAATAATAATATTATTGAAAGCTACATAAATGGCCTAATGTTCCACTTTTTTTTCTGTTTTTTCTCGAGGCCATAGAACACAATCCATTCAATTAGATGAAGCTCTTGAACAGATTCATGGTTCTTTTTATATGTCAACTTCTCCATCATCTCCTGTTGCAAAGTCCACAGTCTTCACAGGGTATGAGTTTTCCTTTTGCAATTAAAATGTATTCTAAGATATTAGAACATCGAACAGCATAAGCCATATTACGCAAATTGTTTAAAGTTCTGTGATAGAACACTATTTTTAAATTGGGCCGTCTTAACAGAGTTAAGATTTTATTCATTATTTTTCTTCTCCACGGAATTGAAGATGTGTTTTAAAGCCCCATAAAAACAATGGTTTGAAAATTGACTGCTTTCCCACGTTACTAAATGTGTAACTTTTAGGGGTGGAATTGAAGGTTTTTGTCCATTCAAAATACAGTATTCTGTGGAAATTACTGATTTGTGATCAGCTTTTCATTTTTCCAAAATAGTAAAAAATTAATTTATTATTCTGTTTGAGAAGGAAAACCGTCAAAATATATCCCACTGTCTCTTTTATGGTTTGTGAATATATAAAACTTACTATGTTACTACATCTTACTACGCATTATAATTTGTGATAAATTCATTCTCAAACCGTCACAATTGAATTATTTCATTAAAAGTATATTTTTGGGAAAGGCTGATGGGGAAAATGATTTCACAAAGGGCTGGGAACTGAATATTCAAGGGTAGACCTCCTATCAAAAAGGTGGGCAGAGGGGGTGGGGTAGCTCTGTTGGTGAGGAATGAAATTCAGTCCCTTGCAAGGGGTGACATTGAAACAGGAGATGTGGAGTCAGTATGGATAGAACTAAGACCCTAATGGGACTTATCTGCAGGCCCCCAAACAGTAGCCTGGATTTAGGGTGCAAGTTGAATCAAGAGTTAAAATTGGCATGTTGTAGGTATTGCATTGGCAGGTAATGCTATGGTTGTTATGGAAGATTTCAACATGCAGGTAGACTGGGAAAATCAGGTTGATACTGGACTGCAAGAAAGGGAGTTTGTGGAGTGCCTCCGCGATGGATTATTAGAGCAGCTTGTATTGGAGCCTACCAGGTAGAAGGTAATTCTGGATTTAGTGTTGTGCAATGAACCAGATTTGATAAGGGGACCTGAGGTTAAGGAGCCATTAGGAGGTAGTGACCATAATATGGTAAGGTTTAATCTACAATTTGAGATGGAGAAGGGTAAATCAGAGGTGTCAGTGTTACAGTTCAACAAAGGGGACTATGGAGCCATGAGGGAGGAGCTGGCTAAAGTTGACTGGAAAGATACCCTAGCAGGGATGACAGTGGAACAACAATGGCAGGTATTTCTGGGAATAATACAGAAGGTGCAGGATCAGTTTATTCCAAACAGGAAGAACAATTCCAAGGGGAGGAAGGGGCGACCGTGGCTGACAAGGGAAGATGCTGGTCAATTATAAAAGATGAAATAGCAGCACATTTGGATTTACGAAGGGGAAATCATGCTTGACTAATCTTCTGGAATTGTTTGAGGATGTAACTAGGAAAATGGACAAGGGAGAGCCAATGGATGTGGTGTACCTGGACTTTCAGAAAGCATTTGATAAGGTCCCACATAGGAGATTGGGACAAACTTAGGGCACATGGTATTGGGGGAAGAGTGCTGACATGGATAGAAAATTTGTTGGCAGACAGGAAATGAAGAGTAGTGATTAACGGGTCCCTGTCAGAATGGCAGGCAGTGACTAGTGGGGTACCGCAAGGCTCGGTGCTGGGACCGCAGCTATTTACAATATACATCAATGATTTAGATGAAGGGATTCAAAGTAACATTAGCAAATTTGCAGAAAGGTGGGAGGCAGTGTGAACTGTGAGGAGGATGCTATGAGAATGCAGGGTGACTTGGACAGGTTGGGTTAGTGGTCAGATGCATGGCAGATGCAGTTTAATATGGATGAATGTGAAGTTATCCATTTTGATAGCAAAAACAGGAAGGCAGATTATTATCTAAATGGTATCAAGTTGGTAAAAGGGGAATTACAACGGGATCTGGGGGTCCTTGTTCATCAGTCAATGAAAGTAAGCATGCAGGTCCAGCAGGCAGTAAAGAAAGCGAATGGCATGTTGGCCTTCATAACAAGAAGAGTTGCGTATAGGAGCAAAGAGGTCCTTCTGCAATTGTACAGGGCCCTGGTGAGACCACACCTGGAGTATTGTGTGCCGTTTTGGTCCCCTAATTTGAGGAAGGATATTCTTGCTATTGAGGGAGTGCAGCGTAGGTTTACATGGTTAATTCCCGGGATGGCGGGACTGTCATATGCTGAGAGAATGGAGCCCATGGGCCTGTATCCTCTGGAATTTAGAAGGATGAGAGGGGATCTTATTGAAGCATTAAGATTTTTAAGGGTTTGGACACGCTAGAGGCAGGAAACATGTACCGATGTTGGGGGAGTCCGGAACCAGGGGTCACAGTTTAAGAATAAGGAATAAGCCATTTAGAACGGAGATGAGGAAACACTTTTTCACACAGAGATTTGTGAGTCTATGGAATTCTCTGCCTCAGAGTGTGGAGGAGGCCGGTTTTTTGGATACTTTCAAGAGAGAGAGCGAGATAGGGCTCTTAAAGATAGCGGAGTCAAGGGATATGGGGAGAAGGCAGGAAAGGGGTACTGATTGGGAATGATCAGCCATGATCCCATTGAATGGCGGTGCTGGCTCAATGGGCCGAATGGCCTACTCATGCACCTATTGTCTATTGTCTATAAATATTTCTGCACTCAGCTCCTTATAATAATAATCATTATTGTGAGGTGAAGATCTAGTGTTTACTTCAGCTGAAATGAAAGGGAGGGAATAGTTAGAACAGGATGCATAGATGTTACTTCAGTATTCATAGAGTCATAGTCAGAGTGATATTGTGGAAACAGGCCCTTCGGCCCAACATGTTCCAGCCACACTAGTCCCTCCTGCCAGCATTTGGTCCATCTCCCTCCAAACCTATCTATTCATGTACCTGTCGAACTGCTTAAATGTTGGGATAGTTCTTGCCTCGACTACCTCCTCTGACAGCTTGTTCCATACATCCACCACCCATTTTGTGAAAGGTTTGCCCCTCAGATTCATATTAAATCTTTTCCCCTTCACTTTAAACCTAAATCATATATTTATTTTTAAGTTTTGTATTTTGAGCCCATAAAACATTATAGTTTTGATGTTAGGAGCATGACACCATAATGTAAATCGTTTTAACAGTAGTCATTTTCACTAAAATTACACCTACAGAATAGTTTGTTATTTACTGTAAGTGTTCCTATATCTTCTCATTTTTTAAAATCATTTTTCTGAGTAACTGCCTTATGCCTTCTGGTATTCCTTTTCAACCACAAATTATGAATGCTCAACCTCGCAATAAAATTGGCTTTTTTAAACCAACTGTGAACGGGTAACATCTAAGAAAAAGCAAATAAACGAATTATGAAAAGGGAGCTTTTCATAACCGAAGGAACCTGCAGTTTAAATATAGTGAAACAATGTATAATCTCAGAAAATGTCAACAGATTCATACCAGTTATGAGAGCAGATCCAGGTTTCTAAAAGTTTGGACCAATTATGGTAGATCCAAATATTCTGGAAACAAGTAGAAGATTTATATTTAAAACAAAAACCACCAAATGCTGAAAATGCCAAACCAAAAACAAAAAATGCTGGATGCACACAAGCTGGTCAAGTAATATCAGCAGGATAAGAAACAGAATTGATGATCAGAACCAAAAATGTAAGAAGAGAAATGTTCTAAGATGCACAGAGAGAGAGTGGAGAGAACAGATAAAATGTCTGTTATAGGTTACTTGTCAAAGATCTAATAAACGGTCATTGACCCAAAATATTGACTGAGAATTTCCAGCATTTTAAAGATATTTGCAGGTTTCATTTGATTTTCAGAAATCAAAATTGTCATATTAGTAAATACTTTAAAACACAGTGCCCAATAGGCCCTTATGGTTGATGAAGGTATTTTGGGTGTAAGGGTATTTATTTTGCAGGTGAGCTGAGCAAGTGATGAGTGCATGGACTCTCAACATCTCCCAATTTACAGGGGGTTTTGGGGCATGGGTATAGCTATGGTAATATATGTACATGTCACAACAGAGCCCAGATGGTGTTGATGAATATGTGGCGTTGCTCATAGTCTGGGTTTGGGGGGGAGGGGCTGGTTGTTCATTTGTTGATTAAAGTCAACTGGGGGAATGCAAATGTAAGAAAGGTGAGGGATTGTAAGTAGTATTCATGCTGTAAATACAGTGCCCTGCATAATGTTTGGGACAAAAACACATCATCTATTTATTTGCCTCTGTACTCCACGATTGATGATTTGTAATAGAAAAAAATCACATATAGTTAAAGTGCACATTGTCAGATTTTATTAAAGGGTATTTTTATACTTTTTGGTTTCACCATGTAGAAATTACAGCTGTGTTTATACATAGTCCCCCCATTTCAGGGCACCATAATATTTGAAGCACATGGCTTCACAGGCGTTTGTAATTGCTTAAGTGTGTTTAATTGCCTCCTTATGGCAGGTATAAGAGAGCTCTCAGCATCGAGTCTTTCCTCCAGTCTTTCCATCACCTTCGGAAAAATATATTACTGTTTATCAATGTGAGGACCAAAGTTGTGCCAATGAAAGGCAAAGAAGCCATTATGAGACTGAGAAACAAGAATACAACTGTTAGAGACATCAGCCAAAACTTTGGCTTACCAAATCAACTGTTTGGAACATCATTAAGAAGAAAGAGAGCACCCGTGAGCTTACTGATCGTAAAAGGACTGGCAGGCCAAGGAAGACCTCCACAGCTGATGACAGAAGAATTCTCTCTGTAATTAAAAAGAAAAACAAACACCAGAAACACTCTGCAGGAGTCAGGTGTGGATTTGACCACTGTCCGCAGAAGACAGAAGCTAAAGATGGCTGCAATACAGGCCTGGCAGAGCATCACCAGAGAAGACACCCAACAACTGGTGATGTCCATGATTCGCAGACTTCAAGCAGTCATTGCATACAAAGGGTATGCAACAAAATACCAAACATGACTACTTTCATTTATATGACATTGCTGCATGGGCCGCGGGACTGGGGGGGCTACAGCCCCCCCCACTTTTTAAGCGATGTTTCCCCGGGAGTTAGTGGCCAGCCCAGCAGATGTACTTTAGTGACCGACACGGACGGTTCAGTATCTGCAGGAAGCACCAAACTCACCTATAACACACCGGGAGGGGGGTGGGAGGTCAGCAACTCACCGCGGTAGGGGTGGCCTGGCGGGCCGGTGAACGTGAAGGGGGTGTGGGGTGGAGGGAGAGTGGAGGCTACTCACACACGGAGCCGTGTGGAAGCGAACGATGGGAGGAGGGGCCCGGGGTCTGAGGGTACGAGGTCAAGGGGTTGGATTAATGCAGAACGCTGCTGAACAACCCAACCTTCCCGCTCTTATTTATAGAGGAATCAGGGACAAAAAACACAGAGAGCTGCCATGTCAAACACTGGCTAACGCCGGATAGATTCCAGGGTCAGCTCTGGTCTCACACCGGGAAGGATGTCAAGAGTTCATAGGGAAGCCAGAATGGATGAGCATGCGTAGACCTCATGGGTCTCAGTCATGCGTAGTCTCTAGGGCTATTTACATTGCAGGGGAGGGGAGTAGGAGACTGAGAGCATGTTCACAATCATGTGTTGGAACAATCAAGGAGAAGTTGTTGTACGTCTCTTGGAACATGGACTTCGGTGATCACACCAGAGGCAATCGGCAGAGAGTGGAGAGACAGCGCTTCAGGAGTCCCTTCACAAAGAGGGCTGGGCCTAGCACTGAAGGGGAAACCTTGTAAAAGTCTGGGATGAAGGGCAAGGCAATAGGGGAGGTATACACAAAATTCTGGAGTAACTCAGTAAGGCAGCATCTCTGGAGAAAATGAATCGGTCACATATTGTTTCAGGTCGGGACCCTACTTCAGAGATGCTGTCTGATCAACTGAGTTACTCAAGCATTTTGTTTCTATTTTTGGTATAAACCAGCGTATGCAGTTCCTTCCTACACAAGGTAAAAGGGGACCTAGGAGGATGCTTGTTCAAAGAGACGGGCTAGGCTCAATAGAAACATAGAAACATAGAAATCAGGTGCAGGAGTAGGCCATTCAGCCCTTCGAGCCTGCACCGCCATTCAATATGATCATGGCTGATCATCCAACTCGGTATCCCGTACCTGCCTTCTCTCCATACCCTCTGATCCCCTTAGCCACAAGGGCCACATCTAACTCCCTCTTAAATATAGCCAATGAACTGGCCTCAACTACCCTCTGTGGCAGAGAGTTCCAGAGACCCACCACTCTCTGTGTGAAAAAAGTCCTTCTCATCTCGGTCCTAAAGGATTTCCCCCTTATCCTTAAGCTGTGACCCCTTGTCCTGGACCTCCCCAACATCGGGAACAATCTTCCTGCATCTAGCCTGTCCAACCCCTTAAGAATTTTGTACGTTTCTATAAGATCCCATCTCAATCTCCTAAATTCTAGAGAGTATAAACCGAGTCTATGCAGTCTTTGTTCATAAGACAGTCCTGACATGCCAGGAATCAGTCTGGTGAACCTTCTCTGCACTCCCTCTATGGCAATAATGTCCTTCCTCAGATTTGGAGACCAGAACTGTACGCAATACTCCAGGTGTGGTCTCACCAAGACCCTTTACAACTGAAGTAGAACCTCCCTGCCCCTATACTCAAATCCTTTTGGCAATAGGCCAAATGGCTGCCATCCCTGCACCCATTGACTCCAGCAGCAATATTGGTGCCAACCACACCTCCCTGCATGTCAACATCTCCAGCGCAACACAACCCTTCTTTCCCAACCCACTGTCCCGCCCCACCCTCTCTTCCCCCCCCCCCACCATGGCGTACCACACCCACCCGGGGCGCTCTGCCCTCCCTTGGGTTATGGGGTACTACGTGTGCCACCCCGTCTCACTGACCCTGGGCCCCGCTCCCGGGGCAGTCACCCCGTCCTGAAACACGCCCGGAAACACAGCGATAAACGGAGTGGGCGCGGGTGCCCATTAACCAGTATGTCAGTGACCTGTCGCCCGGATCCCCCGGTAACCGGTTCCTCTGATAGATCCCCCCATTTTTTGAGGTGGGGGATGGCCTGTATCATTATCCCCCAGTTTTTGGAGGTCGAGCAATAACAGAAATAATAATCACCTGCCCCTATCTCTCATGTAGGCTCAACATTATCTTAAAAATACTTCAAACAAAAAACATTGAAATCATACTTCTAGAATGCCTTAAAACATGATTTTAATACATCAAATTTAAAAAAGTTCCTACTGTGGGACCCCCTCCCACACCCTCCCCCCGCTCGGTCATTCCGCTCCCTCTGGGTACCTACGAGGCCACTGATCAGTGATCGCTCAGCCCCCCCCCACTTTCAAAAACGCTCCGAGGCCCCTGTGCTGTGTCCCAAACATTATGATGCCCTGAAATGAGGGGACTATGTGTAAACACTGCTGTAATTTCTACATGGTGAAACCAAAATGTATAAAAATAATCTTTAATAAAATTTGACAATGTGCACTTTAACCACATATATATGTTTTTCTATTACAAAACTCAAATTGTGGAGTACAGAGGGAAATAAATAAATGATGGGTCTTTGTCCCTAACATTATGGAGGGCACTGTATGTATAAAATTGAGTGCTTTTGTGTTTTAGAAACATAGAAAAATAGGTGCAGGAGTAGGCGATTCGGCCCTTCGAGCCTGCACCGCCATTCAATGTGATCATGGCTGATCATCCAACTCAGTATCCCGTACCTGCCTTCTCTCCATACCCCCTGATCCCTTTAGCCACAAGTGCCACATCTAACGCCCTCTTAAATATAGCCAATGAACTGGCCTCAACTACCTTCTGTGGCAGAGAATTCCAGAGACTCACCACTCTTTGTGTAAAGAATGTTTTCCTCATCTCGGTCCTAAAGGAATTCCCCCTTATCCTTAGACTGTGACCCCTTGTTCTGGACTCCCCCAACATCGGGAACAATCTTCCAGCATCTAGCTTGTCCAACCCCTTAAGAATTTTGTAAGTTTCTATAAGATCCCCCCTCAATCTTCTAAATTCCAGCGAGTACAAGGCGAGTCGATCCAATCTTTCCTCATATGAAAGTCCTGACATCCCAGTAATCAGTCTGGTGAATCTTCTCTGTACCCCCTCAATGGCAAGGATGTCTTTCCTCAGATTTGGAGACCAAAACTGTACGCAATACTCCAGGTGTGGCCTCACCAAAACCCTGTACAACTGCAGTAGAACCTCCCTGCTCCTATACTCAAATCCTTTCGCTATGAATGCTAACATACCATTTGCTTTCTTCACAGCCTGCTGCACCTGCATGCCTACTTTCAATGACTGGTGTACCATGACACCCAGGTCTCGTTGCATCTCCCCTTTTCCTAATCTGCCACCATTCAGATAATAGTTTACCCTCATGTTTTTGCCACCAAAGTGGATAACCTCACATTTATTTTGATTTTGCACCAAATTACATTTCACAACCATTCTTATTAGAATAAATCTTATTATTTTTACATAAATGCTTCACATTGTATGGATGGAAGGAGGCATCTATCCTGCATTCTACCCACTGCGTGTTACTATGTCACTGATCTGCAGTTCCCTGAAAAAAACATATTAACTAAATTCCACTATGCTGCTACTTTGGCATGCATTATATTTGATCATGTTTTCAATGATCTGTTATGATGAGCAGAGTGTGATTTATAATGTGCCTTGTCTCTTATATTTAAATAAGGTAAATTAAAGCATTAATTTAGATTCCAGAACTAAAATTCTGACTAGAGTGCAGAAAGAATAAGCTTGCAAATAATTTCTTTGGAATTGCATTTCTAGGACCACTAGTTTATCTCCAAATCCACCAGCTCACAGGCAAGCTACAAATGTTTACCACTACAAGAGTCAACTTTCAGCAGCTAAGGCTTATGCCAAGCTTATGCAAGAGAAAAGTGGTGTAAATTTGAAAAGCAGTCGGTTACGCTTTCAGCAGGAGCTGCAGGAGACACAGCGTCTCCTGGGAGAGCAACAACTGAATAGTTTACAGGTACAGTGAAAGTAAAAACAATTTTATTATTGTTTGTTCATAGGTTTCTTTCAAAATGAGCTTTTTAAAAAATATTTCAAAGAGTTAGGGAAGATTTAATTTAGTGGAGGTAAATTTGATAGGCGCTGTAGATGTGCATTGAATTGCAATGCAGAGTGGAACCTTACCCATTCAGTGTAATGAAGCAGCAAACCAACCTTATATTGCTTGCTCTTTTTTATAACTGCTTTACATGAAAAGTGCTAGAGGTGCTGTTCGCTGACTGGACAATTAAACAATGAATCATCACCAGCAATGAAAGCTAGCCTGCACTGCTTTGAACTAATCCAAATTCTTAAAAGGTACATTCTGATGAGAGCAGATGCTGGTAGATGTGCAGGAGAGGAATCTGCTCTGGGAAATCTAAGAATGGCATATTCAAGAGACCAATTCTAAAATATCTGCTCTACAGCCTGCATGAAGGATCATGTGGGATTTATAAGACAGGAGCCTATTTGACCCATTGTGTCCACACAAGTCAAAAGGAAGCTGCCAGCCTGATCCACCTTCCAATATTATATCCAAAACTCTACAGATCACTGTTCTTCCCATACACTTCCTAGTACTCTTGAAATGTGATGTGAGTTTCTGCCTCCTCTGCTCATTCACGCAATAAATTCCAGGCTCATAGCACAAAAAAATCTGCTCATCTACATTTTCAAGCAAGTCATTTGTATATATACAGTGGCTTGCAAAAGTATTCATACCCCTTGAACTTTTCCACATTTTGTCACATTACAACCACAAACATAAATGTATTTTATTGGGATTTTATGTGATAGACCAACACAAAGTGGTGCATAATTGTGAAGTGGAGGAAAATGATATATGGTTTTCAAATTTTTTTACAAATAAAAAAACTGAAAAGTGTGGTGTTCAAAAGTATTCAGGCCCCTTTACTCTGATACCCACAAAATAAAATCCAGTGCAACCAATCGCCTTCAAAAGTCACCTAATTAGTAAATAGAGTCCACATGTGTGTAATCTAATCTCAGTATAAATACGGCTGTTCTTTGAAGGCCTCAGAGGTTTGTTAAAGAACATTAGTGAACAAACAGCATCATGAAGCTCAAGGAACACACCAGACAGGTCAGGGATAAAGTTGTGGAGAAGTTTAAAGCAGGGTTAGGTTATAAAAAAATATCCCAAGCTTTGAACATCTCACGGAGCACTGTTCAATCCATCATCCGAAAATGGAAAAAGTATGGCACAACTGCAAACCTACCAAGACATGGCCGTCCACCTAAACTGACAGGCCGGGCAAGGAGATCATTGATCAGAGAAGCAGCCAAGAGGCCCATGGTAACTCTGGAGGAACTGCAGAGATCCACAGCTCAGGTGGGAGAATCTGTCCACAGGACAACTATTAGTCGTGCACTCCACAAATCGGGCCTTTATGGAAGAGTGGCAAGAAGAAAACCATTGTTGAAACAAAGCCATAAGAAGTCCCGTTTGCAGTTTGCCACAAGCCATGTGGGGGACACAGCAAACATGTGCAGGAAGGTGCTCTGGTCTGATGAGACCAAACTTGAAGTTTTTGGCCTAAATGCAAAACGCTATGTGTGGCGGAAAACACTGCACATCACCCTGAACACACCATCCCCACTGTGAAACATGGTGGTGGCAGCATCATGCTGTGGGGATGCTTTTCTTCAGCAGGGACAGGGAAGCTGGTCAGAGTTGATGGGAAGATGGATGGAGCCAAATACAGGGCAATCTTGGAAGAAAACCTGTTAGAGTCTGCAAAAGACTTGAGACTGGGGCGGAGGTTCACCTTCCAACAGGACAATGACCCTAAACATACAGCCAGAGCTACAATGGAATGGTTTAGATCAAAGCATATTCATGTGTTAGAATGGCCCAGTCAAAGTCCAGACCTAAATCCAATTGAGAATCTCTGGCAAGACTTGAAAATTGCTGTTCACAGACGCCCTCCATCCAATCTGACTGAGCTTGAGCTATTTTGCAAAGAAGAATGGGCAAAAATTTCAGTCTCTAGATGTGCAAAGCTGGTGGAGACATACCCCAAAAGACTTGCAGCTGTAATTGCAGCGAAAGGTGGTTCTACAAAGTATTGACTCAGGGGGGCTGAATACTTTTGCACGCCACACTTTTCAGTTTTTTATTTGTAATCAAATTTGAAAAACATGTATCATTTTCCTACCACTTCACAATTATGCACCACTTTGTGTTGGTCTATCACATAAAATCCCCAAAAATACATTTACGTTTGTGGTTATAACGTGACAAAATGTGGAAAAGTTCAAGGGGTATGAAAACTTTTGCAAGCCACTGTATATCAAAGAACAGAGGTCCCGGCACTGATCCCTGCCGAACACCACAGGTAACAGACGTCCAGTCACAGAAATACTCTCCACCACTACCCTCTGGCTTCTATTGCCAAGTCAATTCTGAATTCATTTTACCAACTCATCCTAGATCCTATGTATCTTAATCTTCTAGATCAGCCTACCATGAGGGACCTTGCTACATTCCATGTAGTCAAAATCAACTATTCTATGCTCAATCATCTTTATCAACCCCTCACAAACCTCAAATCAAATTTGTACGCCATGACTCCCCCTGCACAAACCATGTTGACTGCCCAAAATATCCCAACCAAGTACATTTCCAAATTCGTGGAACTTGGAGTCAGCCCCCCCCTTTGTGTCCATTACTTCCTGACCAACAGACCATAATGTGAGACGTTAGAAGACAAATCATTCTCTACAATAATCTTCAATGGTGGTGTCCTTCAATGATACGTTCTTAGCCCCCTTCTATACTTATGACTGCACAACCAAATACCAATTAAATTTAATTTACAAGTTTGCAGATGTCACCACCGTAGTGGGTCAGATATAAAATAATGACTAGATGGATTACAGAAAGGAGATTGAGAATCTAGTAACCTGGTGCCAAGATAACAAAATCTCTCTCAAAATTAACAAGACAAAGGAGATTGTCATTGACTTTGGGAAGGGAAACAGTATACACATGTATGCATTGATGGCGCCAAGGTAGAGATGGTCAAAAGTTTAAAGTTCTTTGGAATAAATATCACCAGCAATTTGTCCTGGACCAGCCAAAAAGAAGCAATGGCAAAGAAAGCACACAAACGCCCCTACTTCTTTAGAAGGCTTAGAAAATTTGGCATGTCCCTAACAACGCTAACCAACTTCTACAGATGCTCCATGGAAAGCCTAGACCATCATGTAAACCAACCACCTTTCCATGGACTCCATCTACACTTCATGCTGCCTCAGCAAGGCCACCAGCATAATCAACGACCAGTCTCACCGCAGTCAGTCTCTCTTCTCCCCTCTCCCATCAGGCAAGAGATACAGAAGCTTGAAAGTGCATTCCTCGAGATTCAGGAATAGTTTCTTCCCACTTGTCATCAGGCAACTGAATGGTCCTCTCACCTGCTACAGCGTGATCCTGATCCCCTATCCACCACATTTGAAATCACTGAACTATCTTTAATCAGACTTAATTGCACTAAATGTTATACCCTTCATCTTGTATCTGTACACTATGGAAGCTTGATTGTAACCACGTATAGTCTTTACATTGACTGGCTAGCTCGCAACAATAAGCTTTTCATGGTACTTTGGTGCACTAAATAAATTGATCTATGCGTTTCCAGATGTGAGTAGATCCTATCACTAAGAATCTTCTCCAATAATTTTCCTACCATTGATTTAAAGCTACCAGCTTACAATTTCCTGGTTTGTCATTACTGCCATTTTTAAACCTACATTGGCAATTCTCTCGGCCTCTGGGAGTTCATCTATGGCTAAAGACGATGCAAAGATTCTGTCCCCAACAATATCCTCGCTTGCCTCTCTCAATAATGTTGGATAGCTTCCATAAAGACAGGGGGATCTATGCCTTGATTTATTTTTAATCTATAGATCTCAATACTTTAATTATTTCACCACCTAACCTCCAAATATTTCTATGGTGGAGAATTCTGCAGATGCACTTGAGTGAATTTTCTAGAAATCTCAGTATAACTGTCTTTTCCTGCATATTATACCATGACCAATGATTGGAAATCTCCTCCAGCAAGGGGAAACAACCAAACTAGCACCTTATCAATTATTTTTCATATGTTCCAATGGATGCCATTTTAGTTCTTCTGACTGGTAAATAAAGACTCGGTCAATTCAAGGTTTCCTCATCTGACAGTCGCGCCATCCCAAGAATCAATATGACAAACTCTCTCTATGGCAAGGAGGTAAGAATACAGACCACTTATGATCTTACCAAGGTTCTGGATAAGATTGTAAAAGAGCCTTGCTTCTTTTCTTCAAGATGTTTGCAGAAAAGGCCAACATACCATTTGCCTTATTAGCTACTTGCTGCAACTATGTATTTGCTTTCAGTGACTAAAGTACAGCCAGATCTCTTAATATATCAACATTTCCCAAATATATTATCAAAGTGAATAGGTTTTCATTTATCCTCATTTATACCCCTGTATGTATTTGCTCACTCATTTATCTAAACCATGCGAAACATGTTTATCCGTCTTAGGACTCAGAATTCTCTCAAATTTGTATTGCCAACAGAGAGAAATGTTACATTTGGTTCTTTTACCTCTTGATAAATGTTGTGAACATCTAGGGCTCAAGCACAGATCCCTCTTCCTTACTTATTTATTCCTTAAAATGTTTTAACATTCCGGCACATTATGAGTGATCTCCAGTCTTCAGCAGATCTATTTGAGTAAGCTTCCAAATCTAGGCACTTCTAGTCAACATAAAGGATGCCAATATGTTTATCACCCTGTTTACGATCTGGCATATGAAAGTTCACAATTTACCATCGACAGTAAGACACCAGAGACGGTTGAGCATTTTCCCTTACATAGATAGCTATCTCTTAGCAGTGAGTGGTGATGATGAAACTCAGTAAGAATACAATGTACTAATGCCACTTTCAGAAAAATGGAACAGAGAGAATATCAGCAAGATCCAGATACACAACATGTTTATTATCCCTTCAGTTCTTAGTGGACATGAAACTTGGATTAACTTGCCAACAACTGAAGAGAAAAAGCCCAATGTCTCCAAAAGATCTCCCACATAAGTAGGAAAGCCATTACACTGACATTTATGTTCTCACCAAAGTAAATGATTCTCAGGCATGAAGTTGAGTTTAAGTTCACATTTATTGTCACATGCACCAATTGGTGCAGTGAAATTTGAGTTACCATACAGCCATACAAATAAAAAGAACACCACACACGATAGAATTTAACATGAACATCCCTACACTGCGGAATCAGCGTTTCCCACTGTGAGGGAAGGCAATAAAGTTCAGTCATCTTCCTCTTTGTTCACCCGTGGTCGGGGCCTCGAGCCCTCCGCAGTCGCCGCTACGGCGGCCCGATGTTCAGGCCCTCTCGCCGGGATGATCGAAACTCCGACGTCAGAATGGAAGAACATTCTCAGCGGCTTGGAGTTTCTGAATCGGCCACTTCTCACCGCGGCTCCCGAAGTCTACAGGCCGAGCTGGGCGGCCCTCGGCAAAGGGATCCCAGGACTCCGCGATGTTAAAGTCAACGCTGCCCACGGCTGGTAGCTCAGTACACCACAGCTCCACGGTGTTAAAGTCGGCAGTCCCAGCACTCCGGAGCTCCACATGGCGACCCCTAATAAGGCATATCCCGCTCTGCGATGGTACGTCAGTGGGCGAAGATGCGGCTCGGAGGAAAGACGCATCCTCGACCAGGTAGTGACTGAGAAAAACAGTTTCCCCCTTAATGAAGTCTACCGATATGGGCATGATATATGGGTACCTATCTCTTAACTTACAAAACGAAGATCTTGTAGCAGTCAAACAAAATACTACAAATATACATTGAAAGCAAATCAAACATAGAAGAGCTGAGAAGTGCAAAGTATCAACAACTCTCTATGAAGCTAAAAACTTAAAATGAAGCCTGATTTTAAGGAGAAATAGCTTGCCATGAAGCCGGAAAGCGAATAAATGGAAAAGGAAGGGTTGGCAATCTTGTCAGTGGGTATTTTCTGAGTAATGATCACTTCAATAACTTTCATTTCCTAGGCCGCCATAACCTCATCTTTACAATGGACGTCCAGTCCTTCGACACCTCCTTTCCCCACCAGGAAGGGCACTGGACCCTCAGCTCCATCCTTGAACAGAGACCCAATCCTTTACTAACACTCTCCTTCCCCTGGCAGAATTTATCCTCACCCTCAACAACTTCCCTTTTTTGACTCCTATCACTTCAGTCTGAAGAAGGATTCCTACTCAAAATGTTGCCTTTCCATATCTTCCGGAGATGCTGACTGACCCGCTACATTAGTCCAGCACTTTGTGTTAATTTTTGTAAATCAGCATTTGCAGTTTCTTCTACCTGAGGATGGATTTGTGGGTCCAGGATTGAATGAATGCATCATTCTGGATCTATTAGTGAACCATGGCAGAGATCATTCTCAAATAGAGGATCTCTGATGACCACCTGACATTGGCCCAGTCAGAAGATTGTATTCTTCAGGAATTATGCAGCTATTGACAGATTCATATTTGCAAGATGCTTTCAATTATTTACCCCAAGAAATGTCTGCTATTGTTCCCCTCCAGCCCTGTTTAATGTGGGAGAATATTATTGTCAATGGAGGGGTGGTGGTGGAAAGAGTGATTTCAATTCATGCAAAGCCATGAGGCATTTATAATCTTAAACCTATGTTACAACTCGCTCCTGACGTGGGCCAGTATATCTCCCCACTGGCAAGATCTATATAGATTTATATACACTCTATACAGTATACTTTATAGATCATTATAGATTTATATACACTCGATAAAGTGTACTTTATAGATAAGGACAGTATATACATGAAGACAATGATGAAGATTAAGACATTAGCTGATGCATGTATAGGTTAAATTTGCCTCTTTCTGATAATAGTGACATGGAACTTTTACCATTGCATGAAGCCCCACCTATTTTTCAGAGATAGTTATTCAAACATGCAAAATAGGATCCAATCTAGATGTTTGAGGCTGCAGATAATTGTAGTAGAAATATCACTGCAGCATCTGAAGGATGCCCCATTTCAAGAGACAACAAACTCAGTTTGAGAGAGTATTATAGGGACTTATTATAAACCTTTCTGATCCCATTTACTCTATGTTTACACTATTTTATACAAATGATGCCAAGTATTTATAGGAGCAAACAGGAGCAAAATTGCAGTGAATCAGAATCCCAACTTCAGTTGGCAAAGGAAGTCACGGATCAGAAAATTCAGAGTGGAACTGGGAGTGGAGAGGGCATGCAGGACCCATGGGCTGACATTCAGGCAGCAAGCCCAGTCGGGCATGGTCTGGCCCACTGAATTCCATTTTGCAACTTGTTTATTTCATTTACAGACATCACAGGCAATACATTTTATTTTTCACTAACATTCAACTGTGTTGATTTTTCTATATGAAGGAATATTTCATATTTAAAACAGGGTTTAGAAATTATATTTTACTGTTAAGAACACAGTATTAAAAAAGGGTGTACACGTGAAACATCTATGAACAAAGAGTTGGCTCTTTATTCCCGATATAGAAAAATAAGTATTCTAGTTGCATGCATTTTTGTTTCTGTATAAGTTTCCTTTCACTGAAATCAATGTAACTACCTGTGTAAACTTGTTAAGATGTCCATTGTTTTAATATGAACCTCCTTGACAAGATCCAATAGGGTAGTAAACTTGTGATAAGAATCTATTTCCAGACAGATGGTCCTAATCTTACATAGAGCAGTGTCAAGTTGCTTTTTCTTCAACAAGCACTGGGTTTACAATACTTTTTTAGACAATTACCTCCTGCTGCAGATCTCATGAATGGTCACAGTTACACTTTCTTTTTGGCAACATGAGAAAATGCTGTTTGGAATAGTTATATTTTCTTCATATTGGACATTAATATGTTCTAAAACTATTAAAAGTAGCAAATACTTCAGATGAGATGAGATTGTTGCAGACCTTCATAGTAAAGAAGTTTAAAATATTGTATTGGGCGTGGCCAATGTAATGAGATCCCAAGAATGTAGTTCACAGGTAGAAAAAATTGGGCTAATACTATCACTTTTTGTTTAAAACTCGTGTCAGTGAAATATTTCAAATTTTGTGAGCTAATCATTGAAGCATATTTTCGGCATTATTCACACATCCAGTAATTGGATAGTGCAACAGCAAAAGCCTTTACAAACAAACCATGGTTGTAGAGTAGTCATCCGATGACATGTATCCTTCTGCAACACTGTTGATGCTAACTTGAACCATCAATGAACTGAAGGCAACTGTGTTAAATACGCATATGAAATCCAAGATTTAGCATTAAGAAGCTTAACCCACCCACATCATCAATTACATCCAGACGTTTTTAGAGATCAAGTTGCAGTTGGAGATATTAAAATTTTGAAAAATTGTAAGAGACAGAGCTCGTAACTGGAATATTAAGATACTGCGTGGGTATCAGACATTTGTAGTTTGTTGAGTATGCCAAATGCTGTGGATCATGATACAGAAGGCATAAGGCCCAATGAGCAAGAAAACGGTGCAATGCAAGGGACCATGTAAAGAAGGCTCTAAACTACAAACAATAAAAGTAGCTAATGAGAGTTTTCATTTTTGCACTTAGCTGAAGACCAGTATCTCAGGAAATGTCCTTTATTTTTCACATGGTGGCTAGAGTTGTCTGCCACAGAAGCACAGCTACAGCCATAGGAAATGCCCAAAACCATCTTGCTCATGGAGCTGATGGGGTTAGTTGGTTAAAAATGCCTCTTATGATCCTTCCTGGCTGAAGATTCTCTGGTAGAGAGGTCACAGAAACTCCTGTTGCATGGAGAACAGAGTTCATATTTTTTCTGGTAATGATAAGGTGGTGGGCATAAGCAGTTTGATGATTGCGAGCTTCCCTGCATTTCAGGGAGCAGTAGATTGCACCCATATTGCCAAGAATATGCACCATTGCCTGATGTAATTTTCCTGAATTTTCAGACCCTTGCTACATAGTCATCCTTGCAATAGTGAAGATTAATTGTCCTACATATCTATATAACTAAAAGTCTCATCTTGACCACTTCCTATCTGCGCTGTATATTGATTTTAGAAAAAAGGCTCCCATATATCGCTATGATTTTTGGCCATCTTACTCACAGTCCTCCTCTGCTGAGGCAACCCTGAGGATTTTTCCAATCGATTAAAAATAAAAATGTTATGAATGTTTTAAAAATCTTGAGATCAGCTGATTGGTCCTCTTGCCTGTCAATCACCATGATGAAAGTAATGCCCCTTCCGGGGGGGCAGGACTATAAAACCCCGGATGCCTGGACGTGAGTCAGTCACTCTGGAAGATCGTGAGGGTGAGGCCACAACTGTGATTCTAAGCTGTGAATCAGCTGAACTGTGAGTCTGCAATATACTTGCAATAAATTATTTGTTAGCCCTTAATGACAATGCAATGAGAAGTTTGGCCTGCCCTGCCTGTGCTTGAAACTGCAATGCAACATTGGAAATGAAGTGACAATGCAATTAGTTGTTTGGCCTGCCCTGCCTGTGCTTGAAACTGCAATGCAAAATTGGAAATGAAGTGACAATGCAATGAGTTGTTTGGCCTGCCCTGCCTGTGCTTGAAACTGCAATGCAAAATAGGAAATGAAGTGACAATACAATGAGTTGTTTGGCCTGCCCTGCCTGTGCTTGAAACTGCAATGCAAAATTGGAAATGAAGTGACAATGCAATGAGTTGTTTGGCCTGCCCTGCCTGTGCTTGAAACTGCAATGCAAAATTGGAAATGAAGTGTCAATGCAATGAGTTCTTTGGCCTGCCCTGCCTGTGCTTGAAACTGCAATGCAAAATTGGAAAGGAAATGACAAAGCAATGAGTTGTTGGCCTGCCCTTGAAATGGATTGACTTGACTTGACTTGACTTGAAATGGACTGATTTGACTTGACTTGAAATGGATTGACGACTTGACTTGAAATGGATTGACTTGACTTGACTTGATTTGACTTGAAATGGATTGACATGACTTGACTTGAAATGGATTGACTTGACTTGAAATGGATGGACTTGACTTGACTTGATTTGACTTGAAGTGGATTGACTTAACTTGAAGTGGATTGACGACTTGACTTGAAGTGGATTGACTTGACTTGATTTGACTTGAACTAAAGTGAAATGCACTCACTGTGCTTAACTTGACTTGACCCACAACACCCATGCTAGCGCTCCAGAAAGCCCCCCACTGGCCACCAATATTGGAATTAGTGGAGAGGTGGAATATTGCGTTGGGGGTCCAGCCCTCCCATGTGAACCTGGGACCCAACGGGTCCCACTTAGTCTAGTACATATTAAATCCAAGGAAGAGGCATATAAATTGGCCAGAGGAAACAGCAAACCGGAGGACTGGGAGACATTTAGAATTCAACAGAGGAGGACAAAATGGTTAATTAAGAGGGGGGGGGGGGGGAGAGCATGATCAGAAAGCTTGCTGGGAATATAAAAACTGACTTAAAAGCTTAGATATGTAAAAAGGAAGAGGTTAGTGAAGACAAATGTAGAATCAGAGACAGGTGAATTTTTAATGGGAAACAAGGAAATGGCAGAATAGTTAAATGAGTACTTTGGTTCTGTCTTCACTAAGGAAGACACAAATAATCTCCCAGAAATACGAGGGGACCGAGGATCTAGTAAGAGGAAGGAACTGCACGGGATCCACTTTAGTCAGGAAATGGTGTTAGATAAACTGTTTGGATTGAAGGCAAATCAATTCCCAGGGCCTGATGGTCTGCATCCTAGGGTACTCAAGGAGGTGGCCTTAGAAATTGTGGATTAATTGGTGATCATTTTCCAATGTTCGATAGACTCTAGATAATTTCCTGTGGACTGTACGGTCGCTAATGTAACTCCACTTTTTAAGAAAGGAGGGAAAGAGAAAACGGGGAATTATAGAGCAGTTATCATTGTTAGTGGGAAAGATGCTTGAGTCGATTATTAAAGATGTAATAACAGCGCATTTAGGATCGTTCAAAGTCAGCATGGATTTATGAAAGGAAAATCATGCTTGACTAATCTGGATTTCTTTGAGGATGTAACAAGTAGAATGGATAAGGGAGAGCCAGTGGATGTGGTGTATCTTGACTTTCCAAAAGCCTTTGACAAAGTCCCACACAAGAGATGAGTGCAAATTTAGAGCACATGGTATTGGAGGTAGGGTATTGATATGGATAGAGAACTGGTTGGCAGACAAGATGCAAACAGTAGGAATTAAAGTGTCCTTTTCAGAATGGCAGGCAGGGTGCCGCAAAGCTTGGTGCTGGGACCTCAGTTATTTACAATATATATTAACGATTTAGACGAGGGAATTAAATGTGACCTCCAATTTTGCGGATGACACAAAGCTGTGTGACGGTGTGAGCTACGAGGAGGATGCTATGAGGCTGCAAGGTAACTTGGATAGGTTGGGTGAGTGGGCAGATGCAAGGCAGATACACTATAATGTGGATAAATGTGAGGTTATCCACTTTGGTGGCAAGAACGGGAAGGCAGATTATAATCTGAATGGTGTCAGATTAGGAGAAGGGGAGGTGCAACGAGACCTGGGTATGCTTGTACATCAGTCACTGAAAGTAAGAATGCAGGTGCAGCAGGCAGTGAAGAAAGCTAATGGCACGTTGGCCTTCAATGCGAGAATATTTGAGTTTAGGAGCAAGGAGGTCCTACTGCAGTTGTACAGGGCCCTGGTGAGACAGCACCTCGAGTATTGTGTGCAATTTTCGTCTCCTAATTTGAAGAAGGACATTATTGCTATTGAGGGAGCACAGCGTAGTTTCACCAGGTTAATTCTCTGGATGGCGGGACTGACATACAGTATGATGAAATAATATATCGACTCAGCTTGTATTCACTGGAATTTAGAAGGATGAGAGGGCATCTTATAGAACCATATAAAATTCTTAAGGGATTGGACAGGCTAGATGCAGGAAAAATGTTCCCAATGTTGGCGGAGTCCAGAACCAGGGGTCACGGTTTAAGAATAAGGGGTAGGCCATTTAGGACTGAGTTGAGGAAAACATTTTCACCCAGAAAGTTGTGAATCTGTGGAATTCTCTGCCACAGAAGGCAGTGGAGGCCAATTCACTGGGTGTTTTCAAGAGAGTTAGATTTAGCTCTTCGGGCTAAAGGAATCAAGGGATATGGGGAAAAGCAGGAACGGGTACTGATTTTAGATGATCAGCCATGATCATATTGAATGGTGGTGCTGGCTCGAATAGCCAAATGGCATACTCCTGCACCTATTTTCTATGCTTTTTTCTATTAGTTTGCTGCACCCTCAAGCCCATTTTTCAATAAGACCCCGGGAATAAATGCAATTGGACCTGGAGACTTAAAGATCTACAGCATGAACAGTCTGCTGAAAGGACAAAGAGGGCGATGTAATAATCCTGAACTGATTGCAGAACTTCCTGCCCTTTGCATCTACATGGTATGTGATATCCCCTGGTGCAGCTTCTTCTCATGTGATCTAAACACAGGAGAAAAGAAGATGCCATTATCACCTCTGTCAGTTGCTCATGGCATGCACCTCTGCAACTGCACTAACCAAAACTCACATAAATTATTTGATGTTTAAAAGGAACTGCAAATGCTGGAAAATCAAAGGTAGACAAAAATGCTGGAGAAACGCAGCGGGTGAGGCAGCATCTATGGAGCGAAGGAAATAGGCAACGTTTCAGGTCGAGACCCTTCTTCAGACTGATGTGAGGGTGGGGGGGGGGGGGGGCGGGAAGGGAAAATATTTGATACTACTTTCATCGTGATTGTGATATTGCAACCTTTCTCAAAATTGTGCTTGAGTGGGTTTAAAAAGCTTTGCTTAATCAGAATCAGAAGAAGATTTTATTCGCCAAGTATGTTTTACAACATACGAGGAATTTCACTGGCTAGGTCAGTCATACAATTAAAAGCAACAGATCACTCTAAACACATTTTAACATGAACATCCACCACAGTGACTCCTACACATTCCTCACTGTGATGGAATGCGAAATAAAGTCATTTTCCTTAGTTCTTCCTCGGTCGTGGGCCTCGAGCCCCCGTTGCAGTGGGAGCCATCCCAGGCAAGGGATCAGCTCCGATGGTACGTCCGTGCCCCACGGTGGGGCTCACGACAGTCTGAGGAGGCTTCCAGCTCCATCGATCGAAGGCCGCAGAGCCTGGAGAATGTGATCCGAAAAATGATCACATCTCCGGGAAGATAGGACCCTGAAAAAAAGTTTCCCCCGATCACCTCCCCCCTCCCCAAAACCAAACAGTTAAAACTTTCAACAAATGCTAAAAATAAAAAAAAGATGAAAAAACAAACAGACTACCGGCAGGGCGGCCATCTCCCCTGGTGCCCCTGGTCTTGTCAGCAAGTCTGCCACACAAATTAGTCTACTTATTCATCTAAGAGTGTGCGGAAATGACATTGTTAACTTCTGCAGTGAAATCACTACTTCCTCACCTGAACTTTTGGATGTGGTTCCAATTTTGTGACTTTCAAAGATCTCTGGGTTAGCATATGGTTTATAAGATTGCAACAACTTGTACATCAATATGGTTGCAAGATGCCAAACTAACTTGATGTGAATGGATATTTGATCTCTGCTCCTAATTGTCATTTTCATTTCTTCCTCTTACCTCGGTTATGTTATTGGCACAGAGAACAATACTATTCATTCCTCACAGGTAGCACATGCTTCATGTCTTCCCAAACTCTCCGAGCTTTCCAACATACGTAGGTTGTAGTTGGCTTGCTATCATCGCAAGTGTCTCATGGATGCCCTTCCTCACTAGATTCTGGCACGCTTAATGCTCTGCATTTACCGCATTCTTTGCAAGGTGCTCAGATGCACCCAATATCGTCCTCCATAATCCAGACTTCTATAATCACATCATCACCAATATATTATTGATGGGAGTTCTTTAAGACTGTAGTACCGGTTGCTGAACAAAATCTCACCACCGCAGGAGTTATAAAAGTCTCTGTCCACACTTGCTATTTCAAGTATAGAACATATGATGCACTCTAGTAGATCATCAGCATTAACCAACATGCATCACACCTGTGAGTTGCTGAAGCTACTGATTCAGAAGTTTGAACAATACATCATCTAAGCTCTCCTGAAATCTGGGAATTACACTTAAGATCTTCTGCATGTGGCAACATTTCTTAAACATTGATGAAGTAAAAACCTGTTGATTTTATCTTGGACAATATACTGGTGTGCTATGTAATTTGCAAAAAATCCTAAATTTGACTGATAAATGAAGCCAATCAAGCAATAAGGATGAAGCTACATTGGACTCATTAATCAACCAGCAGACAAGATCAAAGCTATGACTTCAAAAGGCAGATTCCATGAATGCTTTAATAACTACAATCTTTGTGTACATTCTAACTTCAAATCCATTGGAGGTTTTCTCGATTTACGCAAATGTTAACTTTAAAAAATAACAGAAAAGAAAAGAAAAACTGAATTATGATGCATGCGTTTATTTTGAATTTAGTAATACAATTTGCAAATCACTGGCAGGGCTATTCCTAACTGACATTCAACTAAAGAAGCAGTCAATCTAAATGGTCGATCTGGTGTCACACATCAGGCAGACCAGTTAAGTAAGGCAGGTTTCCTTTTCTGAAAAACATTAATGAACCAGATGGGTCTTTATGATAATCCAGGAATTAACGGTATACTGAAACTTTCTCTTTATATATCAATCCATATGTTACTTAATTTCTTGCATCTGATTTCCCATCTAATTTGTGGTGGACTTTGACCTTGCGTTCTAGATCAATGATCCAAACCTCTGCCTATTAGTCCAATAACTCAATGTTACATTTTTAGTGACGCCATACAACATTCCAGGCACTAACCTTTGACACTACATATTATATTTTTTGAGTCACTTGTTTAAATATTAAGAGAATTTGAAAGAGGTTAACTTTTAAGTATGGACCATGTTTGGGCAGTCCATTTGACCACTGATCACTTTTAAACAAGCACTTAACATTTGTTACGCTCTTTGGGTTTTGTTGATTTAGAAATAAAATCATTTCTTTACTATTTTCACAATGTGCAGTAAAATCCATGTGTGGTAACGTGCAATTAACAATGCAACTTTTCAAGTTATTTGATTTTTTGATTTTGTTGTGGGTTAGTTGTCATTTCTAAACTTAATAAGGTTAAACCTAATCTATCTAGGAAATGACAGGACATGAATAAAGAATATAACAGGTGTGAAGGAATGCCAGGCAGTGCAAAGAGGGATAAAGAATGTTACATTGGATTTGATGAAAGAAGTGCTTGTACAAGGCCATGAGAGTCAAATACTCAGAAAGTACAGAAACAGGCTCTTCGGCCCAACTTGCCAATGTCAACCAAGCTGCCCCATCTACACTAGTCCTACCTGCTCACGTTTGGCCCATATCTCTCCACCAATGACACATTGATAAAGCCAGGTTTGTGGATCCTCGGCTTTCTTCTCCTGAAGTTAGCAATCGGTTCTATCGTTTTAATAATGTTGAGAGCAAGGTTGTTGTTCTGGCACCATACAATCTGATGTTTGATTTCCCTCCTATACTCTGACATCCAACAACGGCCAGGGAAGATGGAGTTGAAACTATGTCCAGCTACACAGTCATGGGTATAGAGTGTGTAGAGCAGGAGGCCAAGCACAGCCTTTAGGTGCATCTGTTCTGATGGTTATCGAGATGGAAGTGTTGTTGTTCTGATCATGAGGAAGTTGAGGATCCAGTTGCAAAGGGATGCACAGAGACCCTGTTCCCTGATCTTGATAACAAGTTTGGGGGGATGATGGTGTTGAATGCCGAACTATGTCTATGAACAACAGCCTGATGTATGTATTTTTATTGTCCAAGTGGTCCAGTACATAGTGGAGATCCAATGAGATTGCATCCTCCATTGTCCTATTGTGGCAGTAGGCAAGTAGTAGTGGTTCCAGGTTTGTGCTGAGTTAGCAGTTGATATGCACTATAACCAACCGCTTAAAGTACTTCATCACCACAGACATTATTGCCATTTGTCAATGGTTATTAGGCTCACTGGTCGAGTTCACAGGCTTTTCCTTGCAGCCCTTCTTAAATAGCCCTTCTCTAATGCCTTTCACTCTAACAGGAACATACGTGTCTTGAACTTTTGTCATCACATTTTTAAATGCATTCCCACTTTCCAGATATTCCTTTGCCAGCAACAACTTACTCCAATCAACTTCCTGTCTCTAATACCATCAAAGTTGGCCTTGCCCCAATTTAGAATTTTAACTCGTGGGCCCAGCATGCCTTTATCTATTATCTATATCTATATCTATTTTAAAGCTAATGGAATAGTAGTCCCAAAAGTCTCACCCACGGACACCTCAATCATTTGCCCATCCCAATTTCTTAAGAGTAGATCAAGCTTTGCCCTCTCCTGTCTAAGGCCATCTACATATTGCCTGAGGAAATTTTCCTGAACACATTTGACAAATTCCACCCTGTCTAAGCCCTTGGCACTATAACAACCGTATTAAATTGCAGCTGTCTGCAATTTCCTGAATTATTTGCTCTTCTAATTTGTGTTGATCCCCTTTTTATTTCTCAGTTCCACCCACATACAGTAGCCCCATTAGACAACCCATCGGAAATGTCATCTCAGACTTCCGCTGTGACATTCTCTTTAATCAATAAAGCAACATCCCCTCCTCTGTTACCCTCACCTCTACCTCTCCTGTTGCACCTGCACCTGGAACATTAAGCGACCAGTCTCTTAGCCAGGTTTCCATAATGGCTATAAAGTCCCAGTCGCATGCACCTATCCATGCTCCGCGTTCATCCCCCCTGCCCGTCAGGCCTCATGCATAAGCAGAATGCAAGTCAATCCAACAGTCTTACCTTGCTTCCCGCTGTGTTCCTGACTATTTTGCCGACTGAACTTTCATTATGTAGCCCGAGCAATCCTGCCTACCAGGATATTGGTTCCCCTTCAGTTCAGGTGCAACCCATCTTTCCTGACAGGTTATCTCTGCCCCAGCTGAGATCCCAATGGTCTAATAATCTGAATCCCTGCCACCTGCATGAACTCCTCGGCCACATATTCATCTGCTCTACATTCCTGTCCCTACCCTGAATAGCATGTGACACTGGGAGTAATCTGGAGATCACCAACCTGGAGCTCCTGCTTTTTCACCTTTTGCCTAACTCCCTATATTCACTTTGCAGGAACACATCCCTTTTCCTACCTATGTTATTTGTGCCAATGTGCACAACAACTTCTGGCTGCTCATCCTCCCCCTTGAGAATGGTGAGCAGCTGCTCCGAAACATCTGGACCCTGGTACTTGGGGGGCGACACCATTCCAGAGTTTTGTTTGCTGCCACCGAATCCTCTGTCTGCCTGTCTAACTAAAGAGTCTCCTAGCACTGACTTCTCGTATCCTGCAGGAGTAACTGCACCACTCTACCTGCAGTCACTACAAAACCAAGAGAAAGAAAAAGTGCAACAATCACTCCTAAGAAACAGCAGACTGTAGCTTTATCTCTTGTCAGCCTTCTCGCCAAAGCCTCTTGAACCTTTAGAAATCTCCGACCATCAAAAAAAAATCTTATTTTGTTTTAAAATGGAATTTTTGAATAGTGCACAACCTTAAATACCACCTAAGTTATGGAAGCAATTAGAGCTGAAGGGATAAGAAAAATGGAAAAAGAAACATACTTGCATTAATATAACACCATAGCCTCAACTTGGCAAGTAATAAACAATATTACTGTTGTGACTACAACTAAAATGGAAGTTAGTAAAGGATAACCTAAAATGCAAGTTGAATGAAGAATACATAGTGTTTTTATTTTCTGACTTACTAGTACCTTTGGCTTCTTACATTACTCTATCTACATTAATTGCTTTGTTGGGGAGCAACTAAAAATGTTTTTTAAACTATGGGTAAAGTTTGTGCAAGGGGCAGCATGGAAAAGAGATATGTCAACGATTAGTGATATATGAAAATAGTTATAATGGTTAGAATATACATGAGAGTTGGCAGGGAATAAACATAATTCAGCTACCATTTATTTTCAAACAATACATTTTTTATCAAATTAATTGATTACCAGGCATTTTGAAGAATCTACAATATTGATCAGAAGAACACAAGAGTGGGAACATATCACAAAAATTGAGGTTAAAATGGTCTAAATTAAAACTGACATTGCAAATACTGTATAGTTATATAGCTGCCCCAAAATAAACCCCTTTACAATATATGGATTGCTGAAGGGCAATGTTGTGAAGCCAATTTACCATAGTCAGTTTGGATTCAACAAATCAATTAATAATTGTCTGTTTTATTTGCTGTATTCGGAAGACTAAGCCACTGTAGGCTTCCACTTTTCCTTCAAATAGTTTCTGGGATCTGCTTTGATCATTTGGCTGGGCAGATGAGTCATTTTGAAATCAGTTAAAAGTCAGCTATAATGTAGCACTTTTTCAACATTGCACTGAAGAAATAGTCATCTTTGTTGGACAGCTGTTAAATAGTTAGACATAATTAATCAGTTTAAGTGAATTTAGTGAAGCTAGGTGATTTTGTTTTATAGATAAGCCTTTTGGACCATTTTTCTTTGTAAAATAAATAAACTGCATGTTTGAATTTCTCAGGAATTCCAAAAAGAAATCAATCAACTTAATCAGACTCAAAGCTTATCAAGCCTTGACAGCCTAGAAATTGACGAACAAAATGCTGTACACACATCATCTTTGAAATGTTTTATTGCCTCTGGTAAGAAAGAGTTTTATCCTCTAAAAGCAGCACATATAAGTGCCTGGATTAATAACCTGGATAATAGCAGAACTACTATTTCTTCTCCTGAGATTGCAACAACAAATGGAACTGAAGTTTCAACTATAGAAGAATATTTGACTGACAAGCAACACACGTTTGCTTCCAAAAGTACTGAATCGAAATGTCCTGACTTAACCTCTGTTTCTTCTACTGAAATACATGAAAATGTATATTCAACCAAATGTTATAACAGCAATCAACATAAAGAATCAGACAGTAATTTCCACTCAGTACAAAGACATCCAACGTCCATGGACCCTTCTGAAAGTCCAATGGGCCAGTCTGCTCATTCTGCAATAACTCCTTGCATTGCCTGGTCCACACCAGATCCAACACCCAGAGAAACAATACAATCTCCAGGAGTGAACGGCGGATTCAAATTTGAGCACCACGGAGAGCCTGCATCAATTCATCCATCAAAACTGCCTTCAGCAACACCTATCTTTTTAGCCTTAAGTCAGGGGTCACAAATGAATCATGGCAGAGGAAAAACTGACAGCGCAAAAGATAGTAAAAAAATCCAAAAAGCACACCAAACTACATGTGTTGGTACAACTAGTAAATCTCCTCATTCTCCTCTCACTTTGATCCAAAAAACTGATACTTACAGTGAAACTGAAGAAAACCAAACTTCACTCAACAAATGTAATTTAATAGTCAAAATCAGTCATGATTCTGCAGTAGCCAGTCAGAATCCTGTTTCGTCTCGAGCAAAATTTCATTCATCAGAATCTGATTCTGGAATTAATATCACAGAAGGAAAAGAAAATGAACCAGTAACATATTCGTCAATGTCCAGCAGCAAATTAAAAGACAACAAGAATTCTATCCAAGATAAAAAAATCAAATCTTTGAAGGGGATACTTAAGAAAGTATCAAAGTATGGAAATGGTAAAAACAAATCTCCATTGTCTGCCAGTAATGTGCTCGGTATTCACATTGCATCCTCTATCAGAGATAGCGTGGAGCTTAAAAAAATGAAACAAGTGGAAACTGATAAAAAACCAACAAAGAAAAAGCTGAGATGGCTGGATGAGATTGACCTAATCAACCAGTTTAAGAAGGGGGAAGATGAAACAATTGGAGAAGAAGCGGAAAGTACAACGGACATTAAAAATTCAGGATTAACAAATCAGACTCAATTACAATCATCCTATTTTCCAAATAATGGTCATATTGTTAATGTTCAGTCAAATGTGAACAATAACAAAGAATCAAAATGGAACACAGATCAAAAGATTGCTGCAAATTATGACCTATCTGGCCATCAGTTGAATGAAACTCAGGGAAACATAACAATCGGAGCGCCTGTAATTTCAGAAACGGTTTCTGCGACCAATGGAATAGTTTCAGATGTGTCATCCGATTACCATTTTACTAAACAGTCTTGGACAGTGCCAGGAACTAGAAACATAGATCACAAAATGAATGTAATAAATAATATTACTGAACCTGAAAAATCTTTCAGAGGAAAAGGGCAAACCAAAATGGTTAATAGACCCCATTCAGCTAAAGTATTTTCTGGTACGGGAAGCAACTGCAGGAAAGGCACCATAATCAAACCAATATCCGGCAGTGAAATAATAATATCTCAGGGTAAAATCATGGTGCCCCACCCACCACCCAAACCACCAAATGACAGCAAGCAGATTCAAAGGATATCTATCAATTATAATAGCAATTGCCAATCACAGATGCATCCGGCGCATGTTGTTGACATATGTTCCAACACACCGATGAAAAGCAAGCCATTAGATAAAGACACCATTGAAAATGCATTAATCTCAGGCCTTCAGCCTCAGGTACATTCTTCAAGAAATAGATATTTTAATTTCACAGCATTTCCTTCCTCCTGTTCAGTCCGCTCTTATGAAACTGTTAATAAAGAAACCTATTCAGTCAATGCTACACAAGAAGAAAATGTAACCAATGGCACCAAACAAGACACGGGTTATGGAGAGAACACCATACGTTTGGATTCCACACCAACGTATGAACAAATTGCACTGCTTTGGCACGGTGTGCGTGATGCCTTGGTACAAAGGGATATCACAACTGGTAAGAAATTAATAACATCCAATATTTGTGAAGAAATTTAAAAAAATAATCCTATATAAAAGTTTCTGAAATATTTCTGAAATCAATTTTATCTTGTAGGGCTGTCAAGTGGCCACTTAATAGATATGATCTACACAGAGACAGGAATTCCTTAATTTTAAGCACATTCATCATGCTTATTGATATGAAAGAATCACACTTTATTTGAAAACTAATTTTGAATTTCACACAATGCAATCTGCCATCTTGGATCCAGCAGATAGATTCAGATTCAATTTTTTTTTTTTTTTTTTTTATAAATAGCGATATGATGTATGTATGAATACATTACGGAGCTCCCTTAAACTCTACAATTGAAGAATTGTTTTAACTAAGGATTCTGAGTGGCTGCAAGGTTGACAGACTAAAATAGTCATTTAAAGCATAATTCCCCTGACTCCTGTACTCACTCCCCATCCTCCTTCCCCTCCTCCCTACACTTTCTATTACTCCCCCGCTTCTTCCTCCTCTCTTCCCCTCTCTACTCCTCTCTCTCCCTCCCTCTCTCTCTACCTATTTTTCTCAACATTTCGAAAACCAATTTGGTTCATCTCAATCAGGCTTACTCACCATACCCAGAATACTGGAGAGCGCAGGGGGTAGTTAAACCAGGGACAGTCTTAGATCCATATATCTGGTATTTCCCTGGGTTCCATACTCCTTGCAAGGACCTCATCCAACTAAACTTTATAAAATAAAATCAGAAGCCATTGACCCATGTACCCAATAAATGGTAAGGTAAAATTAGGTGAATGGATTGATGTATGGGTTGTAGGACCTAGAAAGGTACAGAAATATAGTAATTTAAAAACATTGAGCATTTTATTGTGCTCCACTGCTGCACTTATTGGGATGTCAGATTACATCAGCATCAGCCCTTCACGTTGTATTTCATTTTAATTCTGCATTGCCTAGGTAATCGTCAAAGAGCACCTCACTGGTGTTTTTTATTGGAACCACCAACAAACAGTAGTTTAGATTCAGCCTAATGTTTTTCCTCCATTAATAGATTAGTTGGAAATGTCACGATTCATTTAAAATTCAGATAAACGTGTCACAAAAGATCATGTTTTCTTGGATTTATTATCATAGTTGCCAATAATGAGGCACAGGTTTGTGCATTAAAAGATTTGACCAGTTTATAAGGTCCAATATTTTAATGCAGTATTGACCATTCTTGTTGCAGTCAGAATTTTACTCTCAAGGTAAAGAAGCTTATTTTGCCCATTGAAATGGCAAGAGAAGAAGTAGACTCCGAATCCCTGGTTTACATTTTAGACCACAAATTGTGCACAAACTGCTGTGCCACATGAACCTGCTGCCTGTGTTCCCCTTATTTTAATATTAACTTGGTGTAGATGTGCAGTGGAATCTTCCCAAGACACTTTGTCCTGGCGGCACCTGCCAATTTGTGGTGAGATCTGGGTAACACACAAGCACTGGAACATACCAGAGAGCAAGAGCCAGTCATTTTCATTGTATTGGAGGGGTCAATGAATTTATCAATTTTCATATGTATCTTACATTCAGAATCCTTTAACGTTTATTAAAGCTGCTTAAAATGATTTATAAATACTTAGAAAACTTGAAAAAGAATAAAAAAATAAAGTTCAGTAAGAGCAAGTACAATCACTTGGAAAAAAGCAAACAAATGTTTTAAAGTATTTAAGTATCATTTACCTGCCCTGTCACAAAATGAATAGGGCCTTTGTTCCTATGCCTGGTTGACCTATAGTTGGATCAGAGTGATATATTCCCCAATGTAATGCTGGGAAATACCAAAAACCAGCACACCAGCATCAGTAAATCACTAAGTCCGAGACATATAATGGATCCACGTAAGTGTAGGATTTACTTCAGTGAAATGGTTGAACCGCCAGCCTCAGTCCTATATTCTTCATTTTATTACTAATATAAATTTAATTAGTCATGTTCTGAGCACAGATCAGGTGCATGTTGTTCTTCAATAAATTAATAATGGAAATTAGAGGGATAGCATGTGATATCATGCTGTACCAATTAGTGATTAATTGTGATTAGATTTACAAATACTCTGCTATTGAATTTATCCATCCAAGGTTATGTCATGACAACAATGAGACCACTGTCCATTTGTCTTGGTTTATGATTGTATTGGATGTGGCTATGATTGCTCCCAAAGTAACAATTGCAGTTCGTTAGGGCGAGAAATGTGTTAATAAATCTCTGAAAACTAATGAGACTGTGTTATTGAAAATCGGGTTGACCCAGAATAAAGTAATTTTGGACACATGTTTTGAGCACTTTTGTGTCTCCGTGCCTGTCGAGTAATTTGGCTCCTCATTTTTTATGGGCATTTCTTTTCGCTAGTACTTTTTTTGTGGTTAAACTCCCCCACGTAACCTCAGCACTACTACAATATATGTAAAAAATACTTTGCTGCGAGATTGGCAACCTTAATGATATGAAAATGACTGTTCTATTTTACATATTGAACAATCAGGTTTAATAAATTTTCTTTGCTCTGAAACTTTGATGGTCAGGCCACTCCTTCCATATAAACCAAGAGAATAGGATCTTTTCAGATCATCTAAGAGAACTAGTTTGAGATTTAAAGTTTCTTAGAAATGCTGAATTTTTGACATTCTCATTATTGCATTCCCATGTCAGCCTTTGATTTTTTGTGCAAAAATCTCTGATATAAAATGTGGAAATCACAATCTTGTACCCCAATGGCAGAACTCTTAAGGGCCTGTCCCACTTGGCGTTTTTTTGGCGACTGCCGGCATCATTGACAGGTAACCGAAAATTTTGCAGCGTGATGCGGCGGTGACGCGGCGTGATAACGCATGACGCGTGGTGTTTTTTCAAGTGTCGCAACATTTTTTTGTCACCGCTGGATTTTTAAATGTTCAAAATCTTTTGGCGACACTGGCAGTCGCCGAAAAACACGCCAAGTGGGACAGGCCTTTTAGTATCTGAGCCAGAGTTGACCACAAAGCTATTAACACCTGATGGCCAATCTGTTTTGTTGTGTTCGACTGGAATTTACATGGTTTCTCAGATTAACACAATATTCAGGCCTCCATACAGCACAGGTAGTCGGCAATGGATATAATTTTTTGTGGGTGTGTTAATCGGTTGAAGAGGCGTTACAAGGGAGGCTGAAAATGTTTTAGTAATGCTCCATCATTCCTGATGCAAAAAGACCCCAATCACCCACTGTAGCAAAAGTGTGGAACCATGGAGAGTTTGAAAATCAAAGGACAGCTGAGATGTAGGTGCATCGGGAGATGTTTAACGATTTGATGCAGTGAGGATCACCAGTGATTGAGGAGAAAATTGAGAGACTGGAGAGGAACGCGAAGATTTGGTGAAAATGGAACTGCAATGAAATGATCAAGGGAAGATCTGAAAGGGGTTAAAAAGAATTTAGAAGGGGTGTCAGGGCACAGGAGATTCAGGTGTCAACAAATGTTTTTGGCATGCCAGGAGGGAAATCATACACTCGTAAGAACATTAGCAGGGAGTGGCCTCCGTGAATATGCGCATCATATGTATAATGAACTTGGAACAAATTTTCAGAGCAGTACCACTATACACAAAGGATAACGATCTATGCACAAAGGATATGATCAAGGAATTATAGAAATCTGCAGCACAGGTGGAGGCCACTCATACCATCATATCTGTGACTACTAATTAAATATTGGATGATATTCACTTGCATTCCATACATAAGAATACCAACGCTTGTCTACTGTATATCTACTAAGAAATACTACAATCTTTTTTTTGTATCACACAAAACCTCAGGATAAAAATATATATTCAAAACATAGCTGTAAATCAATTTTTAAATATGGTGGCAAATGTACAGTTTCATTTACAATCCATGAAGTATGTAAATATGAAGTGACATAAAATTCAATTTGAATGTTCTAGGTAACTCTCAAAACAACTTATTATCTTCAAATAAAGACAATCCAACAAATCTGCAATCTCACCGACCTAATGTCCCTCATTTGACCATTGATGGAGGCAGCTTGTTGAATGGCACACAATCAGTTTCCAGAGGAGGCCAATTATTTTCTGCTCCTTCTGGTGGTAAGAACATTTCAGTGGAATGTGATTATGAATAGCGTGCATTACTGCATAAGATAAAAAGCCTGATTCATCTTATTTTCCAATAAGAGTTTTATGCAAACAAATGAAATGGTTACTACAAAACAAATGTTGTTTTTTCTCATTGTACAAACACTTTGTTTATTTTAAAGTGTCTTGCAGTAGTTTATTAAAGGGCCTGTCATTGATGAGGGTCATTTTGTACATCCCAAAATCCTGGGGTGCCGCGCGCGACCACGCGTCACTGCTTAAGTCACCACGCACCATGTGCACATCACATGCACGTCACCACGCACGCGTCGTGTGTCATGACGTGTAAATGATGTCGCGTAAATGACGCCCAAGTGCGACAGGCCCTTAACTGTCATTAACTGTTCAGGATTGTTCATTTACCATATATGTCCAGTACCTATCTATATTACTAAAAGTAAGATCTTGACCGCTTTTGACTCACTGCGATGTGATTTCAGAGAGAACGCCGCCACTTATGGCTGTCATTTTTGGCCACCTCGCTCCGAGCCCCCATCTGTCGGACTGGACCGGAGGATTCTTCCCATTGATGAAAAATCAGAGAGATATTAATGTTTTAAAAGATGTTGCCATTCTCTCTGCTGCCCCTGCTGGTGGGAGGCGGGAGGGACTATAAAACCCGTAAGTGGTGTGCCTCACTCAGTCTCTGCAAGGTGGAGGAAGCAAGAGGGTCACATCTCTCTGAGCTCTGAATAATACTGAACACATGTCTACTCAACTGTGAGTGCCCTTAATGTGGTTTGAAAATGAAAATATGGTTGGTTTGAAGTAAAAAGGCACTGAAAATGGTTGTTTGGGGGGTTTTGGGTTGTAGTAAAAAAGCACTGCAAATGGTTGTTTGGGGGATTTGGGTTGAAGTAACAAGGCACTGCAAACAGTTGTTTGGGTTGAAGTAAAAATGCACTGCAAATGATTGTTTGGGTTGAAGTAAAAAGGCACTGCAAATGGTTGTTTGGGTTGAAGTAAAAAGGAACTGCAAATGATTGTTTGGGTTGAAGTAAAAAGGCACTGCAAATGGTTGATTGGGTTGAAGTAAAAGGACACTGCAAATGGTTGCTTGGGTTAAAGTAAAACGGGCGCTGCAAATGGTTGTTTGGGGGTTTTGGGTTGAAGTAAAAAAAGACACTGCAAATGGTTGCTTGTGTTGAAGTAAAAAGACACTACAAATGGTTGTTTGGGTTGAAGTAAAAAGGCACTGCAAATGGTTGTTTGGGTTGAAGTAAAAAGACACTGCAAATAGTTGCTTGGGTTAAAGTAAAACGGGCACTGCAAATGGTTGTTTGGGGGGTTTTGGGTTGAAGTAAAAAAAGACACTGCAAATGGTTGCTTGGGTTGAAGTAAAAAGACACTGCAAATGGTTGTTTGGGTTGAAGTAAAAAGGCACTGCAAATGGTTGGGTTGAAGTAAAAAGGCACTGCAAATGGTTGTTTGGGTTGAAGTAAAAAGACACTGCAAATGGTTGCTTGGGTTGAAGTAAAACGGGCGCTGCAAATGGTTGTTTGGGGAGTTTTGGTTTGAAGTAAAAAAAGGCACTGCAAATGGTTGTTTGGGGGGGTTTTGGGTTGAAGTAGAAAAGGCACTGCAAATGGTTGTTTGGGGTATTATGGGTTGAAGTAGAAAAGGCACTGCAAATGGTTGTTTGGGGGTTTTGGGTTAAAGTGAAAAGGCACTGCAAAGGGATGTTTGCGAGCTCCGTATGTGTGGCCGCTCAGCACGTCCATCTCGGCCAGCATGGTCGTCTGGATTATCATAGTGATGATGGTGGGGAGCAGCACTGGCCTGCACGCTGCCCGGGCCGCCTTCAGCACCTCCATAGCTCTGGCTCCATCAGTTCGCCCGCTCATTCGCTGCAACACCGGCCGTCCGACAGCCTAACCGACCACTCGCAGCACCCACCGGCGGCCCGACGGCCTGACTGCCCACTCGCAGCACTCACCAGTGGCCCGACGGCCTGACTGCCCACTCGCAGCACTCACCGGCGGCCCGACAGTACGACCTGACCCCTCGCAGCACTCACCGACGGCCTAACAGCCCGGCTGACCCCTCGCAGCACTCACTGGCAGCCCGACAGCCCGACCAACACTTCAGAGCATCCACCGGCTTACCGACAGCCCGACCGATTCTTCACAGCATCCACTGGCCTACCGACAGTCCGACCAACAGACTGACCGACTGACCGACCGACCGACCGACTTCTGACTGACTGGCAGACTGACCCTAATCCTAATCATAACTCTAGCTCTACATTTGTTATTTATCATTTTTATTTAACAGTTCACATCGTAACTTCACAATGTTAAATCAATAGTAAAACAAAATTATCAGCAAGGTTAGCATTACCTTTATTCCTTTGAAAATTTGCTATTGTTTTGATATTATTAGGAGGCAGCCATGATCCCAGAATGCTTGCTGTCTAGCTACTATGAAACAAAGTGCATGATTGGTCAATAGTAAGATTAAACGAGAACTTACCAGCTTGAAGTTTGTGAGGAGATACGATGAGCGACTACGTGAAGAAGGCCGTCAGCCCGCATGCGTGTCAAGCTTCAAAGCCGCGGTGTGAAATATACAGATAACGGTTGTTGAACTAACATAGTAAGATTAGCGATGACTCGAACTACCAGATGATCTTTAACGAGGGTTGGGAGCGAAGGGCACGTAATCGCTCATCGTAACTCCTCATTAAATAAAGATCAAACTTCAAACTGGTAAGTTCTTGTTTACTATTAAATCTTAAATCTATTAAATCTTACTATTTTTTCTTCTGAGTCACGTGAGTGACTACGTGAAGATTTTGAAGCTCTATGATTTCATGCCATGGACAATGAGTCCACACAAGCACGACTGCACCAGTTGACCACAGATAAGGGAAACATTCATAATGCATACAGACATTACATAGATTTAAAATGTTGTAGCAGCCCTGGAGGAGTGAGATTAGAAATTTAGTATCTACTCTTGTATAAGCCAAAACCCCGTATTAACCACCTGTAGATGGTCTGAACTGATACCTTATTTAAAAAAAAATTTATTAGAAGTAATGCACAATAGTATAAACCAAAAATAACATAATGCATTTCATGTACCACTTATTGTTTTAAACTGTAATAATAGAAAAGTAACAGATGCAAGAAAAATAAAAATAGAGAAAGTTAGATAAGATGGTGATATTAATAATACGTGAAAAAGTGGAACGAGAGAGCCCATAAAGACGAAAGAGAAAAAGAAAGAAAAAGAAAAATCTAAAAAAGGAAAATATAAATAAAATAAAATAAAAGGGATGTAGCTGCTTCATATCTTTACACACCCCTCACCCGGTTCTGAAACAGTTTATGTTGCACCTTATGCTTGTAATAAGTCAATAAATGGAGACCAAATCTTTAAGAATTGGTCTGATTTGCCTGCTAGGACGAATCCCATGTCTTCGAGGTGTAACATTTCGGACATATTTGAAATCCACATTTTTAACGTTGGTGTGGGTGCATTTTTCCAAAATTTAAATATAAGTTTTTTTGCCGTTATTAAGCCATAATTAAGGAAACTCTTTTGGAACGAAGTCAGCTCAAAGTCGACTTCCATTGTTCCAAAAATAATCAGTTCTGCATTAGGTTTCAATTTTATTTTAAATAATTTTGTAAAAATTTCAAAAATTTCAATTAACTGATACCTTCTTATGAGGTTTTTTTGTAAGTTACAAACATAGCTAGTATCAGACCCTCTAAGGCTCTAGATGACCTTGATGTAATGTTGTAAATGTGTGACCACACATAACCGAAGGTGCATGGGGTATGCCATGAGAACTAGTTTGAGACCTGACACCCCTGGGCTGCCCTGCTTAACTAAATCGTAAACATGAAATATTATATAGCAGGTGTAACCATCCTGTCCAGTCGCAATTTATGTAATGACTGGACCCATGCGCTGAGGGCAGCGCCAGGGGAATAACTACCTATGAGAGCCGAACCAAAGATAGAGATATAGCTGGAGCCCCATGGTGAATAAATGTTAACACAATGTCAATATCCCATACTTACGGGTACTTGGGTCTGGGAGAACTTGTGTTAATTATATCCTTAATAACTGGACATAGGGTGATACCCGACAGAGCGAGTCCCGCTCGCTGCAGTAAATATGATGAGAAGCACATTGGGCACAGTTAATGGGACTATAACTTAATTTATTGTCAAAGACCCATAGAGAATGAACTCTAAGACATCAGTGTCCGTGCCGTATTATATGTAACATACCATTTAACAGAAAAACGCTTCCCATCTCCTGAAGAGGCAAAGTACTGCTTTTTTGGTGCTATCCCTACACTCTGCAGTGAGCACATACATGGATCAGTCTGACAGCCCGAGCCGCAGGAGCGGTCTTCTCAGATTCTGTAAAGCAATTAATTGATTAATCATGTAGAGGCTGGTTCCCCGAATCCCAGGCTGAACCGGCAAAGTTTTATGTTTAGAACCCTATATAAGGTTCTATTATTATTCCCAACATTTGTGGGAAACCATGGCTGCGTAGGCCAGTCAGGCAGTATGAGAACCCTGAAGTGGGATCTTGCTGAATTATTGCAAGACCCGACTGATGAGGAAAAATGGAGAAATCACATTAAAGAACATTCCTCCACCGTGTAGCGAGAATGTATCTCTCGCCACTGTGATGCCACATGTTTTTACAACTGGTGAACAAGCCTGTATGCAAACATATCGATATTGGATGCCATCGAGCCATAATATCCTAAAATACTTTGTGATCCAACATCCATGCTGTGTTGTCATTGATTTTACATGACGATACACCAGCGTCAAAAAAGGTTGGGTAAATTATGACAGGATACTTTGACTTGATTGCACCCATGTGACTAACATATTCCACCACCACAGTGTATCAACTTGGAAACTGAGCACGCAGATTTTGCATATTCACACAATAACCCTTTAACCCATAGTATGCACTAGTGTCTATAGGTAGTTGATACCAATAACTGAATTGGTGATTCATGCAAATCCCATCTGCCTTCGTTACTAGAGAATTACTTCGTAATTTTCTATCTTTGAGCACTAGCATCTGCACTAACTGAAGATTATTTGACCAAAACTACTGGAGCAATGCTGAATATGGTTCGACCACCATTGTGACTTTGGTAACTTCAGCTGGTAGTAGCATAGGTCTGTTAACAATGACCTATATGGCACTTGAGAGGTTACTACTTGCAAGTTGAAAATTCTGATAATGCAAGGCCCATTTGCACAGCTGAAGCACAGCTGCTATATTGACAATTACACTTGATGAATAGAAGACTGCTTAATAACAAGGTTGTTACAGGCCTCTATTGATTCTAATCTGCTGCCCCAGAGCGGAGTCACAGATAATTTAATAGTTAACGGTAAATCCGATAATCAATAACTTCCAGTTGGTATCAACTTAAATTTGACTGGATGGCTGAAGGAACCTCAATTCCTCAAATATAGTTGCAGCTGAAACAGTTGATTTAAGCAAAACACAACGTTAGAAATATCATCCAGATCAATTTCAAATGTCTCCGGTGAATGGGACCTGAATAGTATGCATCTTTGAGATCGATGCATGCCATAAAGATCCTAAGGAAATCAGTAGTTAGACAGTAAAGAAATTCCATATACTGAAAATCTATATTGCACATGGGAGTTAAATCAATTATGAACCGACATCCTCCATCTTTTACAAAGAACAGGGCATGCCTGCCATAATTCCGTGCCTACCTTGAATGACAAATCTGGCCAGATTTCCGAGCCTGTCTCGAAAGGTAATCCTGGCCATAATACTGATCCTGCCTCGAAAAACAACTCTGGCCATACTACTGGGCCTGCCTTAAAAACTGCTCCGGCCGTAATTCTGAGCCTGCATCGAAAGACAACTCTGGCCATATTACCGAGCTTGCCCCAATTCCAAGCCATGCTTGGTACCCATGTATACTGTGTAATAATAACCCATCACATGTTATCATTTTAGTATAACTGACCTGAATCTCATTTTATCATTGTCATTTGTACAAAACAAGTGTAAATATTACCACTTGTAAATGGTCCACATACCGCATGTTTCGGAAGAACCAGACCCACCTACCTTCATGGTTACCGGTGGTCTTATGGTAAGCCCAAAGGCCCCTGATGTGGGTTCTATTCCCATCCTTGATTGGAGAGTAGGAATGGTAGTGTATGTGAATTCCATATTTCCTGAGACCTGCTTGGCCCTTGGCCTGAAAGACCTCTGCCCAGCTTTCAAGTGGCCATCAGCTTCAGTGAACTGCTTACTGCCGATGAGGCGTGGGGGTGTCATCGCCGATACGATGAAGCTTGCTTTCTCATCCAGGTATACCTGTTGGCTAAGTCTTTCCTGAAGAGAAGATTCGGCGGCTGGTTTCATTTGATAGCTCTGTTCACTGCCGGCACTTGTAGCGTGACGGAAAATCTGGCCCCTTCCGGGTTTTCTGCCTCTTCGCTTGCGAGTATATCCTCGCACTCCCCTCCACAGAGAGGGAGACTCATAGACAGCCCTGAGACAGGTGCTGCCGCAGGCACCTGAGGATACCTGCGCTGACATGGCCCCTCGGACCTATATCAGAATATTGCTCTGGGCCAGACTGAAACTGACCCTGGATGCTCCCCTCCTCAGATAGGGAGACATTGTGCAATCCTGAGACAGGTGCCGCTGCCAGCGGGTTCTCCATAATACCCGGGCTCAGATAGCTCTCTTCTTTGGAGCATATCTCTTTGGAGCAACCTCTCCATCAGGTGCTCCAGGTGGGTTTTAGGCATCTACAGACGCTACCCAGAGAAGGAGGGGAACCCTCCTGGCCTGACTCGCCCGAGTCCCAAGGCCTGACCGGCTTCCTCGTGGTTTAACCCCTTTTAACCCACTGGGGTGGCGAGACCGGCTTACTGCCAGTTTTCCCCTTATTTGGGGAGACCTTAGCGGTCAAGGAGCTGCTGACCCCATTGTCAGTGACAGGGGTAGCGAGACCGGCTACTGCCAGTCTAACCCCTTTTTCTGTGGGGACCATTGCGGTCTGGGAGCTGCTGACCCCATAGTGAGCGACTGGGGTAGCGAGACCGGCTTACTGCCAGTTTAATCCCTTTTTCTGAGGGGACCATTGCGGTCTGGGAGCTGCTGACCCCATAGTGAGCGACTGGGGTGCGAGACCAACTTTCACTTGGTCTACCTCCATACTGGGAAAACCGCCCACTCGCACTCTCCTCCTGGGTGTCGCTGACCTCCTTGTCAGCGACTTGGGAGCGAACCCGACAGCCACCAGCTACCCGCGCTTCCGCGGTCCGGACCGGGATCCCCCCACGGTCTATAACCGGTTTCCAACTTCGTCTCAAATCCAGCAGGCAAACTCTATGAGGAGTTTCCTGCAATACAAAAAACAACCCTAGAAATAAGTTTAAACTTACCTTCCAGGTTTAAACTTACCGCCGGGTGTTGCGCAATGCGCTAGACTTAATTACGCGCATGCGGGCTGACGGCCTTCTTCACGTAGTCACTCACGTGACTCCGAAGTAAAATTGGCATCTGATGCAATGTCAAACGTGCATTGATTGGAGAATTACTACTTGGAAAATTGGAGGTTTTTCTCATATTTTTAAAATATGTGCAGGGATTGTTCTTGACGAGTTTCAGGTATGATTTCTATAATATTTTAAGCAATATGTTAAAAATTCAGGTAGTTACGTGATTTGGGTCACGAACTTAAATGAAAAAGCACCTCGGCCCACAGCCAAGATCAGGGGTGGGAAACCTGGGGCCTTAAGGCCGCATGTGGCCTTCTAGGCCATTAAGTGCGGCCTTTTGAATGAATCCAAATTTTGTAGAACAAATCCTTTTAATTTTATTAATATGTTTTTGTTCGTCTTTTATCATTTTTATTTTAATCTTAAAATGAACGTATTTAAAAGACCAAAGAGTAAAAGAAGATTCAACGAAATAATCCTCCCCGACTGACAGCCACAATTAAAACATTAGTAAGTCATGAGGGCTATTTTAACAAATAATGTACATTTTGAAGTATATCTAATTGAAGTTACTTGGATGCGGCCTTATTAGATTACAGCTAACTTAATGCGGCATTCCAACATAAAAAGGTTCCCCATCTCTGGCCTAGATGGTGAAAGGAGAAAACTAGAAAAGAGAGATGAGGTGGGTCAAAGCCTAAATTTCTCTCCCCCATTCCATCAGTCTGATAAACAGCCCTGACCAGAATTGTTGCCTGTCCATTTCCCACCACACATGCTGCCTGACCAATTGAGTTGTTCTAGTACTTTGTGTTTTGCTCAAGATTTCAGTACCAGCAGTTTCTTGTGTCACTATTTCTATACAAAGTGTTTTTATGATAACACTACGTAGGCCAGTTCCTACAGGAACTTCTCCCAAGAAAAGAGGTATAATATCATGCTGAGACAATGGAGCAGCTGGGCTTGTACACTCTGGTGTTTAGAAGGATGAGAGGATATCTCATTGAAACATATAAGATTGTTAAGGGTTTGGACACACTTGAGGTTGGAAACATGTTCCCGATGTTGGGGGAGTCCAGAACCGGGGCCACAGTTTAAGAATAAGGAGTATGCAATTTAGAACGGAGACGAGGAAACACCTTTTCTCACAGAGAGTGGTGAGTCTGTGGAATTCTCTGCCTCAGAGGGCTGTGGAGGCAGGTTCTCTGGATGCTTTCAAGAGAGAGCGAGATAGGGCTCTTAAAAATAGCGGAGTCGGGATATGGGGAGAAGGCAGGAATGGGGTACTGATTGGGGATGATCAGCCATGATCACATTGAATGACGGTGCTGGCTCGAAGGGCCAAATGGCCTACTCCTGCACCGATTGTCTATTGTCAATGTTCTGAAATATTAGTGAGCGGAAGAGATAAATTATGCACATAAAGTCACCAAAAGGTGTGTGGTCATCAAGTGTGATTGGCAGGGATATATTCTAATCACCTGTACACTGGCTGGTTATTGCTTTGTCATTATCTGCAACCTTTTCAACATGAATATTTAAATAATTCTATTGGAAATAAATGTTTACTTCTGTTACAGCTGAATGATTCGGCATGGATTTTTCTTTCCATGTGACACACTGCACATAATAAGTTACAATGCCACGAGTTGTCAGGAGATTAAAGTAATGTATACTGACCTGAAGCTACTAATTTATAAATTATAAATATGTCTGAGTTTCTCCAGAACCTTCCAGTAGCTTTATAGGATTGGCACTGGTAGAGACCTTACAGTGAAACAGAGTGAAAAATGAAGATGGAAATATTTTAAAACATTGACTTTAGAATGTATCATTCCTTGTAACTTTAGTGAAAGCATTCTATTGTCTCGATATTCTGTAGATTGATGCCTTTAAAAACACAGCATATCCATGTAAATGAGGCAAAATAATATCAAAGTATTGATGTAAATACTTCAAAAGAATCACTAAATTGCTTGGGACAAATGTCCACAATGATACGATGGTCCCACCAAAAATGTCCACGATATCGATGGTGTTGACCAGTGATAGGTTACATGTAAACTAAATAAGTACGTTTCTCTACGGGTGTGGCAGCATCTATGGAGCGAAGAAAATAAGCAACGTTTCGGGCTGAAACCCTTCTTCAGACTGATGTAGGGAGGGGGAGGTAGAATTTTCGCCACCTCCAACGTGACCCCACCACTCGCGACATCTTCCCATCTCCTCCCCTGTCTGCTTTCCGCAAAGACCGCTCCCTCAGTAACTCCTTGGTCAATTCGTCCCGTACCATCCCCTCCCCAGGCACTTTCCCTTGCAACCGCAACAAATGCTACACTTGTTGCTTTACCTTCCCCCTTGACCCCATTCAAGGACCCAAGCAGTCGTTCCAGGTCCGACGGATGTCAGCTGATCTACATCGGTGAGACCAAGCATAGGCTTGGCAATCACTTCGTCGAACACCTCTGCTCGGTCCGCAATAACCAACATGATCTCCCGGTGGCTCAGCACTTCAACTCCCCCTCCCATTCCGAATCCGACCTATCTGTCCTGGGCCTCCTCCATGGCCATAGTGAGGACCACCGGAAATTGGAGGAGCAGCACCTCATATTTCGCTTGGGCAGTTTATACCCCAACGGCATGAACATTGACTTCTCCAATTTCAGGTAGCCCTCACTGTCTCCTCCCCTTCTCAGCTCTCCCTCAGCCCTCTGGCTCCTCCTCTATCTTTCTTCTTCCCACCGCCCCCCCCCCCCCCACCCTACATCAGTGTGAAGAAGGGATATCGGCCCAAAACATTGCCTATTTCCTTCGCTCCATAGATGCTGCCGCACCCGCTGAGTATCTCCAGCACCTTTGTCTACCTTCGAGTTTCCAACATCTGCAGTTCCTTCTTAAACAAGTATGTTTCTCTAACCTATTTGCTTTCTTGGAAACCATTAGGTTTTCTTAAAATGCTGATGTGGGGGAACTGGTATCAGTATTAAAGAACAAGCTAATGCATTAATATTTGACTGACTTCATTTTCTCTGTGATACTATGGCTATAAATGTCATTCTTCAGAGCGATGAGAGAATTAACATATCATAAGGCACAGTTTTAACACGTATAGATCTAAAACATTGTCAAATAAGTTGCTTCGAGAATTAAGGCGAATAAAAATGAAATATGGTATAGCGCTTTGAGTCCACTAGACTGCACCAAGCTGGTGGACTGGAATGTATTGTACATTTCACATCTTCAACAGCTGTTATTGTTACATGTTTAACACAAAAGCATTCCTTATTACAGCTAGAAGAAAGAACCCCGTGCCTACATACAGTAACGGAGCAAAATACAGAGCTCTTCTTCAGCAAAGAAGAATGATTAGCAGTTCATTTGCAAATAAATCTGATCAAATGGGACAGGTAACTTAGTTATAATAAGTTAAACCAACTATCTTGAATATTTTGTATTTATTTGATTTTTTTGGATGGTGGTATCATTGACAAGACTAGCATTCAGTGTCCATCCAAAATTAACTCCAGAAGATGATGGTGAGCCACCTTCCTGAATCACAGTTCTTTTTGGTGAAGGCGTTCTTACAGAGCTATTAGATGTAGGATTTGAGTACTAAAATATGGTGGTAATTATGATACAGCATTATATTTCCAAATTAATATGATAGCAGAGAGAAACCTACAGATAGTGAGTGGTGAGACTCTGTGGCAACTTTCCTTGTTTTTCCTGATAGTAAATATCAAACATTTTGAAGTGCTTTTGGAGAGGCTTGGAACATTTAGAAACTAAATGTTCTAGATGGTTTAATCTGCAGCCGGGGTGCAAACATGATGGAGGCACAAGAGACTGCAGATGCTAGAATCTTGAGCAAAAACAAAGTGTTGGAGGAACTCAGCAATATCTGCCTGACCCGATGAGTTCTTCCAACACTTTGTTTTTTGCAAACATGATGGAGCAAGGTAATGTTTAACGTGGAAAGACTTTGGAGTGTCAGTTGACAGTTAGTTAAATCCTCTGCTACATTATACAAAGCATCTCACCAAAATGCTCCATAAACATTGAAATCATCTTGGCAATCCTGAACTCGCCCTATCAGAAATATTCCCTTAATTGCCTCCCATCCCCACACCATAAAACTTCTTCATTGAAGTTGTTCAAAGACTGAGTTCACTGTTTTTTGAGGAAGCGAGATCGAAACTGTCCAAGAGAGAAATTTCACGTCATCTCTCCATTCAATAGGCAATCCTTTACTTTTAAGTAGTGACCTGTAATCCTGCTTTCTCCAAAAATAAGAGATACCTTCTCCTCCCCACATTCCAAGACTCCTCACAATCTCATATGTTTCCATCAACTCAACTCTGATGCTTATAAGATCCAGCTGATATTATCCTAACCTGTCCATCCTTTCCTCAACATGACATTCGCCCACTCTAGCTATCATTCTAATTAACTTTCTTAACTGGTTCCAAGACCTTTTCATCATTAAAAAGGAAACCATCACTGCCCACTATATGCCAGACATGGGCTCATCATTGCCCTATAGAATTAAAGCATAACCTACCTACTTTGATATTCACCTCAGAATAAAGATGTCACAGGTGAGGCAGAGGTTCACTTACACCTCCTCCAACCTAATCTACTATATCTGCTATTCCATGTGTGGACTCCTATATATCGGTGAGACCAAGCGCAGGCTCAGCGATCATTTCGCTGAACATATCCGCTCAATCCACCTAAACCTACCTGATCTCCTGGTTGCTGAACACTTTAACTCCCCCTCCCATCCCCACACTGACCTTTCTGTCCTGGGCCTCCTCCATTGTCAGAGTCAGGCCCAGCGCAAATTAGAGGAACAGCACCTCATATTTCGCTTGGGCAGCTTTCACCCCAGCGGTATGAATATTGACTTTGCTAACTTCAAGTAGCCCTTGCTTTCCCTATCTATCCATCCCTCCCCCTTCCCAGTTCTCTGATCAGTCTGACTGTCCCTGATTACATTTTATTTCTGTTTGCTTTATTGTTACCTTCTCCTAGCTAACAATGATCTATTCTACATTTTCCTTGATCTCCATCACCTTTGATGTCTCGTTCTCACACCTGACACTTCCTTATCTCTGTATCTCCCCCTCCCCTGACTCTCAGGCTGAAGAAGGATCTCGACCCAAAACATCACCCATTCCTTCTCTCCAGATATGCTGCGTGTCCCAGTGAGTTACTCCAGCATTTTGTTAAATCTTCGGTTTAAACCAGCATCTGTAGTTTCTTCCTGCACAACATATACATATCTAGTCTCATTGATCCTGAAAGTTCTCTTTACATCTGGAGAAATGAAGGTGTTAAATAGTTGTCACACAGATTGGTCAAGCTGTAATGTAAGATAGCCATACTTACTGAATCATACTCTTCAGCAAGTATCAAGATGCCTGGTATATCCAGTTCCTTCAACAGGCCAGAACAACAAGAGATAGTGGAGCAAAGGTAGGACCTTTCAAATTTAATTCTGAATCCCATGATCTCAAAGAAAAGAAACCCTTTGCCAACTGTCAGCTGTTGTGTTCAACTCAGCGGAAGACACAGTATTTCTTCATGCTGAATAAATCTTGGAAGAAACATTAAGAAAGGGCACAGTGTTCTCTGATTGCTGGACATCTCAGTCCCTTGTTAAGCACGGCTAAGTTGCATGACTGCAGATTGAGCTGGGCAAGTTCTGAAGGACATGATTGCCAGACCTGTGTACAGCTGGCAGTGAAAAATCGAACACAATATCCATGTGTTGTCATCCTCGCTAAAAATGTATTGGTTTTAATGATCTTAGAAAGAGGATCTTAAGGACTACGAATTTAAGGTAATTTAATGAAGTGCTGTTGTTTTAATTACCATTATAATTTATAGATATAAATTAATTTTAATGTTTTTTTTTCCAGAAAATTCAGATTCAACCAATTCAAAGTGTCTTTGATCCTGTAAATGACTCTCAGAACACTAAAGAAGGTACAAGTTAACTTTCTGAAAAATCCAGCCATTACCATATCAAGCAGTGATTGATTTATGCACTTACACTGATACCACACACTGATTGTATTTTTTTAAAGACGGAATCATGTGCAATAAAAATTGTCTAGTACTGTCTGAACATTAGATGCTGGCAGATAAGTCAAAAAATAATTTTATTTTGCTGTGAGGAACTCAGTGTCCAAATAGTAAATCAAGTATACTAAGGTTGTTAATAATTTAATGCAATATTGCTTTAATTAAATTATTAAAGTTTTAGTTTTATATTTTCATGCTTATTTTTGGATATTTCTTTGGGACAGGTATGCTGTGCCTGACTATTTAGTTTAATCATTAAAATCACTTATAACGGGTTAGACTAGGTTGTGCTGAAAAGAATGCAGGTCTACCTCACTTCATACTACCCCAAAAAACTCTGCTTCATGAAAGCATTCTTTCATTTTGTAACTGTATTTTTCCAGTTTGCATTTTGGCTTTAATGAGTACTGGGGGCTTAGCAGGTAACATAGAGGTACTTTTGAAAGCGCTGCCGGAGCAAAGGCACAATTGTCGGCCGGAGGCACTGTATTGTGTGCGAGGAGGTGGTTCACAGGCCACAGTTGCTGTGCCTGTGGGGTTGCAGGCTCCTTCTGCCAGGATGGCGTGGGTGATTTTCCCGGCTACTGGGAGACCAGAGGGGTTGAATTTGCTGGCTTCTGCGGGCAGGAGGAACCTTCCACTGGGTTATTTTCCCAGGCGATCGGGACGCATGTGAATGCAAAGGGTAGGATTTGCAAACTCCTATGGATCCCCAGGCAACTTCTTCTTGGTGCCATGGGCTCATTTACCCACAAAGGTTCAGGTGGGTTCCAGTTCGTGCTTCAGCGGGTTAGCATTTTGCCATTCCTGCCAGTTAAGTTTGCGGCTGGGTGCAGATGGGTTATGGTCAAGCACTCCCCTGGGTCATGGTTTAGCACTCCCCCGGGGTTATGGTCCAGAATAACCATGTTATGGTCCAGCACTTCATGGCCAACATTCCTGGAAGGGTGCTCCAATAGTGACCTGGGGTCATGGTCTAGCACTCCCCTGGAGTATGTTCCAACAGTCCCCTGGGGTCCCCGGCACTCCCCAGGGATATGGATCAACACTACCCAAAGTGTGGTTATAGACTGCTATGATACCCTCAATGCATTATTCATGTCCATTTCCTGGACTCCTGGTAGCAGATCTCTGAGTTTCACTGCAATATTCAGAGACGATTTCTGTTGTGCTACAATAGAAGCTGAACCAATCATCCTTGAATGTTGTGCGATGACTTATTTGATGCCAGCGTGGAAATTATTTCCATGCTGGAAAAAATGGGTCTAGTATCCAAATATATGTTCTCTTTCTTATCATATTTGTTTCTGGGATGTACATTTCACTTTATTTAATAGTTGAAATGAAACTGGAATGAGACAACGGAGTAAGTTGAACTGATTTTGCAATGCTTCTCTCCTCAGAAGTTTCAGAGAGCACCGAACAGTTTATGCTAGCAGAAAACCTCGTAGAAACTTCTGCTATGGATACTGACATATTAGCTGCTATGGACGCAGTAAAAACACAACAACATGTCTTTCTTCAAAACAAAGTAAAACGATTAGGCCTCAGTGCATTGTCCTTTGAAGAACAGAAACTCCTGCTGTCATTAGATCATCTCAATCAAAGGCTGAAGAGTAAGTGAGTAAAATATCCCATGTGCTAAAAAAACCTCTAAAAAATAAGGAATTATGATACGTGGATTAAGTAGTGTTATCTTTGGGTTAAGGTGCTTAAGAATGTTTGCTATTTAATTTACATGTTTTTTTAACGATTGGAGTTTCATTTTGAGCTACTTCAATTCAAGATGTTCCAAAACAACTACAGAAGTGTGGACATTTGCCATAGTACGTCCTGTCCTGAAAAGTCAAGCCATATCAGTTCTAACCATTTCTCATCTCACTAGCCTGTTCTCATTCATCAGGAAAGTGACAGCATTGTTGATGAAGGCTTATTAATTATTTTTGGCACTTACCAATGGTAAATCAAAAACAGGAAATGCTGGTGCTATTCAGCAAATCAGGCAGCATCTGTGGAGAGAACAGCAGAATCAATGTTCCATTGCTACTTTAGTTTACATTCTACAGGTGCTGCCTTGCATGGTGAATATATCAAGCATTTTCTCTTTTTAATGGGGATCAAAATCAGTTTAGGTTTAGTGTTAGGTTTATTGGTACCACATGTACAGAGGTACAGTGAAAAGCTTTTGTTGGTGTGCTAACCAATCAAATCAGATAATACTGAATAAAATCAAGCCAAGCACAAGTACAAAGGTGGAGTGAAGAGAAATACACCAGAGTGCAGAATATAATTTATCAGTATTGTAGCGTAACAGTTCCAGCAAAAAGTCTGATGTCCTCAGGCAGGTTGGAGAATCAGGACTGTACTCTAGCTTATGGAAGGATCATTCAGAGATCAGATAACAGAGGGAAAGACACCGTTCCAGAGTGTGGTGGTAGACACTTTCAAGCTTCTGCATCGTTTACCCGACGGGGACAGGGAGGAGGAATGACCAGGGTGGGAAAGGTCCTTGATTATGTTGGCTGCGCCGGAGGTAGTGTGAAGCGTAGATGGAGTTAACGGTGGGGACTCCCAATTGTGTGACAAATGTCTCCATTGACTGGAGTCAGCATAAAGGAAGATGAGTCAGGTTGCACACCAATCATCTCATCCTTTCTTCATCACTGCAGAGTTTTCTCAGAGTAGTGTCTTAGGCCCAACAATGTTCAGCTGCTTCTTCCAAACATTCCTTCTATCATAATCTTAGTAAAGGAGCTGTTTGCTGATAATCATCCAGTGTTCAGTTCCATGCAAAGTTTACAAAGCTATCCTTGCCCATTTGCAAAATAGACCCAGAGAACATTTAATTTTGACTTGATGAAGTAACTTGATTGACTTAGTAACATTCCAGCCATTTAAGTGCAAGGCAATAATGATTTCCATCAGACTGTCTAAGATCATACTCTGTGCACTCAGTTGAATTATCAACACCAAAGTCCGGCCATCTTGGAAGGTCATAATTGACTGGAAATTTAACATAGAAAACATAGACATAGAAAATAGGTGCAGGAGTAGGCCATTCGGCCCTTCGAGCCTGCACCGCCATTCAATGTGATCATGGCTGATCATCCAACTCAGTATTCTGTACCTGCCTTCTCTCCATACCCCCTGATCCCTTTAGCCACAAGTGTCACATCTAACGCCCTCTTAAATATAGCCAATGAACTGGCCTCAACTACCTTCTGTGGCAGAGAATTCCAGAGACTCACCACTCTCTGTGTAAAGAATGTTTTCCTCATTTCGGTCCTAAAGGAATTCCCCCTTATCCTTAGACTGTGACCCCTTGTTCTGGACTCCCCCAACATCGGGAACAATCTTCCAGCATCTAGCTTGTCCAACCCCTTAAGATGACCAACCACGTAAATACTATAACTGCAAGAGTACATCAAAACCTAAATAGTGCCTCACCTCTTGACATCCTAAAGGGCCTGTCCCACCAGCATGCAACTCCATGCGATGAGTGCGACCTAACGTGGTCGCTTGAGCCATCCGGCGTCGCGGGGCCGGTCCCACTTTGATCGCCGGAGCCGTGCGGAATTGTGCGGAGTTTGTCCCGACATCGCGTGGGGCCCCGAAAAACTGACTATGTTCAAAAATTCCGCGCGGCAACGGCTTGTCGGCTCGCTGTCGCCTCGACGAATTACACACCACCTCGACATCGTGCCTCAGTGAACCTCTCTGTAGGTGCCTCCGTGACCCTCTCTGTGTGTGGCTCCGTGGCCCTCTGTGTGTGTGCCTCTGTGCCCCTCTCTGTGTACCCCTCTCTGTCCTGGCGAACTTACCTTAAGACTTCGCTCCAAGTTCGCCTCACTTTGCGCCGCGTTGCGCCATTCACCCGACCTCCGCGCGGTCCTCGCTGCCGGTTTGGTTGCGCTTGCCGCATGCAGGGGCATGCTGGTGGGAACGGCCCTGTACAGGGGATCACCCGACCTCCGCGCGGTCCCCGCTTCTAGTTTGATCACGCTCATCGCATGGAGTCGGATGCTGGTAGGACAGGCCCTTAATGTCTTTCTTCCATTGACGAATTCGAGCACGAATCATGTGTGATTAGATATGCTCCAGCTCTAAAAGATACGCAAGCTTGTTCACCGTCAGGAGAAAGTATACCATTTGTTTAGTGATCCATTGGCCACCCTAAATACTAAATGGCTTCACCCCTGGTGAAACCTATAAAGGGCCTGTCCCACTTAGGAGACCACCACAGCAACCTCTGGTGACCTTGCCCGCCACCCATGGTCTCTGCAAGGTCGCCAGGAGGTCACAGGAGGTTTTGGTCCTCTCCTTAATAGTCGAAAGTGGCTTCCTCGTGGTCGAGGCTTCATCTAGGTTGCTGCTTTTCTTTACTCCATGATTAAAACCGGCCTCGGCCTCGACTAAAAATAGATTGCCGTTTGAAAAATCAATATTTTTTTAGTCGCAGCTCTAGTCGTAGCCGGTTGTGATGCTAGTCGTAGGTAGTCAAAGGAGGTCGAAGGTAGTCGAAGGTAATACCTCCGGGGTGGAAAAAATAGGTTGAAAAAAAGTTAATGTAAACATAATAATGTGACTCTGTCACACCTGGGCAAGCTCATTCATAGTTGGAGAGTTCTTAGCAGCAGAGGACCCACAGTTTCCCCAGCTCATTAAACAGCTCAGGGGGGATTTGTGTGAAGTTTGTAAATGTAGACAAATCCTCCTCTTGCAGCACATTCATCAGGTTATCATACTGTCCAAACCTCAATCTTCTTTGAAAGAGGGGCTTAACCCACTGACACCTCTTCTTCTGCTTCCTCTTCACCCTTGTGCTTTCCCTTCTGCCTTTCTTGAAAGGCGGATGAAGCAAAAGGGCTGCTGCTGACAGCAGTAGATGTACTTTTGTAACATCCACCTAACTAATTCCTTCCCTGCTCGCGTGGTTCAGAATGATTAAAAAAGACCTGGGAGGCTTTTATTGTAAGAAAAAAATGCATTCATTACATCATTTTATCATGTGATCATCTGAGCTGGTCGTTGTTGGTTTTCAGTTTGGTTGTGTGAGGTCGAAGGGAGTGGTGTTCAATCGCAGACCAATTTAACAGAGACCATCCTCGAGTAAAACGTGCATGGTCGAAGCCAGTCTTCAACATAGTTGAAGGAGGTCGTTGTAGGTCGAAGGAGGTTTTCTTCATGGTCGAGGAAGGTTTTCAACATATGCGTGGGAGGTGGTAGGAGGTTGCAGGTCACCACGACCTTGATTTATTTTTGGGTTGCGGGCAAGGTCACCAGAGGTTGCTCTGGAGGTCTCCTAAGTGGGACAGGCCCTTAATTCTGCCATGGACCACTTACCATTTGCAGTCCAGTATATAACCAAAGCTTCTTCAATTACACCTCGCACATCTTCCACCTAGAATGACAAGAGCAAACAGATACATGGAAACGCCACGGCCCAAAAATCTCCCTTCAAGTCAGACGTCATCATCATTAAAAACATTCATCTTAAATTGCATAATTGTTTGGGATTTTTTCATAGTTTATGAATTAGTTGGACTAATTAAAACGTGAGTTTAAATTGCAATGTATTTGGGGAAAAAGGCACAGTAAAATGCACTGCAATCCCTTTGAGGGCATTTGCAGATATTGAAATACAACTATACACATATACTTTGGTACAGCCAGAGCAGCTTTATTTATTGTGATTCTGAGGGACTAATCAACCTAGAGGCTGGGCTGCAGTGGTCACCTGATGGAGCAGAGAGATCTGAGCAGAGATTGACCCCAAGTCGTGGATGCCGAGATTTAAAAAAAGCAAATCACTTACCTGCACTTATTTCTTTCCAGTCAAAGGCCTGGATTGAGACCCATTTAAATGAACAGGATCACTGTATCTGCTATCCATGGTTGCTCTAATGTTGAGGTGCTTGCTCTCCAGCCCTGCAGTTTAGAATGGTTGTGTCTCTCTGTGGTGAGCCCATTGGGAGAGCAAGAGCTCAGCAAAATACTTTTAGAAACTTAAAAACTCATTTTATTCTCTTACTTTATTCAGATATCCAAGAAACGATTGAAACAAACCCACGTAATGATCTTCTGCAGTTTCCATCTCCTGTTGTAAGTACGTTATTTTCTGCTGTGCATCAATAATTTCATCTGCCATTTCCTTTAGGTATTGCTAGTATTAGTGCTGCAAATCTGCCTGTAAACCTTTGTCTGCACCTGCATCTGATATTTGTTTTTAATGTTATCCACATATCTAGCCATGAACTAAATAGAGTTAGGCTTGATTTACTTGGTGCCAATGGTGGGGAGAGGAAGCAGTGGTTACAATTAGATATTTAAAAAAAGAAACATAACATTTTTGACTTTGAATAAGCGTCCTCATCCTTTTATTCCACCTTGTTTAAATTACTATGCTCAGTTCGCAATGCAATTGTAAATATTATAATAGTTTTTTGTAATAAACCAAATAAAACCTGGTATTGAATTACGTGATTTATAGTAATAATGATATATAATCATTTTTTGTCTTTGGAACAAATCAAAACTTTAAGTGTCATCAAACTCGTTTTGAGTTGATGGGCTTTGCTATTTTCTCTTCTTTCATGTTCATCAGTTCATAATTCATAGAAGCTATAGGTCATTTGACCCATCTAGTGTACTCCGCCATTCAATCATGGCTGATGTATCTTTCCTTTTCAAGCCCATTCTCCTGCCTTCCCATAACCCTTGACACCCTTACCAATCAGGTATTTGTCAATCTCCGCCTTAAAAATACCCAATGACGGCCTCCATAGCTGTCTGTGGCAATGAATTCCACAGATTCATCACCCTCTGATTAAAGAATTTCCTCCTCATTTCCTTTCTAAAGATACATCATTTTATTATGAGGCTTTGCCCTCTGGTTCTTGACTCTCCCACTAGTGGAACCATCCTCACCATATCCACTCTATCTAGGCTTTCCCAATTCCCAATTCCCAAAGACATCCTACCTCATCCTTCTAAACTCCAGCGAGTACCGACCCAGTGCCATCAAACGCTCGTCATACGTTGACCCAATCTTCCCCAGGATCATTCTTGTAAACCTCCTCTGGGCCCCCTGTAATGCCAGCATGTCCTTCCTCAGATAATTAACCTAAAATTGCTCACAATACTACAAATGCAGTATGTCCTGTGCCTTATAAAGCCCTAGCAATACATCTCTGTTTTTATATTCTGGTCCTCTTGAAATAAATGTTAACATTGCATTTGCCTTTCTTACTACCAATTCAATTTGCAAATTAACCTTTTGGGAATCTTCTTCTTTCCAATTTTTCTCTGCACTTGGACTCTAAAATTGGAAAGAAGAAGATTCCCAAAAGTTTAATTTGCAAGTTGAAGCCAAAGAGCATTGGATGATGTTTTTTTGTTTATCTTAATGATTTGTAATAACTCTTTACAAATATTGTCATCGATCACATTTGTTTGCATGAATATTCAAGACTAATATTATCAATAATGCAACATTCTTGGCTATTTTTTTCTTTTAGATCACACCTTTTGGTGTCACTGGTTCAGGGTCTAGACCAGTGCGAGTCATTTCTGGAACACCAAAACATCACAATGTTACTGCTTATAACCATGCACACATTGAGAGCCAATACTCAAGAAACAAGACAAGCTGACCATTATAAATAGCTACATATCAGTTACTACACATATCCACTTTATTCTGAGGTGAAAACTGTTAATTTTATATCTTAAGTTATTGTGTGTTTTAATCCAAAATGATTGTTTTTCTCAGAAAGTTGTATAAATGTTAGATTACTTTTGTGACAGAAGGTTGTAAAGAATATTAAGATTTGTTTTCACATCTAAATTTACCCCCCTGGGAAAAAATATTTTTAAAAAGGCAAGACAAAGAAGCTTATTAAATGATAGCAAAATAATTTTTCCTCCTTAGAATCGCTAGTGTGATTGTCATTGGATGATGAATCTGAATCTAGATATCAAACAATGTGATGATGTCACACCACAGCATGCAAACACTCAAGAAAGCTAGATTTTTTTAAAGTCACGGTTTAGGCTGATTACTGTAAATCATACTTATCTGATGAGGGTGGAAAATCTTTTCCCCATAAGGATAATGTAGACATTTGCCTTGCACAGGTGCAATGGCTGCAATCCCTATTGCTCAAGCTGTTTATTCCTATTTAGACATGTAAACCAGCATCTGCAGTTCCTTGTTTCTAAAGTAAATGCTAAACAGGTTTCTCAGTGCCATGATTGCCAACATGTTTCCAATTTGCTATATGTATCACGTCCAAGTAATACAAATTGTGACCCCTGACAATTTGAGTAGCACAGACATGCTAGCTATATGTAGATTGTTGGGGACATCAATCCATGTGCAACACTTCATGTAATTTCTGCCAAATTGGACCAAAACCATACAGCAAGTGCAGTGAGTTCGGAACACTTGCGAAACGTGGCACTTTGCACCTGGTAGGCAGTGTGCCATACCCCACAATACTCCCCTTTGCAGCTACACTGTTTAAAATGATCACTGTTTACATACAGGTCAGGACAAAATAAAAGTCAGATTTGTTGTGGATGAAAAGAAAGGAACTGCAGATATTGGCAATCTCAGTAAACCTTGATGAAGGAGAACTTAATTAAGACTAAGAAGAACTTGGTTAAACCTTGATTATAATCTTCAATTCGACCTTGTGGATTACAATATAGGGGACATGGTAATGGCGTCTGATCATAATATGAACAAAGAGGAGGGTCCAGTGTGCTGCTCAATCCGTTGAAAGAGAAAGGTGGAGAAGACCCCTCAGCAGGAAACCATGTAGAGCAAGTATTTCCAACATGGTTCTCATTATTGCAGTTGTGGGAAGCAAATCTTCTCTTCATGAGGAAGGTGGTGGACAAAAGTCAGCCATATGTTAGACAAATCTATAGCCACTATACAGTCCTTCTGTAACATATGGCTGTAACTGTTTTTCTAGGAGCAGTCACAGTGAATCCTAATATCTTTGCCACCATTCCTTTTAGACAGCAGTTGAAAACCTGTGTAACATCTCACAAGTTGCTGCTCACTGCTACATTAGGAAGGTCACCAAGGTGTCCGCTGCAAGAGAGCCAAGTTGATACCCTTTTTTTTCCGGAAATGTGAGGGGTTTGCCAGGATTTTGGACTTCCTAGTAATACCACTTCAGAACCCAGATTAATGTGTGACTGAGCTGCAACTGCACCCAGGAAATCATGTTGATATGCTCAGGAAGCTTTCATGTTGTTTTTATCCTGAGAGAATCTACTGTGGCCTTAAATTTTGGTTCACTCTGCAAGATCAATAGATGTATGTGTGGAGTCAAGGCCTTACTCTCAGACATTCTGGCAGCAAAGCAATGCAGTTATATCATGAAAAAGCTTCTACACTTAATCATAATTGAGCACAAAAAAGTAGGTTGATCAAGTGGCTGGTGAGTGTAGACAGTTGAAGTGGCTTGTTGCATCTCATACAAGCTGGTGTTAATGTAAGCTCTGCAATAGCTAACTATGAGGCAACATAAATTAGAGGGACAGGAAGGTGAGATGAAGAGTGAGGCAGAAGAAAATACTAGCAGGAATTTTCTGGCTCAATTGTTAAGGATTTGTTAGTTAGGTTTTATTTCCAATGAGGTTTCACATAGAAACCACATCCTCTGAAGCTCCCAATTGTCTTACTATCTTAGTAACATTTCCACCAAACTACAGAAAATAATTTGAAGACAACAGAGAAGAAGTATTCCTGACCTTCTCTACTTGCATGAGGCTATTAATTTACGTAGTACTAGATCCACGTCTTTGATTTCTGGGGTTTGATTCCTGACATTCATTTCTATTGCAGCTTCCTCCTACTGGCAATGGCTTCCTGTTGCCCTGTATCCTCCTCTTCTCATCTACCCATGCCTCAAGTGGGAGAACCATCACTTTCTATAATGCTATTTGGATCTGTGGAATGAATTTCACCTCAACTTGCAGCTATGAAGTTCTTTCTCTTTAGGAGATACTGGACTGGGTTCAACTATCACTCTTCAGATCGAACCGATGTTAACCAAAATCAAAACGTACTCATTCAATGCCATAATGGTAGCATAAGGAAGGTGAAAAATTGGATGAGATCAAAATGAGAAAGGAAAAATGGCTAAAAGGAATTAAGACAAGTTAAATTTGAGTCTAGAAATTCATTTTGCATAATACAGTTTATTTTCTAGTGTTATGGAGTGAAAGTAAGATTCTATAAAGGAGGAGTAATGTTTTTGACTATTTTAATATAAATCGTTCTTTCTCTGTTTTGTCTCTCAATGTTTCTCTTGTATCGATTCCTTGTCTCTCTCCTTGTGTCTGCTGCAGTATATGTGCTATATTTCTGTTAATATAAAACTATTAAGAACAACTGTCATGTCTTTTGCTCAATGACTATACTCAATAGCGAAGCTGAGCTGGAATCACATAACTGGTCTCCCCCCATGACCAGAAACATCAGGTGTTCTAAGCCTTTGCAACTTTAAACATAATTAAATGAATTTGACTCGCTACCAAAATACTCAACAGATTTTAGCCAATAGAAATAATTTATGTAACACACTATGAAATACTTTTTAAGCTTGACCATCTATGTGAATATGTGAATTTTGTTTGATTTTCATTATGATGTTCTAAATTTAAATATATTCATTAATAAATATTGAACAAGGATGATTTGTATTTTATTAATCATGTGAACATTGTAATTGTAACATTGTAATGTACATTTTTTAAATCACTAAAATGTACAGTGGACTATCTATAAAAATCAAATGTAAGTGTGTGCATTTTGCAATGTGCAAGCTTGGATTTAGTTTACTGTTATTTCTTGTTCCTTGTTTTATTTTGATCCTGACTACATGTACAAATTTGATTAAATTTTGAGATTGAAATTTAACTGAATAGAAGAAACCCAGTGAGCACTTATTTAGATTTAGTCTAACTTTATACATTTGAGAAGGAGTTGTAAAAGGTTGGATATGCTTGACAAAGCTGATTTCTTAAAATAAATTATCAAATATGGATGCAAAAATGGTGCTGGATGTTGCAAATTCAGAGTGTAATATTGATTTCCTAACATTCCACTTGTGGCATGATTTGGAATAGTTAAATCTGATAAATTTTACCTCATGGTGCAATATTTGTGTGTTATGGATCACTGATTAATTTGAAAAGTTTGGAGTAAGCAGGCATTTCATATGTGCTGCTGTGTATGCATCTGATACAATAAAATGCAAAATGCAAGGAAGTGCCCCACTCTGCCAATAGAATAAAAAATAGATGGACAATTTCATTGCTAAATTGAGTTGTGCCTGGGTGATCTGTGGATAATGTGGATCTCATAATAAATACTAGACCTACGTCAGTATAAATTATAAGGTATTAATTTAGTAGGCTTGAAGTCTGCATAGAGTGCTTGGAACTGCATTCAGAAGCCCCATGCATTACATATTTACCATCTTATTTGTGACTCAAAGCTCCATTTAGTAAACTGTCCATTCACAATCCTGAACCTTCCCCCTCCAACCACCAACCTGCTCCAGATAAAAGTTTTGATTCCAACATCTTTATTATTTCCCAGTCATGACTCCAACCCAACAATAACAATGGAAGGGAGGTTGGTTTGTGTGATGGTGTGGGCAGTATCCACAATTCTCTGCAATCTCTTGCAGTCTTGGATAGATTTGTTCCCAAACCATGCTGTGATGCATCCTGACAAAATGCTTTCTATGGCACATGTTCAAGTTCAAGTTCAAGTGAGTTTATTGTCATGGTTCCCTGATAGGACAATGAAATTCTTGCTTTGCTTCAGCACACAGAACATAGAAGGCATTTACTACAAAACTATTCAGTGTGTCCATATACCATATATAAATATATACACACATGAATAAATAAACTGATAAAGTGAAAATAACAGATAATGGGTTATTAATGATCAGAGTTTTGTCTGAGCCAGGTTTAATCCCCTGATGGCTGTGGGGAAGTAGCTATTCCTCAACCTGGTCATTGCAGTCTTCAGGCTCCTGTACCTTCTACCTAAAGGTAGCAGGGAGATGAGTGTGTGGCCAGGATGGTGTGGGTCTTTGATGATACTGCCAGCCTTTTTGAGGCAGCGACTGCGATAAATCCCCTCGATGGAAGGAAGGTCAGAGCCAATGATGGACTGGGCAGTGTTTACTACTTTTTGTAGTCTTTTCCTCTCCAGGGCGCTCAAGTTGCCGAGCCAAGCCAAGATGCAACCGGTCCGCATGCTCTCTACTGTGCACCTGTAGATGTTAGAGAGAGTCCTCCTTGACATACCGACTCTCCGTAATCTTCTCAGGAAGTAGAGGCGCTGATGCGCTTTCTTGATAATTGCATTAGTGTTCTCGGACCAGGAAAGATCTTCAGAGATGTGCACGCCCAGGAATTTGAAGCTCTTGACCCTTTCAACCATCGATCCGTTGATATAAACGGGACTGTGGGTCCCCATCCTACTCCTTCCAAAGTCCACAATCAGTTCCTTGGTTTTGCTGGTGTTGAGGGCCAGGTTATTGTGCTGGCACCATATGGACAGTTGCTCGATCTCACTTCTATACTTTGCCTCATCCCCATCAGTGATATGTCCCACAACAGTGGTGTCGTCGGCGAACTTGATGATGGAGTTCGCACTGTGACCGGCTACGCAGTCATGAGTATAGAGTGAGTACAGTAGGGGGCTGAGCACACAGCCTTGAGGTGCTCCCGTGCTGATTGTTATCGAGGCTGACACATTTCCACCAATATGAACAGACTGTGGTCTGTGAATGAGGGAGTCGAGGATCCAATTGCAGAGGGATGCGCAGAGACCCAATTCTGCGAATTTGGTAACCAGCTTGGAGGGGATGATTGTGTTAAATGCCGAGCTGTAATCAATGAATAACAGCCTGACATATGAGTTTTTGTTGTCTAAGTGGTCCAGAGCGGAGTGGAGAGCCAGCGAGATCGCATCCACCATTGATCTGTTGTGGCGGTAAGCGAACTGCTGTACATGTGCAGTGGGTCCAGGTTTTTGTCGAGGTAGGAGTTGATTTGCTCCATGATCAACCTCTCAAAGCACTTCATCACCACAGGCGTTAGTGCCACTGGTTGACAATCATTGAGGCACATCACCTTACTCTTCTTGGGCACTAGTATAATTGATGCCCTTTTAAAGCAGATGGGGACCTCAGACCTCAGAAGTGAGAGATTGAAAATGTCGATAAAAATTGTGTAGAATTTGGTGAGAGTTGTCGGGGACATGGCAAACTTTCTAAGCCTTCTGAGGAAGTAAAGGTATTGGTATGCTTTCTTGGCCATCACTTCATTATGGGTGGTCCAGTACAAGTTGCAGGTTATATTTACTCCTACTTAAAGCTTTCAACCATATCTACTAAGGTGCCATCAATGCAGTAGTCAATAATTATCTCCCTTGTCTTACTGACATTGAAAAAAAGGTTGTTGTCTTGACACCAGGTCATAAGGTTCTCAATCACCTTCCTGTACTCTGTCTCTTCATTATTTGATATCTGGCCCCCAATGGTGAGGGGGGACAAAGGTTAAAGGAGATTTATGAGGCTTTACACAAAGGGTGGTAGGTACTTGCAATGCTAGCCAGGGTAAGTGTTCGAAGCACGTAGATAGCATCTAAACAGGCACATGAAGAGACAGGAAATAGGGGGTTGGGGATATTAGTAGCAAGAGGGGATTAGTTTAGACAGAGATCGTGGCAGGCATGGATATGGTGGACTGAAGAACCTGTTCCTGTGTGGTACTGTTCCATAGTCTATAAGAAGAAAATAAAAGGTGCCCATAACTGCTGTCAATACATTTTTAAGGAAATTGGAAATTGCAGTGGTCCAGATCTCATGTTCCTACCTCTTATGTTGCACAAGGTGCAAATAAAATGTGCTATTTTAAGATTATGCAGAGATGTAAAACGTGTGAAAGGCAATGTTTTGAAGCATTGCCATCATTCGTAACCTTTTGAATACAATTATGAACTAAAAAGAGAGGAACTACTTCCTCCGGAGATATTTTTGCCTCTGCTTCCTATGTGTTTTTTTTGTACAGCTGTCATTCAATGTTTTTTGATTTTTTTGGAGTTCAGATTGGACTAAAAGTTCCTAAAACTTTCGACAAGGCATCCACATCTGAGATTTTATGGAAATTAAAAGGTCTTATCTTTACCTTATGAGAAAACCTGTTTGTTCTGATCTGTGATTTCCTTGGTGTGCATTTCAAAAGTAACAAAATTTTCTGCCTCTGAAAAGTCAAATGTTACTATAATTTATTTTTGCCAAGTGATTATTAGAGCAGAAAAATAACTTTTAAATTCTGATTTCCTCTTTTTCATTTTGTGTAAATATTATATGTCACAAATTTTCATTCTGCATTCTTTTATTTCAGAAAAAAAGCAACAAATCATTAATGAGATATAACGATAGTCTTAGAAATCTATTCCTCTTTAAAACTGTACAGCAATCTTTTACAGCCATCTAAAGTTTATGGAATTAAATCAGAGCACATCAAATATGTCATGCATACAGACATAAATACTGGAATAACTCAGCGGGACAGGCAGCATTTCTGGAGAGAAGGAATGGGTGACGTTACCCATTCCTTCTCTCCAGAGTTGCTGCCTGTCCCGCTGAGTTACTCCAGCATTTTATGTCTATCTTTGATTTAAACCAGCATCTGCACTTCTTTCCTACACATGTAATGCATACATATCTCCACATATTTATGCCCAAACTGTGTCTAGAAACAATTGAATGGACTGACCAAGGGAAATATTTTTACACAGAAGTTGGTAGGTGTCTGGAACATGCTGCCAGGAGTCTTAGTGCAAGCAGAGACAATAGTGATATTAAAGAGGCTTTTACATAGACATATTAATATGTTGGGTAGGAAGGGATATGGGGCACATGGATGCAAATAGGATTAGTTTAAGTAGACATCATGTTTGGCACAGACATTGCGGGCCAAGGGGTCTGTTCGGTGATATTGTTCAGGAAGTCGGGGATCCAGTGGCAGAGGTGGATGCTGACTCCAAAGTCCGGGAGTCAATCAATTGGAGTCTGATGTAAGTGTCCTTGTTATCTAGATGTGGTCTTAATTCAAGTGGTCTTTAAGACAAAGCAATGACTCAACAATGGTTCCGCTTTTGTGCAGAACAAATATTAGCGATGAGAATGGAGTGTCCCACTAAGGCGACTTTTTAGGCGACTGCAGGAGACCATGCAGTCGCCACATGGTTATCAGATGTTCGCGGGTGGTTGCCGGGGAGTCGCCTTCATTGTCGTGAGAAGTTCCAGCATTCTTGGGAATAGTCGCGGCTTCATTATGGTCGCCGCACATTTTTCAACATGTTGATAAATTAGCGGCGACTAGAATGAAGCCGCCATGGAGAGTAGCGAGGATTCTCATGTGGTAGGTGGGTCGCCAGAAGGTCCTAGTGGGTTTCCAGGAGGTCGAAGGTTCTTGGAGGTTGTAGCCGGTGCTGACCAGTGAATCTCATTGGGAAAAAAAACATGAGCAGTAGTTTTCAGAACCAAGGATCTTCTTCTTTTCGTGTCCATCTTGTGACAAATGTTGACCTCGCTATCATCGTCCGTCATGAAAAGGACGCACGCTTCTGGCGACAATCAGTGTGGCCATCACTTGTGGCAATAGATGATGGTGGTAGCAGAATTAGCTCGGGATATTTCCAGTTTCCAGCCCCGCGACGTGGATGCTTCTGCTATGGGGCCAGAACCAAATATAACCGACCAGTAAAGTTAATGTCCACCGAGCTTCACAGCCGTGTATCTTTGGCTTCTTAAAAGTTGTTTCCATTACGGAAATGTCGGAGACCCTACACCTGGAAAGAATTAGATTTGCCCTAATGGACAAACAAGAAGTTTTCGTTAGAATATGGTCTTCTTTCATTGATTATTTAAAGGGTAGATCGGTTCAGCGGGGAACCCTAACTGAAACTTGGACTCAGGATTAGATGAAAAGTTATATTCTATATTCCTTGATCTTATCTCCAATGATGTATCAATGGTAAATTATTCCATTCTTTATGATTTCGTTTTGATTTTTACTTTATTTTTCTTTCTGTTTTTCTCTTTATAAAAAAAAATTATTAGAGACAATATGATTAATTTGATAATATTAATAATGTATGATTGCTGTACACAAAATATTGCTATCATAATATGTGTTTGCTAATTCACTGCTTACCTACTCTAATAAAAATATATATTTTTTAAAAAGTTGTCTCCTCTCCTTCTCCCCCCCTCTTTTAAAGGACTTACCATACACTGTGCTTTAGCCATCTTAATTACAACGCTAACATTCCTGTTCATCGCGGTGTGTGTCTGTATCACCTTGGCTTTGCACCGTGTGAATTTCACTCAGACAGCGCTCCCCCTGCTTGCCCTGTCCCACGCCTGCATAACGGCTGGTGAAGGAAGCAATGTTGTTTTTGTGTGTGTTACATTCTGACAGTCGCCGTTCCAGTTGCCGGTTTTTCAGGCGACTTAAAAACCGCCTAAGTGGGACAGGCCCATTATTTAGCCAGGCAATGAGCTGTAAATAGCTGGTATATAAATTGCTCAGCACCCTCTTTTTATATTAAAAGGACTTTGTATGTCTCCCTAATACAATTTAGCGAAACTTTAAAAAGGTTACACAGTGTGGTTCAAAAACAGTGGTGACACCCGTCCCCCATCCGCCCATGTAATATGACACTTGGTAGGATGTTACTGTTAGCTCTAATTCAGTTTCTAACTGGTGGCAGGACTCAGCCTTGCAATAACACTTCATCAATCAGCTATTAAAGGCACACAGGCGCACACAGTGTATCATATATGTGGACATAGCGTTAATTGTTGATTGCTCTCAGGTTGATTGAGAAGGATGATGGAATATATTACCCAATGGTGGGATGACTGGTGTTTAAAGGATGGGAGGGTCTCACGAGGTACGAAGAGGTGATACTGGAAGGACGAAATCATGGATATCTTTGTTCAGCGCAATATTTCTTGCAGCTCTGACCAGTGTCATAAATAATATCTCCTCAAATTTTTGGAGATATTTCACATCTCTTGCCTTCACCTCCATTGACACTAACCCATTTTGTTCCATCCTCTCTCATATTCAAAAACATTGCTCTGCCTCCTTTCTCTCTCTCTTTCCATCTGCTTCTCCCCCTTACCATGCTCCTACTGACCTGTTCTGTATCTCTCAGCCCCTTTCTGCTGCTTTCCAGGTATTGCTCCATCTCCGTGGTGCCGCGTGTGTATGTCTCTGTCTCTCTCTCTCTGTATGCGCCTACGTGCCTCTGTCTTTCCCAATCCCTCTCCCTATATGTTCCTTTCCCTGTCTATCCCTCTCCTTGTTAAACTCCCTCTTCATGTTCTCCCACACTCAGTCAATCTGTAAATTTCAGGATTTGTCACCAAGGCACACACACTGGACACAGGAAACACAACAGTTTGTGATCCACAGCTGGTGGTGGGAGGGTTATATCGCATTATAAAAGGATGGAGAGGTGGAGAAGTTCTCATTTTACAAAAGTAACCTACAAAAGTTAATCTCTCTTTCCTCCTTTTCCCATTCTTTCTCCCCTCTCCCCCTCTCTCTTTCCCCTCCCCCCCACTCTTCCCCCCCCCCGCTCCCTCGCTCTCCCCCCTCTCTCCCTCTCTCTCTCCCTCCCCTCTACCCCCTCTCTCTCTCTCTTCCCCTCACTCCATCTCCCTCCATGACTGTATGACATGCTCATCCTCAAAGACCGCACTCATACATACCTAACCACCTCTGAAGATTGTTCTCCACTGCAGTGGAAAGTCACTGGGAACAGGCAGACCAGAATGAAGGGGCAAACGCCAAGGAGAAGGTTAACATCACCAGAGGAGAGAGCTCTGTGATGGCTGAGGCAGGAGAGATCCAGGCCCCAGGGGGTGTCGAGTGTGAGTATTGTGGGTGCTGCCCTGTCCATCATACAAAGCAGCCTCTATCCATTGACTCCATCTATACTTGACGCTGCCTTGGGAAAACAGCCAACACAATCAAGAAGCACTCACATCCCCCTCATTCTCTCTTCTCCCCTCTTCCATCATGCAGAAGATAGAAAAGCTTGAAAGTATGTATCACCATGTTCAAAAACAACCACTTGTCTGCGTTTATCATATGCTTATTCTGAACCTCTCATGCCAAGGATGTATTCCCAATCTCCCAATCTACCTCGTTACATAGCTCTTGCACAGCCAATCTTGGGGTCAGCTCCATCAGGACGACCAGGGGTTCTGTGCAGAGGTCTGGAAAGAGCACTGAGCCACAGCCCTTTGCTCCAGAGGAGCTGCAGGAGTTGGCTGCAGAGCAGAAAGAGGTGCATGCCCCATCTGCCACAGTAGAGGAAACACAAACCACCAGGGGACACCAAGCAGGCAGGAGCCTTGGCTTCAGGAGGTTAATTCTAGTTCATGGTGCATGTAGAAATACACTCTGGGTAGGCTGAAATGCTTGAAGTGTTCAGACTGTCAGGTGGCACCCAAATGTAGAAATGCATGCCCATGTTCACTCAGGACATTTCCAGAGTCAGGAGAGCCTAATTTTGAAAGTGATTCCTTCTACTGAGTCAAACAACAGTGAATGTGATGGAACAATGTCTGAGAGAACAGGATCTAAGTCCAAGTCCTGCAGAGACTGCTAACTATGAACCCCAAGGAATGATTTCCAAGGAAAGCAAATAGATGCTCTGCAGGATATCAATGCTGCTTTGAGGAAAGCAGAGAGTTATGGTATTTCAAAAGATCTACTTGCCAGCCTCGTCGGGGTTCTGAAGGGCATAATATCAGTCACACAACAGCAGGTGCACACAGTGGGTGCCTGCCTGGAACCACAAGAGTCCAGCTGATGTTGGGAGAACTGGGACTCCAATCTTATGTCGCTTAGGATTTGTCCTGCAACCTCTGAATCTCAAACACTAAACTCGATGGTACAACCAAACAACAATCAGAGATATCAGTTCACAAGGTATACTTGAGAGCATCGATTCATACAGCATGGAAACAGGCCCTTCGGCCCAAGCCCAAGAAGCCTGGCGGCAGCCACAGGGCATGTCCCATGATGTTTGGAAGGTTTAGAAAACTGACATGGAAATCTTACAAACTAAGCCATGGATGGTGACTACACTATGATTCATTGTTTTAACAAGTTTCCTTTGTAACCAAATATTTTGTAGCACTGTTATTGCTCTGTTTATACAGCTCTTTTTGAAATGAAAACATTTGGCTAATGCTCTTCATTTGTTAGTTCCTTTCTGAGTTTACCAAAGTTAGTTCTCTGCCAATACAATGTTTGCACAACTGTAACAGCAAAGCATTCAATGAATGGTTGTTACTGGATGCTAGTTAGAACCTGTCATGTATAAGTTCCCCTTTTGTGATGTTTGTCCATGCCTCAGATAAGCTTCACTTGATCATTCTAAGCAAAGAAAATGATCCTAACATCCTAGGTAGACAGAAAATGCTGGAGAAACTCAGCGGGTGAGGCAGCATCCATTGAGAAAAGGAGTAGGCGATGTTTCAGATCGAGACCCTTCTTCAGTCTGAAGAAGGGTCTCGACCTGAAACGTCGCCTACTCCTTTTCTCCATAGATGCTGCCTCACCCGCTGAGATTCTCCAGCATTTTTTGTCTACTTTAATTTTGTTCCAGCATCTGCTGTTTCTTCACTAACATCCTAGGGTGCCTTGTCATGTTAAACTGTGTATGGCATGAAGAGACTTTTCTAACTTCAAGTAAACCTTGCTTTCCCTCTCTCTCCAGTTCTCCGACCAGTCTCTATCCTCTGATTAAGTTGCATCTCCGTTTGCTTTGGTGTCACCTTCTCCCAGCTAATAATAGTCTAGTCTACATTTTCCTTGATCTTCATCTCTTTTGATCTCTTACACCTCCTTATCTCTGTAGCTCCCTCTCCCCTGACCTCTTCTTAGGTCTGAAGAAGGGTCTCAACCAGAAACATTACCCATTCCTTCTATCCAGAGATGATGCCCGCCTCGCTGAGTAACTCTAGCATTTTGTGTCTATCTTTGGTGCAAACCAGCATCTGCATTTTCTTCCTACACATTAAGAGAAGACACTGCTGGTGTTGCGTGGCTCGCTTAAACATGATGAGCTGATGTTACCAATGATCCTGGACTTACGCCGATGCTTTAAATGTTTATAATTGTGAACCAATTGTGTAGCAGAGTTTTCTCGGAAATCCACAGTAGTTCACAATAACATCATGACTAGACTGATCCCACGAGCAGTCAGTATCTTGAGATGACATAGGAAATCTGACAATGAGGGTTGTGTGGGATAAACTTCCCACCATAAGGATCAGATTAAATCAAGACGCGGCATGTGTTACTCTTAAAAAAAGCTAGTGAATTGATAATGTAATAACATTCATATCTATACCCTACTTCTTGATGACAAGATTGACTTATTAAATTGTAATTTTTTTTCTAAGTAAGCTTTGTTGAAATGTCTGACACTAAGAAGTGTATTGTGAGCTTCTGCTGCTGTTCAAGAGAGAGAAAGTCTGCATTTAGTCATACAGTGTGGAAACAGGCCCTTTGGTCCAACTTGCCCAAACCGACTTACATGTCTCATCCAGACTAGTCCTACCTACCTGCATTTGGCCCATATCCCACTAAACATGTCCTATCCATTACCCGGCTAAATCTATCTTCTATCTACTATATTATACAAAGTCTGATCTTGACCGCTTTTGGCTTGCTGTGCTGTGATTTCCGAGAGAACGCTGCCACCTACGGCCGTCATTTTTGACCACCTCGCTCAGAGCCGCCCTCCGCCTTCCGGGACCGGAGGATTTTTCCCATCAATGAAACATCAGAGAGATATTAATGTTTTAAAATGTTTTGCCATTCTCTCTGCTGCCCCTGCTGGTGGGAGGGGGGGAAGGACTATAAAACCTGGCAGTGGTGTGCCTCACTCAGTTTCTGCAACATTGAGGAAGCGAGAGGGTCATGTCTCTCTGAATAACACTAAACACATTTCTACTCAATGGTGAGTGCCCTAAATGTGGTTTGAAAATCAAAATATGGTTGGTTTCAAGTAGAAATGCACTACAAATGGCTGTCTTTGGGGTGAGGTGGGAATGCACTGTAAATGGCTGTCTTTGGGGTGAGGTGGGAATGCACTGCAAATGGCTGTCTTTGGGGTGAGGTGGGAATGCACTGCAAATGACTGTCTGGGCGGGGGGGGGGGGGAGGTTGGGGTGAAGTGGAACTGCACTGCAAATGGCTGTTTTTGGAGTGAAGTGGAAATGCACTGCAAATGGCTGTTTGGGCGGGGGAGGATTTGGGTTGAAGTGGAAATGCACTGCAAATGACTGTTTGAGCGGGGGGGGGGGGTTTGGTTGATGTGGAAATGCACTGCAAATGGCTGTTTGTGTGGGGGGGGGGTGGGTTAGGTTGAAGTGAAAATGCACTGCAAATGGCTGTTTGGCTAAACTTGACAACTTCCTGTTTGCACTATTTTGATTTTAGATAAAACGCTACCACTTATGGCTGCGGTTTTTGGCCATCTTACTCAGCTCATTAGGTGCAAAGGATTCTTCCCATTTATGAATAATAAAAATGTTTAGCGTTTAAAAAATGTTGAGAATCTCACTCCTGTGAGTCACACCATGAAGGCCACACCTTTTCTGGTGGGGGGGGAGAGATTATAAAACCCGGAAGTGTGGGTATGACTCAGTCTCTGCATGATGGGGGAGGGAGAGGTCACGGCTCTACTGAACTGTGAGTGTGGTGTTTTGTGTGGACTTATGGTGGTTTTACCCTGCTTGAAATGGTATGAAACTGCATTTGAATGTGGTGGCCTTGCACCCACCTTGAAATGGTATGAAACTGCACTTGAATTTGGTTGCCTTGCACCCTGGTTGAAGTGGTAGGGCGCTGAACCTGAATTTTGTGGCCTTGCACCCTGCTTGAAGTGGTATGAAACTCCACTTGAATTTTGTGGCCTTGCACCCTGCTCGAAGAGGTAAGAAAATGCACTTGAATTTAGTGGCCTTGCACCCTGCTTGAAATGGTAGGAAAATGGATTTGAATTTGGTGGCCTTGCACTCTGCTTGAAATGCAATTTCAAGGAATAGCCATGAGTCAACTGCCTACCCACCAGCCGTGAGTGAGCTGCCAGCACATCATGCTTGAGGGACTGAGCTTCCACCTCAAGAATCCATTTGGCCCACAATCTCAATACTAGCCCTCTGGAGACCAGTAGTCCCTGCAGCCAACAACACCCATACCAGCGCTCCAGAAAGCCCCCCCTCCCACCACCAATATTGGAATTGGTGGAGAGGTGGAATATTGCGTTATGGGACCAGCCCAACAGGTCCCACTTAGTCTAGTACGTAACTAAAACTCCAATCTTCTACTCTTCTGGTTTGCAGAGTTTTTCTATTTGCGCAAAAACGGTACACGATAGCGCTATAATTTTTTGCCAGGTTATTTGCCATTCTCCTGTGCTGCGAGTGCAATGTGTTTTGTTCCGATCGGTGGTACAGTGAAAAAGTTATCGAGTTATCGATTGGTCTCTTCTGTCAGTTAATGCCACGGCCAGGATGGCGATGCCCCTTCCTGCCCCACCAGCGGCGGCCTGTCCTGCGTCACTCAGAAACTCCTCTTTGCCCTCCTCACAATAACTTGTCTATCGTCTCCCCCGCCATCGGCGGCTGCCGCGGGGGGGGGTTCAGTGGAGGCCCAGGTCCCGTCTCTCTCTCTCCATCATCACTCACCCCTCTCCCCCGTCTGCCATCTGTGGCAATGACGGCCCCGTCTACCTGTCCCCCCGGGTCCGTCTCTTCTGCAGCCGCCGTTGCGGTAACTCACCCTCACAGACTTCCCGGAGATCTTCTCCACCAGCTCTTCGAACCTCGTGGCGTCCACCGTGACAAACACTGACTCCATCCCCCCCCCCCCCAACCCCCCCCCCCCCAATGCGTCTCGGCAGCAAGCAGGCAGGCGGGTGGGCAGGCGGTGATGGGCTGAGCGGAGGCAGCGAGCGGTCGGACAGGATGGGGACGGGCCGAGCGGAGTGGGCAGAGGGAGGGAGGAGGAGTTGGGTTGCAGGGTGGCCGGGCAGTTTGCAGAGTTTGAGTAACTCACACGCACACACACACACAATGCAAACTGGTCCAATCGCCAAGTCATCGGGATCTAAACTACAGCTAACAATGAATGACCTGTGATGGAAGGAACTGCAGATGCAACGTTTTATGGATGGATGGAGGGAGGCTGTGACTGAGGGTAGGGGAAAGGAGGAGGAGGGAGGGATTGGGGAGGGGTGGAGAGGGGAAAGATCCTGGGGAGGTGAGGAGGGAGAGTGGGGGGGATTGAGGGAGAGGAAGGAGCAGGGAGGGAGAGGGGTGAGGTGGTGAGGTGAGGAGAGTGGGAGAGGAGGGGGAATAAAGGGAGAGGAGGGGGGAGTGGGGGAGGTCAGGAGGGATAGTGTGGGGGATAGGGAGGGAAGAGGAGTTATGAAGAGGGAGTGACTGGGGGTGGGGATGGGAGAGGGAATGTGAGGGAGGGATTGGGGAGGAGAGGGGAAAGAAGAGCGAGGGTGAAGAGGAGGAGGAGGGAGTGCTGGGGAATGAGGGGATATGAGCCGTGCCTGCGCAGATGGGGGCTATGTGTGAGTGGTGTAATATTGCGTTGGGGGGACAGGTTGCATTGGGGAAACGGGTGAGTGGTGGAATATTGCATTGGGGAACGGGTTGCATTGGGGGACCAGGCCTCCTAGTGACAGGGACCCAATGGGTCCCACTTAGTTCAGTGTTTCTTAAAAGTTGGGATAGTCCCAGCCTCCTCCGGCAGTTCGGTCCATACACCCACCACTCTTTGTGTGAAAAAGTTACCCCTCGGGTTCCTATTAAATCTTTTCCTCTCACCCTTAAACCTATGTCGTCTGGTTCTCGATTTCCCAACTCTGGGCAAGAGACTCTGTGTGTCATGTACTGTCATGATTTTGTACCCCTCGATAAGATAACCCCTCATCTGTCTGCACTCCAAGGAATAGATTTGTCAACCTCTCCCTATACCTCAGGCCCTCAAGTCTTGGCAACATCCACGTAAATCTTCTCTGCACCCTATTCAACTTGGTCTGACTTGCCCAACACCAGGTCCTCACCAACCACCTCCCCACACCAAGCCATAGGGTCGTTCTTTTTATAGATTCTCGCCAGGTTTCTGCGCAGCAGTTGCGCGGACAGGGTTTGTGCCAGATTCCTGGCACCCAGGTTCTTGACTAAGCAGCGCACAGTAGTGGGGGAGCAGGGGTTTGTACCTGGTGTCTACCACAGCAGCAAAGTCAGTGACACACTGCACAACTGGTAGTGCAACAATGACTGTTTTAGTGAAGATTTCACCAGCAGTCCTGTTCCTAAGAATGCATCGAGAGCTAGACATATTACCACTGTAATAGAAGCTTCATTCTGAAATGAGAGCCACTGTAATGTCATGCAGAGCCGTATTAATTTATTATTTATCAACCCAATTAAATCTATGCCAAATTCCTGGCATCTGTTCACTTTAGCACACATTGTCCAAAAAATAATTAAGAAAGAACAGAGAAATTGGATCCATTAAGTCAAAATGCTAATTAAGCTGGATAAGATAGCACCAGCGATCACTTGGGTTAATTTGCGCCCAAAGGGAAATTAGGATAGGCGTTTCTGTGCACTATTCACCTTAGCACATCAGGCAATCTCTTGCAGCCACTGGGTGGCACAGTGCACAATGAGAAGAGTTGTTGCTTCTCAGCTCCAACGACCCATTTAATCCTGATTTACGAATGGAGCTTGCATATTCTCCCTGTGACAGCTCCAGTTACTTCACATCCTAAAGACATGTGGGGTGGTAAGTTAATTGAGCACTGTAAGTTGCCCTAAGCATGTAGGTGAATGGTAGAATGTGAGTGGAATTAACGGGAATGAGACGGGAATAAAATAGGATTAGTGTGGGGTTAATGTAAATGGCTGTTGAACAATTGGCACAGACTAGGTAGACTGAAGCGTCAGTGTTGTGCTGAGTGTCTCAATGATTCAGTATTTACTATCATTTTTAGTGTACCATAAAAAGATGAAATCCAGTTTCTGGGTAAAAGGAAGATGCATTTTATGTGCAGATGTTTTAAGGTTACAATACAAAATATATGGAACAGGGCAAATATTGCTTGAAATGGTTTAATTTAGAGATACAGCGCGGAAACAGGCCCTTCGGTCCACCGGCTCCGTGCCGACCAGCGATCCCCGCACACTAACACTATTCTACACACTAGGGACAATTTTTACAATTACCAAGCAAATTAACCTATAAGCCTGTACATCTTTGGAGTGTGAGAAGGAACCGAAGATCTCGGAGAAAACCCACGCAGGTCACAGGGAGAACGTACAAACTCCGAACAGACAGCACACGTAGTCAGGATCGAACCCGTGCCCCGGGAAATACTTGAATGATTTTGTAGTTGATTTTAAATAAAGGTCGTTTATCAATACTTTGGGTGGGAAGGAAATATCTGTGAGCATTACTCACTGCTACTTATTAAATCATGCATTCTGTTCAACTTCCTGGCTCCTTCAGATAAATCATTAGAAGATCAAACTCCATTGCACAAACAATATGTGATGGTCATGAGTAGCTTTCAAAAGTTGTTTCAGAAAGCATATGTATTCGAGAGTTTGGTGGAGTGGGTGATTGGATTTAGTTTGAAAAGTGTAATGAAGGGAAAGATTGTGAAAGAAACCTCAAAATAGTCATTAAAAAAGCTTGCTTGAGCTTGTTGGGCTGGGGAGCTCTGAAGTGTGATAAAAGCCCCATTGTTCTCCTGTTCAGAATCTTGGCAAGCAATATGACATCCAGAGGTTTGTTTTTGTACTTGGTAAAACTGTAACTGATTTTCCTGTAATGAGGCCCCAATTGACAAGCAGTATGAGAAGATCTTGTGAATAAACTTTTATTTGTGAATTGACATAAACAAAAATGCTTTCTTGGCTCTAAAAATTAGGTTAATTATTCCCAGTAATTATAGTAATAAGTACTGTTCTGAAACATCGTAGCATAGTTACGATTAAGACCATTCCATGCTTTGCGTTTTAACGCCATCATTTGGAACACAGAAAATAAGATCATTTATAATCCGAGGGATAATTTTCTTATTTGCTATGCAATTTACTGGAAGTTTATTATTATCCAGTATCAGTTCATACACAGAAGATAGACACAAAATGCTGGCGTAATTCGGCAGGACAGGCAGTATGTTGGGAGAGAAGGAATGGGTGACGTTCAGGTTAAGACCCTTCTCCAGACTACTAGTCCGAAGAAGGGTCTCGACCCAAGTCATCACCCATTCCGTCACTCCAGAGATGCTGCCTGTCCCGCTGAGTTACTCCAGCATTTTGTGTCTATCTTCGATTTAAACCAGCATCTGCAGTTCGTTCCTACATACTCAGTTCTTACACATACAGACATATAAGGGTTTGCATGATATTCAATTACGAATGAGAAAATAGTTTTTATTTTATCTTGCCAAATTGCAGTAAATATTTATCAAAATATTTTAATTTCACAAAAAATAAATCTAGTGAAGATATTTTCATTATGTGCTTAACAGGGACATATTTCCAAATTCTGTCATAAAAGGAGAAGTATTTCATAACAAATCTTATCCATTAAATTCTATTGAAGAGCTGATTGTTTCTAAGATGCTTGTCCATCTGATAAAGATCAGAAAATTATTCCATTAAGTAGTGGGAAGAGCATAGCCATTGTGATTGGTTACCATCACAAAATCATTCCTCTGGAAACTAACTCCATTCCTTACCCAAGCAACTGACAGAAACTGAATGATTTTATTTGTAACCTTGATGTCTAATTTGACCTGGAGAGCACAGCACACAGAACAAAGAACAATACAGTGTAAGAACAAGCTCTTTGGCCACAATGTCCGTGCCAAACATGATACCAAGTTAAACTAATCTCTGTCTGCACGTGATTCATATCCCTCCTTTCCTTGCATATCCATGTGCCTATCTAAAAGCCTCTTAAATGCCACTATCACAACTGCCTCCAGCATCACCCCAAGCAACACATTCCAGTTACCTACCACTCTCAGTGAAAACACTTGCCCTGCACATCTTTCTCTGTGCAATATCTTCCACCACTTTTAGACCCAGCAAAGCACCCACAATTCCATACCTTTCCCCACCTTGGTGATAAACAGCACGTACTTAGGTAATCTATTTACCTTGTAGACATTCCAATTCGATACTGCATTGTGAAGACCAAATAGTCCCAGGAGTAACCAAGGATTTTATCCCCAGGAAAATATTGTTTAAGCTACTCCACAGTACTCCGAAAGAATTATTACAGGGAGAAAATGGCATTATCCTAGAAACATAGAAAAATAGGTGCAGGAGTAGGCCATTCGGCCCTTCGAGCCTGCACCGCCATTCAATGTGATCATGGCTGATCCTGCATTGGTAGAAATATGCTTTTGAATGTTACTTAAAACAGGTATATCCATTTTGAAGCAACCTTTCTACATGACTTTTTTTAATGTTTGCACCTGGTTTTAATACTTACTGTTCACACAATTATCTCACATCAAATACCAACACAAATGAGTCTGCATGGATATTTTACGTTGAAATCTATTCATTTTCTGTGACAATTATTTTCTATGAGGCAATGACATGGGAAGCACTTCTGACACGTTTCACAGAATAATCACAACCAGTCCAGACATTTTAAAACATCATCACAATTGCTTCTGAAGAGCAGCCCGTTATGTACCTAAAGGATCAAAAGAGCACACTTTAATATAAAGGCAAGCAATAAAACAATTCATTGTCCATAGTAGATGCCCTCTACTGAATGCACTGAATAAAAGAAGGAGTAATGGGTAGGGATGGGGGCAGGGTCCATGGTACTGGAGCTGAATGTTATACACACAGCACCAAACAGAAGCTCTTGATTTATCTTCCAATTAGACTGGTTATCCTGAATCCTTTTACAGGAGTGAGTGCAAATTGTGTACTGCAAATTTGACAAGCTGCATTCTCACTTTGAACACCAGCATTTCGATCAAACTTTCTGGAAGATTCGATTTCTGTATTGTAATAACACTGACTATCCAGCCCAACAAATGAACACCATGTACCATAATAGCAACTTATTCTTACTCTCAGTGGCCTAGTCCAGCCTGTGAAAACTAAAAAAGAGTGTATCCAGGACAAGAACATAGATTCATATTCATGCAATATGAAAACAGATATTTCAGCCACAAAAGGTCCATGCGAACCTATCATGTAACGATCCTTATCAATCCCATTTTATCATTATTTGGCCTATAGCTTTCTAGGCATGTCATTTTAATTGGTATCTATATGCTTATTAATGTATAGAAACATAGAAAATAGGCGCAGTCGTTAACTTACTACTCATCTTTACTTTAAAATGGTTAAACCTTTATTCTGGAACCATGCCTCCGATCCTACGTTCCATTGTGAAGGAAAACATTCTCTCAGCATCTCTCCTGTTGCCCTAAAAATAATTTTCAGTTTCAGTGAGATCATCTCTTGTTCTTCTAAAATGCGGTGAGTATAGTAAGAATGTCGAAAGAGGCTTTAAAAAGGTCTGAATCGGGGTCCTGAACCCAAATGTCACCTGTCCATTTCCCCCATTGATGCTATGCTGCCTGACCCACTGAGATCCTCCAGCACTGTGTTTAGGTTCAACATTTTGCAGAAATCAGAGAGGAGGAGAACATCTGGCCCTTTAGCCTCCGATGCCATTTATCAAGTTTGTGACTGGTTCTCTACCTCAACATCACTTTCCTGCATATGGGGTACTCCAGATACATTAGTATTCATGGAGGATCAGCAAGCTAATTCCATGAGGTCTTAAGTTGTAAAGTAACCTTTTATAATGTCTGTACATCGACTGGTTTCTCTTTATCATGCTCACTATATGCTCAAAGTGCTCTAGTTGTCATACACAATTTCCTTTTCATAGAAAACACACTAACCATGAGATTACGTTATGAATATCTGTTTGAAAGTGTCAAATATCAAGCCCCAAGGTAATCTGAGGTAGCGAATTCCAAAGATTCACCACCTTGCACGTTTTGGAATTCCTCATTGTATCTCTCCTAAATAGGATACTATTTATTCTGAGATTATGATCCCTTGTTCGAAGAAGAAAAACAATCCTCCTGTTTAAGATGTGTAAGAATTTGGCACGTTTCTATGCAATACCCTCCCATTCTTCATAATTTAACATCAAGTTGACAATACAGACATTGTCAACTTGACGTCTAGCAAGCCCATTATCCCTGCATTTGGTCCAAAGATTCCCCACTGCAGTTCCTCAGTGGCAAATTTACCCATTTTTTTGTGATGACACCAAACTGAGACAATATTCCAGGTGCAGTCTCACCAAGGCTCTGTATAACTGCAGTAACCTTTCCTCCTGAATCAATTCCATACTAAAGAATAACTAAATTCCATACTAAAGAAAGCGCGCCAGAGGGCCATTGACATCCCCGCCCAGAGGATTGTTGGCTGCCCGATCCTTACCTTGGAGGACTTACACAGTTCCCGCTGCATCAAAAAATCCCAGAATATTATAAAGGACATTTCCCACCCCGGGCACTCCCCGTTTGAACTGTTGCCGTCAGGCAGACGGTACAGATCTACAAGGACAAGGACAAACAGACTTAAAAACAGTTTTTACCCCACTGCTATAAAGGCACTAAATGTAGCCGCCAAGGAACGCAGGGACTAAGGGACTGTGGTTGGTACACTGTGAAATCGACAGAAGGATGTAGGGTTGGGTGTTTATGCGTGCTGTTTTCATATTTCATATTTAGTTTAGTTGTTTATCTTTTTAATATTTTATCTTGTATGTATCGTTCGTTTTTATGGTTTGAATGGTGCACTGACTGGTTGACATTTTTTAATTTTGTTGTACATGGTTCATGTTACAATGACAATAAAGAAACTATTCTATTCTAACATACCATTTGTCTTCCTAATTGCTCACCATGCCTACATCTTGCCTTTCATTGACATGAATGCAACAGCACATTTGAACTTAACATTACACAATCTCACCATTTGAAAAAAATCTGCTTTTTTTCTGTTTCTGCTGGATTTTGATAAAGTTCCCCATGGTAGGCGAATCCAAAAGGTTACGATGCATGTAGAAATTTGGTTGTTTCGATTCAGATCTGCCTTAGAAGACAGGGTTGTGGTGGAAGGACAATATTCAGGCTGTAGTTCTATGATCAATGGAGTTCCATCAATGGCATTCCACAGGGATCTGTGCTGGGACCTCTGCAGTTTGTGATACATATAAACAACAAGATGTTGGTGAGGCCGCATTTGGAGCAATCTCCTCCAGTTTTTGTCATCCTGTTAAAGGAAGGATATCATTAAGCAGGAAAGAGTGCAGAGAAGAAATACAAATATGTTGCTAGGATTCGTGTCTGAGTTATAGGGGAAGGTTGGGCAGGCTGGGACTTTATTCCTTGGAACACAGAAGGCTGACAGGTGATCTTACAGAATTGCATAAAATCATGAAGGGAAAAGATAGGGTGAATGCACAAAATCTTTTACTCGGTATAAGAGAATCAAGGACCGTAAGACTTTGGTTTAAGGTGAGAGGGGCAGGATTTAATAGGAACTGAAGAGTAACCTTTTCACTCAAAGGGTGGTGGGTATATGGGTAATTCTGCTCCTAATCTCACCCCGTTAATCTGGTTCAGTAAAACACTGAGTCAAGCACTGGATCAACTAAACTTCTTTATTCCCAAACACAAACACACTTCCTATACGATACCTAACCAACACCGCGGATTCGATCTTTGTCTCCACTCGTCCAAGCCCTTCAGCCTCATGCGAATAGACACCTCCAGATGGTCAGCACAGTCCCAAGTGCTACCCTAGAAGACCGACACAGACTCATGTGGTGTCCCCTCTTATATACAGTATTGGACCCGTGGTGTGAAATACATGGGGGGGGGGGGCAATCACAAGATAACAGTGGCCAATCACAAGATAACAGGCCAATCACAAGATAACAGTGCAAAGACCGTGTAACATAGTTAACAGTGGTATTATAACATACCATTCCCCAACCAACCCTGTTCATGCATTTGTAGCAAGGCTCAGCTCTTTCTATAAAAACCCTCATACATATTAACAATTGAGGGGACATCGCCCTGTGCTTAGCTTTCTCCCAGGACCCAGACATTCTGGAGCCATGAGCCTCATGGTTTTGCAGCTTTTGCAGAAAGATGCCAAGCAGGTTTTGCAAAGGCAGAAATCCTCCATTTTGTCACATACTAAATTGGCCAATATTATCATTTGGAATGAGCTGCAAGTGCAGGTAGTTGAGACAGGTAATATTACCTGTCCAAATGCCTTTTAACATTATATTAGTATTTGCCCCCTTCACCTCCTCTGGTAGCTTCTTCCAAATATTCACCACCCTGTGAGTAAAAACAATGGTTAGACCAGATTTCCTTTAAATGTCCCCCCTCTTACTTAAAACCTGTGCCAGTGATTTTAGATTCCACTCCTCTGGGGGAAAAAAAATATTCTTATTATCTATCATATCTATGGCCCTCATAATCTTATAAACTTCATATCACCTCTCATTCTCCTATGTTCCACAGAAAATAAACCCAGACTCAAATATCTCGTTAACAGCCCTCCAAACCAGGGAACATCCTGGTGAATCTCTTCTGTGCTCCTTTATTATTACCACATCCTTCCTGTGGTGTAGTGAACAGAACTGTACTTGATACCTAAGTGTGATCGAACCAACATTTTTCAACAACCGGAACATAACATCTCAACCCTTTACTCCTTCTTGAATTATGTACTCCAACAAGTTGGGTTAATCTACAAACTAACTGCAGACACAATGTAGATAGGGTAGTGAAAGGGGCATTTGGTCTCAAATTAGCAGCCACATTGCAATTGCAGCTTAACGAGGGCTGTTTCTAGTTTAAATTTGATAAACCTTTGGATCTCATCCAGTAAACTAACTAAAAAGAGGGCGTGCCTGGACAAGACCTATAATCTCAACACTAAACTAATTCTTAAAGGAGCCATATGTTTTGCACTTAAGGGAAAACTGCCAGTTCCATTATTTTCCATTGCTTACTTCAAAGGGATATATTTATTAATGCTTCAGCAAATTCTAAATTAAAAATAATCATCTAGATCTGCAAATCATGATTGAAAATTTAATTTTAATCAAGGCAAACAGTGAAACCTTTTGCTGCAAGGAAAAGAGCAGGGTGCCTCATCGTATTATCTGATGGTCACCCCAGATATGCAATTATACATTTACTGTAACCGATCATAAATTCACTTCGCATTCTTGTCTGCAAACTCTTCACTATGATTGCATCTAGCTTCTCTAAAGCGTCCATTACAGGCACAGATATATGCAGAAGATCTCCTTTAGTTAGGTTTTGTACACATCTGGTCTCACATCCTGTATTATGATGTGCATGCTTCCTTCAGAACAACGGATAAACAAAAATACATTGTCATTATATTTTTGCAGAATACCACACAAAACAACACAGGTCTAAGAGTTCTTATCAATCACTGTATTAGTTTATTTCTTCAATTACTGGATTCTAAATACTAACTGTTCAGATAAAGCTAAACACCAGATTTAAGCTTTTAAATGGCGACTATATTTATACCTTGCATTTGTTGCATTACTGGATTCCATGAATTCACGCAGCAATCTCAACTTTGGCTGTCTTTTTAAGGCTCTCTATCTGTAAGCCTCTGCTGTCAATTCTTGCATCTCGACTTCCTGGAGACAAAAGATGGTTCATCTTTCCTCATGTCCCTTTTGAAATCGCAGTCATCTCTGGGCTTTCATTACTGGATTGTCCCCAAGGCTTTCAATTCTTCATGGATTTCAGTCTGTCTTATTTCACTTTGGTTATACTGTACTGGAATAACATCAATAAGTCAATATAGTCCTCTCTGAAAGTATCAACTCAACATGCATTTGACTCGGTCACACACATAAGGTAACATGGTTTATCACAAAATAAATTCCACAATAATTCATATAGATCTTATAGAGTTGAATAAAATCATGAGAAGAATACATCAGGTAGATGTACTGAGTCTTTTGCCCAGAGTGGGGAATCGAGAACCAGAGGGCATAGGTTTAAGGTGAAATGTGAAAGATGTTATAGATATCTGAGGGATAATGTTTTCACGCAAATGGTCGTGGATATATGGAACGAGCTGGCGGAGGAGGTAGTTGAGGCAGGAACTATCACAATGTTTAAGAAGCAACTATAAAGGTAAATGGGTAGGATGGGTTTAAAGGGATATGGGCCAATCACAGGCAAGCGGGACGAGTGTAGATGGGACAATTGGTTGGTGCGGCCACCTTTACTCCATTCCCTTTCTATGCAGGGCAAAATATTAGCAATCCTACAGTCACCAGCCCTGCTTCCATGTTTAAGTAGAAGTACTTAAAGTAGAAGTACGATAATGCTCTTTATCGTTCCATAAGTGACCTACAATCTACACATCCAGATGGTGTCTTCACTGTTGCTGGGGATTTTAACCAGGCCAACATGAAGACTGTTCTGCCACATTACTACCAGCATGTAGACTTTGCAACCAGGGGAATCAATACACTGGACCTAGCCTATACTAACATCAAGAAGGCATTCAAGGCAGTCCCCCGCCCCCACCTTGGCTCCTCAGACCATATCTCTGTGATGCTAATTCCTGCATACAGGCCCCAGCTTACCAGAGGAAAACCTACTGTGAAGCAGGTCAGGGTCTGGCCAGAGGGAGCTATGACAACACTACAGGACTGTTTTGAATGCACGGACTGGGACATGTTCAAGAAGGCTGCAACTGTCAGCCAACACATCAACCTGGAGGAGTATGCTGCGTCCGTGTCTGCTTACATGGAGAAGTGCATAGAGGATGTCTGTGTCACCAAGACCATCACTGTACGGGCCAACCAGAAACCCTGGATGACCACAGAGGTACGTGGAATGCTGAGAGCACGTAATGCCACGTTTAAATCCGGCGACGTGGTGGCACTCAGATCCGCAAGAGCCAACCTGAACCGAGTCATCAGGCTGGCCAAGCGTGCCCATGGTCAGAAAATCCAGAGCTTCTTCCATGACCCCAAGAACACCAGGCGCATGTGGCAGGGAATCAATCAATCACGGACTACAAGACTGCTTCACCACCCTGTGATGACAACATTGAGTTCCTCAATGAAGTCAACAACTATTTTGGTCGGTTTGAGGCATTAAATAACACACCTGCAAGCAAAGGTATTCCTCATTGTGAGGAAAAGGCACTCAGTCTTGACATAGTGGATGTTCGGAGGACCTTAAAAGGAGTGAACGCACGAAAGGCGGCAGGCCCTGATAACATACCAGGGCGGGTGCTCAGGGAATGTGCTGATCAGCTGGCACATGTCCTTACGGACATATTTAACACCTCGCTGAACCAGGCTGTCGTCCCATTATGTTTCAAGACTGCCACCATCATACCAGTGCCAAAAAAATCCAACATACAATGTCTCAATGACTACTGCCCTGTAGCACTCACCCCCATAATGATGAAGTGCTTCGAGAGGCTGGTCAGGGACCACATTACCTCCAGACTCCCCTCCACATTTGACCCATACCAGTTTGCTTACAGGCCAAACCGCTCCACAGAGGACACTATATCCTCCGTACTCCATCTGAGCCTGGACCATTTAGAGGAGAAAAACACCTATGTGCGAATGCTGTTCGTGGATTTCAGTTCAGCATTCAACACCATTATCCCCCAGCACCTGATAAGCAAACTGGTTCCATTGGGCCTCGGCACCCCCATGTGTAACTGGCTACTGGACTTCCTCACTGACAGACCCCAGTCTGTGAGGGTTGGAAATAACACCTCCAACACCATCTCCTTGAGCACTGGCTCCCTTCAGGGCTGTGTCCTGAGTCCACTGCTGTTCACCCTGATGACTCACGACTGTTGTGCCAGGTTTAGTACAAACCACATCATGAAGTACGCCGATGACACAACAGTGGTGGGCCTCATCAGGGACGACAATGAGCTGGCTTACAGGGAGGAGGTGAAACAACTGGTGGACTGGTGCAATACGAACAACCTGATCCTGAATATCGAAAAAACAAAAGAGGTTATCGTCGACTTCAGGAAAACCCGGCACAGTCCCACACCACTTCACATCAATGACAGCGATGTGGAGGTGGTCAGTAGCACAAAGTTCCTGGGGGTGCAGATCACTAACAGTCTGACCTGGTCAAATAACATCTCATCAACAGTTAAGAGAGCGTATCAGCGGTTGCACTTTCTGCGCCGGATGAGAAGAGCTCACCTCCCCCATCCCATCCTCACTACTTTCTACAGGGGCACCATAGAGAGTACTCTGTCCAGCTGTATCTCTGTCTGGTTTGGGGACTGTAGAGCCTCCGACTGGAAGTCTGTGCAGAGAGTGGTGAGGACAGCGGAAAAAATCATCGGGACCTCTCTCCCCTCAATCGGGGATATTGCGACCAAACGTTGCGTGTCTAAAGCCAGCAGTATCATAAAAGACCCCACACATCTCCATCACGGTCTCTTCACTCTGCTGCCCTCGGGAAAAAGATATCGCAGCATAAGGAGCAGAACATCAAGGTTCTGCAACAGCTTCCTCCCACGAGCCATCAGACTCCTGAATGCCATGTAATGGGCTGCCACCACTGTCTATTTATCCTTTTATCCTTTTTATCCATTTTATCCATGCCTATCCTCCTGTTAATTTATCGTGTTGCCCAGGGAGCCAAATGCAACGAAATTTCATTTGGAACTGCATATATCAATATATTTCTAAATGACAATAAAGTTTGTTTGACTTGACTTTTTAAGTAGAAGCTTATGGCAGCTTACAACCTAGTGGTATGAATATTGATATCTCTAATTTCAAGTAACTTTTGCATCCTCTCTCTCTCCGTCCCTCCCGCACCCTAGTCATTGTGTTTAGTTTCATGTTTATCACCTTTTCCTCAGCCAACAATGGACCATTGTGGGCTCCACCTTTCCTTGATAATCATTGTCGGCTTTAATTTGCTCTTTTCATACCTTTCATTCATTTATTCTTTGTAAATGTTCATACCTCTGGTTTCCCGCTCCCAAGACTCTCAATCTGAAGAAGGGTCTCGACCTGAAACGTCATCTATTCCTTTTCTCCAGAGGTGCTGCCTGACCCGCTGAGTTACTCAGCATTTTGTGTCGATCTCGTGGCCAGTACCTCCATAAATGCCACTCTTCACTTTTTCTCAGCAACGATGGATGTATCCTAATTACAAGGACTGATGCTCCCACTTTGGACACTGCCAGCCAGTCTATTGTACTTATCTATTTTATCCTATTGAAATGTTCTTTTCATTTTTTAGGACTTTGGTAGCATTCATTTCTTTAGAAAAGACAGCAACTACGTACTTACTATCACGGATATGACTTCCACTTATATAAGATCCGTTTATTCTTTTCATTGAGTACTTCATGTTTGGTTGTTTCTACATCAAACGATATTGTGATCATTTATCCAACAATATTCTTCACAAAGATATTCTTGATTTGCTTCATTCCCCAGTGGCAGATATAGAACTGCAGACTTACTTGGTGTACTTGAAACATTGATCAGAAATACGGTCTTGTACATATTTCAGGAATCTCTCCACTTTTTTTCTATTAACAATGTATTATTTCCAGCCTATATCAAGATATCTGAGGTCCCCCATGATTGTTTTTATAGCTTTTGTACATTTCTGCAATTTGCCTGCAAATTTGTTTATCTCTCTCTGCTTTTGGTGATCTACAGCATACACCTAGTAATGTAATAACTCTTATTATTGACCTGTAATTCAAACACAGTTAAGTGCACAAAAAATAGCATGATTTGTGTATGAAGAAAAAGTAAAAGAAAATGTGAGATGGATTGGTTTGTCAGTACGAATGCACAGATCTTGAAAAATAGATTGCACAAATTGATAAGGCTATAAAAACTAAGTTAAATTCTGCATTTACTACTTTGAAGAATCATGCAAGGATATGTATATTTTTACAAAACATTGGTTTGGTCATAGTGGGACCATGGAACAAATACAACCAAAAATTAACAGCAGGAATGGATGGTTATAAAATATTATGAAAGGCTGAAATCAGTGGGATTTTCCGTTGCAACAAGTTAAGAGGAAGCCAAAATTATTAAAATGTTAGATAGGTTATTTAGCAAAATAAGTTATTTTATTAGGAGGTGAATCAGCAACAAGGGCCCTTAGGATCAGATTGATTGCAGGAGAATGTGAAGATGACTGTAATATATTATGTTACTATATCACTATAATATGTTCTTCAGACTGAGAGTCAAGGGAAAGAGAAACAAGAGATATAGTGGGTAATATAGAGAGATATAGAACATATGAATGAAAGATATGCAAAACTTAACGATGATCAAGGAAAGATGGAGCCCTCAGACTCTCAGACTGAACAAAAGTCTCGACCCAAAACCTATTCATGTTGTCCAGAGATGCCGCTTGACCCGCTGTGTTACTCCAGTTTTTTGTGCCTAATTTCAGTTTAAACCAGCATCTGCAGTGCCTTCCCACATATTAGTTTAATTTAGTTTATTATTGTCACATGTACTGAGGCACAGTGAAAACCCTTTTTCTTTTAAAAATTCTTGTGTTTAAAATAGCACAATTTCACAGGAAATGAACTTAGAAGGACCTGGGTTTTAAATATGAGTAAATCAAAACTGTTTCAGACAAAGTGAGGTTGAATATTCTCTCAATAGACTAATGTCCTTGCTACAGCACTGATGATGTAATTTGGCAAAGTTTAGTACTGGAAAAAATTGCTCAGGAGAACAAAAATCCTGCCACAAAATGAGATCAATTTCCCAGTGGACTCTAAGGCACCCAGATATGCACATAACAATTCTCTGCACTGGAATCATCTAATTATCAGCAGCACTTTTTTAGGAGTTGTGTGAAACTTTCAGAAATTGTATGAAAAGCTTCTATCATTTTGATAGCTTCAACGTAACCAAGAAGCGGCCCAAATTTCTGGGCAGGTAAAGCAAAAAAAACCATGGAAGCTGTGCCTCTCATACCTAGATTTTTATTTTACTTCGGAGTCACGTGAGTGACTACGTGAAGGACCCCGTACAGCCGTTGGTGCGTCATGACGTCCAACACATTGTTGCAGTCGGCCGGTTGGAGCAGCAGCGCTCCTCCAAGCGGTAAGTTTAAAAACTCGAGGTAAGTTTTAAACTTTTTTCAGAGTTCATTTTCTGTGATGGTTGGAGAGGTCCTTTTGGAAATGTTGCAGAAAGTGAAAAAGGTGGTGGCGAGGCGCTCCGGAGGGAGGAAGGTTGATGACCAGGAGAGTGTTGTTGGTGGAGGCCCGTCTTGTGCACCTGGTCCGATGCCGGCTATAGAGCCAGCGATTGCGGACCCACTGCCTGTGAGCAGTGTAGGCTTGCCAGTAGGGCGGAAAGCCACTGGCAAGTCAGATAGGCCCGTTGAGTCAGGCCTAGAGGTTGTACCCTCTACAGGAGAGTCCATTTGCTCACGGCTCTCCCAAGTCGAGATTCTATTACAGAGAATGCTCGACAGGGACCAGCTCCGTGAGGAGGAGTGGTGCCCAAGCCAGGCTATGGGAGAGCCTGTGCTAGCAGCACCTTTTACAGGGCTGCAAGAATATTCTGCCTGTGAGGTGGATGTTCCAACGGTGCAGTTCGCTGACACCGAATCAATGGTGGGGGAGAGCAGTAAAGGAGTTCAGTTGGAGGTCATTCCTAATATTGCTGAAAAATTTGCTATGCCTAGAGAGGCTGGAGAGCCAGTTGGTGAAGAATTGGCTACAGCAATTCAGTATATGCTCTTCCACCAGTTGACCATGGATGAGGCGGCCATGAAGTATGAACCTCCTATTAATTGTGATCTCCTGAAAGCACCTGTGGTTAATCATCAGATTTGGACACAGTTGGCGGTGTCAGCTAGGGCTCAAGAAATGAAATTTCAAAATGTGTTCAGATTGTTCTCAGCAGGGCTTACAAGCAGAAATTAGTTCATTACACAAGAAAGGAATAATTGAGACGTTAGTCTATCAAAGTTGTCAATTTGTGTCAAGTATTTTTCCAAGGTCTAAAAAGACTGTAGAATTATCCTGGATTTAACGAGTTTGAACAAATTTGTTTGTTATAGGCATTTCAAAATATAAACTTTTGCCACGGCCAAACATCCAAAGGGTGTTATATGGCAAGCATTGATTTAAAGGATGCATATTACTCTATTCATGGTGATGATAGAAGATATTTGGAATTTATTTGGATGACTAAGTTGTGGCAATTTAAGGCACTGCCTAATGGATTAACTTCAACTCCTAAACTATTTACTAAATTGGTAAAAACTTGTGTTAGCATTACTCAGAGCTCAGGGGCATGTGGTAATGGCCTATTTAGATGATATTCTGATTGTTGGAAAGACTCATGCTGAAGCTCAGTCGTCAGTTTCAGTTGTTAAATTCACTTTTGAACAATTAGGGTTCGTCATTCATCCAGATAAATCCAAATTATCATCAGTTCAAATCATTGATTATTTGGGATTTACCATTAATTCAAATCACATGTTGGTAACTTTGCCTAGTAAAATCAAATCACATGTTGGTAAAATTGCAACAGAGGACTGTGTTTATCTCCTTGGAGAACAACGGCCTTCAATTAGACAGTAGCCAGGTTGATTGGTAAATTGGTGGCTGCTTTTCCAGCTGTGCAGTATGGTCATCTGCATTATCAACAATTATAACGATCAAAGGAACAGGCACTGAGAATACAAATGGGCCATTTTGACAGGCCTATGCAGTTGTCAGTTGGGGCAATTTCTGACATACAATGGTGGATAGTAAATGCTTCAAAAAGTTTTAGGAAGGTTTTGGTGGAACCACCTTCAATGATATTACAGACTGATGTAAGTGCACTAGGTTGGGGTGCAACAGATGCATCAGATGGAATGCTGATGAGACATCCCTTCTTCAATTAAGAGGGATCAATTATTTAGAGTTGTTGGGAACCTGGTATGGGCTTAAAGCTTATTGCTCTACCAGGAGGGACTTGCATGTGCAGGTTCAGATTGACAACACCACAGCAGTGGCATATGTAAACCACATGAGTGGAGTCAAGTCACAGTCTTGTGATAGACTGGCTAACCAGATTTAGAGCTGGTGCATTGACAAAATTATCTGGCTTTCAGCAATTTATTTGCCAGGTAGATTCAACACTGTAGCTGACACTAGGTCACGTCAGTTCAATGATAACATAGAATGGATGTTAAATCAGGATGTATTTAATCAAGTGATTATTCAGTATGGAATGCCAGATATTGACTTGTTTGCATCTAGATTAAATCATCAGTTGCCCAGATATGTTTCTTGCAAACCAGATCCTGGTGCAGCAGTGGTGGGTGCTTTCTAGCTGTATTGGGGTGGAATGCTTGTGTATGCATTTCCTCCATTCTGTCTCATCAGCAGATGCTTGCAAAAGATTAAGCAGGACTCCGCTTCAGGGGTATTGGTAGTGCCAGATTAACCTACACAAGCATGGTTTCCTCTTGTATTACAAATGGCTAGGCAGCCTCACATGACTATTCCTAAGAATAAAATTCTACTGGTAAATCCAGTAACTGGAGATCAACATCCTTTACATGATCGTATTGATCTGTTGATTTGCAGATTTTAAGGAGGCCATACCTGGGGAGAGGACTATCTGATCGTACTGTGGCTGTTCTCACGTCGGCCTGCAGGGATAGTACACAGAAGCAGTATATCACCTCGATAAGGAAGTGGGAGCAATTCCGTCTACACCAGAATATTTCATATCAAACTGTAGGGATCACAGAAGTATTGGAGTTTTTGTCCACTCTTTATTTTGATCAAAAATTAAGTTACAGTGCGATCAATAGAGCCAGGAGTGCTCTGTCTTCTTATTTGCCCATTAATTCAGAATTGCATTCAGTAGGGACACATCTGTTAGTTTCACGATTTATGAAGGGAGTTTTCAATTCTAATCCTCCTAAACCCAGGTATGGCGGTATTTGGAATGTGAGTGAAGTTCTTATGCTTCTTCGCCAGTGGGCTCCTGTTGCAAGCCTATCTATAGCCAAATTAACCATGAAGGTGGTCATGCTTATGGCGTTGGTTTCAGCACAACGTGTACAAACATTGCAAAAGCTTCGGCTAGACAGAATGCATGTGTCAGCAGATGCCATTATATTTTATGTCTATGATTTGCTTAAACATAGTATAATAGGCAAGACGGGATGTAAGATTGCGTTTTCAACATACCCCACAGATGATCGCTTGTGTGTAGTCTCACGTTTACCTCGTTACATTGAGGTCACAAGAGCCCTACGAGGAACAGAGTCTGCATTATTTATTAGCCACAAAAAACCACACAGTAAGGTGTCGGTGCAAACAATTTCAAGGTGGCAAAAGCGGGTTCTAGGAAGTGCTAGAATTGATACTGATAAATTCAAATCTCATTCCACCAGGGTGGCTTCAACTTCCGCGGCAAGGGCTATGGACGAGCCAACAGATCATATACTTGCGGCCGCAGGATGGTCCAGTGAGCTGACCTTTCAAAGGTTTTATCACAAGCCGATTTCAAGGCTGGGGGTGTTTGCTGATTTTGTTTTGAGTTCTGTTATAGTTTCCCCCTGAGTTAGAGGGGTTTGTTATGGTTTCATTTGTAAATAAACTGTTATTCATTTAACAAATGTTATTGATGCATTATTGATTATTAACGACTTTTGAGTCAATCGATGCAGTGTGAACGCCAGATTTGGGACTGTGGCGTGAAATCACAGTGCTTTGAAGTCTTCACGTAGTCACTCACGTGACTCTGAAGTAAAATAGTAGGATTAAACGAGAACTTACCAGTTTGAAGTTTGATCTTTATTTTATGAGGAGTCGAGTTGAGGGACTATGTGCCCTCCGCTCCCAGCCCTCATATATTTCATCTGGTAGTTCTAGTCTTTGTTATCTTACCATTATACTTCAGTCATTGTTATCTGTGAGTTCACTCCGCTGCTTTGAAGATTGACGCACCAACGGCTGTACGGGGTTCTTCACGTAGTCCCTCAACTCGACGACTCATAAAATAAAGATCAAACTTCAAACTGGTAAGTTCTCGTTTAATCTTATTATTTTCAGACATTCATTCACAGATTCAAAGTAAAGTGTTACGGCCAAAATAACAACCTTAAAAACAAATTAAAGGCCTTTAGATTAAATTACTTCCTCCTGTGAACAAAATAATCTGTCCCACCTAAATGTTGCTGTAATTTTTTTAAATACTATTAGAAGTTAATTTTGAACACAGTGGAACATGGAGTTAGGACAGGAATTCCCGGACAAAAATACACTTGTTTTCTGATACTGAGTATAAAATAATCATAAAACCTGTGCCATTTTCTTTTAAGTAAACTTTTATTTGGGCTCCAAAATGGAATCCAATAAACAATCCATCATTAATAAAATACTTCAGTATTACCATAAAACTAATCAAACTTTTCTGATGAAGGATCCAAGAAAAATGTTGGCTGCTTCTCTCTGTTTCAAAGTTTAATACATATGCATATTTCCATTGATTCTCCAACTTTATTATAAAGGTTGCATTACAGTGATTACACTAGGTTTTTCCATTATCTTTTATATACAGTATATTTTTCCTTATGCAGCCCCTCAGAATCGAGGATGACTTGCTTGGTCTCCTGTAATAAAAAGTGGAAGATGCTCTTTTGACAAGGATTTACTGTTGCGAAATGGCTACTACAAGACATTGACTCAATTCAGTGGCAAGGTAATCCAAAATGATTGGAAACCACATTCTGCCACAGACTTCTTTTCTCTAAGAACAAAGAGATGGTGTCTTATCAGACACTTGGATGATCCTGCCTTTTTCTTCACACCTACCACCTGAGTTACATCACAGAGTCCCCCCCTCCTTCTCAGTCCCCTTCTATCTCAGCATCCTCTGACCTCACTCAGCCCCTCCCCTCTTTGAAAATGTATGAAAATCTGCAGTGAATACGAGAAGAGAAGAAAAGCCACAACACTGATGCAAGTAAAAAATAAAAGCCTCTTGTTTGCATGTCCATCTCTCTCTATTTTTCCTTGAATACTTATTGTATGTGATAATAATGGAAAATAATCACACTCTGTTTACAACTGAGAGCTGAAATCGATCACACACACACACACACACACACACACACACACACACACACACACACACACACACACACACACACACACACACACACACACACACACACACACAGTATATCCCCAGGTTTGTAACAATTAGGCAATTTCGTGAAGATTTTTTTTGTAAATCCGAACATTTTGTGCCCCGTATGAAAATAATTTCTAGATGCCCAATTCTTCATCCTGCGACAATGCTCTTTAATTCTGTATTCCCCAGTGCGAGGAAAAAAATCTTCTCAACGGCCTCACAATATCTACTGTATCAATTCCTCTCAGAAATCCGTTTGTCCCAATAGGATTCCCTCTCATTCTTCTAAAATCCATTGAGTGCAGGCCAATATTACTCAATTGTTCAAAATAGTGAATCTAGTGAAACAATGTTGCATTGATACCAAGGCAACGATATCTCCTTCCTTAGGCACATACATAAAAACTGCACATAGACCTCCACGGGTGGAGCTATCACCCCCTATTTCATTGCAGCAATCCTTCTTGAATTATGTACTCCAACGAGTTGGGTTAATCTACAAACTAACACTAAAAGGCCTGTCTCACGGTGCGAGTTGTCCCACGAGGGACCCCGAGTTTTCACTCGCGGTAATCCCGTACAATCAACGTAGCGGGAACGTCGGAACACGCGCGAGCAACTTAGTGACTCGTGGCGCTAACGGCGGGTACCCGTGAAACTTGTTAACTCGTGAAAAAAATCAAACGTGTTTTAGGTTTTCCACGAGTCAAATTTACTATTCAAGTTAAAAATTGAAACATTTAAACTAGTTGTAATAACGTAGTGGCCCATGCGTTTACCTTAGTGATTTGTGAGTCTACCTTGAGAACTCTTTAACTCAGCAGGCAGGCAGCATCTTTGGAGAGAAGGAATGGGTGACGGGATGACTTTTCCAAATTTCTCCAGCCTCATGTGTTCACTTTTTGTCAACCATTATCTGCCCTTTCTTGTGTATGACATTCTTTGTATCCGTGGCAGTTGATTGTCGCTCCCTTCTGTTTCCCAGGGGGACGGGACGGGACTGACTTGGGAGGGAAAGGTGGGGGGGGGGTAGTGTTTCACTAAATGCTTTAAAAAACTTTAAGTTCTAGTTTATGGACAATTTTAAGTTGAGTATGGACAAATCCAACAAACCACACTACATTATTCTTGAATAGATAACTTTGAATTCGTGATTTTTTAAAAAGGAACCAACATCTAGTGCCTTGAGTCTTGGCAATTCATGATTCTCCACGCTGGGCAGAGAATGGGATTTGTAAGCGGCTAACTTCATTCTAAAACTTGGAATGTCACATTGGTGGCGCAGCAGTAGAGCTGCTGCCTCACAGCACCAGAGACCCTAGTTCAATCCTGACGACTGGTGCTGTCCGTACGGAGTTTGCACGTTCTCCCAGTGACCACGTAGACTTTTTCCGGGTGCTCCAGTTTCCTCCCACATTCCAAAGACATGCAGGATTGTATGTTAATTGTCGACTGTAAATTGCCCCGCAGTGTGTAGGATGGAACTAGTGTCCGGGTGATTATGGTCAGCATGGGCTCGGTGGGCAATGTTCCAAGGTGCTCTTGGAACACCTTTCCCTCCCAAGTCAGTCCCGTCCCGTCCCCCTGGGAAACAGAAGGGAGCGACAATCAACTGCCACGGATACAAAGAATGTCATACACAAGAAAGGGCAGATAATGGTTGACAAAAAGTGAACACATGGGGCTGGAGAAATTTGGAAAAGTTTTAGAATGAAGTGCCTGTTTCCACACTGTATCTAAACTAACCAAAAGGCCCTGAAGAAGAGTCCCGACCCGAAACGTTAACTATCCATTTTCTCCAGAGATGCTGCCTGATCCGTCGAGTTATTCCAACATTTTGTGACCTTTTCTGATAAGTTAATAGAAAAATAGGTGCAGGAGTAGGCCATTCGGCCCTTCGAGCCTGCACTGCCATTCAATATTATCATGGCTGATCATCCAACTCAGTATCCCGTACCTGCCTTCTCTCCATACCCCCTGATCCCTTTAGCCACAAGAGCCACATCCAACTCCCTCTTGAATATAGCCAATGAACTGGCCTCAACGACCTTCTGTGGCAGAGAATTCCAGAGACTCGCCACTCTCTGTGTAAAGAATGTTTTCCTCATCTCGGTCCTAAAGGAATTCCCCCTTATCCTTAGACTGTGACCCCTTGTTCTGGACTCCCCAACATCCCAAGCCTTGGGATCGTCACCAACGTGAAGACAGTGCGAAGCCCCGGTGCAATGGGCGGGTAGCTGGAGAGGGGAGGGAAGGAGCAGAGGGGTGGGTGTGGGGGTGGCGACAGACAGGGTCAACAATGAGATGGAGAAAGACAGAAACACCGACGTGCAAAGGAGACCTACAATAGCGCATGATCTCTCTCGCGTTATGGCAGGTGATTGTCGCCTGCCCGCTGTATCTGACCCTAAAGCCTTGGGATCGTTGCCCTTTGTGTTGGCGTGGAGGGGGAGGGGGGTATTGTGCTGCTTGATTGCCCTCTGCTATCCCAGGGACAGGGAAACACAGCGGCTTTTGAGACTGGTGGGCAATCACTACCAAAGTGTCTGCCCACACAATCTGTACACCTCTCCTACACATGTCTCCCGCACTAAGATCATCCCGCAGAGAATGATCCCAGCCTAACCCAAGAGCCTTGTCACCCCAGACCGATGCAGCCCAGGAGGCGAACCCTGAGCTCCGTCTCCCAACAATCTGATGTGCAACTGATATGAAAGAACAGCGGCTGCGGCCGGCCGGCTGCCACCTGGCATGGACTTCTCACACCCTCACACACTTGCCTTCATTCACGGTTGGCTCAAGAGTAACGGGAGAGGAACTTGGTAACTCGGGAGAGCACCTTGGAACATTGCAGAAATGACATACCGGTGGGAACTCGGTTAAACACTTGAACATAAACTTTGAATCTCGTGCATAACCGCGAGTCTGTTTTTTTTCTTTCACTTGGGGTCACTCGTGGGTGGACTCGCACCGTGAGAAAGGGCTTTATGTCTCCCAATCAGGGGAAGGGAATTCTGTTTACATTGGTGTGGTTTGTTATGTGAAATGTAAGGTTTTCATATGGATTGTAAAGTGATCTTGCACAGCTCGTGTGTTCTGTTGTCAAACGCTATTTAACATTGTTATTTTGAGTTGATGATCAAGTTTTAAATTGTGGCCAAAGGCAGAGATGAGAAGATATTGTAAATGCCTGGAATACAACCTTCCCTCAGGTAATGGCAGATGTGACATCTCCAGATTACATAAAAACATAGAAAATTGGTGCAGGAGTAGGCCATTCGGACATTCAAGCCGGCACCACCACTCAATATGATCATGGCTATCATCCAAAATCAGTACTCCGTTCCGGCTTTTTCCCCATATCCCTTGATTCCCTTAGCCCTAAGAGCTAAATCTAACTCTCTCTTGAAAACATTCCTGCAATTCATCACACTGACGTCAAGAAGTAGATGGGTGTAGATAGCCTGAAGATAGCTGAGCTGAACTAGATAGAGAGCATGTGGGCGGCACGGTGGCGCAACGGTAGGAGTCCCCAGTGTGTGTAGGACAGTGTTAATGTGCAGGGATCGCTGGTCGGTGCAGACTTGATGAGCCAAAGGGCCTGTTTCCACGCTATATCTCTAAAACTATAAAACCTGTGAAAGTAGTAGGGAACTCCTGCATTATTTAGATATGTTGGTGTTGAAATTAGATTATAGTCTATGGGCATGACATATTACCCATGGAAAGCATTTGACCCCATGGATGGGTCCATCCAGTCTTTACTTCCTGGGCTTGGGTGCTTTCCAATGCCAAATCTTGGGGCACTGCAGGTGCTGAGCCTTTGGACTAACCTGCAGCCAGGCCTCGGGACCATCTCAAACCATGGTCAGAATATACGCCATTCGTACCCTCTTGCTCGATTCAATTAGATCATCAGAATCAGAATCACACTTTATTCACAAAGTATGATTTGCAACATATGAGGAATTTCATTGGCCAGGTCAGTCATACAATAAAAAGCACCAGATCACTCAAAAACACATTTTAACATGAACATCCACCACAGTGACTCCTACACATTCCTCACTGTGATGGAAGGCGAAATAAAGTTCAAGTCTCTTTCCTTTTTTCTTCCTCGGTCAGGGGCCTCGAGCCCCCGTTGATGGGATGATCTTGACTCCCGTAGCCGGTGGCGTTCGGGCCCACCTCGTCGAGGCGATCAAGCTCCCGCCCGGAGAATGTGATCCGAAAAATTAATTACATCTCCGGGAAGGTAAGAGCTTGAAAAAAAAAGTTTCCCCCGATCCCCTCCCCCCTTCCCCACATCAAACAAACCGAAGAACATTAAAACAAACTTTTAACACCCTAACAAATAACAAAAAGAATGAAAAAACGCACTGACTGCCGGCAGGGCAGCCATCTCCCTGGCGCCCCTGGTGGTCTTTGTCATTTTCCTGCACAAATCACATTTCCCAGGACCTGGTACCTGACAGGGCCAGGATGAACAGAACCATCGTGGCTAGGGATAGACAAACAATGCCAGAGTAATTCAGTAGGACAGGCAGCATCTCTGGATAGAAGGAATGGGTGACATTTTGAGTCAAGGCTCTTTTTCAGACTGAGAGTCAGGGAAGAGGAAGTCTCAAGAGATATGGAAATGTATGGTGTGAAAAAAGTGGATGAGGTTCAAGGAAAATGTAGAATAGATCATTGTTAACTAGGGGAAGGTGACAACGAACATAACATGTAATCAGAAAGACAGTCAAACTGGTCAGAGAACCAGGATGGGGGAGGGATGGAGAGGGAAAGCAAGAGTTACTTGAAGTTACAGAAGTCGACATTGAGTTGTAAGATGCTCAAGCAAAATATGAGGTGCTATTACTCAAATTTGCGTTGGGCCTCACGTTGACAGCGCAGGAGGCCCAGGACAGAAAGGTCAGTGTGGAAAAGGGAGGGGGAATTAAAGAGTTTAACAACCGGAAAATCATGTAAGTTTAGGCGGAATGAGCAGAGATGTTCAGCGAAACGATCGCCGAGCACTTGGTCTCACCGATATACAGGAGTCGACACCTGGAACAGCAGATATAGTATATGACGTTGGAGGAGGTGCAAGTAAACCTCTGCCTCATCTGAAAGGACTGTCAGAGCCCTTGGATGAAGTCGAGAGAGGAGGTATACGGACAGGTGTTGCATCTCCTGTGGTTGCAGGGGAATGTACCTGGGGAAGGGGTGGTTTGGATTGGAATGGATGAGTTAACCAGGGAGTTGCGGGAAGAATGGTCTCTGCAAAAAGTGGAAAGGGGTGGAGATGGGAAGATGTGGCCAGTGGTGGGATCGTGTTGGTGGTGGTGAAAATGTCAGAAGATTATGTGCAGTATTTGACGGCTGATAGGGTGAATGGTAAAGACTAGGGGGACTCTTTCCCTATTGCATCTGGGGGGAGGGTGAGCAAGAGTGGCGCTGCGGGATACTGAGGAGATCCTTGCGAGGGCCTCATCTATGATGGGAGAGGGGGACGCCCGTTCCCAAAAGAATGAGGACACCTCAGATGTCCTGGTATGGAATACCTCATCGCGGGCGCAGATGCGGCGTGGACGGAGGAATTGTGAGTAGGGGATAGAGTCTTTGCAGGAGACAGGGTGGAAAGAAGTGTGGTCTAAATAGCTGTGGGGGTTACTAGCTTTATAATAGATATCGGTTGATAGTCTATCTCCTGTGAGAGAAATGGTGAGATCAAGAAATGGTAGAGGGATGTCGGAGATGAGTTTAGAAGAATGAGGGAGAACCTCATTGAAACATACAGAGTGAAAGGTCTGGATAGAGTGGATGTGGAGAGGATGTTTCCACTAGTGGGAGAGTCTAGGGCTAGAGATCATCACCTCAGAATTAAAGGATGTTCCTTTAGGAAGGAGATGAGAAAATTTCTTTAGTCAGAGGGCGGTGAATCTGTGGAATTATTTGCCACATAAGGCTGTGGAGGCTATCAATGGATATTTTTAGGGCAGAGATAGATAGACTCTTGTTTAGTACAGGGTCAGAGGTTATGGGGAAAAGGCAGGAGAATGGGGTTGGGAGGGAGAGATAGATCAGCCATGATTGAATGGCGGAGTAGACTTGATTGGCCGAATGGCCTAATTCTGCTCTTATCACTTCTGATCACTTCTGACGTTATGGTCCAAGTGAATTTGAGTGCAGGCTGGAAATTAGTAGTGGTTAATGAAGTTAATTACACTTCTTCCGACCCTGCATCCTGCAAAGACTCTGAACCCTACTCCTAATTCCCCTGTCTGCGCCACATCTGCACCCTTGTTCTTAATCTCAACTGCTATTCCATTTCTCAACCTTTTTATGTAGCTCAATTCAGTCTTATCGTGTGGTTTTGAATAATACTTGTATTGAATTTATTTTCTATTATTTCTGCAGTATTCCTGGTGGCTCGTTGCCTGTTTAAATAACTTTTAATTTGACTGTTCAGGATTGCTGAATTTACAAATCTATTAATCTATAATTTCTTGCTTAAGCTTTACAAATGTCCACATCTTCACATGAATTATTAATGAATCATTTATCTAATTTATTCTTCTCAAGTATTCCCTATGTATTTAATTTTAGCCCATTTAACGTTACATGCTTAGCTCCTGATTTTTGGTAGACATATTAATTCCAGATCATATTTTCATCCTGTGATTGGCATCCTTGGCGACTTCCATTTCATGGGTCCTAGCTGAGCACTAGATTAAGATGACCATTGTTTCCCTAAAAATTTGAGATGCCAAGGCATGGGAAATATTACTTTGTTGTTGCAGAAATGTTGAGCAATAAGATTTCTTGTAACAAGCCAAATGATAGGTACATTTGGAAAGCCGTATAGAAACATGCCCTGCTATATTCATAATTACTGTCAATTTACAATAGCTGGTCCCAATGTCCAAATGCTGTGGTGGTCGCCACTTAAAAATTGGCAAAAATATCAATAATGACGATTATTGTCATATGCTATCAATGAACTTAAAAAGTGACAAATAACATTTAGGATTTATATAGGGTCTTTATGAAGCATTGCAGCTGACCAAAGTCTTTCTCAGGAATACAGTCTTGTGCTGTTTCCTATCCTTTACACTCTTGGGCCAACAGTTTCTTGCTTAGGGGTTAATAGTAGATCAAAAAAGTGGAAAAGAACTGATGCAGGAATGTATTTGTTTCTTAGATAAACCATTGGTCAACATTTTTCTTTCACCAAAGTTAGAAACATAGAAAATAGGTGCAGGAGTACGCCATTCGGCCCTTCAATATGATCATGGCTGATCATTCAAAATCAGTACCCCATTCCTGCTTTCTCCCTAAATCCTGTGATTCTTTTAGCCCTAACTCTCTCCTGAATACATCAAGTTGTAATAGAAATATTAGGTCAGAGCTGGAGATTGGGAAAAGTTGGCAATTAGGAATATGGAGATACGAAGATAATCAAAAGATTGGAATTTATCAAGAGTAGATGTTCAGGAGGTGTGAGATAATTTGAGGCATGACATTAGGGCCATATATATTTACAGGGGCAATTTATATCCAGGCACCAGGAGTACATTATCAAATAACCATATAACCATACAACGATTACAGCACGGAAACAGGCCTTCTCGACCCTTCCAGACCGTGCCGACCATTTATTTTCCCCTAGTCCCATCTACCTGCACTCAGACCATACCCCTCCATTCCCTTCCCGTCCATATACCTATCCACTTTACTTTTAAATGTTAAATCTCGCTGATTACAAAAAATCTGGGTTATAATTAGTACAAAGGATAATGTAGAGAAATCTGTAATAAACTTGTAAAATTGAAATGCAATTGACAAATGAATATCAATCCCGATAAATGTGAAGTGATGCGTTTTGGAGAAAAATATAATTGGCTCCCAAAAGGATTATGCCATGATCATATTGAATGGCGGTGCTGGCTCGAAGGGCCGAATGGCCTACTCCTAGGTATGTTACAAAACTTACCTTGAGCAGCGCTGCAGTTCTGACACTCCCCGTGTGCGTGACTTTGGCGCCTTTCAGAGGGGGGCGGGCTTAAAGTGCTGTTTTTCAACAGACAGGGAAAATCGAACCATGTCGGGCGATTTCGTTGCGGAAGAAAAATCGCTCCGACATTTCATTCATGAAGGTATTTTTAAATTATGCTAGATTATTTATTAACGAGTAATTTTAAAATCACCTTCAAAAGCCGTGAGCGCCGACAACGGGAAGGATTTTGCGTAGGGGAGAACAAAAGGTACACAGTTTATTTTTATATTAAAAGTTGGTTCTTATGGAGGCTTTAATCATATTTTCATGTTGCGAAATGGGGTCCAAAAAAATGTATGAACCAACAGTATTTTTCATACTGACTTCACCGCAATCCACAACGTTCCAATCCACCGCATTCCACTAAAACCCACTCGCTAGTTGATTTAAATGGCCATTAATTTACAGGCATTAAAAACTAAATTCCTTCCATTTGGCCCAGAAATTCATGAAAATTAGATTTAAAAATTATGTTATATTGTGGATTATTGTGTGAATGTTATTTGGACACTTAGGCAATTTAAAAAAAGTTTATCTTTTCTTAAGAAATGGATAGATGTTTAGATCTATTCATTGAATTTTGTAATTAGCTACAATTAGATAACTAACTAATTATATGCTTTAATTTCAGGTCATCCAAGTAAGATTGTTTCATATTTGTTTCAGAATGCTTCAATCTTTAATAACTGAAAATTTCATTGAGTTCTCTTAATTCTTAAGAAAGATATGGGCTTTTAACTGTCCTCGATCACAGCTTTTGAGTTAAGTCAATTGAAAGGCAATGGGGAACAAGATGCTAATTTCCGAGTATGAAAATGGCCATAACTTTCTTAATACTGAAGATATGAAAGTGAATTAGGTGTCAAATTAAACTTCTTTTTATGTTTTATCTGATGGGATAAATTGCAGACTTGATTTTTAAAAAACTCAAAATTTTGTAACATTGCTACTACTCCTGCACCTATTTTTCTATGTTATTTTCTAAGATATAGATGAGATCGTTAAATGCTTATACATAAATGCTTATACATAAACGGTGTCACACGAAAAAAAGAAAACATACTCTGCAGTTGCGGGTCAAGAAGACATGTTACATCGTTGATTTGTCGGGATTGTGGCCTCCTGCCTCCACCTTTCGGGGCGAGCATCTCCCGGGTTACAGACAATTGCAGACACCAGTGTCCAGGTGCGGATGAGCAAGTGTTGACGCCCGGCCCGGAGGCAGGAACTGTCGTCACGGCGCCAGGAGCCGGGGGAAGGAACCGGGCTCGGACGGCCGTCTCCTAGCAACCGGCCAACGCTAACGGAGCATGGCTGCAGACAGAGACATGAAGCCCGCGTTTACTTTCAGGCACCTCAGCAACAAGAAGATGAACTTAATGCAGGAGAGAAAACACAGCGATCTTCTGGCGAAATGGTAAAAGCCGCGGGGAGGGGCGGCAGTGCAAACGCAGAGGGTCACAGAGGACGAGGCCAGGCCCGTGAGTTCATCAGTGATAGGAGGGCAGAATGGGGTTCATTTCCACGTAATAGTTGCAGAATTTGTCTGCTCAAGTCTACTCCGCCATTCAATCCTGGCTGATCTATCTCTCCCTCCTAACGCCATTCTCCTGCCTTCTCCCCATAACCCCCAACATCTGTACTAATCAAGAATCTATGTAGGAAATAAGTAACTGCAGAGATGCTGGTTAAATAGATAGACACAAAATGCTGGAGAAACTCAGCGGGACAGGCAGCATCTCTGGAGAGAAGGAATGGTTGACGTTTTGGGTCGAGACCCTTCTTCAGACTAATCAAGAATCTATCTAACTCTGCCTTAAAAAAGCCATTGACGACCTCCACAGCCTTCTGTGGCAATTAATTCCATAGATTCACCACCATCTGACTATAGAAATTCCTCCTCATCTCCTTCCATAATTCTGAGACTATGATGTGGTCCTAGACTCTCCCACTAGTGGAAACATCTTCTCCACATCCACTCTATCCAGGCCGGAGAGCGGGGGGAGAGATTTGGTGTGCAGGACAGGACAAGGTCAAATGTATCAGCATGGATCACAGTCCTGGATGGTCACGGTCCATTCAGAACATTACATCTGGTAGCTAATCCAGCATTCTCAGAGGTGTGGTCTGCCAGTCCCACTTCTTCTGGACCAGGAGAAGACATTTGGCAGGATAGAGCATAAATACCATCTCAGGGCTCTGCATGCATTTCTATTCATGTCTCAATTTGTAGCTGCAGAGTGTGTGACAAAGGTTCATGAGTCCTTGAAGGCATTCTTCGCTTTAGCAGAGGCTTCAGAGAAATCTGGTCTAATTTGAGGAAGGACATCCTTGTGATTGAGGCAGTGGAGTGTAGGTTCACGAGATTGATCCCTGGGATGGCGAGACTGTCATATGAGGAACGATTGAAAAGACTAGGCTTATATTCACTGGAGTTTATAAGATTGAGGGGGTCTCTATATAAAAACTTATAAAAGGACTGGACAAGCTAGATGCAGGGAAAATGTTCCCAATGTTGGGCGAGTCCAGAACCGGGGCCACAGTCTTGGAATAAAGGGGAGGCCATTTAAGACTGAGATGAGAAAAAACTTTTTCACCCAGAGAGTTGTGAATTTGTGGAATTCCCTGCCACAGAGAGCAGTGGAGGCAAAATCACTGGATGGATTTAAGAGAGAGTGAGATAGAGCTCTAGGGGCGAGTGGAATCAAGGGATATGGGGAGAAGGCAGGCACGGGTTATTGATTGGGGACAATCAGCCATGATCACAATGAATGGCGTTGCTGGCTCGAAGGGCCGAATGGCCTCCTCCTGCACCTATTTTCTATGTTGCTATGTTTCGAAGATTATAAATATATAGTCTAATTACCCAAAACCATGCCTATGTCTTCTTGGCAGGGTTCGGCTTGTACAGATTGCACAAGGACTTTGTATTCTTCATTTACAATAATGATATGTTGCACATAGTCACAGATCCTGTTGGCTTCTTTTCTGCTGTAACCTTGATAAGGATCAGTTAGGAGAAACGTTTTGGAATCCTGGTCAGGCTTTGTAACATGTACCCCCTGTTGAGTGGATGAGTTATTTGGGGGCTTACAAGAGTCCTGCCAAGGAAGCCTGGCCAACTAACTGGTGTGTCTGCTAAATAGGGGCCAAATACCTGTTCTAAATCATCTGGAGGATTCAATGTGATCGCTGTGATCAAGCTGATCGCTTTGGTCACACCCCATTATTTTACTGCCAAAATCAAATGTTTGTTGAATTCTTTTGAGGCTAAATGAAATTCTGGTTGAGCACATGAATGAGGGGGCAGTTAGTTTCTGGTGTGTGTCCATATTCAGCTGTGATTGTTCACTTTCAGACATTGAGAGTGATCTGCATATATGGCATTTCCCCATATAATGTGCGTTAACAATGCATGGGCGCTGTTCTCATTGACTATTGTTATCAAAGCCTCATTATTGATTGTATGGCCTCTTTTTTTGTTGCATGAATCTAGTTAAAGTCTGGGATATTAAGGTTTCAAGGATGACTCGAACCCCAGTCATTTTCTCTTCTGTTGGGCAGAATTATAAAAAGCTTGAAAATACATATTCAAGAACAGCTTCTTCCCTGATGTTATCATAGGATTATTTGGATCTTTCATATGTTAATGATGAACTGATCTCCCAGTATACCTTGTTCGGGCCCTTGTACAGCCAATCCTGGAGTCATTAGCTTCATCAGGACAACCAGGGCTTTTGTGCATAGGCTGGGAAAAGAGCTCTTGAACAAACCTCTCATTTGCTAAGGATGAATTTCCCACAACTTTGTGGTGACCCTTGCAATTTTTTAACTGCATTTTCTCTGTAGCTAGAACACTGTAGTCTGCACTCTGTTTATTTCCTCCTTTGCACTACCTGATTTACTCATGTATGTATAATTAGTCTAGATAACACACAAAATAATAAACCAATACCAAAACAAATACAAAACGTGAACGGAAATGCAAAAAGGATTTGAAGAGAAATAAGCATTCCCATTTGGCAGCCCGTCTTCCAACATTATGCTTGTATTCCCGCTGGTCTGTGAGAAAGAGCATTTGCTGTCCGCTGGAACTTCTAACCACTTCCACAGTCAACTTCAGTGTCAGAGCAGCAAAGGGAGATTTCACAAGGCATTTGGTGGATTGGTTGACTGATCAAAATTGCCTAATTATGCAGCCAATAAAAAGAAAACAAAGTGCGGTGGAGTGGCCGTGTTGGTAGTAAGTCTGTGGAGGTTAAGTGTGAGGATTTGGCTCAGCTCAGGACGCTTTGGCAAGGAAGCTGAGCAAAAACTGAGCAAAGGTTTGCAGGAGCTAAAGATGTGGTCTGCTGTTTCTTGTGTGTGATTGTTGTGTTTTCTCTCTCTCTTGGTTTCAGTGCAGACGTGGTGACAGATAGAATTATGCAATATTCTTCTTGCAAAATGTGGGAAGTCAAGGAAACTGCTGGTGTCCCTGATTACTATATCGGTGGGAATTATTGTCATACATTTTTATACTTAATGGATGGCCACAATGCACCCGCTAGATTAAGAGGTTTTGAAGAGAGTACTTTAAAATTAGCTGACTTGGGAGTTCATTATTTTAAGTCAGACTAAATTATTATTATTTTCTAAATGCTTGGTACCAAGGATAATTCCAATAAAGTAATTTTCCTTTTTGCTCAGTATTTATCTTTCTATCCCGTTAGGTCAATGCAGGGTGCGATCATAGTCCAGGCTTTCAGTTTTGATGAATACTTTCAGCCTTATGATAAAGATAAATTTGTACAGGTGAGTACTGCTATATTTTCATTATCTTTTCTTATAAACTACCAAGCTATATATTTGCTCATGCTATTTTTGGCATCTAAATTGTTGCTTCAGATATCTGCAAGAGAATCTCATTTGGTGAGAACATAATTTTAAAGAGCTGTCTTTGATTTATTGATTTAGTAATAATCCTTATTTTGTACTCGTTCATCTCTTGCAGTTATTGTTTTTCTTATATCAAATGCATCATTTCTGTACACTTATCCTTTCAAATGTCAGTTCAGAATAATTCTGTTTGAGTAATCTCCCCCTGAATAGTCTTATTCGTAGCAATATAAAAATAATTGTTTACATTAATTAGTGTTGTTTGCAGTGCATCAGTTCTATTCAAAATGTAGCATGTTCACTCTACATGGCAGTACGTGTGCACCAATATATATTCAACTAAAAGATTGCTCCACTAAAGGATTACTTGTCCTATATACGAGAGATACAGAATGATTTAATAGTTTTAATTAAAAGCATCTAAGTATGTTCTTTTGAACATTTATGCTTTTTAATAATTATGGGATAGAGTGGTGACATGATTTAAAGGGAACATCCCTTAGCAGATTCCAACCCGGTACTAGAATCCTGACTCGGGACGGTTCACTTTGACATGTTTTCAAAGTTAGCATCTCTCATTCCAATCTCCCACCAGTACACCCAACTTTTTCCTTCACCGCACCACTTTTTCCAGCTATTTTGGCCTTGATCTCTTATCAAAGACAATCTCTGAGCATGCCCCTTGGATTTCCAAAGTCCCCAAGTCTCAAGGTTCTAATTTGTGGAACAATTCATTGAACACTAGATATCATCATCCACACCTTATATATTTACATTGTTATATTATTTCTCATAGCATAAAAAGAGGCCACTCAGGCCATCAACATGCCAGCTCTCAGATTAATCTCAATCCTTATTTTTCTGTAACATATTTGATCTTGCATGCTCATCAACCATACTATTTTCCTACATATACACATAAAGAACAAACAAACGATAATAGTGTGATAATAGTGTGGGCCTCTGAAGATGCTGGCTCCCTTTTTGAGGCTGCAACTCCGGTAAATCCCTTCGATGGTGGCGAGGTCAGAACCTGTGATGGACTGGGCAGCGTTCACAACTATTTGCACTCTTCTTCGCTCCTAGGCATTCAAGTTGCTGAACCAGGCTGTGATGCAACCAGTTAATATGCTCTCTAATGTACACCTGCAGAAGTTCATGAGAATCCTCCCTGGCCTACCAGATTCAGCTGAAAGAGCTACAGTTAAAATAGTAAGATTAAACGAGAATTTACCAGTTTGACAGGCAGCATTCCAAGATGGTAGCGCTGGCTTAACAGCTGCGGCCCACTTGCAGTCTGTTATTTTATTTTTTTTGTCCTGTTTTTAGTTGGTTTTGTTTTATTAGATTGTGTGTGTTTGTGGGTGGGGGAGGGAGTAACATGTCTGGGTCTCTTCCTTCGGGAGGGGGGGGGTGCAACTTTTCTGTCGTATTCCCCGTCTTCGTCTCCGTCTGCGCCAAGGCCTAATGGTGAAGCTGGCGGCCTCGGACCCCAGAGCGGTTCCAGTGGCGGTGGCGGCAGCAGCAGCGACCCGACTCGGTCCCAGAGCGGTTCCAGCGGCAGCGGCGGCCCGGCTCGGTCCCAGAGCGGGTCCAGCAGCGGGGGCGGCGGCCCAGCTCTGTCCCGGAGCGGTTCCAGCAGCGGCGGCAGCGGCGACCCGACTCGGTCCCAGAGCGGTTCCAGCAGCAGCAGCAGCAGCGGCGGCTCGACTAGGTCACGGGGCGGTTTCAGCTGCCGCGGCAGCGGCGGCCCGGCTCGGTCTCAGAGCGGGTCCAGCAGCGGCGGCGGCGGCGGCCCAGCTCAGTCCCGGAGCGGTTCCAGCAGCGGTGGCAGCAGCAGCGGCGACCCAGAGCGGTTCCAGCAGCAGCAGCAGCGGCGGCTCGACTAGGTCACGGGGCGGTTTCAGCTGCCGTGACAGCGGCGGCCCGGCTCGGTCTCAGAGCGGGTCCAGCAGCGGCGGCGGCGGCCCAGCTCAGTCCCGGAGCGGTTCCAGCAGCGGTGGCAGCAGCAGCGGCGACCCAGAGCGGTTCCAGCAGCAGCAGCAGCGGCGGCGGCCCGACTCAGCCCGGGGCAGTTCCAGCAACAGCAGCGGCGGCAACAGCAGCGGCGACTCCATCCGGCGTCCCGGAGCGGTGGCAGCGGCCCGACCGCAACCACGGGCCCGGTGGAATACCATCACCCAGTGGGGTCACACTGAAGCCTGATCACCTCGGCGCAGAGGGAGACAAAGAGGGAAGAGACAGAGACTTTAAGATTTTGCGTTCCATCACAGTGGGGAGGTGTTTGGTGAACTCACTGTGGTGGATGTTGGATTTATTTTTGTTGTGTGTTCTGTCATTTTTTAAAAAAAGGATTGTACGTATGACTGCAGGGGAACGATGTTTTGTTCAGACCGAAAGGTCTGAATGACAAATAAAGAATCTAATCTGCAGTTTGATCGTTATTTTATGAGGAGTTACGATGAGGGATTACGTGAAGGAGACCGTCCCCACGCATGCGCATCAATCTTCAAAGCAGCGGTGTGAAATCACAGATAACAGTTGTTGAACTAACATAGTAAGATTATAGATGACTAGAACTACCAGATGATCATTATGTTACGAGGGTAGGGAGCGGAGGGCATGTAATCCCTCATCGTAACTCCTCATAAAATAACGATCAAACTTCAAACTGGTAAGTTCTCGTTTAATCTTACTATTTTACTTTGGAGTCACGTGAGTGACTACATGAAGATTTTGAAGGTCTGATTTCATGCCATGGAAAAACGAGTCCACACAAACACGACTGCATCAGTTGACCATAGATGAGGGAAACATCATAATGCATACATACATTACATAGATTTTAAAACATGCTGATGCTGATAAAAGAACAAACAATAATAACAGTAACCCCTCTCAACCGAGGGGAACTATAAATTGAACCTAAATAGAGTTGGCAAATACCTCTGGTCTGGCAATGGGTTAAAATAAAATGTTGGATACCTCGTTCGTTAGACCATCCTGCAGTTGACAGGATGTGGTCCAGAGGACCGCACATAACCCTTGCTGCTGGTGTTGTAGCAGCCCTGGTGGAGTGAGATTAGAAATCAGTATCTACTCCTGTATAAGCCAAACCTCGCATAACCACCTGGAGATGGTCTGAACTAGTATCAGAGCCTCTAAGGCTCTAGATGAACTTGACATAATGATGTAAACGTGTGACCACATGTAACCGAAGGTGCATGAGGTATGTAAACATGAATTATGATATTGCAGGTGTAATGATCCTGTCCATTCGCAATTTATGTAATAACTGGACCCGTGCGCTGAGGGCAGCGCCAGGGAATAACCTACCTATGAGAGCCGAACCAAAAATAGAGATATAGCTGGAGCCCCATGGTGAATAAATGTGAACACAATGTCAATATCCCATACTTCCGTGTACTTGGGTCTGGAAGAACTTGTGTTAATGATATCCTAAATACTGGACACCAGAGGGTGAAACCCGAGAGAGCGGGTCCCACTTGCTGCAGCAACTATGATGAGAAGCAGGTTGGGTACAGTTAATAGAATTATAACTTAATTTATTGCCAAAGACCCATAGACAACTCTAAGACATCAGTGTCCATGCCGTATTATGTGTTATGTAACATTTAACAGAAAACGCTTCCCATCTCCTGAAGAGGCAAAGTACTGCTTTTTTGTTGCTATCCCTGCACTTTGCAGTGAGACATACATGGATCAGTCTGACAGCCGGAGCCGCAGGAGCGGTCTTCTCAGAATCTGTAAAACAATGAATTGATTAATCATGTTAATCAATTCACCGAATCCCAGGCTGAACCAGCAAAGTTTTATGTTTAGAACCCCATATAAGGTTCTATATTATTCCCAACATTTGCGGGAAACCATGGCTGCATAGGCCAGTAAGACAGTACGAGAACCCTGAATGCGGGATCTTGCTGAATTATTGCAAGCCCCGACTGATGAGGCAAATGGAGAACCACATAAAAGAACATAAAATTCCTCCCCTGTATAGCGAGAATGAGCCTGCATGCAAACATATCGATATTGGGTGCCATTGATCCTAAAATGCTTTGTGATCCAACGTCCATACTGTGTTGTCATTGACTTTGCATGATGATACACCAGCGCCAAAAAAGGTTGGGTAAATTATGACAGGATACTTTGACTTTATTGCATCCTTGTGACTAACATATGCCACCACCACAGTGTATCAACTTGGAACTAAGCATGCAAGATTTGCATATTCGCACAATAACCCTTTAACCCATAGTATACACCTAGTGTCTATAGGTAGTTGATACCAATAACTGAAGAATTGGTGATTCATGCAAATCCCATCTGCCTTCGTTACTGGAGATGGCATTCTTGATTTTCCATCTTTGAGTTCTAGCACGTGTAAGTAATATAACTGAAGATAATATGACCAAAACTACTGGAACAATGCTGAATATAGTTCGACCACCATTGTGACTTTGGTAGCTTCAGCTGATAATAGCTGTTAACAATGACCTATGTGGCACTTGAGAGGTTAATACTTGCACGTTGAAAGTTCTAATAATGCAAGACCCAATTGCAAAGCTGAAACACAGCTGCTATAGCCAATTACACTTGATAAATAGAAGACTGCTTGATAACAAGGTTGTTAGAGGCTTCAATTGATTCCAATCTGTTGCCCCAGGGCGGAATCACAGGTAATTAATAGTTAAAGGTATATCCAATAAACAATAACTTCCAGTTGGTATCAACTTAAATTTGACTGGATGGCTGAAAACAGTGGATTTAAGCAAAACACAGCGTAAGAAATATCCTCCAGATCAATTTGAAATGTCTCCGGTGATCTCCTGTCAATGGGTCCTAAATAGTATACACTTATGAGATCAATGCACGCCATAAAGATCCTAAGGAAATTAGTGGTTAGACAGTAGAGAAATTCCATATACTGAAAAGCTATGTTTGCACATGGGAGTAAATGAAATATGAACTGACATTTCTCCATCATTCACAAGGAACAGGCCACGCCTGCCATAATTCCGTGCCTGCCTTGAAAGTAACTCTGGCCATACTACTGGCCTGCCTTAAAACTGCTCCGGCCGTAATTCTGAGCCTGCCTCGAAAGACAACTCGGGCCATATTACCGAGCTTGTCGCGGAAGGCAATGCTGGCCGTAATCCTGAGCCTGCCTCGAAAGACAACTCTGGCCCCAATTCCAAGCCATGCTTGGTAGTCAAAGTCAAGTCAAACAAACTTTATTGTCATTTAGAAATACATCGATATATGCAATTCCAAACGAAATTCCGTTGCATTTGGCTCCCTGTGCAACACGACAATTAACAGAAGGATAAACATGGATAAAATTGATAAAAAAGGATAAAAGGATAAATAGACAATGGTGGCAGCCCATTACATGGCATTCAGGAGTCTGATGGCTCGTGGGAAGAAGCTGTTGCAGAACCTTGATGTTCTGCTCCTTATGCTACGATATCTTTTGCCCGAGGGCAGCAGAGTGAACAGTCCGTGATGGAGATGTGTGGGGTCTTTTATAATACTGTTGGCCTTAGACACGCAACGTTTGGTCGCAATATCCCCGATTGAGGGGAGAGTATACAAGGTACCCTGTGTACCTTGTATACTGTGTAATAATACCCATCACATGTTATCATTTTCATTTATACAAAACAAGTGTAAATATTACTAACTTGTAAATGGTCCACTTACCCCATGTTTCGAAAGAACCAGACCCACCTACCTCCATGGCTACCCAAAGGCCCCTGATGTGGGTTCCATTCCCATCCTTGATTTCCATATTCCTGAGACCAGCTTGGCCCAGCTTTCAAGCGCCCATCAACTTCAGTGAACTGCTTCCTGCCGTTGAGGCGTGGGGGTGTCATCGCCGATACGATGGTTTCATTTGATAGCTCTGTTCACTGCCGGCACTTGTAGTGTGAGGGAATCTGGCCCCTTCCGGGTTTTCTGCCTCTTCGCTTGCAAGTATGTCCTTGCACTCCCCTCCACCGAGAGGGAGACTCGCAGACAGCCCTGAGACAGGTGCTGCCGCAGGCCCCTGAGGATACCTGCGCTGACATGGCCCCTCGGATCTATATCAGAATATGGCTCTGGGCCAGAGCGAAACTGATCCCTGATACTCCCCTCCTCAGAGAGGGAGACATTGTGCAGCCCTGACACAGGTGCCGCTGCCAGCGGGTTTTTCATAATAGCTCAGATAACTCTCTTCTGGAGCATATCTCTCTGGAGCAACCTCTCCATCAGGTGCTCCAGGTGGGTTTTAGGCGTTCACAGACGCTACCCATAGAAGGAGGGGGGGACCTCCTGGCCCGACTCAACCGAGTCCCAAGGCCTGACCAGCTTCCTCGTGGTTTAACCCCTTTCCTGGGGAACCATAGCGGTCTGTGAGTTGCTGACCCCATGGTTAGTGACTGGGTCTCGAGACCAGCTTACCGCCAGTTTTCCCCTTATTTGGGGAGACCTTAGTGATCTGAGAGCTGCTGACCCCATTGTCAGCGACTGGGGTAGCGAGACCGGTTTACTGCCAGTCTATCTGGGAGGTCCTAAGCAGTCTGGGAGCTGCTGACCCCATTGACAGATTGGGGTAGCGAGACCGGCTTATTGCCAGTCTAACCGCTTTTTCTGGGAAGACCTAAGAAGTCTGGGGCTGCTGACCCCATAGTCCGAGACTGGGGTAGCTAGACCGGCTTGCTGCCAGTCTAACCCCTATTTCTGGGGACCATAATGATGTAGGAGCTGCAGACCCCATAGTGAATGGCTGGGGTTGCAAGACCGGCTTGCTGCCAGTCTAACCCCTTTTCCTGGGGAACCATAACGGTGTAGGAGCTGCAGACCCCATTAACAGAGACTGGGGTAGTAAGACCGGCTAACTGCTAGTCTAACCCTTTTCTCTGGGAGGACCATAGCGGCTAGGAGCCCATACTGGGAGGAACCCCCACTCGCATTCCCCTCCTGGGTGTCGCTGACCTCCTTGTCAGCGACTACGAAGCGAACCCGACGGCCGCTGGCTACCAGCGATTCCGCGGTCCAGACCGGGATTTCCCCACAGTCCATAACCGGTTTCCCACGGCCTGTCCAACTTCACCTCGAATTCAGCAGGCAATCCTGCAAAACAAAACACATCCCTAGAAATGTTAAAATCTTACCTTCCAGGTTTAAAAGTTACCGCTGGCAGGAGCCGCGCGCCTGCCAGTCAGTCCGTGCGCAACGCATCAGACGCAATGATGTGCATGCGTGGGGACGGCCTTCTTCACGTAGTCATTCATGTGACTCTGAAGTAAAATTCATCTGTGTAGAGCAATGATAGCAACACACCAAAAACAGTTTTCATATAGCATCTTATTTCATCAATATGATCTTAAAATACATCATAGGCAGTATATTAATTTTAAAATGCGCAAGCTAGCTTAAAATTGACAAACTAATTTAGCAAGTATAACTTTTTCTTTAAAATTAGAAGGAATGCCTGATTAAAAAAAATCGTTCTGGAGGTGTAACCCCCAAATCTTAAACAACTCTCAAGGTTGCACATATTTAAAAGAGCAGATGATATTCTTCTTTGAGACAAATGATACACCAGACACTTCACCTTCCTTATTATGGGTAACTTTTAAGGCATTTAATGGAGGAACTATAATTTCATATCAAGCTTTCCAAAGTAAAAAGAATAACACTGAACAAATGCAGTTAGAACAAGAAATTAGACAATTAGATTTAGAAAATGCCAAAGAACCAACTATAGATAAACATAATAAGATAACAATACTAAAATATAAATTAAATTAAATTTTATCTGCCAGAATAATAAGATTATTTCAAATTACAAAACAAGAAAATTTTGAATTTGGTGATAAACGACATACACTCTTAGCACGCCAACTGAATAAACAGAAAATACAATTACTAAAATTAAATCAGACAAAGGGGAATTACTGACACTACCTAAAGATATTAATAAAAGATTTGCTCAATTTTATCAGAATTTATATACATCAAAAGCCTCTGCAAATAATATTCAAATTACAAATTTCTTAGACAATTGTAATCTTCCAAAATTAAATATGGTGGAACAAGAGGGATTAGGAGCTCAGATTACACTTCAGGAAATAGAAGAAACAATAAATTTGTTGAAGAATGGCAAAACGCCAGGACCAGTTGGCTTTAGTAATGAATTCTATAAAAGATTCTACGAAATAATTTCTCCACACCTGCAAGAATTATATATACATGCTTTTAAAGAAAGTAAATTACCTGAAACACTAACTGAGTCAACAATTACACTTGTACCTAAAAAGGATAAAGATCTAGAAGACCCAGGCTCATATAGAGCCATAGCACTCTTAAATACAGATCAAAAAATATTAGCAAAGACCCCAGCGAGAAGATTGAGTTAATATGTTAGCAAACTAATAAACCCGGACCAAACAGGGTTTATACCAAAGAGATACTCATATAACAATTTGAGACGGCTGTTTAATATAATGTACTCACATAATACTGAAGAAGACCAAGCAATTATTTCATTGGATGCAGAAAAAGCTTTTGATCAAGTAGAATGGCAATATTTATTCAATGTATTGCAAAAATCTAACATGGGAGATAACTTTATCTCATGGGTAAAATTATTATACAATAAGCCGACGGTTAGAATACTGACTAATAATATATTATCCCCGAAATTCCAATTAGCAAGGGGCAATAGGCAGGGGTGCGCACTATCGCCCCTGCTATTTGCACTAGTGATAGAGCCTTTAGCAGAAAGTATAAGAAGTCATCCGAATATTCATGGATTATAATACCAAACACTCAAATAATAAAATCTCATTATATGCAATCGACATATTACTATATATTACAAATTCGCAAATTAGCATACCAAATATACTAAATTTAATAGAAACAATAAATTTGTTGAAGAATGGAAAAACGCCAGGACCAGATGGCCAGAAAGAATTTGTTTTTTTTTCAGGATATAGAATGAACTGGAACAAAAGCGAAATTATGACAATAAAACCTCAAGAGCCGACACATCTGTTGAAATTCTCTTTTAGAATTGCAACAGAAAAATTTAAGAATTTGGGCATCCAACTAGGAAATATAAATCACTACTTAACGCAAACTATATGCCTTTATTAACTAAATTAAAGGGGTTGATTAAATTTTGGAAAACACTGCCGATGTCCTTAATAGGCAGAATAAATGCGATAAAAATGATCTTCTTACCACAAATACTGTACCTATTTCAATCAATACCAATATATTTACCAAAAAAATTCTTTAAAAAACTAGATTCTGATATTATAAACTTCATATGGGATTATAAATCACACAGAATTCAAAGAAAACACGTGTAAATCTAAAGAATCAGGGGGACTGACACTCCCTAACTTATTGTATTACTATTGGGCAGTGAATATTTAAAAAATAATCTACTGGTTGGACAGTTCTGCCCAACAGGTAGATTGGATAAGAATGGAGAAAGAGGATTGCTCCCCATAATATAGGAGCGATCCTTCTTTCCCCGATGAAACTGAACAATATAATATATAAGAAAAATCCAATTATTCACAGTATAATACGAATTTGAAAACAAATAAAATTAACTTTAAAATCAAGAAAACTATCGCTTCTTTCTCCAATAACTAATAATCCCTCATTCAAACCATCCATTATTGATAAAACGTTTAATCAATGGGAAAGAATAGGAATTAAAACGATGGGAGATATGTATGAAATGGGAAAACTTTTATCATTCCAACAATTACAACTAAAATATAATTTGAAAAGTAATCAATATTTCAAATATTTTCAAATTCAAGATTATTTGGAAAAATATATACAAGGATATCAAACTTTAATCCCAGATTTATTAGAGGAAGGAATGAATAGAAAGGCAGAATCAAGCAATTTAATATCTTACTTATATAATATAATTCTAAATATAGAAACACCAATAACAGAGGCAATTAGAAGGGACTGGGAACAAGAGTTATTGATAAAAATTCCGAACAATAGATGGGAAAAAAAATCTATTATTTGTAAATAAATGTTCAATTAATGTAAGACATAACCTAATTCAATTTAAAATTTTACATAGATTATACTATTCGAAAACTAGACTGAATAAAATATTTTCAAATGTTTCCCCCATCTGTGATAAATGTCTAACTCAAAATGCCACTATAGCACATTCCTTTGTCTCTTGTACAAAACTGCATAAATTTTGGAATGAAATTTTTGGAATTTTTACAAAACTATTTAACACAAAATTGAACCCAATACAGAACTGATTATCTTTGGATCAATGGAAGAGGGAAGTAAACTAACTATATTCCAAGAAGCTTTTCTTAATTACGGTTTAATAACAGCAAAAAAACTTATACTCAAATTTCGGAAAAACGCAACCACGCCAACATTCAAAATGTGGATTTCAAATGTCGGAAACGCTACATCTTGAAGAAATGAGATTCCTCCTAATAGGCAAAGTAGACCAATTCTTAAAGACTTGGTCTTCTTTTATCAACTTTTTACAAGTAGATGGTGCAACATAACATAACCTTAGAAATTAAATGGTTTAGAACCGGGTGACAGATGGGCAAAAATACGAAATAGGTAGATGTCTCCTAATCCCTCTTTTCTCTACTTTCTCCTTTTTTTCAATCTTTTTAGCTTCTCATCTCTGTCCTTTATTTCTTTTGCTATCTGTTTTTACTCGCTTGTTTATCTATTCCGACACTCTTTTTTTTAATCGTTTTTCTCTCACTGTTCTTTTATTATTTAATTAAAAATACGAAGTTGTACAAGAATGGAAATATGTATTTATATATTAGGTACTCAAGTACCACACTATTGTACTTGCGTCTAACAAAAATAAATAAATAATAATAATAATTTTGCAAGTTTTTTATATCAATTTATTAAATCTGTTTATCTGGTATAAATCCATAGGCATTTTTCAAGGATCCCAATGTTGTGGCCAATCTTAAAATGATCTCGCCTTCAACTTGTGAATGGACAACTCTAGGTATGATGAACGTATGTTTAGCACAAAAGTTGTTGTAACGAAAACACCAGTCCATGTAAACATATATATGATCTGATGTAAATGTGAATCTGAATTGAACTTGATGTTGCCAAACAGAATTGCTGATAATACTTTAGCAGGTCAGACAACATCCGTGAAGAGAGAAACAAAGTTAAGGTTTCAGATAAAGACCCTTCATCGCAAACGGACAATGAAAAAACAAAATTGCAAAAAGGAGGGATCAAGAATAGGGAATGCTAGTGGAGGCAGACAGGAAGAGAACATAACAAAATAACTTTCTCAAATTGAGATTTGCAGAATAGAGCAGTTGCATAAAAATCTGAAACAAAAGTGAATACTGGAAATATCATAAGATTGGGTAGCATCTGTGAAGAGAGAAAAACTGTTGGAAAGTGGTGAAATCATTGGACAAAGTCAGCATGGATTTACGAAAGGTAAATCATGTCTGACGAATCTTATAGAATTTTTCGAGGATGTAACTAGTAGAGTGGATAAGGGAGAACATGTGGATGTGTTATATCTGGACTTTCAGTAGGCTTTCGACAAAGTCCCACATAAGAGATTAGTATACAAACTTAAAGCACACGGTATTGGGGGTTCAGTATTGATGTGGATAGAGCACTGGCTGGCAGACAGGAAGCAAAGAGTAGGAGTAAACGGGTCATTTTCAGAATGGCAGGCAGTGACTAGTGGGGTACCGCAAGGCTCGGTGCTGGGACCCCAGCTATCTACAATATATATTAATGATCTGGATGAGGGAATTGAATGCAACATCTCCAAGTTTGCGGATGACATGAAGCTGGGGGGCAGTGTTAGCCGTGAGAAAGATGCTAGGTGGCTGCAAGGTGACTTGGATAGGTTGGGTGAGTGGGCAAATGCATGGCAGATGCAGTATAATGTGGATAAATGTGAGGCAATCCACTTCGGTGGCAAATACAGGTAAGTAGATTATTATCTGAATGGTGGCCGATTAGGAAAAGGGGAGCTGCAACGAGACCTGGGTGTCATGGTACACCAGTCATTGAAAGTAGGCATGCAGGTGCAGCAGGCAGTGAAGAAAGCGAATAGTATGTTGGCATTCATAGCAAAATGATTTGAGTATAAGAGCAGGGAGGTTCTACTGCAGATGTACAGAGTCTTGTGGAGGCCATACCTGGAGTATTGCGTACAGTTTTGGTCTCCTAATCTGAGGAAAGACATTCTTGCCACAGAGGGAGCACAGAGAAGGTTCACCAGACTGATTCCTGGGATGTCAGGACTTTCATATGAAGAAAGACTAGATAGACTCGGCTTGTACTCGCTGGAATTTAGAAGATTGAGGGGGGGATCTTATAGAGACTTACAAAATTCTTAAGGGGTTGGACAGGCTAGATGCAGGATGAATGTTCCCGATGTTGGGGATGCCCAGAACAAGAGGTCACAGTTTAAGAATAAGGGGGAAGTCTTTTAGGACCGAGATGAGAAAATTATTTTTCACACAGAGAGTGGTGAATCTGTGGAATTTTCTCGCACAGAAGGTAGTTGGGGCCAGTTCATTGGCTATATTTAAGGGGGAGTTAGATGTGGCCCTTGTGGCTAAAGGGATCAGGGGGTATGGAGAGAAGGCAGGTACAGGATACTGTTGGATGATCAGCCATGATCATATTGAATGGCAGTGCAGGCTCGAAGGGCCGAATGGCCTACTCCTGCACCTATTTTCTATGTTAACATATATTACCTTGCATTAGAATGACCTTGTTCTGACAAAAACAGGAAAGGTTGATTATCTGAAACTGGTGAATTTGATTTTGAGTCCAAGAGCTGCCACTGAAGGTGGATGTCATGTTTTTCCTTGAGTTTATGTTGGGCTGCATGGGAACATGAAGGAGGCTAAAAACCTAGATATAAAATTGGATAGGTGTAGAATTAAAATGACTAGCAATTGGAAGCTCAGGGGCAAGCTGGTGAACTGAACAGGAGTGCTTTGCAATGCAATCATCCAAAAGAAAGAAGAAACTACATTGTGAGCCCAAATGCAATAAACTAGATTGGAGTAAATGTAAATATTTCCTGTTTCATGTTGAGTCCCTGGCAAGCTGGGATGAAGCTACAGGGCAGGAGTTCATCTCCTCTGGTGGCATGTGAAATGTTATGTCACAAAAAGAACAATCCCTACAAAATTTCTTGAAAGGGGAGTGGAAATGTGTCAGAAATATAATTGAAAGGAGTGGATATTATAAAAGTTAGGACATGTGGAATGCTAGCAGGAAATAATGGAGGGGGGTTGAGAGCCATGGTTAATAACAAAGGAAGACATTCCAGAGACACAGGTGCGAAAAGTGGAATGTGTCAGAGATTGCTATTGGTATCTGTAGGGCTATGATGGATTTTGGCCAGTGGCTTTGCCCCTGAGGTTTTTAAATACGTTTTCTTCTTCTTTTATTTTTCACTCCAAAGTTATGAGAAGTGACATTTTATATTTGGTGAGCCTGAAGAAGGGTCTCGACCCGAAACGTCGCCTATCTCCTTCGCTCCTTAGATGCTGCTGCACCCGCTGAGTTTCTCCAGCTTTTTGTGTACCCTTAATTGACAATCTGCATTTGTTTGTGAGATCTGCAATCATGGCCATTCAGACTTCAGTGAATTCTCCAGTCTACAAGACACATGCTAAACTGACCATCACAAATCATCTATTTAGACATACTGAAATCATTATTGAAGCACTCTATTTTTGCTTGTTTCAAAGCATATACAATTCTATTTTACATTTTGATTATCGTTAGAATAAGAATTTCCTGAAAAAGTCCCATCTGAAACTTCATCTGCTTTGTAATTAAAAGCAGTGTGTGGGTCACCCAAAACAAATCATGCCGCAGTGCAGCAATATGATCATGATTTTAGATTATGATCTCAGTTAAAGGGGAAAGATAAGCTTAGGATGTTATTTACCAACCTAGGCCTAGGCAGACTGAGCGGATGTGTTCAGCGAAACGATTGCCGAGCCTGTGCCAGAAATGCTGCCTGTCCCGCTAAGTTACCACCATTTTGTGTCTATCTAGGATGTTATCAAATTTAAAGAAAAAATTGTTGTGAAGACAAGTGGTAAGTTAGAGGATTGTAAACATTTTAGAAATTCACCAAAGATAATTTAAAGAGGGAGAAAATGAATAAGGAGAATGAGCTTATGTTAAAAGCAAAAACACCTTCCACATTTATATAAAACAAGAGATAGGTGCTGAAGTAAACATTAGTCCCATAGAAAATTAAAAATAAGAAATATAGTGAGACTATGATCAAAATCTTGTATCTGTCATCATGTCAAAGTGATGAAAACTCTGATAACAGTGGAGAACCAGGAGACAGAAGAGAGATAGGAATTTCAAACAATCATTTTCACTAGAGAAAAAATGCTAGCCAAACTCATGAGTCTAAAAACTGACCAGTCCCCATAACTTGATGGCCTTAATCTCAAGGAGTCCAAATAAATGGTTGAAAAATTAGTGGATGCATTGGTTGAGATATTCCAAGATGCCAGTCTGAAAAATGGTTAAAGAATGTCACTCGTATAAAATGGAAGAAAGAAGGAATTTCTTCTCTCAGAGGAAGAGATGAATTTTGAAAACAGAATAATAAAGATTTATGAGGAGTTGAGAAAAAAATAAGTCGGCAAAGATCTTGTGATTGGTGATTGGCGTGCTATCAACTCCTGGTCTGCTTATGAAACTTTGTGATTGCATTTGGAGGAAAGGTTGGTGGGGTTGCTTCCAACATGACAATTGTATAGACACACAGGAGAGGGAAAATGTGTAATTCACATTTGAAGACCAGAATGCCATAATGGTACAACCTGTGACTTCCTAAATGTTAAGAAGCAGGCAACTCCATGTGCCCATAAAGTCTGCAACTCTGCTCACTAGCAAAGAACCAATTTCTCTCCTTGAGCAGAGAACTTATACCCTATATCACCAGCTACCAACAAACATGATCTGGAGCCAAAGAAGTTCAGAATGAAAGTAATATTCATCTAGTTAGACAGAACAGGAAACGGGAACATTATTGGTTTATGGGCGGAGGATTGCATGTAAAAAATGACAACTCTCTGTTATCACTCTCTCAGAAAACATTATTATTCTTTAAAATTCTTGCACTATAATCATTTAGAGACAGATTTGTACTTCATGGATATTTCCAGAATGATACTCTCTCCTCACTAGAGTCTGTCTGCTCTTTCTCCTTCAGGCTCTTCTAACAACTCACCTCTATCTGCTCTCATCCTTCCCCTAATCAGGATTCAGACTTGGAGAAACTAGTACTATAGCATCGATTATAATGTCCAGGACTAAAAGAGATATATTCCAGGTTTCTGTGGCAGATATGGGAGGAGATACCAGTGCTCTGGCAGAAATTTTTGGATTTTCACCAGCCATGGGTCAGGTACCAGAAAACTGAAGGATAGCTGAAGTTGTTCTTTCATTTAATAAGGGCATGAGATAAGCCAGGTAACCACACGCCAATGAGTCTTTCGTCAATGGTAGGAAAGTTACTGAAAATCCTAAGGAGAAATTCCTGAGGGATAGGATTTATGTACATTTGGAAGACAGGTAGTCGAGCTATTACCTTCGACTACCTTCGTCCACCTTCGACTACCTACGACTAGCATCACGACCTACTACGACCAGCTTCGACTAGATCTACGAGTAAAAAAATGTAGATTTTTCCCACGGCGACCTATTTTTAGTCGCGGTCATTATTTAACATTTTGAAAAATATGCAGCGACCAAGCTGAAGCCTCGACTACGCGGAGATCACTCTCGACCATGAAGGAGAGTGGCAAAGACCTCCTACGACCTCATGGAGACCTTGCCGTGACTAGAGGTTGCGGTGGAGGTCGCCCAAGTGGGACAGGGGCTTAAGACTGGTGGGAGAACTGGAAATGGGGAGGGGATGGAGAGAGAATGCAAAGGCTATCTGAAGTTAGAAAAGTTATAAAAGTTAGAAAAGGGTCTGAAGAACGGTCTCGACCCGAAACGTCGCCTATCTCCTTCGCTCCTTAGACGCTGCTGCACCCGCTGAGTTTCTCCAGCTTTTTGTGTAACCTTTAGAAAAGTTATATATTGGTGATAAGAGCAGAGGGTAGTTGTGGAATATTAATTTTATTATTGGAAGTCTGTGACCTATGGTGCACCTGTGTCTGTGATATTTATTAGCGACTTATTAGTGAAGGAGATATGATTCGTAAGTTTGCATATGATGCAAAAGTTGGTGATGTTGTGGTTAATGAGGAAGGTTGTGTAAGATTATGCAAATATAAATCAGATGGAAAGTGGGGCAGAGTGAGGGCAGAGTGGTGGCAGATGGAATTTAATCCTGACAAGTGTGCGATAAATCATTTTGGGAAGTCTAAAAGGAGTAGGACATATACAGAAAAAGGTAGGGCACCAAGAATGTTGTTAAACAGAGGGATCTTGCAGTTCATGATCATTGCTCCTTGAAAGAAATAACACAGATAGATAGGATGGTGAAAAAGACATATGATATGCGCGCCTTCTCAGGTTGCGACATAGAATATAAAAGTTGAGACATTGCAACCTCACAAAACACCTGCCGCATCGCACTTGGAGCATTATGTATAATTCTGGTCATCATACTATCGGACGGATATGATTGGGTTGGAGAGAGTGCAGAGAAGTTTCACCAGGATGTGCCTGGATTTGGTGGACTTTAGTATGGGGAGAGATTGGATAGGCTAAGTTTATTTTCCATCGAGCAAAGAAAACTAAGGGAATATTAAGTTATTAGAGTCATTATAATTACATAATTACAATAAATAATTAGAATCTTTATCCTATGGTAGTGGTATTAAAAACAGGAGGAAGTCATGGGATGAAGTGGAATCAATTCCAAATTGTTCCTCAACAAACTTGTAAATATTTGATGAACTCTGTAAATTGCACAGATGTAGAGTATATTTGCAGCTAAGATTTCCTTTACTGCAAGTGGTCACACTCTCTCAGTTACACTCAGTGCTTCACGTTCAGGGAAAATTGGAAACTAGGCATTGTGCGTGAATTGGCATAATCCATGCATATTCTATTTTCTACAATTGTGGCTATGTCATCTGCATGACAGAAGCCAATCAAATATCATATTTCAATGTGCAGTAAGGTTGTGGTCATATTTTCCTGTTGATTGTTACATCAGTCATTTAGCATTTAAAAAGCATACACTTTCCAATTGAATTCTTTGGCCAATGTTTCTTTTTATTTTCAATTCTGTCTCAGCAGGAGTAGAAGTTAAGAAAGTAGAAGCAGAGGAAATTCCCTGCAAGCAAGTTTCCATGTCGTTTTTTGACTGTTTGTACACTAATGAGATTATACGAGAAACGGGGCACATTAATAAATGTCTGGATGAATTCTATGAGGATTTTGTTATTGCTGATCGGCTTCGACAGGTGAGACCTTCATGGATCAAAAATGTAATTATATGCTGGGGCCATATAAAAATTAATTCATTTTGAAAGTTTAAGCGAATGGAATGCTTCCTGCAAAAACATAATGCTCCCAGTTTAAGAGCTTCATTTAAATTTTACTGAGATTCTGTTTTACTTCTTGGTGTGGCTGTAAGACTGAAAGCTTTGCTGAAGCAGTACTTTGAGAGGTAGTAGTAATATTAATGTTTTTAAAGGTTGATTATTCCTGGCTGGATTGATAGTGTTGATGGCAATGTTTGTTGATTGGCTAATTTGGTGCTTACCTCTGCATCTTTATCATTCTTGTCTTCTTTGAAAATGCTGCTTTAACCAAGCTCTTTAACCATGCTTTAGAATTCAAGTATGGCTTGATGCTAAATTTGGTTTGGAAACATTCCTGCAAAAATGCTGTTTTACCACATTAAACCTGCTATACAAAAACAGTTTGTTGTTACTGTTTAGTTAAAGAAAGTTGCATATCACTGCAAAAGAATTGTATGGTACAGTAAACTATGTATATGAAGGAACTGCAAATGTTGGTCCACACCGAAGATTGGCAGAAAATGTTGCAGTATCTCAATGGGTCAGGCGGCATCTCTGCAGAAAAATAATTGGTGTTGTGCCGTTTGGGGTCGAGACCCTTCTTCAGACTGAGAGTCAGGGGAGAGGGAAACTAGAGGTATGAAACTGTTCAGTACATTAAACTAGTTCTCTGAGGTTTTATGAGTCTGCATAGCTGCTAATTTGATTATGTAATAGTGTGATTTATTGTTAATGTTTATTGATGCTGAGATCATTTGAAAAGCTCCTCTGGTTTCTCTGAATGTCTGGTTTATCTCTGAAGCTCGCATACAGAGATAATTGAAGAATTAAATGCCAATTTAGGAGCAGTTTGTCTTGGAAAACTGCAGCGTAGCAATCCCACTGACAAATTATTTGAAACGGGTATTCTCCCGCTGAAATTTAGATTTGTTTCTTATATTTTTTTGTGAGATAGAGGAAGGCCATAAAGGTCCATGACACCCAACGAATCAGTAGACAGTTGACCTACCTGTCCGCTGCTGGAATGTGAGGGGAAACCCATGCAAAATCCAATGAACAGCATGTAAGGATAGGATCAAATCTTTGTCGCTAGAGCTGTATGGCAGTGGCAGTATTTGCAGTGCCAAAGAGTTGCATGTATTTGATTGTTTTGTTGAAGCCTTAATGATCAGTGAGTTGTCTATCTGAATATCTCTGAATTTTGAAGTCCTCTAGACATCCCATTTAAACGGTTTAATGAAGTGAAACAAAGGACACTCGCCTTGTTTTTGAACTCAAGGGCCCTCTCACAGAATAGTTATGAAAAATGCCTATTCTTAAATAGTTGGTGTTGTGTAGGGTAAAAAACAACAAAATGATTAATCTGAATCTTTTCTACTTTCATTGCAGTTCTACATTTCAGTGTACATACTCAGCTGTTTTGTATTCTGTTACAAAATGCATTTTCATCTTAAAATTGTGTTGTTATAAATTAACTATCATTAATCATTTTGCAATATCAGGTGGAAGAACAGTTTTTATCATGTGATATTGAAAAAGAATTGCCTCATTTATCAATAAACTAATGGACCAATTGTGTAAAAGAAATGAAGAGCAAAGACCGGATCCTGTATTTTTAGCTTCGAATAATAGAAAAAGTTGATGCATAAAATAGGAAAGGGCTTTTGAGTAATGTGCTGCATTATATTATGTGCCAACCATTAATCTGGCAGGTAAGTGATTGATATTTTATTAATTCCTAATTTTTCATTTGGTTTCACTGATTAGTATTCTATATTTAATTTAGGTATTACTGTTGGAAGACTCTGACAATTATGAAATATTCAGTGATACAGAACGCAAGGAATTTATCTTCCGCCTCTTCAAACATTTTTGCTTAGGGGGAATGCTCTGTCAATTTGAAGATACGATTGACCCGTATCTAGAAATCACCAAGGCAGTTTACAAGGAAATAGTCAGGTTTGTAAAGACTGTCTCAGGTTATTATCTTTTAATATTACATTTGAAGATTTTAATGCTCATATTGTCCATTAAGCACGTTTGAAAGATTTTTTACCTTCTCTTCATTCTGATATGTTCTTGGTCGCGGAAAGTGTAAAGAGCCTGTCCCACTATACGAGTTTACCAGAGAGCTCTCCCAGGTTTAAAAAAAAATCAAACTTGTAAGTACGTAGAATGTATGTAGTGGGTACGTCGGAGCTTGGGACATCTCTAAGCGGTTCGTAACGCTAACGGCAGGTACTCGGAAAACGAGGTAACCTCGTGAAGTTTTTTCAACATGTTGAAAAATGTCCACGAGAGCCCCAAGTACCTACGAGCGGTTATTACCGTAATTCTCCGAGTTCGAATCAGGGGAAATTCGGGAGAACTCTTGAATTACCTCGTACAGTGGGACAGGCCCTTAATTATGTTTTGATTTTCTCTCCTTTAATAATTCCATTTTCTGAAGCTCTTTATTTAAACTATTGGATGTGAACTTGCAGATGTGAATTGGGTGAGTCTGATTGCTGGAATGAGGATGGCTGGCAAGTGGAAGGCTTTGAAAAATGAGATAGCAAGAAAAGAACGGAAGCATGTTCCTTTTAGGATGAAGGGCACGTTTTGGAAAACTAGAGAGAGATTCAAGCTCTATTGAGGAAAAGAGAGACATATGTCAGATTTAGGCAGTCAGAATCAAACAAATCCCTACATGCGTGGATTTAACAAGGTATCAGGAGGGTAAAAAGAGCACATTTTCTCTGTGGAGTTTGCATGTCCTCCCATGCAGGGGTGGAAAACCCTGAGGGGCCAGAGGGGACATGCCCCCCCCCCCATGTTTTGAGAGGTGGGGGACATCCCCCCCAAGTTTTTGTCATCCGATTTTAAAATCTCCGCTTTCCGCAAGAGAGTGGAGGTGGGACTGCTGATCGAGGGCGCCGATTGGACGTGAGAGACGTCGGTCAGCAGGCAATGGGGGCGGGACATGATGATTAAGCGCGAAGATTGGAGGAGGGAGGAGTGGGGGAGGGGGTGGGACTGAGGATAGAATGCGGTGATTGGAGGAGGGTGACGTGGCACAGACCTGCGCCTCATCCACAGCCAGGATCGACCGGCCAGGTCTCCAGCGCTGTCCGTCCCCACACAAGTGCCGCCCCATCCCCCCCCCCCCCCCCCCGTCCCCACACGGGTGGCCAGAGAGGTCGGGAGTCAGACGCGATCTGTACCCCCAGACCCACAGCCAGCACAGAGAAGCAGCGTAAACCCAGCTCAACTCTGCCTGGTGAACCTGCCTGGGCTTGCGGGAAATATGGGCAGCGCGGAGAAGCAGCGCTGGTGTCCTGTCAGTCCAGTCAGGGCTGTAGTTAACCCGGCGAGACAGGCAGAGTTGAGTTGTATTTAGTGCTGCATTGAGCCTCCGAAGCCTCGCGCATGTGTGTGAGTGTGCGCATGCGCGCGCGGCCGCCAAAATATAGTGTCCCCTCTGTCCCCTGGTCCCCTCCATGTTTTGATAGCGAGTTCCGCTCGTGCTCCCATGGGTTTCCTCTGGAGTTTCGGTTTCCACATCCCAAAGAAGTGTGGTTTACGGGTTAATTAGCTTCAGTAAAATTGCACCTAATGTGCAGGAATTGGATGAGAAAGTGAGGTAGCATAAAATTAGTAGTATTAAATGATTGGTGGTTGGAGTGGGCTGCAAAACCGGTTCCATGCTGTATCTTAAAATTAAACTAAAGTGTTGGTGTGCATTTAATAAGGCAATTGGGAGGGCAGAAAGAGGACTTGAAATGGACCTTGCAGGCAAGATAAATCATTGAGATTGCACATCTATCTATCTATCTATACATAACAAAAACTCTGATCCTGTTATCTTCCGGTTTGTGCGGTTTTTCTATTTGCACAAAAATGGTTCACGATAGCGCTACGATTTTTCGCCAGTTCACTCACCGTTCTCCTATGCTGCGATTG